>OX387378.1:40239010-42639010 GCA_947563715.1 Lycia hirtaria
ATAAAAATAATCATCGAAATCGGTTAATGTTTAGGTGTAGAAAACAGTTTTCTCCTATTTGTATTCCAGATCGCGCGACAACATTTATCTTAACACTGGTGTTTGGCAACCAGCTTATAGAAATAAAAACTCTAGGCAGGCGACATAGCATTCCGCAAGTGGAACACATTTCATATAAACTGGCGAAGTTAAGTGCTTCAGCCACAGCTTAATTAAATCAGTAGACCATTTATAAATACCTAGTCCGTGACAAACAATTATCACGTTCACGTGAATTTTATCGCCATTAGGGCTCTTTTCCGCAGCAGAATTAAGGTGTACGCTACATTTTAACGTCGAAAAAGGTCGTACTCGTAACATCTAACGACCTTTTTCGACGTCAAGAGCACATAAGGGCGCGCAAGATTTGTGGCCGCTTTGCGATGCCAAAAATCGAACGCAGTCGCGTTTGTGGCTCTATGCGTCGGACAGTATCGTTATGTGGCTCTTTACAAAAATTAAAAGAAGTCGTTTTTTAGTCATTTATTTATAAGGGTATTGAAATTTCCGTCGATGTGGATTAATTCACATGAATTGCTATTACCCAAAAAAAGCTATTGTGGCTGTCTTCCACGGATAGGGAGATTTATTTAGCAGCCATAGTCTAAGCCAAGTAAAGAACTCATTCTCAAGCTCCCATGCCTAAGTAAAGCGGCAGTGGCTTTGTTGTCCGTGCATGGAATATTCTTAGTCAGGAACTAAGGAATCCGAAGTTTTCGCTTCGTGTAGTTATAAAATTATTCAGATTATGACTGTGTCCGGGTAACAGATTTAAAATGCCATTTGAGCAAAGTAATTCTACTGTAAAATGCATGCTGCTTACTACAAACGAAATGACTCATATAATTCAATTGTGAAGTAACTTTCACGAACTTTGAAATAATTCCGATGATTGCCGATCGAAAGTTACTGTTGCTCGTATAAACTGTAGTCAAAGAAAACAAATTGAACAATTTTATTTTGTTTCAGAATTTCTCAAGTAGAATTTATCGAAGAAATTTTCAGATAAAAAACTTTTATTGTTACTTTGCGAGAAATTGCCTTATTGTCAGTAGTACCATTGATTTGTACCATTGATGGTACAATTGACACAACGTTGTATCCTTAGTACCATTAATGGTACTAGTGACAATTATTTAGGATCAGTAGTACCATCATTACCATTGATTTGTACCATTGACACAACGTTGTATCCTTAGTACCATTAATGGTACTAGTGACAATTATTTAGGATCAGTAGTACCATCATTACCATTGATTTGTACCATTGACACAACGTTGTATCCTTAGTACCATTAATGGTACTAGTGACAATTATTTAGGATCAGTAGTACTATCATTACCATTGATTTGTACCATTGACACAACTTTGTATACTTAGTACCATTAATGGTACTAGTGACAATTATTTAGGATCAGTAGTACCATCATAAATATTGATGTATCGCTAGTACCATGACTGGTACTACTAAACAAACTTGAAGTATGTACCGCTCTTAACGTATTGCTAATCTTTGGTTTTTAAACGGTTTTATTTAGCTTGACCTGTTTATTTGGGTCAAATTTAGTAATTGAAATTTTACCCCCTTGCAGTTGACGGATCAATCTGAAATTTGGTATACAACTTTAGTCCTGATGACAATACAATTTATTTAAGTTATTGGGTCAAATTTAATAATCGAAATTTGACCCCCTTCCCTTTGACAATAAAACCGTTTAACTTAGTTTTTTTAAGTACTTATTGTATCGACAAATAAAAGCACTCAGGAGGTGTTTACATTATGTTGCTCATTAAATTAATATATTCAATTTCTTCTGACTAATACCTCAAAAGGCTTTCCATTACTGATAACATTTGATTGATTAATATTATTGTTACATTATATAAATAAATAAATAAATAACTAATTAATTAATACATTAAATTAAATTTAATTAATTAATTATTTGTTTTATTATATGAGAAATTATCAAAAATAAATAGTACAATGCGATTTACCATCAACATACCGTATACACCATGCAAAGTGGAAAGATTACGAATATGGAAAACGCACGAAGTTACCCAGACCGCATAAATACTTCAGAATATATTTTTTAATCAAGTAACTAAATTACGATAATAATGCGATGCGTGACCGAAATGCTGGCGCGTATCTGGCCCAACGCATAAGCTTTGCCATTCAACGTGGCAATGCAGGCAGCTTGCTGGGTACGCTGCCAACTGGTGATGGGTTTGAGCATTTGGATTGTCTGTAGACCTTTATCGGTCTGGGGTAATCGATATGCTTTTTGTGTAGTAGTTGAGTCTGTATATTGTTTGATTGTAGTTAATAAAGTCACTTGTCCTTTAAAAAAAAAACTAAACAAAGAAACATGAAACTATTTCCAATTGAGACAAAATAGAACAACAACATCAGCAGGCTCGTTGTGTTTGATTAAACGTTCTCAGGTCTTCGCATTCATTCTGCCTATAACCGGCGCTGTACCATGCTGTAAACATTTCTCAGGCATGCAAATGTCACTGTCGCATGCGCACTTATATCAAGTATAGCGACGATTCGCGACACTCAAGTAATTTGCTGGTTATTTATCGCCACACTCAGCTAGTGTATTTTGAAAGCGCTTGAATCGAGAAATTATACACTGAACTATGTGTGGGTGGTGTATGACAATGCATGAGTGCGTGTAACAAAGCATGCTATAGACAGAGTGACGTGTCTACTTACATATCTATGGTTATTGTTGAGTATTAGCATTGTTGTGAGTACTTTATGTACTCCTAGTAATTTTGTGTTAATAAGTCCAGTATTCTGAATTTTTACACCTTTTAATTTGATACTTTGTTCAACCTAAACACTACCGGCTTTCCCGAAAAACGTTACTTAACTGTAACCATCGTCTTAAATTATCTGTCTTCTTTCCGCAAGTGTCATTACGTGTCAGCGAGAAGTTGACAAAATACGTTAAGTAATGCTTAAAGTTAAGCAACGTTTTTCGGTAAGGCTGTACAAATAAATAAACCTCTACATTTTGAAATGATAAATTAGTACTAACAAAAATATTAATACGAACTTAATAAAAAAGACTTTGGGGAGTTAAAATAAAGTTACAAAATAAGAAAACAAGCAGAATGAAAGATAAATAAAAGAAAAAATGGAACTACATATATTTAATGTCCAAAACTTAGAATATAGAAAAATACAGAAGGCGCGTCCAGATGCAGTTACAAAATCCGTGCTGTGTCCAAAAACAAAAGAATCGTCCCGCACCCTTCTCACCTCTCACCCGCATAATGTTGCTAGTGTAGGCATTATTTACCCGTTGCTGTGGTAAATCGTGGAGATAAAAATATATTAAAATAAAATATTTACTTTCTTAAACGGATATCATTATTTTTATAACTGTTCTGTTGACTTACTATTCGGATTAATCGGTCAAATAAATTATTTTGTGTTTGTATCTTATTACGTTAGCTTAAAAGGTTAGGCATTATTTTTTTAACCTGTCACAGCTAAGTAGGTTTGGGGGGTTCTACCCCCCCCCCCCCCCCCAAAATCCTGGCCATTATCAAAAATCCTTCCAGGCTTCAATCATTTTATAAAAAAAAGTTTCGCGCATGATTGTTTTATATTGATCTATTTTTGTATTGATCATTAAAGTGCTGTGAACTTTCTAATACGAGCAAATAATTAACTAAAAAAGGCCACTAACCAAATTTTTTTGGGTTCACTAATACGAAAAACAAAGCATAACGAGCGCGAAAATTGTAGTAGTGTTTTTATAGTATATTACTATAAAAACACTACACTACTACACACTACATACAATTTTCGCGAATAAACCATAAGCTATGCCCAAGTCCATTGCTGAAACCCCCCCTGAAATGAATTCCTGGCTACGGCCCTGGTAGGCTTTATAAGTTAACGGTTATAGACTACCACCACAAAAAAAAAATACAAAATATCTGAGGAAAAATTTCGCACTAAATCCATTTAAATCGCAAAATCAATCAATATGTTCACAATATCAAACAAGTAGTTCTATTCTAAGTCCATATAGGGTGAACTGCAATTATGAAACGCTACCCTGAACGCTACTCGACATGCACTTGGCCAATTAATTTTTAATCGGATAAAAATAGATTTAAATACCTACTCATTTAATTTACAAACTACTAACTAAAAAAATCGGTAGCAAGTAAAAGTAAGGAAAATCAAAACGTTGATATTGGCAACACCAACAAAATGGACGATTCTTTCTCTACGATGATCAAAGACCGAACAATTTATTAAATAAATACGTAAGATAATGTCAATTGTGCTACTTACACGTGAAATGTTATCCCATCGTGTTTTTTTTTCACCCCAGCAGTATTTTTACACGTAGGAACGACACATGACGGCATATTTGAATTAAATTTAACACCAACAAAGCTTGCCACTCGTTAAGACGTTCATAGAGCAACTGATCGCGCGCGCTTCAAACTACTCCATATATGAGTAGTTTTTGTCGCTTCAGTTCTAAGCATGTTCACGGTTTCTGTATTTTTCTATATTCTAAGGTCCAAAATAAACTAGTTTTTTTTTTTACGTAACTAAATTAGTAAATCTTGTCTCCTTTGTAAGAAAAAAAAAGAAGAAAAAGAAAAGGAAAGAAGAAAGATATCCTGGAAGAGATTGCTTTCAGCGATAAGGCCGCCTGTTGTTTTCGCTAGCGTGTAAGTTCTCTCTTGTTTATTAGTGTTTTAGTATAGTGGTGTAAACAATAAAGAGTTTATATATATATATAACATGGCAACGCCTTTATTAACTACAACACAACAATATACAGACTCAACTAACTAAACTACTACACAAAAAGCACATCGATCACCCCAGACCGATAAAGGTCTAAAGATAATCCAAATGCTCAAACCCACTACCAGTTGGCAGCGTACCCAGCATGCTGCCCGCATTATAACTGATGGGGATATTTTAGCTTATTATGTATGTTTAAATGACGAATAAAATATTTTGTAAAATTAAACATATCCCAGTTCTTGTGTTATTTAAAGTTAAACATGACCAAATCAAATTTTGAGGTTGAGTATAAACTTGTTGTATGAGAGTTGACTATGAAAGAAAAAACGCATAAAAATAAAAAGTAATCATAATAAAAAGCAATTAATCCATGAAATAAAACCGCATATTGTCTAATAAAATTGTAGCACAAAATCAATTTGAATCAATTGGGTATCAATTTAATGTGAAGTAAACCGTTAGAATTGATAAGCGATTTGAATAGCAGTGCTGCCATTGTTAAAAAACCGAATGACGTATCGGTAATAAAGAGGCGTGAAAGAAATAAAACTCACTAACCATCGGTGCTATTGTCATGGCATTTTCCTCCTGTTAGTACTGCGAGCTAAATTAAATTCCATCGAAGCATATTGAGTTTGTTATTAGATTCCTACTTACTGATGGGTAGATACGGTAATATCAACAGTTTCAATTAAAAATAAGCATTTTAAGAAAGAAAGAAATATAAAAAAATACGTGTGGCACTCGGAGACTGCTGCGGTAAAGCTATTGCATAATAGCTTTACGCGCGGCGTGTTAGGTTATTTTCGTTACGGAATTTCTGGATTCGGTCTCCACGCTCAAGGCCGCGATAGAAGCTATGCAATAGCTTAAAAAGAATTTTGTTGTCAGAGTAGTATACAGAATTATACGTATTATTATATCAGTATGATGCTTTTATGCAAAATTAGTGAAATTAGCTTTATGCAGTAGGAATAATGATACTAATTCCTACTGTGCTTGGAAAGCTGTTAGAATTTTCATGGTTATGTATTATATATATATATATGTATTATAATAATGATTAGTCATTTACGGTATCTACTAATAAATTGTGCGTTTATTTTATTCAGAGTATTTTTATTAATGAGTTGGTGCGGTATACGATGGAGCACAATATAAATTAGGAAAAGGAGAGAAAACAATCTTTTTAATAATAAAATATATGTCTGTGACAAATTTTTGCCTATGTAACAATATGCAGTGGAAACTATAGTCGGATATTTCGGCTTAAAACAGACGTGAGTGACCCGTAGTTTTTATTTAAAAATGTGTGAAAACCACGTTAGTTTCCATAGTGAAATACCTGTTGACTGCAGCAAGTCCGGGCCAAAGCAGCGTTGCCATCGTTGCTTACTCCTCATCCTTTAGTAAGCGCCGTTATCTGCAACAAAGAGGAACTGTTAAAAATATCAATTAGACGTAATTAACCGAAGTTTCCCCGGAGCTGTTCAATTATCACATAGACGGAGAAGTGGAGCAAATAGGCTGGGAGATTCTGCAACGAAAAATTACTAATGTCGACACTACTTTCTCTAGTAATTTGCCTCAGAATTATAGAAGTTTTCAGATTTGATGAAGCAAGTCTCTTAGAGAACATAGTGTAAATACTCATTATCGATCTTTATTGGAAAGCTAAATAAATTAACTCGGCTTATGTAGAAATTTCTTGTATCTTGGCAACAAATATTTGATTCTCATTTATATATGAGTGTGGAATTTTATTAAACTGTGACTTTATTTACCTCATTATACATCATTATAGACAGTGATTCTTTTCGAGTGGTAGCGGTGCGGATATATCCGACAAGCGCCTATAGAACTTGAATAGAGCTTAAATAAAAAAGCTTAAATACAACTAGACAAGTTGTTGCTCGAGTAGCAAAACTAGCAACCTAGCAACTGCTATTAGATAAGTGAATTTGTTATTCGTTCATGCAGAAATCTACAAGCTTCACCAGCTAAATAGTGATTACACATTGAACATAACGTATTATTAATATACTTCTTGATATTCTAGCAAAGGTACCAACCACCTTGTAGAGAAAATAGTCACATGAAAATCTGTAGGAACTATTCACTCGTAATTATACGGTCCTGTATCTCTCAACCTAGCCGTTCCTCATTAGGCACGGTGAGGCAAGAGCCAGATCTCGATAACGCATTACGCATGCGCCGGCCCATTGTCTTCGCCCAGATGCCTAGATAATAGGAAGCCGGGGGTTATAAGGAAAGCTTTTAGATATTGCGACGTACAGGACGGGTTTGAAGAGTTGGTGAGCATTCTTACGCCACTGTCATGTTTGTGAATGTCTCTTTTTTCATAAAGAGCGTATGTAAAATCGACTATAGGAATTTAAAATGTATCTTTGAGAAGAGGTAGTCCCAGTAGTGGCTGCTGGCTTATCATGACAGATAACTATCTAGTAAAAAGTATAATCAGTACTACAATGTAGGAACATTTTCATCATCATCTCAGCCACAAGAAGTCCACTGCTGGACATAGACCTCCCTCATGGATTTGTAAAATGCCCTGATGGAAGCGGCTTGCATCCAATATGTTCAGAAAAGAAAAAAAAAGTGTATGTATAGGATCACACGACAGTAGTGAAAACTTCGTCCAGGAATAGCAGTATAATAGCAGTGACGTTTTAACTATATCTCTCTCACTCCCTTAGCCGACTTTGCCCGAACTAGCGTTACATAACTGATCGCGACGGCTCAATTTCATTCAATACCCACAAAACTGAATGAGATTTGAGCCTGAGGACTTTTCCTCGGCGTGCCTAAAGAAATTTTCATTTCAAACAGTTAGGCAATTTATAAAATACCTACAGCTAAAAACAAACACCTAAACTATCTTAACGATCTCCTTAAGGAGACAAGCGGAAAACAATTCAAACAAATTCGCAGCGACCTTATTAGTGACTCTAAATGCTCTAAAATATTTCGCATATTCTCTACAATAACTTGGCTCTAACTTAGCGCACGTGCCAAGCGGTTGCGCCTACCTAACTTCAATATAAACCATTAAATTCCACTTTATCACAAACAGATAAAGTTCAAAGTTGATTGTCGCTTTGATAGGGGTTTGCTACGCATAGCTGACCAATTTGAGCCCAGTCCAATAATTAATATAACACAGAATAGGTAACGGTTCCCGGCGGTCCGAAATGTAAGTTGTGGAATAACGGAACGCAGGCGGAAAGGACCTTGTTTCATGATTGGATGAATTGCTTATTTTTTAGGGTTCCGTACCTCAATAGGAAAAAAACGGAACCCTTATAGGACCACTTTGTTGTCCGTCTGTCCGTCCGTCAGGTGTCAAGACCTTTATCTCGGGAACGCGTGAAGGTATCGAGTTGAAATTAAAACCATATACGCAGATCCATAGTCTCTTGCTGCAGAAAGATAAATAAAGTTTCTAAGTCTTCGTAAAAAAAGTTACAGCCGAATATATCGTAAAAAACGCACATTTCGACACTCACAAGGGAATCAAAATCTATGGGGTACTTCCCGTTGACCTAGAACAATGAAATTTTGTAAAGAAGCATTGTGTTAGAGTACACATAATTATAGGAAAAAATCCGAAAAATTGTCATTTTTAATTTAATCACAAAAAATAGTGTCTTTTTGCAAGGAATGAAGGTCCAAATTTTAAAGTGAATTAACCGTATCATGTGGGGTATCTTAAGAAAGAGCTTTAGTAGCATAGGCTAAAACAGGTTTTTAAATATTTTTACGATGTATATTTTTCGGTTTATGAAAGAAAATATAAAAAATATACTATTTCTCCCTTTTATCATCTAGTTTGTACGGAACCATCGGTGGGCGTGTCTGACTCGCACTTGTCCGGTTTTTTTTTTAAATAGTGAGATCACTGTTTGAGTTTGGAATGATACTTTGCAACCTCTACGTGCAGAATATTGAAAGTGCATGTTATTTTTTTTTATTCGCACGGCTTTCTCACCTACAAAATTGTAAATGAAGCACAAGTAATCAAATTGTTTGAGGTTCCAAATTCAAATAGGATCACTTATTATCAGGTTATATATTATACGTAAATGTATATGTATGTAAGTATATCAATAAAAACATGTAAGCTCATCATGAACGGCTGATTCAAGAACGGCTCGATCGATATGGCGGATATTTTATTAGGCCTACGTTTGACCATCACCTCGCTTGCTGGTATGGCTGAGGATGGAACACGTTAATCTAGAAGTTATCCCTTAAGATTTTACAATTATTAATCTTCAAAATTCTGGGATCGTCATTGTTCATTGTGATTGTTGTATTTGTAATTTTTTCGACACGATTTGAAGGTTTTTTCCAAAAATCCGCTTAAAAATAATTTTATATAATTCCTCGGGAGTTTTATGATTTTATTTTAGATTTGCATGTATTTGTATTTGTGAATAATATTTTTATCAGCTGAACCTTTCTAGCCGGTTGAATATAGACTATTGTGTACAAATACTACTACAAAATGTCATATAAATTAAGTAATAGATATATGGTATGTAATAACCCAGTAGGTATTTGAACAGTCTGTAATCTAATTCCGTGATTGTGAAGCGGAATGCGACACATAATCGAATCATGATGTCAATCGATTGATTGACATTTGTATCACTCGATACTCCCCGTGTGATGTGGGCCGTTTCCCGGTATTGTTCAAATAACGATTTGATAGCGATATGGAATCATATAAGAATGTATACAATGTAAACTCTTCATAATAAAAAACCTATCTCTAATCCGAAATAGATTTGTCAGAATCTTAGTTGCCCGAACCCGTTTCATAGAATGGTCTGATTTCAAAGGTTTTACACTAAGTTTTACATTATCTGTTTTCATAATTTTGCTAGCCATATGTTTCATTTCCGAATTGATGGAAGTTTCCGGCAGCCTAGTCGGGAGACCGTCTGACTTGCGATCCGCAGGTCCTGGGTTCGAATCCCACGGCACGCACCTCTGTCTTTTCAAAGTTATGTGCGTATTGTTGATTGCCGCCAACTTCAAACGGTGAAGGAAAACGTCGTGAGGAAACCTACATGTCTGAGAGTTCTCAATGATCTTGGAGATGTGTGAAGTCTGCTAACCCGCACTTGGCCAGCGTGGCAGACTATGGCCTAACCCTTCTCACAATGAGAAGATGGCCCGTTCCCAGCAGTGGGACAGTTTGTACAATCAGGGCTGATAAAAAAAAAAAAAAAATGTTTCATTTGCCCGAACATGTATAAGTAACACAAACATGTGTAAGTACATGTATGTGGTTAAGTTCGTTAGGTTTATGTTTTATTATAGAAACCTTATTATTTACGAACTATTAGTTAGCAGAT
Source organism: Lycia hirtaria (assembly GCA_947563715.1). NCBI lineage: Eukaryota > Metazoa > Arthropoda > Insecta > Lepidoptera > Geometridae > Lycia > Lycia hirtaria. The sequence continues at coordinate 40,249,236 of OX387378.1, forward strand.
ATATAAATTATAGATACCTAGATATTTTGTATATTATATATCTAATCTGAACGTCTAAAATCTTTAAAGTTATTTGTTTAAAATACTGGATGTGGGAGCAACCGACTTCAAAATACGCAATTTAGTTTACTTGTATGACATTTTTCCGGTTATTTTGTTATAAAAAACAAAGTACATAATCGATTTTGATAATAATTAAATAGAAACTCCTCTGAACTATTACTATTATTATCAAAATCTGGTCATAATTAGTGACGGAGTGAGTAATCACGTAAAAAACATAGAGTCGATTTGAGAATGAGAATCCCTTTTTGAAAGTCGGTTAAAAATCATCAATTGTTGGTTTACAAAAAATACTGTTTTTTAGTTATGATTATATTTATAAAAACATGATTATTTTTAAAATTTTCACCAAATTTCCATACAATACACAAATCAACAGCATTTTGTAACAATAATTGTTTACAAACATATTATGCCTTTAGTGCTGACTTAATTTTGATGTTGCATGTAGCCAATATGAACCTTATATACGGAGTTTTACTTATAAGTAAATAGTAGTATGGTATCATGATGCGCTTTTGATATATAGAAATTTGTTTAATTGTCAAGGTCCACAAACACACAGCCTTAACACCCTTAACTTACGGTATAGCCTTAAGTCCACAAAATCGGGTAAGAAATATTTTTTTATAATAGTCAGTAATGCAAACAAATTTGCAAAAAATCTTAAGACAATTATTCCATAATTATAGTTTAAAAAAACTGAAGCAACTGACTTCTCATGGATGTCATTGTCAGAACTGGACCAAATTAAAATGAGACCACACGGGAAGCACCAGCTTTCAAATAAAAAAGAATCATTAAAATCGGTTCACCCAGTCGAAAGTTATGAGGTAACAAACATTAAAAAAAACAGTCGAATTGATAGCCTCCTCCTTTTTGGAAGTTGGTTGAAAATTGCATTGTAAGTTTTTCACCGCGCGTTTTTGCGTCTCCTGTAAAATGTGTGTTATGGCGCATAAGGTTGTATACCTCTGAGGTACAGAATTCTTCTCTCCATAACGGATATTGCACTAGCCGTACCAAATGAAGCTAACATAACGGTCGTACTAACAAGAGAGCCTTATCTCTCGGAACTAAACACTAAATATTAACAAGTAAAGTTAGAGAAACGTGACTGAGATTGCACAAAACTGTGGCACGCGCCAGGTGTGGCTTTAATTTGTTTTGACTGATGAATGATTACTTGTTTAGTGTTATTAAAGTAAGTGCTTAGTAAAATAAAATAATTATAACTTTACAGGCTTTGAGGTCGAATTTGAACCTTACTAAATAACGATAGTCGTTAGTGAGACGCTAGTTTCTTAAAAAGATGTTATTTTTTCGAATATAATTGAGTTAATTAAGTTAAGTATAATATAAAGTTTTTTTTACATATATTTAGAGGTTATTTTAACTTAAGATATAAAATAAGAACTAAAATCTAATTATATTACTTGTTAAGTAATATAATTAAATTTGCATCTTATGGAAGTTATGCAAGTTATACAAGTGAGATATGGTAGGTATCTGCATCAACTGGCAAAATATTCTTTCGGCTTCCAGGATATATAGGTATGTTGTTGGTAGATAGATACATTTCAGTCAAAAAATGCACGTCCCTGTACAAAGTAGAAAGAGAAAGTGCTTTCATAGTTCCAAAAGACAGAACGAGAGGGACAGTTTTGTAGACATGGAGAGGCGTATCGTGCAGTTTTAGAGTGAAAGAAAAAAACTTGCATACAGGTCTTGTTTTTTAACTAATCTGGACGAAACAATAGATAAAATAACATTTTCTAATATGGCGGCTCGATGGGCTAAGACATGAGGTAGCAAAATAGAGATTCTTAAAGAACACAACAAAATATATAAAATCTACGGGTCCTTCCTGTTTCAGGTGCGGTATGAAGTATCAAACGTCATTTTAAGTGTGCATGTTTCCACGGATTTTCAGGTAGTAGTCGATACAGACCACGGCGAGAATATTTTTCTGACTAGGCGTTTCAAACAGGTAGAAACTTCAAAACTTCAAGTTTCAGAAAGTTTTGACAATTTCACCATCAATATCTTAATTTCGGATGACATATATCAAATTTGACAGTATACTACGAGCTAAACTACCTAACCTTTATGAGTCTAAGAAGTTACAATACATAACGCCCTACAAGTTTCACAACAACAATAGATCAAGTGGACACGTCAGCCCTCCATCTCGCTTATCTAACTAGTAACGTACATTATGACACTAGAAATAAATCACCTCTATTAATTACAATCTCGCATTACGCGGCGTTTGGCAAGAGAGCTTGGCGCTTTTGAGAAACTGCGTTCTTGGTTACTGAGATAAATGAGCTTTGACTGTGACCAACTAGCTGGGCCAACACGTATACAGAGCGACTTGGTCTTATGTTGGTAGTTCAAATGCCCAAAATGACCCGAAAGTTTGGCCCAACAGCTGCCCCACGTTGGCCCAACCTTTTGTCTCGATGGTGGTGGCGCTACTATCGATTTCTGTAGGCAAACTTTAGTTGGAGTTTATTAATAAATTATACCAATGGGATTGGTGCCGCGACACTTTTAGGGTTCCGTAGTACTACAAAGAAAACCTGTAAATTCAATTTCTTTCAGTCTGTCTGTTGTTCTTTTAAAATAAAACTAAATTTTCATATGATATTGCATTCTTCTCAAATGAGTTATTTTCAAGATGTAGCCGGCCAAACGTTGTGTCACCCACCCACATTTTTAAACTATTAGATTAGGACTACAGCGATTACCCATATAGTAAAAATATAGTACCTACTTATAGTACTTATGTGCTATTGGAGTCACGCAAGTAGACGACAACGGGAATGATCACAAATAATTGTACTTAGTTATATAAAAATCTATTTATTACACTTAATAAAATACATGTATAAAAATTATACAGTGCTTATATAAAAAATTCGATCTATTTTGGTTGAAAGGTTTAATATGGTAATAACATTTAAGGCGTTATAGTACAAAAGTTAGTTAGTTTTAGTTCATAACATTAGCTACAGAACGGAACCCTATCATACGAGTGTCCGACACGGTCTTGACCACTTATTCCGATAAAAAATGCATAAATATAATTTTGATAAATATACGGGGAGATATTTTTTTGTCCTCCACGGTCCGTGAACGAAAATAATGAAAAAGTCTGACGAAGTGGCCTTTCAAACTTTGCATGTGTTGTTAAGCTTTTCAAATAAAGTTTCAAATAAAGAAGTTTTTTTATATGTTTATATTTTAGTAAATTTATTAGTTCTGATGTGGTCTAAGATAGAATCAGTTTGCCTAAAAAGCTGCCTTACTTACAAGTTACAAGACAGTAGCTTTCTAGTTTCTAGGCAACCTTGCTCTATCGAAGACGTAAGACAAAGCTTAACTTTCTAGTTATCTCTAATCGTCATTAACTTCTGTCTTCAACAAAAGACAGTCTAATGATCACCGAGTTCCTACGTGTCACGTCGGTACTTAATTGAGACAGTCACTTTCTTAATAGAATGCTAATGCTTGTCTCGTGTTGTTTACAATAATCTCGCAACCATTGTTGTACAGAATTAGGATTATGTAATAGCTTGGTTCAATGAAGATAGCTATAGAAGGAGATGGAAAGAACAATAGCATGAAACAATATTGAGTAAATAGATTTGTAAGACATAACAAATAAAAGTAAACAAGTATCTATATTATACGAAAAACAAAATACTCGACTGCATAAGAGAAAATTGTAGTGTAATTTACACTTGTTAGGGTTCCGTACCTCAAAAGGAAAAAACGGAACCCTTGTAGGATCACTTTGTGTCCGTCTGTCCGTCTGTCTGTCTGTCTGTCCGTCTGTTCGGGGGTCAAGACCCGACCGGTTTATCTCGGGAACGCGTGAAGGTATCGTGTTGAAATTAAACCCATATACGCAGATCTATAGTATCTTGCTGCAGAAAGAAAAATACAATTTCTCAGTTTTCGTAAAAAAAAGTTACAGCCGAATATGTCGTAAAACGCACATTTCGACACTCACAAGGGAATCAAAACCTGTGGGGTAATTCCCGTTGACCTAGAACTATGAAAGAAGAAGTAAGTTAGTAAGAAGCATTGTGTTATAGTACATATACAGGAAAAAATCCGAAAACTGGTCATTTTTAATTTAATCACAAAAAATAGGGTCTTTAAGCAAGGAAGGAGGGTTCAAATTTTAAAGTGCTTTAACCGTATCATGTTGTGTATCATATGAAAGAACTTAATTAGCACAAGCTAAAATAGGTTTTTAAATATTTTTACGATGTATATTTTTCGATGTATAAAGGAAAATGTAAAAAAAATGTATAATTTTCCCCTTTTATCTACTAGTTTGTACGGAACTCTCGGTGAGCGGGTTTCACTCGCACTTGTCCGGTTTTTTTAAATGTTCTAGTCACAATCGGATGTGAGCAATCGATTTATATGTGCATATAAATCAATATCAATGACATTCATTTCATAATTTCATATCTCTAAATATCATATATACCTATATCTAAATATTCTACATATAAATTGATGATGATGATAAGTGGCCTATGTCCGTCTCTCGGTCCACAGCTATCTCTGTACAAAATTTCTTAGCGATCAATTCAGCTGATTGATCGTGGAAAGGTAGCAAACTTTGCTTTTACAACATCAGTTAGTATTATTATGAAATTCATCATCCACAGCCTTTTCTATCCCACTGCTGGGTATAGGCCTCTCTCTTATAATGCCATCTGTCTCGATCCTGTGCCAATCGAGTCCAGGTTACCCGCGATAGACATAATATCGTCCACCCATCTTGCAGCTGGACGACCTACGCTCCGCTTTCCTTGCCTTGGCCACTACTCAGTCATAACCTTACTCCACCTGTCATCACTGAAATTATCGACAAATGTATTTCAAAACACCAATACTTTCATTTAATTAACAATTTTATTTTTATGTTTTCACAAATCCTAATTTTACTGGACTATTAATTAGTGGAAGCTTGACCACCTACATGCACAGGAATGGAATACGTTGCTGCCATCTCTGTTTTCTTAGACCTACAACCTTGGAATTTTGAAGGCTAGAGTGAATGGATATCTTCTAGATTGACGAGCTCCATCCTCGGCCACACCGTCGCTTCTCAGATATAAAAAAAATTAAACGATAAACCAAATTACGCATTCTTGAGAAAACAGACAGTTCTACATTTCATGTAAGTTCGGAAACGTTATAAAACTTTAAACGACGATTTACACATTTTAGTTTACGATTGTCGCCAATTTTACGAAATAACTTAGTCGCTTTTCGCAACTACGCAAACTTAATTAAAGTTAATTAAGTTATAAAGCAGATATCACCTACCATCTGACACCTCGAGATTGGAATCTCATTCAACTGGGTAGCGGTAAGTACATAGGCGTATTACACGCTCATACCCTTCCATTTAATTTCAGACGGTATGTTTTAGATTACATATTTTATATACTTATAAATAGACTAGCGACCCGTTTCCGCTTCGCACGGCACGGGTGCATTTCTTTTTTTCCAAATCAATATCTACAAATCTTGAAAATTCTCGGATTTTTAAAAAAATATTTTGTACAGTACACTCTTGAAAATAAAAATTAAAATCTACTGAAGCAAAATTAATATAAAATATGGGACTTCTTTCTTCTTCTTTCAAACATCGTACAAAAAATAAAAGCATTATAATTATAAGCTTCTTTTCTAATCATCGTCATAATTCATAATTCATAATTCATTTATTTCTTGCAAAATAGGTATACAAACATGGTAGTGGGTAGACTGCAAAGATGAAGCGAGGAATGACTATATAAAATAGAGAATTTATATATGTATATTACATATTTACAGCTCATTCTAGTTATCTCTCAATGTAGTAACAGCATTAACGTTTCAATAAGATTTTTAGTGACAATAAATAGCTTCCGGGAGATTAACTTGTAGCACATTTCACGAACGGGTGCTAATGACGTCATAAAATCTCACTATGCAGTGTTAACACTGTGTAAAATGTCATCACGTTCTCAGTATTGAGAAGTTTTGCCTCGTGATTTTATAGAGGTTTTTTAGTTTCTTCGCAATCCTTGAAAAAACTTTTGAAAGAAAATTGTCCGTTTGACTTCACCTTTGAAGATTGTGGAAGATATACAAACAAGCGCAATATAATAATATCAATCTAAGTAAAATTTGCAGAATACATTACTATAATTTATGTTATGTTATCTTGATCCAAACTAATATTATATTTAATAGCTGTTCCTCACGGCGTGACCTGCGTAGTTATGAAAATCGGTGATAACGATGAAAATAAATTGTCTCCAGGTTCCCAGTTATATCTGACATATCTGTACAACATTTCCGAACAATCAATTCAGCTACTTAATCTTAAAAATTTAAGAGCAAAGTTACTATAACTTTTATAATTTAAGTTAGAGTTATAACAACAGATTATAACCGTGAAAGTAATTCTGTCTTTCTGTCTATATATGATAATACCAATTGAACGTATAAATAAATAAATTTGGTGTAGAGTAAGTTTAGAACCTGGAAACGCATAACATTTAATCATTATTTTCATAACTGTTTTTATCATTAACGCTGAAATCGCTGGGCACAGTTACCCAAAAAAAAAAACTTTTGACCAACCAACGTATGTATAATGGGTGATATAACAATTCTTTGATATTTAACACAAAAAATGTAGGTGTATAAATACCTCATAAATTCAAAAATAAATAACCCTATTTAAAGAATGTTTGCAGAGTCATAAACCTGCATAAGGTCAGGATGTGAAAGCATTCAGTATTCAAGAATGCACGGACGCATCGTGTCCTTGGCGAACCGCAAAAAAGAATGAAAGAACGAACGTATTCGTACGTTCGGAACTAGTGACCGGACGGCGAAGGTAAGCCGCTTTCTGTGCGCCGGGGCAGGGTTGTGCATAAAGACGAAAGTTGTAGTAGTAATTGTGTTTCGGGTCAAAAACCGGACTTGACTGCTATTATTGTTCCTATATTATTCGTAAATACCGCCCGTGGCAAGCTTTAGTAGCCGGTTTTAGAATTAATTCCTGTTTTATATCGAGCGATGTATGATGCAGCCTGTTTTTGCCCCCGACTCAATAAGAGGGGCGTTATAGGTTTGACGTGTGTATCTGTGTGTCTGTTTGTGGCATTGTAGCTCTCAAACGAATGGACCTATCTAGTTTTTTTAGTTTGAAAGAAGATTTTACCGAGAGTGTTCTTAGCTATGTTTAGTTAAATTCGGTTCAGCCGCTTTTTTCTATTGGTGGTTTTTAACTTGTTTCACGACGTACGAAAGTCACCGATAGCACAGCACAGTACATCACAGCGGATTAACAAGTTGAAATGGCAATGAGCTGGGCACATAGTACGAAGAACTGATGGCCGATGGGGCCGATAAGTTCTTGAGTGGAGACCACGCACTAGCAAGCGCAGCGTATGAAGACCAGACACGAGATGGACAGATGACCTTATATAAGTGTCGAAAAGACGCTGGATACAAGCTGTTTCCAATCGATCTTTTTGGTAATCCATGTTCCCACATGAAGTCCACAAGAAGTCCAGAGCTGGACATTGGCCTCCCGGCCTTTGTCCAGCTGTGGACTTCTTATGGCTGAGATGATGATGATGAAGATCTGTTTCTCTTGACGAATTGTATTTCAGTCTCTGTCAACCCTACTAACAGCACAAAATACAGCCGCTTGCTTCGAGCTATCAAACGAATCCGTGGGCGGGATCCACTCGGGCGCACTTTCCAGATGTAACACCGATACACGCAGATCCTGATTATGCAATTGTATCGATGCGTTTTGCAATGGATACTGTTTGTGATATTGATTTATGGGCACTCATGGGCGGCTTTGAGCAAACTTTAAGTTTTTTTTTTTTCTATAATCCAGACGGAGGTTGTCATAACAATAATATTCTTCGTGGTATTAATAAAAAACCGGCCAAGTAATAATTGGTTTCGTACAACGAGGGTTCTGTAACTCGATTTAGATTCGCGCGGTTTATTGTTTTTCATGTGCTAATCATATTAAAATAATGACAATGGTTCAAATGACTAGGATTGATTTATTAATGATCAAAGTCAAGACAAAAAAGCCATGGTCAAGTTTTAGTCACGATTCGGTAAAGCAGTAGCCACTTCACTAAAAACTACTATAGAATTTAGCGACAACGTAAAAAATAAACTTGGATAAAGTATCAACGGGATGTAGCGTCAGTCCTCAAAAACGTCCGAGCTCATCATCACCATCATCATCATCTCAGCCATAAGAAGTCCACTGCTGGGCATAGACCTCCCCCATGGATTTCCAAAAAGACCGATTGGAAGCGGCTTGCATCCAGCGTCTTCCCGCCACTTGTATGGACAGATGACTGTCCATCTCGTGGCTGGTCTTCCTACGCTGCGCTTGCCGGTACGTCCGAGCTCACTGATGTCTAATTAGACCCCTTATTCGATTAAAATTATATCGATTTTCAAAATAATTTGAAAAAATAGACATCTGTAGACTTCTCAATCTAAATTAGGCTTCCACTCGGAGACAAAGAGTCTATAAATCAAAATCTTTATGTTCGTCTTGGTTTGTATACGAGTATTGGTCAACCCAGGACACTATATTATTGTTCGTGAATTTTGTTTTAGACTTTACGTCCACGTGATGGAAAGTCATTGACAATAAATCACTTTATTTAATTTGTCTCGCGCAAATAATCGAACACTTTTTAATATTTAATAAAAAAAATATAATATTTTTACACATTATACAGGAAAATAAATTGTCTAAGTACATAATTTTTGTAACGTGAATAAAACATTGAGTTATATTATATTTATCTCAATGGAATAAAATAACCTATTATTTGCAGTTAAAATTGCGGCAAGTGCTGCGTTATAATTACCGAATAATCAACCCGTCACCAGATGAGGCGACGATCGCAAGTCAAACTACTTCTTAGTCATAAAATAAACATCTCCACCACTGTCTTTACCAGGCGCTAGGAAGTCATAATACCCTAGTATGGTTTACAAAATTATGCCTTCAAGAAAACTGTCAAGCAAAAGTGGCTTGCTCACTCACGATTGAACAAAAAACAGCTTTATTGACGCAAATCTTATAACCACTTAGAACTTTAGAAAAAACTAAGTGACGAGGCATAGAAAAAAGCTAATAGTTAAGTGGGAATACTTTAGAGTAATTGGTAGTTTGGAGCAACCAAGTCTTGTACTTTATGTCCGGTTTGTCAAAACACGTTAGCTTGCACGCGATTTTATAACTGTAATATTATCTATGTTGTTTTTTCCGTGACTGTGAATAGAATTTTCCCATGACAATTTAAATATGCATAAACAAGACGGTTTCATAATTAAATTATAGTCATTGAATGAAAGGGAGAGAGGGTTATTATGGATGCTATTCTGGACTGTAAGACTAGGTATTACAATCCCGCATACAATTACATTAATTGTCTCGTCATTTGTTTCACGTTTCCAATAATCTCCATGTTTTGAACAATACCACTGAAACCTAATTTAATAGTATTAATAAATTATATAATAATAAAGTAACAATAAATTTTGATAAAGTATCAACGGGATGTAGCGTCAGTCCTCAAAAACGTCCGAGCTGAGATGACATCTAATTAGACCCCTACACGATTAAAATAATTTCGATTTTCAAAATAATTCGAAGCGGCTACATAAGTACGTATATTTAGCCGCTTCGAATTATTTTGAAATCTCTAGATCTAGATCTTTAGATTTCACAATCTAAATTAGGCTTTAGTGCGGCGACATAGAGTCTTTATATCAAAATCTTTAAGTTCGTTATTGTTGGTATATGAGTATCGGTCAACCCAGGACACTATATTCATGATTTTTGTTTTATACTTTAGGTCCACGTGATGAAAAGTCATTGGATCTAGAAATATAGAAAAACCAGAATATTATTATGTATTTCAAAGGAGATTTCAAAGACAAGTAAACAAATCGTTCTTATGGATTATTTATTTTACTTTTAATAATAATAAAAAAATAAAAAATAAAAATTGTGGACATTTCACACAGCACCATCTAGCCCAAACTAAGCAAAGCTTGTACTATGGAACTAGATGGCTGATAGAATACATTTATACTTTTTTTTGTTGTAAATATATACTTAAGATACATAGAAACACCCAGACACAGAACAAACATCCATGCTCATCACACAAATATTTGCCCTGGGTGGGGATTGAACCCACGACCTTTCAGTTCAGCAGGTAGACGTAAACACACTACCAACTGAGCCACAAGGCCAGTCAAATAATATGGGCTTAAGTCCACTACTGGATAGATGTCTGAGAGTTCTCAATTATCTTAAGTATGTGTGAAGTCTGCCAACCCGCACTTGGTCAGCGTGGTAGACCTTAGTCTTCTCACAATGAGAAGATGGCTCGCGCCCAGCAGTGGGACAGTTTGTGCAAACAGGGCTGATAAAAAAGTATCTAGGTTATCGCGATTATTAAATATTCAATTACGTTTTACACAGACATGAACTGTACACTGATCTAGCGTATAACGGTTCTGCATAATTAAACAGAAAACTAAGATAAACTACGGAAATTATGTGGCGGTTAGTAAAGTAAGGGTTAGCAAAGTTACCTTTAGAAAACGAAAGTGGGCTATCAGGAAACTGATGAAACGGTAGCCGAGCCTGATGGTGGCTTTATAACAGTTTAAGTGCCCCCTTCCTTTGCTCCTAGTTTTACTTTTTAATTTATGTGCCTTGTTGGTAAGATTGATTGTATAGCTCAGATGCTGTGGGCTTTTAATAAACATATAGATTCCGTTTACACTTTTTAGGGTTCCGTATCCAAAGGGTAAAAACGGGACCCTATTACTAAGACTTCGCTGTCTGTCTGTCTGTCTGTCTGTCTGTCTGTCTGTCTCCAGGCTGTATCTCATAAACCGTGATAGCTAGAAAGCTGAAATTTTCACAAATAATGTATTTCCGTTGCCGCTATAACAACAAATACTAAAAAAAATTAAAAAAATAAATATTAAAGGGGGGTCCCCATACAATAAACGTGTTTTTTTCGTATTTTTTTGCTCAATATTAAAAACGGTAACAGGTAGACGCTTCAAATTTTCACAGAATATTTACTTGTATATTACCTTTCAAAATAAATAATTAAATAACAATAAAGTAAATATTAAAGGGGGGCTCCCATACAACAAACGTAATTTTTAAGCAATTTTTACTCGATCTTAATGAACAGGTAGAAACTTGAATATTTGTAAGTAAATATTTAGAAATATATTAACTATAAAAATAAATACCTAATCTAATACATAAAAACTCACAAAATGAAAATAATCCGTGCATCTAAACGCGGTGCGAGCGCCGCGCTGCGGTGTGGTGGAGGCGCGAGCGCGAGGCGGTTGCTAGGCAACGGCCACGCGGGTAGCGGGGGAGGTAACATCACGGAGCGAGCCACAACCGCGCGTATTCGCGCGAGCGTCGTCATGCTGCCCGGATGTGTATCGAAAACCTACCTATAAGTTTGCAATTTACTACTTGGAATTTCGTTGATTTCTCGTTATTTTATAAAAAGAACTAAACTTTGTAGTATTATAGATGATAGTACGGAACCCTTCGTGCGCGAGTCCGACTCGCACTTGGCCGATTATTATTATATCTTTTGTAAGAAGAATGGCATGTTCTAAATATTCGAATGAAATTCTTTTCCTTCACTTTTGTTGTGTGTACCACTAAACCGTGGAATATGCTTTGGGGCCATTCATTTATTACGTAAGACAATTTTTGCAAGTTTTTGACCCCCTCAATATATAAGAATAGGCCTACAGGAAAAAATTAATACACGTTTGGTTTTTTTTTCTAAGTAACAATTTTTAGGAATGTTTATTTGTACTTTTATACAACATCCGAGCGCACTTCGGCACGCGCACGGTTGCCCGCGCTTTTTCAAAGACTCCATCATGTCTTATTTTTTCTTACAAGGGGCCACCCCCTTGTAAGAAAAAATAAGACATGGTCGACCCCCGTCCCGCCCTAAATCGTCTTACGTAATAAATGAATGGCCCCTTTCCAAAACCGAATTCGTGGCCATATTTGCTTTCCAAGTTCCTCGGCAATAGAAAATGTATGTAGCTTCGGTAAAAATTAACAGAAAATGAAAGAAGAAGAAGAAGGCTGAAGGTGGAACCGAAAGATTACTATCATCTATAATTTTTTTGTGTTGAAAATTTTGTAACCCAAAGTTATTTAACCCTTTCCTATCTGACGGTACATAATCGTACCATCAAATTTACCGCCTCATACTACAAATACCCGATCGCGAAACGTTCTAGTCTTCCTGTTGATCCATACTAGTACCTTTCATTAAACCAATCAGGGCATTTTATTTGAAATATAGCGGAAAACAGCCAATCCATGGAGCTTGCAAGTTGACACCTACACCAATGCTAGAACAAGTTTGGCGAGATAATTTCAAAAAATTGTAAAAAATACATTTTTGAAGCAAGATACGATTTTCCTTGGAAATTAGTTAAATAAATCTAATAATAATGCTACGATAATAAGTAACAGACATATTTCAAGCTATTTCTTTTCAAAAAATGTCAAATTTTGATGAGGACTGAAAAGTACCGACAGTAACTTGAAGATTATTTTTTCAAATAAAATTTCTGTTATTTATAATGTTTTTATACAAGTTGTTTTAGGTATTTTATTATGGATAAATATGAAAAACAGAAAGCACTAATTGAAGCGTGGCTCATAGAGAACTTTTCCAGCTATCATGCCGAATTTGATGTTGAAAAATCTGATGATGACAATCATCAGAAGTACTTGTAGTTATTCTTGATTCTCACTCATTCCCACCGCTGTTGCAAAATTCTAATACGGTTTTAGAAGAAGCCTTGGAAAGAGAGCATCATTTCAATCAGCATGAGCATCTGAACAATGAAGTGAAACCCTGAAATTCTCAGCAGACTTCACCACTTAGGTCTAGACCTGACTTGAATATTGGATACACGTCAGAATCGGCAAAAACACTTGTTTCATTAGCAACCAGTTCATATTCAAGAAAAAGATCTGAAGTAGAATGAAAGTGGAAGAAATTTGATAGACTAATTACCAGGTTATTTTGATGACACTGGAGCAGTCGAAACGTTTTTTCTGGTTTTGAAACGCCTACATACACATTTCTGGTCCTCATTGATTCTAATGAATGTGGGAAATGGAAAGATAATAAAGTTCTTTACTGTCCAATTTCCACGGAAGTTAGGAAGCTACAATTTCACGAAAAGAAAGAGTTTATAAGAAATCTACAGTGACCTGGCCAAATGTGAACAATTACAATCAATTTATGGGAGGACTAAATACCGCAGTTCCTCTACGAGTATTATATTGTATCGAGAAAAAGTTCCAGAGTAGTGACATCGATTATTCTAGGGCAAGCTGGATATTTGAAGCATTTGTTAATTCCTATATTACGCATACATAGCCTTCTAAGATAATTTCTTTCTGAGATCTGTGGCACAAGGTTAGATATCAACGAAAGAGCCTCCAATGTTAAAGAAAAGAGATTTTGTAGTGACCAAACTCCAGGCTCAAATCATTCAAAGTGCAGCAAATCAGGTTAATCGATTCTCATACTTAGATGTAAACATTCGAAACAGAGCGATCCATTGGCCTCGGCTTGAGAAAAATTGTTGAAAATGGGAAGTGTGTAGCATGAACAACGTTCAGACCAAGCCACACACTAAATACTCTCATTGTGATGTCATTTTATGTTTGAATGAGTATAAAAATTGTTTTTCTGAATATTGTGGAATAAAATTTTAGTAAAAAGTTTAACGTAATATTTTAGAAAATAAATAAGAAAAGAGTTGTCAACATTGATATTTCGGCTTTTTGGTAACCAAAAGTAACTGACGGTACCAAAAAGTCCAGGTTTTGAAAATAATACCTAGAATGCTAATAAAAATCTAAAAAAATATATGTGTTTCCTTTGAAGCTATTTATTAAGATTTTAACGCCAAAACTTGTAATTTGTTAATAAATCAGGTAGCCGTTAGGAAAGGGTTAAACTACCTTATCAGAATAGACTGCCGCCTTCACCGCCTCATCGGCCATTAGTTTTACGTCCAAAATAACAAGTGTAAAAGTTGCTATTAGATCATTTTATTTGTTAATAAAAAGATCACTCTTCACAAAAAAGGTCACTTAAATAACTTGAATGTGTATTTTAATTTAAATATATATTAATAATACAGTGGGGATACGCAACATGTTTCTAAGAACAAAACATGTCTTCCGACGAGGCAGCATTTTATTATCTCCAGATAATCTTAATGTTTTCATTTACCACTAAGTCTACGGCTTAATCTCTGTTTCCTCATAATGGTGCAATTACTCCAAGTTTACGGATACGTTGAAAGTGGACCTCATGGAATCACAATGCAACAAAAATAAGGCTGTACACCTTTTATAGGGATACTACGCAATACTGGATACTGGCTTTCGAGCGCAGTCTTGTTGGTAAGAGTATATAATTCCAAATCTCGCTCGCGCATTTTTAAAGATATATAATAACGAATGAACTTATAAAAAATCGTCACAGGTCCGTATATAATTATATTGTTCAAAAAAAAAAACTGAAACTACCAATTTCAAAATACGCAATTCCTTTTTATGTATTGTACGTACATGATTGTATTTCTTTATTATTTGATTTTGTTTTTAAAACCAAATTACTGAACTGATTTTGATATTTTTTGTGGACATTTGCCTATAAAGTAGCATATAATTTCTAAATAGGCTTATACATATTATGTTATGAGTTATGAGGTAACAAACATTAAAAAAAATACAACTAAATAGAAAACCTCCTCCTTTTTTGTAGTCAGCTAAAAATAAACTATATCAGAATATATATCTCCAACAGCGGAAGTCTATAAACAAGAGAAATATAGGCGTGGCAGCAAAACGCAAAAACGTGATATGAATTTGTCCAACCCGCAGCATGCGCTCGCCTTTTACGTGTGTCGTGGGTTTCAGACTTCCAGCCTTTCTCATGCACAATAATACTCATCTGGACTCCGTTAAATTGCACTCCAGGCGTTCCCATAGACTTTCAATAGACTTCTTTCATATCGAATAACTCTGCTCCGCGTATGGACAGCGGCGCGAGAAATATGAGGATAACTCGTGCAAATTATCCGTCTCACGCTTAGCCTTGGAGTAAAAAAGTTTATACCATCGACTACTGACTTTAGGTATATCTACTTTAATACTCTTTTAGAAGAAATCATCAAATATTTTGTGTAGGAGCTTGTACAATGCTTTGATAAATTGATTAAGATAAGGTTCTACACAATAACGATTTTGACACATGAAAAATGTCTTTCGTCAAATTTATTGCTGCCTATAACGTAGCAAAAAACGCTTGTTTTACTACTGTATACATTTTTCAAATGTTACGCAAATAAACTTTGATTTATTTGAGTGTACAAATATAAAATCAATTAAAAATTTCACGGGGTTCGTAATTATGTTCGCTCAAGAGTTATTCAAACGGGTTATCAATGTCGTATATGTAAAAATGAATACATTAAATCGATAAAGTTTTATTAGCGCATGATTGATGAAGGAAAATCAATTAAGTGCCTTCACAACGCGCCTATTAGGTAATGGTTACGCGCCTTAAGTATCATAGCTTTGGTCAATCAGTCATAGTGACGGTGAAACCATTAATATGCTGCTGTTACAGAAATGAGAAAGGACTTCCCGTTACATTACCTGTCAATCTATACATCTATACATATAATAAGACTGTAACAGGTCAAAATATGTACATTAAATATACTTATTTAAAAAAAATTGATTGGATGAATCATTACTATCGATACAGAAGCCAAAACAGCAATTTTCAAAATTTCTGTCGGTCTGTCTACGGTATGTCCGATGAACGAAATTTGGCTGGATTACTACTTAAACTATGTAGAAGGATCTGGAATACTTTAAATCCTGAAAAATTTGACAGTTCCTGTGGGATACAGTAAACAATAACAACGTAATCAAACACCACGCGGGTGGAACCGCGGGGCGCAGCTAGTATTAAATATGTTATTTGATTATTTCATTAATTAGTTGTGCTCTGTGGTTTCAGCCAAAAAATAAAAATAAGGGTAAATCAAAGGTGTTAGGAAATTGATTTATAAACCATGTTTCGCTTAGTATACATGAAAGACTGCAAAAAAACATAACACACGTGTTTCTTGTCAAATGACAAGAAACACGTGTGTTATGTTTTTTTGCAGTTTTTTGCACAATACACCTTTTTAGAAACTCTAAACTATGTTCCCCGCTGGTTTGGACGCCTTGTTAGGCTTAGTTAGAGTAAGCAAGTTGACAACTCACTATTTTATATTATACTTACCACCATATACTTACGAGTTCTTACCAAGAGCCGTGCAAACAAGGAAAGGGATATAGATAGATATGAAATGAAATTAATATACAGTTTAATTAATATGTAATTCAAAATAATTTAATACAATATACGTACTTAAATAAAACTAAACTATAATAACCTAAAGAAATGAAATGAAATGATTAATTATTTATTCCAGATGTAAATCAATATCAATTAATTCAAATATTTCATTCAATTTTATCTACAAGTTGCTACTGCATTTATGCAATAAGGAAATTTTTGACGAACGACCTTTCTAAACGGTCACTGCACCAGTTAGTAGAAAGTAGTGCCCTGGGCGACAGGAGGCGACCTTTCGTGCCCGACCTTTAGCTATCGTGCCCATACTGTGGGCATAAGACCCCGGCAGCACCCATGAGACCAGGTCACTGCAATTTCATCGTGATTAGTGTTCAATTAGATCACGGCGCGGAGCAAACATGGTTTTGTAGGAAATTGGGTAAGTATGTATGCAATATAATTTTACTTTATAGAAAAGCAAAATAATATAGAAACTCAAAGCTTAACAATCTTATTCCTTTCTCTCCATTCTACTAAAAGCATGAAGTCTACCTATCACTACCTCCCATTTCTCGCTAAAGTGACCAAAATCCGTACATAACGAATTTGGTGCATTATTATTGATGCGTATTCCTGAGAACTCATGGATTTTTTAAAGCTAAAGTGAAAAGATATCGTCTAAATAGACGTGTTCCATCACTGAACACACCATTTCTACTAGGTGATTTGGTAGTCAATTCGTATAAAAAATCTGGGTGTGGCTGTATCGCGTCGCGTACCTACACGGGCGTAAATTTTACTGAGTATACGTAAAGTAATATCTCTCGCGTAACGCGCTATAACTCTTAATCCTCACTCATCGTAACGAATTTCGTGATCCATAAGTTATCGAGAGGTGTGCATAAATTTTGAATTAAGATAATCTAAACGTAAATGCAACACCAATTTATATGATCCCTCAATTTTGTTATCAGTTTCATGAATTCCCTGACACTATGCAAGCAAATTTAAAGACATATTCAAAGTCAAAATGAAATATATACTTACCAAGTAAACCGAAGGCAATCTAAGCGACAAATTATAACAACCAAAACAATTATACCAGAATAGTTTCTAATCTTACTACAAATGTAGGATTAGAGTCCTAATCTCCGTTATAATTATCTTCTAAACATTAAACCAGAAAGGGTCTGTAGTCTGCCCACTGAGGTTGTGGGGTGTCACGGCTTGAACTTTGTCTTTGTAAAGCAGGGCATCGTTCGCCGTTTTCAGTGGGATGTAAACAAGTAAAACGGATTTACGTCTAAACGCCAGTTACTTAGCCACAACTTACTTGTAGCCCTAACATTTGTACTAATCCTTGTTTGAAGAATTAATGCTGTAGTTTGCGGATACTCGGGGGTTGGGATTTAGTTTGATCAACTTCTTTTGTCGTCTTTGTAAATATCACTATTATCTGATCATAATATTACCACCGATCAAAGGTAACTTAGCAAAAACAATGAGTAATGTTTTTACAATTGGTATTCATTGATAGTTCCTTATAATCACAAGAATTTGTGAAAATATTTTACGTTGCGAGATTTTTGTAAATTTCTTCAATTTTCTACATGTAATAGATCTACGATTGATCACCAACTTGCCTGAAGCGTGGCCAAGGTCATCCTTGGCCACGCTTCAGGCGAGGTTGATTTCCGAAGATTTAGGCACAGTTTTCAGCCATTTTTTTCCATTGGCAAAAAAAATACCATTATCAATATGCCGTTGACAACACGTGTTTCCAGTTTACTCCACACATTTATTTAGTAAAATATAAATCAAGCTGCAAAATGGACATGGAAAATATATAGAAAATCGTGTCACTACTCAACATAAGCCAGGATTTCGATAAATTCGTCCGACACATGAGGCTACTATTCCAGATAACTGGCCCGCGATTCTGTGAGTAGGCGTGATCATCGGTCACGTATTTACCTAAGTTATAACTCTGGAACCTTATAAATCTAGTACCGAGTGTACCGAACTGAACATAGTTCGCCCACGTGTGAACATGCCTTAATCTCTGAGATTGAGTTTCGTTGTTTCGTTATTTGTTTACCTTTGCGGGTTGAGCACTTTTACTTTTGCCCTTTATGGATCCATATTGTATGATGTCATTTCTTGTGCCAGATGGTACGCTGCAGTAGGCTTTGTTTTTTCGAAAGTTTTTCCGTATTTTGCTAATTACTCTTCTTTGTAGTTTGCATTTTAAATAGTATACAAGCCAAGCATCATTACAGGCTTTGTTTTCATTTTGTGGAGTAATTTAACCAGCTTCTCAAACTATATTGTATATTGTATTGTGTAATAATTGCATGATTTTTATTTTCAAAAAATAAATATTAGTAAATAGTTTTCGTATTATTTTAACTCCTTATTGCATGAATTATGAAGGAGATGATGAAAATTTTTTTTGTTACTGAAAACATCATTTATTTCTTATATATAAATAGGCTGAACATGAAAAAAAAATGTGTACTTATTTTACAAATTACTACACGGAGCCATATATGGCATTGTATGCATTCTAGTAGAACTATGCTGATCCATATATGGCTTCGTATACATTAATGAAAAAATTAAATTATATTTTATGGAAATCTTTGAAACAGTTTTTTTTTATCGTTTTAACATAAATTAACTTTTACATTTCCCACATTTGGCAAAAGAACGGAATTTCGAACAGTTCTGACAAATTTGTCGCCTTGATTCACCGATTTATTTATTTATAAATATTTATTTATTTATTTTTCCGTCCATTCGGGGAAATGACTATTGAAAGAGCAATTCACATCTGAATGCATGCGAAGCCATATATGCTCCATAATGTTTTTGGCAAAAATGCATACAAAGCCAAATATGGCAATATCAAAATAAAGCTCAAAAACAAACAAAAAAAAATGCCGAAACGACAACTATTTCTTATTCAAGTATATATAAACATAAACATTTTAAATTCTAGTTTTTTTACTTGCCGTTTTATTGTTATTTTCCCATTAATAAAATAAACACTAAGTAATTACACTCTAACGGTCGGATACGCTGAGCATAACTTCCAATATTTTGACAGATTGCACTTACTTTAGACAACAAAAAATACGTTCCATTAAAAAAAGAAATTATGTTTAAGGATTCAACGTTGGTTGCGAAAAAGCAATAATTTAATCAATTCAAAAAAATAATTAACTTTTAAAGCCATATATGGCGTTGTATGCGGTAAGGTGTTAAAAAATCTTTGTATTTTGATACCCGTAACGGTGCTTAAAAATAATTCTTCTGCTATCTATGGAAATTCCTTATTCGATGTTGAATATGTCACTTAACTAACCATGTCTTGAAATCTAAAGCCGTACGAACACGAACATAGCGAACACAATCAAACTTGAACATTTGGTTCGTACGTATGGACGGCATACTCGAACACGAACGCGAACATAGTTCGAATCGAGTAGGTGCACAATTACAGTCGTGAACTCTATCTTAACCCTTTCCTATCTGACGGTACATAATCGTACCATTAAATTTACCTCCTCATACTACAAATACCCGATCGCGAAACGTTCTAGTCTTCCTGTTGATCCATACTAGTACCTTTCATTAAACCAATCAGGGCATTTTATTTGAAATATAGCGGAAAACAGCCAATCCATGGAGCTTGCAAGTTGACACCTACACCAATGCTAGAACAAGTTTGGCGAGATAATTTCAAAAAATTGTAAAAAATACATTTTTGAAGCAAGATACGATTTTCCTTGGAAATTAGTTAAATAAATCTAATAATAATGCTATGATAATAAGTAACAGACATATTTCAAGCTATTTCTTTTCAAAAAATGTCAAATTTTGATGAGGACTGAAAAGTACCGACAGTAACTTGAAGATTATTTTTTCAAATAAAATTTCTGTTATTTCTTAGAAGATATAATGTTTTTATACAAATTGTTTTAGGTATTTTATTATGGATAAATATGAAAAACAGAAAGCACTAATTGAAGCGTGGCTCTTAGAGAACTTCTCCAGCTATCATGCCGAATTTGATGTTGAAAAATCTGATGATGACAATCATCAGAAGTACTTGTAGTTATTCTTGATTCTCACTCATTCCCACCGCTGTTGCAAAATTTTAATACGGTTTTAGAAGAAGCCTTTGAAAGAGAGCATCATTTCAATCAGCATGAGCATCTAAACAATGAAGTGTAACTCTGAAATTCTCAGCAGACTTCACCACTTAGGTCTAGATCTGACTTGAATATTGGATACACGTTAGAATCGGCAAAAACACTTGTTTCATTAGCAACCAGTTCATATTCAAAGATATAAAAAGATCTGAAGTAGAATGAAAGTGGAAGAAATTTGATTGACTAATTACCAGGTTATTTTGATGACACTGGAGCAGTCGAAACGTTTTTTCTGGTTTTGAAACGCCTACACACACATTTCTGGTCCTCATTGATTCTAATGAATGTGGGAAATGGAAAGATAATAAAGTTCTTTACTGTCCAATTTCCACGGAAGTTAGGAAGCTACAATTTCACGAAAAGAAAGAGTTTATAAGAAATCTACAGTGACCTGGCCAAACGTGAACAATTACAATCAATTTATGGGAGGACTAAATACCGCAGTTCCTCTACGAGTATTATATTGTATCGAGAAAAAGTTCCAGAGTAATGACATCGATTATTCTAGGGCAAGCTGGATATTTGAAGCATTTGTTAATTCCTATATTACGCATACATAGCCTTCTAAGATAATTTCTTTCTGAGATCTGTGGCACAAGGTTAGATATCAACGAAAGAGCCTCCAATGTCAAAGAAAAGAGATTTTGTAGTGACCAAACTCCAGGCTCAAATCATTCAAAGTGCAGCAAATCAGGTTAATCGATTCTCATACTTAGATGTAAACATTCGAAACAGAGCGATCCATTGGCCTCGGCTTGAGAAAAATTGTTGAAAATGGGAAGTGTGTAGCATGAACAACGTTCAGACCGAGCCACACACTAAATACTCTCATTGTGATGTAATTTTATGTTTGAATGAGTATAAAAATTGTTTTTCTGAATATCGTGGAATAAAATTTTAGTAAAAAGCTTAACGTAATATTTTAGAAAATAAATAAGAGAAGAGTTGTCAACATTGATATTTCGGCTTTTTGGTAACCAAAAGTAACTGACGGTACCAAAAAGTCCAGGTTTTGAAAATAATACCTAGAATGCTAATAAAAATCTAAAAAAAATATATGTGTTTCCTTTGAAGCTATTTATTAAGATTTTAACGTCAAAACTTGTAATTTGTTAATAAATCAGGTAGCCGTTAGGAAAGGGTTAATAGCCATGGCAGCGCCGTTAGACGTGGTCGATTATGAAGTAGCGGAAAGCTCTTCGAACACCGTCTATACAGAACATACTAGTAGGATCGTCGCGAACATGTTTGACGAACAAAGTGTTCGATGTTCGTTAGTGGTACACACGTGCGAACATCGTTGTTGCGTATCATGCAATGCAACAAATTTGTTCGTACGTGTGTACACGGCTTAAAGCGAACATGAGCGAAAAATCGAGACATCTTTAAATTTAATTAAACATTTAAAAACCCAAATACGAGAATTGCATTAGCGACCGTACCGTTGCCAGACAAAATATTAATTGTTCCTCAAAAGAGCTGAGTTTTTTTTTTGAGTTGGCAGAATATAATTACAATATTTTTCTTAATATTATGAGCCTAGCTGCAGATGAAAAAGCAGTAGAGCAAAATAGTAGAGAGAAAGAGAGAGTACGCAGGTACCTTATGAGTCAGATACAAACCTTAGGATCAACTTCCTTATTCTCAATCCATTATCCAATTAATAATTTATCTCTTCCTTCATCTCTGTCATTTAAATATAAAGAAAGTCAGAGACGAAGATATAGTTTCAAAATGAAATTCGAATCCGAGAGATATAGATGTGAATAGCCCTCATGTGTCAAACGGCTTGAAGGAAAATATTTATAATCTATGCTCGAAGGTTCACGGATTCAGCCATTACTTCGGTAAGGCAGTTCAACTACAGTATGGTTCCTATAACTTCATTTCATTTCTAAGACAGTTTTATCTTTAACAAACAAACATTTCTTAAGCAAGTACTAGCCACGCCTCTGAATTTATTTACTCAATCAATAGCTGTTGTCATAATCAATACGAATTCCGCTCTGAAGCGTATATAATAATTCTTGCTGGTGCGTAAATTCAAATCGAGTGCCATTGTAACTTATGACACCACTCCGTATACAACAGTTCTAGCTTTCCCTTGAAAGCAAGGTTTTACATATACCAAGATTTCTCTATTCACTTCTGTAAGTTTAAAATTACCTTGGTATCTTAAGTTGGGTCAAGCGCGAATTGCTCTTTCAACGGGATATTGAAGTTCCATACGTTCACCCACAACCTAACTACTTATGTTATACAATTTAGAATATCTGGCCATAATATATTTAGGACAGACGAACAGATGGACCAGGAGATAATGAAGAGCAAAGAAAAACAATGGTACGAAACCTTAAAGAGAAACAAGTATCAATGCTAAAAAAAAAAAAAAAAACGACTGCAGAAAAGAGGTTTTTGCAGCCTAACTTATGATTTTTTTTTTTATTTTGATGTACCCAGTGTCACTCTCACAACTTGGACGAATCTATTGACACCACTCAGATCAAAATCGGTCAAGCCGTTTAGGCTCTAGGGCGTGTCAAACAAATATACATACATACATACACTCGAAAAACATAACCCTCCTTACGCAGTCGGGTAAAAAATAAGCAATGATTTTCCCTATGTTTTTTTTTTATTCAGGGTTGCGTTCGGAGACATCGAACGACAACGCACCGGTCATCCTAAGAAATAGATGAACTAAAGTCGCCTTGATATCTACCTAGTATTGATTGACATTTAGCTAATATTGAGTTTTTTTTGCGTACTGCATTATTATTACTTTTTCATCAAAATATCACTTTGACAAGGATGATTGAAAATCATTTATATTGTATAAATCAAGCATAATTATTTTTATATCAGCCCTGTTTGTACAAACTGTCCCACTGCTGGGAACGGGCCATCTTCTCATTGTGAGAAGGGTTAGGCCATAGTCTGCCACGCTGGCCAAGTGCGGGTTGGCAGACATCACACATCTTCAAGAATCATTGAGAACTCTCAGACATGTAGGTTTCCTCTCGATGTTTTCCTTCACCGTTTGAAGTTGGCGGCAATCAACAATACGCACATAACTTCGAAAAGACAGAGGTGCGTGCCGTGGGATTCGAACCCAGGACCTGCGGATCGCAAGTCAGACGGTCTCACCACTAGGCTGCCGGAAACTTCGTCAATCAAGCATAATAATTAAGCATATTACATGTTATATAAATGTATTTATTACGTTTAATTAAATCTAGAAATAATTACTGTAAATGTGTTCGAAAATGTCAGATAAAGAGCGACGACCGCCTTGAAGCTATCATCCAACTTCCAAAATACTTTTCGAACGCAGCCTAGGAGATTAAAGAAATTAACAAATATGATAATCACATGTGACAATTTATCTTTTCAAACCGAAGCAAAATATACGGTCCATGGAATCTCAAAGATCACAAGCGTAGTTAGTTTCTAAAGTTTCCACCATTTCAAAATTCTCAATATTAGAAATCATTCAATAGAAAAATCGCTTGTTTATTTTTACGATTTGTTAATAGTTATTTTACGTGCATGAAATCGCGTAGGTACTACGACGCAAGTGGCCAAATACAGCATTGATTATATTGATAAATAAGTATTTTTTTGCCTATTTTGTCACATGACAATTGATAACCATGAATGGTTGGATGATAGCGCCAAAATATGACCGGCTATAAAAGGAAAGCTTACATTGTTTCGACCAAGTTTCGACAATATAAATTTTGTTTTACTACGCCAAATAATTCAATGTAATCACTTATAGATAAAAAAATCTGACATATATATCCACGTACCGGCAAGCGCAGCGTAGGAAGACCAGCCACGAGATGGACAGATGACCTCATAAAAGTGGCGGGAAGACGCTGGATGCAACCCGCTTCCATTCGGTCTTTTTGGAAATCCATGGGGGAGACCTATGTCCAGCAGTGGACTTTTTATGGCTGAGATGATGATGATGATCTATCTATCTATCGTTTGCTTCGGGCTTTAGCAAATTTGCATATTTTAACAATTACGAATGCATTCTTTCGTAGCCACATCTCGATTGGCTTCGAGGAACAAGCAACAGGAAATTTATTGGAAGCACTATTTGCATTTCTCTATGTAAATTATTCATTAGAAACAAGGGATAACTGCTATCTAGTACACGGGTACTGGATAGCTGATATAATACAATCAATATAAAAGCAAAATAAAGGTTTGGGGCGTTTCTGTCAAATATTATCAAAATCAACCGACGAAAATTAGGGTCTGCAACAAACAACAAAGTCACGAACAAACAAAATTGTTCGTGATAAAAAAAAAAAGTTCGTGACTTTGTTGTTTGTTGCAGACCCTAAATAGCAAATTTTCTTCGGTTGATTTTGATAATATTTGACAGAAACGCCCCAAGCCTTTACTTTGCTTTTAGATTGATTTTATATGAGATTTATAGTAGGTATTATATCAGCTAGGTAATGTTAGTCATATAATTTGGAGATGGTTACTGAACTATTGGAGAAAAAATAATTAAAATTATGGACCCACCTGGAAGCCATATAGAAAACAACACTAAAATATTTTTGTCGGTCTGTCTACAACTGACAGAAAAATTAAACATATACAGAAGAATAAAAACATACATACAGTCGAACAAAGAACCTCGTCGTTTTTATTAAAGTCCATAAATGGTATCTATTGGATTACGGAAACCACGAGAAATACCTAGTTCTATATTCTTTCTTATTTGTACTTGCAATTAATTGGCCAATTAAACCCATGGCGACCTTTGTCATTAAAATCATGAAATGTACTAATTACGATTATTTATTATAATTAAAACATTGTACCGGATATGATACAATTTATAAATACAGTTTAATATGTCATTTTATTTTATTCAAGCTCAGTGTGGCCACGAAACAGGCGTCATTAAACTGACGCCGCGGGAGGGTATCTCGTCACACGTTTTTATGGCCCTATTACATTTTGATAGTAAACGATACCCTTCTAAAGACGACTGGTAGACCAACACCCTCAACTTTCAAACAAAATTGACTTTTATCTTTACGAAAATAAAGCTCAAAATTTATAAAACAAAAATTGTATCGCTCAGTTATGAGATCTTATAGCATTCCAGTGTTCTGATTAAATTCTTCAGTCGTAAATTTACTGTTTCCTTTTGACTAAAACCACAATGGCTTTTAGATTCGTTTCGTAATCATACATCTTTTTTTTATTGGTGATCATTAGTGATTTTTGACGCTTGTTCGCTAACGTTGCGTCAAATTTGGCAGATACGTTAGCGTGTGATACTTTCGGAACAATAGCTTTATTGTAGCTATAGTGTTAATTAAAGTTCAAAATTTCTCACGTCGATATTGAGTTTCGGAGAATTGTAAAGTATTAGGTAAGATTACATAATCTTTTCCCCGAAAACGAAATTTATTTTTCCAAAAGACTCAAAATCCCGAAAACTTATTTGACCATTAGTCTGATAACCGAATATTTGTAATAAGAAAGTTTCTGTGTATACTAAACAGGAATCTAAAGAACCTAACATTATAATTGACATAGTAAGAATATGATAACCAAACCTTAATAAATAATGACCTTCTCACAATAAGAAGATGGCCCGCGCCCAGCATTGGGACAGTTTGTACAAAAAAATATATAAGAAGGTTTCGTTTTCTTTGGATATAATATAACAGAAACCTAAAGAACCTAACCTAAGAATTGTTTGTCCAAACGAAACTTATGGCTAACAAAATTATGGATTCTGAAACTTTTGTCATAATTGTTATGGATTAAGAACAAATTAAAAACAAAACTAATTTTTTTTGATAAGTTTAACACGTTAATCGCTCATAAATAAAATTCATCAATTTTCAACGTCAGTTCATAAATTAAACCATTAAAAATACTCAAACTATATTAGGAACTTATTAAACGAACCGGATCTTTTAAAATTACCAAACAATGATTGATGATGACCTACTAAATAGTTTAAGAACTTTAGCATGTCACATGAAGCGAGCGAAAATGTGTCTTTTGTTTTTAGAGCTAAGGTTCATAGAAAGGGACAGTGATTTATCAGGCTGAGCTTTTGTGAGAGATTACAAGTTAAACTGGTTGAAGAGAATTTCTTGCGTAACTTCAATTTGCAACTGTGTTGTATGAGACGTATAAAACATCATAACAACATATTTTATGTGTACCAAAATTTACATACTTATTATCTTAGGACCTAGGGCGAGTTTTTCTAATGTTTTACCTATTATGTATAATCACGTTTACCCAAACAACGATATGTATGGAACCAAATTTTTGCAGGAAGCATGACCAGATGGAGTGGTTGTCATCTTTATTTTATTTTGTATTTTATTTGTTTATACTTATATATTTTAAAATTTAGGTAAACGTAATCGAGCTCGTAAACAATAGAAAGATTCGCACACAATGAGATGTATTAACATATCACTGCTCGCACGGGGCTTTTTGACGAGTTAGTGCGAGTTTTAATATAGTTTTATACGTACTAGAACACGTTCACGTAAACTACGATTTGTATGTAATCAAACCCCGCGAGATAGCGTGGTTCCTATTTTACAGTTTGCTCGAACGCGAGTAGTAGTAGGTATAAAAGAACAGAAAACCTCGCACTAGTTATAGAACAATACGAAAACTCACACTTCTAGTTGTTCTAAGTTCAGAATAGGTATTTAATAGTTCTAATACTCACTATGTAAATACATTGAAATATAGAGACTGTTGCTGTTCATACAGAGGGGTATAATTATTAAGGTGCTGGAGTATTTACGGCAGTTGTCTCGTTCTTGCGAGATACTATCTTTAAGCATAATATTATTGAATCCACTTTTGATAATGAATAAGCAAATGTCAGGTGTCAGCCTCAGTGATATGCTAAACGACCTTGTCTACAACAATCTAAGTTAATTACACTAAACGTAATTTTATTTAAGGTTAAACGTTTTCGAGCAAAATTGTCAAGAAATAACCTACTTTTTCGAGTGGAGACCACGCACCGGCAAGCGCAGAGTAGGAAGACCAACCACGAGATGGACAGATGATCATAAACAAGTGGCGGGAAGACGCTGGAGGCAAGCCGCTTCCAATCGGTCGTGGAAATCTATGGGGGATGCCTATGTTTAGCAGTGGACTTCTTATGGCTGAAATGATGATGATGATGAACCTACTTTTTGGAGTTTGAAAAGTATTTCAGTATGTATTCAGATGTTCACTATAAACCGCGGAGGAGTCTGCACGGGAAGCGAGTGTGAGAATTGTGCATAAATAATGAATGATTTCTAGTTGTGTATAAAAAAGAAAATGAATATCTATATATTTTATTTTCTGAATAAAATTATAAATTACAATTTATTTATTCTCACTTTTAGAGTGTGAGAATAATTAAATCTTATATATTTTTTGAGAATATTGAGCGCTCGATGCAGTGTGAGTTTTGAGACATTTAAATTATATCATGGAGAAGAAGTGTTAAAGAAACGAATTACTTAATGAATTAAAATTGAATTGAGAACTTAGTTTCTATTTAAAAAAAGAACAGGTTTTTTTTTAAACATTTAACCTTAACCCTACTTACCGATTCATTGCAAAATAATAATAATTCACGGAACAAGTAATCACGGTAAGTATTATGGCAACTGCAACTGATATTATGAGTCGGAAATTAGAATCACCCACGCCGTAAGTGAGTGACTCATAACTCATAAATTAATTGTATGGCGTTAGGCGCCAACATAGCGGGGTTCAGATTTCATACAATATAATAATAATTACTGTAGGCGACAGTATATTACAGTATATTAGAATAGTTGTAAACTGTCCCTCTGTTGGATGCGTCTTCTCATGATGAGAAGGCTAAGGGCCCGTAAAGTAAGTTCGTATAGACTGAGTGGCCAGCCCTATTGTCAGAGTTATTAAGCCGCCGAAAGGCCTCTGACTTGGCTTGACGATTGCTGAACAATCGGGACCTACAATTTAACGTGTCATCCGACCCACGGTAGCGCTCAGTAAGAAATGCCACTCACGGTCACCCATCCGAAGACTGACCGGTCCGTCCGTTGCTTAACATTGGTGATCGTTCGGGAACACCGAGTCAAGCTACGCCACGAGCGCTACAGGGCCCGTTAAGGGATACGTAGGGCATTGCACAATTTATTTCATCACTGCAAGCCAACATTAAGTCATACCTTCTTATCCCCTATAACCCTTACCCTCTCCCCTCCATCTAACCCTATAATCACGGTCAAATGTGGCGTCAAACGGTCTAATTGACCTTTGATCGTCTGTCTATCCCGTAAGGGAAAACAGGAGTGATTTTATCAATGTTTTTAAACATGATTTAATTACTATTTTGTGTGTATGATTTTTTTATTCTCTGTTGTATGTTGTTATAGTAAATTTATGTCTATGACTGTTTCTTAGCGGGCCTTTGAAAATTGTGAAAATATCATTTACCACATTTTAAGATACAGTGTCAGTCAGTGTCAGGGATTCAATAAGTATCTATACAGTATCCAATTCAGAATATAATAAAGGTCCCTTCACATTAGGTCGCAACCAGTGGGACAAGGAAGCCTAAGAAACAAAATACTCGACAACATTGCATTCCTGTTTATAATCGACTAAAACAGCTTATAGCTGTCTTAATGATTTATTAAATGAAAAAACTCAATAAAGTTAAGATAGAGCTAATCTCCAATGTCAATAATGATTGATTGTGCCCAGTTCTTAATAAGCGATTAAATAAATACAATATCAGAGCTTATTATCTAATGGCAACTAATGATTCGACTGTGGCGACCTCTGCCATTTAAATATTAATCGATAATAGACGTCATGATTCTTATTAGTCAGGGAGCGTTAGAAGAATTTATTACTTCATGTCATTTTCATTAACATTGAAATGAAAGTGATAATGGATTATTAAGAAAAAAACTAGTGAATTTATTACACTCTTCATTTTTTAGGGTTCCGTACCCAAAGGGTAAAAACGGGACCCTATTACTAAGACTTCGCTGTCTGTCTGTCTGTCTGTCTCCAGGCTGTATCTCATAAACCGTGATAGCTAGAAAGCTGAAATTTTCACAAATAATGTATTTCCGTTGCCGCTATAACAACAAATACTAAAAATAAAAAATAAAAAATATTAAGGGGGGTCCCCATACAATAAACGTGCTTTTTTCGTATTTTTTTGCTCAATATTAAAAACGGTAACAGGTAGACGCTTCAAATTTTCACAGAATATTTACTTGTATATTACCATTCAAAATAAATAATTAAATAACAATAAAGTAAATATTAAAGGGGGGCTCCCATACAACAAACGTAATTTTTAAGCAATTTTTACTCGATCTTAATTAACAGGTAGAAAACTTGAATATTTGTAAGTAAATATTTAGAAATATATTAACTATAAAAATAAATACCTAATCTAAATACATAAAAACTCACAAAATGAAAATAATCCGTGCATCTAAACGCGGTGCGAGAGCCGCGCCGCGGTGTGGTGGTGGCGCGAGCGCGAGGCGATTGCTAAGCAACGGCCGCGCAGGTAGCGGGGGAGGTAACATTACGGAGCGAGCCATAACCGCGCGTATTCGCGCGAGCGTCGTCATGCTGCCCGGATGTGTATCGAAAACCTACTTAAGTTTTCAATTTACTACTTGGAATTTCGTTGATTTCTCGTTATTTTATACGATTTTCTATTATAGATGATAGTACGGAACCCTTCGTGCGCGAGTCCAACTCGCACTTGGCCGATTTTATTTGTATTAATTGTGCATAGGAAAATAAATAAGCAAACATAGTTGCACAGCTATTTGTTTTTTTTTTAGTCTCCTGTATATACAGTTTTTTTCTTGATTATATAAATTTATCATTGAAAAATATCTCGACTAAGAAAATTGACATTTTGAAGATATTTTCATACCTAAATTTTACCTCAAAATCAATAGCTGGTTAGAATGTGCACGCGTCTGCGCGTATAGAATAATACTCTATGGTCTGTGCATTGCAAATATTGCAATCCTTTGATTATACACATCCATGCATAGCGTGGCCGTGAATTGCAATAAAAAACCTGAATACATTTTCATACAAAGTGAAGCTAAGTATCTACACGTTTATAACTTGCGCGTGCGTAGCTTTTACTGTGATTATTTAATTCGTGGTCTTTCTATCTATTTTAGGCTACTTAATGTGTGGCCTTCAGTGTCTACCCGAGATGTCAATTGTTGTGATGTTTTGATTACTAATCATGCATTAGATTTAATAAATGTTAGTTTTATTGGCTAATATTTATAATCAAAATAAGAATAAAGTAATTTTAATTTATTTCTGTCAAGGCTACTGATTTTAGAATCTCTTCTGATTTTAGAATCTCTTTTTTTTATCAAATAAGTGAATAAAATAATAAATAATAATAATGGTAATATTCATTTAAATAGCTGTCAGTTTGTTATTTGGTTCGTTTTATAAAAAAAAAGTTAATCTTACGATGTAACTTTATCGCACATAATCTTTGAGTTTCATGATCGACTTCGTAATATTATTCGTCTTACTTATAATAAATACTCAATAAGCGCATTTTAGTTAAATAGTGTTTTATTCCGTTTTCGCGCGTGATTTTTCCCGTTTGATAGAAGGCAAGTCCTTGAACAAGTCCTTGTTCAGTGAATAAGATTTTAACACGCGATTTTAAGCAGTATGTCATTGATAACCTAAAAACAGCAGTGTGTTCCACAACCGCGTTATGATTTACTAAACGTACAGTAAAGTAGGGATATTCAGAACACATATCGATTCGGAATCTATATCTCCGTCTCTGTCATTTTCATGGAAATGACAAAGACGGAGATGTAGAATCCGAATTAGTTCTGAATACCGGTGCAGAACGCCGGGAAATAACTAATCTTTTTTTTTTTATGAAAGTTGCGGAGGCGTACCATTGCCCAATGCAACTGATACACTTTTATTAATTCTCTAAAAGTCGTGATAATTTTACGACTCCAAAGAACACGCTCTTTTATTGTATTTTATATGATTTTTATTAGAAAACAAGGTAAAATATTACCGGATTTCGAATATGTTTTGTTGTTTATATTGTCACATGATTAGGAAATTTTATGGTAAGGCATACCTAACGGAGTATTTTTTAAACTCACATAAAAACTGAATGAGATGACAAAGTGTTGTTTTGTGAACGACGGAGACAAATAAAGATTTTAGATGTTACTTATACCACGCTAAAATCTCGTAATTGCTTCACGGTTTAAGTTATATTATCAAATCCACCATGATGGATTTCCTGTGACGCCATATTATATTACTAATAATCGATTTGTTTTGGTTAAAGTACTGACCCAATTTTGACATGTAGGGTGTTACTTGCCAAAATTGGGTCAGTAGTTGTGATTACACAATATTTACATGTGTTCGATACATGAATAATACATACCGTACGTACGTTACTTACGTACGTTACTTACTCTGGTAAGTGATATACTTTCTCTAGTCTAAGACTAGCAAATTCTAATCAGAGCTAATCATCTATATCTCTACAGTCTACACATATCGTAAATCTCTTATCTCGCTCGCGCATACCACGAGAGACCACAAAAAAGAGACACTTGTGGCGGGAAATTCAATTTTCAATCAGCTTTTTACCGTCTAGCTAGTTTAAGCCTGAAAAATCTGTTTTTTGCAGTAATTTAAGATTATTCTTTATATTAATATGTATTTTTATTAACATCTTTCATAATGCACCTGAATGCAGTAAAAATCACTTAGGGTCTTATAGAAAAAGTTACTCAAATTTGAGCAATGCTCATTATATTTTGTCAACTTCTCGCTGACGGGTAATGACACTTGCGGAAAGAAGACAGAATTTGAGACGTTGACCAAAGTAACGTTTTTCGGTCAGGCCGTATTAGAGAAAATAGAAAATAATATAGGATTGTTACCTGGGGCTCAATTCAGTTATTCAAGACCGCTCCATAGCCGAACCATATGTGGAGCGTTTTCCGTCGGCCGCCATAGTATTTTTTTTGATTCAGTCACTTTTATGTCATACAATTGACACATTTGATGAAACGTAACACGTCCTTCGCTCGTTACTAAATCAAAAAAGATAGCAGCCGACAGGAAATGCTTCGCAAAAGGTTCAGTTACGGATCGGTTTTGAATAACTGAATTGACCAACACGCCTTAGAGGGCAAAAGAAATGTTTGAAAATTAAATTTTCCGCCGTATATGTGTACTGTTACACATTATAGGGTCCACCACAGACATAGTTGATACCCCAAGTGTATGTACTTAGCGTGTCAATACTATGATAAAAAGACACAGTTGACGCCCTAAGATTTATTTAGTTTCAGGTGATATATAGTTTCTATTCGATATTTTGTGAACTAGTTACCTACATCGTGCATGCGCGCGGATGCATTGAGTTGAATCGTTTTCGCGCGGATGAAACGTTCCATCACGAAATCGTTTGTGTGACGGCACAGTCCATAACAAAAATGTGGCACGCAAGGTTTTCATATAAATGAAGTCGCCGTCTACTATGTCTGTGGGGCCACCATCGAGGACGAAGTCACGGGTCATATCACTTATTACTTATTAGCATAAAGCTCTCGACTTAATATTGTAAGCGATGGGTTCTGCGCACGTTCTGCGTGTCGACCTAAAGTTTTAATTATATTGACCTGAATTCTTACCACCAGTAACCTATATTAATGTACTAAACTAACAAATGTAAGCTTGCGTGATTTTACAACTAGGTCCGGTGTGAGCTTCTTTAACTACAACATTTAATGTTTTATGTACTTTGTAAGTTTTTTATTGTATTTTATTTTCGCACCTTGTTTGAATTGTAGAATTGAATAGGATTGCCAATTTGGAATTTAAATTGTAAAAGTAGGTAATTTTATGTTAATTTTATTAATAAATTAGCGTGCATTTGTCAATATAAATGATAATAACTAAATTCTAGCCTTTGATAAAGTATCAACGGGATGATATTGCTCTGATTTCGATGATGTAATAATTTCTGATGATCCATGTTTAAATAAATAAAATCTGAAGAAAAACATGAATTTTTAACTGTGACACATCCTAACTAATTTATAAAAGCACACGTAACTGTCTTTCTGTCTCATACCTTTTCACGATCGAACGGCTGAACGGATCGTTATGAAATTTAGTACAGAGATAGGTACAGAAAAACCTGGAGACGGACCTATGCTACATTGCATTATCGTCGTTTTTCCTCACTATGCGGATGCAACCGCGAGGCGCAGCCAGTATTTTATATGTATTTTTAGAGCGAAGCTATTCACCGATCGAGACTGAGTGAGAGAGTTGCGCTGCTTCTTTGAAAAATATCGTCGAATGCGGTTGAATCTATAGTCG
This sequence comes from Lycia hirtaria, assembly GCA_947563715.1. Lineage (NCBI taxonomy): Eukaryota > Metazoa > Arthropoda > Insecta > Lepidoptera > Geometridae > Lycia > Lycia hirtaria. The sequence continues at coordinate 40,283,521 of OX387378.1, forward strand.
GATATTTCGACTCAAAACAGACGCGAGAGACCCGTAGTTTTCATATAAAAATATTTTATATGACTCGAATAACATAGTCAATGTAGAATGTAAATGACAAAAAAAAAGTTTTTTTTTCATGTCAAATGGCAACTACATACTCGTATTATATACCTAAGAATTACTTCTATATATGTTTGCACCCGGAGGTGAGAATCTAAAATGCTTAGGATATAATTTTGAACAAGTAAAAAAAAACAACATCATCATCAACTCATCATCATCATCATCATCATGAGATGATGATGATGATGAGATACGGACATTCATGTGTCAATCAAAGCACAACAGTTGCCCGTATCTAATCGCTCACAAGTATCTGATAATTTTTTACTTCTAATAAACTTAGATGTAACCAAGGTGCAACTAACACCTTACAAGGAGTGCGATAATGAGTGAAACCTTTTAAGAGCTAAGTTTATCCAAGTGCGTGACTAAGAGTATGATGCACCGTAATGCCTTGATACAGGAAAATCTTCTTATTACCTCTAAAGGAGAGACTAAGGCTTTTCTCTACCAGAAATGTGCGACGCTGTATACCACTGATGAGTGTGGAATCTACCAATAAAGAAACAAAATTTTTACGTATCTCCATAAACGTAACCGAAGCTATAAGATATCTGAAATAAAAATGTGTCAGTAACCGCCTTTCATAAAGTATCATCGAGATCGATGTCTAAAGTTAATGACAGGTTTTGTTTTGGTTCTACAGAGCTGCGCGCTGTCTATTCTTTCTATTAATATCCGTAACCGAAACCGAACCTATTCGAAACTAGCAGATACATAGTTTAATATCCGTGACAGTATCTGATACCGTTATAATATTATTCCTGTATCCATATCCAGATACCAAATTTCATATATATAATGTCCCCGCTTCATAAGCATATCTTACCCGCGCCGCGCTCTTAGCATTAGTGATAAAATTTTAGATAAAAAATCTGAAATAATGTCTAAATTTTATATCTAAAAAGACACGCTACAAATTATTGTGGTCAAAGTTCATTACAAGACTTTTCTAACAAATCCAAACACAGCTATGATACGATGTTCCATCATGAAGTTCTAGTTCATATCTTCCGGCTCCGTCATCAGATCAGTTCGACAGTACCATATTATTGTATTGTCATCAGAACTACATACAGCTGCCAATTTTCATGACGCTACGATCCTTGGAAGATGGTTAAATTAGTTACCTTAGATTCCATTACATACAGGTCAACCTAATAAAAGCGTGTTAAAAACCCGACTAACCTATTTCATAATAAGCAATTCAATTACTTGAATGATATTTCTTCAGTAATTTTGTTATGAAAACCAAAGTACTGAACCAATTTCAATGAAATTTATATGGGATTACCTCTGAGGTGTTACCTACCAACAAAAAACAAATACAAAAAAACCATACAGTCGAATTGATAACCTCCTTCTTTTTGGTAGTCGGTTAAAAATAGTTGCATATTTTCTTAGCACATCTCAAAAAAAAAACACTCTAAGCACCTTAGACTGGCTCAGTTGGTAGTATGTCTGCCTGCTGTGCTTGTAGGTCGTGGGTTCGATCCCCACCCAGGACAAACATTTGTGTGACGAGCATGGATGTTTGTTCTGTGTCTAGGTGTTACTATGTATCATATGTATATTTACAACAAAAAAGTATGTATGTATTCTATCTTATAGTGATAAATATCTAATTTACTAAGCAATGTTTTCAAATAGCACCATTTAGTAGTTTTCTACATAGAAAGTACTATATCATCATACATATCAACATATACATATACATCATCATTTTCATTACGTAGATTATAGGTACTGTTATAAATTTTACTATGGAAATTAACGTGGTTTTCACACATTTTTAAATAAAAACTACGGGTCACTCACGTCTGTTTTGAGCCGAAATATCCGACTATAGTTTCAACCGCATTCGGCGGTCTTTTTCAAAGGAGCAGCACACACGTCACTCTCGGTCGGTGACGCGCCTAGCACTGCGACGTGCCGCTCGTGCCGCACGTGATGTCATCGGTTGCAAAAGGGTTAGGGCGGGAAGCTGGTCGTCTTGCGTCGGTTCAGCTGAAGTGTCCTCTTCACTAGAACTCTCGTGAGTGTCAGGAATGTTCCAGCAAGCGGAACTCACAATATCACCACCAGACTCACGATCATCCTCCCGAGCTCCATGAAGGCAAGGTTTCCAAGTGGGTGGTAAGTGCCATCCCCCATCTCTGTTAAAGGTCGGTCGTTTACTAATTTCTATAGCCTCCCTGACCTTCCGGGGCACAAACAACTTCTCACGTGCCAGGACCTTCACCTTATCGAATCTAATGTAGTGCTGCGTGTCGGAGGTCAAAGCATGCTCCGCCACCGCAGAACTGACGCTGTCCAGATTCTTCATGCAGCGTATGTGTTCTGTGAGTCTGGTGGACACGTTCCTCCTCGTTTCGTTTCGTTTTCGAATGCGGTTGAAACTATAGTCGGATATTTCGGCTCAAAACAGACGTGAGTGACCCGTAGTTTTTATTTAAAAACTGTTATAAATATTTTTCGTTTTTTCAACTAAAATATACTTTTCCTAAAAAAGCCAAAACAGCATTTAAAAATAAATATATAGGTATGTCTATGTATGTAGTTATGTCTGTTTATACGATACGGTTGATAAATTTATACCCAGTAAAAGGATCTGGCATACTTTTTATAAAAAAAATGGTTCATTTGAAAATCAAACAAACTTTCCAAGTGATATTCGGTGAATCAGATCTTTTAGTTTTATGCGCGACACGCAAGCAAAGTCGCGGTGCTACTAGTCATAGATAAATAATATCCAAAAAATACCCGGAAAAATGAAAGCAAATCTCATTTTATACACCTCAGCTCGCTTTTCTCGCTTGGTCAATTACTTGTGTGTGTAATATTCAAAGATAACGATGTCCATAATACCTTATCCAAGCACCATGTACGAGTATGTCCATTTTACGCGTTTATACAAAGGTATCCCGTTTTAATTAGTGACAAATAGGATAAGAAAGAAAGCTAACGGTACACGTACGACATTTAAGGCGTTTGGAGTGAGACCGTAGGGAAGACTATAAAGCACTGACAATTAGCTGTAACCATCAGTTAAGGCTATACGTCTTACGGACAAAGGAAATACACACAGTAAAGAATGTTCAAGACCTATAATGGTGTTACTTGATTTGCATTTGGGAATGGTATAAACGATGTTTTGGTAACATACATAACGTTATGGCTATTTTATCTTACGGGATAGAAAGAGCTTGAGACTTCGAGAGCGTTTGACGCCACATTTGACGGTAATTAGATACAATTTTGGCATGCTGTGATAAGACAATCAATCGCCTACAAAAATGTCAGTTGCCCGAAATCCCTTAACTGACTTTAGGCTCGTTGTATGTTAATCAAGGAATGCAATCTCAGAATACCAAGATCTTCAAATTCCGAGGTTTTGCGTTTTATTATGCTGTTTGTGATGAATTTTAATCTTGTTTAGGTATAACTTCAATCTTGCAAGATTAATGTAAAGTCAAGTGAGGTCTCGTAAGATTTTCGAGATAATGCATCAGTAGGGCTATTCACAATCAGTTAGATTTGGATTCGATTTAGAATCTACATCTTCGTCTCTATCTTTTACATACAGAATGACAGAGAAGAAGACATAGGTTCCGAATTGAATCCAATCGATTGTAAATAGGGGTACAGTACTCAATAGAGGATCATTTCAATTTTCGAATCAGGAAATAATAAAAGACAATTCGGAACATAGGCATTGAACGTGTTTATAAGTCTTGTATTTTCATACTGTGTGCCGTATTGTATTGTAAGAAGGTGATCCGTCCTGAGTACGATAGCCCCGTCGCCATGCCAACTAAGGACCACACACAGCTTACCCAACTAAACAATATGCAAATGAATCCCTTCTGGACTCTGAATATTTTAGGCGTTTTGTTTTGTGTCTGAATTAATGGAATTTGCTAGTCAGACCTTTTATTGGACTGTTGATAAATATGGCGCTCCTATGTATAAATAATAATAAAATAAATAAATTTGGATAATGAGACAAATAGGCAGGTGCCGTTATCTCATTCTGATGCTCCCACACAGAAGTACCTTATCTTACTCACTATGTGGGAGCATCAGCCAATAAACTAGTTGTATAAGTCATAACCATTTTATTTCAATAGCCCCGATTTGTCAAATTCCATATTGTACAATAGTTCCATCATCCATCCACATATCAAAAAACTGTTTTTTTTTTCTGTAAAGGGCCTCTCAGTGTTGGCTTCGGCTCCACTGATGCCCATTAAAGGACCGGGCTGCGACCCGAGATTTAAGATAAATAAATAATAAATATTTGTGGACATTTCACACATCCATCTAGCCCAAACTAGGCAAAACTTGTACTATGGAAATAGATGGCTGATAGAATACACATTTTTTTTTTTTTGTTGTAAATATATACATAAGATACATAGAAACACCCAGACACGGAACAAATATCCGTGCTCATCACACTAATATTTGCCCTGGGTGGGGATCGAACCCACGACCTACAGCACAGCAGGCAGACATACTACCAACTGAGCCACAAGGCCAGTCAAAATATGTATAATTACTTCCACGGGATAATGATGTTTATATTACGTATATTTATATTGCGTTTTTTTTGTAAGGCCTTTGTACCTTATTTATCTTTATTATTATTATTAACTACAACAAAACAATATACCAAACATATACAACAACAAAAAATCGGTTACATCTATGATCCGAATTATAAAAATTTAATATCATTTCCATGAAAACGAAATTTATTTGATTCAAAAGACACTTTATTAATAAAATCCCGAATGTTCATTTGACAAACCATTACATAACCGAACCTTTGTAAATAGGAAAGTTTCTGGATATAATAAAACAGTAACCTAATGGCAAAGGCATATATACAAAGGAAAGACTTTGCCTAGCAGTGGGCTATTATAGGCTGATGATGACAATGATGAAGCTAATCTAATTATAAAATTGTTCATGTGGCAAATTAAACTTATGGCTAACAAACTTATGGAATCAAAAGCTCGTGTCAAGTAAAACATTGGCATCAGACAGTACGACACGGAACGCGCAGCGTAGGAAGACGGGCCACGAGATGGACAGATGACCTCATACAAGTGGCGGGAAGACGCTGGATGCAAGCCGCTTCCAATCGGTCTTTTTGGAAATCTATGGGGGAGGCCTATGTCCAGTAGTGGACTTCTTATGGCTGAGATGAGATGATGATGATGAGTATGAAACGGATTCGGGCAAGTAATATTGCAACAAATATAATTCGGATGAGAGATAGGTTTAACAGGTGAAAAACTTAACAGCTGTCAAAACAATCTACCCCTTTTCCTTGTTTTATTGCGAATATTTTTATCACTGGCACTTGAACGTTATCGAAATCCTCAATAAACAACGGTAAGTACTACCGCATTTTATATTTTGTACACGTTTTGGACTTATCTGTATTTGTTTTCAACCGACTTCCAAAAAGGAGCAGGTTATCAATTCGACTGTATTTTTTAATGTTTTTTACCTCATAACTCTCGACTGGGGTGAACCGATTTTGATAATTCTTTTTTTTTTTTTATTTGAAAGCTGGTGCTTCCCGTCTGGTCCAGTTCTGACAATGGCATCCATGAGAAGTCGGTTGGTTCAGTTTTTTAAACTATAATTATTATTAAAGAGACCTTGCACTGAAGTCCAATAACTGGTAAGTTAAATACTATAACAACGAATAACATTCTGATATTATTAAACCGCGGCGGCTTCTTTCTCCAACCCAGGTCTGTAGTGTTGCAAGTTTTTTTTTTCATTTTGGCAATTGGTTGCAAATTTCAGTTGTCAATTCGGCCGGAACGTCATGTACCATCATCATATCAAAATTAAAAAGCCTGCTCACTCTTTTCATGGCACGACGCAACTAAGCACCACCTCATACGAATGACAACCTTTATTATTCCCAAGATCTAGCGGCATACCGTCTTCGTTCTACGTGTCCTAGCCTAGTGTGTTAGCCAATTGGACAAGATTCAATCTCGCTGTAACTTTGAAGTCTGAAAACGTGGGATTTGTACTTCCGACTGGACCGTTATTGTAGTGTTCAATCTAAGATGACATGAATTGACACTTATGTCTCGGAGTTCAGAATCTAAATCCAGTTAAGTCTAACACAATTAAGAATAATGTCTTTAAAGTTATTAGTGTAAACGAGATTGCTACATTTAACACTATCTTGGTTTTATTCTTGGTTGGAAATTTTAAAATAGTCTAATATTTGCCTACGTGTTTGAAATATTACATTTATGTAGAGAGATTGTCAATAAGCACAGCATTTATATTAACTAAGCATACAAAGAAAGAAAAGTTAAGGAAAAACCTAAGATAAACTTGTCGCATTTAAATAACATATATATTACTAAAAAAATATAATTCAATAAATATTCACGTGATATATTTGGGTGAAAACCACTATCTGAAATTCAACCAAGGCGACCCCTACGTCACCTCTGTTGGGAGCTCGGTTGACGACCGTTAAGCAAACCTTTTATATTTTAAACATTTTCGTCAGTCACTTACTATTTAGCAATAGTAAACAATTAATGAAACAGACTTCGAATAAATCATCTTTCCTCTTCCTCTAACAATAGTTCAACTGTGAACCTGGCAGAAATCGACACCAAGTCACGATTGAACAGGCCCTGATTGCAGCGTCAAGTTACCAGCATTCTGACAGACACGATGCAAAACAAGGAATACCGTGATTAATGGAGCCGACTCCACGAGGTTCACTGTTCCGGCAGGACAAAAGGTGAAGTTATGGAGATTCCACTCGTCTTAGCGTTCGTGGTTTTGACTTATTTTGTTCGGTTATAAATGATTGCGTTTTGTTGGACGGTGTGCCATCAATCTGTTATGTTTTCTCTGCTGGGATGGTACACGACTTGCATAATATTTCAGTTTGTGGATTATTAATTTTATCACTAGTTGTTTTATTCTATTCAGTTGTTTTAGTTATTTATTGTTTATAAGTTTGTTTTCATTGGCATAACATAATTATCATTCAAATCCTTAAAATGCATATGCCTATAACGGAAATAATTTATTTGTATCTTCTGTGTTCATTATAATATTATGTATGTCATTTTAACGTAGAAAACGTCAATCAGATCAGCTTCATATAATAAAAGTATTACATTGTAATCGGACTGTAATCGTAATGCATGCAACATTTCAACTCAATCGGAAACCGGGAAATGTGTAATTTTATTTGCAGACAGGTGAGATTAATTAAAACTGAATAAAAATAAAATCCGCCATCTTATACCTGCATAAGCATTTTGACAGCTCCTTTACAGCTTAGTACCACAGCTATCTAAAGCTGGGTACTCACTTAGTAGTGTTGCATGTAACGTATCAGATACTGTATCAACCTGCAAGTGGGTACGGCTCGTCCACGGTCCACCGCGTATCTAGCTAATACGAGCTGCCGGATCCTGCGAGCCGCCTTTGTGTTCGCAGTGATACCGCCACTCGGCGGGTCACTGCGAGCTTACAGCGCTCCACGCGCGAGCGGCTCGCAGCGGGCTCGTGCCTACGTACTCACTTGATACCGTATCTGATACATTACATGTTACACTGCTAAGTGAGTACCCAGCTTAATATAATCACAAAATTATAACGTAATTTCTTAACGCTTATCAATCCAGGCAGGATTGTGCAACAAGTGGCAATAAACTGATCACTTTTTAAGCCGGCGGGCTTATCCGCATTTTCTGCGCTTTTACTTTGCCGCAAATTCTGACGTGGTATCAGTACGTGAGCTCTGATATACTTTATTTCTCATTCACTAGCTATGCGCAGCGGTTTCAATAATTCTCGTGTAGTAACTATTAGCCTTCTCCATTTTTTTTTTTTTTTTTTGAAGCTGAAATTGCTAATATGTTTGCCCTTACCATAGTTAGAATTTCGAAAACTATCGATACAAGTCAGTAGCAATCTTCGTAAATATTTAATCACGCGGAAACGTAGCAAGCTCTGATACTGACGGATTATTCCGCGGCGCACCACCTCGACCATGTAAGGCGACATGAATGAGATTTCTTGTTACGTGTCGCGATATCGCAACAGCCGAGGAGCCAGTGTTTACTCGCTGACTTAATAACGAATATATTTTTTGTAGAAAAACATTGTCGTTTTATATTCTATGGGAGTCGTGTGTTTCTGTGTTCTGCTAAAATTGAATAGGGGATGAAATTTGGTGTAAATAAATATTTTATTGAATACTAATTCATTAAAGTTAAAAAAATATCTAACCAACGTAATATAAAACATGACATCAACAATATTATATCGTCACGTCATTGCATGACATAAACAAATAATATTTTATATATATATAAAAAAAAAAAACAATCAAATCTCCAAAACGTATACCCACGTGAATGAAAATATCGTTCAAATTTCATTTAAACTAACATAAGTATTAAAAAAAAACATAAGTATGTTCTTAATATCTTCATTTTAAGTTCACATAAATTATGATGTGCAACTACGGAATCCTACTTTGCGCTTGGCACGGCACGCACTTGACCGCTTATTTTGATTTATTTTTATCAATTAACAGATATATAGCTTTTCACGAGATCTAAGATGGCTGATTCGTTTGAAGTAATCATCATCATTTCAGTCACAAAAAATTCACTGTTAGACATAGAGATCTTCCAATCATGGATTTCCAAAAATATCTGATGGAAGCGTGTTGCGTCCAGCGTCTTTTTGCCACTTGTATGAGGTCTTCTGTAGCTAGTTTTCTGGTGTATTTATAAATATAACCTGCAACCTAGAGCAAGTTATCAATACAAATTGGCTAGAACCTAAATTTCGTCGTCATTAGCCTTTCACTGGCGTAAACCGTTGTTTAACTAGAATCTAAATAATTATCAGCTTGTAGTAGTGGCACTTAATTTAATAAACAATTTACTAGCTGCAGAAATCAAGATAATTGGCCGACAACGCCTTTTCGATAATACAAGCTGCCGGTAGTGAAATTTACTGACTGCACATACCTACCTACCATGGAATATAGTAATTGGAATGACCGACGACTTGGCACAAGTGACTTACGAGTTACGTGTGATTAACGAGTATTTTTTTTCTTTTGCATTTAAGGCTTTTTTTGTACAAGATAGATCTACGATTAACCACCAACCCGCTGATGTTAAGCGACGATGTGGCCGAGGATGGAGCTCGTCGATTTAGAAGATCTTTCCTTTACCTAGAGCCTTTGTCTGTAATGTAACTAAGAATCACAGATCAGTGAGGCAAGAAAACCGAGCATTACAGTGCGCGTATCTTCTAATGATACAATCCGTAATATTTTGATACAATTTGTAGCACGTATTCAGACTGCTTTAAACTTTAATTAATAAAAAAATATATACAATAATTGAAATAATTGAAAATGATAAATAGGTTTCATTTAATTAATGTTTTATAAAATTGAGGAAATAATAGGCTATTTTATTTTATTTATCCAGACTTCTTGAATTTTTTCGATTTTTAAATAATTCGTGTCATCGTAGACATATCGTTTCTTTTGTTTTTTTTTTCTCCTAAATAACAATGTCAAATTAATAGAATAATCACCTATGTACATGTATGTATATGCATGAATAAATAAATAAATATTGCTGCGCTCAGCCTCACAACCGTTTAGACCGATATTATGTTATTAATTAAATACTCAAAATCGAATCTGAAATGTTACATTACAGACAAATATTGCTGCCTGTATGGGAACACCTTTAAATCTTCAAAATGTAGTTTATGATGATGATGTTAATGAAGATGATTCTTGTAAATTATTGTTGTTTTCAAGTAGGAGTCCCATGTAAAGTTAAGACGACATAAATTCCTACAGATAATAAGTTCTAATTTGCACCCAATGCACTGGGTTCATATTTCTAATTGAGCTACATCTACACCTATAAATTAAACATGGAGTAACCGAAGCGGCGCCGGCGCAGATTTTCAAACACGCAGACCTCCATCAATATTGCATCGCGTTGAAAGAATGCCGCAATGATTGCCGCACAACATTGCCGAGCAACATTACTGTAATTATGATGTAGCTGCAATTATTCCCTATTCTGCAAGTTATCACTATCATAAATGTAATAGTTGTCTTGTAAGACTTCTCGAGTGGAGACAATGCAACGGCAAGCGCAAGGAGATCCAAGTGGATGAAGTCAATTATCAGTTTGCTTAGAAGGAATCTATTCACCTGCGATTTAAAGAAACCCAGATTACATACATTCGGGAATACCCATTCAGGAAGCGTTTTTCCACGTTTTGTTGGTATTCACAATAAAAGTGGAGCTAAAGCGTTTCATTCGAGTTTTTGGAATATCCACCAAGAAAAGATGTTGTTTGTGCTTCAGAGCCAAAACCAGCCATAAAACTGAAAACCTCATAAAAGTGTCAAGAAGACGCTGGATGCAAGCCGCTTCCATCAGATCTTGATGGAAAACCTTGAGGAAAGCCTATGGTCTAGCAGTGAACTTTTTGTGACTGAGATGATGAAGAGTGAACTCAAATTTATGTAAGTTAAATAAATAAATAAATAAAATAAAAATAAAAACATGTAAGTTACTTACCGATAAATAAATTGTAGTCAAAACGCAAACAAAATCACATTAAAAATAAACGTAAATAGTTATTCAATTTGGGATAAAACCACACAACCAAGAATTACGGCTCGTGCGACCTTTCCTCTCGGCACTAGCCAAAAAAATCCAGACATCTAACTGTAAAAGAAGATGCTTAACTTCATATTCTACCCAGTAAGTGTCATTAAGCGTCTATTTTTGCGTCTAAATGGTCACCCAGTAAAGGTTGATGGCCCGAAAGATTGCCGGCGACTTTAGACGACGCCGAAAGGTAGAATTCCGAGGAATGGAGAGATACCGTGAGGGGAATTTTTGGCTTTGACTCACAATCGGCAATATCGGCCGTTTATATTTACAAGGTTTACGTGATTTGGGTGAGATCTGTTTTTTTAAGTGTCAATGTTATTTAAGGGTTTCACACTTTTTTACTTTTAAAATTGTTGAAACATTGCATTTTAAGGATGAAACAATAAAATTGAACTATTGTAGCTATCATAATTATGTGTTCATAACTAGGCACTTACCTAAACGAAATTTTCCATAAAATGAATGTTGATTTTGACAATATTTTATTTTAAATCATTAGTTAGTACCTACTTTATATAGTGGAAACTAACATGGCTGTCACATATTTTTAAATTACATTACGGGCTACTCACGTTTATTTTTGAGTCGAAATCTCCGACTATAATTTCAACCGCATACGGCGGTCTTTTTCAAAAGGAGCAGCGCAGACGTCACCCCAAAAGGACGTGTCATCTGGTACTGAAGTCGGAGATTTTGACTCAAAAATAAACAAGAGTACAAGAGTTAATAGTACTTTCTTCATGTACTTACCTACATGAGAAAACTGTTACCTACAGGAATTCATTAAGGCGCTGGAATCGTTATCACGCAGTATTTTTTTAAAATTTATTTTTTATAAATTTGCGTTTAATAGCTGCATATTATTTTGTACTCATGAGGTTGGTGTTGCTGTATTTGTCAAAAGTACAGTTAGAAAAAAAATACACGTAGTAGTACTCACCCGCCGCTTTAATACATTCCATTCCATTCCATTACGATATATCAATTTTTTACTATCTTCAACATTATAATACCATAAACACCTACATTTTTTTTTTTTTGGGCCTTTATTAACTACAACACAACAATATACACCTACAAACTTTTATTTCAGTTCGTTCACAATAAAGTTACGTTAATTCCACCGAACTTAAAGGTCAATTCCCGGTAAGTCCATTATTCATAGTTAGTGACGTAAAATCACTGTTATTGTTAAACATGGTGTGATTCAGCCCTTAATGACCCTTGGCCCTCTAGGGGCACTTCTACAATAGGTTTTCACCTTCGCAGACCACGCGATATTTGACATTGGAAGTTGTAGACCGATTACGTGGTTTTCATGTTGTTAAAATAGAGTTTTAGAATTATATTGGTTATGGAGCATAATAAAACATTTATGTCAAGGTTTGTAAACTATTTTAGGTGTATTCTATATACTGTGTAAAGTAGAAATGTGTAATGAAACGCTTTAATTGCTATTTTATGAAACTGAAAGCTAAACGCTGGTTTGAGGGTATACTTTGTGAGTAGCTTTTATACGATAAATATATAAATAAATAAATATATCTTTATTGTACACCAAACATTACAATTCAAGGACACACGTTTAAACAAGTTTTAACTTATAACACAAGTATAAAGATGAATACTAAACAGAAAACAATAATCTCGATGGTACAAAGGCGGCCTTATCGCTTATATATATGAGTGTCTTTAATTTTTAAGTATTTTTTTTAATACAAGGCTGCTCTATTATAGACCATATCGTCACTTAACATAGGTGAGGTTTCGGTCAAGCGAAACCTTGCCCTTGAATATAAAAAAGTAGATAACCATCATAAGGCTTATTAATTATAAGAGTTTCCAATGCTATCATTTCGTGTATAAAATAAATTTGTGATGTTAGCCATCTACAATTAGGAAACTAATGGTTGCCTGGAAGAGATCGCTTTTAGCGATAAGGCCGCCTGTTGTTGCACTAGTCAATTTAAGTACTTTGTTATTACTTTTAAGGTGTGTACAATAAAGAGTTTATCTATCTGTGTATCTAAATCGAACATTCATTTATTTACCTAATATAATCGGGATAGAGACATTTATTTACTTTTAATTAACTAGAACGGTCTTTACCACTTACATTACCTAATAAAAAATAAAGGTACATATTTTACATATGACAATAATAAACTTAAAATCAGAAAAACATGTATAACAGTGGATCTCAATATCTTTCAAGGATAGTATAAGTATGACATTGCATTACGTACGTGCAAACAATGGTATTTAATATATTATAAGTTCTGATTTGTCAAACTGTAAAAACCACCGTAGTAGGACGTAAGAAAAAACTGCAGAATTTGGACAGTCAAAGAATGTATGTTCCTATTTTTAACTATTGGTTTCTTTAAATCTATCTTTAATTTAATTCACGAAAATAACTCTACATACCTATATAACTAGTCTAACATAACTTTCATTAAAACATTTCAGTGTTGCCAGTATGCGATATGACGATAGTAGAATCGTGACAGAGGACGCGAGTCATCGCGTGACGTGTGCCAGTATTGCCAGCGTTTCCACCGGAGAAGCGTGGGTATTACGAAATCATTTCGACTTTATCGTCGCCGACGCGACCTGATGGGAATATTTACACTCGAAAACTGTAATAACTTTCGCTGTTAATAGTAAGTTGTACCGTCTGGGCTTAATGCGAACGGCTTGAATACTTGCACGAGTTTGTGGGACAAGTTTTCATACTAAGGCATTGAATAGTAGGTAAAAGAAAATAATAGTACTAGCATATAAGCATTAAAAGTCAAAGTATGCTAAATCCCTCTACATAGCGTAAATAATAACTAAACCAAACGTTCGAAACCGTTCAAAACCTTCGGTATCCATCGGAAACACCGTACAGTCAGACAAACAGACAAATTCCGGATTAATGGGCATTGTTTACATCAAATTTTCCGGGCAAAAACGAGAATAATCATCTAATATCTCAATGTGATGAGGGCAGCGTAATATCATACAAGATTTTATAATGAGTACCCTCAGACTTTTGTGGATAGTAGTAAAGTTCAACGTCAGGTATGTGACATGCGTAAAAAGAAATGAATCATAAATTTATGGTAGGTTTAAAATAGGATAGACAGTTGGATAATAATTATAGTTTAAAAAACTGAAAAAACCGACTTCAAAATACGCAATTCGACTACTTGGATGCTATTTTTTCAGTTATTTTGTTATTAAAACCAAATTACGGAACCGATTTTGAAAATTTATATGGGACAACCTCTGAGGTATATCTGTGGTACCTCCTATTACCTAACAAAAAAAAGAATCATCTAATATAATTCAGAATTAGCTGAATAATCACTGAACAAACAACCAAAAGCAAAATACTGAAGAATTAAGAACCTCCTTTTTGGAAGTCGGTTTAAAATATATCATGCTTCATTAAAGGGCGTATAATTTTATTTACGTCATTGTAAAAATTCGATTGACAGTTTAACCCTTTGTAATCAATACAATGAAATACCAAAGTTTATTTCCAGTTATTTCCACATTGAATGTAAAAAGTTCGTCACTCACATAACTACAGTAGGTATGCTTAATTGCTATCACTATCGATCCAATTCCGTGACAATTGACGTTACACAAACACGTGACAGCTGTCAAGGACGAATTTACCATTGAATATGGCAACACATTCCTATTCGGGTAGCGAATGCTGAGTCACGTAAACAAAGAATTTTCCAAAGAAGTTAACCTACTTTGTCATACCTAGGCCAGAAGTATATCAAGTTGGTATAATATGTAAATTACAAGCACTAGGTATTACCTAATTCTTAACTTACTAGCAAACACATTCATATTTAATTTTATGGTAAGCTTATTATCCAGGGTACTTCCTACTATTAAAAGCTAAAGTAACCTTTACCTTTTACGTTTTGAAACCTTACCTTTTACCTTACCTTTGGAAGAATGAACGGCTAAACTTATGTTTTTTTTTTTGTACAGATATAGTTTACAACATGGAAACGTACATTTAGCTTTTAACTATAAAGAACTAACAAAGAGACAGAGTTTCTTTTGGTTTTATAGGAGCTTACCGAAAAACGTTACTTAACTTTAACCAACTTCTTAAATTCTCTGTCTTCTTTCCGCAAGTGTCATTACGTGTCAGAGAAAAGTTGACAAAATATGTTAAACATTGCTTAAAGTTAAGTAACGTTTTTCTGTAAGGCCGATAAAATTAACACAGAAGACATTCATAGATATTAGGACATACAAGTATAAAATAAGAATAAATATTTACGCAAAGGAAAAAATACTCATAATTTATTGAATACGTATACTTTAACATTTCTATCATTTTCTTTAACTAAAAAAAACCTCTGACCCCGAGTTGTATCCACTTTAACAAATACGCAGTAAAACGTCAGTATAATGGACCTAAAACACTTTTTACCCGTAAAATTGTAGAAAAACTACATATTCAAAATTCACCAATTAAAGAAAGAAAGAAAGAAAGAAAGAAAGAAAGAAAGAAATAAAATATTTTATTTTTATACACGAATAAAATAAAATAGTACTGCAGACCGCAGACTCCGTTAGGAGTTGCACTGCATATTTAGTCCATATTTATCACCATATCGTTTCCTGCCCATTGACTGGTTTCCACGATGTTTTGATTATTAATTTCAGATATAATCTTAAATTACATGAAAAGCGGCGCCTAGCAAAAAGCTGTCCCATCAATAACAATACAGACTTAATTGGAAATACCTAAATTCTAGTCAGATAGCAATAAAATGTCCCTATATTTTACATGTAACTAAGCTACTATCAGTGGTTCCAAACCGGTGGGACGTGGAGTACTTGTAGTGTCCGAAAGTACTTGAAATGGTCTGCAAGATCCAAATACATTATATATTTGACTATTATATTATGAACTTAGCTATAAAACAATTATATATATATAAAAAAAAAAAAAAACAATTTTTAATCAATGTTGGAGTATTTAAGCTATGTATATGAAATTATTCGCTCGTTGCGCTACGTATTATGCGTAAAAATGTTTATATGTTTAATAAATCGGGTAAATCTAATTGTAAACTGCCATATTTAAAGAATTTCAGAAAAAAAAAATATCCTGGAAAATATAACGTGTATCACAAACCCATAGTAAATAGGATTGCTGAGTACTGTACTGTACAATAATGGAATTCTTTGCTGGTCCACCGTAGATCTATCTTGCGTTTAAAAAAGGTATCTTGTAAGTTGGCATACTTCGTACTTGACCAAACATACATTTGGCGGGTTCGTAGTCAAATAACCTAACAATAATTCAAAATTTTGAATTTTTTTCGTGTAAACGTTAAAATTATAAATTAAAACGAAGCCGTCAAAAGTATGGTCAAGTACGAAGTACGAACACTTACAAGATACCTAAATATAAAAATGCTTATACCTCACTGAAATGTACGGCTCAAACAAGTTCTAAATAAGTTCAATTATCACTTTGTTAAGGCTTTACATCGAATAATCAAACGTCCTGTATATTAATTAATACGATTGATACAAAGGGCTATCAAAATAGCCTATGGTAAAAAAAAAACTTTTTCGCAGAATAGTCCTACATCACAAAAAGCTTAAGAATCGTTGGTCGATAGCTTATCACCAGACAAAATCTTAAAGCAATCTAGTTGGTCGAATTTCTTTAATGAGTCACCGGCGGCGTTAACGATTTTCCGTCAAAGAACAATCGGCCATGAATAATGGAGAGCACGTACTACGCCGACCTAGATCTAGGGTTAGGTAGGTTTGACCAGGCCTTTAAAAACCAGGGCGACTGACCACCTATCGGGGAACAATCTTTATTATGTGAAATCACGGAGCTATGTACAGCCAGCATCACAATTGGGAACATGATCTGAAGTGTATACAACGTTACATATTTTTGTTTGGGTTTGACCGAAACCGCTGTACCGCGCCTTGGGTATGTGAGCGGTGAGAGGTAAGGCGTTAGCGGGGTAAGGCGGTAGAACGGGGGACTCGCCCTTCCTGACGCACACATACGTCAGTCGCGATACAGCTGTTTCGGTCAAACTCTAGTGATCTTCACACAGCTTATAACACATTATTATGATAAAATTTACTATAAAATTCGGCAACTTATTGTGTAGAGATACTGCCACTACTGTTAGCCGAAGTTTTCGTCGCATACATCGTGTAGTTTTGTTTTAGCATAAAATATCACAAGGTAAGCGATAGTGTGACCAAATATATAGACTACATTGATCTATAATAAAGCTATTGACTAAGATTGTTAATAAAAAATATAAGATTGTTAATTTCAAAACTCCCGGAAGTCGACACGAAATCCCATTTTTGTGCAGCACGCAGCAAATACGTAGAGCCAAATCATAACTAAATCAGTAATGGTAGCTGAACATAATTATAGTGTATTTTTCTTTTAATAAAAGCTAAAACCCTTTAAATAAAAGTTTAATCCCATCTTTAACAACTAAATCAAGAAATAATAATCATGTAACTAGTTGGTAATGATGGTGTCTGTACAAACCTCTTACAAATCTACTCCTTAGCTCTTTGTTACGTAAGGAAGAGAAATAACAAAATCGAATTTAGTTAAACAAAGGTTAACTTGATGAACGGCATTTGTATGTTAAGTTATTCATTTATTCTGCGTATTTTTGTAACTAGTATTAATCATTGATCAATAAAAAGTACTGGAGTAGCATTCTTTTGCACTGCCTGCCTTTGTTAGTTATACATCCACCAAGCAGTAGTGTGCATTTTTAAATAATAACTACGGGTCAATCACGTCTGTTTTAAGCCGAAATATCCGACTATAGTTTCAACCGCATTCGGCGGTTTTTTTTCAAAGGAGCAGCGCACACGTCACTCTCGGTCGGTAACGCGCCGTAGTAGTGTGCAAATATTATGTTCCTGATTGAGTACAACTTATCCAGTGGAATCACTTGCCGTAAAGAGTTTTAATATTTTATAGTCTGGGTGACAAGAATAGTGAATTGTCACACAAGATTTGGTCTATCCAAGTTCAAAATTGGAGAAGATATTTTATCTATTTCATTAGTTGAAAAAAAATAGTTCCTGAGAATCCAACTAAATTCCAAAAAATCTATTCAATTTCAGCAATTTATTTTTTAATTTACCAACTTAATATTACTGTGAACCTGTATTTTTTACTATCATCTTCCATAAACAACTATTCATAATCATCATCTCAGCCATAAGAAGTCCACTGCTGGACATAGGCCTCCCCCATGGATTTCCAAAATGACAGATTGGAAGCAGCTTGGATCCAGCGTCTTCCCGCCACTTGTATGAGGTCATCTGTCCATCTCGTAAACAAACAACAAACAACTATTAGCAAACAACAACTATTAGCTGTAAACAACTTTTTACAAGTAATTAAATCATCCAGTATCTCCCAGTCTACTTTCATCATTGTAATTGGCTATTCAGGTAGCCCATAGCTCGGCTGTAATAGGACGATATCTGCTTTGTTTATGTAATCTGTGTGGGCCGGCTCCCCGATCCCCTTATAACATCTAACGATAGGAATTGGCCGGACTTACAAAGTAAACTAACTTAACGGCAGCATTCCTTTAACAATGCTTAGGCACCATCTCCACGAGAGTATTCTCTTGTCTTAGATTGTCTTATCTTCTTTCACGGTTGGCTTATATTTATCTTTACCTATTGGTAATTAAAATGTTGAGCGTTTCAAGTCTATATTTTTTTTATCAGCCCTGTTTGTGCCAAACTGTCCCACTGCTGGACGCGGGCCATCTTCTCATTGTGAGAAGGGTAAGGCCATAGTCTGCCACGCTGGCCAAATGCGAGTTGGCAGACTTCACACATCTTCAAGATCATTGAGAATTCTCAGACATGTAGTTTTCTTCAAGATGTTTACCTTCAACGTTTGAAGTTGGCGGCAATCAACAATACGCACATAACTTCGAAAAGAAAGAGGTGCGTGCCGTGGTATTCGAACCCAGGACCTGCGGATCACAAGTCAGACGGTCTCCCGACTAGGCTGCCGGAAACTTAGTCTATATTATAATATAGACTAAGTTTCCGTTTTTTTTTAATTTTATAAAATTAAAAAAAAAAAAAAAAACAACATCGTCACAAGCTAACATCATAGTTGAATAAATTATACCATGAAGCGTTATAATGATGACGATGATAAATATTCATGTCTAAATCATTAAATAAAACATTATGCTAGTTTAAAAAAAATGTTATCATCATCATCTCAGCCATAAGAAGTCCACTGCTGGACATAGGCCTCCCCCATGGATTTCCAAAAAGACCGATTGGAAGCGGCTTGCATCCAGCGTCTTCCCGCCACTTGTATGAGGTCATCTGTCCATCTCGTGGCTGGTCTTCCTACGCTGCGCTTGCCGGTACGTGGTCTCCACTCGAGAACCTTTCGGCCCCATCGGCCATCAGTTCTGCGTGCTATGTGCCCTGCCCACTGCCACTTCAACTTAGTTAAAAAAAAAACTTACTTAAAAAATGTTAACTTAGTTAAAAATATCATATATTATGATTGTTATATTATGTTATAGATATCTTCTAGATCGACGAGCTCCATCCTCGGCCACACTGTCGCTTAACATCAGGCGAGTTGGTGGTCAATCGTAGATCTATAGTGTATAAAAAAAAAAAAAGTAAAATGAGTTAATATAAATTCATATAAAATCTTAGAAAATTATTTTGTTCTTATTACAAATACAAAAGTAAGAAAGAGAAATTACTTTCTGAATAAATATAATCTAGTTATCTTCAAATGGCGAGTGAATAGGTTTCTTCTAGGCGAGCGTGCTCCATCGTAGACCGTAACTGTCGCTTAACACCAGTGACGGTTGAGTTGACGGTCAAGCGCAAGCCTATTTACGAATAAAAAAAATACACTGCAGTTTCTAGCACACTACTTTTGATTAATCACTTTTAAATTAATATTTAATATTTATCGCTGCCAAGATCTAATATTTATTGTGGCAGTATGTAAACAATGCGTTGTCAGTGCCAATAAGTCCGGTGAAATGTTTCTCATAAAAATGTATGTTTGTAATTTTCTATAAAGTCATATGTTTAAATTTAAATATGAATAATAAATTTGCAATCAAAGCATTCAAATAGTTGTATTTATAATTTTTGATATCGTAAAAGTCGTTCTTATCCTGTCGGATATTTCATTTTTCTCATAACACAGATAATTGTTTGGTTCTTCTGGGCCACAAAAACCTAGGACACGCTAACAAGATCAATGAATCAAATCACTTTCAATATTTAATTTTAAAAACCTTCAAAATTATCGCGCTCGCTTCGCTCGCGCAATTTTGCTAAATATTTTAACATAGAAATACTGTGGTCTCACTAATACGAGAAATAAAGTATATTACTATAAAAACATTACTAAAAATTTAAGAAAAGTAAAAAAAAACGCGCTTATTATTATAAGCCTAATTATTTCCTATTATTTTTACCCGACTGCGTAAGGAGGCAAACCTAAACGGAAAGCCTATTTAAATTTTCGCGCTCGCTTCACTCGCGCATATAATTACCTATGTTTATTTACTTGGGCCAAACCCCCCGCTACCCCTCTATGAAAAAACTCATATACCCATGGTCCATTGCTGACCCCCCCCTCAAATGAATTCCTGGCTACGGCTTTGGTGACCCCCCCTGGCACCAAAGCTGGATCCGCCCCTGCACATATGGTTTATTAATTGATTAATTTTACAACAAAATATTAAATATTTGGAAAGATAGCTTATCATTTACTATAATACAAATCAAAAGCATTTCTAATAAGTCCTATGATCTAATGTTACGTACTCCTTATACAAAGACTTTCATTCTTTTTTCTTTTACGAAGTAATTACAAAGAACTTATGATATGTTTACGTTGTAACAATAAAGTAAGATAGTAGACTTTTATCTTAAGCACCTAAAAAGAAACAAAGACGTTTCTTATATCGTAAATGTGAAAAGAACATTATTTTTAACCGACTTAAAAATGGAGGAGGTTATCAATTCGTAGCTTTTTTTAAAAATACTATATGACCCTTATGATCATATTTCATTATACTAATACCTACACAATTAATCCACCATCTGATAAAAAAAGAGAAAAAAGATTTCTCTCGTTCTGACATCTTATTATATTTTCGATCGTATATTAGTGTTTTCACTTTTCAAGATTCAAAATTATATAGCTAACAGAAAAAGAGACATGCGATTTTTTCGACAGTAAAGTGCGGTTTTAAATAATAAAAAATAAACGATAAGAGTTATTATGCGGTTAATATGAAACCGTATAAAATGTCTTTGTTAAGAATATTTTTGCAACAATGTAGGCGGTGGTTGCGAGCCGTTCCCGTCGTATAAAAGACATCAACGCGTGCGTATGCGCATCTTTTACTTTTATTGCAGAAAATACATGCATATTCGTTTTTTTTGATTAGGTATATGTATGTACAATATACACCTTTGTCCAGTTATTTTATCATCATCATCATCATCTCATAAGAAGTCCGCTGCAGGACCATGAATTTCCAAGAAAACCAAAATTATATGATGCAATAATAAAGTTTTAACCTCTAGCTAGATTAGTCATTCTAGTCTTTTTAAAAGTAATTTAGAAGAAATTGCTGAAAAAAGAAGTGTTAATATGAGGCCATTAATTAAGAGCCCAGTAAGAAGTCCAGTTCCTATTTTTGCCTCGATATGCTTAGCAATTTCACTTTCACCGTTATTTTACATCATATAAATATAAGCTACGGTTAAATGCCTAGCCTACAGCGCTTATCAAATAAAATATAATTTTCCCACAGAGCATTTCTCTCGCAACTAAACAAAATGCGAAAAGTTTTTTCAGTTCGCAGAACTTAAAGCAATGCTTTAGAATGTATTCTCGACAAGTAGCGAAGTCTCGCCCGTAGAATTCCATTATCGAACGCCATTGTCCGCGGAACCGTGTCTCGGGTTTAACGAGATCGACGTACGTCAGTGATAAGTGTTTGAGATCTGTCGTTTAGATGGCGCTAGAGTCGCTAGTCGATCACGATCTCGCTATCGACTGCACTGTTCTCGAAGAATAGGGAATTTATTGAGAGAAACGAAAGGTGGCAGAGGCGTGATTAGCCCTTTTGACGTCAGTTTTCACTAGTAAGTAGGTTTGTAGTGTAAAATTGTTTCCTTTTTGTACCTGCTTTTGTTAATTTTAATGGTGTGTCAATAAAGAGTTTATCTATCTATCTTTGTATTTAGCAGAGGTTGTTCAGAAAAATAGTGAAATAAAAAAAGTAAACCTTAATTTAACAGCCCACATTATAAATTTGAAGTCTATCAAACATTTTTATCGGACTAAATAATAAGAAAGAGAATGAAAATATAGTTCTATAATACTTGTAGCTGCCATCTTACATATAAATCTATAATATATTGCCTAGTTTTTGTGTCATACGCTATGTTTTAATCAGATATATTTTGTTCTATATTATAATATAAGAATTATAAATAGTTCATTTTAACATGTATTGTATGTGTAAAACATTTATTAAACAAATAAAAACCTTTGCAAACCCCTTATTTTCATTATTTTCCATATTGTGTGTTGTAATTACAATATATTTAACCTTGAGCTGTGAACTATTTCTCTCAAAATTTTCTACTCTCTAGTAGAGCTTTCTGAGATTTAGTCGAATCATGATTGCATTTGCGGAAGGGATTATGTTGAACTTTATCACTTGGCAACAAAGCTCATTTTTGCTTGAATTGTAAACATTTGTCACATACATCAGTAACGACAATAACGTTGATAATACTAGCCCTCGTAATCGTAATTTATAATGGTAACAATTGCAAACATTACAGATGAAAATACGATTCAACTTTATAGGGTCATTGTACTCCTCAATATGAACGAGAAACAACTTTTATTGCGGGACCGATCTTAAAATTTAAATAAAAAATCAATTGTTATATGCATTAAAACAAAATTCAAAAGCGTTTCTGATTCCAATATAAAAAAAACTAATTCTTACCATATTTAGAGGCAGAAAACTTTTTGTACCTATAAAAAAGCGCGCGACATTTCCTGTGATACTGAATCACTACATTCAATTTTCCTCCTCTTTAATTATAAGCGCATGTTTTTCAATCAGATAATTTATTTTTCTTTTAATATATTTTAGTATTTGTTTGAACTCTGTAAACACAAATTTAAAATTATTTCCATAAACCATCCTAAAGCACGTTAATGGACTACTCATCCACCATACCGTATAATCCTTTAAATATGAATCAACTTTTTCTAAAAGATATAACTAAAATAACCTCTATTTCAATAATCATAAGGTTCTCAACAAAATCTAAAAATCGAATAGCTTTTCAACCGTCTAAACATGCAATGAAGCATGCATGGCATGACGTCGCGGCCATAAGCTCACTAAACATTTAGATAAGGCTTAAAAATCCTTTTTAAACTTTCAGATGTTCAAAATTCTATTTTTAATTAAAACTTGAAGCCTGAGCAAGCATCCAAATGAGATAAGATTACTAAAAGCAGTAAAATCTCTAAAGAAAACAACTCAGGATGAAGAGTACCTATATAGATAGATAGGTATAGCTAGGTTCATAAAAGGCATGCGCAGACAGTACCAAAACTTTTGATCACATAATATAAACAAACGTGTACATAAATTAAAGTTTTCAAGTGAAATTCTATAAAGAACAATCTCTACATCTGTAGCACTATACATAGAGCACGTAGATGCATGTAGAGACATAACTGTATAGTTAAGTTAAAAAAAAACCTATTCAAAACAGCTAACATTTTTACAAAAGTGTTCTAATACACTTTTGTAACAATGTTAGCTGTTTTACAAGAACATGCGGCGGGCACAAATCGAACTTAACTTAAACCAGCATCAAAATACTCACTGTTATCACGCGACGATTCCAAAAGCTCCAGTTTGTTACATAAAGTTACTTTCGCCCTGTTCTCCCGCCAGAATCACCACCCTTCACACACAACACAGTCCAAGCACTCGGTAAGCAGTAAGCACAGTAAAGTCCACGGCACGGCGCGTCCGTAGCGCGCGTTGGCCTGTTCGGTACTACAGGCCGGCTAAAGCTGTAGCCGCGGTCGCCATACCGCGGACAGACCGGCCTTCTTGCTTTGCCCGCGTCCACACAAGCCTTACCTCTATCCTACATAATAGCCCTATACCTGCTAGATGTTCTTATTGCACGTTTTATCGCATAGCGCGAGTCTCTACTTTTTGTAACCGGATTATGCGC
This sequence comes from Lycia hirtaria, assembly GCA_947563715.1. Classification (NCBI taxonomy): domain Eukaryota; kingdom Metazoa; phylum Arthropoda; class Insecta; order Lepidoptera; family Geometridae; genus Lycia; species Lycia hirtaria. The sequence goes on from OX387378.1 coordinate 40,307,712, forward strand.
CTCTAAAACCTTTAGAGTAGATATCGTATATAAAATCTGACGGACAAAAGCTTCCTTTATCGACTCGAGTTTATGTATGAATGAAATTTTACATGGGTAATTGAAGTGTAGATAAATAGCGTCCGTGGAGTTTGTTTGGAAGTTAAATAAGAAGTTGGGAAAGTTCCGCGTTTGAAGGTTCGAAGGATGAACTTCTTTGAGGCGCGAACTGAGGGAGACGTCTAGCGTCAACAAATAGAAAAACTCCAAATATTTTACGTATTTTTTAAAACTTTTATCAAAAAATACGTATTTTTTGTCTGACTAGGGTTAAATTAAAGGAGAGTCACCTAACTTTTTTACAGTGAAAAGTTTATTCAAGTTAGTGTAATCACTGTAACGCCTAAATTTTAAATTAAAAGCCTAGCTTTATTTATGCTTTCTCTGTATTTCTTTTTCTGTATGTGTGTTTTTTTTATAAAGAGTTATCTATCTATCCATCTATCTAATCCTACGTCTATGTATAAGGTATCCAATTAATTTATTATCATGGTTTGTGTGATATGGTCTTCTTTTTATATTATAAAGGTACACAATTAATACGATGGGTGTTACATTAACATTGACACCTCTGTTTTCTTTTAATTAAATATGTCGCCGCGTCATTTGATATCTAAAATAGAGCTTTGAATTCCGAATATTATTATTATATGTATAATTTTCTTGGGTATTCTCAATATTATATTTATAATATAGAAAGAAAAGTTGCAATTACAAAAAGACGCAGTCAATTTTTAGGTTTTCGACCTTATAGCTTGTTATAAATTGTTACTGCAAAATGTTTGCGTGACGTTGAGGGCGAAAACCCGCGTAGAGCTGCGAGCTGCATGTAATTAACGTAAGGAAGTTAGTTTGCTTCTTTTCGGGGCCGAGCGTGACTTACACCCTCCGAAACATTAGGAGTCGAACACAATAAAGGAACACGTGATCAGAAATCCCTAGCAACTAACAACTCTAATTGCCCAACATAAATCTATAATCAACACCAATAAATCAGTATTCACTATCTTAAAATTGGACAAGAACATTTATTTTAAATGGCAGTAAAACTAATTTTTGTTTTTACGATACAGAAGTACTTTATGTTGTAATATAGAAAAAAATGTGTCCGCATAATGATATGCAAATTTATGTCGACCGAAATGATAGCGGCGGCTAGACATGCGTCTGTCACGGCGTTTTTTGTTCAAATATAAAGACGGAACAATTTGGTCAAATATTCAAATATCTGGTTTGGGTAGATCAAAAGCCGCCGATGCAACTCGACGTCTCTACGTTTGCGTCCCGACAATGGCTAATCAAAAGTCCGTATCTCATTCCGCGGGACCTTACCTCGCTTGAACGTTACTTTATTTCGATTTCATTTGCTTGCTCGTGCGTCTGTTTTTTAGTTCTTATTCTAGAGGTCAAACCGCGATCCCGGGCCTTTGTTACTCCCGGAGAAATATGAGGCCGAGTCTGGCACCTTCGAATAAATGGGATTCTTTCCAGCCATATTGAAATATCTTTAGGCGATGCAGTGAAACAGAGAGATTAATTCTCGAATGATGAATGGTGAGCGTAAATCTTGTTTGTAATTTACTGTTGGCTAGTTATCGCTTTTGTCCGTGATGCTATTATTCGTTGTATTTTAGTTATACATTTAGACATTGAACTGTATATACTTACGTACGAGAGCAGACACCACTCATAGCTACTTTGTTACAATCAACTGCGGCGAGAGCGCCGCACCTCACTCAGTGGCTTACTAGTGAAGTGAGTGCTTTCGACGTTTTTCTGGCGAGAAAACACCATAGATGCAATTCTGCGCTGCAAGTATCAATCGCATGGTATAATCGTAGATAAACGATGTTATTATTATTCCAGCGCTGTAACGCTGTTTTGTTTACTTTATCAAAAAATGTGACAATATTTTTCCTTCAGATAGCTCCTCTGGTACACATAGTACATACAGCTCAATAGATTTAGTAAGAAGTTTTTGAAGGTGACGAGAAAAGAGCGTATCATGCTCGATTGTTCTGCAATCCGTTAGCCGGTTGGGTTTTTCTTTTTCGTTTTAGTAGTGAAGGAGAGGAGGATTCGTTTTCTTTTTTGTTATAAAAAGTAATTACTAGTCACGAGTGTTGTGGCGAGCCAGTGGTCCGGGTGTTTTTAGATTAATTGAATTCTTAGGTGTGAAGAGATGCCTTCGAGAGTGCGGGGGCGAAACTTTTTAGATATGAGCGACGATGGGCTGAGTGTTTACATCTAAGGCATAAAAGGAAGCGATGATCTGAAATTATTATTTGGTTGTATAATGGACAAATATATGTATAGCATAAAGCACGTAGAACTGATGGCCGATGAGGGCGAAAAGTTCTCGAATGGAAACCACGCACCGGCAAGCACAGCGTAGGAAAACCAGCCACAAGGTGGACAGAACCTACCACTTGTATGATATCAAGTGGTAGGAAGTCGCAGGAAAAAAGAAAGAAAGTGCAGAAAAGCAAGAAGTGGTAGAAATGCAGGGCACTTCCAACCGGTCTTTCTGGAAATCCATGGGGGAGGTCTATATCCAGCAGTGGACTTCTTGTGGCTAAGATGATGATGATAATGAAATATATGTATAACAAATCCTGTTCTTAACTGACTTCAAAATGGAGGAGTTTCTATGTTCGATTGTATGTGTTTTTTATGTATCTTCACCGATGTCAATTATGAGTACATAATGAAAATTATTTTTGAGTTAGATGCAGTATAGCTTCAAAGTGGTCCCACACATTGTTTTATGAATTTTGGTTTAGTAGTTTCATAACCGTTTCCAATTATATCTTTTTTTTTTTGTGTGATTGATGTCGGATGTTCAGTTTTAACGAGTAATACTAGTTGTTTTTACGTAGCGCTCGTGGCGTAGCTTGACTAGGTGTTCCCGAACGATCACCGAAGTTAAGCAACGGATGGACCGGTCAGTCTTCGGATGGGTGACCGTGAGTGGCATTTCTTTCTGAGCGCTACCGTGGGTCGGATGACACGTTAAATTGTAGGTCCCGGTTGTTCAGCAATCGTCAAGCCAAGTCAGAGGCCTTTCGGCGGCTTAATAACTCTGACAATAGGGCTGGCCACTCAGTCTATACGAACTTACTTTAGTTGTTTTTACTACCAATATATAACATTTAATAGTTGTGATAAAATTATAGCGATTTTCTTTTCGGATTTATTTTATTAGCTGTCCTAACTGCTCTAGGTGATTTACCGTACCAAATAATTTATTTCATTTTACACGATTGTTACGAAAATATTTTAATTTTAATACTTAATATTACGTATTCTAACGTAATATTATATAATCGGATTTTTCATAGTAAACTAGCCAATTTTAATATGGAAACTAACGTGGTTTTCATGCATTCCCGTGAGTGCCCCGTAGTTTTTATTTAAAAAACTAGATGACCCGACGTACTTCGTATTACCTATCAATGAGTGCGCCCGATATTTTCTCAACGTTTAAACCTTCCCTGGACTACGACAAACATTTCAAAACCAACATCAGCTAAATCGGCGCAGCCGTTCTCGAGTTTTAGCGAGACAAACGAACAGCAATTGATTTTTAAATATATAGATAAAATAGCCAAGTCACAAAGTTTCACTCGCGTAACGCGTAATGATGAAAAACGGTGATAATACTGATGACTTGGTTGCCTGGAAGAGATCGCTTTTAGCGATAAGGCCGCCCGTTGTTACACTTGTGTAAATATATTTCTTTTTTTGTACTTGCTTTTGTTAATTTTAATGGTGTGTCAATAAAGAGTTTATCTATCTATCTATCTATCTATGATGAAATGTAGCCTATATCCTTGTTACAGTACTCAGTTATCCCCGTACCAAATTTCATTACGATCAGTTAAGCCGTTTGATATTAAAGGTTAATAAATAGACAAATAGACAGATAAGCAGACCTAATTTCGCTTTTATTATTACTACAGCAGTATAAGCTGGTTCATTCTAAGTAGGCATTATATTATTTTTAACTTATTTTACTTTTTTTCTTTATTCTTTATTTCTTGTGTTTTCTTTATTCTTATTTATTGTTTGTGTCTTCCGACTGGATATACTCTAGGTGTCTTCAAATCGCGAGTGAAATGGTTTCTTCTAGGCAAGCGCGCTTCATCATAGACCATAACTGTCGCTTAACACAAGGTGAGTTAACGGTCAAGCGCAAGCCTATTTACGAATAAAAAAACAGCTTTTTTCATGTTTTATTTTTATCTTACTAAACGAGAGGTATCCTGTAATTTAGACCAGCTCCAACACGCCACTCCTAAATGGTCCATCATCACCCTACACTACCCACGCACTGCATGCAATGGAAAATTAAATGCACTTATTAGCATATTTATCTGATTCTATATATATAGGCGTGAACTTTTAACGAACACCGGATTAAATAACTTTAGAATAATGTACCCATATTGTGGGTCGTCCAAAAGTATTGTACTAAAGCGTATAGTCATCATCATCATCATCTCAGCCATAAGAAGTCCACTGCTGGACATAGGCCTCCCCCATGGATTTCCAAAAAGACCGATAGGAAGAGGCTTACATCCAGCGTCTTCCCGCCACTTTAAGCGTATAGTATTTATAATATCACCATCATCATCTCAGCCACAAGAAGTCCACCGCTGGACAGAAGCCTCACCAATTTAATCTGATGTTAACGACTTACATCTTCGTTTTCTTTTGACACTTGTGTAAAGACGTGTGTCCATTTTACGGCTGGTCTACGCTGCGCTTGCCGGTGCGTGGTCTCCATGGTTCCCAGGAAGAGATCACTTTAAGCGATAAGGCCGCCTATTGAAAGATTATCCATAGTAATATTGTCTTCTTTTAATATGTTTTTACAATGTGGTCTTTTAATAAAGAGTTATATATCTCCATGCAAGAACTTTTCTCTCATTCCGGCCCCATTGGCAATCAGTTCTATGTGCTATGTACCTTGCCCACTAACAATTCAACGTGCTAACTAGCACTATATCGGTGACTATTGTGTTTAAGTTGACTAAATCTAAGTACGTTAGTCAAGTCGAACGTAAGAAATCTCGCTAATATTACACAAGTTTCGCAAAAACTACATTTTGACGACCCTTTGGCTTGAAATAATATTGAAATTTGAAATTTGAAATTTGGCTTGAAATTTAAATAACTTTGAACTTTGAACTTTGAAAAGAGATAAGTAAAATGTAGTCTACGTCCTTCTCTAGGTTTTGCAATATTTTTACTCTCCATAGCAGTTTTCAAAACACGTTTAAAAGCACACAATTTAGATAACTCCCACTAAATAATATGTATAGTTCCCGTCACGTAAAAAGAACGCTGGTTTGTTCGTAAACGCGAACAAACCAGCGTTATTTTTACGTGACGGGAACTATAAGTATGTATATTGATAGAGAGAGAGAGAGAGATATATATATATATATATATCTTCCTTGGCTATTCAGCGCGGTAACGCTGCGAGCGTGATGGGGACTCTCAGATCAGGGTCTGCATGCGTGGGACTTGCAGCCTTACATTAACATTAGTTAAGAATTAGACTTTATTTTATTGATAGATATATTTATGTAAGTATATGAATGAGAATTTGATCCATTATAATATTTTATTTTTCCTCTTTTAACCTAGGTACCTATAATGTAATTAACTACTGTTGTTTTATGTATACCCATTTCTAGTTAAGTTTTGCTTTAAGGCCACTCTCTGTTGCCATCTGTCCTATCCGTGCAAGGTTGCCTGAAACAGATCGCTCTAAACGATAAGGCCGCCAATTAAAACACCTAGCTGTAATATTGTATGTATTGTATGTATGTATTTAATGTTTCTGTATTGTAGTCTTTTAATAAAGTGTTATCTACTTAGAGAATCTGTCTACGAGTATACTTATATATAAAATTTCATTAAAATACATCCAGCTTCTTAAACGGGAAAACAGAAAGAATAAACAAACAGAAGAAATAGTTTTATTTTCGCTTTCATAATGTTTAGTTAAATACAAGATTAAATTCATAATTCATAATGTCTTTATTGCGCATATGGGTACAGTAGGTGGAACATCAGGTAAAAAACATAGCTCTCCATATTCTGCCTTACCGGCGTGCAAAATCGTATAGGTACATTGTTGTCATATTATTTTTATATACATTGTTTAACCGAATATAATTAAGCGTCACATAGACTTTATATCTGCCTTACCAGCTTAGAATTATACTTATATGTTAGATAGATTAAGCATTTTACTATTTTAAGTCTTGGAAATTCTGTGTCTGTAAATGTTATTGTAATTGACTGACTTTAAGCTCTTCCTAGACTTCAGTTATTATATATTATTATTTCAAAGTCAGAACAATTCCGGTATAATGGTTATTGCAAAGTTCACGACAGGTCTTATAACAGTAAGTTGAAATGATGTAACGTGCTCATGAAACTTATTACTCGAAGGCAATGAAGGTAATAACTTTTTTTTTACAATCATGAACATGACAACAGAACTGAGCCGCTGTGATTCGACAAGTTGATCTAAAAAATATTGGAATATTTTAATTGAAGGATGCAATGAAAAATAAATTTTGTGTTCTCATACAGGGCCGAAAACACAACTTTTCGTTGGAGTGTGGTTTTCCGTGCAATCAAATTATTTATTGATAATCATTTTCTATTTTTAACCGCCTTCCATAAAGAAGGAGGTTGTATTCCACTGACAAAATTACAGATAATCTGTTCTTTATTCGAAGCCCAGTTTGATTCGTTGGAAGAGTCTAGAAAGAGAATTATAGTGGCAGAAAAAATCCGTACTCAGCGATATTGATCCACATTCCTGTTGCTTACTGCCCAAGAATGGAATTCTTTGCCGCCATCTCTGTTTCCTGAGACCTATTGGAATTTTGGAATTTTCAAGGCTAGAGTGAATAGATATCTTCTAGATCGACGAGCTCCATCCTCGGCCACACCATCGCTTAACATCAGGCGAGTTGGTGGTCAATCGTAGATCTATCTTCTATAAAAAAAAAATGGGAACTGACGTCTTGATTATGTTCTACTAGAAGAACATATTGAAATAAGGACAGCAACGCCCCCAATTCCAAATTAGACTACCTAATTATGAGGGTGTACAGCTCTACTCCTAAAAAATAATATAACAGTTTGCAAGTGCATTAAGTATTTGTGAAAAAAAAAATACAATAGAATTAAAACAAAAATTGTTTAAACGTCGAATATTTATGGCATGTATTTATCATTCCCGATAGATATAATCTGGGCACAGACATAGTAGATGAAGCGACTTCATTCATATGAAAATCTTGCATGCCACATTTTTGGTATCGACTGTGACGTCACACAAACGATTTAGTGACGGCATGTTCCATCCGCGCGAAATCTATTCAACCCAATGCCTTCGCCGTGCTGGCACGCTAGTAACTAGTTGACAAAATATCGAATCGGAAGTAGGTATATATCATCTGAAATATTTAATTTCAAATCTTAAATCGTCAACTGCAATTTTTTATCATACTTGTTGACACGCTAGGTACATACACTTAGGGTATCTATAGGAGTCTATGAATCTGGGTCAGATCATGAGGGTTTCATTTAGATAAGCGCGTTCCATAGTACCGCAAGGCAACCGCAAATTGACGACGTCGTTCAGGCATCAAGTGAGTTAGCGGTCAAGCCTAAGCCTATTTCTGTATATGAAAAAGTAGGTATCCACCAAGAAATTAATTTCACAATCTCTAGTCAAATATTTGTGGGTAATTGGTAGTTAATTTAATAAATTATATTCTATGTTAAGTAATATGTTTTCGTATGAGCATTTAGATTATTTTTATAGCTTGATCGGTACGTGATCTTATTGTCTTTTACGTAAGTAATTAAAATATACTATAAATTACATAAAGTTTGTATATGCATACTTTTGTTAGTACTTAGTTAGTAAAATCACTTGCCCAATTAAAATTGCTGTTCCTATAAAATAGGATGCTATAGCCAAATACATTATTCTGAGCATAGCGAAAAAAGTTTGTCTGTGACTATATCCACAAATTAGAAAAAGAACAAACTATACTGGAATTTATAATAATGTAAGAAAAAAAAATGGTTGTCTGTAAAGTCGGTTTACCGACGATAATTTTACGTGATAACGTCATGATAGATGCGTCACAACACAAGCCGAACGCTTAGGCTGGTCGTGCCTCTCTATCGCTTGTTCCGCGCTCTCGCTTGCACGCTCGGCTCAGGCGGAACATGACAATGAGTCATGCTTTTTCATGCGTGCAGCCGGCGTTCATCGATTTATAAGACGTTATCACGTCAAAAACGTATGCACCGTAGAAAAGTAAATTAAAACAAACTATACTGGAATTTGCAATAAAGTAAAAAAAAATGTACCAAAGAAAAGTAAATTAATAGAAATCAATAAAGTGATCAGATTACATAAAAAAATGCGATTACGTAACACACAAAAAGTTTGACGAAACTGTGTAAAACTGTCTCTGGCGATATTACAAGTTGCCACACTAATCAAGCCTAGACCGTTGGAAAGGCAGAGTAGTGGTGCATAAAATCTGACCACACTGCATCACAGTAAAGCAACTCTTTTTTAGGGTTCCGTACCCAAAGGGTAAAAACGGGACCCTATTACCGAGACTCCGCTGTCTGTTCGTCCGTACGTCCGTCCGTCTGTCACCAGGCTGTATCTCATGAACCGTGATAGTTAGACAGTTGAAATTTTCACAGATGATGTATTTCTGTTGCCGCTATAACAAGTACAAAAAATACAACTCTAATACAACTCGATTTTTTTGCTCGTTTTTACTCGATATTCATAACGGCAACAGGTAGAAGCTTAAAATATTCACTAAATATTGAGTTATATTATTGAATTTAAAAATAAATAATGAAGTTAAAATAAAATTAATATTTAAGAAGGACTCCCATACAACAAACGTGATTTTTTGCAGGTTTTTATAGATAATAGTACGGAACCCTTCGTGCGCGAGTCCGACTCGCATTTGGCCGGTTCTATTTACTTTCCTTTTTTTAGTTTAACGCATACCTACATATATACCTATTTTATTTCTAAGCGTGTGAGTAAACTAGACTTTTATTTAAAGATTGTAATAGTGTTGTTTAAATTGCCTATATTTTTGAAGTGTTATATTACACATACATATATTATTTTAATCTTACTAAGTAATCAAATTGTTGTTACCTGTCTCAGAACGACGACACGGTGCCATTTTCATGAACCTGTGTCTGCGCGATTCAACTACCTACATCGTTAGTCCGTGACGCTGACGGCCAAAGAGATGGCACGGCGCCGGCATCCGACGCCATTATCCGGCGTGAAGCAGAGTCCGTCGCTATTTTCCGACGCTGCTTAACACTTTGTCACCGTGCCATTGTGCCGCAAATATTTTTTTTAATGTAAAACTAGGTTTGCGCTTGACCGCCATCTCGCCTGATGTTAAGTGATGTTGCGGTTGATGGAGCGCGCTTACCTAGAAGAAACCAATTCACTCGCGATTTAAAGACACCCAAATTATATATATCGGGAAAGACCCACTCAGGAAGCGTATTCCACAATCTAGCAGTCCGCACGAAATGCGGAAATATGCCATTATTCATTCCGTCACCGTGTCACCGTGCGTTATTTTCCGGCGCCCTAGCGGATTTAGATTACGGTACCGGTGCCGCGCCGCGCCGTAAGCATGAGGTCGGATCCTTACTGCTTTTAAGTTGTACGGTGAGTGCCATCGGCGCATAAAATCAGTGGCTCTGTTCACACTTCATTACGAAGAAGGAAAGCGTGCAGCGCAGTGTCAAGTTGCGGCCATTAGAGAGACATGCGTTACACAGACACTGTCGTGAAATCGATTCGAGCTGGCAGATTCAAACTGTTAGTTAATACAAATACATACAAGTAGATACACAATAATTATAGTTAAAAAAACTGGAAAACTGACTTCAAAATACGCAATTCGTTTACTTGGATGTCATTTTTTCAGTTATTTTGTTATAAAAACCAATATACTGAACCGATTTTAATAAAATTTATTTGGGACCACCTCTGAAGTATTTCCTACCAAATGAAAAAGAAATAATCAAAAATAGTTCATAATTGGAGGAGTAATCGCTGAACAAACATACAGTCGAACTGAGAACTTCCTTCTTGGAAGTTGGTTAATACAGCAGATAACTCCGGCCTAAACATGTAATAATTTTAGAATAGTAAAACCTCTTTATTCTCTTTAAAACCTAGACTTGCACCAACATCCATACAAACAAAGTAACATCAAGAAATATGAAAGCAAATTGTGCCAGTTGTAGCAGGCTTTTATCTCATATTTCTCGCTCGGGTATTTACTAATTTTCTTATTTGTACACTTTGTTTTTTGTCAAATTTTACTTGAGAGTGTCAATATTATGAGGAATAAATGGCCCCGTTACATTATTTTCTTATTGCATTAACTTGAAACTTGTATTTTTAGAGCTCTAAAAGACTGCAGACTTGTTACATCCATGCGTAACTGAAGAGAGGGATCTTGACTAACAGACGGACAAAAAATTTTACTACTTATACATTTATGTTTCGATATATATACATTAAATAGGTAGTACAGACTGATAGAAGAACACATAGCAATGTTTGTTAAGATCGTTTCCGTTTCCAACAAGTATCTATGTTAAAAGAAAAACAAAATACCCGACTGCAGAAAAGCTGTTTTCACAGTCTAACTTACAATTTCGTTACACTTGATATGCTGTTGAGTGTACGTGTTTTGTGAGAAAGTATGCGTAAAATCGCTGTAAATGATTATAAATGCGCATTCTTTAGAATAATTGTAGTAAAACCATTTGTTAATTACGAAGATGTTCGTTAGAGGTCACGAAAAAACATTTATTTTTATTTTTACGAGAGATGTATTATTAGTACATACATACCTACATACATACATATATTATGTACACATACATGTATACGTACATACCCACATAAATACAAACATATATACAAAAACATAACCCTCCTTCTTACGCAGTCGGGTAAAAAAGGTCAAAGACGTTTGAATTACGATGTCTTAGTATTTTACACATTTACTACAATAAGTACCACAGTTTGTTTTATTACAGTGATCCAAAAAACAGTGAGTTTTATATTCCTAAACTACTCACTCATGAGCTCACGCGCCACCATAAATTATGTATCATCGTAACATGTTCAGGATTTAAGATAACTCCGTAGTTTCACTTCTCAATGTATTAGGCGTCACATAACTTTTAGAGCTGTGAGAATAAAATAAAAATTAGATTACAATTATTTGAATTAGTTCCGATCACCTCCAACTGCGACTACAGCGCCACTTTGACAGCCCTCATTCCTTTTTTATGTGTGCAGGCGTCGCTACTAAAATATTTTAATAAAATTGTTTTAAAAGGTTTTTCTACGTTATTACCGTGAAAAAGTGTTTGTGGTAACGTATTACAATGGGAAAAAGGAAAAGGGAATCTCGCGATTCCAAAATACGTCGAAAAATTCGGCGTCTGGAACAAAAACTACGCGAGTCCGAAACAAGCTCGGAAGAAGGTTAGTGCATACATACATATATTTGGACATTACTAGATAGCTGAGAACCTCTGGCTATCGTTACAATAATCTACAGAATAGATGATTTTTTACTCGCACAATTTTTTATTTTATTATTTACCCACATTTTTCGACATAAGTATGAATTTTTTCGTGGTAGATATGGAAAAACCCGTTCGGGTTTATTTCAATATAAATATAGCTAAGTATTGCTAGTCCAAATTTCGTACTCGATTTTTGAAATGGTTCGGATTATAAGGAACTAGCCTAGTGACGTGACGTGAGTACGTACAATGGCTCGAAAAATTTGCCGTAGACCTATTTGCAAATTATCGAAGACTTATATATTTTAAATAATAAACGTTATACGTCGTGACACGAGCACGGATGATAACGTAAGTCTAGAGACGTAACGTGAGTACGTTCCACGACTTTAAATAAACTCACTGCATACTGCAGGTTGTCAAATATACACAGTCTAGTGACGAAACGTGAGTTCGTATAGTGGCTGATGGGACAATTTCAAGGTCAAATACAGCAGTAATTATTCATTTCTGGTTTTACAGAACAATATCGACACAACACAGAGCCACCAGAACCTTTACCGGTATCCTCACAGTCAGATCTGTCAGACAATGATTGTCAATTGAAATCTTGTATTGTGCCTCCTACGGTTCCACCGATGGTTAACTCAAACAATACAAACGGATCTGAGTTACCTCTCCAAGAGTCCGACCCAAGCGCTGGCAATACGCCCAATTCCACTTCTTCAGATAAGTTGCCGCCGGAAATATTAGAAGTTCTCGGGGATCCTATAGGAAAAGAAGAGATTCTAGGACCGGCTATTAATGAGGAAATCGCTAAACGTTGGGGGAGAGTCCTTATCGAAGGCATGACAAAAGAGGCAAAAGAAGAAGTTATGAAGAAAACGTTATTTCCAGAAAATTTTTGTCTATCAAAAGCGCCTAAACTCAACTTAGAGTTTTCAGCAGTGCTAAGCGAGAACTCCAAGCGGAAAGACAAAGTAATGGAAAAAGCTCAAAACCAACTAGGCTTGGGTATAGCTGGACTTACAAGCTTAGCCTCGTCACTGATAAAGGAAGATATGCCTAAGATAGAAATCTTAAAGAAACTATCCGATACTAGCCAGATTTTTCTTGATCTACATTTTGAAAACACAAAACATAGACGAAAACTGATAACTTCATCACTGGACAATAATTTTTATACATCTCTTACCGACCTAAAGAGTCCTACCGATACCTTATTGTTTGGAACTGATCTTGGATCGAAAATCAAAGCCACTAAAAGTGCTGAAAAATCGGGACTTCAAATCAAACGAAGTACACAAAGCACTCAGTTTTCATCACAACAACAGGTAAATTGGAGAGACCCGGTCAGATATCAGCCGACCAAAGCGCCCAAACTGGGCGGGCAGACACCGAGATTTTCGGCCAACCAAGGATATACATCCCAACAGGGTTGGCGTCCGCCGCAAGCAGCGACAAATCGAGCCCCTCCGGTACCGAGAAGGGACTACAGATCACGCAGGAACCAATAGAGGTAAAACCTCATGCTGGTAGATTGCGTTATTTCCTTCACCACGGGTAAGCTATTACAAAAGAATCTGTAGTTTTGGATTTTGTAAAGGGTTTCAAAATACCTTTTGTTAAACCACCATTTCAAAATTCTGAATCATCTAACCCTAACTTTAATGAGTCAGAATTAAACTATTAATTTCAAGGTTATTAATCTCTGGAGCTATAATGGAGTGCGATGATGTGCCGAGCCAATTTATATCTTAGTATTGTTTATTTTTTACGCTTTTCCTTCATTCTCTTTAATTCTTAAATGTCTAAGGAAAATTATAAACGATAGAGCCACTGGTATTACGATTGTGCCATATTGGCCTAGCCAGCCATGGTACCCACTGTTCACATCTCTATCTCAAGGACAATTAATTTATTTTGAACCTAGCCGTATATTACTGTTATGGCCTTTCAGGACTCCACACCCTCTCTGGAGACGACTTTCTTAATATGGTATCGTCCATATTATCGAGCAAGCGTATGTAAGGCAAGGCTTACCAAGTGAAGCAATTAAAATAATGATATCGTCCTTAGCACCTAGTTCATTAAAACAATATAACACTGTAATTAAGAAATGGCATTTCTGTATAAAAAATAATAATAGGAATATTTTATATATAGGTATAGCAATGTACTGAATGTCCTGGACTTTTTGGTAACTGAATATTACTCAGGTGCAAATTATTCAACCCTGAATACTTGTCGATCAGCACTTGCATTAATATTAGATAAAAGTATTTGTCAGGATGACCGCATTTCAAGGTTTATGAAGGGAGTTTTTAAAACTAAACCTTTTTTCCCAAAGTACTTACTACTACATGGGACCCAAATGTGGTGCTCGAACACCTTTCGAAAATATTTCATAATGAAAGTCTTTATTTAGATTGTTTATCAAAAAATACAGTAGCTCTCCTCGCATTGTCCACGAGACAACGGGTGCAGACGCTATCGTTGATGCATTTATCTGATGTTATAGTAAGTGATACGAGAATAGAAATTCATGTCAGCCATTTGATAAAAACTTCAGCACCAAATAGGCCGGGACCGAGACTGATTATTCCGTTGTTTCCTCATAACAGAGGCAATCTATAACTCTTAAGTATTGATTTTTTTATTATTTCTGCTAAATCATATTAAATAATAGGCATACTTACATCGATGTTGAAATACAATAAAAGTATTATTATAAATGGGAGTACTTGGTCTTATCATTTAACGGTTGCTTACACCTGCTGTACGGATCTTGTTTGTGCAGTTGCGCTAAACATCTACGGAGTTATCTTAAATCCTGAACATGTTACGATGATACATAATTAATGGTTAAATCAAACTTACCTTAAGTGTCGTTTGACCATAATTATGTTAGACGTAACATGTGAAAGGATTTAAGGTCCCACCCGGACCCGAAAAATGCTGACTACATTTACCCGATATTACCTTACACAAACAAGATGCTAGCCCATATAATTAAGTTCTCTGAAAAGAATGAGGGCTGTCAAAGTGGCGCTGTAGTCGCAGTTGGAGGTGATCGGAACTAATTCAAATAATTGTAATCTAATTTTTATTTTATTCTCACAGCTCTAAAAGTTATGTGACGCCTAATACATTGAGAAGTGAAACTACGGAGTTATCTTAAATCCTTTCACATGTTACGTCTAACATAATTATGGTCAAACGACACTTAAGGTAAGTTTGATTTAACCATTAATTATGCAGCAAAATATGAGCAATAAATGCCGTATAAAATGGAGGTACTGCGTGAATTTTTAATGGACGTAAAACTCTTACATTTACAAAGTTTGAACAATGAGAAATTTGCGAGGGCTTCGAGTGAAAGGGACACAGGAAGGCTGTTGAGATCTGCAAAATGCTACTTACTAAAGAAAATTGTAGTAGCCCATTGAGTTATATGTTCTTACGTACGAGAGCAGACACCACTCATAGCTGTTTTGTTACATTCAACTTCGGCTTCTGTTCTGCGGATCTTTTACTTGTTTTTTCAATAAACGAATCTATCTATACTTGGATTTTATATTAAACGGAGTAAATTTACAGATCAAATGTTACCACTTTTTTATGATATGAAAATAGTGCTGCGCTAAAAAGAGCTACTAAAATGAACTAATTCATATAGGTGATCTATTTCATTACGTTGTATTCTATATTTTCCTAAAAATCTAAATTTTTGTCTAAATTGTGTATTTGTTAACTAAAAATTGATATCAAAGATTTTAAACTAAACTATTACATACCATGATCTTCATATATGTTTTTAGGAAATAATAATTACACTATAACTATACGGATACACAGTTATAGTGTAATAATTATATTATATTAATATAAAGTGTAGTGATACAGTTATGGAATTAATTCTTAAATCCTCAGTTTATTCAGAAAAACCAGTAAAATACATTCCTCTTCTTCTAAGGTTGTTGCTGACTCAATAAAAGCGATTCGCTGACGTAAACGTTTCAAGATGTATTTAATTATTTTCTATTAGGTAAGTATTTTCATTCCGTGTTCCGACCTTTTTTGAACTATATGTGACTCAAATCCCAGCACTATGATTTGAGAGTTGGTATCATAATTTCGAAAAGTGACATTTCAGTCTGTCAGTTTACTCCGTCTAATTAAAAATTCAAGTATAGTTTTAAAAACATAAAAATTGAAGGTCTATGGGAGTAATTTACCTTCTCTATCGAATCTTTAATTTAGCTAGTAATATCTTAAAATATTTGATTATTTTTTCAAAAATAAGATCTTGCCAACAACAATATAATTTTACAAGCAGAAATCTAATATCTCTGTAAGATTTTATTTACAAATGAATATTCCCAGATGATTCCCACGCTAGGCCATAAAGGACTAAAGGTGAGCTTTACCGGCTTTCGAACCCAGATACCGGGCATTTATCGAGGACCCTTTGGACCATAAAAAGATATAACACTCCAACTCGAGTTTTAAACTAAAATTTATGTTTATGGTACTCTATATTTATTTATTTTTAGCTGCCTTTTTGGATAATGTTTAAATTATTACTTAAATAAAAAAAATTAAAAAAATTGTGGACATTTCACACAACACCAAAAAATATAAAAGCGAAGCTTAGAATTAAAAACTCTTGTGCAAATTCTACTTCTAGGATTCGAATTAATATACCTTTGATCAACAGCCAACCAGATTTGTACAAACGTTCTTAAAGGTATTGTTTTCAGTGCATTTTCTGAATTTAACGACATTTATTTCCAAATATCTCAGTGTGACGAGCACTTTACAATGCACAGGTTTTTAAAATCATCATCAACATCAACATCATATCAACCACAAGAAGTCCACTGCTGGACATAGGCGTCCCCCCATGGATTTCCGGAAAGACTGGTTGGAAGCGGCCTGCATTCAGCGTTTTCCTGCCACTTGTATGATATCTTTTTCTTGGTTTTTAAACTATTTGAATCCAAATATTAATCTTTAATCTTTTTTGCTTTAATAATTTAAAAAAATGCTATTTATATATGAAAATTAACTTGGATCAATTTGAAATTCTTGTCGAATATTTGTGATGTTCGAGACGGACGATGGTCGAACTAAGAACATATTATATTCGAAAATCGTACATCTACCGCTAAAGATATCCATTTTTCCAGCAAGCACTTTATACATAAGAGTGAGGATTGCTTATACTTAAAATACAGACGCCAGGGGCGAAAAGGAATCCATTTAGATAGGTCAGGCGATACGTCTCGAGAGCAACCTTGTATAAGAGACCTTTGTTCGAAAACGTCTTTTTATTGCCTTTGTAGTTAACTTAGTTGTGCATTTCTGTTACTGTGTACTTTGAGCTATTTTTATTCGACTACGTAAGAGAAGACGCTTCTAAGCCGGACTTGGAGAAAAATAAAAACATAGAATGTGCTAGCTGCTTCTCTTCCCGGGCATACTGTGAAAGTCAGTTAAGGGACTTGAGGGATATTATTGCTTATGTGGGTGATAGGCTGTTACCGCAGGCCAACATTATATCTTACCCTCAAATACCTTCTAACCCTCGAATACCTTCTCTCTCCCATCTAACCCTGTAATCACGGCCAATGTGGCATCATATATGGCCTCATAATCTTTGTTAGTCTGCCTACCCTATGAGGGAAAATAGGCGTGATTGTATGTGTGTAAGAGAAGAGTTGTTACTAATAAACCTATGTATTAATACATATAGTAATATGGTGATGATAATGATGATAAATGTAGCCTTTTTTAAATAAAAACTACGGGTCATTCACGTCAGTTTTGAGCAGAAATATCCGACTATAGTTTATGTGCAAGGCGCGTCACTGACCGAGAGTGACGTGTTTGCTGCTCCTTTGATAAAGACCGCCGAATGCGGTTGAAACTATAGTCGGATATTTCGGCCCAAAACAGACGTGAGTGACCCGTAGTTTTTATTTAAAAATGTGTGAAAGCCACGTTAATTCCCATAGTAATAATGTAGCCTTTGTCCGTGTCTTGGTCCTTAAATACCTGTATCAAATTATCAAGTAATCAAGTAATCAACAAGTATCAAATTTCATAACTATCGGTTCGGCAGCCGTTTGATCGTGAAAGATAACAAACAGACAGACAGACAGAGTTACTTTTGCTTTTATTAGTACTTCTACGAAAAATAGACCTTACAAACATAAACTTTTGCGATAACAATACTCTTTGGGAGAAATACCCCCTTAATAAGAAACTGGACAAATGCGAGGTAGACTGGCCCACCATAGGGTTCTGTACAAACTATTTGGTATGAGAGTTAGGGAATTGAGTGCTGACGTTCTTTTTCGAGCTTTTCTTGAAATTTAATTCCCATGTAAATTACTTATTAATATATTTCAAGTGTTACAATTGTGTTTTTTTCTATCCTGGAAATCTCACAAAACCGGAAAGTAAGTTGTTAAAACATTAGGGCGGAGCTAATCATTGATAAAAGGTTTTTTACATTTATCGTCATAAACCAAAAATTACATATCATTAAAATAATTAAAAACCTGTTTTAGCTTGTGCAAATGAAGTTCTTTCATATGATACCCCACATGATATGGTTAACTGACTTTAAAATTTGAACCCTCATTGCTTACACAAGTTGCCGAAATGAAAATGCTGAGGTGGACCTGTGGCGTAACCAGGCTCGACAAAATCCGCAACGAGTACGTGCGAGGTAGCCTGGGTGTACGCGACATCGCCGATAAGATGCAGGAGAGTAGGCTGCGATGGTATGGCCACGTAAAGAGAAGACCACCCGAATACGTAGGAAATTTGGCACTACAACTTTCCAACCCCGGTCAAAGATCTAGAGGCAGGCCCATAACTACTTGGAAAGCTGTAGTGCTAAAGGACATGAGAGAATGCGAGTTGACCAACGACGACGTCGAAGATCGAGCGAAGGGGAGAAACAAAAGCAGGAAAGCTGACCCCACTACCATATGGGATGAATAGCTAGGAAGAGAGAGAGATTGCTTACACAAAGACCCTGTATATTTGTGGTTAAAAAAATGAACAGTTTTCAGATTTTTCTTTGCGTACTATCTATAAGATAATGTTTTTGCCAAATTTCATATTTAAATATCAGAGGAAGTTTTCTATAGGTTTTGATTCCCTTCTAAGTATCGAAATGTGCGGTTTTGTGCGACATATATGTACGGCTGTAACTTTTATTCCGATATAACCGATATATTCCGATTTATATATTGTTTGAATTTTTCACAGCAACAAGGAATTACAGATCTGCGTACTTATATAGTTTTAATCTCAGCTCGATATATCTACGCGATCCTGAGATAGAACAACAAAGTGATCCTTTAAGGGTTCCAATTTCCTTTTGAGGTAGAAAACCCTAAAAATCAGAGGTTTTCACAAAGACACATTGAAACAAGTCCCCAGTTGTTGTCTGCGCTGAATAGTTTCGACTTGTTAACAAATGCGGCGCGTCACGCGACTAGAACTAAACTACTTTGGTGGCTTTATTACAAAGTTATTTTCTGAAACTGGCTCATAGAATTGACGCAAATGTGAGAGAAGCTATATAGCTGTAGCTAGGATTCCGTAGTACTAGTAGGAACCCTAACTAGAAGCTTTTGGCACTTTATTTTTTTATGCAAAATAGATCTACGATTGACCACCAACTCGCCTGATGTTAAGCGACGGTATGGTCGAGGATGGAGCTCGTTGATAGAAGATATCAGTTCTAGCCTTAAAAATTCTAAGATTCCAAGGTTTCAAGAAACAGAGATGGTGGCAAAGAATTACATTCCTGTGCAGTACGCATCAAGAATGGATCGATATCGCTAAGTACGGTTTTTTGTCATTTCAACGAGAAATGGGTGGTAATTCGCCGACTTTCTGCTAATCTTGTAGTGAAATGGGAAGTATGGAATTAAAAATGAAATTTAGCAGCCAGAAGTCTTCTTTGAATTTTATAAAATTTCGTAGCAAAATTGTATAAGAAGTATCTATATTACAAGGAGTTATATTATTACCTGACTGCAGAAAAGCAGTTTTTGTAGTTTAACTTACGATTTCGTTACGTTTGATATACTGTTGAGTGTACGTGTTTGTGAGAAAGTATGCGTAAAATCACTTTATGAGATTATAAATGCACGTTTTTAGTTCTAGTAAAATCATTTGTTTATTACGAAATTGTTCGTTGGAGGTTACGGGAAAACATTTATTTTTTATTTTTACGAGAGATTTAGTATTATTATTACAAAAAAATATAGCTATCATCAAAGTTGGTCAAGCCGTTTAGGCTGTAGGCTGTCATATAGAAAAATACATACATACCCACATATATATTTTCATACAAACATACATACACTCGAAAAGCATAACCCTCCTTCTTACGCAGTCGAGTAAAATATAAAGATTAGGAATGGCTTAAGTGTCGCAGTGGCGTATCATAGAATATTACTAATTTTTTAAAATTAAAAGTAAACGAAACGCCTAAATATCCAAATTTTCGACCGCATTTTTAAGGGTTTAGTAAACAAGACACCCATATAGTTTCGCCATGTCTGTCTGTCCGCGGCTTTGATCAAATACTATTAGTACTAGAAAAGTGTAATTTGGCAAGTATATGCATATTAGCTATGCCGAGAAAGAACAATAATAACTTCTGTTAACTCGTATGTTCATAGTACCCCTATTTTAAGTTCACATAATTTGTATGTGCAACTACGGAACCCTACGTGCGTGGCAGGACATGCACTTGACCGCTTACTCTTTAAGGTGCTATGCTTGCGAGTAAGTAAGAGTATAAAATCATGATGTAAGAAAAACATAACTATTATGCGACATCGTTAATTTAGCTAAAGTAAGTAGTCATATTATATAGACTTACAGCACGCCCCGCGAGATTATATGAGTCAGGTGAAACGCATGCCTCGTAAAATCTGAGAACTGATTGGTGCTTTGGTAGTAGGTACTACTGGCATTATGAAAGTTGATTGATTTGAAACAGCATGTGAAAACTGCGGGTTGATTATGTTAACTGTCACAAAAAGAAATATTGCCTATCAGTAAAGTTTTTTTTCAAGTGAGGTACTAAAATGTTTAGTGGAACAAATAATTAGATACTCGAAAGATACATACAAACAAATCTATTAATATCTCAGAAAACTTACTTTACCCAAATACTTACCTTAAAATGCCATTTTTATGAACTGGAAAATAAATGGAAAAATTGACGTCATCACGATAAATAATGACACCCCCAATCACGATAAAGAATGAGTGAGATTCCGAATCTATGTGTACACATAGATTAACAAACTTTCGCCGATATTCAAAGCTTTAAAGCTATTTATTAGTGGTCTAGCATAAAATTCATGCTTATGTTGGACTTTATGATGATGAGAGTAGGATACGAATACTATTACGATAGAAATTGATAGCCAGCGTATTCAAGCTGCTGATCTCTAATTATTTATTTCACATCCGATCCTCCACGATAGTTATAGCTTATGGCATTTTCTAAGCAAGTAAAAGCCGCCATTTACATAGAACATCGCCTTTTCGGTAAACCCTCTAATGAAGAATATTTATGCAACAGGTATATAAAAGCGCTCTACCAGAAGACGCATTAACGTTGTACAAATTTGCATACAATCCTTGACGAAGACGTTTATTTTTGTAACCACGTCTTGGTGAATTCTGAATGCAAATATTTTCCGGCGAAAGATGTAAGCACTGTGCTAAAAATATTTATTTGCATATGAAATTTTCATACGATAACGACGCAAATCTCGTAGAGTGACTGTAGAAGCTTTTATTTAGTCACTCGTATTTAGACAGATGTTTGATTGTAATTCAAAATTTTTCACGTACAATTAAGAGGAAAATTCCGAAAATTAATAATTTGTTTGGGAGAAAGAGGAATTACCGACTTCAAAAAGAAGGAGGTTAATAGCTAAAAGCATATTGTATCATAGTCTTAGAGTAAATTGGCTTCTTCTAGGTAAACGCGCTCCATCGTGAACGACAACGTCGCATAACATCCTGCGAATTTGTGGTTAAACGCAAGCCTATTTTTGATTGAATAAAAAATCATTATCATATTTTACTGCGGGGTCAACTCTGAAATAATCAAGATACATACTATGGAAATTAACGTGGTTTTCACACATTTTTAAATAAAAACTACGGGTCACTCACGTCTCTTTAAAAGATACATACTGTTCATATATTTGAACGCAGTCAATTGAAATTTTTGTATGAATTCAAGTTCAATTGCCTGCAATCTAATATATATGTTACTGTAAAAGCCCGAATATTGGTAAATCTTAGGTTTTACCAGTAAATCTTAGGGTTTACCAACCCGAGTCGGTAAATGTAAGAATATGTAAAAAAGAAACGATTTTATCGGGCTTTTAGCATTAGAATTTAGTACATGCTAGGTTTTACCAGTGACGGTTGGTAAATGTTAGTTTTAGAAATAAAACAATGCATAATAGACCAGTTTAGGCTAGGCCAAACTAGTTGATCCTGGTATAGGTATAAGCAATAATTTCTTCAGAGATTAGGTTATGGTTATTTTTTTTTATACAAATTTATTTCCGGCTCGCTCTTGGGACTTTCCTCGTTTTCCCCCTTAGCGCTGTCGCAGAAAATTTATTTGCAGCTGCAAACTTAAAGTGTAAGTTATTTGTAAATTATTATCTATAAATTTGTATTAAAAAAAACAGCCTAATCTTAAAAAAAATATTCTTAAAAATATAAAATATATACCTACGACTGCGTTGCACCAAGCTACATCGTTCAATCAAACAAATGTTATTATATATGTTACTGCAAAAGCCCGAATACATATGCATTGTTTTATTCCCAAAACCAACATTTACCAACCGCCACTGTTAATACCTAGCACGTACTAAATTCTAATGGTAAAATCCCGATAAAATCGTTTCTTTTTTACATATTCTTACATTTACCGACTCGTGTTGGTAAATCCTAAGATTTACTGGTAAAACCTAAGATTTACCAATATTCGGGCTTTTACAGTAACATATATAACAGTTGATATTATTTCTGAATACATGACTCCTTAGTACCTATTGCCAGTTCACAACTTTTTTTTGTATTTTGTTGTTATTATGTAAAAAAAAAATTTTAGCCGCTTCTTTGTTAGTGTCAGTTTAAAATCATGAACGTAATCTAATATAATTAAAACAAAATCAGTTAGCACAAGTATCGAAGCCGTTAAATTGCGTCTATGATTGCAGACCGCTGTTGCTTGATGATAAATAACGGTGACGCATAGTTTCACAATTCAGTATTTATTGCTATTTACCTATTCATAAATAGAACTGTCATTATGAGGTCTACTAGCAAACAATTCACATCAAATAATACAAAATCCTCACAACGAAAAGGTCACTCCAGTTGCGGATAAAAAATCAACCAGAGACTCCAATTTGATATAAAATTTGTTTAGGAACGATCAGAATTTATAATTTTATAATAAGTATTTGAACTTTTTGTTTATCAATAACTAATTCAAATATTTTCCAGTGTAAACTTTTAGATATTGGCAGAAATATTAAGGGGCAAATATTTTAAATATTATATACCAAGATATCCATGATTTATATGCTACACAGGTTTTAGATAGTATATATGCGTAAGAGCTAATACTTTGTACTACTGTCGTTTTTACCTTGTAAAAAATACACTCCTCAATCTAGCATTTATTTTTCATTGAACAATTAAGCCCGGTACACAATTTCGGTGCATAATTATGATACATACTGTACAAAAGTGGAATTTAATGCCGCCTTCTATGTTTCTAAGCTTTGTTATAATATTCATCAAATAATAAAATTTCAAAACTATTTTATTTTTATTTTTTCATGTTATTATCGTAAGAGCATCTTAACATAGTCAATAGAATCAAAATTAAAGCACATAAACACTTATCTCTCTGATACTTTCAAATTCTGTGTCCATACCCCGAGGTTACAACTCGATTGGTGGTAAAACCGATCGTCACAAACATCGTACACAAACAAGGCGACCGATATTAAAATCGGGTTCGATGCTCGAAGTTCAAACCAAAAGACGTTTGATCTACAATTCTTGCCTATATAATAGTACCTCGAATTATGTATTTGTTGCACTAAAATCACTGTTCAGCTACCAATTTTGAGAGCAAGGATATCTACATATACATTTACATAGATTCACAAATTTAAAACAGAGTTACAACGGCTATTTTTCTTCATAATCACTGACGACATCGTCTCAGCCACAAGAAGTCCACTGCTGGACACAGACCTTCCCCATGGATTTCCAAAAAGACCGGTTGGAAGCAGTCTTCATCCAGCGTCTTCCTGCTACTTGTTGATCTTCTGTCCACCTTGTGACTGGTCTTCCTACTAAACACTTACATACAAAAAAAAAACAATATACAAAAATAGTCGAACAAAAACAAATAAAAGATTCTAGAACTTTTTTCAATTAATCTTGACGAAACTTGTAGGTACAGCATTAATTGATTACACAGACTTAGTAGCATGTAGCATGGAGCATGCGACTTCATTTATATGAAAACCTTTCGTGCCACATTTTTGGTACCGACTGTGACGTCACATAAACGATTTTGTGATGGAATGTTCCATCTGCGCGAAATCTATTCAACCCAATGCATCCGCGCGCTTGTGCGTACAAGCGCGTGGATGCATTGGGTTGAATAACTTAACAAACTTTTACTAACTTAATTAACTAATTGACAAAATATCGATTCGGAAGTATATATCACCTGAAATTAAATAAATCTTGGTCGTCAACTGTGATTTTTTATCGTACTTGACACGCTTGTTTTGACACGATAGGTACATACAATTGAGGTATATATAGAAGTCTATGATTGAAATACCAAATTACCAGTCAAGATTTAATTTAAAAATATGATTTTTACATAAGTAAAAACAACACAGTAACACACAAACACACGAACATTAATTTCGTAAAATCAAAAACAAAGTCATGCATTTAATTCTCCCTGAAACGGTTCCAATAATTTCTTTCCCTACTCAGCGAATCGTCAGCGAAAATTGTAAAAGCTTTTTCCATTACTGCTGCGTACAATGACGTACTCGAAAGTGTTTGACCCAAATACGTGGCGTCAGGAATCAGGATGGCAAGCAAGCCGGAATGGGGTCTTATCGCTATGTAAGTGGTACTTGCCATTTGCAAAGAATTCGCGAATATTTTGGGATTAACCAGGATCAAAGCGTTAGTTGTCTGGGAAGATTTTTGGAAGCTTTGCGTAGGTACGTTTTTTGTCTCGTGGATTACTGCGTGACAAAATACGAAATGTTGATCTCTTTTTTATCCGACTACATATTAAGGAGGGTTATGTTATTTGACTATATGTATGTATGTAATGGTGTATATATATGTATGTTATATGAGCACCTATAGCCTAAATGACTTAACCGATTTTGATATGCTAGGTGTCGGTAGATTTGTCTTCATTCCCTGAGTATCCATAGGCTATATATTTTATGGTAATAATAATAAATCTCACGCAAAAATTCAATAAATCTTTTTCGTAATAAACAAGTCATTTTACTAGAATTATTCTAAAGATAGGCATTTATAATCTTTTACGGCGACTTTACGCATACTTTCTTACAAAAAAAATTACACTCAACAGAGTATCAAGCGTAACGAATTCGTAAGTAAGACTACAAAAACCTCTTTTCTGGAGTAATATTTTTGCTTTAAGTTTTGTTTTCTGTTTTGTGTTTCAGGCAGCAATAAGGTGGACAGTTAACTTTATTAAAAGTATCAGGAAGACGTTGGATGCAAGCCGCTTCCATCAAGTCATTTTGGTAATCCAAGGGAGAGGCCTGTATCTAGCAGTAGATTTCTTGTGGCTGAGATGATGATGATGTGCAGCTTTGAAACCATATTAGACCCTACTCATTCCACTATAAGACTAGCAGAATGTCGACACACATTTCTCAATTAAATTCTAAAAATTCGTACTCAAAATATTCCGTGCACAGGAAATCAGTTCTTTCGTCCCTGTTTTCTGAGAGATACAATCTTTTAATTTCAAAGCTAGAGCGAATAGATATCTTATTGACGAGCTTAATTCTCTTGTAAGGAGTGAATTAAAAAGAGACGTTCCATTTTTAATTGTCTTTTTTATTCTTCGTCTTTCTGAAAGGGATAGAATATAAATAACGCATAGGTGTAGTGCGTTATTTATATTCTATCCCTTTCATACTTTTCTGTAATCCACAATCTCTTTCGCGTACTTGTAGGAATTCTCGCATCTATACTTCTATTTCATACGTTACGTTACACAAATATTTCATGCTACCATTGGCGACATTTAATGCTAAAAATATGATGCTTAAACGTCCTTAAAATTTACCAATTTTATAAATTGCGAAGAAATATGATTCCAAATTTTACTTACTTACATGCTCTTAATAATAAATATTAATTTTATTCATAATGATTACACGCAATGATTATAACGCACACGTTTAGTTTAAGCAGGGCTTATTTTTCTATTTGATGTAAAAGTATCTTCCTTTACTTTACGACTGTAATTGCTTATGATTAAATATAAAATGTAATTCTGTTATTGGCCTTAAGTCTTATCTAAGTTATTTATGTACGTTATAAAGGGCTGTAGATTTTGTTAAATAAATAAATAAATGATCATTTTTCATTGACAGACAACACTAGAATCTCTAAGAGAAAAATATTTACATGATCAAATTTTCTTGGTCATCGTCGCGATCCCTTCGCACTGATATAGGTACGACGTGCGATCTCCGAGCTCAAAGCGAAATTCCAAACAGTGACACAAGACAAGTCTTGCTTCGATAAGCGCCAAACGCGTGACTGACCTCACGACGCGAGCGCATAAGTGTTTGGATATTTGTCTTGATGACTATATATCTTTTTTTAATTTCGTGTTTTAAATTTTACTATATTTAGAGAAAATCTGAACTTTAATGTGGTAGGTATATTTTTGACGTGACAACAATAATACGTACTTGCCGGTACGTGGTCTCGAGTGGAGACCACGTACCGGCAAGCGCAGCGTAGGAAGACCAGCCACGAGATGGACAGATGATCTCATACAAGTGGCGGGAAGACGCTGGATGCAAGCCGCTACCAATCGGTCTTTTTGGAAATCCATGGAGGAGGCCTATGTCCAGCAGTGGACTTCTTATGGCTGAGATGATGATGATGATGAACGATAATAAATCGATGAACGCTGGCTGCACGCACGAAAAAGTATGACTCATATGACTCATACGTTACGCTCATCGTCCCGTTACGATCATTGTCCCATTATCATCATCATCATTTCATATTTTTTTGTTACGACGTTGTCACGTTAAACTATCGTCCGTAAACCGACTTTATACAGACAACCAATTTTTTTTTGTTTACATGAGGAGAAAATTGAGGTTCTTTCATTACAATTTGTCTAGAAATTTGGTACCTGGATCATAATTATGTTGATTTTCGGGCAAAAAATTCAATATGTACAAAATGGAATAACTCATAACTTAATGCTTTTCATATTATTCTAGTAATTTTGCATAAATATGTTTAAATATTTACTCTTTCTAGAGTATTAAGCCCCGTCTCGCTCGCGCATTCCCACATTTTTTAACATAAAATATAACTGAATGAATTTAGAAAAAAATTGTCATTTGTAAAAATAGAAAACAACATTCGACAAAAATTTAAATTTGATTCAAATCGTGTTTTACCTTTAGGGTTGTGGTAAATTGCAGATGTAGGTACCTATCTCTTGTAAAAATTCAAAACATAAACGAAGTCATATAAAGAGCATAGTTGTCACGGCAACTTTTGCCAGTAAATTGGGCGTTTTTCATACAACAAAAGAAAACTGTTTTTACCCCTAAATAGTATATATAATGTAGGCCATAAATGTAGTTGAATAATCAAAGCGTAAATATAATCCGTTTTGATAATTCTTTTTTTATATGTTTGGAACAGTATTGCATCTACGATTCGCTTTGTAAAATTTTAACTTTTGTTATTTTTTTAGCTTCAGATTTATAACGAAATTAAAAAAAAACAAAGTCCTAAATATGTATAGTTATTTATAATTCGAATCAAATAAATATAATAATCGAAATTGCATGTAGTTTAGAGGTAGAAACAATAACGTTCTCATCACATATCGTTGGGTAGAAAACGGTTGTTTTCCTGTATGCATGGAAGAGAATGCGACAACGTTAACTTACGTAAGTTAATAAGGATTTTTAACCAACTTCTTCCAAAAACAGACTTCCAAAAAGAAGGAGGTTATCAATTCATCTGTATGTTTTTTTTTGTATGTTTGTTCACTGATTACTCAGCCCATTGTACATTGTTTTTGATGATTCTTTTTGTATTCGGTAGATCATACTTCAGAGGTGGTCTCATATAAATTTTATCAAAATCGATGCAGTACTTTTTTTTATAGCAAAATAACTGGTAAAATATCACTGATATATCTGATGAATATAACTGGTATAATATAAAATATCACGTATGTATTGTATTGCGTTTTTTTAAGTCATTTTTTTTTTTCAGTTTTATAAACTACTATCACTTGTATCACCTATCAATGAGTGGACCCGATATTTTATTAACGTTTAAACCTTCCCTGGACTACGACAAACATTCCAAAACCAAAATCAGCTAAATCGACCCAGCCGTTCTCGAGTGTTAGCGAGACAAACGAACAGCAATTGATTTATATATATATATATATATAATAAATATATACCTAGAGATAATTATACTATAACTATAAAGAGTGTTGTTTAGTATGAATTACTGCTTATTGACTTCCAGGTCCTTATCTAAGCTAAGCTGCCAGTCAGTCCAGGCGCCGTCGTCTCTCGATAACAGCAACCATTGCCATTGAAACGACAACCGTTTACCATATTTGGCATTGACAGCGCGACACTGCGCTTTTCTAAATGGATATGCTGATTTTCAAGTCCTAAATATGCACGTGGCTTGGTTATACATTTAGACATTAGAATGTTTGGTTCGTTGCCTTGAGCTGATTTTGATAAATGTTTTGAAAATATTTTGTTTGCAATCCGACACATACTCGTATATTGACATAGTATATTTTTCCCAAATTCTTGTTTTTCTGAAAGAAATTGAAGAAGATGATACTAAAAGACATTTCAAAATCCATCTTGTATATTATTTTGTAATATGTAATATACTACCATGTTCAACAAAATAAAAACTCTGATTTCTGAAAGAAGTTCTTAACAGTTTTCTAAATGTATGGCAGAAAAAAATTTAAAATATGTATCAAAATCGGTTCAGTACTTTGGTTCTAATAACAAATAAATTGGAAAAAATGTTATCCTACGCAACTCGTTTACTTGCGTATTTTATGAAATCGTTTTGTTCCAGTTTTTTTTTTTAACTATAATTATCCTAATCTATAAAACTTGACTAATAATGTAGAATATGAGACAAATCAAATTCAGTCCCTTTAAAAAATTATATAGCAAATAAATATTAATTACACTATAGATTAGTGTAATTAATATTTATTCATAATAAAATACAACCACAAAACTAAACCAAAAACCAAAATACGTAAAATACACTTTTCCATTATCCAACATGAATTCATAATTCAAAATATTATCTTGATTGACTCAGCATGTATTTATGCGTTATAAGGATGTCTGCATGCGTTACTCCTACGCGCATGCATGCCAACGAGTCAACGACAAGCAAGCTGGCGGCATGCATGCTCGATGTACTGTACGCCATGCGTGCACGAAATATGGAACACTCATTATGTCAAACTGTATTATGGTACCCGTAGTACTCGATGGTTGATAACTTTTTTAATTACAAACCAGTTACATCATTTTGAAATGGCTACACTTAAGACCAGCCTGTCGATTCTATAATTATAGTTTAAGAAATTGAAGCAACCGATTTCTCATGGATGCCATTGTCAGAACTGGACCAAATTAAAATGGGACCACAAGGGAAGCACCAGCTTTCAGAAAAAAATCGGTTACCTAGTCGAAAGTTCGGAGGTAACAAACATAAAAAAAACCAAAAAAAAACCAGACAAATTGAGAATCTCCTCCTTTTTTGAAGTCGGTTGATAAACACAAGTGAAGTAAGGCCCTAAGTGAACTTATATTTTTCTTATTTATTACTGAATAAAGAGTTGAAAATGAAATTTGCAGCTACCCACTTGTGGTCCCTCGGTATTTTGACATTTCTCTGCAGTTTCAGCTTGAAATATGGAAATTCACTTAGGGCCTCACTTCACTTGAGCGGGCATTTAGCTTTTGAGAATTTACAGGCAGATAAGCTATGGATCTATCAAAATACAGGCATGCTTATTCTAGAATGTGAACTGCTTTTAATTACTAGCTAAAGGTTTATTGTCTTTTAGAGTTCTGTAGTAAACAAGGAACTCTTATAGTTTCAACATGTCCGTCCTTCCATGAGCTGATGATGATGATGATGATAAAACAAATTAAAAAGTGTTTTTTTTGTTTCCTCCTGGTTAAAAAGTTAATCTATATCCCAATAAAATGTTATATTAGATTTGTTTTTAATGTCGTGTCCCTTGTTTGAATGAAGATTTAATATTGAACCGGAAACATTTAGGGTTGTAGCAAACAGCTGTAAATTAATTAATCAACGCTTAGAGTCGTAAGTCTTTATTCATGTAAATAAGGCTTGATCTTTTTAAAGTACCTTGTTTACGTGATTTATTATAAAATACGCATGTCTAGGGTCAAAATTTACCAAGTATTTTATGTATATAATAATTTGTTAAAAGTCTGCTCATCTAATGTAACAGTAATGTATTGTCACTGATGTTGCAGTTGTCCATAGGCGACGGTTATCGCTTACCATCAGGCGAGCCGTCTGCCATTTTGCTGCACCTTTTTATAAAAAAAAAAACTAATTGTTTGAAGACATACGAACGATATTATGTAACGAAAGAACTAGATTTTTAAATAAAAACTACGGGTCACTCACGTCTGTTTTGAATCGAAATATACAACTATAGTTTCAACCGCATTCAGCGCTCTTTTTCAAAGAAGCAGCGCAAACGTCACTCTCGGTGATGTACAAGTGAAGGGCGAAGATTGGAAATATTTTCGTTTACAAGTACATATTCACACCCACCTTAACAATTTTATTATCTATGAGAATGTAAGTATTATGTGAGTTTATTTATCCTTAAGTAAGTTTTTTATAATCTGTATCATCATTGTCTAGACTTTCAGCCCTGAACTCAATATTGACAGACATTCAAAACTTTAGCAATAAAGACTGGTTGAGAAAACGTTTCGATTCGCATCATATTTATCTAGCAATGACAAGTCAGCAATTACGAAAGTCTTAAAAATTAGTAAATATAATATTTGACATAGACATAGACAGAAATTTATTGTGACAAAAAACACAACACAAAACAAAAATCATACACAATAATTTGTAATAAAATATATTACAAAAATATATTTCTGGGAATTGATTTATTTATTTAGGCGCACAAAACAGAATACAATCGGTACATTAACATTATTAGTACCTGGATGCCCGAGCCTTGTTCGGTTTTTTTATAATAGTTTTTCTCACAAAAGAAGGAACTTGAAAAAAAAGTCAAAAAATTATATCATCTGTCTGGAATCAAACCGGCGTCTTCTGGATTGCCGTTTCCCACCTGCTATTACATTCTTGTAACTGGTGGCGAAATTTACCTTCGTATTCTAATGATATTGTAGCAGTTTTTCGTTGCCTGAAAA
Organism: Lycia hirtaria; assembly: GCA_947563715.1. NCBI lineage: Eukaryota > Metazoa > Arthropoda > Insecta > Lepidoptera > Geometridae > Lycia > Lycia hirtaria. The sequence continues at coordinate 40,339,292 of OX387378.1, forward strand.
CACGGATAAAAAGACGTTTTCTTAAAATGAAACCTAGCTAGATCGATTTATCGCCACCCAAACCCCCTACATACTAAATTTCATGAAAATCCTTGGAGCCGTTTTCGAGATCCAGAAAATATATATATACAAGAATTGCTCGTTAAAGGCATTAGATTAGATACATACGATAAAAACTAAACATGATTATTGTTATTTTTAAAAGCTAAAAACGAACTAAATTTGACTCAGTCAAATAACCCACCCCTAACTGTTCCTGGTGTAAACGTACCCATAATACTTGCTAATAATATAATGCCCATAATATTTGTTATACCCTAATACAAATAAAAAACTACGAGTGGTGATCAATCATATTTTCGAAATTATACATTATCATTAGTAGCCGAAATGGTCATCTACGTTGCTTACTAATACTTTAATACTAAAACGTTTACACATTTCCATTTCTTGTGATAATGAGAAAGAAAACATTGTGGCTGGTCGTTCTACGCTGCGCTTGTCAGTAAGTCAAGTAGTGTAGTGTTTTCAAGGCTAGAGTGAATAGATATCTTCTAGATCGACGAACTCCATCCTCGGCCACACCGTCGCTTAACATCAGGCGAATTGGTGGTCAATCGTAGATCTATATAGTGTATAAAGAAAAAAGTGATCTCCACTCGAGAACTTTTCGACCCAGGAGACGACCAAAAGGAGAAGTGGCAAAAAGATGCTCATGGCAGACCTCTTCCAACCGGTATTTTTGAAAATCCATAAGAGTAGGCCAATCCTATTAATTCTATAGACTTCCAAAAAGACCGTTCAGTCTAGACAAATCCAGCAATAGCAGTTGAGGTGGTAATTAAAAAATAGTTGCAAAAACAATAGCAAAAAACATAGTTATATATTGCAAGGCTAGATGTTTGACTCTAACTCACGTAATGCTTACGAGATTTTCCAAACATTGATGTTTGAAAAATCTCGTGGGTTTTGAACATTATTTGAATAATTTACATGTTTTACAACACAGTTGTAAATGAATGAGGAAATCCAAATGACACGCAAGCTAACACGATAATCCTAAAATAGAGTTTTATGGTATTTATCGATTCTCAAAACGCAAATAAATATTCAATACGTTAATTAGTCTTCTTCAATTCCAATTTGTATATCATTTATTTATAATTTTTTTTGGTTACATTTGGTTTTATAATACCAGTTCTATAAGTACATCAACGAGCAATTTTGTATATAAATATAATACAGTAAGCATCTCGGAAACGCCTAAGTTGGTATGTGGGTAGATTCGGGGATGATAAATCGATCTAGATATAGGTAACATTTTTAGTGAACCCGAGTTTGCCCGTATTTTCAACCATAAAAAAATGAGCGAAATGAGCTCATTGAATGAGAGAAATGAGAAATGAAAATGAGCTTGGTAGCCCAGTTACTAAGATAATAATATTCTAAACGTTTATATTTATCTACTTGTTTTGTTTGTTTACCTATACAAAAAAAGAAACGGAATAATTTCATACAACATACAAATTTTAACAATTCAGAATAACAAACATATTCAAACACTGATATTCAGTTTTTTTTCGAAATATTGTTGCTTGCGAATCACAAATGCCTATGGCAATTTCTATAACGCAATCGAATCACTATCAACATCTCAGCCATAAGTCCACTGCTGGATATAGGCCTTCCCATCTTGCGTCTTCCTACCATCAAAGCACAATAAGTTATGATTCAAGTATAGATCTTTCAGTCTCAATATGCATACAAAGTAGAAAGGGATAGCACTTTCAGAGTTCCAAAACACAGAACGAGAAAAAAAGTTTTGTCGTGATGGAGAGGCGTCTAGTTTTAGAGTAAAATAAATCTATATTAAAGACGAAAATATCGCTAAAAACCTGAGAAAATAATTTTATGATATATCTCAAAAATATTATAATTTTGACGTTACGAAACAAAAAACCATAAACAGTGGCCAAACAGAATTTAAGAAACGACTATCCACATTACTTTCTTTTCCCATTCCATCTCATCGAACGGTCCAGTAAGTACTTCCCAACACCGTCTCATATTACTAGCCCCTAAATAGCCTATTCCAAAAGAAAGGTGAGATGCACCATCCCATTTTATACCATTTTCATCCCATTTTATACCATTTTCGGCGCCAATAACAATCAAATTCCATTCAACAAGTGCGATACCATCTCAAGACCGTATCGTCCGTAACGTTCCAAAGTCGATATCGTGCCGATAGTCTGATAACGGTCCAATACAATCATTAAAGCTACTGAGGGTTGAAGGCTCACGACGAGGCAATTTTCGTGCGGTCCTGGAACGATTTCCTTATTGGCAGAATTCGTTCCCAGAGATTGTTCTAGTGTTTTAGACTCTTTGTTGCGTTCACGCAGTCCTGTTGTGCAATTACAATTACAGGAACTCCGTACTTGAATGTTGTTAGAATAGAGATCTAGGATAAGTGGCCGTTTACCTGAGTGATTTAAAAAATGGTCGAGGAACTGGTTGCTGGACTTGAAGTGAATTTTAAATTATTCTACGTTTTTAATCGACTTTAAGAAAGGAGATTTTGAATTTGATGTGTACGTATGCAATATTATTAGTTTTTCACATATGTTAGTCTATAGATACCAGCTTCTGAACATGTGTGCCAAATTTCATAAGTGTATGTATTTTTGTATATTGGTATGTTAGTCCATGCATATCTCAAAAGGCAAAGGTAGGTAAGTCGGATTGCAAAAATTTTTGCAGATTTAAACTGGATCTAGAACAAAAAAATACCATCAAACTTACAGAAAATCTGAACACAGTAATAATATTATGCATATTTATGTACAGAAATTATAAAATTCTCTACAAAAGAAACAAATAACTGGCTTAAGGTGGAGTTCAACGCGCGCAACTGTTTTTCTTGCGCATCACAACCTTTTTAAACATATAAAATCATTAATTCATTACCTAATTAATTCACTTCTCTCTTTATTAGTTAGGGATATTAGATCCCTAACAAATAAAGAGAGAAATGAATTTGTTTATTTGATAGGAGAAATATTAAACAAAAAGTTTTATTCAGATATCACTGGCGACGGAGTAGTGGAAAACATATTTTTCTAATCCTCAGCCAATTTAATAGATATCAAAGAAAAACTTTTTTTAAATATTGCTCCTATCAATATAAGCAAATTCATTTCTCACTTTTCTAATATCCTTACTCAATGATTTTATGTTTAAAAATATGATGTGCGAGAGAGATAGCTGCGCGCGTGGAAAAGATCACCACGCACCCTGCTCTGATCAAAAGTCCATAAAATACTGGTTGCGCTCTTTCTTTGAATAGAAGTGAAATTCTTTGGACTAAGAACCAGCCAGAGCGAGATCCTGCCTTTTATCTTTAAGGCGGCGACCCAAATCCTATTTAATAATATTGTATAATTTCCAAACAAACTCCGATATTCATCTAAGATTGTTAATATTGATAAAGATTTTCTCTTCAATATTTCCACTAAGATCGAGAAACGTAAAAAAACCCGGACGAGAAAGTGCGAGTCAGACTCGCCCACCGAGGGTTCCGTACAAGCTGGTTTATAAAAGGGGGAAATCATGTATTTTTAGGGTTCCGTACCCAATAGGAAAAATCGAATCGAAAAAACTGAACCCTTATAGGATCACTTTGTTGTCCGTCTGTTCGTCCGTCTGTCCGGGTGTCAAGACCTTTATCTTGGGAACGCGTGAAGGTATCGAGTTGAAATTGAAACCATATACGCAGATCCATAGTATCTTGCTGCAGAAAGAAAAATAAAATTTCTCAGTTTTTGTATCTTTTTTTACACTTTTTTTTGTAACTTTCGACGGACAGACGGACAACAAAGTGATCCTATAAGGGTTCCGTTTTTTCCTATTGAGGTACGGAACCCTAAAAATATATATTTTTAGAGCAAGTATAAGATAAACTCACGTCATGAGTGGCTAGGAGTTGTTTTAAGTATCCAAAGTAATATTATCTATCGCTTATTTTATTATAAAAAGAAAAAAAATTAGGTTCTGAGAGTTTAATAAAATTCTAAGTCTAAGTCAGTGTTTACGGATACGAAGGGCGTCGTGCGCTTATCAAACATATGCTTATTTAAATAAAACCGGCTTAGTGCGAGTCGGACTCGCGCACGAAGGGGTCCGTACCATAATCTATAAAAACGGCAAAAAAATCACGTTTGTTGTATGGGATCCCCCTTAAATATTAATTTTATTTTTATTATTTATTTTTAAACTGAATATTTCAATATTCACAATATTCAGTGAATATCTCAAGCGTCTACCTGTTGCCGTTATATATATAGAGCAAAAACGAGCAAAAAAAAATCATGTTTGTTTTATGGGAGCCCCCTTAAATATTTATTCTAATTTTTTATAGTTTTTGTTATAGCAGCAACAGAAATACATCATCTGTCAAATTATCAACTGTCTAACTATCACGGTTCATGAGATACAGCCTGGTGACAGACGGACGTATGTACAGACAGACAAACAGACAGCGGAGTCTTAATAATAGGATCCCGTTTTTCCCTTTGGGTACGGAACCCTAAAAAGTGGATCAGACGTTACTTTGCGTAATTTTATCTTCAAAACGTATTGAGAATTTAATATCTATTGTACATATTTTTCTTCGTCATCGTTCATGTCTCCCAAATGTATTTTATTCGGCTTCGAGCCATCAAGCTTGTACTTGTGTATGGTTTCAAGTCGGTATTCTTGTCTGCATCAAAGACTTCGAATCGAATTTATGTCAAGTTAGTACTTACTCCTGCTTTAATGTCTTCAAGCTTATGCGAAAGTTTGATTGTGAGATTTTGTTGACCTATAGACATTTCCCTCTTATGCAAGTACTCTTATCTTGAACAACTAACAGATAAGCCAAAAAAATACCAATTGGAAGATATTGAAGCAGAAAAACGCTATGTAGAAGTCAAATACGTTTCAAATACGCTAATATGAATGAGAAAGTTCATGGAGAAACGTTTCCATGCTCGTTTTGTTTCAAACGTGCAATCCACAGCGTAACGCTCCTCTAGACGTGTCACGCGACGCGCCGTCGCGTCGCGTAACGACCCGCGTATCTCTGAACAAACCCTAATGCAGTTGGTTGCTAGGCGTATCACTTGAGACTGGCCGGCTGATTTCTTACTTATTACTCTCCGGTTCTTACAGAAAAAAATTAAAAAATTGACCGGAAAACGGGGAAGTAAGATAAGTAATTATATTTTTTCAAATATATTTTTGAAACAAACTGAAGGAAGTCGACAAGCGACTAAACTGACAGGACAATATCTACTGTAGTCAGTTAATAAAAATAAACAGTCTAAAAATAAAACGCGGCGATTCGTCAGTGCGCGCTCGTTCCGTCCGGACGTGCGCTCCGTAATCTCCGCCGCTACTCTCACGCCCTGTGCGCCCGCTGGCTCCCTATGCCGCGCCGCCTTCCGACCAGTGTCGCGCTCTCGCTCTCGCTCTCGCCGCCCGATCTGTGCTCATACTGTGCTGTGAACTGTGACTGTGAACTGTGACTGTGACTGGATTGCAGTGTCGTCGCCTGAGGCGCTGCCTCGGCGGCATTCCGCCGCCTGCCCCGCGCCCCGAGCTGCTTCCCGCCTTCCCCGCCGCACCGCACCGCACAGACCTTAGGCAGACAGATCGTGTGCCTAAATACCGTGTGGGTGTATTTAGGCACACGATTAGGAACACGACACGCTAGGGTTACACCTAGGTACCCACCCCTCTGCTATCCCCAGCAGAGGGACCACTCTTTTGCCTTGCGGTGGGGGCCTCCTCCCCCACCGCCCCTGCTTTTTATAACTTAACTGTCCATTGAGGTCCTTCCCAATGGCAACCCCCGTCCCCTTACTTTCCAGTACGTTGAAGGAAGGTTCCCTTGAAGGTGCGTTAAGCATCTTCAGGGAACACCTTCAACGTAATCCAACTCTCTTGAGGGACTTCATGAAATCCCCCAAGAATTTTGCTGCCCACCGTTCGGCTTCAAAGCCGGAGAAGGCAAAGCCTTCCTGCCCCCCTCCGACCACAGCCAGCATTACCATCAATGCTGACTCGCCCGCCTCACCTGACGCCGAGCCCATCTCTGATGAGATGGACACGGCCCCTCCCCCAGTTGACGAAGATGACGAAGGCTTCTCCCTCGTCACCTACGCCAAGAAGCGCCGGGCCCAACCCACCTCCGCCGCCCCCCCGTCCAAAGCCGCCTGCTCCACCGCAGGGCCACCCTCCCCTTCTGCCACTACTGGCACCTCTGACTCCCAAGAGAGTCAATCTCCCCAAGTCTCCCGGCGTGAAAAACCGTCGGTGACTCTCAGGGATCCTGCCCAATGGCAGTCAGTCGCCTTCCTCCTCCAGGACCAAAAGGTCAATTTCTCCGCCCGTCAAGTCCGTGATGGCATCAGAGTCGTCTTTGATGACGCTGCCGGCCACCGGCATATAACTAAAGTCCTTCGCGAGCATAACTCGCAACCGACAACCACTACGGATGCCGTCCACTTCTTCACCTTCCCACGGGAGGAGGAGAAGGTACTTCGCGTCGTTATTCGCGGGCTCCCGCAGGCCCTCAAGGAAAGTGATATCCTTGAGGATCTAACGGCCCAAAACCTCCCCATCCAAGCCGTCCACCGCATGTACCGCGGTAGAGACAAAAAACCCCTCGACATGGTTCTGGTCATACTGGACAAAACCCAGGAAGGCAAGGCCATTTTTAACATCAGGTCCGTTTGCAACCTCTCAGGCCTCACTATTGAGACCCCCCACAAAAAAGGCATCCCCGGCCAGTGCCACAACTGCCAGTTGTACGGCCACTCCGCCCGCTTCTGCCACTGCCAGTCCCGCTGCGTCAAATGTGCTGGTAACCACAGCACGGCTGACTGCAAGCGCACAGATAAAGACCCGACTCCGCCCAAGTGCGTACTTTGCGGTGGGGGACACACCGCGAACTATCGCGGCTGTCCCAAAGCCCCGAAGGCCGCTAAAGGGCTGCGGAGGCCTCCGCCTTCCCGCTCCGGACCGAAGGCCGCCCCAAAGGCGAAATTCGTCCCGGCCCCTCCTCCCCTCACTAATGCCTGGGCACCTCTGCCCAGCCTTCCCCAATCTAGCCACATGGCAAGCCCCGTCTCAGCACCTGCTCCCGCTCACGCTCGCACCCAAGGCCCCCCTGCCCAATCATCCAGGGCCTCTGCGCCCAAGCCACCTGCCCCAGTGCAGGCTTCCGCCCGCCCACCACCCAAAGGCCCTTCCGGCCAACCACCCAGGCCATCCGCCCAAGCTCAGCCTAGTTTTGCTGAGGACACCCGCCTCATCTACGACCTATTCTCCGGGATCAACCCAGAGGATATATCTAAAGCCGCCGCCATGGTGCGTTCCGGTGCCCCCCCAATTGTAGTCTGGGGCTCATTCCCCGGATTAGTCCACCTCTTCTCCCCTTACAAGCCCAGTCATGGATAATAGGCCCACTCGTCTCAAACCCCGCTCCGTTTCGTTGGCATGGTTTAACGCCAACGGCCTCCGGACGGAGGTGAGGGACCAGCGTCCCCTTATTTCTCACTTTCTCTCGACCCATCAGGTCGACGTCATGCTAGTGAACGAGACCTTTCTGAAACCAAGCAAGAGGAATCCTAGGATTGCAAACTACTTGCTGGTTCGTAATGATAGGACTACCGCCCGTCTGGGAGGCACTCTTATCTATTACAAAAGGTCTCTTCACTGCATCCCTATAGATACCCCCCCATTAATTAATATGGAGGCTTCCTGTTGCCGCCTAGCGATGACCGGTCATCCACCCATCACTCTAGTATCTTGCTACCTATCCGGTAATAAAAGTCTCCTCCGGAGTGATCTCGAGGCACTCCTCTCTCTCGGAAACGCCGTCATTCTCGCCGGTGATTTCAACAGTAAGCACGTCTTGTGGGGCTGCAACACCACTAACGTGAAGGGAAACCTTCTCAACCTCCTCTCCGACGATCTCAACTTTGATATCATCCCGCCCAGCACCCCGACCATATTCCCAGCTAACTTAGACTGCAGACCGGACATACTCGACATAGCACTTCTAAAAGGCGTGACGCTCCAGTTGCGCTCGTTAGAAGTGCTTCACGAACTTGAATCTGACCACCGCCCCGTCCTAATGCGGCTAGGACCCGACCCCCAAGTCACTACCCCCCAGACTAAGACTGTGGTGGACTGGAAGCGCTTAGGCGAGTCCCTAAAAGCTATCAGTTCACCCGACTTAGACAGAATTCCCGACGACATCTCCACTCCGGACGATGTCAACCTCTCCGTTGATGCTCTTACAAGCCACCTCCGCACCGTCATCGGTGTGTCCTCTAAGCAGGTTCCAGCCGAGGGCGACCAACGCTGGACACTGCCGGAGGACGTGAGGGAGCTTATAAGAGCTAAACACGCAGCCGCTAGGGCTTTCGACTGGAATCGCACCGAAGAGAACAGAGCCACTCTGCGGTTTTACGAGCGGGCCGTAAAGAACCGCATTAGTGAGCTTCGTAATCAGAGGTGGGAAAGCCTTCTCTCAGAGATCCAACCAACCCACCAGGCCTACTGGAAGTTGGTCAGGTCTCTGAAGTCCTCCACGGTCGCAGCCATGCCCCCCCTCACCCGCCCCGACCTCCCCCCCGCGTTTGACGACGAGGAAAAGGCCGAGTGCCTGGCCGATAGCCTCGAACATCAGTGCAGCCCCAATCTCGACGATGTCGATCCCGCCCACCGCGCCATGGTGGACAGCGAGATCGAACATCGATCCTCCATCCCTCCCGTCGACACCCTCGAGCCGGTCACGGCCTCGGAGGTGGAGATGATCATCAGGGGCCTCCGCGTCAGGAAAGCCCCTGGTGCAGATGGTATCAACAACAAAGTGCTCAAGCACTTCTCACCCCCCCTAATCCATCTTCTAGTCAGCATCTTCAATGCGGCTCTGTCCAACTGCATCTTCCCAGATGCTTGGAAATCCGCCGACGTCATCGGCATCCCCAAACCTGGCAAGAAGGCGTCTGAGCCTTCTAGCTATCGCCCCATCAGTCTCCTCAGCTCCCTGGGGAAGATCTACGAGCGCGTCATTCTGAAGCGCATCTGGTCCCACATTAACGATAACAATACCCTTCCCGAAGAGCAGTTCGGCTTTCGAGCCAGACACTCTTGCGTCCAACAAGTACACCGCATCACGGAGTACATTGTCGAAGGTTTCAATATGAAACCGGCCCACGGCTACGATCACAAGCCCTTCCCCCAGGGAACGGTAGCGGTCTTCCTGGACGTGGCTAAAGCATTCGATAAAGTCTGGCATAACGGGTTGCTGTACAAGATGTACCAGCTCGGTTTTCCGGACTCTCTTGTACTCATCATACAAGATTTCCTTCGAGATCGATGCTTTCGCTATCGCGTCGAAGGAGAACGCTCCACCCCACGCCCGCTGGGTGGAGGTGTCCCCCAGGGCTCTACCGTAGCCCCCATTCTCTACACGATCTTCGCCTGCGACATGCCGCGCTTTCCCGGCGTGGAACTCGCTCTCTTCGCGGATGACACCGCTCTCTACACCAGAGGATGGAATATGACCATACAGCTGGCCCATCTTCAGCGAGCCCTCAATCTCCTAGGAGATTGGTTCAAGAAATGGGCCATCCAGGTCAATCCCGATAAAAGTGCAGCCATGTACTTTTATCCCACTCTCAAACGCCCCCCCATGAAGCCTATTCAACTTCACGGTCAACCCATTCCATGGGTTACCTCGACCAAATACCTCGGCATCACTCTCGACCGCCGACTCACCTTTTCCAAACACATCCAGACAGTCCGTAATCGAGCGGCCTTCTTCCTAGGCCGCCTCTCCCCCCTCTTGAACGAGCGGAGTAAATTGTCACTTGGCAACAAGATGACAATTTACAAAACTTGTATACGCCCCGTCATGACCTACGCGTCCGTGGCATTCGCCCACGCCTCCCACCTGGACCTCGAAAAGCTCCAGGTTATCCAGAATAGGTTTCTCCGCAGAGCGGTCGGAGCTCCCTGGTTCGTCCGGAACTCCGATCTGCACTGCGACCTCGAACTCCCCTCGATTCTTCAATACATGAAGCACGCTTCCCGCCGTTACTTTGACGCGGCCCCCCATCATCCCAACCCACTTGTAGTCCAAGCATCCAACTACTCAACAGACACGACTGACCCTCCTCCCCTCCGGCGCCGCCCAAGAAACATCTTGGGCGACCCGGATGACCCCATCGCAGCAGTCACGGCTGCTGCGTTGGGGTCACCCGATCCGACAGCCCCAGGCAACAGGAAATACTCAGTTTTTGGTATAGGCGTCGGTTACCAAAGGAACACAAACACGACACACCGACCTCGCCGGCGAGGTCGAGGAACCCCCAGGTCTGGTAGAAGACCGGTTAGATTCTCTCCAAATAGTCAACCAGTTCAACCCAATAGGGCCGCAGGGCACACCCCATCGGGGTTGCCGCACGGCAATTCGACTTCCCCCCCCCCAGGCGACGGCCCAAGCCGAGGTCCGAACCTCCCTCGAGGTGCCCTTGAGCTAGTCCCTCGTAACCTTTAGTTTGTAATCGGCCCAGCGCCTTCTGCGCTCGCCAAAGTCCGGTAAGCTGTAGAGGCCGTTAGAGGCCAACAGCTCTAGTCATCTCACAAAAAAAAAAAAAAAAAAAAAACATTTCCAGAAATAAAAATCTAAATACTCTTTCACGTTTTAAATAGGTTCGTAAACAATTACTTTTTATTACAGAAGCGTGTTGTTACGAACAAATGGCCGTACGTGAGCATTCTCTAATTACCACCTTAATGACGCACAGACATACCTGCCTACTCTCGCTTTCTGCAAGTTCTACTTTAACACGAGACAAATGACACACGTAATATAGATCACCTTGTCCGTCGAGGAGGGAGCCGCTGTCGTATTTTCTTTCTGACTTCGCAGAAAAGATTATTTAGTAGTTTGTTAAAATAAATAAGTAACTGTTTTATGCTACAACTTTGAAACTTTTTTTATTTGAACAACTCACTTCTATTTTTGAGCCGAATTCTCCGAATATAGTTTTAGTTTTTTGAAAAAGACCGCCGTATGCTGTTGGAACTATAGTCGGAGAATTCGGCTCAAAAATAGAAGTGAGTAACCCGTTTGGCCAAATAAAAAAAATGTGTAACAAGCACGTTGGTTTTCATAATAAAACTTTTAAATTGATTTAAAAAAAAAATGTAGGGTTGCATTATCAAGATTTTATTAGTTTTTTTTGTTGAAGTAGTACAGTAGTTTTTAAAAATTTTACAATAATTCATTAAGTCAATTTTCGTAGCTCTTCTTCACTATGCCAATTCTCACGCTTCTTCGTCGCGCAATGTTCTTAATAAGGGATTTAATTTTATCACTTCGCGTATTCATATGTAGATAATTAAACATTTATGTTCATATTATTAAGAAACACATAATTAACTAATTTCAAACTAAAAAACAATCATCTTGACGAGTGTTAAGTCCGTTTATTGCTGGCAATTCAGAGCTGTCACAACGGAGATTAGTCTGACTAAATGAAATGGGTCGGACACAGACAACGGGTTCGAGGAAGCCTTTTAATGAGATCTATTTAACTGCACATCAGATATGAGCTAAATGTAATACAAATACAAATATGTTTACTAACGGTTTTAACATTTACGGTTTATGGACTTGAATTTAATTATTTAATGAGTCTTGTATATTTAATGCAAAGTGTTTTTGGTGTACCAGCTTGTATGTTATTTTATTACTCGCTTTAATTAGGTGCAAATACAGGTCTTGTTTTTTGTTTAATTACTAACTATTTGTTTTTTGGTGTTTTGATTTTTAGGAATAGATTGATATAGCATTAATTACAGTATAAAAAACTTAAGCAAGCGACTTCAAAATATATGCAATTACGTTCACTTGGGTGATATTTAAACAGTTATAAAAACTAAAGTACTGAACCGATTTTGATAAAAATTATATGTAACCTCTAAGGTATTACCTACAAAAATATAAATAATCGTCAAAATCAATTCGAAGTAATAGGTGAACGAACATAAAAAAACATACAGTCGAATTGAGAACCTCTTCTTTTTGGAAGTCGGTTAAAAATGACACGTAATATAAAGGATGTAGAAAAAACGGGAACTGGCTTTCAAGTGAGTACCAGAGCATACCATTTAATACTCGACTATTGAAAGGTAGACGAAAAGTAAAAAAAAAAAAAAAAAAAAAAAATTACAAAATTTGTTATTCTCCACAGACTCCGGGGTCCGTGCCTTTTCTATTATATGTATTTTCACAACTCAACAATTTTTATATGTATTTTTTTAAGAAAAAAATTGAAAAGTAGGTTATTTGATGTATAACAAAATAAAAACAACATTTCTCGTTAATTTACATGGGAGGGCGTCCGGCGTCCTCACCATCGATTCTAGATTGTCCACACCACTCGCATTCGACGGCCATGACCGATCACTATTGTAACTCGAACGCAACACGAATCGGAGGCAATCGAACAATGTCAAAAAACTCGACAAAAACTGTGAGAGTCGAGTAGCCGTCTGGGTGACAACACCACGGCTTGATCGAGTGTGCAATCGGAGTTTATGGTTCCCAATACAAAAGGACTGATGGGCTTGATTACCGGAAACTTTAGTTTCTTAAGTACTGGAAATCGAATTTATTTCATTATTTATTGTTGTATGGAACAATGTATACGCTTTCTAAATATTAACGGCCTTACCGAAAAACGTTACTTAACTTTAACCATCGTCTTAAATTCTCTGTCTTCTTTCCGCAAGTTTCATTGCGTCAGCGAAAAGTTGACAAAATATATTATGTTAGGCAATGCTTAAAGTTAAATTACGTTTTTCGGTAAGGCCGTAAGTGATTAAGAGAAACGTTGACTGAGCAACTGTCACCAATACATTGCGCATAAATAAGATATAACTGTTTCTGCCCATAAATTTTCTAGTTTCAGTATTTCTATGTCATGTGATTGGTAATATAAAAAATAGAAAAGGTAAAAATAAAATAAATAGGTAAAAATATAAGAGGTAGGGATTCAGTTTTTTTTTACTTTTATGTTCGATGTAAGTATTTAAAGATTCGCTCAATGTGCGCAGGTTCTCTAGCATCATAACATTTTTAAACGTATAAAATCATAGGGATGAGTAGGAAAGAGTGAGAAATAAATTTGTTTATTTTGATAGGAGAAATATTTTAAAAAAAGTTAACTTTGATATCTTTTAAATTGGCTGAGAAGTAGGAAAATATACATATGTAATATATGTTTTTTCACTACTCCGTCGCCAGTATAAGTGCTATCTGAATAAAACTTTTTTTTAATATTTCGCCTATCTAAATAAACAAACACATTTTCACTTTTCTGATATCTCTAACCAATAATTTTATATGTTTAATAAAGTTGTGATGCGCGAAAGAGCACGTCAATCTTCACCTTAAGTAAAATTACTGGTCGTTCACGTCTATTTTGGTCAGTATCTTGGACTATAGTTTACCTACTATATTTTGTACTATATTTAAAGTTGAAAACTAGATAATATAATGAAAGGAAAAGCAAAAGGTAGATAAATTGCCCAATGACATGTATTAATCATACTTTTTAGGTAATCTGAAAAGATAACTTCTAAAATGATAACCTAGAAGTCAATGTTTGCCTTTAATGGGCTGATATAAACCAAATGTCCTTAAGTGAGTACTTAAGTTTTGCCATCTTATTTAAAATTAAATAAACAAGAAATATTCTAAGTTTGATTCTTTATATATTTATTTAAATTATGATTCCTTGCGATTGATTTTCTATGGAAGTATTATTTAAATTTTAGTCTTCGATAAAAGATCAAACAATATCAGTCGCGCTATAAAATAACTCCACGTAGGCACATTTTATCGACCAGGTAGCGCAGGCAAACCTGTCTAACATTTAGGTGAAAAAATCGACCTCAGAAATAACCTAAGCCCGTCTCACGTATTCTGAACGTTTTGACCGGTGAATAGATTGGTTTTTATTTTCGCAACTTGTGCAAAAAACATCCTAAATACCTATGAGAAACAGTCTTGACTTAAATTGCACAAGCGGTGCGAAAGCAAAAGATTTTGGGAGGATATTGGATATACTTCCAACTGTAACTTAAACTTAAGCTTCCAAGTATCTATACATTCGAATATGGTGCGACCGGATCGTAAAGGAATCAATACAATACAGAAAGGGAGAAAAATGCGATATAGTTTTCTCGCTGATTAGGTGGTGATCCAACCATATCATATTCGATCACTTATTAGTACTGAGCAAATGGAATTTGAACTATGGTACCATACTCAAGCCCAGGCTTGAGTGAAGCGACACAATTAAAAAAACCGGCCAAGTGCGAGTCGGAGTCGCGCACGAAGGGTTCCGTACCATTATCTATAAAAACGGCAAAAAACACGTTTGTTGTATGGGAACTCCCTTAAATATTTATTTTATTCTGTTTTTTAGGATTTGTTGTTATATGTACTAAAAAAATATCAAATTTGAATTGAATTTGCCAAAGAAAAATGCCAAAGATGAAAAAAAGAGTTGGAACTAGGTGAGTTCAACATTTTCCATTCGGAAGTTAATTGTGACTGAAATTGTTTTAGTTAGGTAGGTAGGTAGGTTATTATTATTATTATCTCATTTATTTATTTACATTCTTAATTTTAAATTTTTTACAACATAAATATAAACTTATAAAAAATAAACACAAATATTGTAAAAAACTTAAAACTACGGTGCCGAGAGAGGAACCTCCTGACAATACGTGCCGTGTCCAGGATGACTGCCTTCTGTATCTGACCCTTGACCCAACCATCGAGCGAGAGCCTCTTGAGATGTTGGTCGAGGCTCTTCGCTATAACACCGTTCACCGAAACGACTATCGGGACAATGATCGTCGAGTCAACATCCCACATGGCGGTTATCTTGTGAGCCAAGTCAAGGTACTTGCTGAGCTTGTCCTTCTCAGCCTTCACGAGATTCTCATCATGTGGGATGGTGATGTCGACGAGCACTGCCCGACGCTGAGACCGATCTACGATCACGATATCAGGCTTATTGGCAACAATAGTCCTGTCCGTGATTATAGAACGATCCCAGTAGAGCAATGCACGGCTATTTTCAAGAACTAGCGCTGGCGCGTACTGATAGTACGGCACCTCTGACTCGACAAGCCCGTATTGAAGAGCAAGCTGCTGGTGGATGATCCTGGCTACTTGGTTATTATTATTATTATTTTATTACATCAGCAGGTAGCATAGTTTTCATTGCGGGTACCCAATGAAAACTGGCTCTACTTCTTAAATCTATCATCAAACTGGTTCCAGGATACTATGTAGTACCTATATTATTTCACTGCCATCGGTCCAGTAGAAGTTATATTAAATATACCTAATTTATAATAATTTGTTGTCAGGTTGTCAGACATCCGCCCGTATAAATACTGCATAAACATAAATAAAAGATTATACTAAAAGGGAACTGGTCAAATTTAAACTCGGAAATCGTTAACGTAAAAGGCACATTAAATCGTTATAAAATACAGTTAAGTAACTATGATTGTCTCGTAATTTACAACTCAATGGTTCGATCTATCATTATTTCATTCTACACGCGAATGGCGTTAACTTTTATTGATACTTCGCAATTAGGGATCGATCTTATGGCGCAGTCGTGAACATCAGGCTTTCACTCTCAGTGCACGCACGAAGCACGCCTCCTTGCGGTCGGAGCTGTACGCACTGGGTCGGATTGTTGCCGCAACAATCGCAAGGAAGTCGGCAACAAATCGTTATTTTTTTGGAGGTGGTATTTAAGCGAGCAAGTGTAAATTCTTATATCTGAATTTATATTTGCTTTCTTAAATACGAATAAAAATATTAAACATGGCGAAAAAGCGTGAGCGGCAGCAAATTTTAAGAACGGCAACTTGATGTCTTGAAGGAAATCTTTCTCGATCTCTAAAAAAAACTTTAGCCTACTGAGGTTCTTCTAACCACTTAATTTCAGGTTATAAAACTCAATTTATCATACTAAAACCGGAAAATATAAATTATTCGCCAGTTTCGATATTTAATTCGCTCAGTTTTCGATTCATTCAAATTTTTGTTTTTATTTCACCTGATTAATCAAATAACTATAACTCGAAAACTATGCGTGTAAATCGCAGATGACACCAGTGTTATTACGTTTTATTTTAGCATTCCGTCCATTTAAGAATTCAGCAATAAGCAATTTATGTAATTATTTATTACTAATTTATAACCGTTCACAATCTAAATTTAATGGATCAATGGTTTTACAAAACGACGATCGTGCGTGGTCAATTAATCTGTCCGCAACACACAGAAATTTACGATTGGCGTTAATTAAATTTGTAACACCTGATTTCAGTAAACAAATTAACCCAATATTGAATTGCAGTGATTTAATTTACAAACAAAACGTGTTATTAAAACTAAAAATAATATCAGCCAAGTACGATTTATACTCGAATTTGTTTTTGTGATGTGTGCATATAATTCCAGCAAGTACTTCATCAAAACTTCCTTATTCTCACCAGAGAAGATTATAATTAATACTTCTTACTCAAATTCATTAGATATTGCTATAACGAAAATAGAACATTTGATCGAAAGACACATTTAAATTTGCAGATGTAATTTTTAATAGCATTTCTTTTTAACCGACTTCGAAAAAGGAGGAGGTTATCAATTCATATCATTTTTTTAATGTAGTATGTACACGAATTACTCCGTCATTCGAGAACCAATTTTTGTGTTTCCTGAATTGGTGTATAGAGAAAGATCCCAAGTTGGTCCCATAATTATTTTGTAAGCATCGCTTTATTACTTTTTGAATTATCTCTAAAAATGAAAATATTTTCATTGTATTCTCGAGTGAAGTGCGTCAGATTATAGAATCGCAGAGTTACACCTACACGTTTTTCTTTGCAACAGTGTCAAATATTCAGGATTATCATATAAACATCTGCACATTTTTTAATCTTCGAAGACAAGCATTTGACATTTAATGACAAATCGCATTCCTGACAAAAGAAAAAAAGAGCGAGTGAAGAGAGGTCTCTTTAAAAAGTTTACAAATCCCTTTCTTTCAATCATCAAGATCATTGAGAAAGTTCTTAAATAATTTCCAATGTCAAAATATCAGTCATCAACCGGTAACATTTCGGTAACACAATCAGCATCCCCTATGCTGCAGACGCCCACGTCGAGTGGTCGCGTTTGTATCCGCCTGCTGATTTGCCGGTGAAACCCATTTTACAAAGGAGCTGGGATGAGATGTTGGGGCCATATAGTGTCGATGCATTGCGCAGCGGTGCCTCACGAGTCGAGTTAGCACGTCTCAACGCCGTCTGTGAGCCGGAGTCAGGTGCCTGGCTGCATGCCCTACCTTCACCAAATTTGGGTACGCTGCTAGACGACGACTCCCTCAGGGTGGCTGCGGGACTGCGGCTCGGCTGTACTGTCTACGAGCCCCATGTGTGCGTTTGTGGTGCGACTGTGGAGGCAAATGGACATCATGGCCTCAGCTGTACCCGTTGTGCAGGGCGAAGACCTCGGCATCATGCCATTAACGAGGTAATAAAGAGAGCCCTTATTTCAGCAGAGATACCCTGTGCGCTGGAGCCTCCCGGCCTTTCGCGGTCGGATGGGAAACGGCCGGATGGACTCACACTGATTCCTTGGCGTAGAGGTCGCTGCCTTATATGGGACGCAACATGCGTCAGCACTTTTGCTTCCTGCCATCTCCCTGCCACCCAACAGGTCGCAGGTGCGGGAGCGGAGTTGGCAGCAAAAGGCAAACACCTCAAATACGCCGCTCTGGAGTCAGCGTACGAGTTTGTCCCTTTTGCCGTAGAAACGGTGGGACCGTGGGGCTCGGAGGCAAAGAAGTTTGTCTCTGACCTGGCGCAACGGAAAGAGGGTGCGATCCTCGGGCGGGCCATTTCTTGGCCCAAAACATCTCCCTGGCCATACAGCGCGGGAACGCTGCCAGCGTAATGGGCACTTTTGGTCGAGGAAAGATGAACACGACGGTACCTGATTTGGGGCACTAGCTATTTTTATTGACAATAATTATATTGTAGTATTTTTATTTTAAGTTAATTGTTATATGTATAGATCACATTATATTTATTATTATTGACATGTTAATTTTAGTGTATTGACAATTTGTAAATTATTGACTTATATTCTGTGTATCTTAATAGTCTCAATCCTAAATAGGTATGTGATATAGTATAGGTATATATAAGTGTTCTTGAGAAAGAGTTGACAGACAGTTACATAAACAACGAAATGATCTTATAAAATTTCCGTTATTCCTTTAGAGAAACTATATATTAAGTTTCTTCTATATAGGTAAGCGCGCTCCATCGTTGACTCCAACGTCGCTTAACATCAGGCGAGTTGGCAAGCGCAAACCTATTTCCACATAAAACAAGTAGTCAACAAATTGTGCACGCATGAAGCGATTGTTGCCGCCACCGGCAAATAAGCCACTCGTGCGTCAACTCTAATTCTGTTACGTAAACATTGTCTTGACATATCGGGGCTCGTTCGAAAGCTGTACTCTATTTGTTATGTGCCGTACTGAGTCGCTACACCATATATCGTTTATCACGTAGTTTGACCGAAATCTATGACTGTCGCCTCCGGGTATGTATTCATGCCCACATGTTTTATTCTGTTTTATGAATCTTTTATTTTATTTCGCGCATGAGGTCGTGATTAAACGAGCTGTCAGTTTTTTGTGTTCATTCATGAATTACTTTTAAACAGAAGTACGGTCCTCTGATTTATATTAACTTGCATTTGTGTTGCAAAATTATATTTTACGTAGGCGTTAGTTTACAATTCAGTTATTATTTATATTTAATTGTAAATAAAAAAATATCTGTAGGTACTGTTGTAAAATGAATAAAGCTATTACATAATTGTACATATACAAAAACAACAAAAAAAAAGTTAATATGTGATAAGATTAATTTTATAATCCGGTTGCTGAGTATTTTCCGATATACATATATAATCCGGATTACTGAGTCATTAAATCGCGAGTGTAACTACTTTCTTTTAGGTAAGCGCGCTACATCGTGGACCGCAAAATGTATTAAAAAAAACCATTCGTGATTTGAATCTGGTTGTTATTATAATTGTAGTGTCCGTATTGGTTTCTTTTGACCTCCCCCATCCCCTAAATAAGTATCCCCATTTCAGCCAAGCACTTCATTTTCATGACGGGACCTGTAAATAATTTCAAAATCAAAATATTCAACTGCGAGTCGGAAAATTCATGTTAGTGGTTGTTTTTTTTTTTAAATTATTATTTGACATAGGTAATTATTCATTAGAAGAAGAAGAATTAGAAGTTCCCGGCAGCTTAGTGGTGAGACCGTCTGACTTGCGATCCGCAGGTCCTGAGTTCGAATCCCACGGCACGCACCTCTGTCTTTTCAAAGTTATGTGCGTATTGTTGATTGCCGCCAACTTCAAACGGTGAAGGATAACATCGTGAGGAAACCTACATGTCTGAGAGTTCTCAATGATCTTGAAGATGTGTGAAGTCTGCCAACCCGCACTTGGCCAGCGTGGCAACTATAGCCTAACCCTTCTCACAATGAGAAGATGGCCCGTTCCCAGCAGTGGGACAGTTTGTACAAACAGGGCTGATTAAAAATTATTCATTCATATTCATGAAATGTTAGACTTTTCATGAAATGTTTAGTTTAGTAATTAGCAATTTTGGCGCGTTATAATGTATTCAAACGTACGCTTACATTATTTAGCGATAACATAAATGTTATATACTGTAAAAAAAATGTTTGAGCTCTCTCTCAAAGCTATCATCTCTTTTCGATGTCACGATAATTAATTTTAATCATAATAATATGAGATACGACTTTCCTTTCTCTCATATGTATTTTTTACGATAACTTCGTGAATTCTCTAAATTAAACATAAATTGCGTTAATTAAGATGTAACACGCCGACTGACAACTGTTTCGTAATCATCGCTGGTTTATTTGCCATCTCCAAACTAATTACTTCATAAACTACATGCGAGAGTGTCACTACCACATTTTGTAGTTGTTGCAAATTAGCAACGCGTACGACCTTTACTTGTGTAGCAATAGTGTACATACACACAATGCGTTATGTGTGTGTGCTCAAGCGGCGCACACTTCCACGCGGGCGCACACATGTACAAAGTGAAATTATGCGACAAAGGTATTATAACATCTCATATTTTCTGTCTTATTTCCGCAAGTGTCGTTACATATCAGCTAAAATTGACAAAATATGTTGAGCATTGTTCAAATTTGAGTAAAGCTGGAGGCCGATGGAGTTAGGATGTCAAGAGGACCTTATGTCATTTATAAAACTATATAAATAGCATACGCGTGTGCTAGAGTACAGTACATAAAGAAGTACTTATTACTTTCATTCTACGGTGAGTTCTTTATTCTTGGATTCTTACGGATTCTTGTTTCATATTATATACCTAGTAAAATTGATATTTTAATTTTGAAAACTGTGCTTAAAATACATAACAGATTTGGTTATAACGTCGTTGTAAATTTAATATCTCATAAGCGACATTTAAAAAATTGAAAACTCCCTTAAAATTATTTTATTTTACACATATCTAGTACCTACATTTTAACTTTGCAAAAATATTTTTTCATTCTCTGAATATTCAATTAGGTACGAGTAGATCAAGATTGCCTTTTCCCTTTTGTCTTGTTCATAACAAAAACATTTTTGTATCTGTGACTCGAACACAATCAAAGGTCGCGCGCAATCATGACTTGCAACAATTACCTCAAAACGCTTCGCTTCGAAGGAAATTCCTCAAACACCGTTAAAGAGAATGCGCTTCTTAATCAAGTAGTTCCATGACATTTATTGGTGCTCATCAAGTGATCTTTGTGGAGATAATGTTGAACCGGACTTATTAAATGTCCTCCGTGAGAAATTCCGAGGTCTAGGTTCTGGAAAGTTTTTAACGGTTAAGTTAAATAGTTGTTACTGAATTTTACTCAATATTTTAATTTCAATATTATTTTTAACCGAGTTCCAAAAAGAAGGAGGTTATCAATTCGGTCTGTTATTTTTTTTTATTTTTGTATGTTTGTTCACTCAGCCATTAATTTTGATGATGCTTTTTGTATTTGGCAGATCATACTTCAGAGGTGGTCCCATATACCATAAACCCAAATTTACTGCATCGATTTTGACGTGACAACGTCTAATAAATCGATGAACGCCGGCTGCATGCACGAATAAGTATGACTCATTGTCCCGTTACGTTACGCTTCTTGTTCAGTTACAACCGCGCGCGGTGGCTGAGGAAGCGGGAACAGAAGTGCGCCGCGCCCGACTGTCGCTTCAATTATTATTCCTCGGAGCTCGCGAGCGGACGTATGTTGTCACGTTAAACTATCGTCCGTAAACCGACTTTACAGACAACCAATTTTTTTAATCAAAATCGTTGCAGTACTTTGGTTTATGAAACAAAATAACTGGTAAAGTATCATCTAAAGAAAAGTGAACGCAAGTCGCGTATGTACGCATATACGCGACTTGTTTTTCACTTTTCTACGGGCGTTATACGTATTGCGTATTTTGAAGTCGTTTTTTTTCAGTTTTTTAAACTATAATTATTTATATTCATTATATCGGGTTGTTGTTGTTTGAAAATAAAATTACAATTATTAAAAGGCTGATTCACACATTGCGAGGTATATGCCATGCTTGATGAGGTTGAGGCTGTCCACGGCGATTGTTTACAATTATTTTGAACACTGGTAAAATTATTTCATCACCACCATCATCTCAGCTATAAGAAGTCCACTGCTGGACATAGGCCTCTGCCATGGACTTTCCATCTACTCATGAATTTTTATTAAATTGTGTGTGACTCGCAATTTTTTTTAACCTTTGATTCTAACGGAAAAAAATAATTAAACATATGTTTCATTTTAAAAGACCTAAAGAGGTTGGAACTGGAAAAAAAAACATCACATTTTTATTTTCTACTTTAGGTATGTAGTATTACACCTATTTTTACCCGACTGCATAAGAAGGAGGGATATTTTTTTCGAGTTTATGTATGTATGTATGTTTCCATATGATCACCTACATTTTAAACGGCTTGAACGATTTTGAAGTGCGAGGTGTCGTTAGATGAGTTAATAGCTGTGAATCAGAACTCTAAAACAAGTAAGTTATATTGAATAATAGCATATTAGTCAATATAATTTACATGGTTCCCTGGCAGAAGTGGCAGAAATCGCTTTTAGTGATAAAGCCACCCATGTTGTGATGATTATTCCATATACTTAATCAGTTTTAGGTGTGTACAATAAAGAGTGTATCTATGTAACTACATTTTGAAAATTCTGTGTGTGTTCCACGCTTTAATACATAATCCAACTTACTAATTTCTAAAGAAATTACACCATTCGCAAGCAATAATCTTTCTATCCACGTATAGATATAAAACTGTCGATTTATCCATTTCTGATATGTTACGCGATACTAAGAAAATAAATATGGTAAAAACACGTACACCTAGAGAGCGAGGAGCTGGTGCCCTATTTAGTAAAGATGTTTTAAAAAATCTGTTTTTTTTTTATTTATTGCTCTTAATAAAATATATTCATCGACAATTAACATGGTCCTATAACATTCTTAGAATTATTTATTTTAGTTTTTGTTTAGTTTTGGCCGATTCAAAATATTACAAGGCTTAGTACAAAACTAGGTATGTGTGGTGCTTATTTGTAAGTATAATAAGTTTTTAGATTTCCGTTAAAAGTTGATAAATATCAATGAAACCATTATGTATTTAAGGGTTCAAATCATATGCTAAGATGGGAGTTAATAAAATAACCAAATTACCGCAATACAGCTACTGTTTTTAACCGACTTCCAAAAAGGAGGAGGTTCTCAATTCGTCAGATACTTTTTTTTAATGTATGTTCCCCGATTACTCAAAGACGCCTGGACCGATTTGAAAAAATATATTTTTGTTTGAAAGGGCTGCTGTAAGTACTTAGTACACACAGCTCAATGGTTAGTTATAATAATGAGTTTATTTTTTAGAGTAATTTAAAGAATTTCAAATTCACATTATCTAATTACTGTTGACGGTGATACACAATGTGTATGATGTATGTAAGTTCCGTGGCACGATTGTTCAAGAGCACTCTCGACAGTGGTCGAAGTGTGACTAAACAAATAACCGCAAGCTCCCCTACTATATTAGAGCCGAGTAAAAACGCGTAACGAACAGGATGCCAGCGGATATCTCGCATCAGTGGGGTAATGTCAGTAATTAATGTCAACCACTGACTTTTAGGGCTGTCGGGTGATTTAATGCTGATTTTAAATGTTGCCTCACCGATGCACCGCTGCCCTTCCAATACCTTTTTGTAACGTTACTTTTTACTGCAAATGACGTGTTAGAGCCAGAAACTGCTATCTCGGGCACTTGTCTCACTATTGAGGGTAAGGAGAAGCGAAACTAATATGAGTTATCGAACAATAAGAAGCGAGTAATTATTTTCCCAACTGCATAAAAATGAGTTTTGAGTGTATACTAGTTTTTTTAATACGAAATAGATCTACGTTTAACCATCAACTTGCCTGATTTTACGTTGTGGCCTAGGATGGAGCACCTCAATCTAGAAGACGTCTGTTCACTCTTTCCTCTTGAAAATTCCAAGATTTATAGCTCTCAGGAAACACAGAAGATGGCATGGAGTGCCACTCCTGTGTAGAACGTATTAAAAATGTGGACCTAAATCGTTGTGCACGAATTTTGGGTAATGGTGGTAATGTGCCGGCTTATATTATGTTTGTACGTATGTATAATATTTATTTATGAGTAGGTATATCCTAGATTTTTTGACCGATTTTTACGTGCGAGGTGTCGTTAGCTTTGTCTTTATTTATATATTTTGTCGTGGAATTTTTGATAATTTTATTAGTGATCACCAAAGAGGGAAAGTTTTACTGCGGCGCCATTTATTAACCGATTTTGATAATATTTGCTAAAGATGTTTATTATTTAATTCTAAACAATAATTTCAAATATGAACAAAATCTGTCATGAGTTGTTGAGATAAAAGGTTATGAAATCTCGGATATAAAGAGAAGTTTGCTACAAGGCCATTTTGTGGTGGATTTTGATAAAATTTGGCAAAGACCATCGATACAGAATTCTAAACAAGAACAGTAAACAATGCGAGCACAGACTTTTTTGCAAAACGTAATTTTGCAAAATTGTGCTCATAAAGTCTTGTGAGCACAATTTTGCAAAATTAACACTACTTACTAGTAAAATTATCGTCCGTAAGCCGACTTTACAGACAACATATTTTTTAAGTTGGAGCCAATCCCTATACAATCACCGATTTGTCTTAAGGCTGGTGGCAGCTGGATATATTTTTTTTTATCAGCCCTGTTTGTACAAACTGTCCCACTGCTGGGAACGGGCCATCTTCTCATTGTGAGAAGGGTTAGGCCATAGTCTACCACGCTGGCCAAGTGCGGGTTGGCAGACTTCACACATCTTCAAGATCATTGAGAACTCTCAGACATGTACATATGCCATCATGGCAGCTGGATATGCCATCATACAAAAATGTTGGAACCCCTTTGAACTCACGACTCCAGCGCGGGAACCGTTCACGCCAACCACTACGCCGCCCTCCTATCATCGAGCTGTCAAAACTACATTACCTCAGAGTGTGTCTGATGAATATAGCACCCTCTTCAACCCCACAGATGACTCAGTAGTTAGTACGGCACGTGTGATGCCCACGCATTCTGTGATTAATTTCGTTACTCCAGAATACTGATGAGCTCTTGAAACTTGAAGGAAGCGTTATTTGGTTATCTACGTGTTACAGGATTTTTTGGGTGTTTGTTTACAAAACATGCGTCTTTTTTTTATTCAGCCCTGTTTGTAGAAACTGTCCCACTGTTGGCCGCGGGCCATCTTCTCATTGTGAGAAGGATAAGGCCATAGTCTACCACGCTGGCCAAGTGAGGTTGAGATCTCTTAGACATGTAGGTTTGCTCACGATGTTTTCCATCACCGTTTTAATTTGGCGACAATCAACAATATGCACATAACTTCGAAAGACAGAGGTGCGTGCCGCGGGATTCGAACCCAGGACCAGCGGAACGCAAGTCAGACGGTCTCCCGACTAGGCTGTCGGAAACTTCCATGCGGAACGAACATGCGGCTTACTTAAATATATTGAAAGATTGTCTATTTGTTTACACATTTTTCATCATCGTCGATCTATTCTGTAGATGTAAATGTTAACAATGAATGACCAATATGTTTTAGGAGAATAAAATTATTCATAATGCTGTGAGACAGTCCCTGAAAACGTGAAGTATCTGTTCCAACGTTATTTAAAGTTACTATAAATTACATTATACGTTAATGACGTCTTATACAGGGTGAAATTATTTCATGAGCAATTGAGCATCCTGTTTAGGTCTATGTATCTATTCATGCTGCTGATAACATGGGAAACAAAATTTATGGAATTAAAATGATTGATTTATGTATATATAATTACACCACAAAATATGATAATTCACTTCAATAATTGCTTCTGCGCAAATTAAAATACAGCTTTCCAGCTTAAATAGTTTTTAGCAAACCCGCGAACATACCGACAGACAGACAGACGACATGGCGAAACTGGGTGTTTACTACGGAACTCTAAAAAGGGCGTTATTTATCCCAAAACTAATCACCCATGACCCTCTCCGATGTATACAGCATCTATTTTAAAATATTTTACCGATCTATTTAACCATTTAACCGCAAAAACGTGCCATACAGACAAAGAGAGACTAACTTTGCTTATATAATAATAGAATAACCAGTGGACTAGAGACAAACAAAATTAGGTATGCTGTACAAAGTACTGTGTACAGAGATGAATTCAAACCCCTAGTATGATAATTCACGAGTCAAAGCATTCCTCAGCAACAATGTCTCTGAACTTTAATACATAACAAGTTGCGAACTATTCGAGCTAAGTGAAAAGTTTCAAAGTATCCTGCAGTATGAAAATTCCCGAGTCTGCAAAATATCCAGGGCATATGACAGATAGCTTTTGTAGCGTTGTACTTTTAATCGTCTTACAAAATGGAAGGTACCTATGCAATTCGATTAAGTGGTTTTTGCGACATTTTCCAATATGGCGGTTCGATGGGCTAATATAATTATGAGGTGGAAAAATAGAAATTCTTAAAGAACACAATAAAATCTATAAAATCACAAATTTTTCAAACATCTGGAAAAAATCCAGCATTTTCTTTCCAGTCCCCCGCTGGACTGGTAGAAAACCGAACACTACCACCCATTTCCAATTAAAATATCAAAAATGCTACATTAGATAGCTAATCCATCATCGCTTTACTAACTAACAGCTACCTAATATCCTAGTCATATATATAGTATCAATATAAACACCGTATTTAATCTAACGTACCCAATTAACTAATAAACTATGAACATAAAAACAACTTTATCAATATAATACCGAAACATTTTGTCCGACAACCTTTCGTAATGCTATCCCAATAAAAATAGCATCGAATAATAATAATTTCTATTCAAAAAGTCGTTTATGTTCCCAAACTGGATTATAATTCTCCATTACGAACCGGGCCTCAGTGAGGGGTCATTGTATAGGCCATTTCTATTGATTTGTGGAATGACATAATCCAGAATGCTCATTGTTTCCATTACAATTATTTAACCATTTTTATTGGTATCAAGTAAATTTTGGACGGTTAAAAAATGACGCTGTTCCATTCGGGAGATGTTTTATAAAAATATTTGTAATAAAGTAATGCGGAGATAGTAATAAGGTTCTTTAGCTCGATGCCAGAACTGTTTTGTAAGTTTTGTTTATGGTCCGGATACGATTACATTCGGGATTCGATAGATGTATGTAATTTGTAGTAAATAGTGATGTAATTTGTGGGTATTTTGAGCGTTCCTTTAGTAAATTATACACTCATTCTGAGAGTTTAGGAATCCTAACCTATGATTAGGATTTTTAGGGTTCCGCAATAAATAAAGAACTTATAGTTTTGCCATATCCGACTATCTGTCTTTTGGTGGTTTTGCTCAAAAGCTATTAGTACTAGAAAGCTGTAATTTGGTATGAACATACATATTAATCCCGTCCGAAAAGTCGTAAAATAAAATCCAGAAAAAAATGGGGGTACCTACTTCTCTACATGTAAAGTGGCGATGAATTATTTATCCTGATTTACAAATTCCAAGAACAAATAACAGTAACTTTAAATTTATCGACTTCAACAATAATTTCCCAAACTAATACAACCCGAAGAAAATTATACATTTAAAAGTCATTAGGACTCCAGGCGTCTCTTTGAAAAATGAGGTCTCTTAAAAGAGTACGAAACATTTTTTTGCATTTGACCTTCACCGTCTCGAGTGTTACCCGACGGTAAAATTACTGCCGATGTAAAAAGAAATTGGCTAGACTTAAATAAATGGGTTGTAGAGGTGGAACAGGTAGATATGAAGGTGGTTTCTGAAGGTTAAAGGGGATGCGTTAATTGAAAGGTACAAAATGTCCTCTGACGTCATTGTTTTATGACGTCATTGTAAAAAAGGCTGTGGAGTAATAAAAGAGAAAAATATCATATTTTAGGGTTCCGTGCGTATACAGAACAACTGACAACGTGATGCTAGGTTTCTCATTAGTCATCATTAGTCAGACCACTTCGTTGTCAGTTAATCTGTCTGTCTGTCTGTCTGTCTGTCCATCTGGCTTACTGCTATGGCCCTTTATTTTAGTATAGCTTAAACAGCTCTCAGATATATAAAATTTGGTAGGTATATATATTTATTGTACACTACTCCAATACCAAAGTTGAAGCGGCAGTGGGCAGGGCACATTATATAGCACGTAGAACTGATGGCCATAAGTCCTGCAGTGGACAGCAGTCCTTCTTATAGCTGAAATGAGGATGATGACTTCAAACCCAATAAATTATAAGACATCCACTTGTTGCCAAATTTTAAAATTAATATTATTTTACTCGTTTTTAACGAGCATGGTCGCCACGGATTCTGTGCTCAATATTCAAATTAAAAAAGTTATCAACTGAAATTATTTTTCGATTTATCTAAATATAGCTCAACACATAAATATTACGTTTCCGAAATTAAATAAAAATTCAAGCGTGTTCGAGATACGGTTTTTAATTGAGCACTCGTTGCCCTTCCAAATGTTGAATTATTGAAAGGTTTATCTAAACGGCAGGCTTTCATATGCGTTTTCCGTCAAACGACATATAAATCATTACTCAACAACAAAGGGCATTGAATAAAACATGATAACTTTAATCGACGAATAAAGATTTAGCTGAAGGTAAAACCATAACAAAATAGACCGCTAGATGTCAGTGATGTTTCACTGAATGTAGAAAAGATAAATTAAAAGTTCAAATCAACATTGATAAAGCAGTTCAGAATCAGTTTACAATCATTATGAAAGAGCTATTTAAGAGTAAGCTGATTTCTACAAACGGGTAGACGGATGTAACTTACAGCGTCACGAGTTTGTAAAAATCAATATCGCATGTATGTTACACAACGTTTTTAAATATATTTGTAAGAAAAAAACTATTAGTAGGCACTTCATCATTATCATCTCTGGCATAAGAAGTCCACTAACATGGATTTCCAAAAAGACCGATTGGTAGCGGCTTGCATCCAGCGTCTTCCCGTCACTTGTATGAGGTCATCTGTCCATCTCGTAACTCGTCTTCCTATGCTGTGCTTGCCGGTGCGTGGTCTCCATTAGATAACTTTACGACCCCATCACGTGCTGTGTGTGTAAGTAGCTGCTTACTTGTTCTGTAAAATGACAACTAATATTATTAATTTACTTAAAATAAATAAAAATCTGAATCATCTTGTGTGTGTGAACTTTTAATATAAATAAAAGCGAGGAGTTTTATAAATATTAAAGATTCTTACAATTTAAAAGAAACACAATTAATTTACCACCTAGACGCACCATGTGCTTTCACTCGGGTTTATTAAATACATTCTACAGGACTCTTAACTTCTTCTGGATAAAATGTTGCCCATGTTATTCCTGATTATAAGCTTCACACTAAATTTAAGTAAATCCATTTAGCAGTTTTAACGTAAAATAGTAGCAAAACATGCTCACACACACAAACGCCTTTATAATAATAGTGAGACAATTTAAGAATTGTACCTCTACTGCGATTTCTTGTCTCTATTTGTTTGTCCATGGCTAGGGGCTATTGCTTAACCATCGCGTGGCGCTTGATCTCGAGTAGAAATTTATGATGGCTTGTGTTACATCTATGGCAAGTGAGATGTGTTATCTATCATAAACCTACGCAATTCTAAGATCCGTTTTATTTCCTAGGATCGAGTTGACAATAATTTTAGGTAATGCTTTACCTAGAATTATTGAAACATTCGAATTTACGATTAAGTTTGAATCTCGCTTCGAGCTCAGTCCTTTGATGGGCATCAGTGGAGGCGAAGCCAACACTTAGGCTAAGGCCGCACTACGGTTAAACCGCAGCGGTTTTTAGCCGCGTGAGTTTATGAAACAGGAAAACGTATACAAGCGGCCGCACTTGCGGGTTTTCCCCGCGATTGATTTAGTACCGTCTCGAGCAGTTTCGCGGTTTATAGCGGTTACCGCTCGCGGGAAAAAACCGTAGTGCGGCCTAGGCCTTAGAGATCGTTTTAGACACAAATTATAGCTAATAAATTAACGTTATAATTTACGTTATACTTAAATATAATACAGTACTAGTTGTGCCCGCAGTTTCACCAGAGTGATGATGAAAAGCAGTGATGATGATGATGTTAAAATATAAATGTCTTAATCCTACTTCATCTTGACTAAGATTTAGTTTTGAACTAGACAATTTTATGAACACATAAATACGATCATAACGAATCCATCAAGAGATCGCTATTAGCGATAAGCAATTATCTCAACAATAGAAAACAGGAAAATTTTATTAAGTACTTGTCAGGTTTTCTTGTGTCGTGGGCAGATGGTCAATATGGTCATGCGAATTCAAGCTCTGTCAAGCTTTTACATAATTATAAAATTACTGTATACGTATAAAAGTACAGTATGTACTAAAGTATGTACTAAAGTATCCATCGTCTATAAACAATATTGAACGGTGTTCTGGCAACACAAGCCAGCATTATTGGCGCAGCAACTATCCGACACACACGGCACGAAGCTTCTATCATCAACGGTATACAGGGTTATGCAGAAAGGATGTTCTACTTAAAGGACCATCATAGGTCGGGGGACATGTTTATTTACGCAAGTTGCGTCTAAAACTAATCCGAGTGAATTTATCTCGATAGGTAAGCGTACGTGTTTACATGCGGTCCATCGTAGACCTCAACGCACTAAATATCAGCAGGCTTAGACAAGTGGCAAATGTTTCTATTTTTACAAACGCTTACGCTTCGAAATGCTAAGAAACTGCGATGTGATTTCACGTGACATTTAAGGCCTTACCGAAAAAGTTACTTAACTTCGTCGTCTTAAATTCTCTGTCTTCTTGTGGCAAGTGTCATTACGTGTCAGCGAGAAGTTGACAAAATATGTTAAGTAACGTTTTTCGGTAAGGCCGTTAATATCAATCTCATACATTTACTTTTCTATTCTACTGGTATTCAGGAAATTAGAATGCCACTTGTCTAACCCTCCAGGTGAGCTAAAGGTCAATCCCAAGCCTATTACTGAATGAAAAAAAAAACACGAGTACCTAGCTATAAATAATAGCCCACTAGTCCACTAAAATTTCATACAGTCATCTCCCAACAAACGCCTCTCAGGCTTATATTCCCCCGACTGCGTAAGAAGTAGGGTTATGTTCTTTATATTCATTTTCATAACTAATAGGTATTATAAAAGCAAATTATCTGGCTGAAGCAATCATTATGAAATTATAGCACAGAGATAGCCGACAACCTGGAGGTGGACATAGCCTACATTTCATCATCATCATCGCCACCATTTTTCATCACTATACGCGAGTGAAACCACGAGGCGCGTTTCTACTATTTGTCCAATAATTTAAACAGCAAGAGAACATAAGATTATTCAGTTCGAAATACACTTTGTTGTTTTTGACCTTTTCTGCATAACCCTTTACATTGGCTCCGTACAATTTTGATGAGAACCTCCATTATTTCCCCGTCAAAGTGATTAAATAAATAGTCCTGGTACTGAGTTATTTCGTAATTACGTGACTTTATTGCCTACACAGGGTTCAGGAATGTTTCGTGCGCGCACCGGGCTTGCGGGACCGACACCCAGTACCCCAGGGTTAATATTCGGGGTCTTGTAGGCGCACTTAGACAGTTAGGGACATAGTTCTGGAAGTACTCGAGATTACTGACGAATTTAGGCGGAGGGATGTAATTGCAATAAGTTAGGTGGAAAATCTTAGTCTGTTCATTCTTGTGGTATACATTCATCATCATGATCATCTCAGCTATAAGAAAGGCCACTGCTGGATAAAGGTCTCCCCGATAGACATCCAAAAAGACCGATTGGAAATTGGACCGCTTGCATCCAGCTCATACATTTGAGTATACCAAATTTCGTTGTATTATTATTTAGCTAAGTAAATATTTATTACGTAAGTAGGTAATTACAAATAGATTCTAAATCTGTTAGTAATTGGAAAACCTTAAAAGCTATTTAATTTCATTTCTTTCCTATTTTTAGTCATATTCTATTAATATGTTTAACTACTTATGTTAAGCATTTGTACTTTTCTACCCAATTCTGGGACTTTCCCTTCATTTTCATAATTCACGGTCTATATTTATACCTTGTTTGCTGAAACATAAAATAAAGCGGTAAAATGTAAATTCGCCACATCTGTTGCTACAATTTCACGAAAACCACCTTTATTAAACCAATAAAATGGGCGCCTGCGCTAACTTCATAGCAATTGATGAGGTGAGTCGTAGCTACAATTTTATTGCTAGGCGTTAACCTAACTCAACCATTACAGACAAGACTTCTTGTGTCGCGACTCGCGGAATATTCAATATTTGTGTTTCAAGGCATACATATTAATTTTCATTATATGTTTAATATTTATACATCTGATAATAAATTTAGAATATAACTTGGCTTCCAAGACTTTAAACAAAAAAGCACAAGTTCAGTTGTGCATGGAGTACCTACTATTTGCACCTTTGGAACGGATCTGCAAAATACAAGTTCGAGAATCTATTGAAAATCGTCCTAAGAGACTCATTGGTAACGATTCCCTTGTTCAAGTTAACCAAGACACTCTGGAATTATAACTTAACTAGATATTTCTTACAGCCTTGTATATTTGGGCACCCGCCCGAGACACAGGCACCACAAAACATTATTTGATAGCCAAATGTTCTTTATCATGTTTACTTTTTTCTTTTTTATACGCCTAGATAGAGACAGAAATAGGCTTAGAATACGATAATACGAGTCTACTATAATACCTCTAGTTGAATGAATCAATTTCAAATAAGCTTTTCATGGCTACGTACGTCACTCCACCTCCCCCTCTTCACGTAAGCAAATTTTGGCACAATTTCATTTCCCAATCGTTTGACGCAAATGTCTATTTACTTGCAATTTATGCTCGAAGCTTGCGGCATTATTCAAACGCATATTTATGTGCCGAAGATAAGAATGCATACATTTTTTTTTTTTTGGAAATTTTGAATGAAACTATCACTCCAAATGATAATACTCTGTGGCCTACAGTATTCAATGGATAATAATGCATATAATTATATCTTAACTTATATCTATCTATATATATATAAATCAATTGCTGTTCGTTTGTCTCGCTAAAACTCGAGAACAGCTGGGCCGATTTAGCTGATTTTGGTTATGAAATGTTTGTCGTAGTCCAGTCAAGGTTTAAACGTTGAGGAAATATCGGGTCCACTCATTGATAAGTGATACGAAGTACATCAGGTACAAGGTCATCTAGTACAGAAGGTCAAGTCAGAAGGTCAAGTACAAAAGGTCATCTAGTTTATGAATATATAATATGTGCATTGTTCATTTGTAACTTTATTACAACTTAAAAAATATCAGTTATCGAAATGTAGGTACATATATACTGGTTGCATTAGTGGTCATCTTTTGAAAAATATCAAAAGACAGAAGGCAGATAGATCAACTTCAGATAAAAACTCTAAACCTTACTAGATAAGTTGTATACATAATAATATGTTCTCATAATGCACAGTATTGTATGGAATAACGGGTAACACCATATCACGTATAGTTCCCGTCACGTAAAAAGAACGCTGGTTTGTTCGCGCTTACGAACAAATCAGCGTTCTTTTTACGTGACGGGAACTATAGATACGGGTATATTCGTACCACAGACATAGTAGATGGAGCATGCGACTTCATTTATATGAAAACCTTGCGTGCCACATTTTTGGTACCGACTGTGACGTCACATAAGCGATTTTGAGATGGATTGTTCCATCCGTGCGAATTCTATTCAACCTAATGCATCTGCGCGCTTGTACGCTAATAACTAGTTGACAAAATATAGAATCGGAAGTATATATCACCTGAAATTAAATAATCTTGGTCGTCAACTGCGATTTTTTATCGTACTTGACACGCTCGTTTTGACACGCTAGAATACACTTGGGGTATCTATAGAAGTCTATGATTCGTACAATAGTAGAAACATCAGCGCGTCAGCTCGAGGCGAAGTGCGACCTTTGGAGAAGCCTTTCCTTGATTGAAACGCCATTATTGGTTCGTACGGCGCCGGATTGAGGAAACGTGCTATTTGGTAAAATAAACTCTTTATTTTTACATCTCTATCTACCTTTTAGGACTATTTTATATTGGTTTCATGATAAGGGTTGTGTTAACTTCTAACGGTAAGTCTAATGCAAAAAATTAGGCTGCTTAAATATCTGTCCATTTTGCTGACTTCTACCCGACTGCGCAAGAAGAATGGTGTTTTTCAGGTGCATGTATCTAGTAAAATTATGGATTAATGTATATATATTACCTGGTACAGGCTAAACGTCTTGATCGATTTTGATGTGTACCTATTACAATTATATGTTTTTTTTTAAATATAAACATAGTAATAAGCATTTCTTAGTTTATTAGTGTCATTTATAAATCGATTTGTAAAATATTTTTTTATTTGAAAGGATATATTAGGTACTTTTAGCCCACAGAAATTATCCCATACTTATATAATAATCAAAATCGGTTCAGCAGTTTGATTTTTAAAACAAAATAATTGTAAAAAATATTATTTCATTCAATTATATGAAATAACGTATTTGAAGTTGGTTGATTCAGTTTTTTTAAACTGCCTATAAGTAATAATTTTATTGAAAACATCTCGTTTTGAATAAGTTATAAAAAAATCATATTTAAATCACTCAATGACAGAGGTTATTTCCATTTATTCAGCTAAGTCTAATAAAATAACAAGTTGAAGAAAAATAAGATACCCGATTGCAGAAAAGCTGTTTTGCAGTCTAACTTACCTATTACGATTAGTACACTGTTGTGTGTACTCTTTGTGAGAAAGTATGCGAAAAAACGCTGTAAAAGATTATAAATGCGTATTCTTTACAATAAGTCTAGTAAAATGAAGTACTTATTACGAAAAAGTTCGTTGGATGTTACGATTGTATTATTATTATTATTACAAAAAAATACAGCCTACGACGCTCAGGGAGTGGAAAAGAATCTAACTACACCTTTCACATCAAAATCGGTCGAGCCGTTTAGGGTGTAGGCGATCATATAGAAACATACATACACACATACTCATATATGTATATACATAAAAACATAAATATACTCGAAAACCTTCTTCCGCAGTCGGGTAAAAATACAAAACTGTGTGGTTTCAGTCTATATTAAGTTTTCATAATGTCAAAGCTCCTGTAGGTCAGGTCATACCTTCCTTATACTCTGAAGGAATGTTTATATTACCTCACGTCCTTTCTCAAACTGCCATGTGAGGAAAGGAGACAGTTTCAATTAAAATATTTCGGAAAATTTACTAAGGTTGATTAAGAAAATGTGACACAGGTGAGTGGTGTGAGTGAGAATGAGTTTGAATGTAAATACTGTTTTATTTTTAACCGACTGCCAAAAAGAAGGAGGTTCTCAATTCGATGTCTTTTTTTGTATGTTTATTCAGCTATTACTCCGCTAACTGGGAATTCTTTTTGACGTTTCTTTTACGACTTTTTATTTGGTAGGTAAAATCTCATAGGTGGTCTCATATACATTTTATCAAAATCGGTTTTGTACTTTGGTTTTTATAACAAAGTAACTGAAAAAGTGTCATCCAAGTAAACGAATTGCGTATTTTAAAGTCTTCAGTTTAATTAATTATAATTATATTATTAGATAGGTACCTAATATATAATTAAAGGTTCTCGAGTGGAGACCACGTACCAGCAAGCGCAGCGCAGGAAGACCAGCCACGAGATGGACAGACGACCTCATAAAAGTGGCGGGAAGACGCTGGATGCAAGCCGCTTCCAATCGGTCTTTTTGGAAATCCAAGGGGGAGGCCTATGGCCAGCAGTGGACTTCTTATGGCTGAGATGATGATGATGATATAATTTACTTAAAATATGCAGTTTCGCAGTTTCCGCTCATAGCGTTGACGAAAAACTCGCCATCGATTTATTGGTCAGCTGTTTTATAATGGTGCCTAGTATGAGGGCCGACCCAATTTCTGAACCTCGCTTATGGCACGTCCTAAAGCTAGGTACTCACTTAGCAGTGTAGCATGTAATGTATCAGATACGGTATCAAGTGAGTACGTAGGCACGAGCCCGCTGCGAGCCGTTCGCGCGTGGAGCGCTGTAAGCTCGCAGTGACCAGCCGAGTGGCGGTATAACTGCGAACACAAAGGCGGCTCGCAGTGTGCTCGTGAACGGCGAGCTAGATACGCTGTGAACC
The DNA here is from genome assembly GCA_947563715.1 of Lycia hirtaria. Taxonomy (NCBI): domain Eukaryota; kingdom Metazoa; phylum Arthropoda; class Insecta; order Lepidoptera; family Geometridae; genus Lycia; species Lycia hirtaria. Next base: position 40,375,499 of record OX387378.1, read on the forward strand.
GTGGACGAGTCGAACCGTACCCACTTGCAGGTTGATACAGTATCTGATACGTTACATGCAACACTGCAAGTGAGTACCCAGCTTTAAGCTGGGTACTCACTTACCGTTTCTATTATTCTGCGTAATACGTGGACAAACATACACTCATGAAATTTGGCACACATGTTTAGAAGGTGGTATAGACTAACATATACAAAAACTGTATAGTTCTGATAATATTACATACATACAGGTCGAATTAATAACCTCCTTTTTTGAAGTCGGTTAAAAATAGAATACATGCAATAACATTGCCTTGAGAGATCGACTGATTAATGTCTATGAGTTCTGATCGGATTATTATTGTTTTTGTGTCGAAGTTTTCAATTTCTACAAATTGAGCACGATTTTCGAGGAATGATCTGAACTACTGTGGACTTCTCGAAAAACGTTACTTAACTTTAAGCAATGCATAACATATTTTGTCAAGTTCTCGCTGACACGTAATGACACTTTGCGGAAAGAAGACAGAGAATTTAAGACGATTGTTAAAGTTAAGTAACGTTTTTCGGTAAGGCCGCTTGTTTGTAACGCCCCGTATACCTACGTCATATAGTTTATTCAATAGTACATACATATGTCGTATAATACTTTATAATAGGCATTTGACAGTGCCAAATCTTACTTGAACGCTTGAGCGCCTTGTTTAATTATCACCCGAAACATTACAAGTATACGAAATAGTATACTTTGAAGTCGGTTGTTTCAGTTTTAAGAGTTCCGTACCTAAAAAGGAAAAAACGGAACCCTTGTAGGATCACTTTGTTGTCCGTCTGTCTGTCTGTCCGTCCGTCCGGGTGTCAAGACCTGTATCTCGGGAACGCGTGAAGGTATCGTGTTGAAATTAAAACCATATACGCAGATCCATAGTCTCTTGCTGCGGAAAGAAAATACATTCTCAGTTTTCGTATAAAAAAGTTACAGCCGAATATGTCGTAAAAAACTAACATTTCGACACTCACAAGGGAATCAAACCTATGGAGTACACATATAGGAAAAAAATCCGAAAACTGGACATTTTTAATTTAATCACAAAAATTGTGTCTTTAGGCAAGCAAGGAGGGTCCAAATTTTAAAGTGCTTTAACCGTATCATGTGGGATATCATATGAAATAGCTTCATAAGCACAAGCTAAAACAGGTTTTTTAAATATTTTACAGTGTATATTTTTCGATTTATGAAGGAAAATATAAAAAAATATATAATTTATAATTTTAAAATATGGAGTTTCCGGCAGCCTAGTGATGAGACCGTCTGACTTGCGATCCGCAGGTCCTGGGTTCGAATCCCACGGCACGCACCGCTGTCTTTTCGAAGTTATGTGCGTATTGTTGATTGCCGCCAACTTCAAACGGTGAAGGAAAACATCGTGAGGAAACCTACATGTCTGAGAGTTTTCAATGATCTTGAAGATGTGTAAAGCCTGCCAACCCGCACTTGGCCAGCGTGGCAGACTATGACTACAGCAGATAAAAAAAAAAAAAAAAAAAAAAAAATGTAAGTAGTTATAAATGCATATATTAGTTCATAAAAGGCACGGACCCTGGAGTCTGTGGAGAATAAATTTGTTAATAAAAAAAAAAAAAAAAAGACTGGCCTAACCCTTCTCACAATGAGAAGATGGTCCGTTCCCAGCAGTGGGACAGTTTGTATAAACAGGGCTGATAAAAAAAAAACCCCTTTCCTCTACTAGTTCGTACGGAACCCTCGGTGGGCGAGTTTGACTCGCTCTTGTCCGGTTTTTTTAAGCTATAAAATTATTCTATTAGTATTTTGTTTAGGTTGACATTTTTAAATTCGCAATATCTTTTGAATGGAATGTCCGATTTGACTAATTCAAAGAGTAATCTACAGATATTGAAACAATCTTGAATATGAATCAATTTATTTGGATAAGGATTAATACCAAGGTATAGATAACATGGTCTGATTTTGGTCGGCATTCCTATCACATTTTTTAAATGTAAAAAAAGTAGTTATATTGGCATAACAACAATAGTTAGATATATATTACTACGACGTTTTTTGTAGATATTGATATGTTCTTTAATATCGTAGAATTTTTTTTTGTTCTATCATTAATAGTTTGCGCAGCGAATGCGATGAAAGACATTTTATGGCTATTTTTGTACACCTTGGGTTACTTTATTGAAGTTTTAGTAGAGATCCCTAATTTTTCTAATACTAAATATAACCTATGTTACTCAGGGATAATGTAGCATTCTAATGGTGAAAGAATTTTTGAAATCGGTCTAGTAGTTTTTGAGTTTATTATTTATAAGCATACAAAAATATAAATCTTTCCAGTCCTCTTTATAATAATAATTGACCAAGCGAGCGAAGCGTCTTTGCATCAACTGGCCAAATTTTCTTTCGTCTGTCAGTTTGTTTGTGAGTTTGTGATTTGTTTGTATGTTCGTACTCGCGTACAGGGCGTAATTTTGAACCAATTTTGATGAAATTTTGATATGTAGGTTCTATTTTTATTTAACTTTTTTTTTGTCGTCGGCGATTTTTGATAAGAGAGGTGGTTCCCATAAAAAGGGGGGAAGTTTATTGCGGCGTTAATTACCAACCGATTTTAATGATATTTGGTAGGTAGGTAAAGTACACAATTATTACAACTTGTGGTAAAAATGAATAAAATTGCTCAAGAAGTTGTCGAGATATGACAACCGTGATGTGAGGGCGCGTGGATGTGCTTGATGCATTTTAACGCTGAATAATTTTCTTGATTTTAAGTTTTCTCCATTTATAAAATTATTATTTGTTTTTATAAGAATATACATTGTTTTTAGGGTTCCGTACCCAAAGGGTAAAAACGGGACCCTATTACTAAGACTTCGCTGTCTGTCTGTCTGTCTGTCTGTCTCCAGGCTGTATCTCATAAACCGTGATAGCTAGAAAGCTGAAATTTTCACAAATGATGTATTTCCGTTGCCGCTATAACAACAAATACTAAAAATTAAAAGAAATAAAATATAAAGGGGGGTCCCCATACAATAAACGTGTTTTTTCGTATTTTTTTGCTCAATATTAAAAACGGTAACAGGTAGACGCTTCAAATTTTCACAGAATATTTACTTGTATATTACCTTTCAAAATAAATAATTACATAACAATAAAGTAAATATTAAAGGGGGGCTCCCATACAACAAACGTAATTTTTAAGCAATTTTTACTCGATCTTAATTAACAGGTAGAAACTTGAATATTTGTAAGTAAATATTTAGAAATATATTAACTATAAAAATAAATACCTAATCTAATACATAAAAACTCACAAAATGAAAATAATCCGTGCATCTAAACGCGGCGCGAGCGCCGGTTTAGCGGGGTAGCGGGGGAGGTAACACCACGGAGCGAGCCATAGCCGCGCGTATTCGCGCGAGCGTCGTCATGCTGCCCGGATGTGTATCGAAAACCTACCTATAAGTTTGCAATTTACTACTTGGAATTTCGTTGATTTCTCGTTATTTTATAAACAGAACTAAACTTTGTAGTATTATAGATGATAGTACGGAACCCTTCGTGCGCGAGTCCGACTCGCACTTGGCCGAATATTTTTTAATGAAGGGCATCTAAACATATTCTAATTTTGAATTAATTGTGTATTCAAATTAAAATGATCTTTCAAGGTGCTTAAACTTGTGGTAAAAATGTTTTTTGATCGTCTGTAAAATCACTTAAAATTGCGAAATCGGCCAACATTTTACATACAGTCTCCTAAGCCAACTTTATGTACAGATAATTCAAGGTGAGCTGCAAATAAGCTCTCTCGCGAGGTCTACTGTTCGTAGAACACGGTAGAACTACTAGTATAGTAATAATATACTCATATTAGTGTAGTGTAGATTTATTTGATTTAAAATAATACAGTGGTCAGGTATTAGTAAACTACCACTCCTTATTACTTCGATTTATCAATATTTGAACTTGACATGACAATATTATAATTGATAGCGCATGCAATAAAGCATACTCATATCTACAAAGAATTTTTAATCAATGATTATAGAATAATGCTTTCCAAATATTGTTTTTCGAGCTCAATAGCTACAATGAACGATCAGTTGGCGCGTGATAACTCGACACCAGCGCCATCTAGTACGTGCCTCTAAAATCTACTTGATTTCCGTAGTATGAAGAACCTTTACAAATTCGCCACGTCCGTCTGTCTGCCTGTCTATCCGTCTGTGACGGTAGTCAATAGTATGTCGTATTTTACTTTATCATAGACTTTTGACATGTCCAGTAAAATGCTTATTGCAATCCGTTTTGAGATTCGGCAAAAATATTATATATATATATTATAGCTTTGGCGCCAGGGGGGGTCACCAAGGCCGTAGCCAGGAATTCATTGGGGGGGGGGGGGGGGGGGGGGTCAGCAATGGACCATGGGTATATGAGTTTATTCATAGCGAGGGGGGGGGGAGTGTTTGGCCCCAGTAAATAAACATAGGTAATTATATGCGCGAGCGAAGCGAGCGCGAATTTTTTTAAAAACTTTTTATAAAGTTTTAGTTGTGTTTTTATGGTAATATACTTTATTTCTCGTATTAGTGAGACCACAGTATGTAGAAGTGTAGAAAATGTAGAAGGTTTTTAAAATTAAATCTTGAAAGTGATTTGATTCATTGATCTTGTTTGCGTGTCCTAGGTTTTTGTCGCCCAGAAGAACCAAACAATTATCTGTGTTAAGAGAAAAATGAAATATCCGACAGTATAAGAACGACTTTTACGTTATCAAAGATTATAAATACAACCATTTGAATGCATTGATTGAAAATTTATTATTCCTAGTTAAATTTAAACATATGAGTTTATAGAAAATTACAAACTTATTATGACAAAGTATGCGCAAAACCGCTGTAAAAGACAATAGATGCGCATCATTTACAATAATTGTAGTGAAATCACTTATTTATTACAAAAAAGCTTATTGGAGTTCTAACAAATCTAACGACACCTCGCACATCTAAATCGGTCAAGCCGTTTAGGCTTGTAGGCAATCATATAGAAACATACCCACATATTTACATACATAAACATATACTCGAAAAACATAACCCTCCTTCATACGCAGTCGGGTAAAAATAATAGGAAATAATAAGGCGCGAGCGAAGCGAACGCAAAAATTTTTGAAACTTTTTATCAAATTTTAGGTATTCATGCGCTAATTTGCTGTTAATGTTGTCACAGTACTGACAAGGCTCAAAAATACAAAAGACCCAGCCCAGGGGAGGGTAATGCCCCCCCCCCCCCCCCCCCTGGATCCGCCCTTGCATATAATATCGTAAGGCGTTTTGTTAGGATATGTGGTAATTCGTCCACGCCGTAACTGTATTTTCTTTTCAAGTGCTTAATAGTTCAGGTTAAAATAACAATGAAATTGGTTTATTTTAGTTTTTTTTTTGTCATTTAGTTTCTAATTTATTATGTAATATAAATTTAGATAATAAGTTAATATCAATTACATAATCTACACTAAAATAATGTCAAAATATGTTCTTAATTATTAGGTATATTTCGCGCGATTCGGCAGGGCTCAGGTACATAGATTACGGAGGCTGGAGCGGCGGCTGGCCTTTCGCCAGTCTCTCTCCACAGCCCGTATCGCCTAAAGACATGAATTATTAAAAATTAATTAATTTAGCAATATTATAACTGATAGCGCATGCAATTAAGTATACTCTTACCTTAATAAATCAAAATTAAAAAATTGACTGAATGGTTTTAATTTATTATTGTTTTTCGATGTCAATAACAACAACGAACGATTAGTTGGCGCGTGATAACTCGACACCACCGCCATCTAGTAAGTGTCTCTAAAAATCTACTTGATTTCCGTAGTATGAAGAACCTTTATAAATTCGCCACGTCCATTAATCTATCAGGCTGTGACAGTCACAGAGACTATCAGCCTTATTTACACGAAATTTGGCAGGTGTTTCGTGAGTCGCTGCAAAATGCATTGTTAAAATTATAATAATTAATTAAAATATAAAAAATTTAACCGACTTCAAACTGAAAAGAGAGAAATAACACGAAGAAAATCAATACTGGGCGTCTACCTAAGTAGGTATGTACACCAACTATTTTTGAGGTCATTCAAATTCATTCATTCATTCATTTATTCATTTATTACGTAAGACTATTTTTGCTAGTTTTTGACCGCAGCTAGCAGTCCGCACGATGAAAGTGAAATTAAAGAGTATCGTTCGGGTTTCTGAAATATCCTCCATGAAAAAGTGACGTTTTTTCGTGTTTCTGCCTGTCCGATAGTAAAAAGAGCAAGGGGGAATTAGATGATGGATGCAAAATATATCAGTAATAGCTTTCACGCCGTCTGATTACATTTTTGTCGCCTGTTCCTGGATTATTTCAATATTAAATTATACTTACGTACAAAACCGCCTACAATCTTTCCAGTCCCATAAAATCCCTTACTCAGTAACATAAAACTGCACGCAATGGTAACAAACTACTTCAATAATCGGTGTGCTATTTTCATACGAGAAATCTATTCAGCTCCCAAGACATGCTGTTTCGTGTAGATTTATAAAGATTACTACATAACTAACTAATGAACCACTTTACCGCTTTGTCACAGAGAAAATGGCTGGATTTTCTATTATTATTTCCATATTCTTTTCATAGAAAACAGCCTACTGTTGTTGTGAAAGGGTACTAACGAGTCAACGTATATTTGCGGTGGAGTAGTAAAGAAAATCTTTTTTATTCGTGCCCCGGTATCACGATGAATGACTAACTTCCGTAGAATAGTGTTCCTTTTGCGTGACTTTATATAGAAAATTGCTGTGGGACCGGGTTGCGTCATATAAGTAAAAGCTTGTATTTAAGTATAAACTTTCCGGTAGTGCTATTTCTAGATCTTGAATAGGCCATAGAGGTGTTATTATAAGAATGACTATTTCGGGTCGATTGAGCAGACAAGCTTTTTAGATTTTCGTTTTCGTTTTAAGCACTAAGACAGTTTCTAGTGCATAGCTATTAAGAGTCCATACCATAGTCCGACCATCGTCCGTCTCACACGCGCATAGGTACCCAAATTTTTTAACATAAAAAATGATTCCAAGAACTAATATAAAAACACCGTTTGTAAAACTAAAAAACAATATCACAAATATTCGATAAAAAATTCAATTTGATACAAGTAAATTTTCATAGATTTTTTTAAATAAATATACTTAATTAATATTGTCAGACATTTCACACAAAAGCCCAAACTGAGCAAAGCTTATACTATGGGAACTAGATGCCTACAGATATAATACATATATATACTTTATTTTTTGTAAGTACATACTTAAGATAGGTACTTATACACACCCAGACATAGAACAAACGTCCATGCTCATCACACAAATGTTTGTCCTGGGTGGGGATCGAACCCACGACTTACAGCTCAGAAAGCAGTCGTACCACTGAGCCATGAGGCCTGTCATAAACAATAACATAAAAATCATTTATAGAAATTATTAACGCAAAAATGATTTTTATGTAAGAAATTTATCTCGGTTCAAATTCAAATTTTTGTCGAATATTTGTGATGTTGTTATCTAGATATTCAAACGACGATTTTTTATAAGTTCTTGGAATCATTTTATATCATCAAAAATGCGCGAGCGAGACGAAAGATGGTCGAACTACGGCCTCTTAATGAAAATTATTTATTCTAGATGTAAATTCGTATCAATCAAATTAAATTAAATCAATCAAGTAACTTTTGTGGAGACCACGCACCAGCAAGCGCAGCGTAGGAGGGCCAGCAACGAGATGGACAGATGACCTCATACAAGTGGCGGGAAGACGCTCGCTGGATGCAAGCAGCTTCTATACGGTCATTTTGGAAATCCAAGGGAGGCCTTTGTCCAGCAATGGACTTCTTATGGCTGAGATAAATGATGATGATGAAGTAACTTTTTTCTTAAATTTATCTTCAGTATAAAAACGCGACTTCGGTACAGTTTTATTATAAGCATGGACTAATTTACTAATCCCTTGTTGCCCTTGTTATAAGTCATGAATTAATATAATATACTACAATAATCATTGTTATAAGTATAGACAAGAACAGGCCAAGTTTTATCGATGTTGTTATCTCTAATCAGTGTCACCAAACGCTTCTAATATTACATTATCATCAGGGACAGAAATGTAAGCAAAATATTACTTCGCGGTAGTTAAATTTAAGGCACTTTAATCCTAAGTAAACTGACGAATAACTACATCCAAAGGATTAGGGAGACACTTTCTGTAGATAAACGAAATTAACTACCATACTGTCTTTGAACAAATTGGAAATTGTCGCGTTGTCTGCTTAGTAAGGGTCAGCCCTTGTAAAATATAAGGTTTAACAGCCCGGATGGGATCCGAGAAAATAAGGTTGACATTTCAGTTTCATAATCATTTCATTTAATACCGAAATAATACTGTTTACTGTTTATTGTTTTATCTTCTTCAGCGTCGGAATATTCTAATGATGACAGCTAAGTACTTCCAAAATAACATAGTATATATTACTCAGCTACAGCTTTGCTATAGTTATTATTACTCAGCTACTTGTAGCATAAGATTTGAGCTGTTTGCATAAAAAGGCTTGAACTATTTTAATGTGCAAGGTATAAATTGAGAAATTTGTATTTACCTGATATTCTTATTCATCTTGTTGTTTTAATCTTATATATGTGATATTTTCCTTACCTTTGAATAATTCGTATTAAATAATTAATTCCAATTGAGTAACAGCAGTGACGTATTTAAAAAAATATCACTCTTTAATAGAAACTTTTTTTGAAGAAATTGAATTGACTAAAGAAAAAAAGTTTTTTTTAAATCTTAAATTTACGATTGACCACCAACTCACCTGATGTTAAGTGATGGTAAGGCAGAGGATGGAGCTCGTCGATCTAGAAAATATCTATTCATTCTAGCCTTGAAGATTCCAAGATCGTAGCTCTCAGGCAACATAGATGGCGGCAAAGAATTCCATTCCTATCTAAAAAATAAAAACTATCCATTCAAACTATAAAATACATGCATTAAAATTAATTTCATGAAAATGTTCGTTCTCATTTCTTATTTTATATATAAAAAAATACTTACTATACATATACAATTTAATAATGCCATGAAAATGATTCGTAACTTCCAGACGTCCTTCTATGTTACTACAAAATAAATAATTTTATTAAACAGCAACTTGCACCAGAACACTGCATCACGTAGCAAGTGCTCATTAATTTATCCAGCTGGTCTGCAAGACGTGTAAATAGTGCCATTCAAACTTCTGAAACTTGTAATTAACACGTCTACCGCCTGTACATTTTGCAGATACACCAAAAGAGAGGTGCATTGTATTGTATCAGACCGAAGGCACATTTCTGAATATTTGTGACATGGGTGTTTTCGTTAGCCAGTGTACGTGTAACTTAGGTGACAGACCCAAGCCCAGATAGGCCTACAGATACAATTCTACGGTGTACCGGTTCTGTAGCACTTACGACATGGTCTTTAATACTAATGGCCTTACCGAAAAACATTACTTAACTTTAACCATCGTCTTAAATTCTCTGTCTTCTTTCCGCAAGTGTCATTACGTGACAGTGAGAAGTTGACAAAATATGTTAAGCAACGCTTAAAGTTAAGTAACGTTTTTCGGTAAAGCTGTAAGTTTGTCCAAACGAGCTCAGCATTAAGAACTCATTCGGATTCGGAAACGATTCAGAATCTATATCTCCGTCTCTGTCATTCTCTATGTAAATGACAGAGACGGAGTTTTTTTTTTATTTAGGTACAAAATCAATTAACAAACCAAACCTATTAACTTAAAAAAAACGAATCCTTATAAAAACACTATAAATTAATCTAAATATTGCACACAGCTTTTAATAGATTCCGAATCAGTTCCGAATTCGAATGAGTTCTGAATACCCCTACAGAGCTCATGCTAAATAATAGTACGTAATCGCTGTCATGAAAGTCAATGGAGACGTCAATCAAATGTATATGATTAACTATACTTACTCCATTCTAATACGTCACTAAAATATATTGGGCTGACAATGGACAACATAATACTCACTATGAATTAAAGATTAAAATACATTCGTATCGTTCCAAATTCGAATGAGTTCTGAATACCCCTACAGAGCTCATGCTAAATAATAGTACGTAATCGCTGTCATGAAAGTCAATGGAGACGTCAATCAAATGTATATGATTAACTATACTTACTCCATTCTAATACGTCACTAAAATATATTGGGCTGACAATGGACAACATAATACTCACTATGAATTAAAGATTAAAATACATTCGTATCGTTCCAAATTCGAATGAGTTCTGAATACCCCTACAGAGCTCATGCTAAATAATAGTACGTAATCGCTGTCATGAAAGTCAATGGAGACGTCAATCAAATGTATATGATTAACTATACTTACCCCATTCTAATACGTCACTAAAATATATTGGGCTGACAATGGACAACATAATACTCACTATGAATTAAAGATTAAAATACATTCGTATCATAAAGCACACACTCGTTAGAGATTCTTGGTATGCCCAATTGGTATTCTATATCGTAAATAACGTACTGGCAGTGAACGTGTTAAGTGCATATTTATACTTCAAAAATAGTAAATTAAGCCACAACTGCACCCTGTCGTAGCCAGATATTATAATTTAGTCTTGTCTAGTGCATAATTTATACTAACATTTAGGACCAGAATACAGCTTTTTGGCTTCAAGCCAGTAGTCGGTACAAAAAATATGGTATTTAAAAGATAAAAGGCTTAACTTTCAGATAATTTCTTTTTATTTATTCAACATGTTTAGAGTCAAGTTACGTCTCAATTTGTAGAAATCTACGAACAATACGTAGAGAGTGAAGGAAGTACGGTGGACCTTTTTGAACTTATTTTTTGTCAAGCTAAATAAAAGACGTCCTTTGGCAAACGTCTTCATTTTGTTAAAACGTAATAGTCGTCTTTGCAAATAATGGGGTAAAAGCTTACCTCAAAATGAGGAGGGTCAACTGCGACCCACATTGTGTTGATACACTAGCAGTTGTCAGTGGTGACACATGAAAAGGAAGAGCATCTGAATTGTGAGAACGTGACCTCGATCTAGATTTTTGGGTAAATTGTTTAAAAAGGACTTAAGTAGTATCTTTGTGGCGATATTTGATCAAATTAATAACACTACTTGGGCTGTTGATTTTTGTGTTTATTTTTATATTACTTAAATGTTTAAGTATATATTGTTCACCTTTATTATTATTCCCAAGTTGTAAGTCTTAATACTAATACTACGTAAAAATTTACTCTTGTTTTAGTCAATAAAGGCACTTCCTTTATTTTAATAATAATATTGTAGTTGAAAATTCTGAAAAATTTACTTCAAAATACGAAATTATAAAAATACGCGTTATAAAAACCAAAATTCTGAACAGAATTCGATAAAATTTGTATGCGACTATCTCTGACTATCTCTGACCTACCAAAAAATAAGAATCACCAAAAACAATTCATAATTAGCGGAGTAATCGCTGAGCAAATATACAAAAAAAAACGTACATTCAAATTGAGAACTTCCTTCTTTTTGGAAGTCGGTTAAAAATAGCAAGTAAGGGGCAATCTTACAAAGAGGTAAAATTGTAAAATGAGTGTAAAACTTACTGCTAATTTTTGTATTCTCGTTCAAAGATCTATTTACAGCATCACAAAAGATATATTTCGGTGTCCTTTGAAAGTCACAACATTACGTAAATGCGTTTCACCTCAGACAATCTCAATAAATTTCCCTTCGCACAAAACATGTCACATGAAACAATCTAACACAAACAATGCGCGGGTGACAACAATCAGTACAGAGACAAGTCCCTTTTTCATTTAAATGTCAGTCACGTGTCTATTTTTGGGACAACAATGACCGTCGTCGAATAACAATTGCTTTCCTCGCTGCCCTCATGGAACTCTTGTGTGTCTAACTATAAAAAAATGTTGCAAATATAAAAAAAAAAAAATTAATTAACAAGTATATTATTACGCTTCCTGAGTGGGTCTTTCCCGATATATATAATCTGGGTGTCTTTAAATCGCGAGATTGGTTTCTTCTAGGTAAGCGCGCTCCGTAGACCACAACGTCGCTTAACATCAGGCGAGTTGGCGGACAAGCGCAAACCTATTTCTACATTAAAAAAATTGGTTGTCTGTAAAGTCGGTTTACGGACGATAGTTTAACGTGACAACGTCATAACAAAACATTGATGAAATGATGATGATGTAACGGGACAATGAGCGTAACGGGACAATGAGTCATCCTTTTTCGTGCGTGCAGCCGGCGTTCATCCATTTATAAGACATTATCCACACCTACATCTGAGGCAGCAGGGAGTTGCACTTCAATGCAATACACATCTAGATTACGAAGCGAAACATTTTACATTATTGTGTACATTATTGTGTACTTACTTACTTTTTATTGTGTACAGATTTATGTTTGAACGAATACAGAGATATTAGCATAAACCCATGCTATTGACACAAGTTTAAAACACAACCAACAATTTAATGGTATCTTCAATGCAGCAAGTCGTAAGTTCCTAACATATTCCATACGCCTCTCTCAGAAAATAATGCTTCCCTTAAAATAAAATACACGAAATAGGGAGGGGAAACAGCTCAACAAGTGTCAACAAAGGGGATTCGGGGAGTTTTTCTCCAAGTTTATTAATGTTCCTATTTCCGCAGATTTTCTTACGTTTCGCGTGTCTATTTGGGGCACAAAATATTTCTTCTATCATTAGTACAATAATTTTGAAAAATACGAAACGATGAAAGAGGGCAATATTACGACATTTTCACTGAATTTGTTTTGAGGTTCTGTGCTCAAAGTGTGTCAACCGGAGCCTGTTACTAAGTCTGCGTTGTTTTTAGATATTATTATATTCAACCTTTAAGCGGTTCTATTTTTGTTGAATGGTAACGAATAGCCAGTTTATAGTTAAAAATAATTTTCATTATCAATGTATCAATAAATACTTATTATTATCATAGTTTAAAGTTAAACTAAAACAACCATGAAGTTTCCGGCAGCCTAGTGGTGAGACCGTCTGGCTTTGCCGTCTGGCAATCCGCAGATCCTGGGTTCGAAACCCACGGCACGCACCTCTGTCTTTTCGAAATTATGATTAAAAAAAACAGCCATCTTACAATGTTTATATACTAAACCACAGAGCCGATTTTGATGAAGTTTAACTGATTGTGCAACGACCAATTTAAATAAAACTGGCTAAGTACGAGTTTAACCCTTACACAAGTTGACATCGTAGGAACTAGCCACTTGGCATAAACGAACTTTTTTATTATTGGTTATGGGATCAATCCGAAAGTAAATCTTTTAAAGCAAAAATAAAATCTTCCAAATTCGTTTATAAATGACAGAGTTATGCGGTACCAAAAAAAAATAAGATTAAAAGGCAGAAGATCTCCATACAACAAACATGTATTTTGCTTTTGATTTATTATTTATAAATAGAAAATAATGAAAACCTCTTAGTAAAACCTCTTTATTAGTGTTTATGGGTGGCTTCCATGTCTGTAAATGAAATAATCGGCCAAGTGCGAGTCGGACTCGCGCACGAAGGGTTCCGTACTATCATCTATAATACTACAAAGTTTAGTTCTGTTTATAAAATAACGAGAAATCAACGAAATTCCAAGTAGTAAATTGCAAACTTATAGGTAGGTTTTCGATACACATCCGGGCAGCATGACGACGCTCGCGCGAATACGCGCGGCTATGGCTCGCTCCGTGATGTTACCTCCCTCGCTACCCGCGCGGCGCGGCGCTCGCACCGCGTTTAGATGCACGGATTATTTTCATTTTGTGAGTTTTTATGTATTAGATTAGGTATTTATTTTTATAGTTAATATATTTCTAAATATTTACTTACAAATATTCAAGTTTCTACCTGTTAATTAAGATCGAGTAAAAATTGCTTAAAAATTACGTTTGTTGTATGGGAGCCCCCCTTTAATATTTACTTTATTGTTATTTAATTATTTATTTTGAAAGGTAACATACAAGTAAATATTCTGTGAAAATTTGAAGCGTCTACCTGTTACCGTTTTTAATATTGAGCAAAAAAATACGAAAAAAACACGTTTATTGTATGGGGACCCCCCTTAATATTTATTTTTTTTTAATTTTTAGTATTTGTTGTTATAGCGGCAACGGAAATACATCATTTGTGAAAATTTCAGATTTCTAGCTATCACGGTTTATGAGATACAGCCTGGAGACAGACAGACAGACAGACAGACAGACAGACAGACAGACAGACAGACAGACAGACAGACAGACAGACAGACAGACAGACAGCGAAGTCTTAGTAATAGGGTCCCGTTTTTACCCTTTGGGTACGGAACCCTAAAAAATACTATCTAAGTTTATATTTTTAATTTTTAGGGTTCCGTACCTCAAAAGGAAAAAAACGGAACCCTTATAGGATCACTTTGTTGTCCGTGTGTCTGTCTGTCCGTCCGGGTGTCAAGACCTTTATTTTATACATTATAGATCTACGATTGACCACCAACTCGCCTGATGCTAAGCGACGGTGTGCCCGAGGATGGACCTCGTCGATCTAGAAGATATCTATTCACTCTAGCCTTGAAAATTCCAAGATTGTAGATCTCAGGAGATGAGCGAAGAATTTAGAGATGGCGGCAAAGAATTCCATTCTTGTGCAGTACGCAACAGGAATGTGGATCGATATCGCTGAGTACGGATTTTTGGCATTTAAGTGATACAATTTGCTTAAAAACTATTTTGTACTGCGCATTAGCATTATCCTAGATTTAAATAAAGTATTGATCATAATAAAAAAGTTCGTTTATGCAAAGTGGCTAGTCCCTACGATGTCAGCTTATGTACGGAAACCATGAAGTACAAGTTAAACTCGTACTTAACCGGTTTTATTTAAATTGGTCGTTGAGCAATCAGTTAAATCTTCTGTAAAATGGGACAGCCAATTTAAAAATGTTTACCAAGAACATTACTTTTCTGGTCTCTAACTCTTAAATATTTGTTTTTTAGATTACACTTTGGAAAATTAATTAAGTATATGTAAAAGTGTGTTAAGTGTGAGTGTGTGTGTTGTGTGTGAGTGTGTATTTTGTTTGATAGGATTTTACATTGCATTTTACTTTTACATTAGTCCCATGGATCCATTTAATAGTTTGGTGTATTAAACAAAATTGCGCCTTTTAAAGTAAGTTGTTTCAGTTCCATAGGGTGTCCGTAGTAAACAAGGAACCCTTATAGTTTTGCATAGCCCGTCTGTCTGTATTTCTGTCCGTCTATCCGCAGCGTGGCTCAAAAACTATTTAGTTCTAGAAAGTTGTAGTTTGGCATATTAGTTATACCGAGAAAGTCGTAAAATAAAAGTAATTTTTGGCGTACTTCCCGTACACGTAAATTGGAGATGAACTATTTTTTTATCATCTATCCCCATCGTGTTGGGTATCGTTGGGTAAGTAATTAAAAAACATCGAGGGTGTGTGTAAATAATTTTTCAATTTAGGGATCCGTTTACGAAATATCCTTTTCTGGGTAAACGATTAACCTTGGAGATATTTAAAAATTCATGCTATTGACATGTAGGTATGATCAAATTAACAGGAAAACTATCACGGCTTAGTGGGCTTTACAAGTGAACGAGTAATAGTCGATCAACTTAAAAATCTACTTAAGAAGTAATAGATGAAAATTTCGTGCAAATTTCATTTAAACTATACTAACAAAACTCGTATGTTCATAGTATCCCCATTAATTATGATGTGCAACTACGGAATACTAAATTTGAATTTAGCAAGACACGCGCTTGGCTGCTTTTAAACTATTGAATATTTATATTCTGAAGTTTTTGTTCTGAAACTTAGATTTTATTTGTCCCAAAAGGTGTTGGACCTTTTCAGAGAATAAAATCGGTTTTCGATAAGACAAATAAAGTTAAAATCTTATTGAGACTAAAATCTTAACCACGAATGAATTGTAGCAAAGAATCGAGTATTAATTATTTTGATATTTGTTTTCGCATTATGGACTGGGAGGAAAAGAAAAACGGAGTGTACCAGCTGCTTCTCTTCGTGGGTATACTGTAAACCCCAGTTAAGAGGGAAGTTAAGTGAGGGAAATGGCGTTTATGTGGATCAGCCTGAACCCTATCGCTGCAAGCTAACGTCTAAAAATAGTCACTATAGTATGTATAAGCTTAGAAAACTAAAAATCCCTAAAAACGGCTGAACCGATTTTGATGGAATATAGCCAAGAAAACTTTGATAAAATACGCTTTCTAACAAAAAAAAAATGGGTCAATATCGGTCCATCCTTTTGAGAGCTACGATGCCACAGACACAGATACACAGTCAAATTTAAAACAACCCTCTTTTTGGGTCGGGGGTTAAAAATGGTGCCTCAAACTGCTTTGGTCTTTGATCCTCTGCCGACTGTGTACTGTGTGATTGTGTGATGTGTATGTGTGCGACTGTGTAGGTGTGATTTTATGTATAAGGATTTATTCGATAACAAGATTTTTTTTCTCGAACTGTTTTTCAAAGTAAGATGTTAAAAAAAATCTATTTAAAAAAATCGAGATAACAGTTTTTTTAACAAGAGCGCCTGAATCAGAATCAGATGTGCCCCTAAGCGATTTACGACCCACAGCTTATGAAATTTGAAAGTGCCTGATGTTCATTCAGGACAGGGTTTTTCGAAACAATTTTTTCTTTCTTCACTTCGTTTATCGTGTTGAGGCTTGCTTGTTTCAAGTTATAATAAAATGCAAGGAAGTGTGAAATCGTGTTATTTTTATCAGGACTTCTCAAAATATAATTATTTAATCATCATCATTGTCTTGCCCTTTTCCCACTAGGTGGGGTCGGTACAGCAGGTTTCCTTTCGCCACTTCTCTCTATCAGATGTCATCTCTACACTCACACTTTTCGCACACATCATCTTTCACGCAGCCCATCCACACTTTCTTAAGTCTCCCTCTCCCGGCCCTACCGCTTACCACCATGTTTAGGGCCCTCTTGCATATAAGGCTATCCTCCGTTCTCATCACATACCAAGACAGTCTTTCACTTCTTAATTAGAAAATACAGTATTTTGACTTTTTAATAGAATTATTTAATATTAAAAAATATATATGCTACGAATTGTCACTCCTTTTTTAATGTCAGTTCATAAAGAAATGACTGTTCACTGTTACAGCTAATCATTAGGATTTACCGTGTATATGATGCCATGGAATCACTGGTCTGCCGCACACCGGACCGATCAGATTTTTTTTTTTTTTTGTTTGATACTTTCCAGGTAGTCCCATTGAGTTTCATCAAAATCGGTTCAGTATTTTGGTTTTTATAACAAAATATTTTAAAAAATTGCTTGTCTGTAAAGTCAGTATTCGGATGATAGTTTATCGTGACAACGTCATAACAAAATATTGATGAAATGATGATGATGTAATGGGACAATGACCGTAACGGGACAATGAGTCATTCTTTTTTGTGCGTGCAGCCGGCGTTCATCGATTTATTAGACGTTGTCACGTCAAAAACTGAATAAATATGTCATCCCAGTAAACGAATTGCGTATTTTGTAATAGTTTATTTTTTATTTATTTTTTACGATTAATTGTTGTAAAACGTAAAGCAAATGGCTAATCACTTCGTCCATAGAATTGAGTTTCCTCTATATATTGGCTGTACCGATTTAAATGAAATTTGGTATGGCGGTTGCTTACATACCCTGAATTAACTTAAGCTAGTTTTTATCTTTCTGTAGAACAACGAAACCGCAGGGCTTACTTCAAAATAAACTCAAATTCAAATTGTTATTTCGTATCGTTTGCAAAGGGCTGAACGGATATTGTTCTCAGGCACACGATCAAAAGATATCGGTTGTAGTAGTCAGGTACACAGAACGTTCGAGAGATCGACGCAAATGGCCAAGAACGCAAAAGACCATTTGGCCTTTTGCTTATTTAAAAAATATTTACGCGAATGGCCACAACAGCGAGAGGCCAAAAACGCAAAAAACCATTTGGCCTTATGCTTATTTGAAAAATATTTACGTACAGCCCACCGCTCACCTGAGGGGTCGGCTCGACCGATTATTCCCGTTGTCCCCCAGTTCCGTGTCCCCCACTGGGGGACAACGCCATAACTTTTTACATTGATCCCATTATTGTCATTATTGTCCACCACTGTCGCACAGTGAATCGGTAAAAATGACAAGACCCAAAATATCTAGTCTGAAATCCAGTTGTACGTATCTGGTTAAATGCGTCTATTGGCCTCTTGCGTTCTTAGTCATATGCGTCGATCCCGTTCGATTCAGACTGAGGTTTACATTTCACCCGTGACAGGGATGCAACGATGATATCCGTAGATGTTTGTACATAAAGCTCGCTGGAATTGATTTTGTGTCGACACGGTTTTACGATACATTTTTTCGACGAGGGGGAAATTTGCCGACAGTATTGAGAGACATATCTTCTTCTTTTTTGTATTGGACCCGCATTAAAGCATTTGCCAGTGTCAAGTATTAGGATTTTTTCAAGTTTCTTGAATAAAACAAGTTGTAAATGTTCTAGTCACAATCTAAATCACGTATACAGTCAATTTATGAGTCGAGTCCTGCTTCAGTAAAGCGGTGGTGACTTTACTAGAAGCTTCTATGGAGTTTTGCCGAATACGTAAAATCACACGTTTCACTGCTTTATTTCACATGCCCACACTCACGCACTTGATCGAACACTTAATGAATAAAACACCACCATTTTTATAGTCACCATTAATGTTGAAAATAACACAAATTTAGGAAAATAAAACAAAGCAACAACACGTTACTAAGACGTTCCCGCCAAAACCCCAGAGACATATCTATGACATTACTATCTTAAAATTGTTTTTTTTTTTGAGGTGGAGGTTCTGTTTATTGTTTGTTTGCGCCAAAATGATTGAACGGAACGGAATAAAATTGGGAATGGAAACGTACAAGAAATAGGGAATGCATGAATTTTATTTCATGGGAATAATAGTTTTAATTGATAACATATAGTTAAAAAAATCAAAGTCAAAGTCAAATCATTTATTACTCTATTATGTTATGTAAATACATTGGTAGGAATAACACAATAACCCCATTAGAGGTATCGCAATTTTAAGTGTCTGCATGGAGCGGCCCGATCTGTTTCTTATTTTATAACATGTTATCGTGTAATAACTTTTTTCAATTAATCAATAGGTCAAAAGTTTCAGGGGAGAGATGCTCTATCTCGTTCTAGCGAAACAAGTTCTATTGAATTTGTATGGCGAACATGATGCACGACCTCATCTAACGCGATCGTGTGCTCTCTGTCTAGCATGAAAAGAATATGTTTATAAGTTTGCAGAATGTATTGTTTTGTCCAAGTAAGTGTGGCGTACGACCACGGTTATTCTCTGAACACCACTATGAAAATGTATCAAATACAATAAAATATTTATAACATTTTCTTGTTTCATACTTTTTAAAGCTTGATTTTTCAGTAGTGCGGGTTTTAGTTTTTGAACTTATTTTTTATTCTCGGTTATCAAGATTAATTCCGAAATAACCCTTGCAAATAACCCTAGAATAAGTGGTTATTTTACAAACTAACCACTTATTCTACAGCGCACCCGCCGTTGGTGAAAAATTATTCATTTCAGTTGTTTTTTCCCCACCACAAACTATGTACAGAACTACTGGTACAACTCTTATAAAAAAAAAACACTAATATAACTTATAGATAACCTTTCGCGTTCAATATAACAACAAAGAAAATCAGCTATCACGACCACCATTTCAAAATTTTCTATGCATTTAAATTAGCTTCTCTATACTTTACGTCGGTAAACAAACGATGAGGAGATTGCTTGGATGAAGAATGAGATAAAACAGCTTGAAAAAGCTTTGTAGCTTCCTTTTTAATTAGAAATGACGTGTATACTGGAGACGCCTTTTTCGAGACGACAATAAGACTTGAAGCCTTCAAAAGGCCTTTCTATTAGCCGTCAAAGTGTCGTATAAGCAGAAGTGTTATTGAAAAAATGTGAAAAAAAAACCTTTGACAAAATGTATGCGACAGCTGATTTATCTCGCGATTTCAGATGTCCCTCAGCAAGTGTGGCAACATTTGATTAAATTGATTGATTGCGAAGTTTCTAGGAAATTTATATTTGTATAAGGAGAATTAATATCTAATATCTCAGAGTGTCTACATCGAGTTACTACACAGGTGGCATGGCATTCTTATTGGCAAGCGTACACTTCACCATCACGCAAAAGACTTGCGCGTTTCGCCATTCATTATCGGCTTCAAACCTGGACTTCGAAAAAAAAGTATAGAAGCGGCTTGCATCCAGCGTCTTCCCGCCACTTGTAAGGTCATCTATCCATCTCGTGGCTGGTCATTCCGCTATTCAATTGACAAAAAACAAAGTAAATTCAACCCTAAAATTGAGAACAACGACGCATTCATGTATAACTGGCATTATACTTTTACGTCCTATATACTGTGAAATATTGGGTATTTTATCATGTTCTCTTATAGGTACATATAAATCATTCAAATTCGTATCCAATTAAAAAGGTAGTAAATAAAATCTCATTTCAGGCATCTGTTTGATTAAAAATAACGTAGGTATGACAAAATTAAATATATTCACATTGCAGTAGTAAATATGAAACGTAGAAATTTTTCAAATTACAAGTGAAGCACACATCATATTTTTCATCCCTAATTTAATCTTAATTTATATTATTTTCTGTAAATAATCATCAAAAATACGATTCCCGAAACTAAACAGAATTTTTTGATACTCTATTCATCAAACTAACCTTAGATTATTTTCCCGCTGTTTGGCATTACTTTTAGCTGCATTTGTACATATAATATAGGTATATAAGTATAGGCATTGTATTATTATCTTCTTTTTCCTTATTTAGTAGATAAATGCAAAGCCTGTTTTATGTAACTTGGAAAATTCAACACAGATGAGAAACAACAACCAAACGGTTTTCCAATATTCATTGCATATTACCCAATCTCACCCGTCGTCCGTCCAAAACCAACCTGTCTAATATCGAATACTGCATGACAGAGTCGCATAAGTGTTTGTAAATGAAAACATGGAGGGCGGGCGGAAAGGGAAGGAGGGGGGGAGGGGCGCCCGTACGTACGAATAGGCTAGTCACCCGCCCGACGCCGGCCGGCGCGACCGTGCTATCCGCCCTAACCAAAAAATGGAATTGTGACTTTACGTACTTTTCACATCCACGTGACGATATAAGGTAAAAAATATAGCAAAATAATTTTACTAATTTATTAGCTTTATATTAAATTTTAATTACTTTTTTTTACAAAAAAAAAAATAATTCGCTTCGAAAGGGTCGAATCCGGTGGATTTTTTTGAGAATCTAATTTCCAATCGATCAAACCGTCGCGCTCAATTAGACATCGTATGGTGACAGGGTTCAGTGATTTATTTCGTGGTTATTTTCGGCTCTGAAATAGAATTTCAGGGATTTTGTTTTTATCCGTGCCGAGTGAAAGTTGACAAGCTAACTTGGTGTAATCCGCGGTAAAGGGCAAAGCTATTAGATGAAAACTTAGATATAATTCGTTGGCTGCCGACAAAAATTATACAAAGTCGTATTCCTAGAATTCTTATTCAAATTTAACTGAACTGAATAAACATAAACTGAATGGGATCTGCGAAACCTTCGTTTCCCTTCGCAAATTGAATATTAATACTTCAATTTAAAATCATTCACTCCCTTACATTCAAATTTTATTGTATAACATAAACATTGTTGAATGAAATATTATGTCAGAGTATTCGTGACTACAGTACTTATTTAATTCATAAAATCGGTTTAATAGCACAGATTAAAGAAGTAGTTAGAGTATGTAATAAAATTTACATAAACGTACCTTATGAACTAGAGTAACCATTGTTAAGTAGGGTCTATAGCACCATTATTAACATTTCGTTGAGTATGTCAAATTCCATTCGTTACATCTTAGTCTTTTTCTAAAATTTCGTGCTTATTTCTTTTCAACACGGTAAAAAACATTGTGTAATTAATAAATATGAATATATATATTTCTAATTTTAATTTTGCATTACTGATTTTACCAACTAACCAATTGAGATTGAAATTAAGTTCATTAATATTACTATCAGTATAAGTTTAGGATACTCAAAAACCCTCGACAAAAAAAGGTGAACCGATTTTGATGAAACATAGCTAAGAACACTCTCGATGACTCTCAAAGAAACATAAAACTAGACTGGTCCATCTGCTAAGAGGTACGCTGTTACAGACAGACAAACAGATACACGGATACACAGATATTTGCGAACATTTCACACAACACCACCTAGCCCAAACTAAGCAAACCTTGTACCTACTATTGGAATTAGATAGCTAATAGAATAATTAAATACTTTTTTTTTGGAAATACTTACTTATGTTACATAGAAACACCAGACACAGAACAAGCGTCGTAGATACACAGATACACACGTCAAACTTATCCCTGTTTTTGGGTCAGGTCGTTTTACAGTTGTCATTACAATATGTTACGATATAGCTTATAGTTAATAATGAACTAATATTAATTGAAAAAGATAGCTAAAGACGACTTTACGTTTATAGGAAATATGCCATAAATTATAAATATAATATATAATTTAAAATTCATGGACGTAGATCAATTACCTAACAGTTAGTAAAGTCGCATTAAATACAGCTAATAAGTAAATAAAACCGGACAAGTGCGAGTCACACTCGCCCACCGAGGGTTCCGTACAAACTAGTAAATAAAAGGGGGAAATCATATTTTTTTTTATTTTCCTTTTTATACCGAAAAATATACATCGTAAAAATATTTAAAAACCTGTTTTAATTAATGCTTATTAAGCTCTTTCATATGATACCCCACATGATACGGTTAATTCACTTTAAAATTTCGACCCTAATTCCTTGCATAACGACACTATTTTTTTGTGATTAAATTAAAAATGACCAGTTTTCGGATTTTTTCCCAATATGTGTACTCTAACACAATGCTTCTTGCCAAATTTCAGAGTCCTAGGTCAACGGGAAGTATCCCATAGGTTTTGATTCTCTGTGAGTGTCGAAATGTGCATTTTTTACGACATATTCGGCTGTAACTTCTTTTTACGAAAACTGAGAAATTTTATTTTTCTTTCTACAGCAAGATACGATGGATATGCGTATATGGTTTTAATTTCAACTCGATACCTTCACGCGTTCCTGAGATAAAGGTCTTGACACCCGGACAGACGGACAGACGGACAGACAGACGGACAACAAAGTGATCCTATAAGGGTTCTGTTTTTCCTATTGAGGTACGGAACCCTAAAAATTATTCCATTCATTGATTAACATCAAAGTCGGAATTCTTTGGGATACAAATTAGAGGACTTTTTACGAGAAAACATAATCAGGGGTAAATTTTAACAAGATCACAAGCTTTGTGTTATTCTAGAGATCCTCAAATTAGAGTTTCCTTGCTTTGAGTTTTGTTTTTATATTTTCATGGATGTTTGGGGCGAAAATAATATTTTAAACAGCACAATGAGAAACAAAATGGTGTTACCCAGTGTTGAAATTTGCATCAAAAATTGCTGGATTTATATAGAGTGAAGAGGTATATTATCCTGAAATTATTTTACTTTCTCCTATCGTAGGTAATTGAGTAAGATAGTTTTTTTATACTTAAGGTGGTGCGATCTTCCTTATAAAAGTATTTTTTATAGTATATTATATTATCAGATGGTCGAAAGTTGATTATAGTTATAGAATTAAATTATTGTGGTTCGCTTTAATATAGATTTTTACTGGCGGTAAATCACATTTATCGAAGAAAGAAGTTGTGATTAATAGCAAAAATAACAATTAAATATTTATCAATAATTATTTAGAAATAAAATTGAATAAAATATCTTAAATCTATTTTTTTTTATGAAAAATAGATCTACGATTGACCACCAACTCGCCTGATGCTAAGCGATGGTGTGGCCGAGGATGGAGCTCGTCGTGGTTTTCTTCCACAAATGTGATTTGCCGTCAATAAATACCTATATTAAAGCTAATGAAAATAGTACCACCTTAATAACAAAATTTATTCTGATTGGTTTATCTATTGTATTAGTTCAATATCGTTTAGCTGATAAGTACGTACTCTGCCGACACGTGTTTCACATCTTCCCGAGGCATATTCAAGACGCGTCAACTCTTCAAGTTTTCAGCCAAGCATCTAATACGTCCTGATGAAGACTCGTAAAGAGGTGAAACACGTGTCGACATGATTACCAGCTTGACGATAATGAAGCCAAAATACTTCCTAGTAATACTAAATAGTAGATTTCCAAGTTATGCTACGTAATGAAGATTTTTTAATTGCTCTAAAAAGAAGATCTGCCACCACATTTCATTCGTATTTTTGACAGAAAACTCTTTCTATTTGATACCCAACTCATAAGAGTGCAAAAAATACTAGTCCGCCATATTGGATTTATAATGACGTCACTTAGCTAACAATGCAATATAAATCATATAACCTAAATGCCATATAAACTAACTAACTAGCATGCTAGGTACGCTGCCAACTGGTAGTGGGTTTGAGCATTTGGATTATCTTTAGACCTTTATCGGTCTGGGGTAATCGATGTGCTTTTTGTGTAGTAGTTTAGTTAGTTGAGTCTGTATATTGTTGTGTTGTAGTTAATAAAGGCGCTTGCCATAAAAAAAAAAAAAAGTGTATGCAAAATGTTATCTCATACGATTAAGGATAATATATATATATATATATATATATAAATTGTGACAAAAAATTAATTAGTTTAATATTTGGAAAATGGACGGTCCGCGACTCAAGGGGTATTCAAGTGGGCGTAATAGTAGAAAACTAAAGAACGAAATGAACGAAACGCCAAGTATAGGTTTCTCCTAGAAATGAGTATTTCAGCGTGGGATGGAATGACATTTAGCTCTCAATTAAGACTTGAAAGTAAAACCATAAACCGTGGCGTGATCATGTCTATAAGCTGAATAAATGAGGCACCTCAACGGCTCGTGGGCGAAGATAATAATTGGAGTCCCAAACAAATACAAGCAGGTCCGGGGATTAATGGAATGTCCAATTAAATATACCAATTATTATTAAACAATGTTGTGTTAGCGTATGTAGGAGGTAAATGGAACACGCAAGAGAATGAGCAGGAAATTTATTATAATGTGTGATTATCGACATGACGCATAATGTAGTATAAATAACGATACATTACTAATAATTATAATTTAAAAAACTGAAGCAACCGACGTCTCATGGATGCCATTTTCAGAACTGGACCAAATTGAAATGGGACCACACGGGAAGGATGCTTCCTGTGTGGTCCCATTTTTTCCCAGCTTTCAAATAAAAAAAATCATCAAAATCGGTTCACCCAGTCGAAAGCTATGAAGTAACAAACATAAAAAAAAATACAATCGAATTGAGAACCTCCTCCTTTTTTGAAGTCGGTTGTTAAACTAACCGATTCGACTTAAATTGCACTAACAATATTAAATAATTACTCTACTTTTTATTGTTTGATAATTAATTTCACAAATTCCAATATATCATTTATTGATTAATTTATAATCATTATCTTTCTGATTTCGCGTACTTTTTAACTCCCGACGCACAATGATGGGTCTTATAAGTTTGACGTGTCTTACCAGTGTTTTTTTTTTTAGTAATACGTGCTTAGTACCGATATTAATCAATTTTTATTATTGTTTTGTTTATTTCAAATATGATTTGAAACAAAGCTGAATGAGTGTTCAGCTTTTTTTCTTATGACGAAGATTTCATGTTTTCTAAACTAGTACATAATGTACCTACATATATTAGGATATTAGGAAAATATAATAAAATTACCATTATTTTTAGCTTGAAATTCGTTTTATCAATATGGTCTTGATTTAACATAAAAATAAAGAAGAAAGAACGAAAGAAACATCTATTTAAAAATAAAAATAAATTTAAATATAAAAATCAATAAATTTATTTTTAATCGTGATTATATTCGAATTTCCAATTCCAAAAAAACCCGACGCAGAAATAGTTCCTTCCTTATTATACCAAATATGTGGCACGCGAGGATTTCATATAAATGAAGTCGTATGCGTCGTCTACTATGTCTGTGTCGCCTACAGTTTGAATTTTCAACTATGTGCGTTATACGTACGTGTATGTTACTTATGTAAAAACTTGATATAAAGATCTGCAAATGTATATTTTTTATAAATAGAATAAAAATAACCTCCAATCCTTACTTAGGCATAATTATACATATTAACAACATTCCGGCAGCCTAGTGGTGAGACCGTCTGACTTGCGATCCGCAGGTCCTGGGTTCAAATCCCACGGCGCGCACCTCTGTCTTTTCGAAGTTATGTGCGTATTGTTGATTGCCGCCAACTTCAAACGGTGAAGGAAAACATCGTGAGGAAACCTACATGTCTGAGAGTTCTCAATGATCTTGAAGATGTGTGAAGTCTGCCAACCCGCACTTGGCCAGCGTGGCAGACTATGGCCTAACCCTTCTCACAATGAGAAGATGGCCCGTTCCCAGCAGTGGGACAGTTTGTACAAACAGGGCTGATAAAAAAAAAAAAAAAAAAAAAAAACATTTGGATAAAAACTACTAATAAAATACAATACAAAAAAAAAAAAAAAAAAAAATACAATACAACACTTGGATTATAAATCAACAAGCTGAGGTTGAAACCAATACGATTACTCAACAAAAAAAAAATTATAAAATATATTTAATTTTGTTTTTTATAGTATTTATCTTTATATTTTGTGCGCTAACCGTGGGTGACGTCACCTTAGGTTCCAGAATAAGGTCAGAGCTGGCTGTCCGTAGCCAGCAGTATCTATACTGAGCTGGAACCGGTTTGTAGCGGACAGTTTTTTTTTTAATTTTTGTTATATTTTATATATTTTTGCTGTTGTGTCTCCCACGAATAAATATATGTCTATGTCTATGTAAAATACAAAGGATCTTAATTACCTACCTTGTATTGTAAACTTAATCACTGCACAAAAAAAGCACAAACACCACCAACCAAATTTACAAGCACATCAATCTACATTTCCATATCTAATGGCCCATAATCATAACTGTCACATCCAGATCGCTCCCATATAAATCCATGTAGACGCTCTGACGTCCAACCCATACCCTGTTACGTAAAAATCCATATAAAATGAACGTTCATATGACGTCACCTACCGTTAAAATGATGGGCACAATATGGCGTAATTATAATAATTACCAGACGACACATTATTCTGATTTGTCCCGAAATAAGTTTGGATTACCTACGTTTTGAGCCTAACTTTATGAGTGTTGTAAAAGATATGATAATTAAGTAGTTATAACATGGTGATGGGTTAGACTAGTTAAAATACAGACCGTTGATGCGTAGAGGAGACTAGGTGATTGCTTGGTTTGTGATGAAAATTATGGTGATGATAATAGATAGATAGATAGATAACTCTTTATTAAAAGACCTTGTACAAACATATTAAAAATATTACAATATTACTATGGCTAATCTTTCAATAGCCGGCCTTATCGTTTAAAGCAATCTCTTCCAGGCAACCATGCACGGGGTAGGATAGTTTGCACAGATAGTGGCATTTAAAACTAAAACATTAAGCGTACACAAAAGTGAAAATACAAATAACTTATATGTGTATAAAGTGAAGATAATAATATGAAAAAATAAAGGAAAAGTAGTTATTTATTCATTTAAATAGAGTATTTAATTGTAATAACATATGTCTATATGTGGTCTATGTCCTTTTTAGGGTTCCGTACCCAAAGGGTAAAAACGGGACCCTATTACTAAGACTTCGCTGTCTGTCTGTCTGTCTGTCTGTCTGTCTGTCTGTCTGTCTCCAGGCTGTATCTCATAAACCGTGATAGCTAGAAAGCTGAAATTTTCACAAATGATGTATTTCCGTTGCCGCTATAACAACAAATACTAAAAATTTAAAATTATATATAAATTTTTACTCGATCTTGATTAACAGGTAGAAACTTGAATATTTGTAAGTAAATATTTAGAAATATATTAACTATAAAAATCAATACCTAATCTAATACATAAAAACTCACAAAATTAAAATAATCCGTGCATCTAAACGCGGTGCGAGCGCCACGCCGCGGTGTGGTGGTGGCGCGAGCGCGAGGCGGTTGCTAAGCAACGGCCGCGCGGGTAGCGAGGGAGGTAACATCACGGAGCGAGCCATAACCGCGCGTATTCGCGCGAGCGTCGTCATGCTGCCCGAATGTGTATCGAAAACCTACCTATAAGTTTACAATTTACTACTTGGAATTTCGTTGATTTCTCGTTATTTTATAAACAGAACTAAACTTTGTAGTATTATAGATGATAGTACGGAACCCTTCGTGCGCGAGTCCGACTCGCACTTGGCCGATTTTTTTAGTATCTTATATATGTCTATAGAAAATTAAGCCGTTAAATTAATCGTATAGTCGTAAAAGAAGTTCGCAGCTGGACGCAGGCTTTTTAAAGATCGGTTGGAAGCGGCTGACATTTAGTGACATCCTGCCACTTCTATGAAGTTGTCTGTCCACCTTGTGGATAGTCTTCTTAGAATTGCTCAAAGTCACGCAACGAGCTACGGAAAGGGCTATGCTCAGGGTTTTAGTACAGCTAGCACACACGGGGATCTAGACAAAGAATTCCGTAGATGTATAAAAATCACCGATATAGCACAGCGCCTTAGCAAGTTGAAGTGGCAGTGGTCCCAAATAGGAAGTTACTTTCGCTTTTATAAAAAAAAAAAGTATAATTATATATTATGTGTATGTATCAGGCATCTAGTTTCCATAGTACGAGGTTTACTTAGTTTGGGCTGGATGGTGTTGTGTGAAATGTCCAACAATATTTATTTAATTCATTTATTTATAATATTACTAGTTGTGCCCCGTGGTTTCATCTGCGTACTGATGATAATTGATAAAAAAATCTTTGGTGATAATTATTTACTGCCTCAGAATTATTTTTCTGTATTCTGAGTTTACTGCCTTACCGAAAAACGTTACTTAACTTTAAGCATTGCTTAACATATTTTGTCAACATCTGGCTGACACGTAATGAAATGACACTTGCGGAAAGAAGACAGAGAACTTAAGACGTTGGTTAAAGTTAAGTAACGTTTTTCGGTAAGGCCCGATGAGTCCGTATCCAGGTTCTGATCTACCTCTTTATTACTTTGTTATTTGACGTTTATAAGTGCATGTGACTTGTGAAAATGGATTTGATTTGATTTGATTTAGTAGCAGCGAAAAATTTTAAAGTAAAGAAAAAAAAAAGAAGAATCAATAAAGAGTTTATCTATCTATCTAAGTAACCCTGTTTATTTGTATCTCCTTCTGACTATAGCATACAAACAAGTTTGCAAATAAACAGAACAGAACGAAAAAAAATGCATAACGCGGGACCATAGTCCGGCTGCTTTCCTTCCAAAAACTATGAAAAAAAATTAAACTGGGGACTTCATAAATTTTACCTACTTAAAATAACTTTAGTTATTTAATACTAACACCATAAAATACTTATACTCGTAATAGAGTTTTAATACCTAGGATTGCCACAGAAGTAGTAAGAACTTGTGTTCAACTCTTAAAGTTTTTATCAAGTTCTAAATAAAGCTGAAACTACTTAATAAGTCCAGTCTAAGTATTTTATTTGCTAAGTTATTTTGACCCATAAGTTCACTACTAAGTTGCATTTACTCGCATATAGTCGCATTCTTTTTTAGGGTTCCGTACCCAAAGGGTAAAAACGGGACCCTATTACTAAGACTTCGCTGTCTGTCTGTCTGTCTGTCTGTCTGTCTATCTGTCTGTCTGTCTGTCTGTCTGTCTGTCTGTCTCCAGGCTGTGTCTCATAAACCGTGATAGCTAGAAAGCTGAAATTTTCACAAATGATGTATTTCCGTTGCCGCTATAACAACAAATACTAAAAATTAAAAAAAAAAAAATATTAAGGGGGTCCCCATACAATAAACGTGTTTTTTTCGTATTTTTTTGCTCAATATTAAAAACGGTAACAGGTAGACGCTTCAAATTTTCACAGAATATTTACTTGTATATTACCTTTCAAAATAAATAATTAAATAACAATAAAGTAAATATTAAAGGGGGGCTCCCATACAACAAACGTAATTTTTAAGCAATTTTTACTCGATCTTAATTAACAGGTAGAAACTTGAATATTTGTAAGTAAATATTTAGAAATATATTAACTATAAAAATAAATACCTAATCTAATACATATAAACTTACAAAATGAAAATAAACCGTGCATCTAAACGCGGTGCGCGCGCCGCGCCGCGGTGTGGTGGTGGCGCGAGCGCGAGGCGGTTGCTAACCAACAGCCGCGCGGGTAGCGGGGGAGGTAACATCACGGAGCGAGCCATAACCGCGCGTATTCGCGCAAGCGTCGTCATGCTGCCCGGATGTGTATCGAAAACCTACCTATAAGTTTGCATTTTACTACTTGGAATTTCGTTGATTTCTCGTTATTTTATAAACAGAACTAAACTTTGTAGTATTATAGATGATAGTACGGAACCCTTCGTGCGCGAGTCCGACTCGCACTTGGCCGATTATTTCTATTATATTTGTGGAAAATTATTACACACATACTATTTTTTGAGATATTAGACATATATTTATTGCGACAAAAACACATATG
This sequence comes from Lycia hirtaria, assembly GCA_947563715.1. Taxonomy (NCBI): domain Eukaryota; kingdom Metazoa; phylum Arthropoda; class Insecta; order Lepidoptera; family Geometridae; genus Lycia; species Lycia hirtaria. The sequence continues at coordinate 40,406,478 of OX387378.1, forward strand.
AACGTTATTAGTTTAACTTACATGGGTGTTTGTTCTCAAATAAAGAAAAATACCTACCTATGCGATGTTTTATGGTTCAAAATACGGGCAAGCCGAGTTCACTAAAAATGAAACCTGAAAACCAGAATTGCTCGTTTAAATATAGATAATGTTAAATAAATTTACATTATTTATATTAAACTTACAAATTTGTTGTAGATACATCCAGGCAAATTTACACCTCTGGAAATATGGAGATGCGTAAGCGAATAATAGCAAGATTCATATAGTTAAATCCTAAGATATGTGCAAATTTGGCTGGCAACATTACCAATATTGCTATGCTACTTAATTGGCTCAACATTGATCCAAACGCTCAATACGGGTTCACGAAACATTGGCTCAACAACAAGAAATCACAGCATATTTCTGTTTATTTTACACATGTAATACAATGAAATTTGCGCAACATTTTATTACCCTCGTTCTGCTACGTGTCGTTTCCCCAAAAAATTCCACTCAAATTGCGATTTTCGCATTCACCATTTACGTATTATTAGGTTATCGATCCGGAGCGAGTCAAGAGACATCGGCCCGCGGGGGCTTCACTTTGTTATACGTACTCAAACTCTCATTTCCTAACTTGTAACTTCACTGTATTGTTAGGGGAATAAACGAGAGGTTTTCCAAGTAACTTGTGATAAATAGTCGGTCTATCCCGTAGGGGACTGCAGTGTCGAACATGAAACAAATAAGACAGGATATCATATAATATATTCCAGTTAGATACGAGTAGATGTTCAAATACGTAGGTTGGAAAAATTTCTAAAATTTGTGAGTGGTTCGATTTCTAAGCAAAAGTATTGGTTTAATTGAGTTTAGTTTTACAATGAAGTAACTGTATAAGCTCTTTAGGTTTACGAGTATATTTGGCGCTAAATCATATTTTTGAAGAAAATAATTCAGATAAATTCCATTTTATACATTCGAATTAAATATTTATCCATAATTTTTGATAAAACTATTTGAATATTTTTTTTATTCAATTATCATAGAGCTATTTCTTTTACAATTATTATAGTTTAAATAAAAATAGTAAAATAATCGAACTTTAAACATGTAATTTCGAAACATAAAAAAATGCAACCGAATCGAAAGGTTCTCAACCTTATCCTTTTTTAAGTCTGTTCATTAAAAATAATTTAATTTAAAAAACAGTAAATTACTGCATAGTAAATCTGTAACTGTCGTATCATGCATCGTAATAGTTATTTGTGCAACAAGAGAGCAAAGTCGTTTTTTGCTGCGAGTGCTGATTTTGAATCCTGAGTGTGGCGAGGGTTTCAAAGGCACGAGATGCAAAAAAACTTTTCTCTCGTGTAACACACATAACTTTTCACTTCAGCAGCGAGAACACTTTAGGAGATAATAAATATTTACAGGTTAAATATCAGTTTTATTTGCAGTAAATACTTATTTTAGTTTAAATACAACAATAAGTAAGAAATTCAATAAATTACATTAAAAGACATAATTATCTTTTTGCGAAATTTCTTTAGTTAGTACGAAATCCCGAACGTGTTTGTCTTTGAAAATTCAAAATCGGAACTTCGAAAGGGCTGGTCTTTGTCTCTCTCTCTTTCTAATGGCGGGAAAGAGATAAGGTAAACGTCCCAATAATCGAACGATTTTGAACTTTGCTGACTTTGTTGCTCTACCATACTGAAACTAGTTAAAATACGAAAATGAAATTTTAATTGCTAGGTAGGGTATACATCCTAGTTTATCTCAAAATAAGTTGTTTAGGATACATTTGAGGTTTAATAGTAATTAATAAACAAATAGTAAAAAAGGACCCTAAAGTACTAATGCTCGAACGATTTGCACTAGAAATCGGAATGTTGTCCCAAAAGTCGAACGCCTTACAAATATGAACTGTATCTGCTTGAATTTAGAGTTTAAAATCCCGTTATTACTCAAAAAATTTTTAGGCATAGCTGAAAAAATCATGCGTAAACTACGAATAAAATAGTATTTCAGTTCAAAGTGCGTAAAGAACTTCACGTGAAAGAAAAATACATTTTAATAATTATCGAAATAATATAAATCACATACAACTTAAAATACAAAATAAATACAGCGTTCAGGAAACTTAAAAGCGTCTTCTCTTCCAATATACCCCAGTCCCTCAAGTCGTGTGTGTGTTACCAGTGATGACTTACGGCACTGAGACGTGGTCCCTAACTATGGGCCTTATAAGGAAGCTCAAGGTCACGCAACGAGCTATGGAGAGGGCTATGCTCGGAGTCACTCTACGAGATCGGGCCGAAAGGTTCTCGAGTGGAGACCACGCACCGCCAAGCGCAGCGTAGGAAGACCAGCCACGAGATGGGCAGATGACCTCATACAAGTGGCAGGAAGACGCTGGATGCAAGCCGCTTCCAATCGGTCTTTTTGGAAATCCATAGGGGAGGCCTATGTCCAGCAGTGGACTTTTTATGGCTGAGATGATGATGATGACAACTTAAAAACGAACAGCATTTACTAATTTTGCAGTCTTTACAAGAGAGGCCCGTGACCAGCAACGGGCAGATTTAGGGCCATAATTATTTATTTAATATTTGGTGGATACCTATCCTACCTACAGACCTATTTGGAATATGTTTTAAAAAAATATAGACGAAACTACCTAGTTTCAAAATCAGTTCAATAATAAATTTAGTTTAATAAATTCTAGTGAAATTAGGATTTTTTGTGATTGTTTTACAGATAATCAACCAATAAAAACAAACTTTACTTTGTTCTTCAAATGATACATTACAATTTATAGATACATCGAAACGTTATTTCACTAGGCAAAACTTCTGCGCAAACAGTATGATAACAAGTCTTACAAAGTACGCACTGTATCACCACCTTTTTGATGGACCAGCCAAGTATCAGCTGGAAGCTTTGGAATCAGTGGACCGGCGAGCTGTGAGGTTAATCGGTGACGATAAACTAGCTGCCAATAAGCTACTTAGTCTCGAGCACCGCTGTAAAGTAGCATGTCTGTCTATTTTCTACAGGATTCATTTTGGGGAATGTGCGCAAGAGCTTCACGACCTAATTCCACCCTCCCCATTTCACTACAAGACTAGCAGAAAGTTGGCGAATTACCACCCATTTCTCGTTAAAATGCCAAAAATCCGTACTCAGCGATATCTATCCACATTCCTGTTGCGTACTGCACAAGAATGGAATTCTTTGCCGCGATCTCTGTTTCCTGAGACCTACAATCTTGGAATTTTCAAGGCTAGAGTGAATAGATATCTTCTGGATCGACGAGCTCCATCCTCGGCTACACCGCCGCTTAACATCAGGCGAGTTGGTGGTCAATCGTGGATTTATCTTGTATAAAAAAATATAGTCTAATAAAATGAAATCCATTTGTATGGACCAAATCACATTAAATGAACCTTGAGGGGTTCTTTGAAATTATGAAAGAAAAATACCTAAAAAACATAGATTAACAATAATTTGATACTACTAACTTTGAACTACCTGCACCTGCGGTTTCACCCGCGTAATTATGAAAAACGGTTATAATGATAAGTAGTAGCCTATGTCTGTCTTCAGTTTAACAGTTATTTTCACACTGAATTTCATAACGATCAGTTCAGCCATTTCATCTTGTAAAGGTAAAACATTTCGCTGGTAGTATTATTATGAAATTGTGTTAAATGTATTTGAAATTGGTTTCTTGGGCAATTGCCGATTGATTCAAGCATGTTCTAGATGTGCTAGACGATACAACTCTCACCAGACAGTGATCGGATCCACCAAGTGGTGCTGACGATATGGAATATCTGTCAGGATCATTCGTCAGTAAAAGGTCCAAGCAGTTGGCACTGTGGCTGTCAACTTTGGGTACTCTCATAGCTTCCTTGACCAGTTGGGTGAGATTTAATGACATTGGTAGGTTATACGCCTCTCTCCCTGCGTGGTCTGTCTTCTGGTTTGGGAATAGCCACTCCGGTGGTAACCATTAAAAACCCTCAGAAGAACAAGCTGAGTTGTGGGATATCGCCGTTTAACCAGACCTGCCTTCTTACTGAGCTGCTGAAACAGCAGAGTTGTCTCTTCGTTCCCGGTGTGCGAGGGATACACGCCGGCGTAGGGTCTTTTCTAAGCCGGTGTCGACCAAAATCCACAGAATAGAGAATCTGGAACTTTCAAGGTCACGGAGACGCCTATAGAAGATGTCATCACGTGCGTAGACGCAGATACCAGCGCGTGATTTACCAGACCACCTGTGCTTCAGTACATAGCCTGGGAAAGAGAGATAGGCTTAGTCAGCAGGACATCTGATTTGCGTTTCCGTGACGGATAGCAAGTGCGGGTTCACAGTCTCAAGATGGTATCGTACTGGTTCGATATTTGCGTGCAGATCTCACGCCAATATCGAATATATTGCAGAAGTGCACGCAGCGAGAGAGCGTGCTTCTGCTGATTGCTCAGCTTACTATTGTAGAAAGAATAGATGTGTGGAGAACGGGAGTTGGGTGAGGCACCAGTCACATAGTCCAGGGTACAAACACGAGATGACATCGCACTATAAGAGGCTAGTTTAGAGACTGCGGGGACGCCCATAATCCCCCAAAAATCCTTGAGGTCTTCTCGTCCGGTCGCCAACCGGCATCAAGGCACAGCCCCAGGATTTCTCGCTAGATGGTGAGGCAGCCTTTCATGTGTGACTAGCGTACTTAGGCCCCCAACTCTCTGCGGTCTGCCAGCGGAAAGCCGTGTTACGAATCCCACACAAAACTGTCGGCGGTCCCATGGAGCTTACGACAGAAGAGAGTCCGCGTTGTTTGTCGTGTAATAGACTTTGGTACATTGTACTGTCTTGCAGTAGCTGAAACCGTGGCTCCTTTATTGACTGCCTCTAAGACTTCAATCAAACATTGCCTCGCACTTCTTGTTTATAATGGACTATAATAGAAATAAAGTAAAATAATATAGATCAAAAAATTGTTTAGGTTAAACTACTATAACATTTCATAAACTGAACATAGATAATAATCATTGCAAAAAAAAACACGTACGTAAAAAATCATATCATAAAATGTACCAAATATATTATCAAAATCGATCGATAAATACCTAAACTCTTAGCAAACTTTTCTTCTTTGTCACTGAGACCTAGTTTTGAGTAAAAACTACAAGCCACAAAAATAAAGAAAAAATACAGAGTAAATTTATACGAAATTAATATAATTGCACTTTTATTTTATAAATTTTGCTCGATTTTGAAAGTATCAAATCAAATCAAAATTAATTTGTTTTAGACTCAGAGACATCTATATATTTTATAGTATAAATTGTATTAAATTCTTATTATATGTCAATTAAATCGAATTAACTATATATTATCTCATCTACTCGTACTAATCCAAACAAAAATGTAACTAAACTCAACGTAATAAGACACATAAATGCACCCATCGATGTACGTCCTAACATTCGGAAGACATTTACCACAGGTTTAAGGGAAATTGAAACTAATTTCAAGGCAATAAAGATGTATTACGGACTTAGGTACAAGGAATACCAAAAGCTAAAGTGTGTCCTAGTCTTCGGACGAAAAATATGTATTTTGTCCGAGTATTGGGTCAACTAGAGGTTAAGTGTGTACTAGTAGGCGAACGCACAAATATAACAATCAATAAATTAAAATCTTCTCAATTTATAGGTTATATCGCTAGATAATTTTCTTAAGTATCTTAGTAAACTAACACACTTACCGTATCATTACGCAGAACTGAGAAACAAAATAAACTAAATGACGTGGTGGCAACGAAGTGTAGCAACTAAACTTGTCAACTTTTTAATAGTTTCGGATACCGCACTTTTGTTGTAATGTAGACTGGTCTCCAATAGACCAATTTTTCAGTGTTGCTACTATATTGGTTTAGAATATAACCATAATTTTTTTGCCATTCACAAAATCTTATTAAGTATTAGTAGAAAAGCTTAAAAAACAAAAAACCGCAAAGCGTTCGAGCTCTAGGACATGTTCGAACTTGTGTACATTTACCTTAGAGTATGAATGTTTCGAATTGTATGATTAATCCAAGGCTGAATAAAATATTTGCGGCTTGCGGAAAAAAATAAAATTAAAAAGTTACTTTGTCTCACTCTAAATGTCAAATGATCGATTATACAACTTAAACAAGTTGTATAATCGATCAATTTAATATAGCTCTCATGTGGTTCTAGAACATCATGATAAAAGCTAAATTAAGATCATAATTGATCTCAATTCATCAATAATTCGAGCACCTTATCAGATAATGAGTACACACGGTCTTCGAATGATATCAGCCATCTGTCTCGATATTGAATAGAACTCTATTACCTACGCATGTTGTTGGAACTCAACATGCGTAGATTGCGTAGGTATGTAGCGTGCGGTTCTGTTGTGATCGATTATGGAGATTACAGCACATAGCAAGGCACATAGGAAACAATCTGAAAACTGGTCATTTTTAATTTAATCACAAAAAATAGTGTCTTTATGCAAGGAATGAGAGTCCAAATTTTAAAGTACAGTTGTTCTTTAACCGTATTATGTGGGGTATCATATGAAAGAACTTCGTTAGCATAAGCAGGTTTTTTATATATTTTTACGATGTATATTTTTAGGTTTATGAAGGAAAATATAAAAAAATATATGATTCCGGTGGGTGAGTCTGACTCGCACTTTTCCGGTTTTTTATTTTGGAAATCCATGGCCTATACCCAGCAGTGGATTTTTTCTGAGATGATGAAGATGAATTCGCTTCGGCCGCATACGTAACTATAGTTTCGTAATTATGTAGTTTCAAAGTAAACATAATTGTTCTTGTTACGTTACAGGTATCGTGTCGATCAGAGAAGTACTTTTCCGTATTTGTAACCACGGTTTCACAAAACTTATGTCAAACTAAGTAGAAATATAACACCGAGAGCTTAAAAAGGTCGTGCGTTACACGAAAAACCTTTACACCCTCCCAGCTTCTAGTACTTATTAACTATTTTACGACATTTCCATAATGTCCACAAATATACGAATAATGTTTAGGGTTGTTTAAAAGTTTATCAATTATAACTTCAAAATTAATTAAAGTTTATCAGAGAGAAGAATACTTTGTTTTCAAACTAAAATAGTTAAAAATAGTTTGTTTCTGACCAAATGCTAAAAAAGTAACCCAAAAAGAAACATCCATTATTGGGGTTTCTTGACTTTATTTTTGGTTCTCTCATCAGAAATAAATCTTATCATTTATCTACCTATATAATGAAAAATGCTGACACTTTTGGACACAAAAAACTACTAGTTATTTAGGTTAAATAAAATTGCTACAAGGCAGACAAAAGGTAAGCAGAGGCAACAAATAATCCCCCTTTTCAGTCCCAATTTCTAAAACTACAAGTCAAGCAACCCCATTAACCCTACCCTGATGTTTGTACCTACACTACTTCCGTTAGTAAATTGGGGACACAATATGACGTGATGGAAAAATATCCGCAGCGAGCCGTGCCTTCCCCGGCTGGTACGGACCTGCCGCCTCAGTAGCGCATTTACTGCCCGTGTTGCCAGCTATACAAATTTAACCGTAGATCTACGATATTAAAATAGCGTATGTCTATAATTTGTGTTTTGTATCAGATTAACTGGAACAAATTGCTGGTTTCCTTATTTTTTGAAAGATACACTTTTTTTAGATTAAAATGAATTTTAAAATTTGTATTCTGTATGCAAAAGAAGTGGTACCTATTAAGATACCTATTTTTTCATACAGAAACTTACTCTCTTCTTTCTATAGTTTTTCTTTTCACACGTGCTTGCACCTTTTTCTACGGTATGGTTGGCAACACGGTTTACTACTTCTCTTAAAAGCCTGCAGGCACGTTACTCCAGGTTTATAAGCGCCATAAACTTTATACGTGTAATTTACTTTGCATACCCGTATGTTTTATTTGGAAACCATGTTTGTAATTGGAGGAGCGTTTTGCGATTGGAAGTAGAGTTACGTATGAAATAAACAGTAATAATCGTAACATCATAAAGTAGGAGTGTTTTTATGAAGTATTTTTTTACTTGTACATTTAAACTTCTTTTTAATACTTGGGACTATTCTTTTCTAAGTCACCGCTTAACATCAGACGAGTTGGTGGTGAATCGTAGATCTATTTTGTATAAAAAAAAATATTATTTTCTTGATGTTGGCTTCATGCTTCCATTTTTGCCATTTGTCGAGTTTATTGGTAAATAATTTCGTTTGATTGCGATTGGTAACAGATGTGGGTCATTCTTAAATAAGTGTTAGATAATAATTAGGAAATCGAACAACATGCTTTACGTAAACAGGACTAGAGATGTCAAAATTTCATCTAGATAGACGTAGATTGGCGTGATTTTTTTATTTCGGCCATCTATATCGGGGAAACTGAAACCAATATCCATTCCATCCATCTATGAGATTTTTGAAAGGACCAAATCCTACCTTTTAGCAACACTAAAGCCCCAGCTAATAGGTGGCCAAATTAGCAATGAAAAAAAACAGAAACTAGATATAAACATTAATGTTATAAGTAAGTTTAGGGTAGAAACTATTCTATGCTGAACTGGGAGAAGAATAATTTTTTTTATTCGAAAATAGGCCTGCACTTGAGCGTCAACTCACCTTGTGTTAAACGACTATTACCACGATGGAGCGCGCTTGCCTAGAAGAAACCTATTCACTCGCGATTTGAAGACACCTAGATTATATCCATTCGGAAAGGAAGCGCATTCCGCATTTTGGCGGTAACCTCGCTTAACATCAGGCGAGTTGGCGGTCAAGCGCAAACCTATTTACTATTATACACAAAAAAAAACTCCTTTTCGAAACCTATTAAAAATATACTTTTTTTTTTTACTTTATACATGAATAAAATATGTAAGTTTACAGAAATTTCTATAAACTATTTAAAGCGTGTATCGTGATTATCACGTCAAGCCTACGATCCATCAATACCTACACAAATACAGGAGTGCTCACCAATATTCATAACGATTCCGCCGAGTCATCGAACTGCGCATGTTCCTGTATTGTGATAAATCACCCTTCAGTCGTACGATCGGCTTAGTCATTAGCTACAATTTGTATAAAGTTTCCATACCCTAGATTACAGTATAATCAGTAAGGGTAGTAGCGACAAGGCCTTCGCATGACGTAAGTCTTGAACAAATATCGATAATTGCCTATAAAACTGTCTATGAAGGTGCGTTCCGAAGTTTGCCTAAACATTATAATACATACTTAGAGTAATGACACTTGGAGAGATAGTTTCATTCAAAGTTCCGTTCATAGCTGATGTCAAAAATCTATCAAAATGTGTGCTCGACCATCACGTATTTACTGTCATCGACTTGCACATCAGCATTCAAGTGATGTTTCAAGTGGGTAGACGTTTTTGTCGTGGAGTTGGGAATGAAATTGTGCCAAATTTTGCTTGTCGTATGTAGCGAGGAGCAGGACGGTATAAGCTTTAGAAGGCTTATTAAAAGTTGCGTCACTCAACCTGCAAAGTATGTTCATCTAATTACATACACGATAAAAATGTGTCTTTGATCATCATAATTAGGAAAAATGATTATAATTAATTTAATAGAATTATTCAGAGATTATTATTCATTGCTCAAATTATTGGAACAGGCTTTTCCGAACGCAATTCAACACGGCAATTACTGTCAGGTATAAATTAAAACTGTTGGTTTTATTTATTTATGTTTGCAAAAAATAATCTTATCAATTTTGATTATTCATTGCTCAAATTATTGGAACAGGCTTTTCCGAACGCAATTCAACACGGCAATTACTGTCAGGTATAAATTAAAACTGTTGGTTTTATTTATTTATGTTTATTTATTTATGTTTGCAAAAAATAATCTTATCAGTTTTGATTATTCATTGCTCAAATTATTGGAACAGGCTTTTCCGAACGCAATTCAACACGGCAATTACTGTCAGGTATAAATTAAAACTGTTGGTTTTATTTATTTATGTTTATTTATTTATGTTTGCAAAAAATAATCTTATCAGTTTTGATTATTCATTGCTCAAATTATTGGAACAGGCTTTTCCGAACGCAATTCAACACGGCAATGAGTGTCAGGTATAAATTAAAACTGTTGGTTTTATTTTTTTATGTTTATTTATTTATGTTTGCAAAAATTAATCTTATCAGTTTTGAAACGATTTAAAGAACTGAATATTTTCAAACGAACTAACCCACATCTTGATGTCCTACTTCATTCGTTCACTTCGCCTGTGTGTAATAGGAGCTAGTCGCATCACTTCCAATTAAAAGAAGAATAATTTTTCTATTAAAAAACCGACTTCAAACGTGTTCCGGACCGCGGTACCTCCAAGCCGGGCCAGTCGAGTGGACTGTATGTGGCTAGAGGAGTGTAGGCGGAGGGACCGACTCGGTGTCCAGTACCACGGTCGTTGGCGGGTGGAACGTGCGCTGGGATTGCTTCTCGGAGAAGAAACGCAGGCTTTTGTGTGCTCTTGATGTCGTAACAGGCCCCTGGCGAGGTGACCCAAGAGCGAGGCGTAAATGAAGGGTTGTCCGTGAAAGAATGTCGTCTTGAGAGTGTCGGCTGAGAACGGAATGACAGACTGCCTATAGAGAGTGCAGTGACTAAAGGCTGAAGACAGAATGTGTCGGGAACGCGGCTTGCGTTCGTATTTATCACCGAACGGCAATAACGGGACCGTGTGAATTTCTTCGGCGATCCCTGTCGTGTACCTGCGATAAGGGTAGCGGGCGCTGTCTGTTGCGCCCGCACCATTGTCAGTCTAATAGCATACGGTACTTTATTACTGTTCGCCGATTTATTATTTTACTACCTACGGCCTCGCTGTTGGGCTCCCTCACCATTAAAACTGCCGTTACGACATCCGTTTATTTATATAACTTAAAACTATCTTAGAAACTACTATTTATAATTAAATCCTTCGGTCGTCGCGAACATTCTCCCGCCGTGCAGCGTCGTCCAGGGCGCTGCATTCTAAAGCGTGAGCGGCGGGCGTAGTCGGAAGAATGCTTAACTTTTTTCCTTGTCTTCTTAGAACTCCGGTCGTGCAGACGTCGACCACCCGGGTAATGTCGTAGGCTCCCGGGTGGATGGCTTTCTCGATCCCGCTCGACCGTATGTTGCAAGTAGGCGTGTTGTCTGCGGCGTTTACGACGTCGGCGTCGCCGGCTTGCACGGCGGGTCCGCGGCTGTGGGACTCCCGCCGGTATTGCAACTTGAGGAGGTAGCGGTTTCAGAAGATGTCCGTTAGGTATCGCGTCACGCGTCGCGCGTGCCGGATGATTTCGGTCTCCGGCGCGGTCATTAGGACCGCGCTGCTTTGTCACCGTGTCCATATACGTCTGTCCTGTCATTTTGCTTGGCGTAGCGAGCTCAGCGTAGCCCTTTTTGGCTAACGCAGTCGTCTGCTCGTGATGTCTGGCGGCTGACATCGGCACTTTCTTCATCTGTCGCTTCACGGAGATGAGTCGTCGGAGTGAGGCGTCATTGTTGTTGCGCAACGCATAATTATTTCGAGAGAGTAGCGCAGTCTCATAGCGCCCGTCTGGTTGTTGTTTTGTCTGTTCTTGTAATGTCTCGAGAGCACATTGTTCTGGGTCGCTGACTGACGTTTTCGCAGCGACAGTGAGGCTCTCGATGGCGTTAGCTCCCGCGGTCGGCGTGGCGGCAAGAACGGGCAGCTGCAGTTGTTCAGCGATGACTGGCATTGACGGTGGCGGCGGTGGCGGCATGAGTGGCGGTGCAATCGGTCGTTTGCGATGTTCGTCTCTCATCGAGACTATTTGTTGTGCGCTCAACCAGATTTCTACGCGGTGCTGTGACTGCACTACGACGTCTTCTTCGGTCAAAGTAGTGCATGCGTCCTCTTTGTCTTCGACTTCAGGCATCGGAAGTTGAACAGCAGCGAGTTGCACATTTGTCCGTGCTTCTTTTTCCTGAGCGCGCGCGTGCTCTGCTTGTGTGCGCGCGTGCTCTACTTGTGTGCGCGCGTGCTCTGCTTGTGTGCGCGCGTGCTCTGCTTGTATGAGTGCGTGATTTTCTTTAGCGCGCGCGAGTTCTTCTTTGGCGCGTGCTATCCGCAGCAGTCGCGCGGATTGTCGGCTTGGCCTTTTTGATGTTGTCCGCACTGAAGCTGTATTTTCAGCGTCTGTGTAACAAGCCGCTGTCTCATCATAGGCGGCTTTGAATAATAACCGCTCTTTGTGCGACCCATCATGCACAGGTAATTCGAAACAGCGTGGCAATAAGCTCGGTCGGACTTGGCTGTTAGAGAGCGTAATGGCTGCAGCGAGCTCGGTGATCGGATCGCTCGGCGTAACGGTAGGCATATTGTATCTCTCAGTATAAGCTTCCGCGGCCGGCACGGGGGCAGGAGCAGGCAGCTGTAGTTGCGCGGCAGTGGCTGGCATTGACTGCGGCGTCGGTGGCGGCATGAGTGGCTGTGCAGTCAGTCGTCTGTGATTATCGTCTCGCATCGAGACAATCTGTTGCTCACTCAGCCAGGTGTCGATGCGCTGTGACTTCGCTGCATCGTCTTGCTCGGATAGAGTGGTGCGTGCATCTTCGGCTTGGGCTTCAGCTTCCAGCGTCTCGAGATGCGCGGCAGCAAGTTTTTCTTTAGCGCGCGCTATCTGCACCAGTCGCTCGATCTTTCGGCTTGACTTTGTTGTTGTCCGCCCCGAAGCTGTGAGCGGCGGGGCAGCGCGCTGTGTCATAAAGTCGGCGGATGCAGGGGGCGCGGCGGCATTATCTGTTGCAATGTCGATCGTCGTTGTCGGCGTAGAAGGTGAGGTGACGTGGTAGTATCGGACCCCACTGTTGTGTCGCGTCGGTGAGCACTGCGCATAGTATGTAGACGGCAGTGTTCGGTATTGCGTCGGCTGGGAGGAGGGCCCTGTCAAAGGTAGGCCCTGCGTCGCCCCCAGCGTTGAGGCGGCGGCTGCAACCGATATGACGTTACGGTGCGGCGCGATGGCGTGAGAGGACGACGCGCGCGGCGGTGGCGCGCCGGTCACTCCCATAATCCGAAAGGCGTGTTCTGATGACTCTCGGATTCTTTCTGGGCGATAGACGGCATCGGTGGCGATAGCGGTGCGTGTCGGCTGGGAGGAGGGCCCTGTCAAATGTAGGCCCTGCGGCGCCCCCAGCATTGAGGCGGCGGCTGCAACCGATGTGACGTCACGGTACGGCGAGATGGCGTGAGAGGACGGCGCGCGCGGCGGTGGCGCGCCGGTCGCTCGTCCAAGCTGGCCGATAGCCCAGAAGGCGCGTTCTCTTGACTCTCGAATTCTTTCTAGGCGATAGGCGGCATCGGTGGCGATAGCAGTGCGCGGGGGAAGTGCGCTCGGCAGCGGCGCATTCCTTTGCGCACACGATGTCGTCGATATGAGGACAGCTTCATTTTCGGAGCGTGTCGACGGAGGGCGTTCCGTGGCGGCTTGATGCGACGCCCTCGACGTCTCGGAGCGTGTCATCACCATGTTTCTGAAGGCGGGCGGTGACACTGATGGCGAACGGGCACTTCTTCTCGTCGAAGGTAGATCCGGCTACGGAATTGTGGATCAATGTTCGGAGGCGGGCGTTGTCGCAGATGGCGAATCTTCTCGTTGAAGTTGAATCCGGCTACCGAAGGACCAATGTTCCGGACCGCGGTACCTCCAAGCTGGGCCAGTCGAGTGGACTGTATGTGGCTAGAGGAGTGTAGGCAGAGGGACCGACTCAGTGTCCAGTACCACGGTCGTTGGCGGGTGGAACGTGCGCTGGGATTGCTTCTCGGAGAAGAAACGCAGGCTTTTGTGAGCTCTTGATGTCGTAAAGGCACCCTGGCGAGGTGACCCAAGAGCGAGGCGTAAATGAAGGGTTGTCCGTGAAAGAATGTCGTCTTGAGAGTGTCGGCTGAGAACGGAATGACAGACTGCCTTGAGAGAGTGCAGTGACTGAAGGCTGAAGACAGAATGTGTCGGGAACGCGGCTTGCGTTCGTATTTATCACCGAACGGCAATAACGGGACCGTGTGAATCTCTTCGGCGATCCCTGTCGTGTACCTGCGATAAGGGTAGCGGGCGCTGTCTGTTGCGCCCGCACCATTGTCAGTCTAATAGCATACGGTACTTTATTACTGTTCGCCGATTTATTATTTTACTACCTACGGCCTCGCTGTTGGGCTCCCTCACCATTAAAACTGCCGTTACGACATCCGTTTATTTATATAACTTAAAACTATCTTAGAAACTACTATTTATAATTAAATCCTTCGGTCGTCGCGAACAAAACGCAACTTACTAAATCCTTCACAATTGTAAACTTTTTAAAGATACCTCTCTTCACTAGCTCTTTTTTTCTCTTGTCAAGAATACGAATTGTCATTGAATGTCAAATGCTCGTCTTCGAAGATTAGAAAATGTGCAGATGCTTATACGATAATCCTTAATATTTTACACTCTTGCAAAGAAAAACGTGTAGGTGGAACTCTGCGATTCTCAGGAATACAATGAAAATATTTTCATTTGTAGAGATAATAAACTTCATCAAAATTCAAAAAAAAACAAGCGATGTTTATAAAATAATTATGGGACCAACTTGGAAGCTTTCTCTATACACCAATTCTAAACACAAAAATTAGTTCTCGAATGACGGAGTAATTCGTGTACACACATAAAAAAAAATACGGTACGAATTGTTAACCTCCTCCTTTTTCGAAGTCGGTAAAAAAATAAGTTACGCGTTTAATTACGCTCTTAACTTCATAAAACTAAGAAAAACCAGCGACGATGTTTTAGTTTTACCTTGCCTATGCCAGAGATTTTACGGCCTTACCGGAAAACATTACTTAACTTTAAGCATTGCTTAACATTATTTTGTCAACTTCTCGCTGACACGTAATGACATTTGCGGAAAGAAGACAGCAGAGAATTTAAGACGATAGTTAAAGTTAAGTAACGTTTTTCGGTAAGGCCCTTAGTGGCTATAGATTTGCTAGCAAATAGGCTTTTGTAGTAAAACTGACCATTTTTCCATTCAAAGGTTTCCTAAAAAAGTAACAACTAATTGAAAATAGAAAATAAGAAGAGCCAATACGGTTCTATACATTTGTAAGCCATCAGTTCATTATGTTTCATATTTATTAAAGAACCTGTTAGGGTCTGCAGTTAGTTTACTGCATATAGTGTAGCGAACCCGAGCAAGGCTAAGCGGTTTTCAACGTCGACGCACAAAGCCGGGTTTCAATTTAACATAACTTTTGGGTGCAATAGACGTTTATTAAAATATAGTTACGGTCATAATCCGGATTTGAGGGCGCTCTCACGTACACGGCGACTCGTCCGGACTAACGTATTAATCTTGCCTACGGTGACGTGGGTTGGCTAAGTTTTTGGATAAACCATCTAAGGATAAACTATTTTGTTAACTTATTGCTAAGTTGGGTTCACAACATTGTTAACTATTAATAATCAAAGTAGCGTTGCTTAGTTACGCTTTCCAAACATATTATGACGTATATAACTACTGAATTTTCTTGGCAATTTTTAGGCTTCCGTAAAAGGTGTAGGAGAGCCTATTACTAAGTCTACGTTGCCTGTCTGTCCCTCTGTTTGTCCTCCATTCAAACGGCTGCATTATTTTGAAACGAAACAGATACAAAGTGGAAGTTGGTCATAATCATAGCTTCATAACTCGTAGACCGTCGACTATAACGCAATTTTCTCGAAAAAAATCTGTACAGATTTACTTGATGCTTATTTACCCTACAAAATAACACACTTAAACCAACAATTTGCTAAGAAACAATATTATCCACCATGACAGTATTATTTCTTATTTTGGCTTTACAATGAATAGCACATTTTTATCCAAAAATATATTAAATTTACACTGATTAATTAATCCATCAAAGCTCATTTTGACGCACTTCATTAACGTGCATAATTTTGAGCATTTTAAAAGAAAAATACAAATTTCAAATACTTACAGGCCCTCGAATTCTGTGCTTACGGGCTTTAGGCTTGGGAGGTATCGATAAATAATTAATACCTCATAAATTACGGCAACGCGTTGACTTGACGTTGCTTGTGTTATCTCGACTGCTAACTTCATATACATTTTATTACACGTTAAATTTTATAGATATAATAGACATAAATTATGAGTACGTTTTTATGGTGCCGTAGCTCAAAAGGCAGAAACGTAACCTTTATCGCTTGTCCTTCTCTTTGTTAAGACCACTGAAAGCCTGACCCAAAAAGAGTTATAAGTTTGATTTGTATAATTGTGTGTCTGTCTGTGGCATCGTAGCTCTTAAACGTATGGACCGATTTTGATCAAATTTTTTTTTTGTTTAATCAGAGCTAATCCAGAAGAGGATTTCATCATTCTTAACTATATTTCATCAAAATCGGTTCAGCCGTTTTTTGTCGATGGTTTTTGAGCTTTCTAAACTTATACTTGTCTCAGGAACTCTTGAAGTTGTAAAAATATCATGCTTGTAAGTCAAAGCGTTAAAAATATAACTTTACAAAATCAATTAATACATCAGGAAATATATAGCTTTAAAATAATAAATTTTGTCAAAGAAATTAAACGATTACTATTACTCTTGTAATGTGAAAAACCTGAGCTTCCTGAGATATTTACATTCAATCGTGGGTAATCTAAAACACAATGTTAGTTTATACAATTATCTTTTTTAACTAAGTTTTATATAATCTATTATTTTGTAAATAATCTAGCATAAAACCTCGACTCGATCTTTTGAGTCGAGATTTTGTGCTAGATTATTTATTTATATAGATTTTATTGATATATATATCTTCATTAACACTCACTCACACCAAGTTTACCCAAATTTAGTAATTCCTCAAAATCTCCGCAATAAAGTTAATTAATATCCTTACTTCCACAAAATATCCCATCAACATAAATACGTGGTTGTTTACCCAAATTAATTAAGTACACATTAGATAATAAATTGTATAACAATATATCTGATTACGCTCCTCATCTTATCTAGCACTTTGTTACGATAAGGGTGTGTAGGTGTGCAAATTGTTTGTTCTTATAATGGTGTTTAGTTTTTGGGGTGTTTTGTAGTAAATAGTGTTAAGATTTTGGCTCAAAGCACGTAGCTATCTATTTGGCGCATCACAAAACGTTTAAACATATAAATCACTGAGTGCATGGACATATTAAAAAAATGAGAGATAGATTTGTTTATTTAGATATGAGAATTATAAAAAAATATATATTCAGATATCATTTTTACTGGCGACGGAGTTTTGAAACAAATGTTTCGGTGATCCTCAGCCAATTTCAAAGATATCGAAGAAACACTTCTTTAAAACATTAATAACTAAACTCACTTATTTTATATGTTTATTTTATTTAATATATGTTTAAAAATGTTTGGATGTGCAAGCGCAATATTTCTTTTGTTTATTATATGTTAACACACAGTAAAAATATGACTAGGTAGGTACTTAATATTGAAAATAAATTGGATATCTATTATTTTAATTTTTATCTACCGCTTTGTTGCGAAAACTGTGTTTAGGTGTTTATGGTGTTTATTTCAGAAACATTGAGATTTGTTTAGTTTTGAGGAGTTTAACATAATACAAGAATGTATTCTGTAAAGTGATTGTTTTATTTCTTAACAGTGTATATAATTTTAAATTAGAAAACAAAAAATATATGAATATGTCACATTTCAAAATGAAGATTAAAATAAATACTTAGATTCTAAAATATTAAATTAATAAAATAAATAAATTTAAATGAATTTGCTTTGTTTTACAGAGAGATAGCAATGTCAATTACACAATATCTTTCAGTAAAATCGCACTGCCATGTAAATCGCAATAACATGTTCCAGCCCCTTGTAATCTCGCTAAGCGGCAGACTCGCATGTTTCCCGTCGCGACACGGCGACGAAAGTGACACATACCACTTCTTTCGCTTCTGCCGGATTCAGATTCTAATCCAGCCTTATGTTTTCTTCATTGTTTTGCGTATGCCATTTTATTTAGGTGAATTATATTTTATTATTTTCCGACTACTTAAGATGAAGAGTCATGTTTTTGGGTTGTAATGTAAGTGTACACATATATATATATATATATATATATATATGTAATGTTGCTAGCCTATTGGTTTTTTAACCCTATTAATCCTATCAGGGCGGTCAATAAAAGTGGTGGTAGACGGATTCTGTTCCGAAGCCATGCCTATCAACGCTGGAGTCCCCCAGGGTTCTGTGCTATCGCCTACACTATTTATCTTGCATATCAATGACATGTTGCAAATAGGTAGCATTCATTGCTATGCTGATGATAGTACTGGTGATGCACAGTACTCTGGTCGTGTAGGGGCCCGACAGTCCGAGGTGGAGGAAAACAGGAACAAACTTGTGTCTAATATTGAGAATTCCCTGGAGAAGATCTCGGACTGGGGTGACCTCAATCAGGTCAAGTTCAACCCTACGAAGACACAAGTCTGCGCGTTCTCTGCGAAGAAAACCCTCTTTGATCAAGCTCCGCGGTTCCAGGGCGTTCCTCTCAAGATCTCGAAGAGCTTGGAGATCCTAGGCGTCAATATTTCTAGTGAGGTTCAGTTTCGGGGTCACCTAGAGGTGAAAGCAAAACTTGCTTCCAAGAAGCTTGGTGTGCTTAACAGAGCCAAGCGGTACTTCACACCTAGTCAGCGGCTTCTACTATACAAAGCGCAAGTGCGGCCCCATATGGAGTACTGCTCCCACCTCTGGAATGGCGCACCTGCTTATCAACTTCAGCCTCTTGACTCCCTACAGCGACGAGCCATTAGAATTGTTGACGATCCCAAGCTTACTAATAAGCTAGACTTACTTTGTCTGCGTAGAGATGTAGGATCCCTTTGCATTTTCTACCACTTGTTTTTCGGGGAATGCTCTGAAGAGCTTTTTGAACTAATACCTGCTTCGGAGTTCCACCATCCTACTTCACGAAACCGCCAAAAAGCTCACCCCCACATTTTGCATAACTGGAAATCCCATACAGTCAGGTTCTCACGCTCCTTCCTTCCGCGAACCAGCAAAATGTGGAATGTCCTTCCTCGGAAGGTTTTCCCGCCGAGCTTCAACAAAGAGCGTTTTAAAAAGGGTATCTACAAGCACCTTTCCGGGTTAGCAAAGCAACAGTAATGTCAGTGATGTTGCAGTTGTCCATAGGCGACGGTTATCGCTTACCATCAGGCGAGCCGTCAGCCTTTTTGCTTCTCCTATTTTATAAAAAAAAAAAAAAAAAATTTCGGTGAGCGTGATCTGCCCAAGTATTCAGAACTCATTAGGATTCGGAATCGATTCGGAATCTATATCTCCGTTTCTGTCATTCTCTATGGAAATTACAGAGACGAAGATATAGATTCCAAATCGATATGACAGAGACGAAGATATAGATTCCGAATCCGAATGAGTTCTGAATTCCTGTGCGGATCTGCATGATCTTATTCTTCCTTGCCATTTTTACTACCGGACAGTTAGAGACACGAAAAAACATCAAAGTTTTAAAATGGCTAATACAAAAACTTAAAAGAAACTGTTGTAATTCTACTTTCTTTGCGCGTACTGCTAAATTACTGAATACACTCCCTGAGAGGGTGAGTGGGTCTTTCTTGGAAGATTAAATCTGGTTGTCTTTGAATCGAGAGTGAATCAGTTTCTTCTAGGTAAGTACGTTTCATTCATCAAAAATAATTATAATTATGAACAGAAGAATAATGGGTAAAATTTAACAAACTTCCTTCAAAAAGAAACGGCAATAACTAATAAACAATCCCTCTACCCAAGTCACCGTCTGACCCAATACGGGCCGTTTTTATGAAAATAAACCATTGATCCATCTCTCAATTTGGCATTGATTGGGTCTTAACTTTTCTTGACTTTGTTGATGTTTCCGTCTGTTTGCACCCAAGAGACGGTTTATATTTGGGTCAATTTTAAACTAGATTCAGTGTTCTATATCGGCTTTGACGGAATACTTTTGTAGCTCTTATGTCTGGTCCAGAAAACAATATATTCGATTCGAGACAGTCTTTATTCGATTGTTGGTATATTTGCTACAGAAAGTAAACTATGAATTATCTCATACTATGTCATATTTTTTTATAGAAACTCATGAAACATCATATTTATATCTATTCTTATTAATCTAATCGGAAGCACTTCGGGCCATTGGACCTTTAATATTTTAACAGCAAAACTCCTTTTTTGTTTCCTCTTTTGATTACGTGCCATCTTTAGACCTTTCTTTTTCTTTTATATTACCCAATCTTTTGCAATACTCTCAAGTCTCAACGTCGGTAATTTTGAATGGGCGAGTGGCTTTGTATGGCTATTGTTATGATACGATAATACAAATTTAACGAAATAGCATTTTAGATATCATACAAAGTTACGCACCTGTTTAAAATTACCCACGAGGACAGTAACTCCGAAACATCTTTGAGAAGTGAAAACACAGTAACATCATCTAGGATCATAATGTCCAGTGAACCAAAATGATAAGTTCCAAAAGGTTCAGAAGCTCAAAAGGTCCAGTGTTAAAAAGACCAGAATCCAAAGTGAGAAATCCCAAAAGGTCTAGTCTGAAATTAAGTTGAACACTCACCCTTTTTCTCAAAAACATATTTTCTCTGTAAAAGACAATCTGAGGGAGATTAACTTTAATACCATAACAGTTCTTTAACGTTATTTTATGTATTCTCTCCATCTTTGACTAGACTTAATTAAGTCAGAGGAATCCCAACCCTTGAAGATAATGCTTAATCGGGCTTTTCACAGCTTACATCATAGAATTAGTCTTAGTTGCGAGGTTCCCAGTATAATTAATGGTATATTTTAAGCCATAGACAAATTCAACAACGACAAGTATTATTAAAATTGGCTGGTAAATGGCGCCACAACAAACAGTAATTAAAAAAATCGCCGTTAAAAAATTAAGAACCTGTATTCCAAGTTTTAACAAAATTATTTGCGCAATGAAATTATTTCATTCCTTTACACAGTTTGCATAGTTTTTGACCAAAATTCCAATTTCATAATAAACCTACGACTTATACTTACATAACTTTCTTAGCCCCTAAAATTACTGCTATAAAATTCTTGTGGATAAGAGAGCACTTAATAATCAACGAAATAAAAATTTACGTCCAAGACAGAGACCTTCTATTCTTTATGAAGTAAGACGTAGTCAAGTAGATTCAAGTTTGAGACAGAAAACGCCAGAGGTTCAAGCTTCATTATTCCGGACTTTGGTGGATGAAATAAAACTCTGCCATTTGGTTTAAAAGACTATTGTTTTAACCAAACGTTTCTTTAAACGGATATTTGCAGCTTCGAATTTCAAATTCGGAACTTTGTGAAGTAACTTAGTTGGTACAATATTAAGTTGAGTAACTTGGTGTTACTTACACTTTATTAGAATTATATTACTATGAAAATTTTAATGAACAAGAGTGAAACCTTTCCTATTTTCTGAAAACTTGGTAATCTTGGTAATCTTGGAATTTTCAAGGCTCTAAAGTGACTAGATATCGTCTGGACCTACGTGCTCCATCTTCTACTATACCGTGTCCCTGACCGTCAGGCTAGTTAGTGATCAAATGTATTTAGTACTTATATAAAAAAATATTGATCATTTTATGGATGCAAGCCGCTTCCAATCGGTCTTTTTGGAAATCCATGGGGGAGGCCTATGTCCAGCAATGGACTTCTTATGGCTGAGATGATGATGATGATGATGATCGTTTAATGGATATGTCTTTATAAATTCATTATATCTAATGTTTCCTGGAATGTTTGAAATGTCTGAAATGTTTTCCTAAATTTTGAAAATCTTCATTTAGATCATTTAAATTCTTAAAAACCCTACCAAATTTGTGCCTTGACACAGTTTTGATCAGTATTAAATTTTAAAATTAAATTTAAAAATAATACTAATTACAGAGTACTTCTTAGTTATATTTCGAATCACTTTTAAGTCAAAATGTCCGATTATAATTTTTAACCTCATTTGGCGGTCTCTAGCTTCTTAAACGACCTACTGCGTACCCAGTAAAAAAAAAACCCACTTAATATAGCCTTGAAACTGTTGTTAGATATTATGACTTAAACTAGACGTGAATTACCCATACTTATAGTAAAAACATAAACAAAAAAAAAACATAGGTACAGACCGAATTGATAACCTCCTTCTTTTTGCAAGCCGGTTAAAAGGTACATTTGTTTTCAAAATAAGGAAATCATTTTAATTGTTATATTTTTGTAATAACGGCAGCCTTTGTAAATCAAGGGAAGACATCATTTCCTACCAAATAATGGAGATACTTTTTAACACAAAAATTTGTGCATGATAACATTTGACCCACTTTTTAATAAATGTTCTATCTAAAAACTTTAAAAATCCTATAATATTATCATTATAATATCTTAATCAGTAACTTTTAAAAGGCTTAGATGCCGGTTTATTATAAAATGTCACAACTCAAATTTAGCAACTTCTACAAGTTGGGAAACCGTTGCCGAAGATTTAAAGTTTTAACAACTTTAGTTTCACACTTTCAATAACTCAGTAAGGTCATTAAAATTATTTCGAGTGGTTTTTTTTTAATTTTTGATATGAAATTATACTAGCAAAATATATCAAAGCATTTTTTGGAACTTAACAAACTTAAGCACTTACTAGGTAAGGTAAGTATTCCTAGTTTCAGATGTTTTGTATCATCGAAGCCCAACTCGGAACTTTTGTTAAATAAAATACCGTTCTTTTTATTTAAAAAATTGAGCTCCACTGACTCCGGTCCGTGCCTTATATAAGGCACGGACCGGAGTCAGTGGAGCTAATTTTATTTTTATTAATTATATTATTTTTCAACTAAGATTACTAATTTTATTTTTTAACTAAGATTACAGTTGTTTTTAAACTAGCATACAAGAGGAATATATATACACAATACCGTTAACAAGCCCAACTCGAACTTTTGTTACATTTTTAGACTTCTATATTACAACAGTGTATATTATATTACTTCTATATAACAATGTATAGCCTATTTATTAGCGAAATTTGACATTTACCTAAATGTCAAATATAAGCCGCCATATGGCTGTAATAAATGGATTTTTTTATAAATTAGCAAGTGTGTACCCCATATTCCCCAAAATAGAATTATTTTTTTGACCACGTGACTATAGATATTATTAAATAAATGGTATTGGGTACAAAACCTTACAACATGTTGCCTCTTGCCATGCTCATGGCCAATAATTTTTTTCCCCCTACGCAAAAAGAGGGGTGTTATAAGTTACGTGCATATTTGTGTATATCTGTAGTATCGTAACTCTCAAACGGGTGGACCGATTTTAATCTAGTTTTTTTTTGTTTGAAAGAGAATGTTATAGTTTTTAGCTACGATTTACCAAAATCAGTTCAGCCGGTTTTTTTGTCGGGGGTTTTTGAGTTTTCTAAACTTATACATGATAATACTCTTATTGTTTCTTAACATAAGATATCATATATTACTCAAATTTTAATACTTCTCTTAAGATATAAAAGTAAAGTCTTCGTTTTGAAGGAAATAACTTCAAACAAGACAAACATTTGTAAAGATAATTATGTTTATGTAAAGCTGTATCCACAGCTGCCTGTTTGTCTGTTATTAACTGTTTTTAATAATCTAACATAATGTGGTAAGCCAAATTATATAATGTACATTTCAAAAATGTGTTCTCCTTCTCTTTCTCTCTCTCTCTCTCTATCTCTTTTCAATTATTTTCAATTAATTCTAACAAAGAAATAAGCGGTAAAGTGCGTGTATTAATATTATTTCGTGCCACGCGCAAAGCAGGGTTCCGTAGTTGCATATCATAATTTATATCAGCTTAAAATGCCAAGGGATACTATGAACATACGAGTTAAAATACTTATGTTATTTTTAGTAAAATTTGCATGAAATTTTCATATCTTTCTTTAAGTACATTTTTAACACGCTTTTATTAGGTCGACCTGTATGTAATGAAATCTAAGGTAACTAATTTAACCATCTTCCAAGGATAGTCTAGCGTCATGAAAATTGGCAGCTGTATGTAGTTCTGATGACGATACAATAATATGGTACTGTCGAACTGATCTGATGATGGAGCCGGAAGATATGAACTAGAACTTCATGATGGAACATCGTATCTTAGCTGTGTTTGGATTTGTTAGAAAAGTCTAGTAATGAACTTTGACCACAATAATTTGTAGCGTGTTTTTAGTTTTTTAAACTGTAATTTATTAAAGTTATGATCGACTGTTACCTACTCGTTTGTAAAGAAATTCATTTCTCACTTTTCTAATATCCCCTTTCAATGATTTCGTATGTTTAAAAATGTTGTGATGCGCGAGAGAGATAGCTGCGCGATATGGACACATCCTTAAATACAGTTGAAAGCATTAATGTGGATCCATCTGAAAATTTCTGCAAACATCCTAGTCTCTCATACTTACATTGTTACGAGTCAGAAGCCTTACACCGATTCGAGTCTCTCATACATTGTTAGCCTTACGCCGATTTGACAGAGTTTGTAATAATTTCTAATAAAACTTTATATTCTCAATTTGGTAACTTTTAAAGACAAAATGTGTGCTCCGTTTTGGAATTATGTATGTCGTTGCCGAGTATAAATACGCATTCCAGTCGAACGGCTAGGATAATTAAAAGTTGACATTTAGACGTCTATACGCCGATTTGACTTTCAACAAATTGACTGGAATCTAGTTCATTAGAAAGTTTTCTTGTTTATCATAAAAAATAAGTTATACATGTTTTGCTGTTGGAAGTTTTCTTAAGGTATCGCGATTCATCATCATCATCATCATCTCAGCCATAAAAAGTCCACTGCTGGACATAGGCCTCCCCTATGGATTTCCAAAAAGACCGATTGGAAGCGGCTTGCATCCAGCGTCAATCGCTAATCGTTTAAGCGTTGTATCGCGATTCAATGAAGTTCAATAACTTTAACGAATTTGTTCTATTGCTTATGTTCTATGTATTTAATAATTGTAATTTGTAATTTTTAGACCAAATATTGAACATTTTGTCATGTTTATGGTCACTTACTGACTAGTATATTCATGTACAAGTATATTTTTATATGAAAATATTAATATCTGCTACTTACCTGAAAAAAGGAGGTTCTCGGTAAGATTGTATTTTACCAACTTCGTAAGAAGGAGGGTTATGTTTTTCGAGTGTATGTATGCTCGTATTTATGTATGTTTTTATATGAACGCTTATAGCCTAAACGGCTTGACCGATTTTGATGTGCGAGATGTCGTTAGATTTGTCATCACTCCCTGAGTTAATAATCCCTTAATTAAGCTTTCCCAAAAATGAAAAGAGTTTTATCTATCTATTTATCTATCAATATGCGTTTTTTTCGTAACCTCCAACGAACTTTTCCGTAGTAAATAAGTGATTTTATTAGAATTATTCTAAAAGATGCGCTTTTATATTTTTTTAGAGCGATTTAACGCATAATTTCTAACAAAAAACGTACAATCAATAGCGTATCAAGCGTAACGAAATCTTTAGTTAGACTGCAAAAACTTCTTTGCTGCATTCTGCAGTCAGTATTTGGTTTTTCTTTTAATTTAGATACTTGTTATGTTTGTTACCGCATAAATCCGTCATTTATAAACCGTTAAGGATTTTTTTTAAAGATGTACTTCCAGATTGGATCCACAAAAAAATTGAAAATGGCGAAGTTGGTTTTAAAGCAAAAGACCTAGGAAAAAATATGTCATCCAAATAAATTAAATTGCGTATTTTGAAGCCGGTTGTTTCAGCGTTTTAAAGTATAAATAAAAAACTTTTCAAATGCAAACAGATAGCGTACATCAACCAAAAAAAGTATTGAAATGTCGCGTTTTTTTTTTTTTTTTTTTTTATTAAAGTAAAGGTCATAACGGCAACACATGTCATCTACATTTAACCTACTATTAGACTAAGTTCCAACCGAACCGTTGCTAGCCTAGACATTTGACGAAATGGCGAGTTCACCGATTCGTCGACCACATATATATTTATAGCAGATTCATTTTAACTTTTATAAAACTTGGTTAGAAAACTTTCTAGAGAGCGTTATGGTTTCGATACGACCACTTTTAAAGTTGAAAGCCCTGTTTTCCTTTCAAAATATGTCAAAATAATGCTGTACTGTAGTAATAAACAATAATCCTTTTATTATCGTATTAATTATTGAAAAATCATTAATTTATCTAATAAGCTTTGTAAATTTAACTAAAATTAATAATATTTTTTTTTTTTTGTAATTTAACTTTGTGTATTTAATTTAGCTTTTTAAATATAATTTTTGTAATTTTTTTTAAACTCTCGAATTAATCGATAGTTTATTCATTAGCTTTAAAATAAACAATCAGAGGGCTGTATCGATTTCAATTAAGTATTAAATTCAAATTACATCTACTAGATATTTAAATAACCCGGTAGGCCCAGGTGGAGATAGCAGACTCGCCTCTTTCTGCAATAACACAACAAGCGCTAAAAATTTCTACACAACATTTTTTTTTTTTTTTAATTTAAACAATAAATGTCTGTCTATGTCTATGTCAAAAACGTGAATTGAGCTCGCAAATACACTTGAAATTAGTATTTATGTATTACAGAAACAGACTTTTAAAAAAAACGCTACGATAATAACCTCCTCCTTTTTTGAAATCGTATAAAAAGGAGGAGGTCATTTCATGAAGTAGGAGGTTCCCCATAACTCCGTCATTTATAAATCCATTTTAAAAAATCAGATTTTATCAAAATCAAATCAATTCATTAGCAACTTAGACTCGCCTCTTTCTGCAATAACACAACAAAAACAAAAATCAGATTTTATCAAAATCAATTCATTAGTTGGGTTTTTTTCACTTTGAAGTTAATTTTGGAGTCGTTTTTAAACTAAACTGAAACAACTGGCTAGTTTGCGGAATTCGATACTGCAAGTTATGCGATAACAAACATAAAATACCGGTCAAGTGCAAGTCAGACTTGCGCACCGAGGGTTCTGTACAAAATTATCTAAGTAAATAGTTCTATTCCTGAAACGTATCTCGAAGATAAACAGTACTAAGGGGCAAATTAAACTTTGCCATTTGAAAACTGTTGACCATACATCGACATAGATCGCGGTTAGTTTACTAACTACAAATAAGTTTATTAAGAATTGTCATTGTTTTTTTTAATGATGTAATTGGAGAACAAATAAATAAAATAAAATAATTTATTATTCAAATTAGCACCGTAAACACAAATTATGCTAATGATATAATTTATGATTTTATGAATTTATTATCGCAAAAAAGTAATTATTTTGCAACGAACCAAAAATTAATGGTTTTCAGCTTTTTTCCTTCACTTATAACTAAGTAGGTATATGACATTGCTTCTTGCTAAATTTTATGATTCTAGTTCAACGGGAAGTCCCACTATAGGTTTTGATTACCTTATGAGCGTCACAATATGTGCCATAAACGGATCATAATCGGCCTTATCTTTAGATTGCGTTGACTTAGAAACTTCATTTTTCACTGTTACAAAAGGTAGCAGACTTGAGTATTTGATATTAATTTCAGCTTGATACGTCCACGCGTTCCTGAGAAAACGGTCTTGACAGACGGACAGACGAACAACAAAATGATCCCATAAGGTTTCCGTTTTTGCCGACTGAGGTACGGAACGCTAAAAACACGACCAAATTTAGAACCTCCTCCTTTTTGAAGTCGGTTCAAAACCAACATTTATACATTTAAAAATATTTTTTATTTTCGTTGCACGAAACGTGAATATATTATTTCAAGTGGTAAATAAACCAAGATACTGTCAAACTGAGGGTTCCGAATATAAATTGCTAACTTATGGGTTCTACGTGAACAAAGGTATGAATCCGTGCTCATCGCCCGGTTTTCAGAATCGCCAACATGCAAATGCGGGTCGAGGAAGAATATTAATATTTATTCTCCATTTTGCTACTTAGGGACCGTATTCGTAGAGTTTATGTATTTTTAAATTGTATTTTGTATCTCTTAGAGCCTAAACGGTTTTTGACATTTGAAATTTTGACAAAAATATAGTCTATGAATCACAGAGTGTAAAGACAAATCTACCGACACCTTGTACATCAAAATTAGTCAAGCCGTTTAGGCTGTAGGAGTTAATATATTAAAGTACATACATATTCTACCGAAAAACATAACATTCCTTACGCTGTCGGGTAAAAATCTACAAATATACCTACATTAAGACCTACATATATAGGTAAATAAATTTCTAAATCCTTCCATTTAGTTTTGCCGTAACCGTATAATAAATCCAGCAAAGTACGAGTTTCACTCGTACACCAAGGCTTCCGTGAATTCCGTGATATATGGAACAATACATGATCATGAACACTAAGCCGGTCCACACGGCGCGTTGCGTCGACGTAGCGCTGTCGCTGCGTCGTTTTACATACAAATAATCATAGTGTTCACACGGTGCGCTGCGTCGACGCAACGCACTCACGACTGAACTGCAACCCCCGAGACGAAGCGGGCGGGGGTGTATTCATTGCGACGCCGGAACGGCAGCGGTCAGTTGTGCGTTGATAGGTAACGGACACACAATAGGTTAGACACACGCAAGCTCATTTCGTTTTGCGATGTTTTTACAAAATGCTCGCCGCAACTGTGCGTCACCGCTGCGACCACGGAACGTTACGACCGACTGCGTCGTGGGAACGCTGCGATGGCGATGGCGCAGCGCCCGTGTGGCCGTCTATGCGTTAAAATATTTGCGTTGCGACGACGCATCGCTCCGTGTGGACCGGCTGTAACACCAAAGTTCATTATTCAAAAAAATGTGCTTTACGTGGCTGGCCTTGTGGCTCAGATGGCAGTATGTCTGCTTGCCGAGCTGCAGGTCGTGGGTTCGATCCCCATCCAGGGCAAACATAGTACAAGCCATAATAGACATAGTAGTCCCATAGTACAAGCTTTGCTTAATTTGGGCTAGATGGTGTTGTGTGAAATGTCCACAAATATTTATTTATTTATTATTATTTTTTTTAGAATATTAAGAATTAAGAATATTTGTAGCTTCACATACTTTCTACAGTAGTAATAGCCTGCAATACTAGGCGTTCACTTAAAATATCAACTTCAAATATGTAAGTGTTACAGATCAACTTTCTTTATCCAAAGAGATGTTAACACTACGTTTTCTCTATTTTAAATTTACGTTACATGACACCTGCTGTCAACGAAACCGAAACGTTCACCTGTAATTTTTCTGTTCTTTTTTGTGAAATGAAAGGAGGCTTTATTTAGCAGTACTCGCTCAGTAACTTCCCATTTTTTCAAAAACTGTTTAATTAAGTTTGTCTTGCACTAGAGCAGTTTTTAATATTTATTGATTTACATCATATCTATTACCATTCTAAAGATACAGTCGTTTAATTGTAGGTCAGACAGACAGACAAACACCGTAGCCACACGAATAGGCTCCCTTAATATTATTATAATATGGTCTGTGGCCTTAATATGAAAGCCTAAAAACGTTGAGTCAGATTTTCGGTCAGATTAAAACGTGTACGTCGAGAACAATGTACTCAGGCATCCCTTTGACACCATAACGAACAATAACGGCCCGTTGTTTGTTGCAGATATCGGCATGCTATGATCGGGTAACAAGGAGAGCAGAATGCGACGGGTGGGCCTTTAAATCGTGATGAAACTTGTAATGCTGAACTTTTTGATCATGTTTGACGTGGTCTTCATATTCTTTTTGTTTCTTATCGCGGTGACGTGTGTGATGAATTATATGCCGGGGAAGAGCAAGCGGCAGGAGGTTACAGAGGAGGAGGTGGATGATGACGTGATACCTCCACCGCCGCTGTTCGCTGGTGATGATGACCAGCCTTCGAGGGATACGTACGTCGTCATATCACCGCCGCTGGAGAGTGCAAGAGCGAAAGACGGGTGTCCTGTACATGTTGTTTAGTATAAGCACTGATATAATAATGTAAGTATAATATAATTTAATTTAATATAATTAATTCTGTAAGTACATTATTATTACTTTTTACCATAAAAAAAACTGCGAACTGACAAAAGAGTTCGAAAAGAAAGAAGTTAACTATTCGGCTGTATTTTGTTCTATGTTTATTACGGCAAAACTTCGTTATTTATAAACAGACTTCATATGTTTTTGTTTGAAAGGATATAGTATTAGATTTGTCCCATAGAAATTTGATCAAAATCTGTTTAGTAGTTTGGAATTTAAAACAAAATTGCGTAATTCGAAGTTGGTTAATAACTATTATCACTGGACTCATTTTACTTTTTAGAAAAAAAATATGTGACTGTAAATAGGAGATTGTTATACGAGGGGCTAAAAAGACCCATTGTAACGGGGTAGATTTTTACTCCAGAGTTTTAGCGTGGGAATACATAGAAACCGAGTTACAATGGATTCTTAGCGCCGTGTGTTATACTCTACTTTTCACTACGATTGCGAGAAAATAAGATTTACAAACATCGGAAAATCTTAAAATAATGCTGCAATGTACATATCTACGTACTTGTATACCTCTTACCTTCCCAACAAAAAGAAATACAAAATACCGGACTGCTTAAGAGCGATTTCCATTATATGAGTGTTATAGTTCATATGCTATTCAGTGTAAGTTTTGAACTAGAAAGTATGTAAATACAGAGCTTTAGTGTAATTCCTTTATTCTTAAAATTAATTCTTGTAAAATAACTTGCCATAAGAGGCCACCCAGAAGTACAATTATTATTTTTATGACAATTTTACTAATATTATGACAAATATTTTAGCATGTGATTCTTGGGAAATTAAACCTTATCTATCAACAACTAGCACATCAATATCGGTCAAGCTGTTTAAGCTGAGGTAATTTTGAAACCTACATAAATACAACCCTTCTTACAAATATAAGCAAAACTATAAAACACGCGTCAAAAGTAACATCTGAAGCAATTTTGTTGAAATATACGACACGATAGATATAATGTGGGTGTCTTGAAATCGTGAGTGAATTGGTTTCTTCTAGGTAAGCGCACAACGTCGCTTAACTTCAGCTGAGTTGATGGCAAAGCGCAAACCTATTACTACATTAAAAAAAAAACATAAAAACAACACTCTCGATGAAATACTTTCAAACAAAAAAACTAGATTAAAATAGGTCCATCCGTTTGAGAGCTACGATGCCATAGACAGACACAGATACACACGTCAAACTTATAACACCCCTCTTTTGGGTCGGGGGTTAAAAAATGAAAAACATTACTTTCCTTGAGGAACCAGGTAAAAACTCGTTATTTCTTTCCCCTTCAACGCAGAGAACAGTATACAAACAGCTGATGTCACTAATCCGCCATACGATGCACTAAAGTATCTCCGGCACGAGAACTCGTAACATCCCTATAAAAGGAAATGTCAAAGCTTTTATGTGCCCTCAATGGTGGCATTAAACGCACTACATACAGTAAGAACGGAACGAAACATTCAATTCAATAAGAAGTATTATACATATAGTTCTAGAGATCAATAAATTTTCGTTTGAGTATCAAAAAAATTGTGTTAATTTCAACATCTTAGCTAATTAACTAACTAATTAGTTAACGGGGACCTCCTAATTTTGAATTGTCAACTCTTATTATTATAATAATATTTTCATAATACATTATTATTCTCATTTTTACATCCTTGCCTAATTCTAAAAAATATTCACAGGATCCGTGTAAAATTTAGTATCAAAGGATTATTACAAATATGATCAAAATCGAATCCGCAACATAGCTCCGATTTCGTTTCTAATCAATAAAAAATATCACAGGCAAAAATATTTAAATTTAACCCCAAAAGCCATTTTAGGCTAGAATATTTGGAAAATTCCATCCATAGAGATTAACAGATACAGAAGATACATATCAATACTTCTGAGAAACTGGGACCGAACCATCACTCTAAAAAGTGTCTGCTCTTACGGTTTTCAAATTTAGAAAATACTTCTTGCCTGCCGATTCAGTATAACACTTTGTTTGATCCATTATTCTGCCTAATCGACTATTTTCAAATAAAACACTTAATTATTGCTTATGATATCATTGACATTGCATCCCTCTGGAAAAATTAGTTACTAAAATAGCAAGAAAAAACTGAATTTTGCAGAATTTTACCACTCACCTTGTGTGACCTTTTACATTTAATATTAGGTATATGTTTTTGGTATAAATTTAACATTTAATTGTTGTTTGTTTCAGATCAACGTAGGAGTTTATTATGAAGAAGCCTTATGAGACCGTAGATGTCGAAAATTGAATGTAGACATTTTTTACCGAATAGTCAAGTTTTACATTAATACACGTTGAAGACTATGACAAGCGGAATTTTGGGACTCAAGTGATGATGGCATGATATTTGAAGTTTGGTTACAACTCTACTTAAGAATCTATAGGTCCCTAATCACCCGTCACGCATACCAATTGTTATCCGTACACATTTTTACACATAAAAGTGAAATGAAAAATGCACCATTTTTTTTTTTATATATGAACATTTATTTGTATCAAAACGAAATATTTGTTGATCTTTTGATGTTGCATAATTCTTAATTTTTGAATTCAGTCATTTCGTATCTTTTTTTTTTTTTCGCTGGATGCACGCTGCTTCCGATCGCTCTTTTTGGAAATCCATGGGGGAGGCCTATGTCCAGCAGTGGACTTCTTATGGCTGAGATGATGATGATATCTTTTAAAGTTAGTATGCGAAAACAAGAAGAATGATTAGCGACCTAAAGATCCTTAGGTAATAATATTGATAAAATACATTATTTTCTTGAGAATCAAGTATGTACCTATTTGTGAAAACTTTATAGAATCAGTTAAAAATGTAGTTAGAGAAACAAACACAAGCCTTGAAAATATGAATTCACTGAAACGTTGGGTATCTAGAAAATGATTAAGTATAGAATTTGTTAATAACGCTAACTTTATTACGTCACAGTTGCTTATAAGCCGCTCGTATGAATTAATATTTCTCGTGTGCTAGTATCAAAGCAAACAAAATGAATAATCAACATACATGCGTGCGAAATCCTAGCGGATTTATTTGTAGATGCGTAAACATTGATATTTATACAAACTGTCTCAAAATAAAACCGACGTGACACGATGTTTCACAAAGATTCAAAACGTTTTTAGCCCCCGACCAAAAAAGGGGTGCTATAAATCTTGCTGTGCAATATCTAATTTATTGTGGGGTTTTGATCGGCTGTAGTCGTGAGGATGCGTCTCCATTAACGAGAGCTGGCAGTGTTGTTAAAATAGAGAGTGCTCTTTATGGGTATGAAAAATAAGTATACTATTAATAAACTATCCATTCGTGCATAGTTTTTCGATGTTTCACATATTGTATGCGTCTACCGACAGCTCATTTTTTACTAAAAAATTTGATTGTCTGTAAAGTCGGTTTACGGACGATGGTTTAACGTGACAACGTCATAACAAACCATTGATGAAATGCAAACGTTACAAAGAGCGTAACGGGACAATGAGCGTAACGGGAGAATGAGTCATCCTATTTCGTGCGTGCAGCCGGCGTTCATCGATTTATTAGACGTTGTCACGTCAAAAAATCCTGGCTTAAAATACAAACACCGTCATCTCAGTCACAAGACGTCCATTACTAGACAAAGGCCTCTCTCACGGAGTTTGAAAAAGACTAGTTGAAAGCGGCTTACATCCAGCGTCTTCCTGCCACAAATATGATATAGTCCGTCTACTTTGAGGTATTTCTACGCTGGGCTAGCAGATGCACAGTCCCTTTGAGAACTTTTTGACCTCATCAGTCATCAGTTCTGCGCTAATAAAATACGTTTACTAGATCCTTAGCATGATATTAAATCAAGACACGGTTTTGGAAAATTAATATTTTAACCGTCGAAATATATTTGGTGCGAACATTTTATTGATAGTATTGTATGTTGAGTCCTCTAATGGATGCAATATATGACGCAAACAGTCAAAGATAAGCCGCAAGATGATCAGACGACCACCACAACATAAGTGTCAAGACGCTTCGGTTGCCGCCGATCGGCATTTTTATAAATCCATAAATCCAGCAACTTGTTGTGGCTGAGATGATGATGATGATGATTGACTACTTACTTTACATGCTTGATAATTACTCCACAGTGTTTCGTTATGAATAGTACTTAATTTTTACGTCGATTTTATTTGAGACAGCATTATTCTTTGCTACGTAAAGTGTTCAATTCTCGCGTCAAATATTTGCAAGTGCTTGTACTCGTATAATATATGAATGTGACTGAATATAGATAAAATAGATAATGATATTAGCAAATAAAATAGTTATATTTATCTGCGATTTGCTAATTTTATTTATTGTTTCGGTAGCTGGCCACAACTAAGAAAATCCAACGTAAAAACCTATATATTTGATTGATAAGATCCATATTAATTCACCAAAGTTGTTATTACCTATATGGATAATTTAAAACAAAGTACAAATCTTTGTGAGTTTTTTTATTAACTTGATGAAAACCTGGTGATCACGTATTTTATATTATAATACACGTATAAACAACATACGAAATATTATGTCGGAACTCTAGGTGCAACTAATAGTTTTGATCATATGGTGTTCTTCTTCAGGGTGAGTGTATAGAAGGCCACTTTTCGTTGTTTTGGATGCCATATTCCAAGTGATGTTTTACCTGCGTATAAAAAAAAAGAATAAATTAGAGACATAAAATTATACAAGCGTTGGATTTTCAACTAAGTCCACGGCCTAATAAAATATAGTTCCTTTTTCGATGTATACATTCCATAACTAATTATAAATTTAAATTAGATTTATAAATTTTTGCTTACGCTTATATGATTTCCACCAAATATTTTCCCATCTTCTATTATAGATTTGGAGAATTAATAATACTCAATTCAATGAATACCCAAATAATTCCGTATTATTAAATTTAATTAAGCTAGCAACCAATATAACCAATAGTTTAATAGCAATATTGTACCAAGACATTTAGTATATTAATACAATTATATTATTATATTGTATAGCTGTAAGTAATATAATGAAAACGACAATACGATGTATTACGAAATAAATTTTCATATCATTCAGTTTTAAGCTATTCGCTAATACTTTTAGAATTCTTTAAGTGAAATGTAATTTTTGTTGTTAAAAGTTTAACTGTTATATTAATTCTTTCATGTGTTCTTTTGTCATGGCCTATTATACAAACTATGGGATATTGTATGTAACAAACGATATTTCTTTGGTTAACGTTATTTATTGACTGGCCTTGTGGCTCAGTTGGTAGTGTGTTTACGTCTACCTGCTGAACTGAAAGGTCGTGGGTTCAATCCCCACCCAGGGCAAACATTTGTGTGATGAGCATGGATGTTTGTTCTGTGTCTGGGTGTTTCTATGTATCCTATGTATATATTTACAAAGAAAAAAAGTATATATGTATTCTATCAGCCATCTAGTTCCATAGTACAAGCTTTGCTTAGTTTAGGCTAGATGGTGTTGTGTGAAATGTCCACAAATATTTATATTTATTTTATTTATTTATTTATTTCCTTTAGAGGTAGAATTCTCGAAATTGACCATACCATTGATAAATTCATGCGTACTGCACAGGCGTTCCTACAGCATTCTTTAAGGCTGGAGATATACAATCTTCAAAAGGCTAGGCTATTTTAAGGCTAGCTTGAATAGATATATTTTAAACTGATCTATCCAATGAGATTGTATCTATAGAGAGGTTATACTCATTGAATATGAATTGAAATTAACTAGGTTATTAATTTTATTATCTATATAAAAAAAAACCTGCTAAAAATGTAATCTCCAATATTGGGAATATTGGGAAAGGGACAGCTCAGTGTGTACGGATATCTGGTTTCTTCTGGTTTAAATGAATTAAAATTAAATTTTGTTATTTAAATAATAATTTAATTAGTTTTTTATTTAAATAAATCTTTAAAAAATATTGACACATACATAATCTCAGGCCCATTTTCCTTTACAAGCTAAGCAAAAGATCAAAGACCTTGACGCCGTTTGATGCCACATTTGACGGTTCTTGGAAGGTTAAAAATGTACAATGTTGGCTTTTAGTTACAGAGGGTCAGGTCACCTACAAAATCGCGACAGATGTAGAAATAATCAAATGTTTATTTCGACGTCTGTATAAACAAAGTAATTCAATTCCTAGGATAGGTTTCCCCATTGAATAATTTTACGTTTTTAAAATATATTTGTGTAAAAAATGAGATGGACAGATGACCTCATACAAGTGGCGGGAAGACGCTGGATGCAAGCCGCTTCCAATCGGTCTTTTTGGAAATCCATGGGGGAGGCCTATGTCCAACAATGGACTTCTTATGGCTGAGATGATGATGATGATAATAATAAATAATAATAATAATAATAAATATTTGTGGACATTTCACACAACACCATCTAGCCCAAACTAAGCAAAGCTTGTACTAGAAGATGTAAAAAATAACCGTACTTTCGAACCTAATGCATAAGAGAATAAGAGAAACGTTTACTTACTGCGTTTACACTTGCCCATACCTATGGAGAAAATTGATTTCTACTTCTACACTTTATCCAATTTCGATAATTAGGTATTTATTGTTCAGTCGTAAATGGCTAGGCGTATACGTTTTGTCAATTTCATTTTATTTTTATAGAAAAACGTAGAAATAATTTAAGCCATACAACAGTAAATATGTAGAATTATCGAAATCGGATAAAATTTAGGAATAGCAAACAAATTTTTGCTGTGAATTGAAAAGTATGCAACTGGCCTATTAATGAATAAATAAATACTTACAAAATTTCGGCCTCATTCCATTAAAATTGAGAAAATCATTACGTATATTCATTTTTATTTTGTGACAAAATTCTATTACTACAACAAATACATTTTTTTTTTGTATTATAGATCTACGATTGACCACCAACTCCCCTGATGTTAAGCGACGATGTGGCCGAGGATGGAGCTCGTCGATCTAGAAGATATCTATTCACTCTAGCCTTGAAAATTCCAAGATTGTAGGTCTCAGGAAACAGAGATGGCGGTAAAGAATTCCATTCTTGTGCAGTAAGTACGCAACAGGAATGTGGATCGATATCGCTGAGTGCGGATTTTAGGCTACTCAACGAGAAATGGGTGGTAAATAAAAACATTTACAAGAAAAATAAATAAAATTATTATTATAATCATTTTTGTCGCAAGCCGATTCCAACTGAGCATAATGATGGTAGAAGTAATCAGCGCTTGTCTTCCGTTGGAACCGGCAGGACTGACCCCGAAAAAAACTGAAAGTGGTCAACTGAGCCCGCGGGCTCACTGAGCAGCGGGCTCAGTTGACCACCGAATCCACGCATGCACTCTCTTTAAATTTACCAATATGTATATAATAAATTTATGTACAACGTTTTTTTACTTCTATAACAGTATTGCTTAAAATAAGGCTAGTAGGCGAAATGCGAGCCTATTTACAACAACAACAAAAAATAACTTACACTACCTTTATTATTTATTTATTTTCGTATAAGGGTCACATAGAATTTATATCAATTTCCTATAAATAGTCTGATTATGTTATTATACAATTACCAATAAGTTACAATACAATCATTTGTCACGTAGTTATTAGGTATCTACATGTAAAGAAAATTAAATGCAATTTAATGAGAAATTATAGATAAAAATATCCATTATTATTTTAATAGAATATAACTTAAATCAAAATTGCATACACTATGTGATAAATTAATATACACATTTTTTTAATGTAGTTATTAGTATAAAAGATTGTTTTGAAAATATTGTTAATGAATGTCACCTGAAGACGTAAGAAATATAAATGTGTAAAATTAATAAATTACACTAAAGCTGTGTCATACAGAAATATGAAGTTTTATTTTTGGCCATACATAGTTTAATTTTACTATTTAAACCTTCACTGCTACAGCAATGAACGTAACAGCTAGTCAATGGATGGGTGACCGTGAGTGGAATTACATTCTGAGCGCTACCATAGGTCCAGTGACACGTTAAATTGTAGGTCCCTTTGATAGCAATAGTCAAGTTAGGTCAGAGCTGATACGAATACATTATATAGGTAAAATTAGAAGTTTGTATATCTGTTGTATGTATGCTAAAAAAGCTGAATAGATTTGAATAGAATTTGGAATGGAGATACCTTATATGCTCCAAAAATGCCTGTAAAATAGCGTATGAATCTATAGGGCGAAGTTATTTTTTTAGAAAATATATATGTATGTAAAATTTCAGCGTGATCAAACAGTACAAATATATCCTCATTTTATTTTCAACATTTTTAACTGTGACTGTATAGTACAAATACCACCACAAATTAAATAAAAAACTGTAACATATAGATAAATAATTTATCTAAAAGTCTATAACGAGATTCGTTGCTACTAGATTTGTAACTGAATGTAATTGAATAGAAATTGCGAGAAAAATTCACTACAGATTCGTTTGCTCACGAAGTTCCAAAACTATTTCAATCCAAACACAGACCGACTCCAACGAAGAGTTTAAACTACGAACATGTTCGGATGCGTAAATACTGAAAAGTTGACATCAAAATACCCGTAAAATTGTATTGCTTCCCGAAATCCTGGAATGCAAACAATCATTCCGATGTCACATCGATTCACAGCGCGGTTGGTGTAGCCTTAGTTTAAGATATGTATACACTAGAGATGTGCGAAAAATCTAAGTGGAACGAGGATGCAAGATGTGGCGGTGCAAGTATGCGTAACGGACTCTTTCAAACTCAAAGACAAATTATTGGACATTGTGTAAAAATTGTAACATAATAACCCTTATCAAGCAATTTAATTTTTCTGTCTGCGTGGGGCAGCCAATAACGTTTTGTCATTTATTACTTTTTTCTTCACTTTTTTTACTTTCACTTTTTTGTAGTAACAGTTTTCAATCAGTAATGTTTTCAAATTATTTACAAAACAACGTTAATTTTGATTATTCTTTAAGTGGTCAGGTAGATTTTTTTCTTTGCTTATTAACTAGTAGTCCAGTAGTTCTAACTTGTTACACCAACTCGTGCATATTTTTGACTGTTATTTTGTCGTCAGCGTTTTTCATACACATTACTCGTACACTCACTTTTCATAAACTTCTCGCTTTTCTGATTGTATATGCACATATATATGTACTCGTACTTGATTTTACTAGCCCTTACCCTGAGCTACCTTAACGAAAGTTAGGTATATATAATGCAACTATAACAATAAATTTATGCAAAAATTTATGGATGTTTTCCTCGCACTGTTCACATGCCTTGCATATTTCTAGTGTATACTCAGTTTATTTTACTCGTAACCCCGTCGTTTCTCTCTCAATAAATTTCCAACGTAATGGATACGCAGCTGAGATATTTTAATTAAAACAATCGATGCTGAGTGCCAATAAAATGTCAAGATAGTATTAGGTGCTGTTCTGAACACCTGGGCTCGAAATTTGAGGAAAAACGATACCACAAATATTGGAAGAGACCATCGAGGAAAAACGGCTCTGTATAAGTAAGTAATAGTGAAAAATTGTCGATGAAAATGTTGTATACATATCAAATTACCTTCTTGTTCCAACCGGTTACTTATTAATACAATTAAATTAATTAATGTTATGTTTGACTATAGCAACAGTGGTCATCGTACCAACGTGCCTAGGTATCATCATCAACATCTCAGTCATAAGAAGTCCACTACTGCACATAGACGTGAAAATAGACTATGAAGGAGTAATGGATTTCCAAAAAGGCCGATTAGAAGCGGCTTGCATTCAGCGTTTTCCCGCCGCTTATATGAGGTTATCAGTCTATCCCGTGGCTGGTCTTTCTACAGGTTCTTGTTTAGGTATACAATGTTCCAATTTCAATTTTAGGTCCATGATATCATAATAATATTGTATTCAACATTACGAAAAATATATATATTCCAGAAAGAACCATGCAAACGCGTAAAATCATAAAGTATACTCGATAAAAAAAACAAAATCTTCTTTGCTCTTTAATTGTTTAAATTTACCATACTTATATTACATACTAGTAGATTATGCAAGGGTCGAAAGGAATCTATTTAGGCATGAGATGGTTTGGCGTAGGAACTTAGCAAAGGCACCAATGTTTCGAGCGCCTAAATGGATATTTCCCCCGAGACACATTGCTTTTAATTTCAAATATAAGGAAAGTAAATGAAAACCAAATTATCACTATTCTATTCTTTTATCTCTGGGAAGATCTTGCAGAAGATCGTGATCAGTGGAGAAAAGTTACTGCAGATGGCATTAAACATCATGATGATCCATGGCAGGAAGTGCTAGCACAAAAACGTTCCCGCCGCCATAACGTAGCCAATTCCACAAACTTAGGGCCTCCAACCAATAACCAAGGCTTTGTCTGCCAGCGATGTAACTGCAACTGCGGTTTCCGGATTAGCCTATTCAGTCACCAACGACGGTGTAACTCCACTTTTTGACGGTGCTTAAATCATCCGACAGGATGGAATAAGGCTCATGATGATGATGAGTATGAGAAATAAAAAAAAACATTTAGGTATCTACTGTACAGCTGTTTTACAAATTTTTGGCATATTATAACAAACTCCGTCAAGCGGCAGTTGCTCTTGTTCAAAAACGTCGATACTTTGAAGCGGTGTCGATCGTCGTGATTCCGCCGTAAAAAGACCGTTAAAGTTATGGTATTCTTCGGGTAGGCGTCAATAACACTAAACTCACAGATCATTTAGTAGTTAGTACATACTAGAGATGAACTTAATGTTGGTTAAGCCGGAGCAAAATAGAACTGGAACATTCACTGGATTATAGTTTGTATCGCATGTCGCCCCTATTAGAATCCTATAAGTGTTTAATTTTTTGCCCTCAACCCAAAATGAATAAATGTATAAGTTTGACGTGTGTCTGTGTGTCAGTCTGTGACATCGTAGCTCTCAGACAGATGGACCGATTTTGATCTAGTTTTTATTTTATTTTAAAGAAAACTTGAGCGAGAGTGTTAGCTAATTAACAAGAGAGTGTTCTTAGATGTTTCAACAAAATCGGTACACCGTTTTATTTAGTCGGGGGTAAGTTTTTCAAACTTACTTGCTTCTTTGAGGTAAGGAAGCTTATGAATGAAATATGAGCTTAAATTCTCAGAGTTGCTGGTCAAATGCTCATTTATTTGTGTTAAAAACACACGGTTCAAGCATCACACACTTCATATCGGATATCGTCTATGGAACTTGTAAATGATACCGAATGAGTAATTGCACACTTGAAGCGTGTGTTATGGGTGGCGCCACCAACTCTTGATTGGCTTAAGCAAAAAATGCTGTACGAAAGTTTCGACCATCCCACGTGCCACCTCCGTGGCCAAAATGGTAAAGGCTCACAAGTCCTGTCAGATGTGTGAAATTTTTGAACTATCACTAAATTTGTAGCCGGATGATTATTAAATGAAACGCTGATGGGACGTCTCTATCGGCTTCTGGAGCGATTACTACCAGCATTAATGTATGGCGTTACGGCACAGATTGTAAATCTACACCCATAAACTGCGTGCGATCTTATACTTTAGAAGTCGTTTGCTCCATTCATTCTGTTTACTTTTATATTGCAATCAAAAGTAAATCTGAAGGTATGGACTATTTTTAATGCGAATAAATCCTTATTACGAGGCGCCTTAATCAGAGATAGGTTTGCTTTTGACGACCGTCATCGATGTTATACGACGGCGACGCTACTGTCGATAGTTGAAACAATTAATAACAATTTAAAGAGACATTTCAGCAGTAGGTACGTACGTTCGATAAAAATGCGATAAATGCATTTTGTTTTTGGAATACTCATCATGCAACAATGGCGTTTTTCAAGCTTCTATAGCAGTCGCGCGTTGTCGTATAGTAATTAGTTATTATTATTTAAAAAACTGAAACAACCGATTAACCCATAATGCGCAATTAGGTTTAAACACCAAACTAGTATCAACTGGAAGCTTTAGAGTCAGTGGACCGGCG
Organism: Lycia hirtaria; assembly: GCA_947563715.1. NCBI lineage: Eukaryota > Metazoa > Arthropoda > Insecta > Lepidoptera > Geometridae > Lycia > Lycia hirtaria. The sequence goes on from OX387378.1 coordinate 40,448,776, forward strand.
AGATATGAGGTTATTCGGTTACGATAAACTAGTTGCCAAAAAGCTACATAGTCTCTAGCAGCGCCGTAAAGTAGCATGTTTGTCTAGTTATATTTATATTCTACAGGATTCATTTCGAAGAGTGTACACAACAACTTTACGACCTAATTCCACCCTCCCCATTTCACTACAGGACTAGAAGAAAGTCGGCGAATTACCACCCATTTCTCGTTGAAATGCCAAATATCTGTACTCAGCGATATCGGTCACGTTCTTGATGCGTACTGCGCAGTGGAATTCTTTGCCGCCATCTCTATTTCCTGTCCTACAATCTTGGAATTTTCAAGGCTAGAGTGAATAGATATCTCCTAGATCGACGAGCTTCATCCTCGGACACACCGTCGCATAACATCACGCGAGTTGGTGGAATACTGAACCGATTTTAATGAAATTTCTAGGTAACCAAGCTGACCTCCACTGTAATTATATGTTAAAATATGAAATAATTTCTTAAAATTGGATATAATTATGTGCAAAATTGAGTCTAGAATTTCGCTCGCCACCTTCCGCTCATTCCAATAAAATATTGTGTAATAAGTAATAAAATCTTAAAATGGCTATTAAAATTCCAGCGCAGCGTTAAACTGTTAGCTATAAATTTGTCCATAAATATTACATTTAATAGGTTTTTTCGTAAATTTGTTTCGAATAAATATGGCCTTTGGGAGTCGTTTGAACTGTTCGTGAATGGAGTTGAGAGCCAGTGGCAGAATAAGTCTCATTTATTACAATTTTTATTCTTTTTTAAACTATCACGGTCATAATAGTGCTTTATATTATTATTGACGGGATATTTACCGTGGTTCGCGTTAATTTTGAAATTCGAAAACAAAACTAAGTATAAAACTTGCTGTGCAACCAGCGCTATGTCTTTCAAAACGTTTATTTTACGCAACTACATAAAATCTCCACACAAAAGACTATATCTATTACTTAAACTGTTTAATTATAATGTCACATAAGGTATTTGAGAAGTCTAACACAGCTCATAAGCTATATTTATTTCCACACAAACGGCACCTGCACTCAACAGGCCGAACGTGGCTGGACTGAAAATATTCAAGTAACAAATATTTTTCCGTCAAAAAGGCGTTGCTTTCAGTAAGCTGTCCGCATTTTAATTCTGGCTTAGTTACGTAACGGCGTGATTTGTGTAATTCTTTGATTTCTGGATTTTGTAGAATAATTAGTAATTTAGTAATTAAGTATTAGAAATTAGTTAGAATAATTTAATATATTGTAGTTTACATACATACATATAAAACTTTAGTAGAATATAAAACCATTTGCATTGTTTTTACATATTTATTAAACACCTTTTTCCTATTCTAAATAATACATCGCAGGACGCAGATCGCAGGCGCGGACAAAGGGAAAGAGAAAGTAATACGGCGCGGAGCCAGAGAGAATGATTTCAAACCATAGACAATATAGTAATATTCTAACACAATCATACCTATTTTTTACGGGGTAGACAGAGCATAAAAGGCCATGAAACCATTTGACGCCACATTTGACCGTGGTTACAGGAATTAAAGAATAAAATGTAATATTGGATTGCAGTGACTTGCTTTATAGTTTTTTGTTTAATAAAATAATCATTTTTTTACAATAAATAGATATACGATAGACCATCAACTCTTGATAGTATGCAACATTAGGACCGAAGATGCAGTTCATCGATTCAAAAGATCTTGGAAATTACAAAAGTGTAGCTCTGAAGAAACAAAGAACAAAGGAAAAAATAATAGGTTAAAAAAACACGCTTCAAATTGTTATCTTATCATCGGTCCTCGATAAGTCTACAAAGTTCGAAAGAAATCTGACCATTTCAAGTGGGTCAATTTAAGTCCAAAGGAGTCGGTTACAAACAAACAAACATGCATACAGGTGAAGCTAATAAAAGCGTGTTAAAAAACAAGGAAAATAAGTGATTTTACGTATTCCTTTTCTAATATACCCACATGCAAAGATAATATTATTATCTTTGCAGTTGCTATGATCCTGACACACGTCTTTTGCTTCTATGTAATTAATGTTTCTATATATTCCTGTTGATTGCAGATACTTGATCTGACCTTTTTCCGAATTGTTAAATTGGGAGTGCAAACTTTCAATTCAAAATCATCTCCTAAAAATAGGAGTACATAAAAAAATTGTGATTTTATACTTTCGAGATCGAAGTTACACTCTCGAAATAAAATAAGAAAAATGAAACTAACATAACTACCACTACCAAATTCAACCTATTATCCTCTATAAAATAAAAATATAGATCTAATACATTTTATTGGATTACGAGCCATGCTCTCTACGAGGACATACTATACTTGAATATTAAACATAATTTCTCAAAGTATTTTCTCATTATGGTCATCAAAAACAATACAAGGCGCACTTTACGACTGTATTTGGGATGTTAAAAAAAAATTTATAACGTAGATAAGTAAAAACTTGTTCAACAATGTCATTGCATTACTTTATTAAGCAACTAACTTGAATAGTATTTCAGAAAGGAACAGAAACGCCTGGAGCAACAGTAAATCTCAGCTGAAAGTGTATGATAAGGGAGTGCATTCGTAATACCGAGGCTGGGGGCAGAATGTGAGGCTTTTGTGAAAATACGCGCGGAAAAAAGAAAAAAATACGCGGTGCACTTGCATTATCTAGAGGTGGAAATTTTTGCACGAGATGTGTGCGTCCAATTTGATGTTTTTAGGGTTCCGTACCCAAAGGATAAAATAGGGTCCCACCCTATTGCTAAGACTCGGCTGTCTGTCTGTCTGTATGTCCGTCCGTCCGTATGTCACCAGGCTGTATCTCATAAACCGTGATAGTTAGACACTTGAAATTTTCACAGTTGGTGTATATCTGTTGCTGCTACAACAGCAAATACTAAAAACAGAATAAAATAAAAATTTAAGGGGGCTCTCATACATCAAACGCAATTTTTTTTTGCTCTTTTTTACTCGACATTGATAACGGCAATAGGTAGACGCTTGAAATATTCACAGAATATTGAGTTATATTATTCACTTTAAAAATAAATAATTAAATTAAAATAAAATTAATATTTTATTAATATTTTGCCATACAACAAATGTGATTTTTTGCCGTTTTTATAGGTAATGGTACGGAACCCTTCGTGCGCGAGTTCAACTCGTACTTGGCCGGTTTTTTCAATCAACTATTGTTCAAACGGCTACAAAGTGAAATCTCGTATCAAAAGGCATATAATCTGGGGGTCATTGAATCGCGAATGAATCGGTTTCTTCTAGGTCTAGGTTTCTCCTCTATGGACTAAAACTTTGCTTAGCATCAGGTGAGTTAGCAGTCAAGCGTAAGCCTATTTAATACGAAAACCTGCTAGATATAATCTCCCGTGTTTCTTGTTAACTTAACAACATGATATGTAGTTTCTTTCATATAATTTGAGCAATCTGCTTGCTTCATCTTTATCTTCACCGTAGTTACCAAAAAGCAAGTTGGTGATCAAACACATAACATTTTTGATGACAAAAATATATAATAAATTATATTTTTTTATAAAACCGCCTTATCACGGTCCTGAATATTTTATGATATCCTGAATTAGCTTCCTCAATGGGTCTTTCCGACTGGATATAATCTAGGTGTCTTCAAATCGCGAGTGAATAGGTTTCTTCTAGGCAAGCGCGCTCCATCGTAGACCGTAACTGTCGCTTAACACCATGAGTTGACTGTCAAGCGCAAGCCTATCTTCGAATAAAAAAAAAATTATGTAGTCGTAATTTTTTTACTAAGATAATTATTATAATTAAGATTTTCTTATCCTCTCTTTCTGGTAGTTAAATTAAGTTGTAGTAAAGTCTCGTAGTACTAGTAGATGCTTTTACTAATGCATCATGTGTTTTTAACCGAATTAAAAAAAGGAGGAGATTATCAATTCTTAGCATATATTTTTAGGTCTAAAAATAGATTAACCGTTTCGAAAATGTATGATCTAATAAAATTATCTTGAATTACATACAGTATTACAAGCTTTTGAACATATATTGATAAACAGGTAAAAAAAAAATCTAGTCATTGTAGTTCACAGGTCTTTGACCCTGCAAGAATATGATCTCATCAGTGATTGACGTTGGTAACTAAGAAATGGTACCATATTTTACTAACTTTATTAACAATAATTTATTTAGACATAGGTATAGTAATTTAAAAAAATACTAAGTTGCGTACTACACAAGAATGGAATTCTTTCCGCCATCTCTGTGTCCTGTGACCTACAATCTTGGAATTTTCAAGGCTAAAGTACCTAAATAGATAGATCTTCTAGATCGACGAGCTCCATCCTCGGCCACACCGTCGCTTAACATCAGGCGACCTGGTGGTCCATCGTAGATCTATCTTGTATAAAAAAAATAAGTTGTATCTTTAACATATTCTCTTATTTTGATGTCAACAAGAATCACTATTATGAAAGCCACAACACATTCTATGGGATAGCGTAATATAAAATGAAACCTTTACTACACGTACAAGATTGCTCAAAGCTTTTTCCCTCACTTCAGCGTTTTTGCGCTAGAATAAATCGAAAATGTCAAAATGTTGAGTTGTACCGTTGCTGGTAGCAGGCAGATGATATTTGTAGTATGGTAGATTTGAATAAATATGTAAATACATATTTTGGGACATTTCACACAAACAAAATTTCACTAAGCAAAGCTTATCTATGGAACTAGATGGCTGATAGAATACATATTATATACCTTTTTTCTTTTTTTTGTAAATATGAATATACACATATACATAAAAACACTCAGACACATAACAAGTATTAATATTAATACATAAAAAACTATTATAGTGTTTTAGGACAGATATTGAAACCATAACCAGCCGATAGTTCGGTTCTAAATCTTCTGCTATGACACGGGCTCTTCTATACAAGACCAATAAATCCTTCGCTGGCGGGCGCTATGCCAAATTGCACCAAGCACGAATTTATAAACTGGGGAATGCAACCGGGCGCTTCCCGTGAACAAAGCTGCTGAAAACTCGTGCATAATGAAAGCGACAATGGAAAATATGACAATAAAATGCCTCTGGTACTGTCAGCGCTAAAACCGCTTTGAAGAGCTGTTTTTTAATTAATATTAGCTTTCTCTTGCTTGAATCGTGCTTACCTTTGTTGTGCTTTCTGGATGATATTTATAACGTCTGCCTTGAAAGTTTTTTTTTTGTGTGTCTGCAAAAAACATATTATATGATCTAATGCATTGTAAATCTAATTTATACGGATAAAGTCTATCTATGTTGCGTAAATGTTACTTGGCGTTGAAACTTGCTTTTTTCTTCTTCTTTTTTGTATTGGACCCGCATTAAAGCATTTGCCAGTATCAAGTATTAGGATTTTTTCAAGTTACTTGAAAAAATTCTAATACAAGTTGTAAATGTTCTAGTCACAATCTAAGTCACGTATACAGTCAATTTATGAGTCGAGTCCTGCTTCAGTAAAGTGGTGGCGACTTTATTAGAAGCTTCTATGGAGTTTTGCCGACAACGAAAAATCACACGTTTTACTGCTTTATTTCACTTGCCCACACTCACGCACCTTATCGAACACTTAATGAATAAAACACCACCATTTTTATAGCATTAATGTTCAAAATAACACAAGTTTAAGAAAATAAAACAAAGCAACAACACGTTACTTAGACGTTCCCGCCAAAACTCGAAACTTGCTTTGCTTGTTTTTACTGTTCAAAAACCCACTCCATAGATAATAAAATAACACGATATCAGAATAATCTGATTTTTACCATGGTTTTTAATACGCCTCGTGTCCTTTAAGTAAAGTAAGTGACCCGCGTTTGGCGAAGAATTTAATATCGCCACGTCTCACGGGTTGTGAGCTTGCGGGCACATTTTTTGCGGTTTAACTTTACCGTATTTGTTCTTTCACGATTTTCTTTGGAGCGTTTAAGTTAATAGTGGTTGAAATAATACGATTTTTGTAGGTTCGTGTTTAATACTACGTGATAGTGCTGAGTCATAAAAAACCGGACAAGTGTGAGTCAGACTCGCCCACCAAGGGTTCCGTACAAACTAGTAGATAAAGAGGGGGAAATTATATGTATATATATATATTTATATTTTCCTTCATAAACCGAAAAATATACATCGTCAAAATATTTAAAAACCTGTTTTAGCTTGTGCTAATAAAGCTTTTTCATATGATGACCATACTGCACCGCACCGATAATTTGATATGAATTTCAGCTTGATACCTCCACGCGTTCAACATGATATGCGGGTTCAAGTCTCGCCAGATGTGTGTAATTTTTGAACTACATATCTATAAATTTGTAGATACTTCAGTGTGAAAAACACTAAAAAATATCGAATATCATAAACTCAGTAAGTAAAGTAAGTAAAGCATCTGGAATAAGCAATATCTACAAAAATAGTTTCGGACAAGAAACTTTCGAGCCAATATGTTTCGAAACATTGATAGATTACCACTTTTTGAATGTAAATAGATGTCCCATGTGGTTTGAATATAAATATTGTTGTAAGTTCACTGAAATTATAATATTCTGAATCACAATTTGGCATCATCACAGACCCCAAGTAGGGCAGTCCAGTGGAATTATAAAGCAATTTATCATTTTCTCAGGGCATTTGGTGAAAACACCATTACTCATTTCGATTCTTCGAAAGCTTAATAGCCTTTATTGTGTCCATTTTTACCGCAAACACTCACCTAAATACGTTTTATAACGGGAACTGTTTATTCCTGCCTAAACAGCTAGGGGTTGTATGTCATCAATCTAGGATAGCGTTGTTTGGATTGCTTTTGAGTAATGGATCGTATTAGATAGGATGGTTAGGTATTTTCGTTTCATTACAGTTTGGAATTCATTCGTGTGATTTATACAGTTTAAGTTTAAGATAGGTTGTTTTAAGCTCTTGTTTATGTACTTTCTAAGTTAAAAATGATTTTTATAAACTATATAAATCATTTTTAAGCTATTGCATATCTTCTATCGCGGGCCTTGAGCGTGGAGGCCGAATCCAGAAATTCGAAAACTCGTAACGAAAATAACCTAACATAAATTCGTAACGAAAATAACCTAACATAAATTCGTAACGAAAATAACCTAACATAAATTTGTAACGAAAATAACCTAACACACCGCGCGTAAAGATATTATGCAATAGCTTTACCGCGGCAGTCTCCGAGTGCCACACGTCTTTTTTTTTGTTACACTGTCCCACTGCTGGGCAAAGGTCTCTCCCATTTAGCTACACAAGTCACGGTCCTGCGCCATCTGCTGCTGCAATAAATGGTATGCCATGATATGATGACGAATAATTATGCATTGATGAATTCGGATTGGTTGGTGATTGGTCGAACGTAATATCATGGTTTGTTAAACTAATCGAACAAACATACACTGTTTGCTATCGCCTTAGGTCAATTTCTGGGATAGGAAAATAAATGGAGAGTTTAGCTGTTGATAAAATCAACTGTGATTACAGTTGAAATGTGCTACCACAAGTATTAAATATTTAAATAAGTACTTAAAAACTTTTAAGTTAAACTGTTTTATTGAAAAGAAAGATAATGATCTAGGTAATGTATCTACTGTATTCAACTAGAAAAGACCTTTCATTTGATACCCATATTAAGTTGTAAAACATATGAATTCCGCCATTGTGTGGCAACGGTCATATTGGGTTTAGAATGATACTAAATATATTTTATTATATTTTCGTCTAAACTAAAGGCGTGTACCAGATATCAGATCAATCTGTCGATCTGTGATAAAATTTTGATCACAAAATTTGACCCAAAAAAACAAGCAACAAGATCCAAAATAACCGTCATCCGTAAGAACTAAAATAACCGTCTTTATTCAGCACACTCTCGAACAAAACATATATTAGGTATGTACTTACAGTGGTATATAGACAGGATCTCATTCTTTTTTTATAGTTGTTAAAAGTTCAAAGCCCAATTATAGATAAATATTAAATAAACTAATATACTTAATAATCATTATTATTGATTAAAATCTGTAACAGCCAAGAAAACACGCAATTTTGTTTATTTGGATGATACATTTTCCAGTTATTTGATAATCTCCTCCTTTTTTGAAGTCTATTGAAAATCATCTGAACTACTTGGCTTACATGGCTTTTTCAACCGACTTCAAAAATGGAGGAGGTTCTCAATTCGACTGTATTTTTTATGTTTGTTACCTCATAACTTTCGGCTGAGTGAATCGATTTTGATGATTCTTTTTATATTTGAAAGCTGGTGCTTCCCGTGTGGTTCCATTTCAATTTGGTCCAGTTCTGACAATGACTAATTTTTAAACTATAATTATTATTTTGAACAAACGTCAACCCGTTTGTTCAAAATAAAAATGTGCAACATCTATGTTAGTTTTCATAATAAAATACTACTTGGCTGTTAAAAAATACTATTTTACAAAAGAAAACCCAATTAACAATAGCTATTTGTTTTATTTCGTTATTAAAGATTCAACAAAAAGTTAAATTGGACTAGTATTCCCAACTGCAGTCAAACGTCCAATATTTTCATTTGAAACTTTTCGAAACTAATGAAAACTGTAAACATCCAGCTCTGAAACTTTCCCTCTTGACAAATGGCCGCAAATTATTCACCCCTTTTCAGTACCCGTGTTTACTTAGTGAAAACTGAACCGGAGAAAGTATTTTTAGTAATAAATTCTTTCTAATTAGTGTAACGCTCTTTTCTTGGGAAAACAAGAAGAATAATGAGATGATTCCTGAAAACAGCTAGGTAAGTGGAGCGTCACTCGAGATAAGTTATTCGACTTATTGATTTTAGTTTATTGGAAGTGTTTCTATAATTAGGTACAATTTATTGATACAAATAGAAGGTAAATAACATTTATTTTGCAATAGTTTTTCTAGAAATCGCAATTCAGGTGTATGTGTTTTTTTATATAAAAACAGCAGTCAAAAGGCAGATGGCTCGCTTGATAGTAAGCGATAAGGGTCACCTATGGACAACAGCAATAATAGTGGCATAGCTGTTGCTTTGCTAGTCTGAAAAGGTGCTTGTAAACATCCTTTTTGTAACGCTCTTTGTTGCAGCTCGAATATAATATTTTAGTTTTTTTTAATGAGAAATGAGTATTCTGTAACTGTTTATTTTAAGCTTATCCGGGAAAGACGCACAAAAAATATTGCTCTATATATGCCATTTCTTACAAAGTCCATGTATGTTTATGTATCTATCTTTTTAATAAAACATGCTGTTCAAGTATCCGTGAAAATGGAATACAAAACTGATTCCGTAATCCGTCCAAATATGCGTCGAAAATAGACCGTTCACGGCAATCCATAAATATTAGATTGCTATCGCTCTCATATCCGTTCCGAGCATCCTCGTGAATATAGATATGAACCAGAGTTATAATGGAAACTTCATACGCAACTAGGGAAAAATGTTGAAACGCACAGAATTCGTGACTGAAAAAAAAAAGACTTTAGAAAGAGATACACAAATCCGTTTTTATTTGTTCCCCAGATGTTTTTCTCTGTCTTCTTTATCCCCTCTTTCCTTCGATCTTTCTAAATATGGGTAGGCCTTTAAAATATTCGCTCTTGCGCTTCGCGAGTCAGCTACATATATTTGCACAGACTGACGCGATTAACCAATAATACTTAAATATATTTGGACTCAACAACGAACGCCAAAAGTTGAAATCATCGGAAGGGTTGCCAGCTCTCATTGTGACATTATAAATAAAATAAATACAATGATCATCAGAGGAATTATATCGGTGAATTATTTTACAAAGTCAAAAAACTTTTAAAAAAAACTTTAAAAAACCCCGACAAAACTGCTGCATCGATTTTGATAAAACATTGCTACGAAAACTCTTGATCTCCTAATCTCTTTAAAAAAAAATAGATCAAAGTTGGTCAATCCGTTTGTGAGCTACGATATTACACACACACTTCAAACCTATAACACCCCTTTTTTGGGTCGGGGGTTAAATACCGTTAAATAAAATAATATAGCATTTGGCCGCCTTCTCACGAAAGTTTGTGTCGCAAATGGTACCCACATGTGAATCTGTTACTTACTTTCCAGGTAGAGTATACTCGTACTTCGTAGGTATATACTCGTACTATTTACTCGTCGTAATCTTTGATGAAAAAGTATTGAATGTGCGGGGTTTACGTGCTTACTAGCACGTGAGTAAACGAGAATAGTACTCTCGGCACGTAAAGAAGTGTAGAACTCGACGGAACTGAAAAAAAAAATGGTTGTCTCTAAAGCCGGTTTACGGACGATAATTTTACGTGATAACGATGCATCACCGAACGCTTAGGCCGATCGTGCCTCTTTATCGCTTGTTCCGCGCTCTCACTTGCACGCTCGGCTCAGGCGGAACGTGACAAATAAGTTATGCTTTTTCTTGCGTGCAGCCGGCGTTCATCGATTTATAAGACGTTATCACGTCAAGAATGCTATAAATTTAATTTTGTAATTAGAGCGTAGAGCTTTTAGTAAAACAAAACTAAAAATATTAATCTAATAAAAAACTACAGCTCATATTAAATAGCATTTCTTGCTTCAAAATCCAAGGCATACTTTTGGCAGCTACGCTATTTTTATACTACTGGGTGACGTTATAAGCAAGTTTCCACAGCCACAAACAACTGAACCTAAACCAATAATAAAATTATTCACATCATCAAATATTCGTTATCAATAACACTACACTTAATTTCTCAGTTTTCGTAAAAAAAAGTTAGAGCCGATTATGTCGTAAAAAACTCCCATTTCGACACTCACAAGGGAGTCAAAACTTATGGGTCCCGTTGACCTAGAACTATGAAATTTGGCAAGAAGCATTGTGTAGAAAAAAAACCAGAAAGTGTTTTATTTTAATCACAAAAAATAGGGTCTTTATGCAAGGAATGAGGGTCCAAATTGTAAAGTGCTTTAACCGTTTCATGTGGGGTATCATATGAAATAACTTAATTAGCACAAGCTAAAACAGGTTTTTAAATATTTTGATGATGTATATTTTTCGATTTATGAAGGAAAACATAAAACATACATTTAATTTCCTCCTTTATCTACTAGTTTGTACGGAACCCTCGGTGGGCGAGTGTGACTCGCTCTTGGCCAGTTTTATTTTTTATGAAAACGAGTTCTTTGTTGAAAACAAAGTACAGCTATTGGGAATAATAGTGATTATGAAATAATCCCAATAGCTGTACGTTGTCTAATAATATTTAATTATTTAAAACTTTGTTAATGTTCATTTCTTTGTTTTTTATAATAACCTAAAGAATTTTGACTGATATAACTAGCCAAGACTACTTTTAAATGTTATTTCAGTCAAAAGGACTTTAGACCAACCTGAACAGTCAAATGTACTCTGGTTAAAAATTATGACTGAAACATTACAGTCATACAACTATTCACTGGTTTTTTTATCAGCCGTGTTTGTACAAACTGTCCCACTGCTGGGAACGGGCCATCTTCTCATTGTGAGAAGGGTTAGGCCATAGTCTGCCACGCTGGCCAAGTGCGGGTTGGCAGACTATATTCACTGTTCACTGTTTACTGTTTATTATTCAGTCATTTAGGCGCGAAAATGTAATAAAAATTCATAGACAGACATAGAGGTACAGTCTCTGCATCAACTGGCCAAATTTTCTTTCATCTGTCAGTTTGTTTGTGAATTTGAGAGTTTGTGATTTGTATGTTCGTATTCGCGTACAGGGCGTAATTTTGAACCAAGTTCGTGAACTTTGACGTATTGATTCTATGGATTATTAATAATTTTTTTTTGTCGTCGGCGGTTTTTGTTAAGAGGGGTGGTTCCCATGAAAAGGGGGGAAGTTTATTGCGGCGTTAATTACAAACCGATTAAGTATAATGATATTTGGTACGTAGATAAAATACACAATTATTACAACTTAACGTAAAAATAAACAGAATTGGTCAAGTGGTTGTCGAGATATGACAACTAACTTGAGATTGCGTGTAACAGTGAGGGCGCGTGGTTGTGCTTGATGCATTTTAGCGCTGAATATGTAATTTTCTGGATTTTACGTTTTCTCCATACATAAAATTACGTAAAATGTAGGTATTATGTACAGATGACCTAAGGTGAACTGCAAATTAGCTCTCTCGCGAGGTCTACTAGTTATTAGGATGATGATAACATTTTATTACCAACGGTAGATTTGTAAGTTTTCTTATAACAAAAATATATTAAAATATTTTCTCTGTCATTCACCTGCCATTCTCTACTGTAATTGACTTGCGTCATTATCCGGGTAAACTATCGAAATCCTTTCTGCAATTTAATACAGAATATACTAGTATCTGTTATACGTATATGTAAGGACCCAATCTCTTTCCGGAAATGATCGTCGAGGTCTGCCGGATGAAAATACTGCGAAATTAGTCGGGTCGGCAACAGCCCTTATCGTGGAAAATATGGGGCAGAAAACTTATTCAAGCTAGGAAATTTGTTAACATTTGAACGTGTTTTGGAAAATTGCGATAGCTAGTTGATGTTTTTCTGTTGTTTTTACCAACTTCAAAAGGAGGTCATGAATTTGGTTGGATTTTTTTTTGTGACTTCAAAACGCCGTCAATTATGTTCCTACCAAATTCAGATAAATTGAAATTTCACGAAAATGTTGAGATTTCTTACGTACGCGCAGCAGTTGTGCGGTGTATGGGTACAATTATGGAAGTCTAGTCTAGAATGAATAGATTTATCCTAGATCGAGGTGATCTATTCTCACATCACACATCGTCGCTTACTATCACTTAGTTATCAGACAAGCCAAAGGTTTAATGTGATATACGTTTAATGATATAATTTATTTCGTATAAAAAACGTGTGTAAGCGGGATAGTGAATTTCACCGACATAGCCAATGCAGATAGGTACAAAAAAAACCGGACAAGTGCGAGTCAGACTCGTCCACCAAGGGTTCCATACAAAATAGTAGATAAAAGGGGAAATTATATATTTTTTTTATATTTTCCTTCATAAACCGAAAAACATACATCGTAAAAATATTTAAAAACCTGTTTTAGCTTGATCTAATGAAACTCTTTCATATGATACCTCACATGATATGGTTAAAGCACTTAACAATTTGGACCCTCCTTCCTTGCACAGAAACCCTATTTTTTGTGATTAAATTAAAAATGTACAGTTTTCGTACTCCTTCCTTTATGTGTATCTGCTATATGACCATGCTTCTTGCCAAATTTCACAGTTATAGGTCAACCGGAAGAACCCCATTGGTTAGGTTAGGTTAGCATATTTCGATACTCACAAAGGAATCAACTATATGAGTGTCGAAATATGCGTTTTAGAGACATTTAACTTAACTTTAACTTACAAAAATAACTTTGGCTGTAACTTTTTTTTTTACAAAAACTGAGAAATTTGATTTTTCTTTCTGCTGCAAGAGACTACACTTGGACGTACGGACAGACGGACAGACGTACAGACGGACAACAAAGTGATTCTATAAGGGTTCCGTTTTTCCCTTTTGAGGTACGGAACCCTAAAAATGAATCATTCAAATATCTACCCAGCCAGGAATCGAATCTGGGGCCCTACGTTCATAAGTCGAAGGCGCCCAACACTGATTTCGTTATGTTATAAAATTCGTAATATTAAATGTGCTCTGGCGCCATGTAACTTATAACACGTGGAGTATAAAAACGCATCGATTAACACCCCGTTTGTTAGAATCGGGTCAGTAGTTTAGGAGATTAGAGAGATCACATTAGAAACAGTTAACATAAAATATTAAAACTAAAATAAAATAGCTACGTACAAAAAAAAAGATTGTTTTTGACAGACAACTTTTGTAGCATAATTACTGTTACACTACAATTATGAATGTTGAGCGAGAAAAAGTGCGAGATCTAGGTACAAACAATTTATTTAAGTGAACATTCTTTGGAATACTTTATGTAAAGTCAATTTATTTGTCATAAGAGGTCAACGTAAGATGACATGTATAATATTAGTACCTAGTACCTACTAATATAACGTATGACACTTTAGTATATAGTTCATCAAAATCAGTCAAGCATTTAGAACTATAGGAGTTAATATAGAAACATACATACAACCCGAAAGCGTTACCTTTCTTGTGCAGTCGGGTAAAAATATGAGATAACAGCAAATTCTCACAGGTAACTTTCCGCTTCCGCTGTTTCTGAGTAATTTTATTGCCGCAATAATGGCTCAGAACAGAGCCCTTAGCAACGTTTTATAACCTAATAAAGAAAAACTGCAACAAACAATTAACAAAGGCAATTTGTTTCTTTAAAACACGATATTTATTGCGATTGTGTTGACTGGATATTTTAGGAGCAGTAGGTCACTTTGACTCACATATGAACAAATTTAATTTATGACAAAGAACACCATTTCAACTATCAAAATTTGAAAGAAAGAAAAAACATCTAAATATGAATTTGTCTCAATCAGACGAGGTATTCGTACCCTTATTTCTCATTGTTCATTGCTCATCAAAAAACAATAAATCTTATGACCTATTATCTTATCTTTATCTCTTGACCTGCAGTCTTCAGTAGCCCGTGAACATGGTGCATGTGCCGAAATATCGGGAGCTCAAAATTAACGCGAACCACGGTAAATATGGCAGTGTGGCAGTGGGCAGGGCACATAGCACGTAGAACTGATGGCCGATGGGGCCAAAAGGTTCTCGAGTGGAGACCACGTACCGGCAAGCGCAGCGTAGGAAGACCATCCACGAGATGAACAGATGACCTCATACAAGTGGCGGGAAGACGCTGGATTCAAGCCGCTTCCAATCGGTCTTTTTGGAAATCCATGGGGGAGGCCTATGTCCAGCAGTGGACTTCTTATGGCTGAGATGATGATGATGACGGTAAATATCCCGTTAATAATAATAGTGTTTTAGTAAATCTTATATTGAAAATGCCATTTTACCCATTCGTTCCGACTACGGCTGTAGTAAATACCGTTATGGTATTTTATGCTACAGAGTTAAGTTTGTAATCACATTTTAATTTATTTATGAGTGTCAAAATTATGATGCAAATATGAGCTGTTTTAGATTTTTATTTTTATTTTATAAACTCAGAGTTTAATTTTAAGCTTCAAAGATCGACTTTCTCAAATTAATTTCAAATTGATACCTCCCACGTATTTCTGACAAAAGTGTGAAAAAAAAGTGCGCAAAACACAAATCCTGCAGTAAAAAAGGTGCTGTGAAAGACTAGAGACGTATTTGAAGCACTGCAAAAACATGATGATTTTGTAGGCTATTTTACAGTATTTCACATATAAGTTAAACCATCCGCCAGCTCTCCCCACACGGTTCTATTTGTCTTTGTCTACGTCTCGTGACACAGAGCTATTGTCCAGCCGTTCACCGCAATATCGGTTTATTTTGTCCACTGCCAATAGTATTAATAGCTTTGGAAAAATGCCGTTTCACAAACAGATTTGTGCGGATTGAAAGATGGTGTTAGTGTGAATACGTTGATTTGTGGGATTTAGAGGCGGGTTATAGTGCGAAGCGGAAATGTATTTGTGGTTGGATATTTTTAGACCTTTTTATATTTGGAATGTTTTTATTTGCAAAACCTTCTGTAGGTATATGATTTTCTTTTTCATGCGCAAACCCTCAATGGATTTTTTTACGCAAGATACATCTACGATTGACCACCGCTCGCCTGATGTTAAGCAACGGTGTGGCTGAGGATGGAGCTCGTCGATCTAGAAGATATCTCCTCTAGCCTTGAAAGCTCCAAGGTTGTAGTTCTCAGGAAACAGAGTTGGCAGCATTTTATAAATTATTTTTACGGATGAACGATCTGTAGGTACGTTTTGTGTCAATCTATGGAAGGCTGCTTACTACTGATAAATTCCAATTTTGAACGTGTTATTCTGCATGACTCATTTAATTACACAGATTTTCGTTATATATGTTAGAATGTAATAAATGGCCAAGACAAAAAAGATAGATAGAACCTGGAGACCGACATAGGCTACATGTTATCATAATCATAATCGCCATTTTTCATCATTACACAGAAGGTAAAACCGCACGAAACAGCTGTACCAATATATCTAAATAATAAAAACTCACTTAGCTTGCTCAATTACTGTAGATACCTAAGATACCTACCGGAATTACTTGACATGTTCACAAATACAGTATGAAGCAATGATGTATCATACGTAGATAGGTTTTCCCGATCTCTGCGTGGCAAGCCTCAAGTAAGGTAATCACCCGACTCGTCTTCAGTCAAGACACGTCAAGTAACGCTGTTAGATGCATGCCGAGATTTATAAAGAGTCACGGTGCCATCCTGTATGCTTATAAAGTGCAACACCAAGATATAATAAGTTCATAAATAAAACCGGCCAAGTGCTAAAAAATCACGTTTGTTGTACTCGTATGGGAGCCCCCTTTAATATATATTTGATTCTGATGAGTATTTATATTCATGTTCATGTTCGTGTCCGTGTCCGTTACCGTGTCCGTGTCGTTGTCTGTGTCTGTGTCCGTTTCCGTGTCTGTCTCCGTGTCCATGTACTTGTCCGTTACCCTGTCCGTGTCCGTTATGTGTCCGTTACCCTGTCCGTGTCCGTTATGTGTCCGTTACCGTGTCCGTGTCCGTGTCCTTGTCCGTGTCCGTGTCCGTGTCCGTGTCCGTGTCCGTGTCCGTGTCTGTGTCCGAGTCCGTGTCGGTGTCCGTGTTCGTGTACGTATCCGTTACCGCGTTCGTGTCCGTGTCCGTGTCCGTGTCCGTGTCGTTTCCGTGTCCGTGTCCGTGTCCGTGTCCGTGTCCGTGTCCGTGTCTGTGTCCGAGTCCGTGTCGGTGTCCGTGTTCGTGTACGTATCCGTTACCGCGTTCGTGTCCGTGTCCGTGTCCGTGTCCGTGTCCGTGTCCGTGTCCGTGTCTGTGTCCGAGTCCGTGTCGGTGTCCGTGTTCGTGTACGTATCCGTTACCGCGTTCGTGTCCGTGTCCGTGTCCGTGTCCGTGTCGTTTCCGTGTCCGTATCCGTGTCCGTGTCTGTGTAATGTAAGACATAGTTTCGACGATGCTGTGCAATAATGTGACTGAAACGTTATACGCGTCCTTAGATTTTTTCCTTGCTACCCCGTAGGTAATGATGCGAAACACATCCAAAGGTGTAAAAGGCTCGGTGTCCGTATCCGTGTCCGTGTCCGTGTCCGTGTCCGTGTTCGTGTTCATATTCATTTATTGATACACACTAGGTACACGTCACTATAAAATATACTTACACGAAAAACAATAATTGAAATGTCACTAATGAATACAAATTCAAATTAAATGTCAAAAAATTGCAAATATAATAAATAAAAAAATAATAAATAAACCTCTCTAATATAAAATGTCATTGGTTTAAAGTACTCCTATACTATAATATTGTTGCTCACAGATGTAGATCAAGATTGCGACAGAGAGTGCCAAATGTATTACTCAAATGTAGACGAGTCACACTATGGCTTGGATTAAATGCCACTTCAAGTGGAAATCTATCGATATTTGACGTTGCATTGAGCCTTTAGTGGAATCTATTTGATCAACGATACGCATGGTTTATAAATTACCCAGGACCTGCGGATCGCAAGTCAGACGGTCTCTCAACTAGGTTGCTGGAAACTTCTAGTTCTTATTACTAGAAAGATGTAATTTAGTGTGAATATAAAAGTCATTTACTGTCTTTGGCCCCTGTTAGCTTAGTTTAAGTTTCTTACTTAGAAACTTAAGCTACAAGTTAACGAATGATGGTGTATCAACTTAAAAAATATAATGTACTTATCATAAAAAAGTAAACATAAAAATATGTATTTTGGTTTTATTGAAGTAAATAAATATTTCGTGCAAATTCCACAAACCCTTAGCTTGTATGATAAGAGTATCAAAATAATAATCCTTGTTCAAGTAATTGCAATGTGCAATTACGAAACCCTTACACTGCAGAAGATCGACAGGCACTTGGCCGTTTTTTGTGTCGGAGGTATTAACGTTTTCCTAACTAATTTGTTACTTTCTAATATTTATTAGTGTGGCGTATGAATACGTGCCAAAATAGACGTCCCTTTTCCAAACATGTAATAAGAAGGTGCTTTCCTTATCCACTACGAAAGGATTTTTTAATTGTGAGTAAAACCGGTACCACGGTAACACGTACTGGCAAGCGCAGCGTAGGAAGACCAGCCACGAGATGGACAGATGACCTCATACAAGTTGCAGCAAGACGCTGAATGCAAGCCGCTTCCAATCGGTTTTTTTGGAAATCCATGAGGGAGGCCTATGTCCAGCAGTGGACTTCTTATGGCTGAGATGATGATGATGATGAAAACCGGTAAAACCGTAAAATAAGTTAGTTCAATATCAGAAGCAAATCACCAAACAAATAGAAAAAAGTATCAGAAATAAATGAAATAAATAGTGAGGCGGCGCAGAAGCGGGAAATTGACGAGGGTCCCGCCGATCAGATAGTGCGCTGGTATCGCAACGCGCGTACAAAACGTTTCCTTCCACCGCTTATATTTACCGTTTAATGTAGTATGTTTACATAGAGTTCTATTGTGGCAACAAGTATCTATGTTAAAAGAAAAACAAAATACCTAACTGCAGAAAAGCAGTTTTTGGAGTCTACAGAAAATGGGTCTGTAACACTTACTTATTTGAACTTGATATTGTATGCGAACGCCTAGCATTTCAGTAATTAGGTACCGTACCTACTGTAGAAAATATGTGAAATTACAAATTTTCTTAGATATAAAGCATTTTTTTTTGTTGAATAACTATCTCTGGTGTCAGTGCTCATGTTCATGTATTGTGTCATGTAAAGGAGTACGGAAGACTTGGTGTGTGACTTGGTGTGTGTGATGAAACTCGTACTTTGCTGGATTTATTAATTTAGTATACATGTTCTGACCTGATCTATAATGCATCAAAGCCGCTACATTATTCCTTTAAGTAAAACCAACACCGTCGCTTAACTTCAGGCGAGTTGGTGGTCAATCGTAGATCTATCTTCTATAAACAAAAATACCATATTATTTCCCCTCCCCTCCCATCCCTCCCCTCTCCCCCCAGCCACGTATTAATTCATTCTAAACACATTTGAAACATTCCGTATAAGTAAACAGTGGAGTGGGAAGTTCGATGTGCGAGCTGCGAATCCGAACCCCCAACTTCCAACGCCTTCACAAATTCAATAAGCCCGCACATCCAATCTAACTTATAATAAACGGAAAAACTTAGTCCATCGAATGTGATATCTGATAAATAAGGTTCTAAATAAATAGGCTTTAACCTAAATCTTTACCTCAGGAACAGACTCAGTTAATCGGTTTATCTATAAATAAGGTTCTAAATAAATAGGCTTTAACCTAAATCTTTACCTCAGGAACAGACTCAGTTAATCGGTCTATCTATAAATAAGGTTCTAAATAAATAGGCTTTAACCTAAATCTTGCCAAATTTGAGATAATTATTGTTCTATTTTTGGCTTCAGTACAAAGGATGCGGGAGCCTGTTCGTGAGGCTACGGTGTCTGTCTGTATGTCTGTTTACTTAGATGTAAATATCCAAATACTAAAAACTGATCAAGAGCGAAACAAACTTGAGTAAAGCATTTTTTTAAATGTGGAATTATTGTGCGATATAAAACCTCGTTGAAGAAAAAAGAAACGAAAAATGATACGGGAACGTTTGTTGACAGTGTTATGATATGACTTAAACTTGAATCTCTTTGAATAAAGAAAATAGGTCTATAATAACACCTATTTAACTTGGTAAGCGAACGCCTAGCATTTCATGCTGTTCCTAATATATAGAAAATATGTGAAATTACAAATAAAATTTTAATTTATAAGTCTACGTTTGAATCAGCTTTTTTTGACGATATCTTCTAAAGATACCCGGCTGCATGGTATGTAATGCAACCGGATTATGTGGGGTGTACCCATAATTTTTTTATACTAGCGTTTTCTAATGGTGCTGACATTTTGCATGCATGTTTAAAATGGGATTACAATGCAATATTATTTCTACATGCGGCATGTATGCATCATCATACATGATGATGGAAACAGGACGTAAGGACTGGAACTTCCTGATGGAAAATGCTAGCATAGTTTGAGTTTAGGCTCGTTACATAATTATTTTTTTCATTTCTTGGGTACCTTCCTACACGTAGTCTGATAATGGAACCGTGGAGCCGAGAGATTTCACTGGAACTCGCTGACGTACTAAGATAGTTGCTCATCTGTTTGTCGCTGTGAGCACTCAATCGCAATAATAAAAGATAGTTCTTACAAGCTAAAAAAAAAACAATGTTTATTACATTTTAGTCAAAAATGTGATGACATGATAAATGCTCCATCTAACACCAGAAATTAAGATATCAAAACTGTCTCAGCCAACGGTCATCTGTCTATTCTCAGTCGACTGGGCCGAGAAGGTAACACTCAGATAAGGGCCTGATAAGTAAAGGAGTTCTTAATAAACGGCTCGTTTCCTCACTCGTTCCAGCTAATCAAGCCCGTGCCACCGCTTTGCGGCTAATAGAATCGGGAAACCATCAGCGGATGCGTCCTCCCGCCTCCCCCCTCAGATTAAAGGTTGTTCTAACCGAGTTATTGCCGATTCACGCTAGAGGTTACGTACAAACTGCTGATTTTCAGCGGACATATTCTGTCTATGCTGGATGATAACTAAAACCTGTGATTTTTATAGTCGGAAATCTTTAAAAAATACTCAGCCGCTTTAGGGCAAAAATATCTAATAGAAATAAATTACCAATAAATGTACCTACACATATTTTTTTATTTGTTAATAACGTTACTCAATTACATTTTTCAGTCAAAATCTCTGACTACAGTTTTAACCGCATTCGACGATTATTTTTTTCAAAAGAAGCAGCGCAAGCGTCATTTCTGACCGTCTCTTCTGGTCAGACTAGACGTGATTCGTGAAAGACGTCTCTGTTCGGGAAATACATACTCATGTCAAGTAACCCGTAATTTTTAGTTAAAATGTGCAATAACCACGTTAGAGCCTGGCCCCATGTCTATGGGACGTAGCAAAAAACATCGAAGTCCGGCGCCGCACATTTTAAATTTTACAGCAGGGCGCCGGAATCTGACGTTTTTACGCGTCGCGTGTTTCCGGCGCTTAGTGACAATTTCATGGCACGGCGCCGTGCTGTAGACATGGGACCGGGCCCTTAGTTTCAAATATCATATTTTTGTAATACTTGTTTATAATTGACAGAATGAGTAAAGGGAACTGCATGAACTAGAAAATTGTTCTTTCTTCTCTTTGGAAGTTTGTTGGTACCACCGATTTAGATAACATTTAGCAGGAACATTTTTTCACAATTACATTAACATTGTTAAGACAATTATACTTAAGTACTTTCATATGGGTCCCATAGAATTTTCATCAAAATCGGTTCAGTAGTTTGGCTTTTAAAACATAATTGCGCATTTTTTAAGTCTGTTGTTTCAGTTTTTAAACCCCGACTGTATCTGTATAACTATCTGTCTGTGGCTTCATAGCTCTCAAACAGATAGACTGATTTTGATTTAGTTTCTTTTGTTTGAATGAGGTTTTATCGAAATTTATTTTGGCTATGTTTCATTAAAAATCAGTTCAGTTTTTTGTCAGGTGTTTTTAGTTTACGTATAATAATTATGTATGAACAAATCCTTTAACAATTATCTAATTAAAAATTTAATTATTTCTTCTTATTATCGTTAATATGGTAACCCTACTTAAAAGGGGGAAAGCCAATAAAACTTTAATTCATTGAGTGTTGTTATAGGACCCAGTAAGCCGAATCGATCAAACAAATCGGTGAAATATGTTCGAAATACGACTGCCAAGGAATTAATTATACCCAGGCTGATAATGACAAAACGAGATTTATAAATTTGGGAAAGTTATAGGGAGTTTCGGATTGAGTTTCAGTGTTGTGTGATTTGGATTTATTTTCGTGTTGTGTACTTATTTAAGGATAACAATTTGTTTATTTACGTTTCTTGTAAATTATTATCAAAAATTAACCGCAAATAGCGGTTAATTTTCATATTGACTGAGCAAGCGAAGCGAGCTTAAGGTCTTTACATCAACTGTCTAATTTTTTTTCTACGGAACTGTTGTTGCTCGCGCTTATGTCGTATTTTTCTACCAATGTTGATGATACATAACGTACAAATTCTAAAATGTTATAGAATATTATTATTATCGGGATTATTTAGTTAAAATAAAATAAAAATGCTCAATTTATAGGCCTATAATTTAAGCTAACACATTTTGTTTTAATTAACATACCTAATACTAAAATAATAATTGAAATAACCGAATTATATTCAACCACTGAATATTCATGTGCAAATTCCGCCTCCATTCAGATAGGTTGCAACTCTGGATCGAGCGTTCACCGTCCAAAGTTCGTAGGCACCTATTGCCAACTGTCACAAGCACCAGCTCTCATAACTCAGGGCTTTTGTGCACCGGATCAGGAATGCGTGTATATTGTTGGTATAAATTCAGTTATTGGCACGCCCCGCCACAAAAAGCCCTGCATAAAGTTTGCCCTTATTTCACTCTGTCATTTGTGAACTTGCGTGAAAAGGTACTGTTACGGGATATATTGTCTGGTTTTAGGTTCATGGGCTGTTATATTTTTTTTCTTTTTTTCTTGGATATTTTGAATATTACAATATTGTAGATCTGTTTCATATTTCATTCGCAAAGAAAAAGATTAATTGTGGTACAATTCGTTGCCTCAGTGCTTATTTGACCTATCTACTATTGGTAAAATAAAAAATGAAATTTAAAATTTTACCCATTGGTAAAATTTCACAGGAGAAGAGATGTATACTCTATTTTTTTTTTTAAAGCTTTATTTGTAAGCCTTGAAAGTCTTTTTTTATACACGAGTTATATATACTCGTGTATAAAAGATGTTTTCAAGCCTTACAAATATAGCTTTTTGAAAAAATAAAGCATTAAACTCTTCTCCCGTGACATTTTACCAATTGTAGATAGGTCAAACGAGCACTGGGCAATGAATTCATTCATAATTATTATCCAGGTAACATTGTGGTACGTTACATGGATAGTAATATAAAGTGTCAAACTAATCAGAAAATTGACCTTTAGGTGATTATTCTGTTATATTGTTTATTATTATTTACTTCCACGTATTCAATATCTGCGCATTTGTGTCACCCAAACTGCACTGGAAAGCTTACTTCTTCAATCGGGTAAAAAGACCTATAAATATAAAACGTAACATTTAATTAAGCTAGTATATTCGTAAAATACAAGCTAATAAGGATAGATTACAGACATAATTACACTGACAGCCCATCCATCTTCCAGCTTGAGTGACATGACTAAATGACTTGCCTACTTTTAATTATAGTCATTTTCTCTTTAGTTTCCATTCGGCTACGCTAACAAGAATTAGGCAAATAACGAAGGACACAAAAGGACCGAACATTTTCTGGGAAGCCTAGAAGCTACTGGACTGTGACTGTTGCTAGGTCAAGGTAAATTTATCTCACTATTTCCGTTTATTTTGCTAAGAAACAGTGTCCCAGAAAGCGTATAAGATTAATTAGTTTTGTATATACTCAAGATATACTATCCTAATTTCGTAACTAATATCACAGAAGACTTTAATATTACTACATATCTACTAATATTATAAGATCGAAAGAAACTTTATATCTCTGTATATCCGTTTGTCAGTCTCTCTGTCTGTCTGTTGTTTGTATTAAGTATTTCACGATTAATACATTTTTTTTACAGGCAAGTGCCTTTATTAGCTACAACAAAACAATATGCAGACTCAACTAACTAAGCTTTGTTGCCTATGGATATTTTAAATAATCTCCAATCAATCAGTTTTTAAATTTTTCTATACCTACCTATTGTTATGTTTATTTAAATAAAGTTAATATTTACTAACTAAACTATTACTACACAAAAAGCATACTTATCGATTAACCCAGACCGATAAAGGTCTAAAGACAATCCAAATTCTCAAGCCCACTACTAGTTGGCAGCGTACCCAGCATGCTGTCCGCATTGTCACGTTGAATGGCAATGCTTATGCGTTGGGCCAGATACGCGCCAGCATTTTGGTCTCGCGTCGCACCGATCAGGCGCTCAGTTTTTTTTTTTTAATGAGTAGAACTTCCAGTCCCCACGGACCCAAAGTATCGACACCAAACGGCTCAAAATTATTAGTACCTACTGTATTATTATTAGTACAATACAATTTCCATGTTGAAGACGTAAAAGAATGCGGCTTGACTGCCAAAAGAGCTTACGCTTTTGTCATAGCTTTTTATATCGCGAATAAACAAAGAATCATCAAAATCAATTCATAATTGGCGAAGTAATCGCTGAACAAATGCACAAATATCAATCACTGCCTATGATCCCTTTCCAACAAGCTATGTTGGTGATCTGACGTAAACATATTTATTCGCGATACAAAAAGCTGTGACAAAAGAGTGCCCAAATTTTTACCCGACTGCGAAAGAAGGAGGGTTATGTTTTTCGAGTGTATGTATATTTCTTTGGCACGCCCTAGAGCCTAAACGGCTTGTCGTATTTTTATGTGAGTGGTGTCAATAGATTTGTCTTAGTCGTGAGGGTGACACTGGGTACATCAAAAATTTTTTTTTAAAAAATAAGTATTTTTTGCGGCTAAAAGTAATCTAAAAAAAAAGATGTTTTCAAAATACATCGAGTGTGGTATCAAAATAAAGAAATTTTAACGGTGATTACGAATAAACATATATATAAGTATATAACTTATGTTTTATTGGAGTTTGGAATAGAAAATGCTAATAAATCACAAAAGCGTAACAAAATCGTAAGTTACACTGCAAAAACTGCTTTTCTGCAGTCGGGTATTTTGTTTTTCTTTTAATATATATAATTGTTAGCATACAGATTTCTCATAAAGTATAATAAAAGTTTCTATCATGTTCTTTTGGCAGTATAGCCGCATTCTTTTACATTCTCAAGGTAGGTGTATCTATGTATAACTAAACATACTTTAGCGGAACCGTTTTCGTAAAAGCGAACGTCTATCATCCGTCTCCCAAATTACTCACTTTAGCCTCTATCTCTATCTCTCACTACAAGGTAGAGTAGGACGGCAATATAGCACCCTGTGTTTGATTGTCATGGTCCTATCCTATATCGGTTTATATCGACAACCCATCAGTGCAAAGCGACCAGTATAGTTAGAACTGCCTGACTGAAAGTACTAGATTTTTTCATGGAATTCTTTTGTTTTATGCAGGAAATGCGATAGTGACGCCAGTATTAAGCTGTCTAGAAATGGTTGGCCACTGCCGAATGAGTGAATAAAAGAAACAAGATTATTTTTGCACGCAGATGTGTTCAGTGGTGTAAATTGGGCGTTGCCACCGGTGCCCAGGCACAGGGCGTAGACTCTGGGGGGCGCAAGCATGGCCAGACCAGGCCGGACTATTATTTTTTCGGTTTGCTCCTGATAAGTTCTCGCTGCGCCCCTAGTGCTAACAACAGCCAACAGCCAACTCCCCCCCAGCTATTATTCCTTGACCTATAATATAAAAAAAAACAAGGGCGCAGTTATAGAAGCTCGCACAGGGCGCAGAAAAGGCTATTTACGGCACTGACAATAGACAATAGACAATAGACAAGATTTTTATTGTGCCAAAAACTTAAAAAATATTAACACGATTTAAAATTAAAAATTTAACTAAACTAAGTTTTGCACTGGATGTGTTCTTCATGAAAATGTAGGTAATAACTTTGTGTTTATTTACTTACATACATTTTGTATATCACATAGATGTGCGTGTTTGTAATAGAATAAATCTGTGACTGAGAAGTGTGAATACTGAGTCGGTTTTAAGAATGAAATGCAATGTCAAGTAATATTTACTAAGCTTACAAACGCTTATAATTTAAGCTTTAATATATTCATTATTATATAACAATCTATTTAGACCACAATAGAACACTTTCACAACATTTTTAAATGAGAAATCAACGTCTGGTACATATCTTATGAATGCTAAATTAATAAAATGCAGTTGTTTTTGAACGATTTTATTAAACGGTATTATTTAGCTTGCCCTGTTTGTTGTTTATGTTCTTTGGGTCAAATTTAGTTATCGAAATTTGACCCCTTTCCCGTTGACAGGTTAATCTGATATTTGGGGCACGCCTTTAGTAACTATACAATGAAATATATTTAGTATCATTCTAAATTCAATATGGCCGCCGCCATAAAATGGCGGATTTAATATTTTTTCACACCAAAACAACACAATACAATACAATAAAATACAATACAATACAATACAATATGGGTATCAAATACAAGGGCTTTTCTAGAAAACCCCTCTCTACTAGTAGAATATATTATTTCAATATGAAGTCTGTGAAAAAAGAAAGAGGGATAATTCTATATGTTATAGTTGGTATTTGGTTTTCCTTGAATAATATTGCTTGTTTTAATGAGGGGCGAACCTGTTAAGCTTCATAGAAACGTGAGAGGTGCCCGGGTGAAATTTTGGCAGCAAGGGGTTCTCGTTATAAGCATTGAATTGAAGGTTTTCTTGTTTTAATGAGGTACATTAACTCCTAAACCCAACCTACATCCCAATTAACCCTTGTTTGGACTAATCTCCAAAGCTTGGAACTTCGCCGCAAAGTTGCTAGTTTATTGAGTTTTTACCCGACTGCGTTATGTTTTTCGAGTGTATGTATGTTTGTATGTATTTTTTTAAATTTATTTATTTAATAATAATATTACATCTCTCGCAAAAAAAAAATGCTTTTTTTGTAAACTAACATTTTCGTAATAAACAAGTGGTTTCACTAGAATTATTCTAAAGAATACGTATTATGCGTACCTACACATACTTTCTTACAAAAACGTACACTCAACAGCCTATCAAGCGTAAGGAAGTTAGACTGCAAAAACTGCTTTTCAGCAGTCGGGTATTTTGTTTTTCTTTTAACATAGATACTTGATAACAGATATACTTACGTAAGGGTGCATCAAATCTGCATGATCTTCTAATATACACTGTGACCTGGCCTGACTTCCAAAAATATAAATATTTTTTATTTTTTATTAATTTAATTAAAATTCTAATAGGTGAGACCATACGTTGCGATAGCAAACGATGTGAATTATTAAGATCGAATAATTTCTTTTCCTTTGAAATAAAATCACGTCCATATGCGATAAATTAAATATTACAAAATTGAATTCTTAATTTGTTCTATCATAACACAAGACTTTTCTGAAAGACATTCCAAAAAACACGGATTTCTTTCGATATGCGTTAATTTTAGTTTTAATAAGCGTACTTCAAACATGCAATACGCTTTAATGATTTTTTCCTGATATATAAAAATGAATGTCTTTAAACGAATAAATTTCTTTTAGGAATTCGTGCATCATCATAGACTACGACGAAGCCACCGTGTATGCGCGAATATATCTTGAATAAAATCTGTTTCATGACAATGAAATATCCCACTTCTGATAGTTATCCCAGTTACTGTTAAAGGTCGCGTAACCTACTAGAACATTCACACTTGAACTGTGTGAATCAGTGAGCGATGAAAGCTACGTTAATGAGACATTCGCTTCCAGTGGCGCTCACCCTCGCGCCGGGAATTCGATTAAAACACAACCAGTTTAACTTTTAAAACCTTTCCGACATTTCACACCCACGGGCGTGGCCGCTACACGCTACAATACAGTTAATTGTCTACTAACATATTGTTCGATAGTTAAAGGTTTACTTACATATTATTTGATAAGGCTTAGACTGAATCCGGGCAATATTGATCGAGCGAGCGAAGCGAGCAAAGAGTCAACTAGCAAAATTTGCTTAAATCTATTCTGATGTTTTTGTAAAAAATTTGTCATCTGCTATTTCCCTCAACAAGGGGACAAGTTTGTTGCGGCGCCAATTTCAACCCGAATTTAACCTCTGCCCAAAAAGAAGGGTTGTTATAAGTTTAACGTATTTTCCTGTAGCTGTGACATCGTAGTTTTTTTTTTTTGTTTGAAAAAAGTTTTAATTTAGAGTATAAACATTGTACGCTATGTTTCATCAAAATCGGTTCATGCAATTTTTTTATGTGGTTATATTATGAGCAAAATTAGTTAAGAGAGTCATTGAGGCAACATTTTGTGAGGGCTGAGTTAAAAATGGGGTGAAGTTCGTTATATAGGCAATTTTATTCGAATTTTGAGAATACTTTTTAGAATTAAGAAGTTTAAGATAATAAAGGTCATAATCTAAGCAAAAATGTTTGTGGTCGCGATTTCTATATACTCTTCGCAAACCAGCTAGTTACTTATACTCCTTGGTCAAACTATAAATTATTTTTATTTAGTTAGTAACAGGCTAAGTATCTATCCACAGGTCACCACTATTACATCATTTCTGTCATATAGCGCGAAGACGTCACAAACACATACCTACACGTTTTCGCATTTATCAAGTGTGACAATAATGATGATGGTAATTTCAAAAGAAAGGTTGTCTTAATGAATGTGTACTTGAGCAGAATTAGACAAAAATTAAATAAGAATCGGAGTTTCTTCAAAAAACCGTCTAGACAGTGTCGAGAGAGACAGTAATTTTCCTAAGGAATATTAACTTGTAAAAACTGTAATTTAGGTGATTACAGATATAGTTGTGTAAATAATTGAAATCACATTTAATTTACCATATTTTTACTAATACTAGGTACTATGTAAGTAGCTCTGCGAACACTATCCCTGCGTATCCAAACTTATAAGTATATTGACCGCCTCATAACATAATATTCTAGTCACATTCGGGATTTATATTGAGGTTTGAATACCGTTTGTTCTTTTTTGTTTGGTAGGTAATACCTCATGTGGTCACATTAAATTTTTACTAGAAATCGGTTCAGTACTTTGATATTTATAACAAAATAACTGTCATGAAAAAAAAATGTCATTTAAATAAACGAAATGGATATTTTGAAGTTGGTTTTTTCAATTTTTAAATATAATTATTTGTCAATGGCATATATACTTACACATATAGCTAGTAACGTTCTTGTTACTATATACCATTAGTCAAAAAGGGTGATACGCAACATTTAAAATCTTAAAACAAATAATTTATAAAGATACCTTTGTAAAATTATAAGCTTAATAAAAGCGAAAGGTAAAAAGTTAATTCTCTGCCTTGATATTTGTAGGCTCGGCCGTTCCCAGTAAATGTAATGTAAAATCAACGACACAACAAATTACCTGGCCGAACTTCGTGCCTTTTCATGCATCCTATAAACACGCTGTGGAAACATTTGAACTGTTATTTGGGTCCCGATCTATGGAGACAATGTTATTTGGGTCCCGATCTATGGAGACATTATTATTAGGGTCCAGATCTATGGAGACATTGTTATTTGGGTCCCGATCTATGGAGACATTGTTATTTGAGTACCGATCTATGGAGATATTGCTATTTGAGTACCGATCTATGGAGACATTGTTATTTGGGTCCCGATCTATAGCGACATTGTTATTTGGGTCCCGATCTATGGCGACATTGTTATTTGGGTCCCGATGTATGGAGACATTGCTATTTGGGTCCCGATCTATAGAGACATTGTTATTTGGGTCCCGATCTATGGAGACATTGTTATTTGAGTACCGATCTATGAAAACATTGTTATTTTAGTAGCAATCTATGAAAACAATGTTATTTGAATACCGATCTATAAAAACATTGGATACTTTTAATATTTTATTGAGGTTTAATTAGGGTATTGAAAGTGTCCATATTTTAAATTATTCCGTATTGTAAATTCGATTGCAATAAAATGGTTTCTTTGGTTCTTACGATTGTATCTTGATTAAAATTGGACAACATTTTACGGATTGTATTAGACATATTAACATAATTTTATGGACTAACGATATTTTAATTACTTTGCAGTATTCATAGATGTAATTGAGGCTAGATGCAAATTGTTTTAGCCACCGTAATAAGTTCATTGCAATAATAAATTATAATGTCTAAAAAGTATTTTTTAGATATCTTGTATTTTTTTTTAATTTGTTCCAATTTAAAAAGTTGTCTTATTATCGTTCACAAAATTTTGGTGCTTCATATCTGATCTGCATTCAGCATAACGAAATTTTTTATGTCTAAGCATTCTAACAAACACTGCATTATTCGAAAAGGTTGTAAAAAAATCCATGACAATTACAACTCAAGAAACAGCATAAATATATATGATAGTAAAAAAACACACCTTTAAATTCAGGTTTTACAACAAACCTTTCGCACCTCGCTTTGCAAGATAAAAATTTCAATTGTTAAAACCGCGAGGACGCCGCGAGAGGCCTTTTGTCCATAAACTTCCGTAACTTTATTTCAAGTTTTTTAAATTGTGTCTCCTCACTTGAAAGCCTGAAACGTTCTGTAAAGAAGACCGAACATCTATAAAACGGCATAACTTGCGAAATTCTGGGGGTATGCATTATCGCAGCTAGGCAACACTGGCAAAAAAAGTAAGTATGTTCGTATTGAGTGGTCAGCCTTATTGTCAAAGTTATTAAGCCGCCGAAAGGCCTCTGACTTGGCTTGACGATTGCTGTTTTTTAAGAACAAACAACCGGGACTTACAATTTAACGTGTTATCTGACCCACAGTAGCGCTCAGAAAGAAATGCCACTCAAGGTCACCCATCCGAAGACTGACACATTACATTAAATTACATTACATTATATTACATTACATTATATTACATTACATTACATTACCTAATTACATTACACTACACTACACTACATTACACAACCTGACCTATCTAGATCTGTGAGATGTCGTAGGTCTAACTTACAACTTGTCACAGACTAGATTTTATGATAGTATTGATAATGATACTTGTAATAATTGCGAAGCATATATCCATGTAAATTTAGCCTTTAGAAGTACGAGCTGCTATGCGACTTGCGACTTCATTTATATGAAAACTTTGCGTGCCACATTTTTGGTACCGACTGTGAAGTCACATAAACGATTTTGTGATGGAATGTTCCATCCGCGCGAAATCTATTCAACCCAATGCATTCGCGCGCTTGTACGCTAGTAACTAGTTGACAAAATATCGAATCGGAAGTATATACTCATATCACCTGAAATTAAATAAATCTTGGTCGTCAACTGCGATTTTTATCATACTTGACACGCTCGTTTTGACACACTAGGTACATTTTTGACACATCCACTTGGGGAATCTATAGAAATCTATGGTTCATTTACATTTTTGCAGACGTTGTAGAAGTTTTTGCTTTTAATCTATTTATTTCTTTCAAAACTTGAATTTTGAAAAAATATATAAAATACCTTTTAAAAGTTGACTCTTTTGTACACACCCCACGTTAAATTCTGGCTACATCAATGGAGACATGCGATAGTAAACACGCGAGGGTATTCACTTATCGCCGGTGATTTTTCATGGGTTGACCCGTTTTTCGCTTTGAATGTCTTACTAAAAGAGGAACGTTGTCGCGCGGTCTTCCCTACAAATATGATAAAACCGTTTCTAGCCTTAAGCATTATCCACTTTTGATGATTCTTATTTTATCTGTTTACAATCATACATAGCCATCTATGATTGAAATGCTTGCTTTTACAATTCTCTTTTTTTCAAATGTCGTTATAATTCCAAAGTTAATAATGTATAACTTAATAAAACTTATGAATATATCAAAGGATTTGTTATTATATTTTGTCAACAACATTAGATTTACATGTTAGTATTAGATTCAAGTCTAATGGTTAAACCACTAACCTAATACTAACAGTTTCCCTTTAATTAACTTTATTTCCCAAAATGTATTAACCTACTTTACCGTATCTAGCTAGGCATACATAATTTTAGGATGCGATACAATTTATTAATATGTATTTGCAATCTGTACTTTCTCTTATTGCATTCTGTCGTGTATGTTATTGAATAAAGAAGAATAACTTAAAAGACGTCCTGCCACCTGGCCCCCACCCAGCAATCTGTCGGTGCTGCCGCCGAGGTGGCCGCCAAAGGAAAACACGCAAAGTACGCCTGCTTGGAATCAGCGTATGATTTTGTCCCTTTTGCGGTGGAGACAAGCGGGCCGTGGGGGTCCGAAGGCAGGAAGTTCACGCAGGATCTTGGCCGCCGTCTACGAAAGAAGGGATGGTCCAGGTCGGGATGGTATTTGGTGCAACAAATCTCTATAGGCATCCAGCGAGGAAACGCCGCCAGCATAATGGGTACCTTTCCCCAAGGTTCCACGCGCGAGGGGTTTCATGTCAATAGGGGTAATATTTTTTGACATAATGTTTGTTATATTTTAAATACAATTATTGACATGTTAATTTTAGTATATTGACCATTTGTTAATTATTGACTTCTATTCTGTGACTTAAAAGATATAATTTCATATAATTAAACCGTACAGGTATAGCCATTAACAGTTGCGACCATGTAAGAAAATAATTATCGAAATCAGATGATATTTAGGCGTGAAATGCAGTTTTCTCCTGTAATCCTGTTGCATGAAAAATGCGTAATTTACTGACATACAGCGACATATTCTCTTAACATATTGCAAACCATGGAAGAGAATAATTATTAACATGAAGTATATCTGCAAAAAAAAAGTTGTGTGTATTCCAGTAAAGCCATTCTGCGACTGCTGATGCGTGTAACCTGCACCGATTCCGCTACGCTACAGATGCTACCGTAGTGCTACAAGTACGTGATGGTTGATGTCGATAGATAGTAAATGCCTGGGGAGCTACGTAGGTACCTACGTTCCTAGTACCATAGTGGAAGGGCTAATAAGGTCTGTGTAGGGTTTATGCAAAAAGGGTTGGTTTTTTTATAGACCAGACTTAAGAAAATGACATTTGAGTGACAGATTGAGTAAACAATCTCGACACGAGCGGCATATATTGCTATCTTTGTTGCTCTTGTAGTCAATTACATATTTGGGTCTTCCTAATTAGTGTCGTGTTATCTCATAGCTGTGTAATTTATAAACTGTTTTTTTTTTTTTTTTTTTAAGTGTGTACTTTCAGATTGGTCCCATAGAAATTTCATCAAAATCGGTCTACGTCTTGTTTTATACTAAATAGTTCTACGTTTCGCCACCAACTCGCCTGACGGGTAAGCGACGGTGTGGCTGAGGATGGCGCACGTAGATCTGGAAGATAAGAAGAAATCGCGTATTTTAAAGATCGTTCTTTCAGTCTTTTCATCATCATCTCAGCCATAAGAACTGCTGGACATAGGCCTCTCCCATGGATTTCCAAAAGACCGATTAGAAGTGGCTTGTATCTAGCGTCTTCCCGCCACTTGTTGAGGTCATCTGCCCATCTCGTGGCTGGTCTTCCTACGCTGCGCTTGCCGGTGTATGGTCACCAGCACCACTCGAGAACTTTTCGGCCCCATCGACCATCTAGTGCTATGTGCTCTGCTCACTGCCACTTCAACTTGCTAATCCGCTGTGCTATGTCGTGTATGTTTAAACTATAATAATAATTTTGTTACGCAAAGACTAACTCTCCCAGCAAACCCAACATTTATTACAATTAAATCAACACGTGAATATGAAATTAAATCGTGTTACATTTAACGAACCATTGTTAAAAGGACAATGCCTAGTATCCCCAGGAAATGGGAATAACATAAATCTGTCTTGTTATTCGGCTCTTGGGAAAATTGAAATTCAAAATGAACGTCTGTCTATTGATTCTGCTCGGCGCTAACTCTTCACTAATGTAATATGAAAGTTCCTTCGTTTGTTCTTGTATCGGGAGTCCGGACTAACAAAGGTGTAATGAAAAGATTAACAATGAAGCAATTAAAAAAAATAAGATACTATCAGACTTTTTTTAATGTAACCTCTTTTTCTTTAAATCTGTTCAAATGAACGCAATGTTAGGCAATGAGATTTTATCTATAGAAAGGTTGTACTCATTAAATATGAAGTAAAAGCATGGAAAAACTCAGTTCTCAGCACTTTCAAGGATAAGACTACATCCTTAAGGCATTTTAGTATCTTGGCCTTATATATCTTGGTGTTGCACTTTCTAAACGTACAGGATGGCATTGTCACTGTTCACGAGTCAAGACACGCGTCTAACAGCGTTGCCCGACGTGTCGCGACTGAAGACGACTCGGGCGATTACCTTACTTTACCTTCTATTATTCTATTGAGCGTCAGATGTGACCACGGATACTTCAAAGTATTCTAAATGGCGAAAGAAAGTGCGACACACTTACGGCGGGAAATTCAATTTTAAAGGATCTGCAATGGATCGCGCTTCCCGAATATAATCCTATTACGGTTATTACATACTATCTAATTCCTTTAGATAGTATACCCACCCATTCATGAATCAAAAAATCAAAAGCAAACATTCCTTGTATCATTGTTTCAGCCCATATACGATACGGAACCCTCGTATTCGACTCATACTCGCACTTGGCCGGTTTTATTAATAGGGATGTTTGGCACATTTAATCAAAGTCCAATTTTTCCATTCACGTGGCAAAATGAAGCAAACTAAGCGGCAGTTAATCAATTGCTTTGAAACATTGAAGAATCTATTTTGTGAGGGCTTTTGAATAATTTTCGCCGTTGAAATAAATCAAGTAAATCCGATAACAAAGTGGTATTATGATACAATTATGCTCAATTTCGTTAAAAAAGCATTAGAAAGGATTGAAAGTCATCGAGTTTTAATAGCAATTACACTTTTTATCACTTTTTTTATTTTTTTTATCTTTTTATTTTTATTTTTTATTTTTATTATTTATTAGATCATATAATGTTCAGGGTAGGAATGGGAAGGTATATGTTTTATGGATAGATTTTGTGTACATTAAGAATTTTTATTTATTTATTTTATGTCGACAATTTATTTTTGAATAAAGGGATGTGAAGGGGATCTGATGTAGGTAGATTTTATGCATGACATTCAGGGTTATCATTTCGGCTTCTAATTTTTTTTTTTTACAGATTGTAGGTTTCTTATTTTTATTAGTTTATTATCCTTAAAAAATATTCAAATCGGTTGACTACACATAAAAATATAACCAATTTAATAAATTAATCTTTTTAAATTCTGTTAAAAATATTTGGAATAAAAATTCACAACCATAATATGCCTAATATCAGAAGTACTATCACAATAGATACGCAAGTAATAACTACCGTGGTAAATGGGGTCAGCAGCTATAGCCGGGGCGCCACGATATCGAAAGAGTGACTAATTTTGTAAATGCACATCGAAACCATTAAGTAGATGGATCATCAATAACTTGTCCAGTTATACTTAGTCTGGCCATAAATACTGTTACAGTTAAAAATAAGAAAGATATTACATTTGAATTTGGAATCTGTCATTTTTATACGATTGTTCATTGAGTTTTCTAATTTTGGCGCCAATACATTGTACAATATTTTGCGATATTAAAATGGAGTGGGGTGATAAAGAGAACCGAATCGCGGTGATTGCATTACACAAAGTTGGTATGGAGCCAAATGCAATTTTTAAAACTCTCCATACGCTTGGTATTAGTCAAATGTTTGTGTACCGGGCTATTAATAGGTACAATGAGACCTCCTCTGTTTGTGACAGAAAAAGATCTGGCCGTCCACGTAGTGTTCGTACGGAAAAGGTGGTCAAAGCAGTAAGGGAAAGAATTCGAAGAAATCCTGTCCGAAAGCAAAAGATTTTATCTCGGGAGATGAAGATAGCACCCAGAACCATGTCGCGTATTTTAAAAGATGACTTAGGACTTGCAGCCTATAATAGACGCACTGGTCATTTTTTTAACTGATAATTTAAAAAAGAATAGGGTGGTAAAATCGAAACAACTACTGAAGCGGTACGCAAAGGGAGGTCACAGAAAAAATTTGTTTACGTATGAGAAAATCTTTACAATTGAGCAACATTTTAACAAACAAAATGACCGTATTTATGCTCAAAGCTCTAAGGAAGCTTCCCAATTAGTCGACAGAGTGCAACGTGGGCATTATCCGACTTCAGTGATGGTTTGGTGGGGTGTTAGCTATGAAGGAGTGACTGAGCCATATTTTTGTGAAAAAGATATCCAAACCTCGGCACAAGTGTATCAAAATACCATTCTTGAGAAGGTAGTTAAGCCCCTTAACAACACCATGTTCAATAACCAAGTATGGTCCTTCCAACAAGACTCGGCGCCAGGTCATAAAGCTCGGTCCACGCAGTCTTGGTTGGAAGTGAACGTTTCGGACTTCATCAGAGCTGAAGACTGGCCGTCGTCTAGTCCTGATCTTAATCCGCTGGATTATGATTTATGGTCAGTTTTAGAGAGTATGGCTTACTCTAAACGCCATGATAATTTGGAGTCCCTAAAACAATCCATACGATTGGCAGTGAAGAATTTTCCCATGGAAAGAGTGCGTGCTTCTATTGATAACTGGCCTCAACGTTTAAAGGACTGTATTGCAGCCAATGGAGACCACTTCGAATAAGCTTTTATATTTTAAATTGTTTTATATTTATGTATTAAACTAACACACTGTAAAAGTAATAAATATTATTTGCAATAAAAAAATAATTTTTTTCTTCGTGACAATATTTATGGCAAGACTAGGTAAATATGGTTATTTATTTATTTATTTTATTTATTTACACATTAGGTACACAAAACAAAACACTCTCAATAACAAATAATAAAATACAAACAAAAGTTTAGAACTGGAAAGTGTCTCTAAACATGTGCACACAGCATGGTTAGCAGTTAAGTACATACAATTTTAACAAAGTTTTAATTACAAATACAAATACAAACACAAATACAGAAGCAAAGTTTGGGGTAGCAATCAAAATAATGTAGTAAGAGAAATACTAATCTAATAGATAAGTAGGTAATAATAATAGTTACGGTGCCCTCAGAGAGGACGCTCAATCGCACCGGACTCAGAGGACAAAATAGCCAATATACACTTTTTAAAATTATAAAGCTTATTATCGAAAATATCTACTAGGGCACTGTGACTGGATGAAATATCGTTGTACTGACGACACATACGAATTATAGGATTATAGTAGGATGTATTGTTTTGATATACTTGTAATGCAAAAATTTTAGAGTGAGGATAGCGCGGATTAGGTCTTATATTAAAACAAATATAGGAAAGGAGAGACGGAGAATTAATATGGCCGTGTAAAATTTTAAAAAGATTAGTGAAATCGAAATACTTACGTCTGATATCCAACGGCAAAAGATTAAATTTTAAAAGCCTACTGTCATAAGATTTTAGTTTGCGTTTTAGTCCGTGTTTGTTGCATAAAATTCTTAAACACTTCTTTTGAACCATTTCGATGCGATTAGAATGGACTTTGTAGAATGGGGACCAGATGGAAGAGTTGTATTCTAAGATACTTCGCACAATTGTATGATAAAGATACAGGAAACTTTTGGGATCCTTAAAATGTCTAGTGGTTCTTGACAAAAAGCCTAATAGTTGATTACATCTCTTAATAATGTCGTCATAGTGATCTCTAAATGTTAATTTGTCATCAAATAAAATTCCTAGGTCCTTAACCACACACTTACGTTCTAGCATCTGTCCTTGTAGCTTGTAATGGTTAATTATCTTTTTAGTTTTGTTTGTAAATGATATTACGAAACATTTGCTGACATTTAAGAACATTTTATTATTATCACACCAATCACTGATAATATTTAGGTCTTTTTGTAGAATCTCAGTGTCAGCATTATTATTGACAGTAGTATAAATTTTTAAGTCATCAGCATAAAGTAAACAAGGGCATGTAAGTTTATAGATAAGGTCGTTAATAAAGGCCACAAAAAATAAAGGTCCTAAATGAGATCCCTGTGGGACGCCCGATGTTACACTTGCCAATGAAGATACAAAGCCCTTGAGTACTACTAACTGACTTCTATTGCTGAGGTACGATTTTATCCAGCGTAATAAATTGCCATGTATGCCATACGAAGCCAATTTAGCACACAATATTCTATGATTAACTTTGTCAAACGCTTTCGAGAAATCAGTGTACACGCTGTCCACTTGAGATCTCTTAGCAAAAGCTCCACACAAATAGTACTTGTAATCGAGTAAATTAGACGTGGTAGATCTATTTCTGATGAAACCGTGCTGGCTGCGTGATAATAGCGGCTCAATATGGTGGTACAAATGGTCATAGACTAGGGAGTCAAATAGTTTGGTTAGAAACATATAATGTCGAAATGGTTTTGGAATCAGCATATTATGTTAAATTTTTCTTTACATACCCCATTCAGTACTTTACCACACGACAGAAGAGAAGAGCTACAAGATAAAACCAAAATCATTGTATCATTATAACGAGGTGCATTCTGTAAGTTTCTAAGTGTGAGTGTCATTGAAATGACAAAAATCCGTACTCAGCGTACTCCTTACTCCGTACTTAGTTGATGCGTAATGCACAGGAATGAAACTTTTTGCCGCCATCTCTGTATCCTGAAAATTAAAATCTTGGAATTTTCAAGGCTAAAGTGCATAGATATCTTCTAGATAGACAAGCTCAATCCTCGGCCACACCGTCGCTTAACATCAGGCGAGTTGGTGGTCAATCGTATTAACTGCCTTTAAGAGAGAATAGGTAGGTGAATAGGCTTTAGCGACCCAATAAGTCTCCGTATCAACAGGCAATTTTTTTTTTATTCGGCGATAGGCTTGCGCTTGACCGTCAACTCACCTGGTGTTATTGACAGTTACGGTCAACGATGAAGCGCGCTAGCCTAGAAGAAACCTATTCACTCGCGATTTCAAGACACGATTGACTCGCGATTTGATTTGTTTGTTTGGATGTTAGAGCAAGTTACAAGTTCTACGATTTCATCAGAAACATTTTGGTAACTCTAAACAAATTCTCAAATACAAACAAAATCGTTCGAGACGTTGTCGAGGCATATAAAATAGTCTCTAAATTCCCACTCCACACTCTACGCAATCAATCTTCCAATTTTCGTTTTTGAAAACGCTTCTTCCATTGTATCTCAATATAATATCGATTTGTAGCAATTTCAATTCCAATTCCCTCATTTACATGTAAAACAGGTAGTCTGGTAGCCGCGACTAATACGTCCGATTGACCCCACAACCCACGTAAAGGCAGTTCCGACAGAACCATGGCAACGTTCCTCAAACATTCCATTTAACTGGGTCGCACCGTCCACTCGACTATTCGCAAAATTCTACCCTCCGCCTAATGGATGCCGTTGTAATTGTAGCCAGATACCGTCCAGTATCGATTTCGGATTTTTTCAATTAGGCGCGACGCCGGTGGTTCTCGATTAGTTTAGAACGGACCAGAATTTTACGTTTTTAGGGTTCCGTACCTCAAAAGAAAAAAACGGAACCCTTATAGGATCACTGTGTTGTCCGTCTGTCCGTCTGTCCGGGTGTCAAGACCTTTATCTCAGGAACGCGTGAAGGTATCGAGTTGAAATTAAAACCATATACGTAGATCTATAGTATCTTGCTGCAGGGAGAAAAATCAAGAATCTCAGTTTTCATAAAAAAAAGTTACAGCCGAATATATCGCAAAATACGCACATTTCGACATTCACAAGGGAATCAAAACCTATGGGCTACTTCCCCTTGACCTAGAACTATAAAATTTGGCAACAAGTATTGTGATAGAGAGATATAGGAAAAAATCAAAAACTGGACATTTTTAATTTAATCACAAAAAAATTGTGTCTTTACGCAAGGAAAGAGAGTCCAAATTTTAAAGTACTTTAACCATATCATGTGGGGTATCATATGAAAGAACTTAATAAGCACAAGCTAAAACAGGTTTTTAAATATTTTTACGATGTCTAATATTTTGGTTTATCAAAGAAAATATATGATTTCCCCCTTTTATCTACTAGTTTGTACGGAACCCTCGGTGGGCGAGTCTAACTCGCACTTGTCCGGTTTTTTTAATGTAGAAATAGGTTTGCGCTTGACCGGCAACTCGCCTGATGTTAAGCGACGTTACGGTCTACGATGGAGCGCGCTTACCTAGAAGAAACCAATTCACTCGCGATTTAAAGACACCCAGATTATATCTATCGGGAAAGACCCACTCAGGAAGCGTATTCCATATTCTAGCAGTCCGCACGATATCACGATACGATAGCACGTATTTAGAAATATGTACCATTTCTGGAAATGTAGACTTTTAGATGAATTCAATCTATATTCGGCCTGAATTGTGAGCGATTGATCTTTTCCTTTTAGCCTTGAATATTCTTTAGAAGAATCCATAATTATCTGGTTTCATGTTTTATGTGTAGTGTAGTGCCATACACTTATGTCTCATTAGCAACGAAATATTATGTTACATTTTTGTTATTTTTTCAGCGGGCTTCTGAATAAAATTTATATACAATCGAAACCGATTAGAAAACTGCAATATTTATGAGACTCCATCTTTTAAAAAATTATGGAAATAAGTTTAAAGATAACAAACATAACACGCAAAATACACATAAAATCCAATAAAATTGAAAAAAAACTTTTTGAAAATAGTCTTTAGTATTTTTTCCTGGCAAACACGGACTAGATTAAACTATGCAATAGTTTAATTTAAATCGCAACCGTTAATCGAATGCGTTCAAGTAGGATGGTGATCAGTTCAATGGCAAAGTCCATAGACGAGCGGCTAGAACAAACACGAACCTCGTAACTATCTGGCAAATAGCTGCATAAAAAAATGGTTGTCTGTAAAATTGGTTTACGGACGATAATTTTACGTGATAACGTCATGATAGATGCGTCACAAGCCGAACGCTTAGGCCGATCGTGCCTCTCTATCGCTTGTTCCGCGCTCTCGCTTGCACGCTCGGCTCAGGCGGAACGTGACGATGAGTCATGCTTTTTTGTGCGTGCAGCCTTATAACTGTCGCAATTGGCCAAAATTTTCAGTAACAAGCATTAGTAAAATAATGCATGAATATCAAGAAATATTCCTCAAAGTACCTAGAGTTTTTAAATCTTCAAACAGTTTATTCAATTACTTTCTGTGGAAATGTCTAGTACTTACGTTTTTTAATCGGTTAAGCAGTTAGTAGCAGAAAAGTAAGAAAATTACTAGTAGAAAAGCTATCATCATCATCAGCCACAAAATTTCCACTCAAACTGGCCCCATCGGCCTATTCTACTTATCCTAGTCTTGCCATAAATATTGTCACGAAGAAAAAAAATATTTTTTTACTGCAAATAATATTTATTACTTTTACAGTGTGTTAGTTTAATACATAAATATAAAACAATTTATAATATAAAAGCTTATTCGAAGTGGTCTCCATTGGCTGCAATACAGTCCTTTAAACGTTGAGGCCAGTTATCAATAGAAGCACGCACTCTTTCCATGGGAAAATTCTTCACTGCCAATCGTATGGATTGTTTTAGGGACTCCAAATTATCATGGCAGCAGCCTTAGAGCAAGCCATACTCTCTAAAACTGACCATAAATCATAATCCAGCGGATTAAGATCAGGACTAGACGACGGCCAGTCTTCAGCTCTGATGAAGTCCGAAACGTTTACTTCCAACCAAGACTGCGTGGACCGAGCTTAATGACCTGGCGCCGAGTCTTGTTGGAAGGACCATACTTGGTTATTGAACATGGTGTTGTTAAGGGGCTTAACTACCTTCTCAAGAATGGTATTTTGATACACTTGTGCCGATGTTTTGATACCTTTTTCACAAAAATATGGCTCAGTCACTCCTTCATAGCTAACACCCCACCAAACCATCACTGAAGTCGGATAATGCCCACGTTGCACTCTGTCGACTAATTGGGAAGCTTCCTTAGAGCTTTGAGCATAAATACGGTCATTTTGTTTGTTAAAATGTTGCTCAATTGTAAAGATTTTCCCATCCGTAAACAAAATTTTTCTGTGACCTCCCTTTGCGTACCGCTTCAGTAGTTGTTTCGATTTTACCACCCTATTCTTTTTTAAATTATCAGTTAAAAAATGACCAGTGCGTCTCTTATAGGCTGCAAGTCCTAAGTCATCTTTTAAAATACGCGACATGGTTCTGGGTGCTATCTTCATCTCCTGAGATAAAATCTTTTGCTTTCGGACAGGATTTCTTCGAATTCTTTCCCTTACTGCTTTGACCACCCTTTTCGTACGAACACTACGTGGACGGCCAGATCTTTTTCTGTCACAAACAGAGGAGGTCTCATTGTACCTATTAATAGCCCGGTACACAAACATTTGACTAATACCAAGCGTATGGAGAGTTTTAAAAATTGCATTTGGCTCCATACCAACTTTGTGTAATGCAATCACAGCGATTCGGTTCTCTTTATCACCCCACTCCATATTAATATCGCAAAATATTGTACAATGTATTGGCGCCAAAATTAGAAAACTCAATGAACAATCTTATAAAAATGACAGATTCCAAATTCAAATGTAATATCTTTCTTATTTTTAACTGTAACAGTATTTATGGCCAGACTAAGTATATATAGAAGGTTAGGTATATATAGAAACGTCAGACGTAAAATAATTCAAAAATAGCTTTACATACGAGTTTTTTTTATACATTATAGATCTACGATTGACCACCAACTCGCCTGATGTTAAGCGACGGTGTGGCTGAGGATGGAGCTCGTCGATCTAGAAGATATCTATTCACTCTAGCCTTGAAAATTCCAAGATGGTAGGTCTCAGGAAACAGAGATGGCGGCAACGAATTCCATTCTTGTACAGTACGCAACAGGAATTTGGATCGATATCTCTGAGTACGGATTTTTGGCATTTCAACGAGAAATGGGTGGTAATTCGCCGACTTTCTGCTAGTCCTGTAGTGAAATGGGGAGGGTGGAATTAGGTCGTGAAGCTTTTGCGCACATTCCCCGAAATGAATCCTGTAGAAAATAGACAGACATGCTAAGTAGCTTCTTGGCAACTTAATCCAATTAATTAAGTTCTTCTTATTAATTAAAAAATAGCTTCATTTATAAGCATGTTTACTTATGAACTTAGAGCATGAATTTTATCTAATCATATCGCGATAATGAAAATGACTGCTCTATCAAGAAGTAATATTCATCAAAACTACCAGGAGTTCATAAATCTTTAGGAGATTTGATTCTATTACGTGGAAATGTTCAGTGAATTCCCTCGTCGGCGGTTGTTATCTAATTCAGCCGGCTTGCCTTCCTCTGGGGCCATTTTCTGTCAACAGAAACGTAATAAAATAGTGCGTTCACTTCGTAAAAATGGGCCTGATTTTTGCTTAAATAAAAGCGTATTAAATCTTAGTAATCTTGTTCAATTTTTAAGTAACTTTGGAATTTAATAGAAGTTTTGATATTTCAAAAAGCACTCTGTTCTTGATCATTTTACACAATTATTACTATTATTATCTCGAAATGTTGTCAAATCACAGAATGTAAAAAAAAACAACGTTAACCAGTTTAATAATTTAGAAATTCAATTCACCTCCACCTGCATATATTCTAACTACTTATATATAAAGCATCTGGCTATGATATAAAGCGCGAATTATAAATAATGGTTCGTCGTAGTAATAGAGAACCCTAAAAACTGAATGAACGGTTCTACCTATACCTACTCTTTTTTCTATCCAAAGTAAATATAATAATGGTTTCTGATTATATAATGGTTCATCGTAGTACTAGAGAACCCTAAAACTGAACGGTTCTAGTTAAGACGAACCATTTGTTCACTTCACTCACTCGGTCAACGGTGAATAGTTCCTGAATAGAAAGGTTATAACATAATGTACAGACAAACGGACTTGATTAAATAAGGGTTCGTCGTAGTAATAGAGAACCCTAAAAACTGAATGAACGGTTCTAACTATACTCTTTTTTCTATCCAAAGTAAATATTGTAGCAGGTGATAAATTACTACGCTCGGTTATGTTCAGACAGGCAGAGATCGGAACAAAGCTTCCTGTTTGGACAGAAGCCAGAATTTGGACGAAATTTGTGAGTAAAACGTCAAAACCGGGAACTCTTGAACACATTTTAGTAAACGTTTATGTGGTTTTAAGATTTTTAGTGCTGATAAAATCTGTGATTTTTTTACAAGTAGGTTTACGTGTGACCTTATGGTTAACTACGTTATTGTGACCACTGCGCACTGTGGCTATACATTAGTTTGCAGTTAAAGCAGCTGTTTTTTTTTTATTTCTTGGTCTTGGTCAAAATTCCAAGAGTTTGACACGACTATAAATTACATTCATAGTCAAGTGAGTTCGATCCCCACCCAGGGTAAACATTTGTGTGAAGAGCATGGATGTATGTTCTGTGTCTGAGTGTTTCTATTTATATGAGAAGATGGTCCGTTCCCAGCAGTGGGACAGTTTGTACAAACAGGGCTGATAAAAAAAAACAACTTTTTTTGTAAATACTTAAGTATATAGTGCGGGTTGGCAGATTTCAGACATCTTCAAGGTTATTGAGAACTCCAGACATGTAGGTTTCCTCACAATGTTTTCCTTCACCGTTTGAAGTTGGCGACAATCAACTAAACTTACTAAAATCCAAAACGTGCTATAGGTTTGATGAACAAGAGTTTCCTAGCGTAGGACGACGTTATCCACTTCAATTTGCTTGTCAATCACGTTTGCACGTTTTACATAAC
This sequence comes from Lycia hirtaria, assembly GCA_947563715.1. Taxonomy (NCBI): domain Eukaryota; kingdom Metazoa; phylum Arthropoda; class Insecta; order Lepidoptera; family Geometridae; genus Lycia; species Lycia hirtaria. Next base: position 40,493,668 of record OX387378.1, read on the forward strand.
TTTCGCCTCGAGATGAGTGTGCGCGAGCTGGCAGGATTGTGTTAGAGCGTGTTTTTGGAAAAAATCTTTTTTGGTAAGGAATAAAGAGTTAGAGTGCAGAAAACCTTCGTAAGGGAAAAGTATTACTTTTCTATATTTAGATAACAAAGAATTCACATTATTCATAAGTAATAATATAGATAGAAAAGTAAGGTACGTTTTCTATATTTGATTGATGTAGATTTGGTAAGCACAAAGTTTACCAAATTTTTGCTAAGTATTGTCGAAATCAGCCGTATTAATGTCATTGTAAGTAAGCAAAATATTAATGTCATTGCAAATAATGTTAGTTTCCGGCAGCCTAGTGGTGAGACCGTCTGACTTGCGATCCGCAGGTCCTAGGTTCGAATCCCACGGCACGCACCTCTGTCTTTTCGAACTTATGTGTGTATTGTTGATTGCCGCCAACTTCAAACGGTGAAGGAAAACATCGTGAGGAAACCTACATGTCTGAGAGTTCTCAATGATCTTGAAGATGTGTGAAGTCTGCCAACCCGCACTTGGCCAGCATGGCAGACTATGGCCTAACCCTTCTCACATTGAGAAGATGGTCCGTTCCCAGCAGTGGGACAGTTTGTAAAAAAATAGGGCTGATAAAAAAAATATAATATTAATGTCATTGTAGGAAAATTCTTCCTTTTTAATTGAGACCGCACAATCTTTTGTCTCTGCGACCTCTCGACCAATTTTGCTCATTGCTGCGGTCATGCCTTGTACTGTCATAATTCATAGTATTTCGTTTCATTTCACGATTATTTCGAGGCAAGATCAATGTTTCTGACATCCTTGTATTAATTTTAAAAGATACCCTGTTTTGCGGCGCTTTGTGGCTGTAGCTCGTAGCATACAGCCATGAGCCTACACTGCCTACACTGCAGCTAAACGCTGCTACCCAGCCGACTGCAGCATTCATACATTTGTGAAATTGACGCTAGCAGTTGATGCTGGTAATCACTACACATCACGAATAGTCGGCGTATTTTCTAAAATATAATAATAATAAGGCTCAAGGGTCGGATACAGAAGGCAGTCATCCTAGACACGGCACGTATTGTCAGGAGGCTCCTTTCTCTGTACCCCTTCACCGGCAGCTTGAGCCCCGCCCCGCTGCCAGCGGCACCCTAGGTTTAAGTTTTTATAATATTTTTATTGTTTTTTTGTAGAAATATTGTAAAAACTTAGATTTAAGATATATAAATAAATATGTGAATAATAATATATATTTTATTCCATGATCACATGTTGAGCTATTCAGAAAACTAACGCATTATTAAACATTTTAAGTAAAATTACGGCTCAGTCAATCCCAGTTGCGCTTGACATTAAATTAAGCTAAAATCATGCCAAGTGGCACACCAACTTCGGCTTATTTGCAGCTCACCTTGGGTCATCTGTACATAATACCTTCATTTTACCTAATTTATAAATGGAGAAAAAGTTAAATCAAGAAAATAATTCAGCGCTAAAATGCATCGAGCACATCCACGCGTTCTCACTGTTACTCGCAATCTCAAGTTAGTTGTCATAACTCGACAATCACTTAACCAATTCTGTTCATTGTTACCACAAGTTGTAATAATTGTGTACTTTATATTCCTACCAAATATCATTAAAATCGGTTGGTAATTAGCGCCGCAATAAACTTCCCACTTTTTATGGGAACCACCCATTATCAAAAATCGGCGACGACAAAAAAAAACCACGTAATAAAGTACGCGAGTACGAACATATAAATCACAAACAAACTGGCAGATGAAAGAAAATTTGGCCAGTTGATGCAGAGACGCTTCGCTCGCTCGGTCAATAATAATAAAGTTCCTAGTTCTTGAAGCCAATCAAGTCAGAATTCCCTGGTCGAAAGGTATTTCACGCTCGAACGCTTCCCTCCATCCATAAACAACGCTAAGACTGACGAATGACGGCAATAAAACGGGCGCCATCTTTCATTTACCACCCCATTGTGCGCCGCAGGTGAGGAATGAAATTAAAAAGGACCATTAAGAAAATTGAGGTAAGAATTTGGAACGTTTCGACCTGCTATTCAGAAGAATCTGCTAAGTTACGACCGGCATTGGGACATGCTGACGATTCTGTTGTGTACGGCTGTTTGAATTGGTAAATACCTAATGGTTTTTGCCTATTTAAAAAATGTAGTTTTTGTTTTTTACATTTTAACCCCCGACACAAAATGAGGGATGCGGCGTCACCCCTATTGACATGAATAACGGTATTAAAGAAGATGATAAAATATAGCCTATGTCCTTCTCCACGTCCCAAATAATCTATGCGGCAAGCTTCGTAACGATTGGTTCAGCCGCTTACTTGTTTGAAAGCGGATTTAATTGAAATTGTTCTTAGTTGTTTCATCATTTTTTTTAAAATTTTAACAAAAAAAATAGTTTTATGTATAACTTTACATAACTTTGATCTTAATGTTTTTTTTTGTCAAAAATAAGTGATGTTATTTGGGGGTTAATTGAGTATTCGTGAGAAAGCCTTTTAAATAATTAGGTACATTATTGGCGATAATTCTATGATATTACTACCACATAAAGTAAATTCACAAGTAACTAGTAGATATATTTGCAGAGGCTATGAGATATAGAGACTTGAATAAGCGTTAATTTGCATGGCAGAAACTTGTGCCAAGCTTTTGACACCAAGTCAGTCTGGCTTGGTCCACAGTTTGAGTATCGCTTAGTTAGTGTTGTTCAACTGTAATTAATTGAAAAGGCAGTCTTGGTCTAATTGAAACAGCTACAAGCCAGTACACTACTATACCTACTATACCCATTTATATACGTTTTGTTTCATAATGAAATAAATTATTGTGGAAAAGGACACAAGGTGGACAGAGGATATCATACAAGTGGCAGGAAGACACTGGACGCAGGCCGATTCCAACTGGTCTTTTTGGAAGCCCATGGGGAAGGCCTATGTCCAGCAGTGGACTTCTTGTGCCTAAGATGATGATGATGATGATTGTGGAAAAGATTGTAATGATATCGAAATTAATTGCTTAAAATTTATTTTAAAAAATTTAACTACCAGAATTTGCAGTACTCCTTCTTTTAAAAAAAACCCTCCTTCCCCATTTTATCTTAATTTTTTCATTTTCCTCAGCACAAATTCGCCCAGTATTTTTACATTACTATATTTTTAGCTTTTCATCAATATTTACACTGAAAAAAAATAGGTGTATAATTTGAAGTTGAACCAATATTCTTGAAAATAATATACCTAAGTAACCATTCAAAATTTCAAAACCATTGATTTTTTCTTGAAAATGTTATACTTACATTTTGGGAGAAACCGTTGGTCTCAAAATTTTACTAATACTTATATAAACATCATCATCTCAGTCGTAAGAAGCCCATGCTGGACATTCTCATATATTTAAAAAAAATGGACGGGGCTGCATCTAGCATCTTTCTGTCAGTTGTTTATCTCCAGGTGAGGTCCAGGAAGTGACTGGTTTTCCTATGTTGGACTTGCCGGTGCGTGTTATCCACTCGAGTACTATGTGGTACCATTGGTCATCAATTTTAATTACGTACTACATTCCCTACCCACTGCCACTTCAATTTGCTAATCAGCTAAATCAATTTGCATAGTGCTATCTTGGTGAATTTCGGACTTTTACGAAGTCTTCTGATAATTTTTTATACACCTAATAAAATATAAATGATACAATTTGGCAGTGTGAACGTGCATAATGTATGTTATTACTTTAAGCTAAAACGGCCTAAATAATTTAAGTGTCTTACATTCATTAATAGACTAACTAAAAAACTATGGTTCCTAGGCAAAGCAAGTACCTAAAGTATAAGGCTTTACTTACAATACGGTACTTTTCTCGCACAAGAGTCGCCAAGGAGAAGGAGAATTTACTACTTTTGTATAGTGACTCGCTCAGTTTGATACCGGTATGCTACTAGTCTTGCGATATTCACCTGTCAGTCGCCCGCGTATCGCGCCTCCCTAGTCTCGGCATAATGTCGGAACAGCTGTCAAATTTCCAATTTCTTGGGTAAATTCGAAATTCGAATGATATTTTTTATGTTTTTATGTTAAGAGCCCAGGGTAGCGAACAGGTATTTTACAGATACGCAACTGAAGCACCTATCGTTTCTTTCGAGTACCATAATGTATGAACTGCCTGTCTCTATCTGTATTTCAGGCATTCAATATGACGTTGTGGTGGCTGACGCTCCATCATGAATTCATCGGCGTGGGATGTGGGCACAGATTATTGCAATATTGCAATTCCATGCGTGCCGTAACAAGGAAACAGGTACAATATTAACTATTGTCTTAGAACTTACCTTAATAGGTTGCTGGGTTTAAAACAAGAAGTTGTTTTTTTTTCGTTTATTCCCAGTAGTAGGTACAATTGATTAACCCCGACGAAAAACATTGTTGCTATTTTGACGTTTATAACTCCCAACTCCCAAAATGGATCGACCGATTTTGATCTAGGTTTTTTTTTTGTTTTTTGGAACAAGTTTCCTATAAACGCATTATAAAAACTAATTCGCTGAATAAGAACTTGTCACTCTCTGTCAGACGGGAACAGTCACGCACGAAAACGGAACAAAACACTGTTTAACTAAAATGCGCTTATTCAGTTTATAATTAAGTTGTGACTGGAATCAACGTTGTTTTGTATTATACAGTCAGTTCAAATCATTCGGGTCGTAGATTTACCTCGTAATATAATTATAGCTTAAAAAACTGAAGCAACCGACTTCTCATGGATGCCATTGTCAGAACTGGACCTAATTTAACACGGGAAGCATTATAGCTTTCAAATAAGAAAAGAATCATCAAAATCGGTACACCTAGTCGAAAGTTCTAAGGCAACAAACATTTAAAAAAAACAAGTCGAATTGAGAACCTCCTCCTTTTTGGAAGTCGGTTGAAAAAGAAACTCACGTTCCCAAGTACTTAAGAACTCCACAAAACTTAGCACTCACGGATACTCACGAACGTTTTCGCCGCTGCGCTGAAAGTGAAACTTTTTCATAACACGCCATTTTATATTAATTGTATTATTTTTTAAATTCTAAAAAGATAAAAGCCTTTCTCAGTAGGAACGCGCATATTTTCATACGCATATGGTGATTTTTGTACTGATCGGAAGGTTTAAATTATTTTTAGGTTACAGCTAAAAGTAAATAAAATAAAATAAGTAAAAAGCGAAAACAGCAGAAGCTACCATTTAGATTTATAATTCCAAACATATAACGAATTATAAATGGAAGAACTTGTGTACCTGTTGTAAAGAAAAATCGCGACGTACAGGGTGATTAATAATATCCATACACTACGAGTATAATCTTGACAAACTTTAGTAAAGCAATAGTGTAACTTACTGGAATATCCATTGAGCTGTATGTACTTACGTACGAAAGCAGTCACCACTCATAGCTACTTTGTTACATTCAACTGCGGCGAGAGCGCCGCACCTCATTCAGTGGCTTACTAGTGAAGTGGTACTTCCGACGTTTTGCTGGCGAGAAAACACACCATAGATGCAATTCTGCGCTGCAAGTATCAGTCGTATCGTATAATCATAGATAAACGATGTAATTATTATTCCAGAGCTGTAACGCTGTTTTGTTTACTTTACCAAAAAAATATGAGAATCTTAAGCTTCAGATAGCTCCTCTGGTACGTAAGGACATACAGCTCAATGAGAATAATAATACTATCGCTGCAGCAATACTTGTACACTGTTCCAAATCTACGGCCTCTTTTATTCATAAATATCACAAAACAAGATAATACAAACAATAACTTCCAAAACAATTATCGAAACCTACATCTGTCTAATATCTAACGAACCAAACCAATAAATATCGCCAAGTTACCACAATACATCTAAAACAGTCAGACATTCGTAAGTGAAACTGAGTACCTCGAAGGAAACAATCGCTTCTATAGTAAACTTCGTAGTCCTAAGCAAATATGACACGATCGGCCTAATGGCGTGTGCGAAATCGGGTCGAGCCTCATTCATGTTCAGATCTCATGTACGTCGGTAAAGTGGGGTGTACTCACTGGTTGCGATCTTGACAATCCGTAAATAAACACAGTCCGTTCAGAGATCGTATTCTCTCTTGACAGCGCGCTGTAATCGCGTCGTGATAGTTGCTAGCGTGTTCAAATTATCTAGTCGTGTAAATGTCGCGCTCTAATCGAATCACGACGAATAATTTATTAATAAATATCTCTAAATATGAGTATCATGAAACAACGACAAATAAAGGAATAGGTGACTGTTTATCACAATGTCAATTTAGTTCGCATATATTTATACTATTTATGTAGAATCTCTTTGATATTCAACAAGTTTGACAATGACATCCAAGATATAATTTTCAATTGAAGAGACGCACGCATGATGCGGCTGAAATGATGATAGAATATATGAATTATATAGAGTTTCTCAATGCTTTAACTATGTCGTGCAGTTTCATAAATTATTTTAAGCAAACAATGCACGATCGGTGATCGGCCTACTGTCTGTGAAGCCGACTCGAGTCTTATTCTGATCTCATGAACGTCGATAAAGAGGTGTGTACTCACTGCATGCGATCCGATCTTGGCTTCGTAAACAGATTAAAAAAAATCAATAATATACTTAATGTATTAATTGGTAACATAACTTTTGAGCGCTATTTAGTATCATTGACATCAACGTCACGATTTTTATGTAACTGAATGACGAGATGAACACTAGCTCGAGTATCTCTGTAAATTTAATTACCATTCAAAAATGTTAACTTCTACAGGTCTAAGCTTTGCGTGTAAGATACCAGATTATTTTTTTCGAGAAAAAATAATTATAATAAATATTTTATTTATATGCTTGGGTTTATTCAAATATGTTATCTATTTTATAATTTTTCATTACAAACAAGCATTGAAGGCTAACTGGCATAGAATGTTTCTTCTACCTCATTGAAGCAACCTTTAGCAATCCTTTTAAAGGCCTGCTCTGCCCGTTGCTACACCGTACAAGTAAGCAACATTTGGCAGAATTTCTCTTCTTAACTCTGTGACGAATACGTTTTGCATAAAAACCCCATTTGTAACATCATTTGAACGCTCATGCGCCTGTTAAAGAGAGTGATTACACAAATTTTTCTACCAATATAGTATATACATAAAGTACCATTCTGTGAACTAAATTTTAAATAAAATTATTAGATCGGTTCGTCGGTAAATTGGTGTGTACACACTGCTTAAAATCAGATTTTAGCAATCCTTAAATAGAATCAATAGAATACCAAATACTCGTACTTTGAATGGAGACCTAACTTTCAAAATCCAAATTTGCATCCTTTAAATCAACGCATACCTACGTTGTCTGAAGGAAACTTCATTTTCAACCGACTTCAAATAAGGAGGAGGTTCTCAATCCGACTGTATTTTTTTTGTTGTGTTTCCTCATAACTTCCGACTGGGTGAACCGATTTTGATGATTCTTTTTTTATTTGAAAGCTGGTGCTTACCATGTGGTCTCATTTTAATTTGGTCCAGCTCTGATGGCATCCATGAGAAGTAGGTTGCTTCAGTTTTTTAAACTATAATTATTTATGTTACTTAGTGATAAGGAACTTTGGACTTCAACGACTTAAAAAACTACATTGCAATGAACTGTTTCCGTCATTTCAATTCAATAATTCAATATTAGACGTTAATTTTCATTATCGATATAATTTTTGCTGAACAAATGCGTTAAATGTTTCCTTTATATACGGTTTAGTTAGTTTTCATTAAAAATACTTATATATTATATACTATGCCCCTATATATGCTATGACCCTAGGTTTCACCCGCGTGATGATGAAAAACGATAGTAATGGTGAACGGTGGTGATGATTATGATATGTAATCTAGTCTCCTGGTTCTTAAACTTCTCTAAAAAAATCATAACAATCGATTCAGCATTTTTGAATAAAAACTACTGGTCACTCACGTCTGTTTTGAGCCGAAATATCCGACTATAGTTTCAACCGCATTCGGCGGTCTTTTTCAAAGGAGCAGCACACACGTCACTCTCGGTCGGTGACGTGCCTTGCACTGCGACGTGCCGCTCGTGCCGCACGTGATGTCATCGGTTGCAAAAGGGTTAGGGCGGGAAGCTGGTCGACTTGCGTCGGTTCAGCTGAATTAGTGTCCTCTTCACTAGAACTCTCGTGAGTGTCAGGAATGTTCCAGCAAGCGGAACTCACAATATCACCACCAGACTCACTATCATCCAAACCACGTTAATTTCCAAAGTAAAATCGATTCAGCATTAGTGAAAGATAAAAAAACAGGCAGAGCTACTTTTGCTTTCATAATATTAGTAAGGAAGTTAGGTTTATAATAAATTCAATTTCCATCCTCGGCCACACCGTCGCTTAATATCAGGCGAATTGGTAGTCAATCGTGGATCTATCTTACATAAAAAATATATCTTTCATAACATTTAAATATTTGCCCAAATTGATTACTCATGGTCTAAGATCCCGCTATAGGACGACCTTCACCGAGCTGGTTAATGGATGAAAAGTATTTTATATTCAATTAAATATATTGCAAATGGGTTTTCTAAAAAAAATCAGTCCGTCGGTGAAGGTGAAGGTCGTCCTATATCTTAGACTATCAGTAAATACTTCCAACGAAGATCATAATCGTAGATAGTGAATGCATAACTGGCGCCATCTGTACCGGCCACTAACGATTATTGCCCCCAGCAATGAGCCAAGCCGAGGTTGTAATCATAACCATTAATAATGCTCCAATCCGGACACCTGGATTGTGAGGGTTTACCCAATAATATTAATCAGGGGTTAAGTGGAGGACAAACATTGTGTAATTCCATGAGGTTAGCAGACTGACTGTGATTGATATTAGAAACGTGTATTATCTTTCTTAGGGTTCCGTACCTCAAAAAGAAAAAGCGGAACCCTTAAAGGATCAATTTTTTGTCTGTCTGTCCGTCTGTCAAGATCTTCTATCTCGGGAACAAGTGGAGGTATCGAGTTGAAATTAAAGCCATAAGTATACGCAGATTTGCAGTTTCTTGCAGCTGTAAAAAAAACATCTCAGCTATCATAAAAAAATATTACATACAAAACCGCATATTTCGATACTCACAAAGAAATCAAAACCCATAGGGTACTTTTCGTTGGTCTAGTCTAGATCTATGTTTGGCAAAAAGCATTGTCTTAGAATACACATAAAGGAAACAATCCGTAAACTGTAATTTTTTTATTTAATCACAACAAAGAGGATCTTTATGGCATGGAATGAGGGTCCAAATGGTTGAGGAGGGCGATGGCTGGCACATGCGTCATACTCGTGATCGGGTGCTGCTTGCGGGTCGCTGATTTGCTCGTGGTATGCACTCACATAAGTAAAAAAAAATTTTTTTCCCGTAACGATAAGTAGTAAACAATAGTTTGTAATTATGACAAAGGTCACGGACCCTGGTGTCTGTGGAGATAAAAATTAAATTAAAAAAAACTAGCTTATTATTACGATCTTCGAATTATGACCAAAAATTTAAAAACTAATATATTATTTCCCTCTTTTATCAATGAATTGCAACGCCCGGTAGTTTTTTTTTATCTAGTTTGCACGAAACCTTCGGTAGGCGAGTCTGACTCGCACTTGTCCGGTTTTTATAGGGCAACTGCCTTTATTAACTACAACAAAACAATATACAAACTACACATTCTTAACTAACTAAACTACTACACAAAAAGCAAATTGATTACCCCAAACCGATAAAGGCCTAATAATAAATAATAATAATAAAATATTTTGATTGCTAGTATAAAGAATTATAAGAATACATGAAATATAAACAACAAAAATAATAAAAACAATCCAATTGTATTGTCTTTATTTTAGGTTAGGCTAAGATGATTTCCAGAATAGACGAAGGAGACGTCTGTATACTTAGAGGATTGTCATTACTCCAAGCAGCAACCTCGGCTTTTTCGAGATTATTGCGTATATTTAGGAATGTGAAATTATGTGAAAAATAAGTGCAGACATTATTGTATTTTCTTCAACTTTATCTCCCATCCAATCTTGTATTTCTGACTTATTAAGATCTGGAAATTTACTATCCATATTTTTTTTTTCCGCTCTGTTTGTACTAACTGTCCCACTGCTGGGAACGGGCCATCTTCTCATTGTGAGAACGGTTAGGCCATAGTCTGCCACGCTGGCCAAGTGCGGGTTGGCAGACTTCACACATCTTCAAGATCATTGAGAACTCTCAGACATGTAGGTTTGCTCACGATGTTTTCCTTCACCGTTTGAAGTTGGCGGCAATCAACAATACGCACATAACTTCGAAAAGAAAGAGGTGCGTGCCGTGGGATTCGAACCCAGGACCTGCGGATCGCAAGTCAGACGGTCTCACCACTAGGCTGCCGGAAACTTCCATATATTAATTAAAATAAACAAAAAAAAACGATAAAATTTATTTTGAAGATTTGTGTTTACAACTACTTGATATATTATAGCAATAAATACGTTAAATAATACTAAGATGGTTGATATTTTTCTTGATATTCTTTTAGATTGTAGCATATCTATACGGAACCCTACCATATGCACATCTCTGCAAGGCCTTGGTCACCTTTTTTTTTTTTGCTTCTTATATTAGTGAAAATGGTATCACTGCTTATTTTACTCAGGACACAATTTTGAATGTATTAATGTCACTGCAATTCAGTCACAATTAGTGCACAAGGGTACGCAACACTATAGCTAAAAATAAGTGATCTACGTCAATTTAAAATATATCTTATCACTTCAACCTTAATAACAATAAAATTATATATTTATTCTTAGGAAATACGGAACACAGCAGTGCTAGAATGTGGAGCAATTCTTTTTCAAAATATAAACAAATCAATTCTTTCTCTTTCGCCAATTGTGTTGAAATCGATACGAATATTTCGAACAAAGTAGCAAAATCGATTTATTTGTGTAACATCTCTATTTCCAGCCATGTGCATTCCTCGCTGGTTACGTGTTTCCCACAATAAAAAAAATGTATTAATAGCGAAGATTTAGAATATTTTCTCCGCCGCAATACACGAGAGAAAATATTCTCATGTTCAAAGTCACTAAAGTCGTCTGCAAATATTTAGCTTCTTATAATAGCGTTAAAAATAAAGGCCTTACCGAAAAACGTTACTTAACTTTAAGCAATTTAAAAATATTCAACATATTTTGTCAACTTCTGCCTGATACGCAATGACAGTTGCGGATTAGGCGCAAAATATACATTTTCATACAATTTTATTGCCATTTATCCGGAAAACGAAGATTGGTCTCGAAAATATCACATTCAGGGATTGTTAACTTAAAATGTGTGCAAAAAGTGTTTTACGCTCTTTAGGGAGTAAAAGTTTTAAGTTTTAAGGGAGGTTAGGACAGTACTTACATGAGCACGGAAGTCAAACATAAATTTAGCCTACCATTCAAATCTGAATCGTAGCGTTCTGAATCAAGTGTTCCCGTGCCCTTACAGGGCTATGTGTATTACTAAACTAGTAGTTCTACGAACAGTAGACCTCGCTAGAGAGCTTATTTACAGCTCACCTTGGGTCATCCGTACATAATACCTACATAAAGTTGGCTTAGAAGGCCTTATATAAAATGTTTTCGCTGATTTCCCAATTTTAAGTGATTTTACAGACGTTATTTCACGGTAAAAAAATATTTTCCATAAGTTTAAGCACCTTGAAAGATCTATATAATTTTAAAACATAATCAATACAAAAAATAGGACATGCGTAGATGCCTTTAATTAAAAAACAATGTATATTCTTATAAAAACAAATAATAATTTTATAAATGGAGAAAACGTAAAATCAAGAAAATTATTCAGCGCTAAAATGCATCAAGCACATCCACGCACTCTCACTGTTACACCACCAATTCTGTTCATTTTTAACAAAAGTTGTAATAATTGTGTACTTTTTCTACCTACCAAATATCATTAAAATCGGTTAATAATTAACGCCGCAACAAACTTAAAATTTTTAAAAATAATAATAATCCGTAGAACCTCTACTCCAAGTTTCATCAAAACTGGATCAAAATTACGCCCTGTACACGAGTACGAACTACGAACATATAAACTCACAAACAAACTGACAGATGAAAGAAAATTTGGCTAGTTGATGCAGAGACGCTTCGCTCGCTCGGTCAATAAACATGTATTATTATAAAACTAGCATGTACCCACGTATGACGATTAGGATATTATCAAATATTTACACCTAGAAAGCATTTATTGAATTCTGCTCTTCGCTGAGAAATTATATTTTTTAAAAATGCGCTAAAACATTACTTTGCGTCCTTGTTAAACAATCGTGTAGCAAAATAACAAAATGTATTTTTGTACTTTTCAAGCTTTCGTACTAAACCCTTAGTACGAAAGCCTGAAAAGTACAAAAAAACATACGCGAATACATATGCGTGAGCTAATTCGTGAGACTAAGGTGTCTGTCTGTCTGTTACTTAAACGGTATTAAACTTAAACTTTATCTTTTGAACGATAATATTGAGTCTTAAAATTAGAGATTGTAGGGTTTAATTTGATGTAAATCTACACATACTAAAAACTGGTCAAGAAATTAAATATTTTTAACGGATTTATCGCGTATATTTCAAATAACTTTATGACCTAAAAATATATATTGTAGTGAATTTACAAAATATATTATTAGATATAAAGCATGTTTTGTTGAGTAATTATCCCTGGTTCACACAATTATGTTCATGTAGTATGTCATGCATAAGAGTACGGAAACGTTGGTGTGCGTGTGAAACACGTACTTTGCCGGATTTATTTACCTTATAGACCTGAAATCCATTTAGCCAACTCTGTCCGATCATGATAACTGGCCGTATGATTTAATAGACTAAGAGCGGGCCGTAAGTTTACCGACCTCATCGGGTAACAAGATGTGAGCTATCTAGGATGACATTAGTAAGGTGTCTCTAAATGTACAGGGTTGCCTAGGCTAAGCCTGGAGCGTTTTATACAGTTAGCAAAAATGGTGAACACTGTTCACCACCATCGAGTAACAAGTAATACATTCGAAAGTGCCTATCGAGAAGTGTCAAAATCAATATGTTTGCCTCGCCTAAACCTGGAGCTTTCATGTCTCTGTCTAATTTTAGGGTGCCATTAATAATACCATTCACGTCATCAAGAAACAATATGAGTCATAAGCAACCATTTTGGCACTTCTAGGTAGGCACTTTTGAATGTACTACTTATTATCCGATAAGGTGGACACAATTTTTTTTCACATTTTGCTAACTATACAAAACGCTCCAGATTTAGCCAAGGCAACCCTGTACATTTAGAGACACCTTACTAATGTGAGTCATCCTGGATAACTCACGTCTTGTTACCCCATGAAGTCGATAAACATACTGCCCGCTCTTAGTCTATAACGGCTGCCTCTATTTATCAAACATTGATTTCATAAGCGAAAATAGACTTGTATCTGCTCCCAAAACGACTTTGAATAGAATTTTATAGTTACAACTTACGAAAATAGCTACACGTATATTCGTATAGTACCTTGGTGTCCTAGGTATGTGTGTAGATAATAAATACATACGTACATTAGTTTATATGTTTGTGAGATATCTTTGCTTGTTTCCCGAAAACTATATCTTAAAATTGTCAATGTTAATGTGCACACATATCGCCTAGTCTAGATAGATCGACGTGTTGTGGCCTCAGCCAGAGCGTCGCGTAGCACCAGGCGAGTTAGTGGTCAAACGTAAATCATTTTTAGGGTTCCGTACCCAAAGGGTAAAAACGGGACCCTATTACTAAGACTTCGCTGTCTGTCTGTCTGTCTGTCTGTCTGTCTGTCTGTCTGTCTGTCTGTCTGTCTGTCTGTCTGTCTGTCTGTCTGTCTGTCTCCAGGCTGTATCTCATAAACCGTGATAGCTAGAAAGCTGAAATTTTCACAAATGATGTATTTCCATTGCCGCTATAACAACAAATACTAAAAATTAAAAAAAATAAAATATTAAGGGGGGTCCCCATACAATAAACGTGTTTTTTTCGTATTTTTTTGCTCAATATTAAAAACGGTAACAGGTAGACGCTTCAAATTTTCACAGAATACTTACTTGTATATTACCTTTCAAAATAAATAATTAAATAACTATAAAGTAAATATTAAAGGGGGGCTCCCATACAACAAACGTAATTTTTAAGCAATTTTTACTCGATCTTAATTAACAGGTAGAAACTTGAATATTTGTAAGTAAATATTTAGAAAGATATTAACTATAAAAATAAATACCTAATCTAATACGTAAAAACTCACAAAATGAAAATAATCCGTGCATCTAAACGGGGTGCGAGCGCCGCGCCGCGGTGTGGTGGTGGCGCGAACGCGCGGGTAGCGGGGGAGGTAACATCACGGAGCGAGCCATAACCGCGCGTATTCGCGCGAGCGTCGTCATGCTGCCCGGATGTGTATCGAAAACCTACCTATAAGTTTGCAATTTACTACTTGGAATTTCGTTGATTTCTCGTTATTTTATAAACAGAACTAAACTTTGTAGTATTATAGATGATAGTACGGAACCCTTCGTGCGCGAGTCCGACTCGCACTTGGCCGATTATTTATTTTTATATGAGAAGACTCTGCTTGTTTATATCTATATTGTGAACTGTAATACAGATACTAAACTTAATAAAAATATTGTCAAAAATAGATAGATAGATAAACTCTTTATTGTACACCATTAAACAAAACAATTTTACAGAGAACTTATAAAACTAGTGTGACAACAGGCGGCCTTATCACTAAAAGCGATCTCTTCCAGGCAACCGTGGTATGGAGATCAAATTATAGAAAAAGTAAAGCGGGTGTGTAAATAGCAGAGACACTGGGTATGGCAAAATATTACAAACTAAGTACATAAATAAGTATTGATTGATTTTAATTTAAGAAAAAAATAGGGTGTACCAGTTACATAGGCTCGGTACATGTATATATTAGTATATATTTTTATTATTTTGAAAATCTATTTTTTTTTTGAGAGTTACATTAATTTCCGACCATTTTTCCAAACTAAAATCTCTGATTTTTTTCTGATATATTTGTGAAATGACAAACTATACTATAAACATCAGTTTGCTCTTGGCAAGCGTTTATTGTTATGTCACGTTTCATAACACATCCGGTAGGTATATTAGGTTCATACTCATATTTTTTGTTGAAATGCCAAAAATTCATACTCAGCTATGTCAGTCCACGTTCTTGATGCGTACTGCACAGGAATGGAATTCTTTACCGCCATCTCTGTTTCCTGAGCTCTACAATCTTGGAATTTTCAAAGCTAGAATGAATAGAAATCTTCTAGATCAACGAGCTCCATCCTCGGCTACACTGACGCTTAACATCAGGCGAGTTGGTGGTCAATCGTAGATCTATTTTGCGTTAAAAACTACTACTATAGGAAACGTTACTTGTCAATATCTTTTACATTTTCTTCGTAACCATGGTGGGTCTTTGACATATTTGTCAAAATGTCAACATAGGTTGTGGCACTACTGTTCAAAATAACGTAAACATGAATACATACTTCCACAAAAGTAGAATATACATTTATCATGAGCACATGAAAGAATTGTTTAAGACAGGTGAATCCATTTCAATAAGAGCCTCGTAACATGTTACGTATATGGGCATCTGCGTATCTATTAGTCACGAATGCACATGGTCGCGGCTCTTGGTCATATGGGAAACTGTGTCAGTATGAACAGTTGTTGCATTAGCGTCACCGATTACGTCGTTTGCAATAAACGCTAGGTTCAAGGGGAGCCGGCGATCGCCGTCTCGTTCGGCCTCTATTTATAGTTCCCCGCGTCTATTCAGCTGTTTGCTCTCAGTGCAGTAATGTCCGGACTCGCGAACGACGAAAACTCAACATACGCCTCTCGGGAAAGTTCCGAGTGGATTAAATCGCTCGCGAAATCCGTCGCGTACTCATCTAACAGTTGGCGAAAATTAAAAGCATCATGTCTATCTCATTAGACGATGCAATACGCGCGATCGGCACACATACGAGCTTATGCAACCGTTTCAACACTACGAGGCTCGTTACCGTGATGTTCAGTTGTTATTTTACTTAGTGTGAGTGTGTCCAGTGCAGTGATTTAATACTTATGTGATATCGCTCACGTGTTTACGATCAGTTGAAAAACAAAATTGACATTGGCGCTATTTCCGAGTGAACGCCAGAAAATAGTTTCGTTTGGCAAAACGCCAATTTAGTAACAGCTGACTGTAAACAAACAAATTACCGTTCGGTGACAGTTTCACGTGTTCGGAATACTGGTCGTTTAACGCGCAAGGTCTATGGACAACAGTAGTGATGACTATGGCAGAAAAATATAATTCCAGTGATAGTGATGGACCGATAATAGACGACAACATAATCCGTATACAGTTGAGAAAACCGAGTCAAAGGAAATGGGAGCTGAGAACTCGAAATCTCTCTCCGGGGATAAGATTTCCAACAATACAACTTTTCGATTGCGATGGAAATCTCCTCTTGGAAACAAATGACGAAAACATATCGATAAAAAGTTCTGACTTTGATGAGACGTCGCTCAGAGCCAGTCAGTCGTTAAGGGAGAAAGACTTCAGACATGTCATTCACAGGAAGCCTGTTCGGAAACATAACACGATATCGGGTGGTAGCATTTACACTAAAGTATATAGAACTCCGGTAGCAGTTTCTAAAAACGTGAGTAACAATTATGTGATAAAAGACAGTAATAGTGTCACCAACATTCCAAGTAGATTAACCGTAGATAGCTTTAAAAGTTCACGTAAAAGTAGTTTAGAAACAGTTTCGCTGCAATCGGGAGGTTCCAGCGATGTCAGCAGTTACAAAAGTTCAGATAATGAAACTTGCGAAGACATAAACCGAATAGTAAACGGTGCCAAAGAGAACTTAGGCAAACATGAAGGCAGCATGGATCTACTCAGCAGTATTAATTGTTCCGTGTCTTCGCTTAGCGAAAATAACGCAAGCTCATCCAATAAAGAAAATGAACCGACCCTACATAAATCTCAGTCATTGAATGATGCCGCAATAAGAAGGTACGCCTGTGAAAGTGATACTCTCCCCCGCTCAAAATCCGGCGTAATGTACAACCCTCCCAACAATAAGGTATCGTTCCTGAACACTTATTTAAAAAGCTTACGCGCACGAGCGGGCTTTAATCCAGAATGGTTTACATTAAGCCGGCGCCAAACAGCTGAGGCGTCTCGAAATTCGCGAGCCAAACGTCGAGCTAAACACTGTTCGGGGAAACGTGAAATTGGCGATAGCGCATCAGAAAACGACTTCATTAATATTCCGTCAGACTTCGTCGCCAATTGTGAAATGAAAAAGCGTCTAAAAATGTATAGACGAGGCCTATCCGAAATCATGCCTCGGACTGCAAACGTGTTTACAAAAAAGAGAAGACATTCAGTGTGTGCGATGGTACGCCTCACTCACAGTTCCTCGTCAGAGAGTGTGGATGAAGCCGACTTGGTACTTCACCGCCTCAAGAGGAGAATACTCAGGAATAAGTTTAGGGAGAAAAGACGGAGTCTCGGCGCGAAATTTCAATTCAGTAAGTACCTGGAGCTTGTGGTTAACAGTCTCGCATTTTCCTTAACTCAGGTGCTAAACTCTAATTACAAACTTTATCGTGTAGATTTCTATTCTACAAATCGTTTAGCGTATTTGTCTCATCTAGAGTTGTCAGGACCATTTATGAATCAGTGAAGGTTATTGCGACGTAGGAACATGACATTGTGTAGGTTGCAAAGGTAGACAAGCAACGATGTATTTTTACACCGAGACAGATATCTGAGTCTTATCCCTGTCTATTTTTGCATTAATATTCTGAAAGGTGTTTGGCCATTTATCACAAATGGGTCGGAGGGAAGCGAAGATATAGTCCGTATTCCTTGAAGCACAAGCGTCAGATTACTGGCGAAGTTAAAGGCAGAGTTATGTTAATGCAACATTATGTACACTCCATTATCTTGTGATTTATGTGTAGCTAGTCGTTTATCGTACTTGGTTTGGTTTATTTAGTACATAAATAAACTGGGACATGCTAATTGTAGGTGTTATCGCGTCTCGGGACTGCAATGAAAATATTTTGATGTGGTCTCGGCAAATACGCTTAGTGAAGATGAATGTGATGCAGTTTATTATACTCGGGTAGATAGGTATTTGCGTAGATTTATTGTTCATATAATAAGTATAATTTTTTAGGTACACAAGCGTGTGAAAATTCAAATTTATTTTCTTTGAATTTTGGTCATCTATAGAGCTCGAGTGAAAAATTAAAAAAGATTTTGTATTAATGGCTTTAACTGACACTGAAACTATAATGTTTATGTATATAACTTTTTAGCTCGCTTATACGGAACGTCGTTGAACTTCTTATCTATTCCACTACTGGATATAGGTATTTTACACATCTAGGTCCTGCTTCAATTGAGACCAGTTTCGACCCACGATAGTCAAAACATTGTTGCTTGAAATGGTGAACCACAAACGGTCCGCCAACCTCGTCTTTATCACCACTCCGTTACAATGTTAGTTACCACCTAATTCCACTATAGTATTTTTACCACTATATGGAATTCCTATAAGTACGACTTGAACTATTTATTCTCCTTACAATTCACCGTAAAGTAGCATATCTGGCAATATTCTAACGGATTCATTTTGGCGAGTGTGCGCAAGAGCATTACGATCTTATTCCACCTTCCCCATTCCACTATATTACAAAAAGAAAGTAAGCACATTACCATCTATTTATCTTTAGTATTCATACATTACAATGCCACATTGGTGATGCGATCTGAAAAGGAGTGGAACTCCCCGCCATCTCATCTGTTCCCTAATAATTCTATCTTGAAATGTTCAAGGTTAGAGTGAATAGATAATATCTTCTAGCCAGATCTACGTGCTCCATCCTTGGCGACACCGTCGCTTACCATCAGGTGAGTTGGTGGTCAAACGTAGATCTATTTAATAAAAAAAAAACTGTATTACCAATTATCGGTCTTTGCTACCTTAATTTTCTACACAGCCTCATGTGTGAACATGCAATTTATGTTTGTTACTTATTCAGGAAAATCTGCTTTATTAGAATTAGTTTTATGTATTTTGTTAAAAGATGCGTCGTGTGTGCATTATGCATAGGTACATACGACGAATCAACCTACTATTATTTTTCTAACAAAAGCTACCGGTACTACTCTTAGTACTACTAACTCTTACTACTAGATAATACTCTTAGTATTACTTTACTAATTACTTCACAGGCAAAGATATAAGTAAAGAAATCCTAAATCTTTGTTTAGTAGTTTATATTTGAAACATAATATCATTAATTATTTATAATTCTTTTGTAAATAAAAAAGAGAATATAAAATATGACATATTAAGTACATTAATTACAATATGTAAATTTGAATAGAATTAAAATAGATATTATTTGCAGATCACGTCTCTCTGCCTCTATCTATTGAAAGGGACAGCGTCGTTAGCTATTCAATGGTTTCGTTTAACCTTGCTCTGTGGGTTAGGGAATGTTAGGGGATTTAAATTATGCTACTCATTTTCACACTAATGCCTTCCCAAACTATTATGTTCGCGCCCAGCAGTGGGACAGTTTGTACAAACAGGGCTGATAAAAAAATGCCCTTTTACAAAAATGCGTCGTGGAACACACAGGTTGTCTTATTTCAACTCAAAGAGCGAACAAAAAACAAGGTACTTCATCCGCATATTAAAAACATGCGACGTAATTAGCAGAACACTAATTAGAGTGCAGGACGAATCCTGTACTTACATAGTTCATCCATCTTGTAGAATGAAACATCTATTATTTAGTCAAAAATACTTACTCGTATGTATAAACTAAGCTCCTGCAAAATAAATCAGTTTCCTGCGTTCACTAAATTCTTGGGCTCAAGTACTAGTGAGTTTACTTTGGTATCCCGAGTCCCTAAGCCTTTCTTATGTTGATTACCATCGCCTAAAACCGAGTCCATAGTAATTAGGTCTGTCAATTCAATAAGTGTATTTATTTTTATATACCTAAGTTACCATGGGTAACTTTAAATCAGTACTAAAGTTTGTACAATTTGTGCATGGCCTTTTTTGAAGGTTCTTGACGTTTTCTTAAAAAAAATAAAAAATATAGTAGTTAAGTTACATACCTAGTGAATTAATTAGCAATGGTTTTGACCACTATTCTTTTGAGAAAAATTCGAGAACATTCTAAAAAAATATAACAATGTTTGACGCAGATTCAAAGTTAATAATCATTAGCCGTGAACATTCTAAAAAATCATGTAAGTACAATTTTGACGCGGTTTCAAAGTTAATACGTACTAATCACTAGCCGTGCTAATCAAAACCTTTTTGCAAAATTCTTAGTGTTCGTTAGAAAATAATTGGTACAGAATTTCGAATATTTACTACTTGGATCGCGGTATATTTGAAACGAAAGTACCCATCTTAGATTATTATTACCTAATAATTATCAATTCTGTGTAACTTGCTACTTACTAGACATATTATATATTTCAATCCATTCCAATTCTTTAAATTCTTACCCCTAATCCTGTAAGTTTCGTTAGAAACTTTATAGGTGTTATACAACAACCCAAAGTTCAACAAACTTTCAAATTTCGGAGTGCCTGAGGACGTTATCTTAGAAAAATTATAAAACATGAATTTTCATTGAAATAATATTTTTATACTTTTATTTAATTATATTTCAAGTAAGCGCCATCTATACTCCGTCGTTGAAGGGTTTTACTGTCGAAGCCTACGACTTAATTCGCTTTTTCACCACGAGTTAATGGAACTAAACTGCCCTCTGGCTAGTGGTTAAAACATTACTTTGTTTGCTTTGACTCAAGAAAAGTGAGGACACCATCTTCCTTAGGAATTTGGAACTTCATAGAAAGGCACTACAAATATTATGGTACCTACCGGTTCATAGCAACCAGTTTTCAAATTAATGTCAAATAGGTAGCAATGGTCAAATGCGTCAAATACCCATAATTATGAATCGCGCATGTTTTGAACTTTATATTTTTAACCCCCTACCCAAAAAGACTGTTGTAACTTTGATGTGTATACATAATTATCTGTATACCTGTGTGTATGTCTGTGGAATCGTAGCTCTCAAACGGATAAACCGATTTTGACCTAGTTTTTTTTTTGTTTGAAAGAGGATTTCATCGAGTGTGTTGCTATGTCCTATGTCTCATCAAAATCGGTTCAGCCGTTTTTTTGTCGCTGGTTTTTGCGTTTTCTAAGCTTATATGTGTTCTTAAATGTATTCTGTATCAAACTCCACCTTATTTTATTAATTGCTCAATATTTATTACCACAAAATAATTAATCTTACAACACTACTATATCTCAAAAAATAATTTGATTTTATTTTATAATATTTTCAGCCTCAAAACTCGGCGCGAAAATTAAATTTTCGTAGAGGTATATTTTTTTTCATTTGATAGATCTATCTACGATTGACTACCAGCTAGCTAGATGTAATTCATGGCATCACATATTGGCGATTTTGGTCACAAGCTTATTTTACTGAAAATAAAATTAACTCGCAAGCCTAAATAAAATCAGTTAAATATAGGTAGGTACTTGGAAAGGTCTCAAATACGCCTACTGCAACAATCGAGTTGGTGGAACTATTTAACACAAAAAAATCTTGCCAAAAGCTCAACAGTACGGGGCACTGTTTACATACAGAAATAACTTCCGAGACCTAAATACCTAAATGAACGCTTCAATTTGGCAATAACTCGCGATCAAAGGCAGGTTACATCGAATTGGTGGAATTGTCGGAAAAATTGTTTTCTGAGCTCGATGGAGCCCCACCGCTACATCGACTTTTCTTTTGATACCATAAATCTAAGTAATTACTTCCTTTTCTTTTCGAACGAAAACCAACGAAAAAGTGAGTTTCGCACTAAAATGGAATGTTGGCCGTTTGCCAGGATTCGGCTGTCTGCATTATAAAGCTAGCGTCTTCGGGAATCTGAATAACTTTAAATTAAATTATTTTGTGTTGCATCCAGTGTCGACGCGCACCTACGTCTTGCTAAGCTCCAGCCTAAACAAAACCAGAATAGAAAAACAAAATATTTATTTATTTATTTATTTAAGTCCATCAACATTGTGTACATTAACAATAATTTAAAAGTCTAACATAATAAAGAATAAATCCAAATGTCACAATAATTATAGATGGATATTATTAAGAGGAAATTGAAATAAAACAATTTTTTACGGATTTAGTGCGTATGTTTTACATAATTTTATGACCGGACTTTTCGAACACTATATATTATGAATAATAATCGCGAAAACATTAGAAAACATTCTTAGGAGGAAAGTTTAGTGCTTTATTGACAACATCTCAAATTTTCTACATAATTATTTAAATTTTATAATAGTTTTAATTTTAGTTTTAATTGTAATTTAATTTATATGGATGCAAAACATCCGGAATAAAATTATTTCATTTCATTTCATTTCATTTCATAGTAATATTTTTCTTTTTTATTCACCCCGATCCAAAAAGAGAGGTGTTATAAATTTATCGTGTGTATCTGTGTGTCTGTCTATGGTATCGTAGCTCTCAAACGGAAGGACCGATTTTGATCTAGTTTTTTTATTAAAAGAAGATTAATCGAATATTAATGTCTTGTCTTATATTATGTCTCATCCAAATCGATTCAGCCGTTTTTTCGTCGGGGATTTTTGAGTTTTCTAAACTTGTTTTTCAAAATAATCTCGTTTTCATATGAAACAGACTTTTAAATTCTAAAAAGATGTAAGAATTAATTAAATACAATTAAGACAATCAGATTTATATAATTTGCCTTCGATTCCTCCGCAAATACGCTTTAAATATTTTAATGATAAGTTTTTCAGTGTTAATCAGTGTTTCAGTGTTCTGTATCGCCTAAAACAAATCTCCAAAATAATATTATCTTACTCAAACACTCTTTTTATTATACATGATGGGACGTGCGTGCGGCGCAAAATCCACAAAACAAGAGAACTCTGTTACACTTTTCAATATTGTATTATTTCGTTTCTGGCTTGGCTTTGTGGCTTCAGTTTTATTCTCATTAATTATTTTTTGTGTAAGTTACGTCGAACAATGTAAAAAAACACTGAAACAGAATAGGGCAGAATCAGTTTTCTAGTTTCGTATGTGCAAATGCACGCGTCACGATACTCTTAAGTTGGTTAAATTAACTTCGTCAAAGATTTGCGAATGATCCACGCAAAACAAGGGCGAGGGATGTGTTATAAATTATTTAGAAATCGCGTGACAAAATCATAATGGATAATATTGTGCGGTATTCAAGTAGGTATTTTACATATTAGGTATCTACATTATTTACCTGTGTTATATACTATGCGTATGTTGATATGGTTAACTTTAACCTAAAGCACAGAATATTTAGTAGTACTAGGTACATGGGACTAACTTCTCAAACTCATTTAAATAGTAACAACTCTTGGTATGACGTATGCTTACAGAGACGCTAATTTCCTACTTTTGTATTGACCTACAGACACTTCGAAGTGCATCTCGTTCTATTGCGTAGCTCTCATCTCTTGCGAGTGTTGTAATTATTATTATCAAATAAAATAGGTTCTAGGCTAGCCCATAAACTGATTCGTCACTCAAAATCTGGCACTGACGGTCAAGCGCAAGTAAGGTTAGAAATTGAAAAAAATATATATTATGCCCCATGATAATAAGCGTTACTACATTTTAATATAATAATAGAAATGAAAAAAGAGTTTAAAAAAACCTAAGGCATGGTCACACTACACGGCGCTAATTGCTAAGTCTGCAGAGGTCAAGGCCATACGCGTCAACTAACCTCACCGCCCAGTGCATCGACCGCTTCTAAAAGTGGACAAAAAATAAAACTCACAATTTACCATCGAGCAGTGATTAATTTGTCTAGTTATTGGCGACATTTTTCTTCTAGTGTAAGGTTGAAAACAGAAACACATGATGTGGTACATGCGCACTGGCGTCGCCGCAAGTCAATATCCTCCCACCCCAGCGACGACGAGCCGCCATGACGCTCGTCTCGCATGCCCAGTGCTAGTGACGCATAATTCTGTTTTGTTGATTTTTGAGTTATGACTATATTTGGTCTTGAAATCGTTATAATGGATACGACACCGGTAGTGAATATTCTTGGAAAGCGTGTTATATCTCCGACTACTCCGTCATTTCCCTTTAGACGAAAATGAGGAATATGCATAATTTATTTTTATTTGATTATAAAAAGGCTAACCTTAAAAATAGCGAACCTCTAAAATAAGAAAGTTACAAACATTTTAATTTCATGTTAGAGAGAGACCACACAATGTGGTAATTCGATTGAGGTAAACGAGATTTTTGAGGAGTGGGGCATAAATGTATAATTTAATTACCACTAACAGCAATACAAATAATAATTATTAATAAATTATAATTACTTTTATATATTTGTTTTATGAAAGAAAACTTAAAAATAGTAGATTAATTTATAATTAATTATTTTAATATTTTTTTTTTTTATAATATAAGTAGATATTACAATATACACATTGATTAATAATAAATTGAGCATGTATATAGTTCATGTAAACCATAAAACAAATAAGATTGAAAATGTTATATTAATCAATAGGTTAAGGATAGATATTCACTGCTTTATAATATCAATATTAGCGATAAAGCGGTAAATAAAAAAAAACCTAATCACTAAACAGAAAATTACTAATTCTAAAATTACATGGTTTTAGTCGAAGGCTTCACTTAGTTAAGAGTGCGTCCGCTAGAGTGGCGCGGCGATCTCGTACCAGCTGGTTGATTTGACAGTACCCGGCTCGCGACGACCGGTCCGCCCGTCTGCCGGCCGGCGCATTCCACGCTCACGTGTGCAATGCACAATTTAACCTCTACTAAAAACAACCGCTGAAGTTCCTACACACCAATCAGTGAACTATGAACCTCGCGACTAAAACTTTACAACGCCATCATCGAGCAACGCTTCGTTTCTGTTTCTCGTGTAAAAAGTAGTTCGTATTGTGCGTGCGTGAACCGTTTTGTGGTATTTTTGTTACGTCCGCGTTTTTTTTTTTTTAATTTGGACCACTGTGCAGAGGATCCAATCTAACAAATCAACAGGAGAAACCCTTGTAAGTGAGATATTTATCATTTTTAGCAATTATTTTCTTCGATTGCAAGCACAGTGAGTATTTTTCTTTTTAGACATTCGCTAAAATGTGTAGTTAACCGTGTAGATGTCAAGTATATTTTACTAATAAGTTATAAGGTTGACGGAGTTTCCAAGGGTGAAATTCTCGGTTGTCTAACCTTGACCGGTAGATCTACGGTTTTTTGCTCGTATTGTATCTACCTGCGGCCCCCTCTGGGTAAAATCCGCTTTTAAAATTCCTTCTCCACACCCACACACACAGGCATACATGTTACATGCATGATAGGACGTATGGATGTAGATTATCTTAGAAACCTCTTGTAAGATTCTTTGAATAAGTAAAAGCCACATAATTCGAGGCTCTATGTACTAGTATGGTTACTAAAGTGTAAAGGTACATACTTAGGTACCTAGTTATTAAAACGTAAAACATTAACGTTAAGGATTAAGTACTTATTTAGTTACGTAGGTATAAAAATATGTAAATCTTATTTTACTGGCAAATCTACTGGCTAGTACATAGGTATACCTATTCGAAATTAAGCTGTTTGTACAGAATTTTTCGTCTTTTCTTATTGACTTTAGGTACAGCTCAATCGATCTGAGTTTTTTTTTCAATTTGAGATTCAAAATACAGGAACATCAGTTTTTTCATTGAATTTTTTACAATACAACCCTGTATTTCAGTAAGTATTTCAATCAATGAGACTATTGGCGAGGCTACTAAATAACTAAACTACCAATAATGTCTACAGGATTCCATAATAATAGGTAGGTAGGTATAATTTAATTTATAATTGTAACATTAATTATTTTGAATTTTTGAGTTATAGGTATAATTTGTAGGTATTTAGAACGTGATTAATTTTACGTGAAGCGAAAACTTTTGATCCCCTTTTAAGAATATTGAAGGACTGTGAAATTTGGCATCTAGTTAAAATTTATAGGAGAAAGATGTGTACCTACTTAATTCAAAATAAATTTAACATGTAGGTATTTTGGTCGGATTTAGATCTCTGAGAGATTATTAATCATACTATACCTACCTATACCCTTAAATTAAGATTTTCTGTTAGCATCATATTATCATATACCATTTAACACAATTATCCATACCTAGGTACCTACTTATTTAGTTACCTAACATAAACGACCCAAATTATATATTTTCTAAAGACAATGAAGTATAGAAAATAAGTACGACCACGTCGCTATTTCGAATTTCTTAGCTTTAGAAATAGCCATGTATTTTTCATTTAAAAATCAAGACTGCAGAACAAAATTCGTTACCGCCCCATTGTTTCGGCGTGAAGTGAAACATTGCAATGTCTCGGTTGAATTCTTAAAATTTCATTGCCAAGAGCATGCTAATTTACGAAAATGTTTTCTGTGGATTGTTTTAGTTACTACGAAGACGAAACTATACCTATCTTGACGGATCTGTAATATGTTTGCATACATCATCATCATCATCTCAGCCACAAGAAGTCCATTGCTGGACATAGGCCTCCCCCTTGGATTTCTAGAAAGACCGGTATACATACATAAATAAAATCACGCCTACTTTCCCTTACGGGGTAGATAGCCTATAAAATATTATTATAAGACCGATTGATGCATTTGACCCGTGGTTAAAGAGTTAAATGGAAGAGAGAGGGTACAAAAAGGTGAGATGTACAAAATGTTAGTTTGCAGAGACAGGGGGCCAGGCCAGTCCATCGCTTACATAAACGTCAAATTCCCTCAAGTTCTTAACATAAGTTCGTAGGTATATTATTTTAATTTAAAACAATAAAGCCTTTATTCTAAGGTATTTATTAGCAGGCTGAAATGATGGGTACTTCGGCGTTTCGCACCGCAAGTGGTTCGAACCGCGGTGCGAATCACCCAAGAGCTCTTTTTGAATAGGTCATTTCGCACCGCGGTGCGAATCGAACAATATAATTTTGGAATAGGTCGATTCGGACCGCAGTGAGGAATAAAACAGTTCTCTTTTTGGGTGAGTGGGTTCGAGCAGAGAAGATTATGTAGTTTGATTACATACGTAATACCTTACAGTACAACCAGGCACAAAATAACACGAAAAACAAAATAATTAAAATTATTGTTTTTTACTTAAGTTTAAAAAAATATTGATTATGTAAAAAGATATTAAATAGATGCAAAATTTAATTAATTAGTATATTATAATGTACCAGCCTAGCGATACTCCATAGAAACTAACAAAATGTATGAAATAAAGAAATAACACGGAAAAAAAACTGGGCGTCTACCTAAGTAGGTACGTAAACCAACAATTTTTGAGGTCGGTGTCTATGGAGGCCTTAGTTGATGATAGTTATTTAATTTGAAATATCTTCATATATCTTATTTTCTATGAAAAATCCCACTCTTAAATACAGTTATATTCCCTTTATAATGTACCTACATCATAACCTGTGATTAGCAAGAGTTAGTGTTAAAGTTATAAAGTGATTATGCCACGTTTAAATTGTAAATAAAATGTATAATGTATTATGGAAACATGATTATTACGTATACTATAGATTTTTTTTCACTAACCACTTTTCCACTCATCTATACAAATAAATAATTGAAATCCTTAAGTTTTTGATATGAGTTCAAATCGGACCTACGAAAAGAGCATCGGGGCGTTTCTTTATGGTCCGAATCGACCTATTCCAAAATATGTCTTCGGCCATTCGCACCGCACCAACCACTGCGGTGCGAATCGGCCCATTCAGAAACAGTACATGGGCGATTCGCACCGCGGTTCGAATCACATGCGGTGCGAAACGCCGAAGTACCCGAAATGATAGTGGGCCGGTCATATCTGTCTAAGTATCGATAACCACTGGAGTAGACGTGTTCTAGAGTGGAGACCGCGTGTCGGCAAGCGTAGTGTAGGATACTTTGAGACACGATGGAGTGACGATATACGTACGGTAGTGCCTGGAAACGGAAAGCTGAAAATCGGGTTGAGTGATTTTATGAGAGGCCTGTGTCCAGCAGTGGACTAAAATGGGCTGATGTTAATGATGATGAAAAGACTAAACCAGATAGATAAGATATACAGGCTAAACCACTGATCCTAAAGATTTGAGATTCGGCGGGTGAGAAGCCACTTTCTTTTTGCTCGATCGCAGGTAAAACCGCTGGCAACTACTATACAAAAAAAATAATCTCTTCGCTAAATAATTCACATCATCATTTTTCATCATCTTTTAATTAAAATGTTCACTGCTATCAAGTTTCCTTCCGTAACAGCTGTCAAAGGAGACTACTTTGTTCATTCCTCTTTAGCTGATCGATATTTTTTATCTGCATACACTATGGCTAAAGAAGATACTACCCACTTAAAAGGCTATAAAACGATTAAACTCATTTTTCCGACACCTGAAGCTTAACATCCAATCTAATCCATTAAAGCCGAAGAGGTCACGAGTGTAGACCACGTGCTAGCAAGCGCAGCGTAGGAAGATCAGCTACAAGGCGGACAGAAGACCTTCATACAAGTGACAGGAAGGCGCTGGACGCAAGCCATTACTATGAGGAATTTTCGGAAATCCATGATCCAGGCCTATGTCCAGCAGTGGATTTCTTGTGGCTGAAACGATTATAATGAGACTAATAAAGACAACGGTATGTGACCTGTTCCATTCTGAAGGGAATCGGTACAACGGTACTAATTATCCCCTCTTTATTAAAATTTCAGCATAGCTTCAACCTCTGAGGCATCTGCTAAAAGTTACACGATTTAACAAAAATTACAGTCTGTTAAAAATTACATAATTTAACAAAAAATACAGTTTCAATTTTCTGAGATACTTACCAATGGTCTTCTCATCGAAAAGTAATTAAGTTTCGTAGACTAACCATACGCCATATTGATATAAATACGAGGATGAAATAAATAAATACTCGTAATTAAGGTAAGTACCCTGGTAACTATGAGGCTCTGAACAGCACGGAACCTTAGAATCCAGTCAAATACGGATACTATTGATATCAAGTCAATATGGTCCTTTTCCTAAGGCAAAGTGCTTGTTAAAATACATCATAACACCCAGGTGTACATAACCGTCATTCTTTCCCGCTTTTCCTCCCCTAAAACATAAATACGCCTACCAGTATTTACGATCATGTCGTGTTCTGCTTATTTTACCATTCACGGTATTCTAAAAAGATGCTAGTACGAGTATGCCCAGAACAGCCATCAATTCAACGTTCTTCCTAAAGTCGAATAAATTTCGTCCTGACAGCGCACGGACTGATCGGTTTCCGACCCGATAGATTTTTGGGGAAACTAAAAATGTTACTCTATTTTATTCTGTTGGAGTGAAGACAAACAACAAAACTTGAGTGTGAGTTTGGCTATAATCCTATCCTAACTTCTTTACTAATAGAACATAGACCTCCCCCATGGATTTCCTAAAAGATCGGTTGGAAGCGACCTGCATCCAGCATCTTCCTCCCACTTAAAATATACTCGAGTAGCTTCATAAATTTATATTTTTAGGGTTCCGTACCTCAAAAGGAAAAAAATGGAACCCTTATAGGATCACTTTGTTGTCCGTCTGTCTGTCTGTCTGTCTGTCTGTCCGTCTGCCCGGGTGTCAAGACTTTTAACTCGGGAATGCGTGAAGGTATCGAGTTGAAATTAAAACCATATACGCAAATCCAAAGTATCTTGCTGCAGAAAGGAAAATAAAATTTCTCAGTTTTCTTAAAAACAGTTATAGCCGAATATGTCGTAAAAACGCACATTTCGACACTCACAAGGGAATCAAAACCTATGGGGTACTTTCCGTTGACCTAGAACTATGAAATTTGGCAAGAAGCATTGCGTTAGAGTACACATATAGGAAAAAAAACGAAAACTGTATTTTTTTTATTTAATCACAAAAAAATTGTGTCTCTATGCAAGGAATGAGGGCCCAATTTTTAAAGTGAATTAACCGTATCATGGGGGGTATCATATAAAAAAGCTTCATTACTTAGCGTAAATAAGCTAAAACAGGTTTTTAAATATTTTTGCGATGTAAATTTTTCGGTTTATGAAGGAAAATATAAAAAAAAAAAAAAAAAACCCTTTTATTTAGTTTGTACGGAACCCTCGGTGGGCGAGTATGACTCGCACTTGTCCGGTTTATTTGACAATAGATGAGTAGTATTAAGTATTTCTTAGGTATTGGTTTGTATTCGGTAGTTTTTTACTATTTATACTTAGTCGCGGGTGACAGCTTTTATTGCTGTTCCTAGAAAGTACACAGAAATTTGCAATACAAGACTTGCTTAGTATAGGTTCTGTAAACCCACTATTAATCAAGCCATCGCTTGTTGACATTAAAAATCCAATAAATTATTGCTTTTAAGTATGGCGTGTGTATATTTGTTGGTAAAGATTTATTATTATTATTATTTATGAATACTTTATTCGATATATTATTAATTTCTAGTGAATTCTGTATCTTTTAAATATTTTACAGGTGTTTTGAACACCTGTCTACAAATCAAAAGATTGTATGGTCGAAAATGATAAACACTCAGAATGCCTAAATATTAAAATGAGCTCTTTAATGAGGGAGGTGGAAACGATAAATGCTTGATAGCAAATAAATTAAAATTTTCGACCACACCATGATTTACCTGTGGACAATTATTTAAAACACTTTAAGTTATTAAAAAAAAACAGAACCTGCTAATTACATAGTTCTTAAAAAGTATTCATTTAATAATTTAATTTTACTGACTAATGCATACGGGCTAATTCACTAAACAACAAATGTTATAGCTATCGATTTTACTTTTCACTTATCAGAAAATTGAATATACTTACTAATTTAATAACTAAGCTATGATTATTTAAAGTAGGACAATTATTAGATTTATAAATTAGGTTTGAATTATATTTAAGCTATTTCTCATTAAAATTCAAAAAAAAATCTTAATATTTCTGACGCATAGAAGTAACACTCCTTGCTACCTTGGCTCTATTACCAGAGAACTATAAATCTTAGAATTTTGAAGACTTGAGTATTTTTATTTGGCACTTATTTAAAGAGGCAGTTGTAAATAGCAGTTTTGGTAAGTTAAAAATTATAAATGGCACGTTTAATAACTACTTCAGCAGTTAAAACTAAGCAGTAAAGTAAATAAAAAATAATGAAATGGATCAGTGAATATATAATTGAGCAGGAAAATAATTGAAAGGGCGGTAAAAAATATTATCTATAAATTTGTACAAAAAAAAAAACATAACCTAATCTCTGAAGAAATTATTGCTTATACCTATATACATAGATAACTTTCCATCATTTTTACCGCTTATTCAGTTATTGGACTGCTCAATTATTTTTAGAATTGACATTGTATAATAAAATAACCGACTAATTGATTTTTATTACTGTCCATGTTTTACTGTCGCAATAATTAATCAACCGCCATTAAATTAAATAACTGCTCAATATGTTTTTGAACTGATCATAATAACATCTCAAATATTTAAATAACAGCTAAAAAAATGAGTTCCCTTTTTATTTCTACATTTATGAACACCATTCTCGCCAGATCGTCGCTTACTAATAAAGTGAGTTATTAGTCGATTGACTACAACTAGGTACCCTGAATGGTAAATGGACTTGAACGAAATGTATCTAGCTAATTCGAACGCACTAAACCAACGTTTGTAGCTCTATTTCGTATAAAAATGCACAAAATGTGAAACAAAATAATGTAACATAAACGAAAAATCACGACCTAATCGTATGACGGGTTCAGAAACCGAAGTAAAATAGGATTGACAAAAGTAATCCGAGCCATATCGTAAAAGTTAAGAATGTTAAGCATGCGTCTATAAGACTATCTTAAGGGGTCAGGCGGCGTTGGCCCGTGTCCTTTGACCTGCTAAATCCTGTTATATATTAGTCGTTTAGCGAGCTGCTCGCTCGACCGTGGAGACGGAGTTTTAAAACTACAACGAAACTTGCATCTTCAGTATCATGTATAAGTTTTTTTTTTATACATTATAGATCTACGATTGACCACCAACTCGCCTGATGTTAAGATACGGTGTGGCCGAGGATGGAGCTCGTCGATCTTGAAGATATCTATTCACTCTAGCCTTGAAAGTTCCAAGATTGTAGGTCTCAGGAAACAGAGATGGCGGCAACGAATTCCAGAGAAATAGGTGGTAATTCGCCGACTTTCTGTTAGTCCTGTAGTGAAATGGGGAGGGTGGAATTAGGTCGTGAAGCTCTTGCGCACATTCCCCGAAATGAATCCTGTAGAAAATAGACAGACAAGCTACTTTACGGCGGTGCTCGAGACTAAGTAGCTTCTTGGCAGCTAGTTTATCGTCACTGATTAACCTCACAGCTCGCCGGTCCACTGATTCTAAAGCTTCCAGCTGATACTTGGCTGATCCATCAAAAAGGTGGCAGCAGTACTCAATACACGATCGGACCTGTGCTTGATACAGATGAATCAGTTGTCCCGGTGAGAAGTATCGCCTAACCTTATTAATGACGCCAAGCTTTTTACTAGCCAGTTTAGCCTTAGATTCAAGGTAGCCCTTAAAGTTCATTGTGTTTATTGTGAAGTTGTGTATTTTTCGTAACTTCCAACGAACTTTTTCGTAATATAAATACGTAATAAATGTGGTTTTATTAGAATTTTTCAAAAGAATGCGCATTTATAATCATCATCATCATCATCTCAGCCATAAGAAGTCCACTGCTGGACGTAGGCCTCCTCCATGGATTTCCAAAAAGACCGATTGGAAGCGGCTTGCATCCAGCGTCTTCCCGCCACTTGTATGAGATCATCTGTCCATCTCGTGGCTGGTCTTCCTACGCTGCGCTTGCCGGTACGTGGTCTCCACTCGAGAACCTTTCGGCCCCATCGGCCATCAGTTCTACGTGCTATGTGTCCTGCCCACTGCCACTTCAACTTGCTAATCCGCTGTGCTATATCGGTGACTTCTGTACGTCTACGTATCTCTTTATTTCTGATTCGATCTCGTAGAGAGACTCCGAGCATAACCCTCTCCATAGCTCGTTGCGTGACCTTGAGCTTCCTTATAAGGCCCATAGTTAGGGACCACGTTTCAGTGCCGTATGTCATCACTGGTAACACACACTGGTTGTAAACTTTCGACTTGAGGGACTGGGGAATATTGGACGAGAAGACGCTTTTAAGTTTCCCGAACGCTGCCCAGCCGAGTTGGATACGACGATTGACCTCCCTCGTAAAGTTGGACCTGCCTAATCGGACCGTTTGTCCTAGGTAGACGTATTCGTCAACAACTTCAAGAGTGAAGTTCCCCACAGATATTGGGGTGGGCACTACATGGGCGTTCGACATAACTTTCGTTTTGTCCATGTTCATTTTGAGGCCCACCCGTTGGGAAACTCTATTGAGGTCTTCGAGCATCGTACTGAGCTCTTCCATCGACTTTGCCATGACTACTATATCGTCGGCAAACCGAAGGTGAGTGATGTACTCACCGTTAATATTGATGCCGAGCCCTTTCCATTCCAGAAGCTTATAGGCATCTTCCAAACCAGCGGTAAACAGTTTCGGAGAGACAACGTCTCCCTGCCTCACGCCTCTCTTCAATGGAAATTGCCTCTGAGTTCTGGTCTTGTACTCGGACTGACATGGTGGCGTTGTTGTACAAACACTTCAGCACTTCGACATACCGATAGTCAATACGGCATCGCTGGAGAGCCTCAAGCACCGCCCTTTATAATCTTTTACGCCAAATTTGTGCATACTTTGTCACAAAATACGTAATAGCGTGTGAAACGTAACGAATTCGTAAGTTAGACTGCAAATACTGCTTTTCTGCAGTCGGGTATTTTGTTTTGTTATTATTTTGTCTTTTAATATAAATACTTGTTGATAATATAAAATCCCAGATTGTATTTAAGATTGTCTTATTTTTATGATAACATTTTTCCGATGCAGAATATAGGATTTCAAAATTATACATAGATAAGCGAAAGAGAGGTCCAATTTGGTGTTATGGCGGCATTTACAGTTTTTAATATGTTATTTCGCAATTTTGTGCACGCAACGACAATAATTTAGGGTTAAAATGGTTTTTCTAATATTTAGAAAATATGCGCTATATGTTAGCGACATAAATGAACGCTCCATAATCAAAATACCCAATACTTAGGTAGGTATTTATACATTTAACTATATTGCAGTAAAATGTTCAAGATGCCAACAAAGGAAGTATGTTTACTAGTTATTCGACTACCGAGCAAATGTGCAAACATTACAGTATTCCGGTTTAATAGGTCAAGATTTTTGCTGGAAATACATGACGTGCAGTGTTCTCATGTATAATTATCCTCTTTCTCCCTATAAATTATGATTGTAGATAGATAGAGAAGAGTTATTCTATAGTGCAGTTTGTGGCACAAAATCTTAACTTTTTATTTTTTTTTATACACTATAGATCTACGATTGACCACCAACTTGTCTGATGTTAAGCGACGGTGTGGCCGAGGATGGAGCTCATCGATCTAGAAGATAACTATTCACTCTAGCCTTGAAAATTCCAAGATTGTAGATCTCAGAAAACAGAGATGGCGGCAACGAATTCCATTCTTGTGCAGTACGCAACAGGAATGTGGATCGATATCGCTGAGTACGGATTATGATAATTATTATATTTAAGAAAACTGAAACAACCGTTTTCTAACTACGCAATCCCGTTAAGTTTGAGGACATATTTTTTCAGTTATTAGTTTCAGTTAAAAACAAACTATTTGAACTGATTTTTCAATATCTGTCTATAAAAGCATATCCTTTTAAATAAAATAAAAACAACGAGTTGCACTCCGGGAGTGCCGGCAGAAGTGAAAACTAAAAAATAAAATGGCAAAAAGACTGATTAAAATTACATACAATAATGAACTTTAAATGGAGAATGTTAGAATAGGTTTCTGACTAAAATAATTCGTTCGTCTTACGAATTTTCGTAATAAGATCATAGGCGAGTTTAAAATTTTTTACCCATCCAAAAAATTTACAACGCTGCTAAAGAAGTTTTCACTTCAAAAAAAGAAGTCATGAAGTATCAAACATCCATCTAGCTCCATCCTCGGCCATACCGTCGCTTAACATCAGGCGAGTTGGTGGTCAGTCGTAGATCTATCTATTCTATTTCTATTCCATTCTAAAAAAAAAAACACCAATAAATGCAATAAATGAATTGCTATCTATCTATCCAACTTTCCAACTCAACTGGACTTTTTGAATCAATTTTTATTTCATTTGTTTTCTGTATATACATTTTAAATATTTTATTTGTGTATTCTTAAGGTGTAGATAGATAGTAGAGGTACAGTCTTAGTTACTTAGTTTTATACTTAGTTTTTTCTTACATGTTCGTTCTGTAAATGAATGTATCAATGTCACAATCTTAATCCAATCTTGTTCCAAGTAGAGAATTCGATCCCGGTCGATTTTTCTAATCCCGGGATTTCGGGATTATCTACAGTTAATCCCGGAGATTCCGGGATTAACTGTGCAATGTAATGGAAAGTGGTAACAAAAAGACAGTAAAACATACCAAAATAAATTTTTAGGGTTTCGTACCTCAAAAGAAAAAACGAAACCCTTTGGAATCTGAAACCCTATAGGATCACTTTGTTGTCCGTCTGTCTGTCCGTCTGTCCGTCTGTCCGGGTGTCAAGACCTTTATCTCAGGAACGCGTGAAGGTATCGAGTTGAAATTAAAACCATATACGTAGATCCATAGTATCTTGCTGCAGAGAGAAAAATGACTTCTGAGTTTTCATAAAAAAAAGTTACAGCCAAATAAGTCGAAAAAAACGCACATTTCGACACTCACAAGGGAACCAAAACCTATGGGGTACTTCCCGTTGACCTAGAACTATGAAATTTGGTAAGAAGCATTGTGTTATAGTACACATATAGGAAAAAATCCGAAATCTGGACATTTTTAATTTAATCTCAAAAAATTGGGTCATTAAGCAAGGAAAGAGGATCCAAATTTTAAAGTACTTTAACCATATCATGTGGGGTATCATATGAAAGAGATTAATGAAGGAAAATATAAAAAATATATAATTTCCCCCTTTTATCTACTAGTTTGAACGGAAACCTCGGTGGGCGAGTCTGACTCGCCTTGTCCGATTTTTTTATTTATCTTTTAGTTTTGTGAGGACATAGAATTTGTGAGATAATTGTAATTGGTCTTTTTCCGTTTTTATCTCAATAAACGAATTTATCATTTATCATAGAATATTTAAGTTTTAAATCTTCAAAAAGGCGGTTAAACAAAATCCTTCATTATTTTGGCCCGTTGAGGAAGACGCCTTAGCAGAATCTACTTTCACGGAATTTTTTGAAGATAGATGAGTATGTAAGCCTTTGGTCCATTCTCCTAAGGTCTTTAAAATAGTTGAGCAACGCTTACATTGCGCTGAGCTACCCGCTTCATCGACTAAAAAATGACTCCACACTGACGAAACATCTTCATCTTTTTTATGTTTGACATAAAAACTTTCTTTGGATAGTGACATTGTTTACTTCTTAAACCTAAACAAAAATGAAAAGAACATTTAAGTCTATGTACGACATTAACAAAACCTCTTAGAGCTATAGAAAATAACACTTGTTGTTTTTCATCTATATTTACTCAGACTCATTAATGCATTGTTGCTTTTTAATAATTTCATTGATTATCACCAATTAACAAAAAAAAACAATACATACTTACACGACGTGATTTTTACACAATTTTACGCATAATCCTGTACCGGTCGTTAACAAAAACAAATGAAAGCAGCTGTGTAAACAAGATGTCTGTCAAAACGTCTAATGAAGGTAAGTGCGTTTCGTTTCACGCACATTTTTATTGACATATTTAATAAATGTATCAATCCCAAAAATCCCGGGATTCATAAATTTGATCCCGAAAATTTCGGGACTAAAATATGGCCGGGGTCCCGGGATCGAATCCTACATCCAAGCCAAGTAAACGAAATTGCGTATTTTAAAATCGGTTATTTCAGTTTTTTTTACTATTATGGTCTATGGTACTGCCTACAGAAAGTATAAGCATGTCAAGACAAGCTCTTGGCCAGTTATTTAAACATACAATTAAGTACTAAATACCCTAGCTAGGTAATGGTCATTCACACACAAACAGGATTGCTTTGGTTTCCGTCAGCCGTGGGTGCGATCGCCGCCGTAAAACATGGCCTATAAGAACGAGACTTACATATTTGTCCTTTAATGAGGGCACCGCTGTCGTATTCTCAAGCTATATTAACAAGTAAAATTTTAGTTCTACCTTTGACCAACTGCACAATAGTTGGTTGCTCTGTAGTACTGGTTTGGAGTGGAGGCGTCGATAGTTGAAGTATTTTGATAGTCAACAAGCTTCGATAAATACACTGGGGGCGATATTATGTGTACCGAGGAAATGAACGAAGTTATGGCCAGTTTTTATTTGTATGTACACACTTAGAAATGTCCACCAGACTATATTGGTATTTTACTTATTTTCAGACTTCATTATTAAATAGAGTTTAGAAATACGGTAAAGCTCAAAAGATTTTGGTTCTTAAATACGCATATTTTTTTGTTTTCAAATTACCTATAATTGTATTTGTAGTACCCTGAATCACTAAAAAACAACAGTGATTATATTTTTCGTAACCTATTTTAATTTTTAATATGTACATGGTGTTGTCTACCTTATTTGATACGCCTAATCGGCACAACACGATATATGCAGATAAATATATCGTAACATCTTTTTTTGCAATTGTTGTACATGAAACATTCTGGAATTTTATACAAAATAAATTATCTTTAGCTAGATGTCTAAAAATAAGCGTGAATAAGCGCCTTATGGTCCAGGATACTCAAACTAAAACTTTTTTGAACTTTTGCCAGTTTGTTATTTTCTCAGCCTGCAGCTCAGCCTGTTTGTACAAACTGTCCCACTGCTGAGCGCGGGCCATCTTCTCATTGTGAGAAGGGTACGGCCATAGTCTACCACGCTGGCCAAGTGCGGGTTGGCAGACTTCACACGTCTTCAAGATCATTGAGAACTCTCAGACATGTAGGTTTTCTCACGATGCTTTCCTTTACCGTTTGAAGTTGGCGGCAATTAATAATACGCACATAACTTCGAAAAGACAGAGGTGCGTGCCGCGGGATTCGAACCCAGGGCCTGCGGATCGCAAGTCTGACGGTCTCCCGACTAGGCTGCCGGAAATTTCTACTTAGTAATTTTTTAATCGAGGCATAGAAGTGGATACACAGAGTGGCACAGTGGGATAGAAGGGGCTGTAGATGATTGAATAAATAAAATTTTATTTTTTAGCGATGGCAACTTTTTTCATACTTATATTTTGCCAAAAAAGAGTTGTGAGCCATTTTGTCAAAAGAAAATATTCCCACCTTGTTCATTTTTCCCTCTTCTAACAAAGCTTACCTTGTTATCTGCCCGTTTTCCTTTAATTCTCTTCAAAGTAAGGGAAGGCGCTTCCTTGTTACTGCTTTAAATATTCCATACGTGAAGTTTCTTAATAAAGGCTGTTAAGGCAAGTTAAGAGACAAGTTGGGCGTATACTCGCCTACCTAACTGAAGTTTAAGAGCCCGTTTCAACTTAGTTCTAGGACGTATAAAATATTGGACGTCCGTCGTTTGATATTATAAACTACTTACTGGTGTGAATGTACTTTTTTTTTCATGCTAGATAAATCTACGATTGACCTCCAACTCGCCTGATTGTGGCCGAGGATGGTGCTCGTTGATCTAGAAGATCTCTAAACACATAGATATTTTTCACTAATAAGTATACCAAATTCGTTCTACAGTTATAAGTTACATTTTATGCTAGGCCTCTGAGATGTGAATATTGTTTATTTTAATAAATAAATAAAATAAACGCCTCAGATACATAGCTATGTATTTTCTTTCTTCTTCTTTCTACGTGTCTGAACTCTGAGGTGTATTACTCCATTTTCAAAAGTAACCATCGTTTTTTTTTATACAAGATAGATCTACGATTGACCACCAACTCGCCTGATGTTAAGCGACGGTATGGCCGAGGATGGAGCTCGTCGATCTAGAAGAAATCGGTACAGAAGTGGCGAAGATACCTGACGGGGAACTAAATAAAAAACTAAAACATAAAGTACCCCATTTGAAAACCTCATTTTGTGTAATGTGCAATATTATTTAACTAGAAAGTGGGATAGTGGTGTCAAAGTGGTTAATGCAGCTGGTTTATCGGTCAGCCTGACCCGACACAAGTCAAAACTAGAACGCTGATTGTTTTACAATTACTGACTACACTTTTATTGTATCTATTGAAAAAAAAAAAAAACAGCATAGTGTGTAGCTCACTTGTTGCTATTTTATTTTTAACTGACTTCTAAAAAGGAGGTGGTTCTCAATTCGACTGTTTTTTTTTTTGTTACGCGATTACTTTGTGATCGCCAATTATAAATTTATTTTGATAATTATTTATTGTGGTTTGGTAGGTAATACTTCAGAGGTGATCCCATATTTTTTAGGGTTCCGTACCCTAAGGGTAAAAACGGGACCCTATTACTGAGACTCCGCTGTCTGTCCGTCCGTCCGTCCGTCTGTCACCAGGCTATCTCATGAACCGTGATAGTTAGACAGTTGAAATTTTCACAGATGATGTATTTCTGTTGCCGCTAATAACAAGAAATACTAAAAAACAGAATAAATAGATATTTAATGGGGCTCATATTATTGAATTTAAAAATAAATAATTAAATTAAAATAAAATTAATATTTAACGGAGGTCTTCCAAACAACAAACGTGATTTTTTTGCCGATTTTATAGATAATGGTACGGAACCTTTCGTGCGCGAGCCCGACTCGCACTTGGCCGGTGCTATATTATCAAAATCAGTTCAGTACTTTGATTTTTAAAACTAAATAACTGTAAAAATATGTCTTCCAAGTAAACGAAATTGGATATTTTGAATTCGGTTTGTCTCACACTAGATAAAACGGGAGCTGAGCGAACTTTGGATCGCTATATCTAATAAGAGTTGAGAGTAACCCCGCAGATCTCATCCACAAAATTTGTCTTTAAATTAGATAGATAGATAAACTCTTTATTGTTTACACCTTAAGTAAAACACAAATTACATAGCGAAAAGGGCTTAAATGCTAGTGAAACAACAGGAAAAGATAGCTAATAGCGATCTCTTCCAGGCAACCTTAGAATTATTGCTCTTGCCAATAAAACCTACTTTACTAAGTACCTTTTTCATTTTTTTCTTGTAATATCTTTGTATGGTCACGAGAGAGTCTCATCTATAAAGATTTTTTTTTATCAGCCCTGTTTGTACAAACTCTCCCACTGCTGGGAACGGGCCATCTTCTCATTGTGAGAAGGGTTAGGCCATAGTCTGCCACGGTGGCCAAGTGCGGGTTGACATACTTCACACATCTTCAAGATCATTGAGAACTCTCAGACATGTAGGTTTCCTCACGATGTTTTCCTTCACCTTTTGAAGTTAGCGGCAAATGG
This sequence comes from Lycia hirtaria, assembly GCA_947563715.1. NCBI lineage: Eukaryota > Metazoa > Arthropoda > Insecta > Lepidoptera > Geometridae > Lycia > Lycia hirtaria. The sequence goes on from OX387378.1 coordinate 40,534,643, forward strand.
CAGTCAACAATACGCATAACGCAAGAATTATTACGTTTTTATTACTTTCATTCAAAGTAAAGTATAGTAAATTGAATCAAAAAGCCTCAAAGAGCACTCGCTTCATTCTCCATTATTCAAAACCCCCATCTTTGTAACCCGCGTATTCTAGAAATTTCCGTTTCACAAAGAACTTGAAATACGTCCTTCGATTTCCTTTCGCGCAGACTGAGTTGAAAGTTATTGAAACATTAATTCAGGAGACATAAGTTACAGACTCTCTATTAGGTTACATTTCAACAAAGGCATTACGAACTAATGTAAAGGTCTTAAGAATTAATACAACGAAGTCGTTTATAAAATTTATTTTACTTTATCAAGGTTGATGTTTTAGACTTTGATAGTATTATATTTAGGTATTAATTGATTACACAAAAAAGGAGAGGAGGTTCGATGTAACGTTTTTACTTCAAGGGGAAAACCATAAAAACGAAGTTTTTAAGTCTATCTAAACTAGTCTACAATAGCTTTTCTATAAAATTTTGTAACGATTATTAAAGGCTAGGTGGAGATTTTTCATATTATTTGTGATATACAATGTATTATGGTAATATATCTAGGCTTTCCGATTTAACTGATTTTCTCCGGGAGTCGCCTAGTCGGCTACACTTGTAGTGTTGCCTCTCTCTCCCTAAACATGTTGAGGTTTCCCGCTCTGAAGGGCTTGTATCCTCGACATGGGCGGTAGCTTCAACAATAGGTATATTTTTCCGTTTCTTGGTAAGGCATGACAATTTTCAGATTTTTAAACTATAAATTCGTGTTTTAAGGTGGAGATCAACGTGCGCAGCTATCTCTCTCGCGCATCACAGCCTTTTTTAAAATATAAAATCATTGGTTAGGTTAGGTTAGGTTAGAAAAGTGAGTAATGAATTTGTTTATTTAGATAAGAGAAACATTTTAAAAAAAAACACATATCACTTATAATGGCGACGGAGTAGTGAAATACATATATAAAAGATATCAAAGAAAGACTATTTCAAAATATTTCTCCTATCAAAATAAACAAATTCATTTCCATTTTTCTAATAAGTATAAAATAGTAAATAGTAATAGTAATAGTAGTATGCAAAAATGTTGCATTGTACGAGAGAGATAGCTGCACGCACAGAATTCGCCCTATTACATTGGCTGCACGCGTTGATCGCATTCTTAACAAATCATCTGTATAAAATATAATATATTAACTAATACTTATTTACGTAATTAAATAATAATTCAGGTTTGAGTGATGGTTTTGAATTTAAATTTATTATCAAAATTAATAAAACAAAACAAAAATTAAATAAAACAATATTATGGACAGTTCGGACACTGCAAAGTATCTAAAAATAATAAAAACTTAAAATCGGGTTTTAAAATTATGTATTTCAATTTTGATAAATATTTATGCAATTGATGTAATGGTTACATTTGCAGGTTACAAAAAGTAGGTAATGCTATTCAATTTCCTACATCCCTATAACTACATTATTCACGCTCGCAGCGCGGTAACGCTGCGAGCGTGATGGGGACTCTCAGATCAGGGTCTGCATGCGTGGGACTTGCAGCCTTACATTAACATTAGTTAAGAATTAGACTTTATTTTATTAGATTATGTTAATATACCTACATACATATCATGTACTATTATGTACCTAGGTACTTGCCACTTAAGAAGATAGAACTTAGATAGGTATTATTATAAGACTGTAACGGGTAGTACATTAAATATTTCGGAAAATTTCTACCCGAGCATGCATTACTATAGTAGGTAAAAAAAAAGACAAAAAAGTTTTTTTGTCTGTCTGTATAGTATCACAAAATACTTTAATAGTATTAAACAGTGTTCTCGATGGACGTCGAAACCTCTGGATAGATTTGAACGAAAGGCAGGTATTACTCATACTATGTACTGCATATATTTTATTATGTTATGTGTTAAAATGTTAAGTGGAGGTTACTTTACAATCAAACGAACTTACCTAATGAAGTTCGGTGAACCAATTGTAGGTTCACTCACACGCGACGTGCTAAGTCGCGGCTGCATCTAGTAGCACTATAAAATTATACTATAGTGTGTTTTCTGAGCTGCTCAGGAAACACATAATTCAGATAAAGCACCTATTGTGTTTACGCTTGATGAGATACATTATCAAAGTAAATAAAATAAAAAAATGTAAATAATTTATTTGTTATTCAACTTAATACATAACATTACAAGACGCGTAAGTCGCTCGGCTGATACTTAGTTTCATAGTCCATTGCTAATCAAAGTTTTGCATTTCAACAGTTCAAAACACTATGCGTCAATGCACTACGCTCGTCATTCTAATATAATAAATGTCTCAACAAAAAACTCGTCATGCTCAGAAATTTCGTTTTTTTTAATATAAAATAATAATTATATTTTTGACAAATATTTATATTTTATTTCATACATTATAATATATTTTTTAGATATATTTAAATTTTCTCATGAACACTTACAATACATTAACAGTAACTGCTAATATGACCGAAATATACGCCCAAATCTCAAAATTTCCACGTTTGGATATATATTTCGGTCAAAATAACAGACGATATCTAATTGAATATTATCGTTAATGCATTGTATTAGTGTTCTCAAATGGCTAAAATACAAATTTGATATTTATTAAAAGTATTTTAATTAGTTTTATATTAAGAAAAAGTATGTAATCATGTGCAAGCGATACAGGTGAATCACCGGACTTTACGCCTTAGTCAAAATAGGTATGTAATTTAAAGTAAATCTCTGCAATATTTTGTATCCAGTCGACCCATCTGACTATCTGCCGTCCGTTGACTAGGCTTTTTTTTAAGCTATTGCATAGCTTCTATCGCGGGCCTTGAGCGTGGAGACTGAATCCAGAAATTCCGTAATGAAAATAACCTAACGCAGTAACGCCGATACAACCAATGCCACCTAGAGGCGATTTGCAGAACTAAAGAGACAAGCGTGATATTTCAAAAAGTCATTAAAAGTTCTGCTATTCATCGATAGATGGCAAAACTAAAAACTAAAAAGTATCACCGCTGTGCCGGTCGGAGTGGGGGGTGTTAGGAATACTGCATAAATAAAATAAATAAATAATTATAATTACATAAGTTGATAAAAAATGCTATGCAATAGCTTTACCACGGCAGTCACCGAGTGCCACACGTCTTTTTTTTTTAAATTTAGTCCTATCTTCCAACGCAGGTCGGAAGCCTGTTCTACTTCTTATCTGTCACTCCAGTTCTCGCATTCGCTACATCTCGTACTTTCATTCTGTGCCTCTTTGTAATACATCATATCTCATATACCTGAGTTGGTGGGACTCCAACGCTATTCTATTCTGTATCTATTATCTAAGAATCGGGAGACGGGTATAATTATTATCATGTATATATACCGGAACTACTTAATATCTTTCTTTCTTATACCTACTATTACACTTTTTATCTTATTGCTATTTATATATTACTAACTTTAATTCTACAGGCACTATCTATATAATGTAATTTATATAGAAGTGGTCCCTTGTTATTACTATTTATTTTTATTTACAACTATTTTTATTATCTCTCTGCAATATTCAATAAACTTTATTTAATTAAACTTTAATTCAATAACACCGTCGACTAGGCTAGGCATCGACGGAAAGATACCGTAGCTGTAGAATAAATCACGATCATTCTGGGAATTAGAATTCGTTCCGAATACGTTCCGGATAGACTTCTCTGAGATAGGTATAAAATAGACTTTCGATAAACACTGCCATTTTAAAATATCTATACTTTACCGTGATAAGTATCATAAACTGAGCGTGGTGACTATAAGTCAGTCAAACAATGGCTAATTTCAATAGTCATCGTCAGGGCTTTTATCTGGGGGCACGTGGGGGCACCCAGTGCCCCCAAAGGAAATTCGAAAATATCTAAAAATTAACATAAAAACTGAAAAATTTATGAATTTGAAAAACAAATAAAAAAAAAAACAATTTTGGTAAACTTTACAAAAAAAAAAAGGATTTTATTTTTAATAGGTAAAAATTATCCAAATACAATAAATCTATCTGTCTTGACTTACAACTTTCTAGAATTAGCGTGCCCCCAAAAAAGAAGGGACAAAAGGTCTGGTCATCGTCGTGTGTACCCAGAGCACTCACGCTCGCTGAAAGGCTTCTTCTTACGGCGGTGGCGTCTGTCGGGTCGCTTTCTTCCCACAAACATGGTTGAGGAGAGCGATGGCTGCCACATGACTCAACTCGTGAACGGGTGTTGCTTGCGGAAGCTTGACTTTACCCCATATCCCGTCTTCCTCTTGTATAATAGTAAAAAAAACATGTAAACTTAGTTATTAAAGAAATAGCATGTATTAAGTTTATAAAAGGCACGGACGCCTGGTAAAATCAACTAGATTACTTTCACGATTTTAGACTTTACCTAGAAGACATAAGTAACAGTTTCCTATAGCGAAAATTTGACCAGTCTACGCAAACATTCGTTAGATGCTGGAGTTGGACTATCCATAATAATATTATTCAAGTTTGCAGAAGCGGTCTCTTAGCGATTGTTTAAATTACTTATTGGATCGCAATATTCCGGAATATTTTGCATACCATTTGTATATAACCGTTCTATAATCGGTTTCTTAGAAACAAATTGATTCAGGAAGGGGATATTAGCATAATTGTCTAATTGATTGTTCGCGATTTATTGTTTTAATACAAACAAATATTTTATTCAATTATGAATAAAATACTACTGGAAATACTAAAGACGCCCGTTTGCTTAAAAAAGCGGGCGTCTTCATAGATTGCCGACAATCTCAACAAAAAGTTTTTTTTTAAGCTATTGCATAGCTTCTATCGCGGGCCTTGAGCGTGGAGACCGAATCCAGAAATTCCGTAACGAAAATAACCTAACGCAGTAACGCCGATACAACCAATGCCACCTAGGGGCGATTTGCAGAACTAAAGAGACAAGCGTGATATTTCAAAAAGTCATTAAAAGTTCTGCTATTCATCGATAGATGGCAAAACTAAAAACTAAAAAGTATTACCGCTGTGCCGGTCGGAGTGGGGGGTGTTAGGAATACTGCATAAATAAAATAAATAAATAATTATAATTACATAAGTTGATAAAAAATGCTATGCAATAGCTTTACCGCGGCAGTCTCCGAGTGCCACACGTCTTTTTTTATTTTTTTATAAAACTTATGTATTGTTCGACATTTTTCTCACTACACTACTTAGTTCCAAACTAAGCAAAGCTTGTATAGTATTGATATTATATGGGGACAAAGTAGCGGATAGAAAACTTATATACTTTTTTTTTATAAATATATACTCATGTTACATAGGAACACCCAAACACAGAATAAACAACCTAGTTCATTACAAAAATATTTTATCCTGGACGGGAATTGAACCTTAGCTATAGCTTAGGAGGCAGATATACTACCCACAGAGCCATCAGGCTATTGGGCATTTGCAAGACGAGATGCGGAGAAGAAACGTAGTCGAGTTTAATTTAAAGCTGGTTTCTCTTTAGACAATATTAATTGAAACTTTCGAAGCATTCAAATCAAATACGAATATGATAAAAATCATATTTTAATTTTGACAGGTTTTTTAAATTTAATTAAATCATGATTAATATCACATTTAATTCATACGTGTCCATCTCACTATCAACTCTCATATATTTCATTTTCATTAAAACTATTTCATAAATATTTATGTGTAAAATAAAACGTGCATAATTTTTATTTTACATAATTCTTTTCTAATTTATTATGAATTTTAAAAAATTGCGCATTATTTTGCGAGAGTTGTATTATTATTATTACAAAAAAGTGTAGCCTATGACACTCAGGGAGTGAAGATGAATCTAACAACACCTCTAAATAATAATTGGTCAAGCTGTTTATGCTGTAGGAGGCAATATAAACATACATAAAGTAAATAATATATATACATACATAACTTCTTGCGCAGTAGGGTAAAATAACAGAAGCAAGTGCATTATTTTGTTAATCATTGATTTGAATCATGATTTAAATCAAATTATATAAATCGATCAGATCTTTTCAAACTACGGGCTCACAAGTCAACACACACAAAGTTTGTTTCTCTTTGAAAATGTTTCGAAGGGGATATTTCGTTGGAAATTTCATAAGTTTTCCAGACAGTTCTTTGACTGGCGGGTTGTGAATGAGTTGGTGCCAGGGTGCGCCAGGGAGGCGCGCCCGACCCGTGCCAGGCGCTTGCAGCACCGGCACCAATAAGTATTTGTATTGAAGTTGGATATGTTCACTTCGACCTATTTCTAGTTTAAAATAAAGCTTGTGAGGTTTGTTTACAGTCAACGTGGGTAACTTTGACTCTGCGTTAAATATTGTACGTGTCCTCTGTAGAAGGTTCTCGATTATTTTCTGAAGAGATTAGTAGTCAAAACGACTGTAAATTAATTAAACAAGTAATTTGACTACTAATCTGTTGGTAAAAAATCGAGAACCTTCTAAAAAGGCTACGCACAATGTTTGACGCAGTGTCAAAGTTACCCACGTTGACTGTACTGTAGACGGTTTGATTTTTTTCTTTTTTTGTTTTCATGCGAACCTTCTTTATATGAATAAAGTCTATTTCAAAGCACTTTTTAACTTTAGGCTTTTAGATACGTTTTAGTATACGTATATTATACGTAAAGTAAAACTTTGAAAATATCTTAACCGACTCCAGAAATAGATAGTTTGAATATCGTTTCTGTGTATAGTCTCTGATTTTAGCGCCGAATCAAAGTTCCTTCTTTTTAGGGGCAAGCACCCTACTTATAAAATTTCCAACGACAAAAAAAAAACTATAAAATAATGAAACCAGTATATACCAAGTTTCGTCAAGATTGGTTGAAAAATACCACCTGTACGGGAGTACCAACAAACATCCGGCCATATGAAAGACAAATTTGCTAGTTGATGCAGATTACGATTTGATCACTAGGTGAAAAAGTAACTATACACATTACACACACACCCCCACACATTCGAAACACATTTCCGCTCTACCTGATAGTTGTGTTTATTCTTTGTTCACTGTTCACCCATAACGGTCATCTATCATTGTTATCACCGCTATCACAGACACCAACTTTCGCATTACTTCACTTTCGACTGTTGATACTTTGGCAAGGTGTAACTTGGTGAAAGTGATTCTATCTTGTCTCAGATTAGGATTGGCACCTGCTAAATCATTCAGGCTTTCGAAGCCTGTTTATGCAGTTGATAGTCGTAAATGTCATTCGAAACTAGTCAGTGACGATTTTGAAATATGCAAAATAAATAAATATAAATAATAATAAATAAATATTTGTGGACATTTCACACAACACCATCTAGCCCAGACTAAGCAAAGCTTGTACTATGGAACTAGGTGGCTGATAGAATACATATATACGTTTTTTAAAATAAATATTTACAGTAATCATTACAAGAATAGAAAGAAAATGAAGATACCTTACTATTATTGGAAAGCACGTTTACCTACCCACTCACTCTTACAGAACTTATTCAAGAGTTAATAATAAGTGGGTAGCTAACACCAAACAACTGATATAACTTTGATCCTTCCCGAGATCCAAGTGATCAAAGTCACGCGTAACCACGCGACATTGTTGAAAGTCGTGAGTTGTTCACTTGTTCATAAGTCGGGAGTTTTGTACGAAACTCGGGAAGATGAGCCGCGGTAGGTAATCGGCACGCCCGGCGCGTTTTAATTGGTTCCTTATTTGTTTGACTTGATGACAGCCAAATGGACCGCCTCATCCTTGATTGCTTACACTAGAAATACTGTCAGAATCAGATCTTCACTGAAATTTGCTAAATTAATGTTCTTCATAAAGCTTCGTAAAGAAAGTAAATTAATATTTTTGGTGGGTTGAGTTAGGAATACGCATTTGGGATGAGTTAGTAATGTGATTCATGGATCACGACCATGTTTTAAAAATCGAAGTTTAATTTTAGTAGTTACTCTTTTATGAATTATGTATATTAAAATAAATAGCTCATGGCTTCTTTCATGGAGCAGAAATCTTGAGGGGCCAAGTTATAAGTACCAGAATTCAAGATTCTATTATTATTTTTGGGTTAAATACGTGAGAAATTTTGCCGAACCACGTACTAAGTCGCGGCGAGTATGCTAGTATAGTAATAAAAACCATAGATAGCGGCCATAACTTACCATCAGACTTCCCACCGCTAGTTTTCTATGCTTGTTTTCCATTTAATTTGTTCTGAAAGTTCAGCAGGTAGATAGGGTATGTTGACCTACTGCCCTGTTTACTGTGGCGTGAAACTTGTTTACTGAAATTATTACCCTGTAAAGTATTCCTTTCTTGAAGCTTTTGATATTTTCGTAAAAGGAAATTGTTACCTGATTGAAGGATTTTTTTTTACTTTTTTTTACCTGTAGCTTTTGTTAGTGCAGAGGTTTCATGTACTCTGTAATTAGTACAAATTGTTGCTAAATATTTGAATTACGTATTGTATTACTGCAGAAGGGCTGCGATTTTTAGCTCTCGAACCAAACAAGGGGTGTGGTTCTTTTTTTGAAATCGCTTACAAACAGCCGCCGGCACCTCGGATTGGTAATTGGTACTATGTACACTGCCCCATTTAAAAACTGTTTCTAAGCCCAGCATTTCAAAAATAGACATCCCCGCCCCGGCGAGTTTCACTGGCTTATAAAAATACAAATTAAAATATCCCAAAACCAGCGCACCCGCCGCTGGTGAAAAATTCTATATTTTAGGCTGTTTTACCCAACCAGGGTATTATAAGTTTGGTGTGTGCATCTGTGTGTCTGTCTGTGGCAACGTAGCTGTCAAACGGATGCACCAATTTTGAAACACAGCTAAGAACACACTCGAACGATGCTTCTTTAAAAAAAAAAATAAGATCAAAATCGGTCCATCCATTTGAAAGCTACGATGCCACAGACAGACACACATACGCACGCCAAACTTATAACACGCCTCTTTTTGGGTCGGGGGTTAAAAAGTCACTTACCACACCGATCAAAAAGGTCAATTAAAAATTACAGAAACATTATTCGGGCGATAATCTCAAGTGAGATCAAAAAGGCGTCGTTTCGATTCGATGTAGTGAACTTGACAGTGGTTTCGTTATTGCTCGGTGGTTCAGACGACGCGACGAGACGTACATACATTCCACTGGCAATTCTATTAATACCTGCCATAGGGATGTTCTATATTTTGTTTACAGAGGAAATGTACATTTGGCTGACGCTTACTTCGGCCAATGGGTAAGTAACGGCCTTACCGAAAAACGTTACTTAACTTTAAGCAATGCCTAACATATTTTGTCAACTTCTTGCTGACACGTAAAGAGACTTGCGGAAAGAAGACAGACATTTTAAGACGTTGGTTAAAGTTAAGTAACGTTTTTCGGTAAGGCCCTAGCTATCCTACAGGTTACAAAGTCGCCAGCCTTTTATGTGGTTTTGTGTGTGATGAGCTCATTTGTGTTCCTTCTCCTTCTAAACAAACATAATAATTAATAAGTACACCATTTTTTTTTAAGTCCACAAATTTAAATCCATGGGGGAGGCCTATGTCCGTGGAATTCTTATGGATGAGATGATGACACATATTTAGCAGAATTTAAAAAAAACTATGTCGATCAAATTCTGTATAAACATAGCTTAAAATACTTTCCTTTGATCGAAAATATTTTAAGCTATATTTGTACAGAATTTGTAAAAACAAAAACCTATGGAAATAGGTAGTACTTGTAGGTTCATTTGTTGAAGAGTTACGACGCCATATTTACCTACATACATCAAACTTAATAATTTTAACACCCGTAGTTTTGTATTGGATTAAAAAGGATAATAAGATTATTGTAACTCTGAAATGGCAACCATCTTAAACACAATGCTCAGGCTATTCTTCAGTCTATTTTATCGCTTACTGCCACCGGTAGCTTGAGATCTGCTGCCAGACGCCCTTCGTTTTTTTTACAGTATTAGTTTAAATTTTTATTAAAAAAATATGGAAAATTAACACTGAAACAAAATTGTTATTCAGCTTCCACATTTCCCACAAACTCCACATCACTAAATACACGATCGATTTCGCGTCGCCCACTCCCTCCACATTCGTCTCCCGAACACAAAAATAGCTAAATGTGTATTCTATATTTACACGTTCAATTTCGATATCGACACGTTTTCATTTCGGATGACATTCGTTCGCTGAGCTACAAATTGACGCTGACAGGGAGAATTCTCGGGAATTTGGTTTTGGGGGTTGTTTTTGAGAAATTATATCTTATTTTAGTGAAAAAAGTATTCTGTACATTTTCAGACACGTAGTACTTACCTACGAAACCCTTATAAATTCGCCTTGTTTGTCTGTCTGCCTATATGTCACAGCCATTTTATTCAGGGACTGTTAACACTACGTAAATTTAATTTGGTAGACTTTCAGTAAACAACAACGAAAATGCTTTAGTAAAAGTTTCAAAAAGTTCGAATAGGGGTGCGCTCGCAATATGCATACCTACATCAAAAAAGGGATGATTTTTTTTTCAACCCCCATCCTTCGCGTGTGATATCGTTGTGGGGCAGTGTTCTAAATAACTTTATAATGAAAATTATTTTTAACACTGTGATTACAACTTTTCGAGATATCGATAAATATGTAAAACATTTAAGTCGTTATGGTACAGAAGTCATTGACCTTTTAGCAAAGTGTTTTAAACAAATAATATTCTGGTGAATATTGTTCGATCGTGCAAGAATTGTGTGACCTTTTTTTAGAATCAACGTGAAAATCACGTGTCTGAATATATATAATTTAGAACATAAACGTTAGGGAAAATGCCATCTACCTAAAATTAATGAAAGCATACCTTTATATTATTCGGTGACCTTTAGAATTACCTATATTTCAATGAATCTTAAAATGTTATGACTCATTTAATTATAAAGTTTGCCGACATCTTTGAATATTCATAAAACTTAACTACGTTAATACTTTAGATCTGCGCGAACTTTCTAAGAAATCCGATTATATTTATCATCGGGAATTAGGAATCCAACATTTTGAGAATGTTGGATTCTCAAAACCTTTATTATTAGCTACATATTTTAATTAATGAAACTTCAAATTAATTTCTTACGTAACAATTTAAAAGGGGAGTTTCTCAACTCGTCTGATTCTTTTTAGGGTTCCATGCAAAACAAGGAATTTCCCTTATAGGAACCCTCATAGTTTTACCATATGTGTATGTCTGTTTCTCTGTCTGCCGCTTTGCTTAAATACTATTAATACTAGAAAGCTGTAATTTGACATTGACATAGTATATTTAATCGCGCCGAAAATGTCGTAGAATAAAATATGTTATTTTTGTGGTACCTCCCCTACACATAAAAAATATTAGGAATGTGCAAAAACTATTTAAAGTGATATTTTTTGTTAGAGTCAAATGTCCCCATCCCCTGCTAAACAGTTGACTTTAAACATGTGAAAAAATTCAATTAACGAGTTAAATTTATATGAAATTCTTTGCCGCCATCTCTGTTTCCTTAGACCTACAATCATAGAATTTTCCAGGCTAGAGTGACTAGATATCTTCTAGATCGTCGAGCTCCATCCTCGGCCGTCGCTTAACATCAGGCGAGTTGGTGGTCAATCGTAAATGTATATTGCGAAAAAAATATTACTGTTATCAAAAGATATTCAGGTAAGCACATACATAGGTAGAGAAACTCTGCTTCAACTTCAACATAATCAAACGTATTTAGATATGAAAGAAAATTCTCACAACAACAAACTGATCTCTCTAAAGAGCATCATTAAGTAAGCATGAAAGTGACGTTAATTGCGCCCTGACGTGTTATCTAGCAGCCGAGTGCAGGTGGAGATAAGTGCTGCAATCGCACGCCATACATTAGGAACACATGCGGCTAACGATGGTACCTCGCTGTAGGTGTTTCGAAGTGATGGCGCGTTTCTTAAGAAAAATAGTTTGCGAAATGACTACTAGATGGCGCTGTAATTTGTTAACATTTGATTATCTCAACGATTGCTTGTGTAGGTAAATGGGAGCGTAATTATTGCGGTTTTTTAAATAAACTCAACTCTTACATGGAAAGTCTATGGATATATAAATATTCAGTTTGAAAATGCCGTGCTCAAATGGATAGAACATTCTATGAAATATTTGTTATTTATTTATTAAAGCTTCTCAATGACTGCATCGAGCACCATAACAAAATTTTTTAAACGAAGCAAAGCTTAAAAGCTTTTAGATTATTTAATTTGGTGACATTTATTTAATTGTATTGTTTTATGTACAATTATTTATTTTATAATATCTGATTTAAATTTAATGAATATTATTTTGTCTGTATATGTTTTTTCTGCTTTTAACTATATGGCGGCTTAATAACTCTGACAATAGGGCTGGCCACTTAGTCTATATGAACTTACTTACTTACTATAAGGGTTTTAATTAAGTACCTGCAATGTTTTTTTTTATAGCATGCAAGTTTAATTTTAAAATATTTTTTTTTTATGTGTTAAAAAACCGATTGAAATTGTCAATTGAATAGTATTAACAGTTTTGTACAGTATTAATTGAATGTCATTAAAAACTTGAAGATAAATAAATAAATAAATATTTGTGGACATTTCACACAACACCATCTAGCCCAAGCTAAGCAAAGCTTGTACTATGGAACTAGATGGCTGATAGAATACATATATACTTTTTTTTTGTAAATACATACATATGATACATAGAAACAGCCAGACACAGAACAAAAATCCGTGCTCATCACACAAATGTTTGCCCTGAGTAGGGATCGAACCTACGACCTACGGCACAGCAGGCAGACATACTACCACTGCAGACAACTGAGCCACAAGGCCAGTCATATTCATCCACCGCCATCGCCATCGCCAGATCATTATTGTGTGATGCCGTACGGGCATCTAAAACATGATTGCTTTTCAAAATCAGTTGATCCGTATAAACGTCGTCGTTTTATAATAAAATTATGTGTTGTGCTTAGTTATAGGTAATTAATATTGTTTGTAACTTTATCAATAATTTTACTGGCTACCACACGAATTGGCGTAGAGCTGTAAGTGTGGGAAGTATTTAAACTAATAAATAAATAAATAAATAATAACTATTCAAATATATACAGAACTTTACACTGTGCTTAAATTTTAACTAATCTTAATATTATAGGAAATATGCATGAATTTCATAGAAATAATACTTTTAATTGACAACTATACAAAAATATAATACTTATACTAAAAAATATTTCGATCGGTCAATAAACTTCCGAGATATATACATACAAGTTTTAGGGGAGGGTGCTCGGTCCCTCTCTCGCAAAACAACAGTTTGTATTGAATTGTACGGCGAACATGAACCATGACGTCATCATATTCTCTCTGTGTAACATAAAATTAAAATGCTCGTAACTTTCTTATTTTTGACGGTATTTTATAATTTTGTTTGTGTGAAATGAATCTATTTGTTAGCTTTTTTATGTCCAAATAAAAATAAATCATGCATACGGGAGTATTTTAAAAGTGAAAGTACCTAACTCTGTCTGTCTCTATCTGTTTGTTATCTTCTTACAGCTAAACCAATTGTTATGATATTTGGTACAGATATTGTTGATATGCTGGAGATGGACACGGGATCTTTATTTCATTATCATCAACACCGTTTTACAACACTACGCGGTCAAAAGCGCGAGGCGCAAGCAGCATTATATCGTTAAAGCGTTATCCTCCGTTTTAAGAATGCAGACAAACAGAATACCTGTTTAGTTTAATAAATAAAACTTAAATTTTCAACATAGCGCGCCTTAAAAAAACTAAACTACGAGTAACAATAAAATTTACTAAAAGTAAAGATTTTCAAAAAGCAATAAAGTTCAAACCGTTCTCTCTATCAAAACTTTCGACGTGGATTTTTACAAGCGTTTCTGGAATCCGAAACTCTATCGGTGTTTCGAAAAATACCGACATTCCGAGAATATTCCAGGAAGTGTCCATTAAAATGCGAATTAGCGACAAATAAAATGGATGGGAATCCCGTTGAAGCCGCTGGGAATAGCTCGTCGGGAATTCCGAGACCTAACAGTCTGATGTAATTGAGAGCTTTGTATGCACAAAAGGAATAAGAGATAAAAACTTGAGACGGAGCCAAAGATCACGATTGCGAGGTTACTTTAATCTTAGATCGATCGCCTGGCTAAGCAATTGTCTATGATAAGTTTTTGCTAAAACGGATATTTCTTGAATCGTAAAGCTTGTGTTGTGTAACACTATAATGAATCCAGTTATTTTTTTAGTGACCAAATACTACATGTTAAATTTTCAATAATATTTTCTATCAATTTCGGATTAGCAAATTTAAATGGTAGTGAGCAGGACACATACCTATAACTATAATAGTGGCAAGAAGACTGATACAGGCCGCTTCTAACCGATTTTTTTTATTCATGAGGGAGGCCTATGTCCAGCAGTGGACTTCCTGTGACTGAGATGGTTATGACTATGACTTTTATTTAAATAACCCGCCTCTGACCTGTTTACATATGAGAAAGAGAAAAGTGTGTGTATATGAAAGAGAGCGCAGAAATAACTCTATTCAAGTTTTCGACATGTCGACAAAACTACATAAGCCACCAATAAAGTCACCACGACTTTACTGAGGCATAACTTGAACTTGAACATTTACTTAGATTGTGACTTGAACTTAAAAAAAACTTGTAGAAAACTCAATACTTGACACTGGCAAATGCGCTAATCGCGAGTCCAATGTAAAAAAATAAATTAAATCTTGTTTTTCATCGTTTGAAAGAATTTCTGTTTCAATCAATGAATTTTGTAAGAGCTCTCACAGAAGCAGAAAAGTTGTATTAGAATATAACGCTACATAGTCGATTTGAAAGTCTAATCCGATTCGTTCATCTTAATGTACTGCAGACGTGTCTCAAATTGGAACACTGTCTCAAATGGAACAACTGTCTAGCCAACGCAGCCATTTCGCTGGGAAATTCATTTCAATTTGCAAGAAATCTGTGATGCGAATTTGTGATTTTTGTGGAGCTACGTAATAGATTGTGTCTCATGATAACGTAATGCTCTAACTGTAGCGGGGATTACAGATTTTTTTATCTTTGTAAACTACAAATAAAATAAAATTAAATATAAAGTACTGTCACCGGAGATAACTTTAACTCCATGTCAAATACAATCTGTACCTTTTTTGATAGTCCTTGATTTTCCCCCCAAAAAAATTAGTTGTCAAATTACTTAATTAGGTGGTTTTGATTGACTACTAATCTTATAGGGAACAAATTGAGAACCTTCAAAAAAGCTATGTACAATGTTTCACACATTGTCAAAGTTACCTATGGTGACAAAGTACCCTGAAAAGGCTTTTTATTCAATATTTTATCTTACCCCTTTGTCGACGTGAGAAATATTTATATATTTCTTTAAAAAAAAACCTTGTCAAATTACAGTTATAGTTTTCTAGTACTTAATATCTTTGAGCAAAGCCGCGTACGGACAGACAGACAGACAGACAGACAAACGGACATGGCGAAATTATAAGATTTTCTGGTTTACTTAAAAATGCACAAACAAACACACTTCCACATTCACAAGATTTTTTTATTAAGCATCACCCATTCCGCTTCGTTAAAATCTCCGCAGGCTAAATATTAAACAGTTTTTCTTGGAAAAAAAGAAAAGAAATAAAAGCTGCGAACACTTTGTAATAAAAGCAGGGGACTACCAAATTGCAAGGCGAGCTTTTAACCCTTATTCCGAAACGCCGTAAACTTTACGCGTCCTTAATTGAACTCTGAAAAACTTCGGTCGGTGTAATCGCACCAGTTTTGAATAATGGAGGGAAATTATTATTTGCTGTTGGGAGTTCACTTCTGGATTAAGTTCGTCACACACTTGATACTTTTGCTGCCTTATCAAAGTTAGAAAAATTACTTGGTTATTTTTACTGCTGTAATTTTCCCGACGCTCGTCTTGTTGAAATAAATTGGAGCAAGTTTCACAAATTTCAAGTCCAAACGTTCACTTGGAAGAATAGACATAATCACAAATTCACTCCTGGCCTAAAATATATAATACATATACTCGTACTGAACGGATAGTAAATTCTTTATTTAGAAATATATTCATTACATAACCATCAACATAACCACTTACTGTATTTTTTATATACATTATTTGTAATTCATAACAGTGTTGTCTTTGGCCTCACCGATGCTCCGGGCCTGACCCGTGTTAGTTTATTATTAGTAGAACGTCACGGAAAACTTAGATCCGTTTTATTTTTCGTTTTGAGGTACGGAACCCAAAAAATATAGTAAAAATGTTTTATGTATTTTAAAACTGGATTTTCACGACATGACATTGAGAGATGAACCATGGGATGGTTTATATTGCTATCCATTTACGTTTGACATCTTGAACCCATAAGCTTGGGGCTTTGAGGCTTGGCACATATGGCTGACTCTGACTGCCAGTCTTGGATTAGGAACTAGATTGACAGATATTAATAGCTTAAATCGTCGACGTGACAAGTTATTAGCCGACTGTTCAGAAGGATGGCTATAATTTTGGGTGTTTGTATGTGTGCCACTATGTTACCATCTATAGGCAAGACCGAAAGATTTTATGATAAATACATTTAAAATGAAATGAATTCGTGTAAATTCGTCGCTTCATAGAAATGTCAACTTCAAGCGTACTTTCCGAGTATGAGAAATGAGAAAGTATTTTTACCCTACTGCGTAAGAAGGAGGGTTATGTTTAAGTGTATATATATATGTTTGTTTGTATGCCTGTAGGTATGTATGTTTCAATATAATTGCCTACAGCCTAAATAGCTTGACCGATTTTGATGTGCGAGGTGTGTTTACTGTTTAGATTAGTTTTCACTCCCTGATTGTCTTATGCAATATTTTTTTTTGTAATAATAATAATACATCTCTCACAAAATAAAAAAAATCATAACCTCCAACGAACTTTTTTGTAATAAACGAGTGACTTTAATAAAATTATTCGAAAGAATGCGCATTTATAATCTTTTACAACGCATTTTACGCATACTTTCTAGCAAAAAAACGTACACTCAACAGCGTATCAAGCATAGCGAAATCGTAAGTTAGACTAAACTAAACTGCTTTTCTACAGTCGGATATTTTCTTTTTCTTTTAATATAGTTTTTTTTATCAGCCCTGTTTGTACAAACTGTCCCACTGCTGGGAACGGGCCATCTTCTCATTGTTAGAAGGGTTAGGCCATAGTCTGCCACGGTTGCCAAGTGCGGGTTGGCAGACTTCACACATCTTCAAGATCATTGAAAACTCTCAGACATGTGGGTTTCCTCACGATGTTTTCCTTCACCGTTTGAAGTTGGCGGCAATATCAACAATACGCACATAACTTCGAAAAGACAGAGGTGCGTGCCGTGGGATTCGAACCCAGGCAGGACCTGCGGATCGCAAGTCAGACGGTCTCACCACTAGGCTGCCGGAAACTCCGCGATATCGAAAATATAGATACTCGTAAAATTAGAGTTTATTTTATACCATGTTTAATATTCCATCTGTATCATAGTGAGTGTATTCGTAAATATCGTACTTACGAGTATCTAGGGTGCGGGGAACTGCGCAGTTAGTATCGGCTAACGGGCAGGGAGTAAGGTCATTTGTCTTAATACGTCCCTCGACTTAAAACACCAGGGAACGGCAGCCAGCTTTATCTCGAGTGGGGGTTCGGAATGGTAAATAATGGAATGAGGATCAAAGGTGGCGCCACAGAGGCGGGCTCCGCTTTTCTAGATAACTATGTTAAGAAGATATTAACGACTAAATTATTCCAATTTATGGGTTAGTACTTACCGTTTTTAATGGGTGTGAATTACGACCTATATTTTTCGTGTAAAATGTGTTTACGAATCAATACGATCATGTTTGCCTCAAGAAAGTGGTCGCGCAATCTTTTGCCAGCAAATTACTCGATTTTCATACAATAAGTAAAAACTAAAAATATTTTTTCCTCAAACGTTTCTCCAATACTGCTTTTCTGCTGTCGAGTATTTTTTTCTCCAATATTTTTTCTCAAAATGTTCTCCAATACTACTTTTCTGCAGTCGAGTATTTTTTTCTCCAATATTTTTTCTCATAATGTTTTCCAATACTACTTTTCTGCAGTCGAGTATTTTGTGTTTCTTTTAATATAGATACTTGTTTTGATGATTATTTTCTCAGATCTAAGTTTTTAAGTTGCTATACATATAAGCGCGTCACACAACTCTCTGTTTGAAACGGTCTATTAGATGCCAAATCTTCGTACCGAGACTTCAAATAGTTAATAAAAATTTCATACGATTTAAAACAAAGTTAATTCAGAAAATGCTGCATCATTAGATGAACAATAGCTGACCCAGATACTCCATTGAAGACTTAACGTACGAAGGTATCATTGCCGTACTAATTGACGCAGCAATCGAACCGCGACGTCTGTTCCATGAAGATTGATAGCTCTCTAACTAGGATATTAAGTAGATACTTAAGCGATTAAAGCGCTGTAGTTAATATATCTTCTTATCGTCTGTCTCGGTCGCACATACAGAAATTTCTTTTTTGATTCATGAGGACCGAAATCTTATTCTCAAATATTTGTCATACGCGACGCGTGCCCATTGCTATTTGACTTTGCAATGTTTTTGCATACTAGGTACGCTAGCAACTAGAAGGAATTAAATCTGACAGAAGTATTTTATTTATTTTTGTTTATCTAAAACAAACTCTAGATAAAAATTGGCATAGTGAGTGTTGGGTCACGCGCAAGGTAGGGTTCTGTAATTGCAGTTCACTTTAAGTAAACATAAAATAGAGCTACTTGATTGATACTAAGAACACTGATTGATTTTACGATTTAAATGGATTCTATTTTATGAGTTGATTGTCTATAATTCGTTAACGTTTAAAGCTTACACTACACTACAATAACTTGTACAGCCTAGCGGACAGACGGACGGACGGACATGGCGAAATTATAAAGGTTCATAGTTGACTACGGAACCCTAAAAACAGTACTTGAATTGTTTTTTATAAGTACCTACTTAGGAACTTCTTCGGATTGAAACAAAAATTGTATTGATATTTTTATCGTTATTTTTCCGCATAATTCATAAATCTAATACAAAAAATGTTGCTATGTACGAGTAAGACAGAAGACTTACTATTACTACCCACAGTGCCTTAAGTAGGCAATTAATCAAGACTATGTTTTGTCAGCGATTGTAAACACGTAATTAGCTGTAATGACTCGTCATATAGTATACGCATAGACATTACACATTAAGAATGTCTCGTAAATTATTCCGTTTGATTTTGTATTCGGGCGGTTCATCAAAGGCGGAATAAATATTTGAAGAAGTCAACGTTCATTTGAAAATGTGTCACTGGCAGCTCGGGTTATGGTTTTTGTTAGGGTTCCGTAGTCAATTACAAACTCTTATAGCTTCACTCGTATAGCGTAGGAAGACCAGCCACGAGATGGACAGGTGACCTCATACAAGTGGCGGGAAGACGCTGGATGCAAGCCGCTTCCAATCGGTCTTTTTGGAAATCCATGGAGGCCTATGTTCAGCAGTGGACTTCTTATGGCTGAGATGATGATGTTGATGATAGCTTAACCATGTCTGACCGTCTGTGTTTTGGGGTAGGTATAGATAGGTGGTACCTACCTATTTAGACCTACCCCAAAAGACAGACAGCGCAAAACGGACGCCATGTCTGTCTATTCAATATTCAAAATTCATTCACAATATTGATATAGACTAGTATCCTTATTGTAAAAACTAAAGTTTACATTTATCGTATTGACTTCAATTTATTCTACCTTTCCAGCGTTCTTTCGTTCGTTAATAAATAAAAAAAAACTCCCGCTCTCATCCCCGTCACGGCAAGATTAACCGTTTAATATTCAAAGTGTTTTTGTTTAGACAACACTTTGTTCCATTTTGCTGAGCACTGAGGACCCTGGTTATTGAGTAATGATGCATAACAGTGACCTTTTTGTCTGCAGCTCCATTGTTTTCTAAAATCATTTGTTTCACGTAGATGTGTTTGTGGCATTGTGCATCTGTTACTGAATGGGTTTTATTGTCAAGCTATTCAATGTTATCTATGTGAGTGATTCAGTTTGGTATACCTATTGCATAGTCTATATTTAAATACCTACAAGTATAGTTCGAAGTAGTTTATTCTTACATGTCATGATTTTACCGCGTTTTTCTGATAAGATTTATCTTGTAGTGTAATGTATGCGTTTATTACATATCAGAAGTGGGATACGAAACCACGCCCACAAAGTGAAATTATGCCTTAACTACTTTGAAGTAAGTTTTGATTTGTATAATTGGATTTTCCGATAAGACTTTGTGTTTGACATATATGTGCGTTACGTACGCCTAATCGCATTAAATACAGGATTTTTTAAGTGTCGATAGCTGTTAATTGATATATTAATACAAGGGAATGGACTTTATACACTCTTCTAGAAAATACATACATGTAAAATATATTTATTTATTTTTAAGAGCGGCTAACAGGTAGACGGGATAACCGTCACCTATGGACAACTGCGACATCAGTGGAATCACTCTTGCTTTGTTAGACAGGAGAGGTGCTTGTAGGTAGAGGCCCTTTTTAAAACGCTCTTAAAGAATTACATATAAGAATATAAATAACTAGGCTTATTTTAATAACACGCTCGAGTCATAATATCTACTATTCAAAAGCTCTGAAATCATATTCACAAGAGGAAGTGTGAGAACGTCCAAAGATTTATGAAAGCGAGTCCGGAAACTCGGAATCGTCCGGAACGGAGGCCGGATTTGCAGCGCAATGAAATCTCACGAAGACAATTACGTGCTGACGGGAATGAGAGTTTACGATATGAGTCAACGCTGACTGCTTTTCTAAGAAAAGGTAGGTGAAGCGGTTTTCACGCTGTTTCTATAAATAAGATTCGTCATTTGGGGAAATAGGAGGAATAAATCGTTTCTGAATACCATGTTTTTACATCTCTATAAAAGTTTGCAAAAAATTATCAAGATCTAGATTATTTTTAAAGGTCCACGGCATAGACATTAAAATTTTATCAGAATTAAATTAATATTAAATGATGCTGTAACACAAGAAGATAAGTAGGTACACCTAACACGGAATAGTAAGTAGCTCTTAAATGAGGCTGCTGAGACACCATTACTCAAAAAGGGGGAGGGAGGTGGGTAGTAGTAATAATAAAATGTACTCTTATTTTATAGCTCATACATATTTACCTACTATAAATACTCTCTACCTGTACCTATTAAATAAACAAACCGATTTTGATAATATGCATTTAGCGGAAACATTTTAGTACTTAATGCTAAACAAGAACTATATAAGCGTTTGTGCTCGCGAGCTCTATTTCGCAGAACTACTTAGAAAATTTATATTACTGACTTAGATTTTGTGAAAAAAAATAATGAAATAATTGCCTTTTAATCTAAGCAATTACTAGATTTAAAATAATATTGGGATTCGTATCAGATAACAAAGAGCTTTGGGTAAAATTAGCTTGATTTTCAAAGTATTACAATTATATTTGAAGTGTGAGATTGTAAATCCAAGAGAATCAGAATAATAATAACAGCTAAATGTGACTGATAAATCATCAGCGTAAAAATCTAATCCTATATATGTAAATCAAGAATATGATACAAGTACCAGTTACCTTGATCTCACTCCAAGTAAAAACGTGAGAAAAATATCGCGATCTTTAGTCTAATTTAAAAATTTACTTTTTATTGTACCTTTGTTCGCTCTAACAATGGGATCCCGCGTGTACCAGGTCTATAGAGGTCGTTTGTTTTGCTGTTGCATAAGATGTCTACAGAGGAAGTATTTTGAGCGGTTTTAGATTTGTTACATTATTTATTGATTTTATTTATGTGGCACTCGGAATGGAAACATCGAGATTGTTTCACATTATATGCCGATCATAATATCGTGAAGATACATATATCTAGAAGATATCATCGTGATATCTTCCAGATCGACTAGCTCCATCCTAAGCCACACCATCGCTTAACATCAGGCGAGTTGGTGGTCAATCTTAGATCTATAATGTATAAAATAATAATAATAATCACAACTAATATTATAACAAGACAATCTAAAACAAACTTTTAGGCACAAGCTTATATTGCTTGAAACTGCTTATGGCACACTTTCCAGACACTCCCATGTGCAGACCTTCGCTAACATACTTGCTAATTAATGGTAATGAAAACAAACTAGCTAAACTTGACGCTACTAGCTAGCGATTAGCTAAACAAACTAGCTAAACTTGACGCTACTAACTAGCGACTAGCTAAACTTGACGCTACTAGCTAGCGACTAGCTAAACTTGGCGATCTTAGAACTTTGTAGTCAATAGCAATCATCTTCACTGTTAGTACTGCTAAGACAGCGAGAGGTGTCGACATAAGACCCTCAGAGAACCCATAGAGCTCTGAGAGCAGAGAATCCATTTAAATATAAATCTAATCTTTAGTATTAAACTACTAAGACTACTTTTATTTATTTTGTAACAATGCTGAAATTAAAGGTTTTGCTATGACATTATTTTTATTTTGAAAGAAATGATAATGTCAAACTACAGTAACCTAGCATCAGAGACCAAATCGTTACATTTAGCAAATAAGTTAATAATAAAGTTCCTTTTGCCAACGTTCGGCTTCATCATCAGATCAGCTCCAGATATTATTATCCGATTTATACAAGCATGCAAAATTTCTGCTCAATCGGAAAAGGGAAAGGGACTCAAATTTAACTTTGATTACAAACACCAGGACAGGTGAAAGTAATAAAGAGTTTTTAAAGCTGACGTGCATTACCTACGTACATAAACATTAAACACTAATAAAATTGAAAAATCTAAAGACGTGTGTCAGGTCGTAGCCAAAGAAGCATTACTTCCAAGCTTATTGTTTACGTTAGCCTTCCTTCTCCTAATACTTTCATAATGATGCCGTGACAAAACTGATAAATCAACTGTACTAATTTCGTCTCGGCCAAATATTGATGAATTGCGCCATTTTCCTCAACACAAACCCTGGCAAAAGATCAGTAGTTTGTCCCAGAAACGACCTTGTCAGACATTGCCAAACTTTACAAAAATTAATCGTTTTGGATGGATTTCAAACTGGTCTCGCGACCGGCATGAAATGTTATTTCTCATTACGCCGCCATCATTCTTTGAATTGTTCTACGGAAGCCAATCAATCAATGCCTTACGGTAATCCTATAACAGTCTGATGTGGTGCCAAAATTCCGTGCATAAATTACTTGACTCAATTTTCAGTGACGTATACATACTTAATTTGTAATTGACCGAGCGAGCGCAGCGTCTCTGCATCAACTGGCCAAATTTTCTTTCGTTTGTCAGTTTGTTTGTGATTTGTGAGTTTGTATGTTCGTACTCGCGTACAGGGCGTAATTTTGAACCAGTATTGATGAAACTTGGCGTATAGATTCTATGGATTATTGAAAAAAAATTGTCGTGGACTATTTTTGATAGGAGGGGTGGTTCCCATAAAAAGGGGGGAAATTTATTGCGGCACTAATTACCAACCAATTTTAATGATATTTGGTAGGTAGAATAAGTACACAATTATTACAACTTGACTTGTTGAAAAATAAACAGAATCTGTCAAGTGGTTGTCGAGATATGACAACCAACTTGAGATTGCGTGTAACAGTGAGGGCGCGTGGATGTGCTTCATGCATTTTAGCGCTGAATAATTTTCTTGATTTTACGTTTTCTCCATTAATATAATTATTTGATGATCGACCGAGCGAAGCGTCACTGCATCAATTGGCCAAATTTTCATTCGTTTTTAATACGGCTTCCTAAGCCAACTTTATGTAGGTATTATGTACAGATGACCCAAGGTGAGTTGCAAATAAGCTCTCTCGCAAGGTCTACTGTTCGTGGAACTACTAGTTTTATCGTAGTTATTGATAACCGTGCCGTGTTTAACGTGATAGTTAGAAACAATGGAGCTGTTACAGAACAACAACAAAGTAAGCTGGTATCGATTTCTCACACGTATTAGGTTTCCTGCAACCTTTACTACCTTATGTATGCCAGCCCTTAGCAGTAAACTGTTTAGTTGTGAGAAATCATTTAAAAGTCCGATTTATACAATATTAGAGATTTATCGTTTTACATTTAATGTTGAACGAGACATATAAAGTCATTCTATACTGAAACTGTAACGTGAGCAGTAAATTTATCTGTATTTACATATATTTTGTGTACGAAAACCAAACCAGATTGTTATATTTTTATTAAACGACTTCCAAAAAGAAGGAGGTTATCAAATCGGTCTGTATGTTTTTTTTTGTATGTTTGTTCACCCATTACTCAGCCAATTGTGCATTGATTTTGATGATTCTTTTGTATTTGGTAGATCATACTTTAGAAATGGTTTATTAAAATCGATACAGTACTTTGGTTTTTATAACCAAATAACTGGTAAAATATCATCCAAATGCCTGTAGAAAAGCGAACAGTAAATCGCGTATGTATTATATTGCGTATTTTGAAGTCGTTTTTTTTTCAGTTTTTTAAACTATAATTATTTAGTTTTACGGTGCCCTTGACGTACGTCGAAACTACAGGAGACGTATGAACTAGAGATTGCAAACCCGGTCAAAGGATTGCAAAGCGGTCTTCATGCCCGGTAGGTATGAAGACCGCTGCGCGGGAGGGAGCGCGAAATCATAGATACTTCGCATGATAACCGCTGCGAGCTGCCACGTTGCCATTCTGACGCGCCAGTAAGAATTTGTTTTGTTTATACCAAATACCAAAGCTACCAAAGTTTGTCTATCTATCTAATCTAAGTTGTTATGACAAGTTTAGTGCTTTAAGCTTTATTAGTTTCTTATTCTAACAAATGTTTCAAATGAACACTATAACGAGTAAAGAGAAAGACCTGCTTGCTTAAACTTATAAAAAATTATAGTTACTAATACTAATGTTACTATTCCGTCCATAAGTAAAAGTAATCAATTCTGTATGAAATCAGAGATTTTGAGACTTTGAGTGAGACTGATTATTGTTGATTTGTTAGTTTGAAATAAATATTAATTCGTAACCTTGAATCATTGTCCTTTTCCATTCTTATATAGCGAATTTTCATAAAATACTTTAACGGTTTCATCGCTAACACATCAACCCGCCAACCCGGGTTGACGACGAATGATACCGGGCCAGGCCGGGTTGAGAAACATACCGGATTGCAATCTCTAGTATGAGCTAGTATGAACGAGTGAAAAGCGGCATGTTTTCACAGTCAATATTCCAAAAACGAAGCACTAAAGAGCTTTTGGAAAGCAGCAGAGCCCCAGATTTATTTTGCGTGCAGCCAAAATGTGGAATACACTCTCTGAATGGAAATCTCAGTTTTTTTTATATACAAGATAGATCTACGATTGACCACCAACTCGCCTGATGTTAAGCGACGGTGTGGCCGAGGATGGAGCTCGTCGATCTAGAAGATATCTATTCACTCTAGCCTTGAAAATTCCAAGATTGTAGGTCTCAGGAAACAGAGATGGCGGCAAAGAATTCCATTCTTGAGCAGTACGCAACAGGAATATGGATCAATATCGCTGAGTACGGATTTTTGGCATTTCAACCAGAAATGGGTGGTAATTCGCCGACTTTCTGCTAGTCCTGTAGTGAAATGGGGAGGGTGGGTGGATGGTCGTGAAGCTCTTGCGCAAATTCCCCGAAATGAATCCTGTAGAAAATAGACAGACATGCTACTTTACGGCGGTGCTCGAGATTAAGTAGCTTCTTGGCAGCTAGTTTATCGTCACCGATTAACCTCACAGCTCGCCGGTCCACTGATTCGAAAGCTTCCAGCTGATACTTTGCTTTAATATAATCCGCGTGTATTCTAATCGTTACTGAATGAATACGTTTATGCTAGCTATTATCGAATATTAATTTTATGGACTTTTATTTATTCAGCAACTAGGTATTTTTATTGATATACCGTTTTGACTAATGTTATTTTGATCATTTTCATTGTTTTCTGGTGTAACGCTGTGATGTCAAAATCTCGATTACCCGTTTTGGCTCATGATTCCCATTTAGGTTCTACTCCTTCATTTCTGGTTCCATTGTTCCGAAAAAAACTTGCAAACAAACGCATTGTCAATTCATTTGATCATTTATTGCGACGTTAAATTCTGTGCACATTTCCAGTCAAACCGGTACTTGACGAAATTCGGCTCAAAATTTATCCAGCGAATTTAATGAGGGGTCCCGTGACGTACTTCCGAAGATTTAATGAATCTTTCCACCCGTCGCGAGTTCATTAACGGGCTACACCGCAAATGCCGGGCTCGTGTGACGTACGTACCTACCGTACCAAGCTCGTGTGACGTACGTACCAACCTACTGTAGGTGCCAGGCTAAAGTGAATCGTACGAAATATGGGAGGAATTCGTAATCGGTATGATGTTTAAGTACCAATACACATATAGGTACTTGCTAGCTGTTGTTGTTAACCTGTAGTGTCTGATCAAAGGCCTCCCGGACCTTTCCAGAGTTGACGATTTTGTATATTGGCGTAGGTAGGTACCAGTTTTACAAAGGTGTCAAATAAATCGCGCCATCTCTTACGGGGCCTTCTGATTGGTCGCGTCGAGTTAGGACGCCGTTGGTTTAGTTGGTTTGGTAGTTGATATTGCCCCAAATATGCGCAACAATTTGGCACAACCTTGCAGCTTTTAGAGCTACATCTGTAACCTGTGTACTGGAACGCAGTTGCGTATATGAGGTCAATTAGCCTGATGTCGACCTGCCTTCCATGGCTGTCTGACAAACCTTGAGCTTGGTTTTCTGGACTTTAGTCAAAGACCAAGTTTGTGCACCATAAATCAATACGGGAAGTATGTATACAATATACCAGTAGTTCCCCGATTGACGAAGGAGGGTTATGTTTTAGTAGCAATTGTGTACAGTCTGTGTATAATCTGTGGGCTATTTAAGAATCAATGAAGATAAAAGTTGAGATTGATAGCAAATATGTCAGTTAAATAATTATCAATTCAAAATTCAAATTCGAAATTCATTTATTTCAAGTTAATTATACCCATAGAATAATAACGTCATATTAAAATCATACAATCAAATCACAATCACTCATACACAATAAAATACAAAAACATGTCAATTATATAGTAAAAAATATATAAATATGTATGTCATAAATTATCACATATAAATTAAAATAAAATCAGTCAATATTCTACAGTACAAAAAAATAAAAATAAAAAAATAAAATCAGTCAATATTCTACAGTCAAAATAAAATAAAATATGGTAATAATTCAGAATATAAATAAAATATTAAAAAATCGAGTCAATGTGAGGTAGATGCTATGATAATATTGTTAGTATATTTTCTCTCCGGAATTGACACTGGTACATGTCTCTGGCAACAATGCCGGAGGTAGGCAAAATCAATAATTTTCTTTGATAAATTGATAATTTTTAAATACTTATCAATTGTATTCGTTTTTTTTTTTATCTGTTTAATCTCCTGTTTTCTTCAATAAATATGATTTGCCGTCAATAAAAACCGATATTAAAGCTAACAACAATTACTTAATAGTAAATATCTCTTCACCATCATATTGGTAAATTTACTTATGTATATAAATATTACCACCTTAAAGTTGATTACCGTCTGACAAATATTCAATTCATTTCAAAATAATAATCAGCCAATAAACGGCCCCGAAAGTGAGCGCTCCCTGCATCTTAAACACCATAAGTAGCTGTATAGAAGATAAACTAACTAGCTAACAGCATTCTAGACATCAAGGACTAGCTTACCTTCTTAACATGTTGTCTTAGTTAAAATATTGTGTTTTGTGTGCATTCGGTGGCAGACTAAACACACTTAGATAATATTTCATAATGGATCCGAGCGAGACAAGGCTGGAAATACTTAAATAATAAATGTAGCACATCGCTACAACCGCAGCTTCTCTAATTTCTGTATTACTGACATCCGATTAGTTTCCTGATGATTAATCACGTCGCTAATCCAAAACACGCGAGGTAAATGATGAATTTATGATGTACGAGCTGTGCCTTGCGATTTCAGACGCGTAGTGATGAGAAACGATGATGATGACGATTACAATGTAGCCTATGTACGGATTCAGGTTCCCTGCTATATTTCTACCAAATTTAATTTCAAACGGCTCAGCTGTTTATTCGTGAAAAGATAATAAACAAATAAAGAAACAGGCTTATGTACGAGTTATAACTTTTGTCACAACAATCTAACCTAAGGCATTAATAAAATAACGTGTTAGATGTTATTTTCAAAATTTATATATTAATAAATCAGCGTAGAATCTTAACTCCGAAAGTACCCAAAGTCAAAACCTGTTTTTTTCTTTTCAGATCAAACTTTCAGTTTCCACCCAACCACCAGCCCAGGTCCATCAGAAGGCTGGCGCGATGCGGGCGGCGGGGCCCCCCTGAGGTCCCGCCCAGCGATGGGCTCTAACATCAGCCAACACTCCTCCAAGGGGCTAAAAGGCCGCCGAGCTAGGTCTAGCGGAGACCTTTGCAATGGAGACACAAAAAGCCAGACAGAATCTTCAGTATGCGGCTCCGTTGTTGGAGATGTTATGGGCTGGAACAGGTCCCTCCCTAACCATTTGGATGGGAACAGACACCTTGCTGATTATAGCAGAGTAAATAATAACTATGCAGAGTTTGGAACGTATAATAGATGTCATCCGAAAGGCGGAAGGGGCCTGCGGTACCGTGTGAGCAAGTCAGGTGAGTTTGTAAACAAAGCTTCTTTGTTATATAAAAGATTAATCAGTTTGATAGTCGTGATGTAATATATATTAGTTTATGCTGAGAAGGAAAGTTATAAGTAATATAAGTAAGTAATATTTGTGGACATTTCACACAACACCATCTAGCCCAAACTAAGCAAAGCTTGTACAATGGAACTAGATGGCTGATAGAATACATATATACTTTTTTTTGTAAATATATACACATGATAATATCATATGTATATATTTACAAAAAAAAGTATATAGTATAGTATAGTAAAGTTTCTATATATTATATAGAAACACCCAGACACAGAACAAACATCCATGCTCATAACACAAATGTTTGCCCTGGGTGGGGATCGAACCCACGACCTTTCAGTTCAGCAGGTAGACGTAGACGCACTACCAACTGAGCCACAAGGCAAGTCAAAGTTACCCTTGATATACTCGTAGCAATATGAAATACCTATGAAATGAAATGGCTAGTCTTGCCTCGTATTACTATCCCAGTGCAATCTTACTCTAATATTTACGTGGCTTTAAAGTGTAAGATAAAGGTCAATGTAACAATGAAGTAAGATAGAAGGTTTTATAGCTTACTCTACAGCCCCTAATATGTAAAACTTTAGGCCATTTAATCTCTATTATGTTAGGTTATGTATTAGGTTATGCTCTAAGTAAAGGCTATATACCTCTACGTTACTTTTCTCAAATGTTTCGCTTTTTTTTAAACTCCGGGTTAATAACGAGATTTGAAAAAGAAAATCGTAGAAATATGAACTATTAATCATTTTAATAATATAAAAAGAAAGAATCATCGAAATTGGATAATATTTAGGGGTAGAAAACAATCTCCTCTTATTCGTATCGAAGAGCACACGACACCGTTTCTTTTAATGATTGTTGCTATAGAATCTATAGCAACAATCATACTATAGAATAACAATGAATCAATAGGATCTGTAATGTAACTTGTCACTTGACATATGGTAGCAATTTATTAATTATTACTCGCCGTCACTCATTCAAACATTGCCTAGTCGCCTACCACTTATATTGGTAATCAGTTAGGAACTCGATTCCATTTCATTCTAACTGTGTTTACCATCTAATATCAATTTATGCTGCATGATGTAACCACAGCACACCGCCACTTAACCTCAGGTGATCTCTGCTCAAACACCTAGCTCTAAAAATGCAAGTAAGCTTCATTTCAAATGCTATTTACCTGAAATGCAGTTGTGGCGCCAACGAGCACTTTACCACAATTTATAGTTTTAGTATTGCGTTTTTGTTCCTGCAAAAGCTAAGCAAAATAAAGGTAAACAAAATGGCCGAACTCAAAACCGTTAACGTAATTTTAATTAAAGTAAAGCATGTCAAGCAATAATTTCTAAAGTTCGCCGCGTTGATTTTATAGCTTTTAGCGACAAAAAGGGTCAGCCTGTTGGCTAGAAATTGCGTCGAGAAATTAACGGCGTCAGTTATAGCCTTAATTGGTATGTCTCGAGCGAAAATATAAATGTCGTATGCTGAAAATGTTAAATCTTTTAAAATAATTGAAGCTACTTTATTGCGTCGAATCTCTCATAATGATTATCATCTGTTTAGCATTGTTTAATCACTGTCAATTTTGCATAATATCGTACATATCTGACGTAATTATGAAATGAAAGGGCGGGACTTATTGTCTCCAAATAAATACCTACCAGGATTTAAAAACATCACCTGTAAAATGATGGAATCCGGCTAAGACTGAGAGATGGACAGCGTACTTTTGCTTTATAATATTAGTGTGATGGTTTTGGTTAGCTTACATCAATGCTTACATACATTCCACATTGTGTGAAATGTCCACAAATATTTATTTATTTATTTATTGAATAATTTACTTACACTCTAGACAAGCAACAAATACAACAAGATATAGTTTGAAAATCTAACAACTACCTACGTCCCTATAATCTACATCTTTTCTTACAAAATTGGTTTTAAAAGTTATCATAATTATGTTTATTACGTAAGTGTGTTTGTGTAATTTGGGTGTCATCAAATAGCGTGAATAGGTTTCTTCTGGGCGTGCGCGCTCCATCGTAGAACCGTAACGGTCACTTAACATCGGGCGAGTTATTGGTCAAGGACAAGGATTTTATTGAGTTTAAAAAAAGATACGTACGTAAGTTCTACATTATCCCAACGCGGTACCTTTCAAATTACTTTATGACCTTTAGAGTGCGCGATACTGAATTTCTTTATGACCTTATTTAGTGACCTTACATGTCCTATAACTACGTCTAACCAGTAAGACGATTGGCGCTTCTAGTGATTTCTCATTTGTCAAAAATTATGATAAGTACAGCCAGATCTTATGCGGGAATACATAATGCTGGCTGAAATGAATTAATTTAATGAAACTATTGATATTAAATTTTATTGTTTCGTTTGTTGGTTTCTGTGTGTCCATTTTGTCATGATGCTAAATAAGTAATATGTCTGCGTAAATTATTCTTATGCATATTAACTAATGATTAAGTACTTGCATTGCTGTTTTAGCAAAAACAGAGATACTTTATAACTTTATATACTAGGACTTAAGATCACAATTTATTGTTCAACCTGTTTTGCAAGGAATAAATGAATTATAATATTCCCTTTGGCTTCGCCGTAATCGGGTAAAAATACGAAACGTAAATAAATAAGGAACAAAAATAACCGATTGAAGCTGAAAAATATCGGTAGCATGCTCATTTGAAAACCGCCACTTGAATTGTAGATGGGCTCGAGCCGCCGATACGGTCCGGGCAGAGCCAGATAAAAAATATGAAAAAAAATCCTAATGGCCGCGAGGGCCATCGATCATCGCACACCACGAACAGAACATTACAGATGGACAACTATAAAAAGATGGAAAACGCTGTAAAATATAAAACGAGATAAAAACTGTACAGAACTTTGACACCTAGATGTATAATAATAATAATCCTTTGCTTATTTCAGAATTATATTCCGATTGATAATTTATATTATCAATTTTAATGTCACAAATAATAATAATACATAATTAATTGAAAATTCACGATCACATACTTAACTTATAATTCCCACCCATTTGCGTTACCATCCACTTATGCTGGATAGTTATTTAATAGCAGTTTTGGCGGGCGGCAATATAATAACACAAAAATATAAATGACAGTACTTAGTAAGATAGTTCGCTCGAAAAACAGAAAACTTAACTTACATCATGTAATACTATCAAAGTCTTCTGTGCTTATATGAATAATTTGCATTATTGCCTGCGTATGTAACGGACGTCTTTTACAACGCCTCGAACATGATTACAACTGCCTCATCAAATCATGTAAGTAAGAAGTTAAACAATATGAAGTATATTTTAACTCAATTTATTTTTGCGACTAGACCGCAAGTTGTTTTGCTAACTTCGCGCGCAATTTTCAGGATAAGCTAACAAATGGATTGCGCGTTGGCCAAGACCACAAGTTGGCGATGCGCAAATTGGACAACGTTTAAGTCTTGTTGATTTCTTTTAGAGCAAAAAATTGCAGTAAAAGCAAGTATGATTTTAACAGCCACAAATTTTATAGTGAGTTTCACCGTCTCATGAAGTTATCCATCTGCAATATTCTGTGCGCTAACCTACCTCAGAATTGTTTTGTGAGCAGAAATGGGCCATCACCACCGTGAGGCCACATTATTGTAATAGAATCTTCCGAGAGCCTTATGGGATGCTGCATGAATGTTTTTCTCCTTTTTCGTCATCACTCAAATGATTTTGTCATTAGATACGTGGAAATTTTGAGCATCAGACGTGAAATGAGATTTAAACGATACATTTGATAAAGTGGTATGATCATCATTATAATGAAGCTCGGGTGTTGGGTTTCTTGCAACGTCTACTTATTGTTGATTATCACCCTACTACACAAAAGGAGAGTAATGTTTTATTTGTATGTAATTAGCACCGATTCGTAGCACTAGTGCCATTATACAAATTTAACTCCCGACTTCATAATGATTTTACTAGAATTATTTATACTCATTTACAGCAATTTTATGCATACTTTCTCACAAACATCGTACACTCAACAGCATATCAAGCGTAATGATATCGTAAGTCAGATAGCAAAAACTACATTTCTGCAGTCGGGTATTTTGTTTTTCTTTTAGCATAGATACATACTTGTTCTAAATCACTGACAACAAAAAAAAAAAAAGTAACTTTGTAAACACTTGTAATTATACCAATTTTCGTAAAGGTTTCTTATTACTTGAAAAATACTACCTGTACGTGAGTACCATCAAACGGCTGTGAAGAAATAAAGTCCACTGTAGATTTTCACATTATGTATTTCCGGCAGCCTAGTGGTGAGACCGTCTGACTTGCGACCCGCAGGTCTTGGGTTCGAATCCCACGGCACGCACCTCTGTCTTTTCGAAGTTATGTGCGTATTGTTGATTGCCGCCAACTTCAAACGGTGAAGGAAAACATCGTGAGGAAACCTACATGTCTGAGAGTTCTCAATCTTGAAGATGTGTGAAATCTGCCAACCCGCACTTGGCCAGCGTGGCAGACTATGGCCTAACCCTTCTCACAATGAGAAGCTGGCCCGTTCCCAGCAGTGGGACAGTTTGCACAAACAGGGCTGATAAAAAAAAAAAAAACTTTTCCAATTGTAAGACTTAGGTTATACTAGGCAAAGTAACTTAGATTCCCAATAGGTGCTCATCGCACAGTTGCTCAGAACAGAATAGAATCCAACCAGCTAACCGAGCCATCGCCAAGCCTTCCCCCACAGCCTTCCCCCCAGTTTTAGCAAAGTGTAAGGAGAAATTTATTACAAAGCAAGTATGGCGCCTCGGTGGTGGATTTGATTCTACTGTCTTTAATTTACAGTGTAAATTTTACACTAACACATTTTAATATGGTTATACATATAAAGAAAATCAACACTTAAGTATATACAATTAATCGCGTCATTATGAAGAAGGAGAATAGGATAAAACCTTTAAATAGCACAACACTACATTTCCATCGGATTGAAAACAAGTACTGGCTAAAACCTCGTTGCGCGGACGGATAAAAGTAAGACTTAAATGAAAATGTAATCTTCTCTTCACACCAATTGAATGTTCGTACATGTTAGGTTTGTTAAATAATAGTTTATATGGAAGCTCACGCAGCCGCAGAGACATGTTTTGGCTTCCTATGCTATGACGTCACTACCGGCCCGGGTCAAGGACAGACCGGGGGTCCGAGGGCGGCTAGCTTCTACGGTCAAAATATTTGGCTAGTTTTACCTTTTAGGGTACTTTCAACTTTGAAACGCTATAGCTAGTTAGGTATTTAGTATAATAAAGCTGTAGTTCTTTCGAAAGCTTTATAGCTTTTGACCCGACTGCGTAAAAAGGAAGGTTAGATATGTTTTTGAATATATGTATGTTTGTATTTATGGATGTTTCTATATTAATTACCCCCTGTAGCTTAAATCCAAATCCAAATCGGTCAAGCTGTTTAGACTGTAGGCTGTCATATAGAAACATACATATCCACATACATATATACTTAAATACATACAACAATACATACATACATACTTACAAACATACATAAACTCGAAAAACATAACACTCCTTCTTACGCAGTCTGGTAAAAATGTCTTGTAGGTAATTATAAAATGCGCGTAATACGACGTTCCAAACGGAGTATCTGCCAAGAACGTAGTGCATAATTATACACTATGTATTATGTATACACAGCTACATGACTATTCAAGGTTATACTGGGTCGCAGTTATATATACGTCACCGGAAATGTATTGAATACGTTATTGTAATAAAATCCTAGGATATGTACACAATTCCTAAAATCAATAAGAAAAGTGTACAAGTATAAGTTTAGAAAACTCAAAACACTCGACAAAAAATCGGCTGAACCGATTTTGATGGAACATAGCTAAGAACGCTCCCGACTAATTCACCTACAAAAAAACGAAATCAAAATCGGTTCATCCGTTCGGGAGCTACGATGCCACAGACAGACACACACACAGACTCGTCAAACTTATAACACCCCATCGTTTTTGCGTCGGGGGTTAAAAATAAATTTTATTACAAACATCATGCACCCGAGACGGATCAATTAATAAGTTTGGTTGTTAGGTATTTTTTTATGACAACACCTTTTTAGGGTTCCGTACCCAAAGGGTAAAAACGGGACCCTATTACTAAGACTTCGCTGTCTGTCTGTCTGTCTGTCTGTCTGTCTGTCTGTCTCCAGGCTGTATCTCATAAACCGTGATAGCTAGAAAGCTGAAATTTTCACAAATGATGTATTTCCGTTTCCGCTATAACAACAAATACTAAAAATTAAAAAAAAATTAATATTAAGGGGGGTCCCCATACAATAAACGTGTTTTTTTCGTATTTTTTTGCTCAATATTAAAAACGGTAACAGGTAGACGCTTCAAAGTTTCACAGAATATTTACTTGTATATTACCTTTCAAAATAAATAATTAAATAACAATAAAGTAAATATTAAAGGGGGGCTCCCATACAACAAACGTCATTTTTAAGCAATTTTTACTCGATCTCAATTAAAAGGTAGAAACTTGAATATTTGTAAGTAAATATTTAGAAATATATTAACTATAACAATAAATACCTAATTTAATACATAAAAACTCACAAAATGAAAATAATCCGTGCATCTAAACGCGGTGCGAGCGCCGGTTTAGCGGGGTAGCGGGGGAGGTAACATCACGGAGCGAGCCATAACCGCGCGTATTCGCGCGAGCGTCGTCATGCTGCCCGGATGTGTATCGAAAACCTACCTATAAGTTTGCAATTTACTACTTGGAATTTCGTTGATTTCTCGTTATTTTATAAACAGAACTAAACTTTGTAGTATTATAGATGATAGTACGGAACCCTTCGTGCGCGAGTCCGACTCGCACTTGGCCGATTTTTTTTATACATTATAGATCTACGATTGACCACCAACTCGCGTCTGATGTTGCCGAGGATGGAGCTCGTCGATCTAGAAGATATCTATTCACTCTAGCCTTGAAAATTCCAAGATTGTAGGTCTCAGGAAACAGAGATGGCGGCAACGAATTCCATTCTAGAAATCGAAACCTAAATCATGTTCAAGCACCTGAGGCAGATCAATAAAGTTTGTTAAGTTTGTTTTATGTCAACGCGGAAATCTTGCGCATTCATAAAATTTTACTGCTATTTAGGAATCGTATATATATTGTCATGATTTGAATATTTGTTGTATGTGGTGTGCGGTGTTTTCAGTGTTGCGGAGTGGCAGCACTGCTATTTTCTTAATTTATATACTCTGGAGAACGGTGATCGAACAGAATGAACGCTACCCCGGATGATGGCGTGATGTTGTAATTCCGGGGAGGGGATATATCGCGGGCGGACGAGCGCGAGCGGCCCTTCGAAAAAGTAGTCGCGGCGTAACTCGGTAGTAAAAAGGCGGTCTTAGCGTCAGACCGCTCAGTGCAGTGAAATAAGTGCAGTGTTATAAGTAATAATAAAGCGTCATTAAGTTCAGACAAGGAGTTTTCTTCATATATCAGAAGTGGCAATCAACCTGCGAGCCGAGCCCGGTAAAATCGTGAGTCACCTACGAGATTATATTTTACCCTCCGATTATTGAATATTGATGTTAAAAATTTGTCACGCATATCGAATTGGAGAAAATGGTTCTTAAAAGTGTTGAAACAGGTTGTTAAAATAATTATAACGGGATATTCTTAATACGGGTAGACAGAATCTGTTAAGATACTGCAATGAGATGTGATCTGGGTTACTCCCAGATTATTTTATTGTAGCACAGCGATTAAAGATTATAATCCGATGATTTTATTATAACCTAATGAAATTTTGATAGTGTGGTTGGAGCTACTCCCCGATAATTTTATCGTAATTTAAACGAAATGAAGTTTGTTGTAAGTAAGTCATTAGTAAATTATTTCGTTAACATCCCGAGAGACAAGTATACGAAAATATGTTTTTCTTGTTTGAGAACCATTTTTACTTTTTGTATTTGATTATGCTGCAGCCATTCAGAGGAACCATAGCGAGGTAATATTTTTTTGGTGTGATGGTGAGAGTAGTGTTTTTAATAGTACAATGGCTATGGCATATCGGTCTGTGGCCGTGTCAGCGATCAGCAGTGTGTTATTTTTCTAGAAGACTAGTAAAGTGCTGCGAATAAAATATTTTACACTACATCACTACATCAATACAGCCAATTAAGCGAGCTTCTAAATGTAGTTTTTCTAGAATATTGCTAACAGTAATGCAAATAAAATATTATGGTAAAATTAACAGCTTATTATCTAGCTGTTAAGGTTGGGCTCCACTAAAATTGTGTTCAGATTCAGAACACTTGTTGATAAAAATTTGGTGCAGACCTTTTGCAGTGCGCGAACTTGATCACAATAGTAGATTGCCTGTGTCCACCACCTCAGTTGTGCGTAACTTTAGTATGCGTGCTGTACGGTAAATTTGTACACGAACATTTATACCTCGGAAATGTGCTTTACTTTCAGTTTAGTGTGTAAACATGTGTGCGAGTGCGTCGTCGCGGGTACACCGCGAGACCAAGGAGTGCGCGACAAAAGTTCACGGTTTGTCCAATAGAGTGCGCGCACAGTTTGCTGGTGCTGCCCGTAAGAGTTCACCAAGAAATACATTTATGCTGCACTCTGTGCGGTACAGAGCCGCACACTGGTGGAATCCTGTATTTACGGTTACGGCCATTTAGGGCGAGTTGTACTGTGTTCGTTTTTCTGTAAGGTTAATAAGGCACCGCAAGTAAAATATTCTAGTACGACAACTAGTCTACTACAACTAGTAGCACTGTCTTTAGTCGTGTAAGTATGCTATACCATGAAGCGAAATTTTGGTATTGTATCTCCACCTGCAACACTATAACTACTTTGTGACGTAACTATTGTAAGATCTTGAACCACATAAGTGTGTCAAACGAAATTTTATATGAGTAGAGCTACAATATTGATGGATTTACCAGAGTATCACTGCGTAAATATTTAATACAGAAGTCTGTTTATGAAGTTGAATTATACAGAGATAACATAGTTCGATTGACTTAAAATCTTAATTGAATTTCGAAGGCATGTAATGTAATAACCTCAGAAATAGTACCATTGTGTACCGGTAACTTGTCGCGAATATTTATCCGTTGACGCCTTGTAATCATGGAGGCGGAATTTAAAGCCGCGCTAAGATATCAGAGTATCGACAGTGCTGAAAATTAAAGTGCATTTCTTAGTGTTAACAACTACACTTAGTGTTACTGCAAGTTTGAAATTCAAGGATTTTTAGTGTTTACGAGTTTGTTAGCTGCAGTCATGTAGGTGAACTGCAGGGAAAATGTTCCAAAGAGTGCCATGTATGTGTGCCGTAAAGTTGAAGTTCGTAGATTTGATGATGTTATCGCTGCAACCGTGTAGGTGAGCTGCAGGGTAATATTCTAAAGAAGTATGGCCATGTAGGTGTGCCGTAAGGAAAGTTCGAAGATTTGATGATGATTTCGCCGCAGCCATATAGGCGCGTTGTAAGGTTGAAGTTTGAAGATTTGACGATGTTTGAAGTGTGAAGATTTGACGATATTTGAAGTTTGAAGTTTTGATGATGTTTGAAGTTTGAAGATTTGACGATGTCGAAGTTTGAAGATTTGATGATGTTCTCGCTGCAACCATGTAAGTTAGCTGTAAGATTGAAGTTCAATTATTCAATGATGTTTTAGCTGTAACCATGAAGGTTTGGTTTCAGGATGATAATTTTAACCGGTCACGGAACACTTAGCTTCCAGCCATGAACGTTTTAAACTGCAGCAGGTCAAGCCTATTCAAAGGAAAGTAGAAGCTCCAAACTGTATTTAATCCAAAATAACTTGATTAACTAAATTTTGTATAATATGTATATGGTGTGCAAGAGTGTGCACAGATCTTGTATTTTAGTGGATTTGATTAATCCAGTCGATTAATGATCATTTTAATGTGATTATGTTAAGCGTTGAATAGCAGAATCATTGATCGGACTTTCCCAGAACCTGAGTACCTGACTTTTAATGATGATATAACGTTATAATTCCAGTTTTGATGTAGTTTCGAGTTTCATAGAGAAAATTTAAATCATATATGAGAGATCAACCGATCGGACACGCAGCAAGTAACCTTGACGAGAATAGCAACTCGAAGTGTCGAGGAGTTTTGACAAATGCCATTATGCTTGAAATTTCCGAAACGTACTAATTAGAATCGACTAAGTCACTTACTTTTGATAAAACGCGTATAGTGCGTTAGAGCGAATAAATTTATGAGTAATCTGTTTGCAATTATTAGATTCTCAATTATTATGGTTATTATTATTAGATTATAGAGAGAATGGAAATTATTCCATCAATAAGATTCATGAATTGATAAATGAGTAAGCCTAAGACATTTTCCGAAAAATACTATTCGGTTAAGGATTATTATAAAAATATATATAGATGTCAGCGATCTGTATGTGCCAACGTAATTAGATGTCATGTTTTGAACACCCACGTTATTTTTCGCAACTGCAGAGCAGTGTTTACACTTTGTTGAATTGTCCGCTGGACAGTGACGTAAGCAGTGATGAGCGTTGACAATTATCGTAAAATATATATAAACAAATCTGTATGTTAAATGAACCACTCGATAATATTACAAAACTATTAGTCGAAAGTAAACGTACGTAGTAAACGTTTCTTTGAGAGAAACCCATTTTATGCCTTGAATGAGTTGATGAGAATAGATCTTGCTGAATTCTCGTTCTAATGGAACAGCGGATCATATTTTCTACTTTCTTCCATAAGTGGATTAGCATATTTTTTATTATTCTATTTTGGCCTTTTGAACATTATTATGAATATTGACATAAGTTTGACGACATCCTTTTATTATTTATTATGTTATTGGATATAAAAATGACATAAATAAATAGAATATATTATATCTAAATTAATAAAAACTACGTTAAATCGTATTTTATAACAGAAAAAGCTTGGAGTACAAACATAACAAAAAATACTAATTTGAAAAGGGCTTTTCTAATATAACACTTTTGTTACAAGCCCAAGAAATAATTTGACTTTGAATTTAAGCGATGACCGAAGTTTCTTATCACGAACTAAAGATAATTCAAAGAGAGAACTGATTGATCAGTTTCATATTTCAAACAAAGTAGCCTCAAAAATAGATTGCACCGGTGGCGGTTTTATTGTAAAAGTACAGTTTATGAGTTCAAAAATTAGTCAAATATAAAAACCGAATATTCATAATTAATTTATTTCTTGCAAAATAGGTATACAAACATGTGGTCTTATAATAGTAATAACATTTGGCCCTCTATTTTTGCTGTCAAAGCGTTCAAGTATTTCTAGGTTCTAGATCAATATCGTTAAATATCGTTCGTGCATATGAACATTTTGATAAATCTAGTATAATTTTGGTAAGCATATAACAGTATTGGATCCAGCATACGAAAATTAATCGATAAATAAAAAAATATCTTCATTAAAAATAAGCAATATTTGATAGGACTGGTAACGTTTCCGAAATATGATTGTTAGTTGAAATAAAACGGCAACTATCAAAATCACCACTGGCTTGAACTCAGTGCAAGAGCAGTTATGATATGACTAGTCGACATCATATAGACCTTTAAAAAAAAAACAACAGAAATTAGTAAGACAAATATTGAGACTAATTTTATTTATGGAAGTGATTACCTGCTTCTTCTCTTTTGATGCTTTAGTATTAGTTCAGGTGTGCACTAAAAGGAATTAAGTATGCTTCTGTGTATAAACATTCTCAGTCTTTACCTACAATTAAGTTTATTAAAACCTAGTCAAGTAATTTCTGCTCTACTGTTACATCAGTACTATAAATATTGGATGGGAAAATAAATATGTCCACATTCTCGGTTTGAGTACTGTTAGTATGTAATGTGTACAGTATTTTTTCTAGCTAACGTGTCATCAAAATAGTGATGACGAACAACCAACAACTCTATCCTCAAAGAGATTCATATACGAGATAGATTATCGTCGACTGGGCAATTGCAAATACTGAAGTTCTTTGCGCAGATCTCAAGAAAAGAGCACTCGACGGAGAGCCTATCGCAGCATATGCATGGCCGTGTAGAAGGCAAGCGAAGTCCTGGACGATCACCAACACGTTGGACCGACCTCATTAGAAAAGCTACGCAGTCCACCGAAGTAGAGTGTACTCGCAATGCAACCGACCGGCAGAAATGGAGAAGCATCGCGAGAAGAGCAGCTGGCCTGGAGAGTGACCGTGACACGGCGAGGAGCCACCGCCATTGCAACCACGACCACTCTGACTAGAGTGTACGATTAAGAAGAAGAATTTGGCAAACAACAGATTAAAATCCGACAGATGTCAACTCAGGGCATCTGTGATGTGAAGTGATTCAACTTGATAGTACATCAATTTAATGGTAAACAGCAACAGGTATACGCCAGTCAAATAACGGTTGGTGAAGGACTGACAATGGATCAGCTACCTGTAGTTTATCGTGACTAATTTGTCCCTATGATAATGAAATTTAGTGATTAGAAAATAATAATACTTCTGACATTCTAAACTGACAAAATTTTGCTCATGTGCTTTGCCGATCATCCACAAGCTTGACAGAAATTAATGCGATTGTAGCGACTTGCTAAGAAAAAAAAAAGGGGTTTGGAAAATTATTTCCGTTCTCTTATTCTCTCTATTACTCGGATTTGGGGAGTATACGTTACACAATTTTAAAATGCTATTTGGTAATGGCAGGACAATGACAGAAATACAGTTTAAAATGTTGATTCCTATGAGAGCACTTACAAAATTAACGTACTCGTGTCACCAAATTATTACTGAAGCTGGTTTGAGTTGGATCTAAATATTTGAATTTATGTGTAATTATTTTTGGACGAAATTTGCTTTCATTTTATTCAAGCTTTGTCGTTGGTCATTTTAATGTTTGGACGAAGAACAAAAAGGAGTATTTATAGAGTTTTTCATAAAAAAAGGTCTACAAGTCCAAGTCTACAAGGTTTGAATGATACTTCAGTGGCCACAACAACATTGGGACATTTATATAATGATGCTGCCGTTCGCAATCACTAAGCCAGAGGAGGAAGTAATTGAGTAACCGACAGTAAATTAATAATGCGAATTGAATAAGTTTTTATGTACTTTTTTTAATTATATACCAAACCTCTGGAAATACCAGAATATATACTCGATCCGTATAACATATTTGTACAACAATGATTTATCTGCATAGTGTACATTTACACACGAATAGGAAGCCTCCGGTTCCCAGACCAGCTAGAATAAACATAAAATAATTGTCATATTTAAAAACGAATCCGAGTGTCATGATTACTTGTATCTACAATAATAACTAGTTACGACAACGTATACTACAAAGTTTAGTGTGCCATAAGTAGTTTTATAAAATTAGCATAATAATTACTGTTTAACTATTTTATTTTGCAGCAAATCTTTGAGTCCAAAGGGTTCGATATGATTAATCAGACTTGCTTTTAGAGAGTTGTTGTGCATCGGGACGTTGCACAAAAGCGGATGGCCGAGTGTCATGATTTGAATATTTGTTGTATGTGGTGTGCGGTGTTTTCAGTGTTGCGGAGTGGCAGCACTGCTATTTTCTTAATTTATATACTCTGGAGAACGGTGATCGAACAGAATGAACGCTACCCCGGATGATGGCGTGATGTTGTAATTCCGGGGAGGGGATATATCGCGGGCGGACGAGCGCGAGCGGCCCTTCGAAAAAGTTGTCGCGGCGTAACTCGGTAGTAAAAAGGCGGTCTTAGCGTCAGACCGCTCAGTGCAGTGAAATAAGTGCAGTGTTATAAGTAATAATAAAGCGTCATTAAGTTCAGACAAGGAGTTTTCTTCATAATATAGAATATGTTAGAATCTATATTTTTTTACGTTTCATAGATCTACGATTGACCACGAACTCGCCTGATGTTAAGCGATGCTGATGGCCAAGAATGGAGCTCATCGATCTAGAAAAATAATTATTCACTCTAGCGTTGAAAATTCCAAGATTATAGCTCGCATGAAACAGAAAATGCGGAAAAGAATTCCATTCCTGTAACGTAAATGAAATGTATCATTTTCTTATGAAATTCTTAGGCACTGTGCAGATTTCT
Organism: Lycia hirtaria; assembly: GCA_947563715.1. Classification (NCBI taxonomy): domain Eukaryota; kingdom Metazoa; phylum Arthropoda; class Insecta; order Lepidoptera; family Geometridae; genus Lycia; species Lycia hirtaria. The sequence continues at coordinate 40,577,984 of OX387378.1, forward strand.
TAGATATTACACATATCCGGTAACATAATATATGTATATACCATTTAATTATTGCATAATTTTGGCTCGATCGTCTTTCCGTGCGGTATTAAAATCAATATCATTGTTTCAAAGAGAAACATTTGTGAATTTTGCCCTTTTTTCATTGAGTACTAACCTTTGTTATTGGATAGTACAAAGTGTAATTCAATTTCTGTTTAAAATATCAAATGAATTTCGTTTTATATTACTTTTACTGATGTTAAGGATGTTGAATATTTTTGCCCGTCTGCGCAAGAAGGAGGGTTTTTCAAGTGTATGTTTATATGTATGCATATAAGTATATATGTATGGTTCTATATCACCTCCTACAGCCTAAACGGCTTGACCGATTTTGACGTGCGAGGTGTCGTTAGATTCGTTTTTACTTCCTGAATGTCCTAAGCTATATTTTATGTAATAATAATAATGATATAACTTTCGAAAATATAAATAATGCGTATTTATAACATTTTACAACGACTTTTCGCATATTTTCTCACAAAAACGTACACGCAACACCGTATCAAGAGCAAAGAAATCGTAAGATACTGTAAAAATCGCTTTTCTGCAGTCGAGTATTTTGTTTTTCTTTTAATATACGTAGATACTTGTTTCCCGTAGAAAACTGTCTTAATTCTCTTAATAATGTCTTCTCTGCCTAAAGTGCTTGACCGATTTTCATATCAGATATTATATAGTTAGATTCGTCTGTTTTTAATTCTGAGGTAAGTTTTTTTTTTTTTTTTTTTTATTAACAAATTTATTCTCCACAGACTCCAGGGTCCGTGCCTTTTATGAACTAATATATGCATTTATAACTACTTACATATTTTTTTTTAAGTTATGCAAGAGGAAGACAAAATTTTAATTTACACTTAACTAACATGCATGCGTGTATACGCCGAGCAGTCCAGCTCCCGCAAGCAGCACCCGTTCACGAGTTGACGCATGTGCCAGCCATCGCTCTCCTCAACCATGTTTGAGGGAAGAGGGCGACCCGCCACACGACGCCGCCGCAAGAAGAAGCTTTTTAGTGAGCGTGAGTGCTCTGAGTATACACGCTTTCTTATTATTATTAAAATAACACAACGGGGACAAATAATACATACAAGAATTTACAAAATTAGGGACAGACAACTAAAGAATAAAAATAACCTAACACCTAACACTTTTTTTTTTTTTTTTTTTTTTTTTTTTTATAACAAACAGCGAAACTTTCCATTCAGGGCCTCCACTACCGCCGTGTTGCGATCTTTGATAGCCATTTTGAGGTTGTAGTCTAAAATGGTCCTTGGTGTAGCTGCCATTGCCCGCCGCACAAAACGGCTGATGGCATCTCCTTCATCATCGGTGTAGTAAGTGAAGGTCCCGGTGTGCCTCGAGACTGCCACGACTGCATGCGAGACGCTGTCATGTAGCTGCAGTTTGCCTTTGGTCTTAATGACGATGACCGACTCGTACGTCAAACCTTGAGCTTCATGGATGGTGAGGATTCGTGACCCTGTACCTCCCCCGTAACCCTGGTTGCTAAGGGTTAACTTTTCTTCTTGAGTGTGGACCAAGAAAAGAGTTTTAGGGGCGGCTTTGGGTAAGTTTATGGATGGCAGTTAAGGCGCATGACTATAGCTAAATTAACGGGGCTTTATCCCAAAATTGCCACTTTGAATCAATTTTATACAGTCAATAAATAATTAAACAAAGTGATCCTATAAGGGTTCCGTTTATTCTTTTGAGGTACGTAACTGATTTGATTTAAAGTTTGATAATTTAAAAGTGTTTAACAATTTAAATTAATCATTCACAAATCCTATGGAGCATTCTAATTAAAACAGTGATTATCTCGGCAAGTAATTGTAAAAGGAAAGGAAGTAAGCTACCCCAATCAGTCACAGGAACAGAAAAACAACTCTAGATCATGCCTCTCTCTCATCCCCGATTTGTCTTGCCACCTTGTAATCAGTAAAGAAAATGTACGAGCGTTCTTTCTTACTAGAGACGTGGGCGAAGTCAGGAAGGTTACGGGGCGAGAACTGCTACAAAAAAAGGCTGTGACTTTTTATTATTGCTTAAATACGTAGTTCATTTTACTGAATTTTTTGACAATTTCTACTTACTTAATACTTTTATAACTTTTTTGTTGTTCTTTCGTGTAGATTGAGTGGATACTTTTATAACTTCTTTTTGTTATTTCGTGTAGACTGAGTGGTTAGTCCTAGTGTCAGCATTTATAGACCAAATACGATTTGAGAATTTTCTACCAACCAAATAATATATATCTACAATTTAACTAGTTTATTTCATATCATCGCTACTTAGCGAACACTAACTATTTGCTCATTATTCATTTGCAGTATTTGCAGTTTCATAGACAGTAGCGCTCGCATAAAAAATGGTATCTTGCCAATCCACCCAATCCCAAAATACACAAATAACAATTTAATTTATTAATTTCAAGCCAAATATTGGGAGAAGAGTTTATATAAAATAATGCGGTCGTCCATACAGTGAAGAAGAAGAATTTAATTTGATTCCGTAATCGTACCGTAGTTCAAAAGTATTCAAATAAACGTCCGTGCAGTGTCTGTACTCCAAAACCGCTGCCCTTAGGTCCGGTCCCGTCCCTTTATTAATCCCGATTTGGCGTGACGTCGGATCTCTTCGACGACGTTGATGTATGGCTAATGCGATTAGCTATTGTTAGGTACTTTAATGCCTCTGATGTGGTAAATTATTTATTAGCTAGAAGGACAACTAAATGTCCAAAGCACTATGCTAATTTTTAATTTGCATCTTATCTTCTTTTATTACCCGGGTACAGTGACAGTAAAAGTGGGTTGAGATTTTAACCCGAATATACATATGTTCATCAGATCCCGCATAACTTTGAAACTACTATTCATAATTTGACACAAAAGTATCTATAGAAGCGTCTTGAGCGTTCGTGGTTATAGCACTTCGTTCAGTTCGAGGTTATGAGCACTGTGACGTCACAATAAATTCAGTATGGCGGCCTATGGCGGACTTAAGGCGTAACATATGGGCGTATATTAAAATAGTCAGGTTTTAATTTTTCTACCTATAACATACATGTAGTTATCTTTTTTATGTGTCTTAAACGTCATTATAGTGTGTCATGTAGCATTGTAGTGTACAAATGTGACAAAAAGTTTGTCGCATATCTTTTTTCAGTACTATATATATATAACGACAATAAAATAGATAATTGAGGCTGACAGAAAGAAATGATTAATAATTAAATACTACAAATCTTTGTCGTATACATTTTAACATGAACAACATAGGCTAACTTCAAAAATATAAAAAAAAATATTTAAAAAAAAAACTTACATATACTCGAGCATCAACAACGGCTGCTAGTCTGCTTGGATAAAGAACCATCACGGCAAAAAATGGGAACTGACATTTTGATTTAACAAAGTCAAGAATTAAATACAGCAGCGCCCTCAATGCCGCAACTGAACAGATTCTATTTATGACTTTTTTTTACTCTTCCGCCTGTGTGTTTGATTTATCATTTTAAACATACAAATTTAGTTTATGATGGGAGTGATATACCAATGTTGGCCATAATTTCCAATTATTCTAAATATTAAAATATATTATATATATAAAGAGACAAGCAAAGGGGCCTTTTATACATCAACGTAAATGGCTAAATCATAATTACATAAAACTAATAAAATTCATGAAATTGTTTTCTCCAAAATACAGAATATTCATATTCATTTTATTCGTAAAAATATTATTATTTACTATTTACTTATTTTTTTACTATTATAATAGAAAATATCACGCGTATAAATACAATATCACGCGTCAGAGTCGACACCCCTTCAGTATTCTGATCTGACACTTCCAATTCATCCCGCGATCTTGATTTAATTACTCTGCGTTAGAACTCGTAGATCTCAAAGTTCGCTCCATTATATAGCTGAAAGCACTTACGGAAACATTAAGTTAATACCATCGGATCCGACTTAACGTAGCACTTCGATATAATCTCGTCGCAAAGACGACGACGCTCAGTATAAGCAGTAAGGGCGTTTGATACATTTTGGGACCTGCACATATTGCGTAACGTAGTGAGTGACACCGTTTCATAGTGGATATTCCGTAACCTCGAACAAAATGCTTTACTATTATTGTGCGTGCCATGAAAATGCGGAATAATATTTCACATTGCCATTCGAAAAGTCACTCAGGACTTTCCAAATTGGTATATTCTGGGTGTCTTCAAATCGTAAATGAATGCGCTCCTTCGCAAACCGCAAATCAGACAATGTAGTACATTACGCCAAGAGCAACCTATTATCATTATCATACACACAAAAAAGTCACACCACTTTACCTTATGAGTCAGGCAAAACATCAAAGACTTTGAGGCCGCTTGACGCCACGTTTGATCGTTAGAGAGATGGAGTTGAGAGGGTATACGAGGTTTACAGAGTATTAGAGGGTAATAGTTTCAAAATTTTGGTTTGCAGTTAGTAACAGGGGGTCAGCCCATTGCCTAAATAAACGCCAATTTGAAATCACTTAACTGACTTTTATAGTATGTCCAACAGGACTGGGGGTTTTGATCTTTGTTTTTGTCAGATAATGTATGACTTAATAATGACAAAAAACCCAAATATTACAGCACCAAGTTCTACATTAAAAGAAAAACGAAATACCCGACTCCAGAAAAGCGGTTTTTACAGTCTAAATTAAGATTTCGTTACGCTTGATATGCTGTTGAGTGTACGTTTTTTGTGAGAAAGTATTCATAAAATCACTGTAAAAGATTATAAATGCGCATTCTTTTTACACTAATTCTAGATAAATCACTTGTTTATCACGAGAAAGTTCGTTGGAGGTTACGAAAAAACGCATATTTTAGCTATATATATCCGAAATTCCCTTACTGTTTTCGAAATATAGTGTTGCACAGTCGTATAGTTATTGAGTTCCCTACAGTGTGAAATTGCAAGTTTCCCGGCGGGTGAGGTCACGGTGTTGGAACAGGGTTGCTTTCTTTGCCTTTCAGGCGATGTTTCCTAGATCAAGTTCTCGTACGGTTAAATTCAAGCTGCACAAAAGATTAGATTCTGAAACTTGTTTTAATTAATTTACTAAGTAAAAGAAGTAAGTTTATTGATTTTAACTCGGAAAATTCTTGAATTTTAACTTCACTTAAAATGGCAATTTTTATAGAGAAAACGTCGAATAGAGGAAATTTTGAGTGAAATTATAATTGCTTTCACAAAGTAGTAGAGGCCTATATATTTTTAGTCATTTCTATTCGAGGGCCACTTCGAAACCATATTAAATTCAACGCAATAATATGTTTTTAAATCAGTCCACAATCAACAGACAAATCGATGAATAGATCCATAAAAAAAACATACAGTCAAACATTGAACCTGGTCATTTTTGAAGTCGGTTAACAAAACAGAATGAACGCCAAAATACGAATACCGACCGTGACTTCTCTGCCCGACCAATCCCTTGTTTTTTGTTATTACACCTCATCCCCACAACAAAGTCAGCCGCCTCAAGTGTAAGTCAAAATTTTTCTTTTCATCCATCTTTTCAGGACATTTTCCGCCTATCACCCGCATTCACTTCTGCATAAGCCTTATTCCCTTTTTAGGTAATTTTCAGAGAATGCGAGATATTTTACGGAATATTCTGTGGCTTTAGAATCCTTTGTGCATCTATATGCCTACGGAAGGAATACATTATCCCGGTGGGCCCCGACAGGGGAACGACCCTCTTCTCGGTTCTACGATTCGTAACAACTAAATTCGATCACAACGAAAATCACGATAATACTAGTATTATATATTACTTACTATATTACTTACTAGTGATATATTACTTACTAGTGATACTAGTAAGTAATATATCGTGATTTTCATTGTTGTTATATATTACTAGTAAGTAATATATCGTGATATTCGTTGTTCTTACGCAGACCAATAATGCTTTCACTCTCAAAGCTCCTCACTGTGTGAGGAGTTTTACCTTCTACTGGGTATATCATTGAATATATACAATGACAAGGACAAATAACGCCCAGACCCTCAAGCAAAAACCAAAATAAAACCTACAATTTGTATTACTTGTATTTGTAAAAACAAAACCTTGATATACGTACATAGACTTATCTTAACAATATATTTTTTAACATATTTCCAAAGAGAAGGAGGTTATCAATTAGGTCTGTATATGTTTTTTTGTATGTTTGTTCACCGATTACTCAGCCAATTGTGCATTACTCTGTACATTACTCAGCAAATTTTGATGATTATTTTTGTATTTGGTAGATCATACTTCAGGTGGTCCCTAACTATGGGCCTTATAAGGAAGCTCAAGGTCGCGCAGCGAGCTATGGAGAGGGCTATGCTCGGAGTCTCTCTACGAGATCGAATCAGAAATGAAGAGATACGTAGACGTACAGGAGTCACCGATATAACACAGCGGATTAGCAAGTTGAAGTGGCAGTGGGCAGGGCACATAGCACGTAGAACTGATGGCCGATGGGGCCGAAAGGTTCTCGAGTGGAGACCACGTACCGGCAAGCGCAGCGTAGGAAGACCAGCCACGAGATGGTCAGATGACCTCATACAAGTGGCAGGAAGACGCTGGATGCAAGCCGCTTCCAATCGGTCTTTTTGGAAATCCATGGGGGAGGCCTATGTCCAGCAGTGGACTTCTTATGGCTGAGATGATGATGAGATGATGACTTCAGGTGGTCCCATATAAATTTTATCAAAATCGATCCAGTACTTTGGTTTTTATAACAAAATAACTGGTAAAGTATCATCCAAACAACTGTAGAAAAGTGAATAGCAAAGTCGCGTATATGCGTGCATTCACTTTTCTGAAGGCGTTATACATATTGCGAATTTTGAAGTCGGTTTTTTCAGTTTTTTTTAACTATAATTATTTATTATAAAGAATAGGAATATTTAAGTAGTATTTTGTAATTTTTTTGGTTTTAGGCAATCTCTGAAATTATTGATCCGTTTTCAAATGTATTTCTCTAATAGCTGCGTATGATCCTTGAGTAACATAGGACACAGGCTATATATTTTTTCAATAGAAGTATAATTTTAAAAATTAAAAAACCCCCGACGAAAAAGAACTGCTTAACTGTTTTTGATGTAACATAGTTAAGAACACTCTCGACAACATATTTTTTTTTCAAACAATAAAAACTAGATCAAAGTATATCACACAGAATGCCACAGACAGACACACATGACAACCTATTTTTACATCATTTCAGTAGCCTGTATCTTATCATCCTCATCACTAATAACGTTATCATCACCAAGCACGTAAACCACAACCACTGCTAGTTTTAATAACGTTATCATCACCAAGCACGTAAACCACGACCACTGCTAGTTTTAATAACGTTATCATCACCAAGCACGTAAACCACGACCACTGCTAGTTTTAATAACGTTATCATCACCAAGCACGTAAACCACGACCACTGCTAGTTTTAATAACGTTATCATCACCAAGCACGTAAACCACGACCACTGCTAGTTTTAATAACGTTATCATCACCAAGCACGTAAACCACGATCACTGCTAGTTTTAATAACGTTATCATCACCAAGCACGTAAACCACGATCACTGCTAGTTTTAATAACGTTATCATCACCAAGCACGTAAACCACGACCACTGCTAGTTTTAATAACGTTATCATCACCAAGCACGTAAACCACGACCACTGCTAGTTTTAATAACGTTATCATCACCAAGCACGTAAACCACGACCACTGCTAGTTTTAATAACGTTATCATCACCAAGCACGTAAACCACGACCACTGCTAGTTATAATAACGTTATCATCACCAAGCACGTAAACCACGACCACTGCTAGTTTTAATAACGTTATCATCACCAAGCACGTAAACCACGACCACTGCTAGTTTTAATAACGTTATCATCACCAAGCACGTAAACCACGACCACTGCTAGTTTTAATAACGTTATCATCACCAAGCACGTAAACCACGTTCACTGCTAGTTTTAATAACGTTATCATCACCAAGCACGTAAACCACGACCACTGCTAGTTTTAATAACGTTATCATCACCAAGCACGTAAACCACGACCACTGCTAGTTTTAATAACGTTATCATCACCAAGCACGTAAACCACGACCACTGCTAGTTTTAATAACGTTATCATCACCAAGCACGTAAACCACGTTCACTGCTAGTTTTAATAACGTTATCATCACCAAGCACGTAAACCACGGCCACTGCTAGTTTTCTTTTATGTCGAGTACTTAGTTAAATAATCATTATCCATTATCATTTCATACATCCTAAGGTTGCCTGGAGGAGATCGCTGTTAGCGATAATACCGCCCTTTGTGCCATTGATTTATGTGTGTATTTTGTTACTGTATTACTTTTGTGTGTCAATAAAGTGTTATTGATTGATATCCCATAATGCTTAGAAATAGGTGCTATAATCGTATTGAATGTAAATCCTCCAACTTTATAATATTTTACCTCAAAACATTAAAGTATCAAGAACACATAATATCAGCAAAGTCGCATTATCTGAATTTCAGAACACGGTGATATGCGAAACTTAAACATATTCCGGTATGCTAAGCAAACTTATGAAAACATAATTATATGCGACGTAGAGTTGAGAATTGAATAGAAGTTGTGTTGGCTTGTGTAGCCTTTTCTATAGGTCGCAGTATTATGAGATATCCAGGATGTTTACCAAACTCCTAGGATACAATAAAAAAAGCTGAAATATGATATATCAATGATAATTTATGAACAGATCTGATGAGATTGTTAATCAAATGTCTAAATAAAAATGTAATAATTATGACAAGTTTGTCAACAGCGTCAAATATTCTACGTTAAGCTTTCAACTGTACAGCACTGTTTAGAGGTAACATCTTAATTTCTTACCATAGAATAGAGCTCAGCGTTGACTGGAATTGCTTGCTGTGCAGTCCATGACGTCACCTGCCGGATCCAACGGCAGACCAGCGCTGGTAGGCAACAACCGGCACCATGCTGAGCTGGAACCGGCTTGTGGCATAAACCACCTAAATTACATATACATGTAAATATATAGAATATATGTATATGTAATTTATAATTAATAAATAATATTTTATGTACGTGGGACGCACTAAAAGTTTCCGGAATGAATAAGAAAAAAATACTGTTAAAGGTCAAAAATTAATTAATTGTTTCTCAAAATATTCTCCCTTTGCGTAAATGCACTTTTTTATTCGATTAAACCAATTTTGAAAATTTTTATGCCACTCCTCCGTGGTGACCTCAGAAATGTGTTTTTCATACTCTTCGACAGCCTCTTCTGGTGATGAAAATCGTTGACCGCGTAATTGGTTCTTAATTTTTGTACAATGTTAAAGTAAAAACAATTGACAGTCAGATGAAACAAACTGCATTCTACAGCCAAAGAGTTCCATTTTCAAATGTTGTAATTACTTTTTATATATTGTTTATGTAAGTGGCCAGTTCCGGAAACTTTTAGTGTGACCTATGTATAATATTTAGAAGTTTTTGTCAAAATAAAAACATTGTCTATTATCTATTGTCAATACGGATAAATTAATCAAACATTTTAGTCTATTCACAAAAATCCTAGTTTCGTCAAATCCCTGCAACATGTACACTTGCGCATATTAATCTGGGCCTTTGAAAGCCTGCCTTTTACCGTACACGACAAGACTTCAAATTAATCTTCTTAAAACATCATGTACCCTGGGGAAATGCCGGATTTAATCAAGTTTAATTACGAAACATTGTCATGTAATGAGCATATGTAATGTAAGAAACGTTTCAAGGTAGATAACAAAAACGCCCATATTCTGAAGCTACGACGAATCCGTACTCAGCGATATCGATCCACATTCTTGTTGCGTAATGCACAAGAATGGAATTCTTTGCCGCCATCTCTGTTTCCTGAGACCTAAAGTCTTGGAATTTTCAAGGCTAGAGTGAACAGATATCTCCAATCTCCATCCTCGGCCACCTAAAGTCTAGTAAAAATAAATCCGTTTGTATGGAGCAGATCACAGTATTTGCAACTGGGGGGATTCTTTGAAATTATGATAGAAAAAAAACTAAAAATCATAGATCAACAATAATCCCCGATTTATAGACAAGCTTCGTTTCGCGGTTTCACTCACGTAGTTATGAAAAACGGTGATGTATATGATGATGATAAGTACCTCATGTCCATCTCCAGGTCCAAAGCTATCTCTATACTAATTTTCATAGCGATCGGTTCAGCCGTTTGAGCGTGTAAAGGTAACAAAATTAGCTTTTATAAATATCATTATGAAATTGTGTCAAGTGTATTTCAAAACACCAGTACATTCATTTAAATAACAATATACTTAGTTGTCTTTTATGTTGTCACAAATCTTATTTTTATTAGACTAATAGCCCGCTCCACAGTTCGTTTCGTGATTTTATGTACCTACATATTGTGCAATATCGAACTTGTCCGGTTTTTATTTTATTTTATTAGAAGGATTTTACGTGTACACTTTCAGTACCTAAACTAAATACGTTTTCTGAAGACTAAACTGCAATCCGCTTAGCTTATCAGTGCGGTGATGTTTGTTTTATTTATACAATTCGCAATTATTTTTAAGTACTTTATAAATAAAATAAATAAATAAATATTGATGGATATTTCACACAACACCATCTAGCCCAAACTAAGCAAAGCTTGTACTATGGAACTAGATGGCTGATAGAATACATATATACTTTTTTTTGTTGTAAATATATACATATGATACATAGAAACACCCAGACACAGAACAAACATCCATGCTCATCACACAAATGTTTGCCCTGGGTGGGGATTGAACCCACGACCTTTCAGTTCAGCAGGTAGACGTAAACACACTACCAACTGAGCCACAAGGCCAGTCAAATGAAAGTATCTGCAGAATTCGAAGCGTCGCTCTCGTCTGATTTTCTACATTTTGTTATGTTTGGATGTAAAATGATGCTGTTCTTCACAGGCTTGAATGTGGATAAAGTAAATATTGAAATATATTTAAAAAGAACTTGATATAAGCTCACGCAAGTCACGCATTTGCTGAAGCGTAATAACGACTATCGCACTTGAATGTGGCAAATGCGCAACTCGCACGAGTCCAATATCCTATATTCAGTACTAAAATTGCTGATATCATAAATAGGATAATATAGATGTAAAAGCGAAAAAAAATATACTTTTTGTAACTTATCCTCGTGACCTACATAATTAATGAAAACACCAACAACAAACCTAACCGGCTTTCTTTTTCTGGAGTTGAGTATGATGACGGTAAATTATCAAAGTTACGTCATCCGTCACGGAAGTTTTGACAGTGGGAAACGCTCTTGATAAACTTGCAAACGGTTTAGCTGTAATTTCAGTCCTTAAAGCTTCATGATGGAACGACTCAAAATTTTGTTAAAAGCAAACAGTGGAATAATAAGATTCTTTTAAACAATTAAATTAAGACGGGAATCTAATTGGGTTTAATATATACACCGCAATCAAACTAAAACATTTTTAGGGTTCCGTAGGCGATTAGAGAGAAGTAATTTAGAATAAGTATACTAATAAACTCTTGAAAACAGTTATGTTCAGGACGAATTTTTGGATGATTTTTTTTTCTCATCTCACTCATCGTGTGGGATGTTGTTGAATAGGTAATCTAAAAATATTACTGCCTTACCGAAAAACGTTACTTAACTTTAAACAATGCTTAACATATTTTGTCAATTTCTGGCTGACACGTAATGACGCTTGTCTATTAGGGTGTGCGAAAACCATTTTTCAATTTAGGCATTCGTTTGTCAAATATTAAGCTATAAATGATAAGTTTTGGTAGAGTCAAGTGAAGTTTTTATGTTCATCAGTATCAAACAAGAAACTCCATAAGTGCACATATTGTGATTTGCTATTATATTAAACTACAGAACTGTGCGTAGCCTGACACGCACTTGGCCGGTCTTATTTTATTCACGGATAGATTTGCGCTAAGTATGTTGCGCGCCCATATATTGCGCTCTGCAATGAAGCTCTGTACATCGGCTTTGCATACTTTCTCGCTAAAATATACACTCAATTGTTATGAAATTTGGTACATAAATAACTGAGAACTTTAAGATGGGCATACGCGGGTGAAACTGCGGGGTGCCGCTAGTTCTACTTAAAATGCCTACATAAATAAAGAGGCTTTTTACATCTAACATCCTGGTCGCTTCCTTGGTTTCTCAAACAAAACACGCTGCCTATGTTTAGTTACAGTCAGTAGCAAAAGTGCTTCAAATTATAAATATTTATATTAATATTTTATGATAGTATTTTGAATTATCCTCGTAGTGACAATTATCTGATTTATCAAGAAGTTAAACAACGTGTTTTTTAGACTTATTTATATTAACTACTGTTAAATAAATGGCTAAACAGAATGAGATATGCTAATTGTTTTTAAATTTATATGTAGTAATACAGTTACAGTTCTACATTTAAAGAGATTCGAACCAAAAACGTTCTCGGCCATTGCCGGGTAGAAGTGCTTCGGGTGACAAAAATCCTGAACTGTCTTTTTGCTTAAACCGAGCGGTGGTGGCGCCATCTATCACATTTATTTCTCGACTTGACCTTATTAACATGTTTCAAAATATAACGATGCGCGTTGAACTATTGTTTTGAATATTTTGAAATATTTACACTAGCAAATTTTTTTAGAGTTTTTTACTACTGTTTTAGAGCTAGATTTACTAACAATCTACCACCAACATAACTGTAATGTCAAGTTTATTTTCTAACTGAAAAAACAAAATGAAATAAATTAAATATGTAAGTATATCTGTTTGACTCGAAAAACTTATATAAGTACTCTAGAGAAATCGGTTAAAGTCGGGGCTACAAACTACTTACTTGTTTTAGTTGTGCCTACTAAATGTCAATTCATCATCTGCGTTTTTTAAGTTTACTTTTTTGTACAAAATAATGTGTCACATGTATGAAACTCTCAAACTATTGAGTAAATCAGCTTTAAACATTCAGAAAATACATGTAAATAGTTTCACAGACGTTATGAGGCGTACCTGTTTGATTTAAATAACCGTAATATCATTACTATAGACTCAGCTTTATAATAAGGATTTCCTGTGGCGTAATTTACACAAAGTTTGACAACCGTTACCAGTAATCTCGGCCAATATAACAGCGGATAACACAACTAAACTCCGTTTAAGGATATTACTCGTGCCATTAACGCCAGCTTTGTATTCAAGCTGGTGGAAAACCTAATCGCCACGGCAATATTCCCATTACCATCTTTTTGTCGGTTCATTTTTACATTTTCAGATAACCAGCCACCATAAAAACGTGCGTGATTCGGCAGTTAAATTATAATAATCGCTTTTCGAGGCGGCTGTACCCATTTCAGCGTCAGACAGCAGGGTGTATTCTTTGTCACCCTCATCACGTTCTGAGATTTGGAATTTTGAATCCACGCCTCTATTTCACCCGCCATTGAATGCTGCTTCATTATTTCGTTACCTAAGGGCTGGAACCTTGCAAATAGGCTAAGGGCACTAAGGATCTTAAAGTGACAGTGGCCCGATTACAGCTGTCGCAGGACTAGTGACTCATTGTGGTAGAATAGTTCTACGGATAAAAACTATGAATAAGCAAAGGCATGCGGTGGAGTGATAGATGATGGATACGTAAACAGGAACTGAAAATGAATAGGCTTCTTTTAGTTTTCACAGTTATAAGTACTCGTCATAAATGTAACTATATCGTGTGATATTAAAAATAAAATATTTTTAAAGAAAACATATAGAAAGAAATGGAATAATTAAAAATTGAATTATTGTATTGTTTTTAAAATTTTGTTGTCTGGAAACATTTAAAATATGGGCACGAGAAAAAAAAATATAATATTTTTCCTAAAATATTGTATACACTCATGCATCTCGATCTATAATCTACAGGCCTCATGGCTCAGTGGTAGTACGACTGCTTCCTGAGCTATAAGGTCGTGGGTTCGATCCCCACCCAGGGCAAACATTTGTGTGATGAGCATGGATGTTTGTTCTGTGTCTGGGTGTTTCTATGTATCATAAGTATGTATTTACAAAAAAAAGTATATATGTATTCTATCAACCATCTAGTTTCCATAGTACAAGCTTTGCTTAGTTTGGGCTAGATGGCGTTGTGTGAAATGTCCTCCAATATTTATTTATTTTATTTATTTATAAGATAAGCCAGAGGCCAAACTGGCGTGAAGCCAAAATGATGAACTATAGAACTAAACTTATCGTTTTGGAAGACCTGAAACAGACTATAGTGTAAACAACCAGAAGTTCCTAGTTCGTAGTGTAGTGATTCAGGAACGAAACTTCACGACCATTTCAATCAATCAGCAAAACTAATCCAGGGGTCCGTATAATAAACCTATTAAAATTATTAAAAAAAAAACAAAGTATTCAAATGAGATAAATTTTATACTACGAATGATGTCAATATACTATTTTTAGTATATACCTGAAGCAAACTAAACTATAGTATAAGTGAACAGGCAGACATGCCTAGTTCGTAGTGATTCAAGAACGAAACTTCCCAGTCACTTTAATCACTCAGCAAAACAACGAGAGTCTGAAAGGCTAGCGGTTCTAGCGATCTAATCCCGTCGCTCTTATAAAAACCGGCCAAGTGCGAGTTGGACTCGCGCACGAAGGGTTTCGTACCATTATCTATAAAAACATCAAAAAAAACACGTTTGTTGTATGGGAACCCCCTTAAATATTAATTTTATTATTTATTTTTAAAGTGAATAATATAACTTAATATTCTGTGAATATTTCAAGCGTCTACCTATTGCCGTTATTACCTAATATCGAGCAAAAACGAGCAAAAATATCACGTTTATGGAAGCTGTTAAATATTAATGTTATTCTGTTTTTTAGTATTTGTTGTTGTAGCGGCAGAAATACATCATATATTATGTGAAAATTTTAACTGTCTAACTATCACGGTTCATGAGATACAGCCTGGTGACAGATGGATAGACAAACAGCGGAGTCTTAGTAATAGGGTCCCGTTTAACCCTTTGGGTACGGAACCTCAAAAAGATGCTAATCAAATTAGATAAATATAACACAACCAATGATATGTATAAAGGTTAATATACTGTTTTAAATATAGATTTGAAACACACTATGGTGTAAGTGTAAAGACAGACTTGCCTAGTTCGTAGTGATTCAGGAACGAAACTTCCCAGCCACTTCAATCAGCAAAACAACTAGAGTCTGAAAGGCTAGCGGCTCCCGATCTAATCCCGGGGCTCGTACAATAACGCTGCCCGTCAAATTAGATAAGTTTTAGATTGTTTCTCGTCATTTCTTACTTGAAACGAACTTTGATTCGAGTTTAACTCGGTTACAGAGGCGGCTCTTAGTTTTATTGTTTCTCAAAATCACTGCCAGTTGTATGAGAAAATTGTTGTTGTTTATACAACTTGATTGATATTTTCAACCGACTTCAAAAAAGGAGGAGGTTCTTAATTCGAGTGTATTTTTTTTAGATTTTTTTATGTTTGTTACCTCATAACTTTCGACTGGGTGAACCGATTTTGATGATTTTTTTTTATTTGCAAGCTGGTGCTTCCCTTGTGGTCCCATTTCAATTTGGTCTAGTTCTGACAATAGCATCCATGAGAAGTCGGTTGCTTCAGTTTTTTAAGCTATAATTATTTTTTATTTAGTAGTATATTTTATAAAGTACTTATATATGATTAACTAATCATTTTTAGGGTTCCGTAGTAACTACGAGGAACTATAAGGCTAAGGTACATATAGCCATAAAAAAATAAAGGGTGTCTAGGGTGGGTTGTCCATAGGCCATGGTTATCGCTTTTATATGTATGATTTTTTTTTAACACTCTATAGCTAAAACTTTTCGAATTATGGCGATAAGTATGTATATAAAACAAACAAACTGAGGAGTATCCTCAAGTGTTTTTTTAGATTACAGCATTAACTACTGAACTACATTAACTACATGTCCAGACACGTGTCTGGACATGGTTTTGGCCACTTATTTTTTTATGACAACGTATTTTATGTGCAATTAATATTATTTCTATCATACTAACATTACGCGAAATACGCCATATTTGTTTCTCACATTAGAATGGCATTCTTTCGGTAATATTGTTATAAAAACCAAAGTACTGAACCGATTTTGATAAAATTGATATGGGACCACTATTGAAATATTACCTATCATATAAAAAAATAATCATCAAAAACAATTCAGAATTGGCGGAGTAATCGGTAAACAAACATACAAAAATATTCAGCCGAATTGAGACCTCCATCTTTTTGGAAGTCAGTTAAAAATAAAATGTAGCTTGCTTCGTTGCTGCAGACTTTCAAAACAATATTTCGACTATTATTGTTCGTGAATAATAACCACCCTCACGCTGACCCCATAATTCAACATTGGACTACCACCGCACTACGAGCACTTAGCCGCAGTACTTACCAAAAAAACTCTCAAAAATATGCTTCGGAAAAGGCCGAATTTCAGCTATAAATACACCGCAGTGCATTCAAACCGCTATTTGTATTTTGACTTTCGGTATTTCAGCTGCGGCAAACATGTGTAAGGAATAAATATTTTGCATTTCAAATGTTTTCTCATGCGATACACAATTCTCTTGTTATATTGTTATGCATTAATGCAAAATTCATCATCTCAGCCACAAGAAGTCCACTGCGGGACATAGGCCTCCTCCATGGATTTCCAAAAAGACCGGTTGGAAGCGGCCTGCATCCAGCGTCTTCCTGCCACTTGTATGATTACTTATATTAACAATAAATCAGATCGTGCATACTTTTAGTTTTTTTTTTTCAACTACGGGAATCCAAAGAAAGTATTATAATTTGAGCCCGTATGTACTTAGCTATGTAAATCAAATTTTAGAGAATATTTTCATCGACCTAAAATCACAAAATTTACTTAACACAAATTAATGTAAAGGCAAAACTCAAATTGTAAAAAAAAAAACGATTATTATCACAACGAAGTTGGAATGTATGGATGATCGTTGTTTTCAACTGCAAAGCGTAGCTTATGTTTTCCATGTTTTCATGGTTTATAAACTTGAGTAGGCGTTGAAGGAAGAGAGAGTGAGAAGTACGCAAGCGGTTTACAAATCGCATTTGGCCGGTTTTATCTCCAACTCCTTAGACAAGGATTGAAACGTGCAAATCTAGTGTTAAGCTAAGCTTGCACATACAGGCCAATACCACACAGACCTCAACATTATAATGAAAGTAAAGTAAAGTAAATATTTATTTCCGAAATAGAATTACTATTGCAATGCATTCTCACTGCGCCCCAAACTCGGCCAGGCCGGTATCTTGAAAGCCCAGAGCAGATGTTCCTATTTTACAATTTTTACGCGCTAATTGGGCGCTCGAAATACTTTTTTCGTGTAAAAACTACAGCACTACCGTATCTACGGGACTCCAGCCTATACTAGTAGTACCACTAAGTCTAGTAGTAGTAGTACCAGCACGATCTGCTTACTAAATCAATGTTATACACGCCTATATCCAGCCACGTAACAAGTCCGGAGCACGCAACCCGATATTTACCTCGCTTCGTGCACTTCATACATAATACATTGCCAAGTAGGATACTCTTAAACGAACATTCCTACTGCGGAATAAATTTAAATAATCAATGCTGATATTCCTGAAAATTATGTTAAATGCTATGATTTTCGTAAATATTTCCGGGGGAGTTTTTAACAGGTCAAAAAAAAAACCTAAAAGTACAAACATTTTTAGTTTAGCCATAGCCGCCAAACTAGGTGAGGAAAACACCTGTATTTTGGCGGGTAGACTTCTCATCATGAATACATTTTTTTGTACATAAATAAATAAATATTTGTGGACATTTCACACAGCACCATCTAGCCCAAACTAAGCAAAGCTTGTACTATGGAACTAGATGGCTGATATAATACATATATACTTTTTTTGTTGTTGTAAATATAGACATATGATACATAGAAACACCCAGACACAGAACAAACATCCATGCTCATCACACAAATGTTTGCCCTGGGTGGGGATTGAACCCACGACCTTTCAGTTCAGCAGGTAGACGTAAACACACTACCAACTGAGCCACAAGGCCAGTCAGACATATATTTGAAATTAGGTGAGAGTATTTAGACTAGTATGTGGAAGTATGTTTGTAACGGGCTTCAAAGGTTCTTAATTCGTCCGTACTTTTACTCAACTGCATAAGAAGAATGGTTACTTATGTTTTTCCAGTGTATGTATGTTTGTATATGATCGCCTACAGCCTAAACGGCTTGACCGTCATTGATGTGTAAGTAAGGCGTTGTTAGATTTGTCTTCACTCCAAAATTAAAAAAAGTTTTTTCGTAACCTCCAACGAACTTTTTCGTAATAAATAAGAAATTTTACTAGAATTATTATAAAAAAAAACGCATTTATAACTTTTTACAACAATTTTATGCATAACAGCAGAGTACTAAGCGTAACGAAATCGTAAGTTACACTGCAAAAACAGTTTTTCTGCAGTCGGGTATTTTGTTTTTATTTTAATATAAGCTGGGTATCCTTTCGAAGGTGCGTCGGTACTTCACGCCGGAACAGTTGCTTACACTATATCAGGCACAAGTTCGGTCGTGCATGGAGTACTGTTCGCACCTTTGGGACTGCCAAGTACCAGCTCGAGGCGTTAGAGACCATTTTGAGAGGCGTGCTAAGAGGCTCATTTGTGACGATTCCCTTCAAAGTCAAAGTCAAATCAAAGTCAAAGTAAATTTATTTGCATAAAATGTTTGCCTTGTTCGGACTAAACTCCAAAGTCTGGAGCATCGTCGCAAAGTTGCCAGTTTATCGGTTTTTTATCGCATACATTTCGGTGAGTGTGCGTCTGCTTTGCATGATCTCATTCCCCCATGCCCATTTTTCTAGCGGACAGTACGAAGCACGGAAAAGCGACATCGTTACATGGTTGATATTCCGAAAACACGTACGAAACGCATTGGCTCCACTTTCATTGTGCGTACCGCCAAAATGTGGAATGCGTTTCCTGAATGGGTATTTCCGAATAGATATAATCTAGGTGTCTTCAAATCGCGAGTGAATAGGTTTCTTCTAGGCAAGCGTGCTCCATCGTAGACCGTAACTGTCGCTTAACACCAGGTGAGTTGACGGTCAAGCGCAAGTCTATCGTCGAATAAAAAAAAACTTGTATTCTATACTTCCGTAGTGATAAGACGAGTTAGCTTCGTCTAACTACACATTTGCCTAACTTCAATGCCACTTAAAACTATATATTTCAATCATTCAAAAGCTTGTTTGGCAATTTCAATAAATCTAGCTAATGCTATATTTTAATCTGAAACATAGTAATGCTGGTACACTACTGCTTGGCGGTGGAACAACTTGCGCAGGATGAGGTCGCTCAGAGAAATTTCTGAGCGAATTCTGAAAAATAGAAGATGATATCGCCACCGATTTTGGACCATGAGAAGATTTATTTTCATCAAAAAATAATGTGCAAGTATAAGTTCAGAAAACTCAAAAACGCCCGACAAAAAAAACAACCGAACCGATTATGATGAAACATAGCTATGAACACTTCCGACTAATTCACATTTCAAACAAAAAATAAACAAAATCAAATCGGTTCATCCGTTCGGGAGCTACTATGCCACAGACAGACAGACATACACACACACAGACATGTCAAACTTATAACACCCCGTCGTTTTTGCGTCGGGGTTAGAAAGGAGTACTTCAGACCCGAAAGAGAGAAAAGAGATGAAATTTGTTTATAATTGTATTGTATTGTTTTATATTTTTTTATAATAAAAGTGAAATTATTACTTTCAACATGTAGTGTGTACATCTAAAAACAAACGAATCTTATTTAAAATGTCTTTTCCATTGTTAATCTCTATCGCAACTCATCTAAAAAGCTGCGGCTAAAGAATCCAAGTAGTATCCTACAATAGCTACAATTGAAAAAGTGTGTCAAGTTGTGAATTGTCTGCCATTCAATGTCACTATTCAGTCCGCAGTTCCAGTAGATATCTAGTAGACACTAAACGTATGTGTAACTGTGGACGTACTCTAGGGAAAGCTTGCGGGGCTTCAAAGCTTATTAAAGTTCGAGAAGACTCTCGATAAAAAAGAAACTTAGCATTAGAACAAATGTAACAGAAAAATTTTCACGAAGCTATAAGTAATTTTACATAATTGGCCGCACACTGTTTCCGGTTTTAGTGGACGTTTATTTAGTATTACTGCGGGAAAACGTTAAACGTCAAAGTCTTGGAATACAACTTATTTTGATTTGAACTTATTTTTGATTATACTCGTATACTTAACACAGAATTGGCAATATGGCGCTGGTCTAATGACGGAGTCTTCTAGCTGACTCGGCAACGTGTTGGTATATTTTAGACAGTATTAAATCTACGTCAAGGTAAAATTCATTTGCTTAGTTATCTTAAGAAGTTTTCACTTTGTAGATGCGATGATGACATCTCGACAATGCTGAAAAATTAACACTAAAGGACCAAAACAAAATACCTAAAGCTGGATACATCGAATCAGCTCATTATTTTATTCTACGGAAAAACATTAAAGTTGTATATTTTAAAGTTTTTTTAGCTATAAGTCTTCCGATTACAGGGCAAGGCCTCCTTTCACTCTCTCTGCAAATGAACATAGTTTGATTTTTCTAACGGCCCTTTCCTTGGTCCGTCTCTGTTTTTTTTCGCCGCACCACCACTGCCCAGTCACGACCTACATCTTGCAAATCTCTTCGGCAACCGCTCGTTCTATTTCAGGATAAGTCATATCACTTATACATATATACGTGATTGAAATACTGTACGGAAATACGAGTGCCGATTTATGAGAACAGCCATAATGCCGAAGTTGCGTCGTAATATGAAAGAGTGATGTGGAATCGTAAAACGAGCAATGCAACATTTTAAGCGAAGCTGCTTTGGTATATAAAAGTTGGAACTATTACATTATTAAACTTTATGTTGCCCTGATGTTTAAATTACAATAGAGACATTGTAGACGTTTTAATAATATCTGCGTCAGTATAACAACTAGTAACATCCACATTTTAAGTATACACTGTAATAAAATAAAAATGCTTTTAAACAGCATATTTCGCTTAACACAAGGCGAGTTGAAGGCCAAAAAAATATATAAATTCGTGAATTCCTCGCGGTCAAAGTATACTAGCATCAGAACTAAAGGAATGCTAGGAAATAAACTCTGTTCTTAACACTAAATACTGTCAATATTAAAATCAACAGATTTTTACGTCAGTCAATCATTAACACTTTAAAAAAAACAGCAATAGTCAACCCAGGTCAGAGGCCTATCGGCGGCTTAATAACTCTGACACTAGGGCTGACCTCTCAGTCTATACGAACGTACTTACTTAAACACTTTACTGACACCACAGGAAGTAATAACATAAAAAACACACACAATAAAATAAACATACACACCTTAGGATGTATCTTATAGTTAAAGTAGATAGAATCTTTACTGCATTAAGACAGAAGAGTCGGAAATTATCAAGCGAAATCGACGATTCTCGAAACGGGGCATGTTTTCCAAGCAGAAATTCAAAATAAAATACAGTACCTAACTCTAATATGTTTTTTTTTCAGGCTCTGATGCAGAACCAGTGTGGAAGCTCCAAGACCCTGGTTTCGACCAGGGGTACGGATCGGAGCGGTCGCCAGAAGACGACTTCGTACCTCCCATCGCACCTGCAATATCACTCGAGGCTTATGAGGCTGAACTACGGACTGTATACCCTTTTATCAGTGATGGTAAGTCTTTTTATTATATAACCTTTGTATACTAGTAGTTAGATGAATACTTAGTAAACCTCGCGAGAGAGTATTCTATGTTCCTAGAACTACTTCTCGTATTCGAAATTCTTCTTTTTAATTCAGTATCGAATGTTTCTGTCAAATGTTATCAAAATCGGCGGACAAAAGCGCCTCGTAGCAAACTTCTTTCCCAACATTTTGCTTAACAACCTCTTGACGTTTTCTTGTTTAGAATTGAGTACTAGCTTGGAAGATTCTGTAAACTCTGTTAAATATGTTAGAAATGGATTCGCACAAGTCCCGCATGTAAGTTGATAGGCGTTAAGCCACAGATCATAAAACAAGACCCTGGCTGTCATGTAGCACAAAAGTGCTTGTCAAGACTATTCAAACGAGTCCAAACTCGACGGTTTTATCTCGTTTAGTTTAAGAGTTCCGATAGCCACCTTCCGACGCCATCTTGAGACCAGACTCATGGTACCATATTATTGCATTGTCACCGAAGTTACGTAAGTAAACCAAATTACAACCTAATCTAACGACAGGAAGTGGTTCTAATTTAACTCGCAAGATTTGTCCCAAACATACTAACAGAGCAAGTAGAATAAAAGCTTTTAAAAATGTCAGCCATTGCACTGGGTCGTTGGGCTTTGTAATAAAAATTCTAGTGGAATTTTCTCCTTAAAAATTGCCTCCTAAGACTAACCAACTTTGGTTGGCGTTTGAACTTAATACCAAATTATACAAAGTTGATAAGCGCAACTCGACTACAAGCGCAGCTGAACCAGAGCAGCTAAACTATAGACGTTCAAAATAACGCGATCGGCTCTCTGGTACTCAATGGTGAGTTATGACTTGTGACCAAGGTCGGACTTGTGACCAAGGTTGGATTTGTGACCGAAATCACAAAAGAGAAAAATTGTTACACTCGTCTAAATTCTGTGCTTGAAATTAGAACAGAGACTAGACTGTAACACGGAATTCGTTCCATTCTAGTCTCAGAATAGATATAGATATTGAATATCTAATAAATTCCTAAGTATACTCAAGAAACGATGTTTACGAGTGTTGTTGTTGTAGGTAGTAAGAGCCAGTCCACACGGCGCGTTGCGTCGACGTAGCGCTGTCACTGCGTCGTTTTACATAAAAATAATCATAGTATTCACACGGTGCGCTGCGTCGACGCAACGCTCACACGACTGAATTGCAGACCCCGAGACGAAGCGGGCGGGCGTGTACTCATTGCGACGCCGGAACGGCAGCGCTCAGTTGTTTGTGCGTTGATAGGTAAGACACACGCAAGCTCATTTCGTTTTGCGATGTTTTTACAAAATGCTCGCCGCAACTATGCGTCGCCGCGGCGACGACGTAACGTTACGACTGCGTCGTAGTAACGCTGCGATGGCGCAGCGCCTGTGTGGACCGGCTGTTACTCCTCTGTCCCATTGATCATGAAGAGCATGTTAGACTGCTGAAAAAGAAACAGTCAATACTTATCATGAGTAGCCAGCTTAACAAGAAATCTTCCAAATCACGCAAAGGTTTCTAAACAGCAAAGTCAAGTGCGGCAACTTGCCGTTGCCACTCACAAAAACTATTCCACAAAGTCCTTTGCCGTAGCCCATACGTAACTTCGATCGAGTGTTTAAGCAGGTTAAGTTTCAGTGGATACACTTGCTGCCATGAAAACGGCATCTTCCAACACATTTTCGACCGATCGACCGAACAAACGAGACGTCTATATTTTTGAATTAACTGACTATGGTTTCATATTATATGTGTTTATTTGTTTGTTCTCTACGGGTCATAATTTCCATATTATTTCGGTTTGGCAGGTATTTTACATGGTTCGCTTCGCTTTAACTCCACCGCCAATATTTGGGTACGCTTACTGAATAGATCTTTCCGAATAGAATGGATTACGCTTTCTTAGAGTTAATCTTTCCTGATCTAAATATAAATCTGCGTATCTTAATTTAGTTTCTTCTTCTTCTTATAGGTAAGTACTTTGTTGTAGATTAAAACTTTATTGCATAATATTAAGTGAACTGACCTGACAGTCCAGTTGAAGTTCTTAATGTTCTTGATCTATCAATACAAACATGACCAGTGACAATATATTTTTTAGATCTCGTGCAATTCTGTTGTATTTTTTTATGTTTATTACCGCATAACTCCGTCAACTTATAAACAAATTTGGAAAAATGTTGTTTGAAAGGATATAAGTAAATCAATCTCAAAATCCGTTATAATTTCATTAAAATCGATCCAATAGTTTGTTTTTTTAAACAAAATTGGGCATTTTGAAATCGGTTGATTCCGTTTTTTAAACTATTATTATTATAAATAGAAAAAGAAGTAACGCCTGTGAGTGAAACAGCTGCGTCATCCAATTCTGCACCATTACACATTTCTCATATTTATTTACCAACATATGCCATTTCTTCGGCCAGCACTACATCGCTGCGTGCGTCAGTACAGCTCAGTGGCAGGAATATTTGCCTTAACCACACGTAAGAGGTCGTTGATACTTGAACGTTTGTGTAAATGTTTCTCTGTATAGCTTCCACTGAAGCTGTGGAACTGTTGGGAATATATCGAAGTGAACGGAAACAAACTGTGAATAGTAGTTTTAATTCTAGCGCCCAGTCACCAGGGCGAAGGTATCCTATAGTTGGTTGATGATGTGGTGGCAGTGTGGGTGCTGGCAGTGCCTGATGCTATAGCACTTGCTAATGGCATTTCTAGGCTTGGTCGATAGAGATTATTAACATTTTTCATTAGGTACATGCGATGGCGTGATTACGACGAGGAATCCGAATAATGGTCATTAGAAATCCCAAATGTCAAAAATTGAATCCATCGACTTTGCGGCCATTCTTTTAGCTGCCAAGAATTCATACAAAAAAGACATTCTTAACATGAAACGCTGTGGTGAAACGTTATTAAAATCGCACAGAATGATAGAACCTAAGTATGTATAGCTAAAAATGTTGTTTATTTTTTTACAAGTCAAAATCAATATCTACATAACTTAATCAAATCGAATGTTTTTCTATTCCATCGCCGTTGTTTATCCTTCCAAAGTTGTTACACAAGAGTTCGTTTAAATTTCACTGGCAGCTGAATGAGGGAGGGTCTCGATATTTTGGGGATGTCCAAAATTAGATTGGCGAAACTTGTGTGAACTTGCTTTTTTATCCGGTTATACGCCCTTTTCCGAAATCTTGGCTCAAACTTTAGGGAGCTTAGTTTGTGTTTGGTTCTATTTCAGATTGCAAGATAAACTAATCAAGAATATATTTTGTTCGAGTTGTTTGTTTCATTAATGTGAATTCATATTGATATTATACTGAATTAAGTGCAATAAGCAATAGCCTTTTTTTAGTTAAGAATATTCAAGAGTCTCAAATTAGGACTAAAAGTGAAATCGTTTCATAGTTTTAATACAAACTTTTAATACAATAAAGTTGCACACGATGATAAATAATTGAGTCCAAAGTCAACAGTAGGGGTGTCGGAACTCATTCGGAATCTATATCTCCGTCTCTGTCATTTCCATAGAGAATGACAGAGACGGAGTTTTTTTTTGTAACAATTTTGAAGAAATTAACAGAGTTATAATTATTACATAAACACAAATACCCCATTTACAAATTTCTACTATTATTTATATAAAAACGAAAAAAACAGTACCGGACGTACGGCATCTTTTAAGGTAATTATATAATTATTTACCTAGTGTTACAATATAATACTAATCTAGTAGATATATCTATTGAAAAGAATAGATTCCGAACTAGATTCCGAATCCGAATGCGTTCCGTGTACCCCTACTACATCTATAGGTCCATTTCGGCTTCCAGCCCCCGTATTCTGAACTTATTCGGTATCGGAATCGATTCGGTATCTATATCTCCGTCTCTGTCATTTCCATAGAGATTGACAGAGACGGAGATATACATTCCGAATCGATTCCGAATCCGAATGAGTTCAGAATACGGGGGCTGATCAGAACTTTGTCAGCGCATATGCTTAACAAAATGCTAATAAACAATTTGCATCGGCATTGACGCATGTACGAGTAACATCAACTGAGTTGACAGTCAAGCACAAACCTATTGCTAAATTAAAAAAAACACTATGAAGAAGTTTACCGGTGAAGCAGAAAGCGTCACTATTTTGCATACACGTATATAATAATAATAATAAAATTCTTTATTCAGGTACAAGTCCCATTACATATTAATTTAGTTAAAATAAAATACAATATAACGACAATTGTGTGTGACAATAAAAATATAAATATTAATTAAAAGTAGTTATGTACTTGCGGTTAGCGTCCCGGTAAACTGATAGCCAGTATTTAGCTATTGGACACGTATAGACATACGGTTGTATCCATGATACAGTAAAGCTTTAAAGTAACATAGTTGCAAGTTAAAAAGATATATAATTAGATTTTATAGTGCTGAAATTCTATTTTTATGGCTAGTATTATGACTTTCTTTTAAATATACTTCAAAGAAGTCGACTCCAAAGTTTTCTAACTGCATAGTTCGAGCGTGCCATTTTGTTCCACGACTCGTATCTTGAGGAGAACTATCTCCATAATAGTAATCCCAATAGTTAATTATTATAGCTCCAATACATCACTCCATCAATGTTATTGGATGACTATAATATTATAGTGTAGCTTGTGTGTACGTAAATTGAACGTATATGTCAACTGTGACGTCAGAGCTCTCAAATCTCAATCAATGCTCGGCTTTCTAACAATAGTCGCAGAGGTTTGTTATGATAAATTATGGCATACAATGTTAAGCTCTGTATAAATATAAATAGACGTTTATTAATATAAATAGACGTATATTTAACATGACTACTCAATAAAATGTTATCTATAGAGAGTTTATACTCGGGCATTTTTGAGGACTAATGCTACATCCCGTTGATACTTTATCAATATATAGTAAATATATTTATTGGGATAATCCAATCCCAATAAATATATTTACTATGTTTTGTTAGTGATCAAATCAAAACTGTGTTAATTTTTGGCACTGCCTAAATTTTCCCCAGCTGTCTTCTGTCGATTCGCCGACTACGAATTGTGCAAAATTAGTTGGATCAAATTTCAATCATAATAAAATTGATCTGCAAATAATTTAGAAGAGTCCAGTTCTATTATTCTTGCGATGTTGTATTACTGTACTCTTTGAACTCTCTCTACTCCCTAGGAGTCAGAGTTAGGGTATAAAGAAAAATAAAACAGAAACCTTTGAATCGAATCTCGGTTATGGTCAATTTACGAATTATTCGTAATAAATTACAGTTTAAAAAACTAAAAAGCACGCTATTAATTATTGTGGTCAAAGTTCATTACAAGACTTTTCTAACAAATACAAACACAGCTATGATACGATGTTCCATCATGAAGTTCTAGTTCATATCTTCCGGCTCCATCATCAGATCAGTTCGACAGTACCATATTATTGTATTGTCATCAGAACTACATACAACTGCCAATTTTCATAACACTACGATCCTTGGAAGATAGTTAAATTAGTTACCTTAGATTTCATTACATAGTTACATACAGGTCGACCTAATAAAAACGTGTTAAAATATATTTATTTCCGCGTAATATTACCGTCTTCTTTGCATGCTGTTTCACTTATTCCACGGCCGTTTATGCGCATGGTAAGTATACGGAAAACGCTGTATCTATTTTCGTCCAATTTTAATAGATAAGTACGTTTTTCTCACAAAAATTATTGAAATTTAAATTGCTATAATGACAATTGCTATAGTGACCCTTCTCACAATGAGAAGATGGCCCGTTCCCAGCAGTGGGACAGTTTGTACAAACAGGGCTGACAAAAAAAATAATTAAAAAATGCTATAAATTTTCAAAGTATAAAAAAATGTGCGTGAACTCCATTCTGTTATTGCGACAGCTGTCATCTGCCGCCAACGTTCGATTTTTTTTACGGCAAAAAAATGGATAGGTACCTACATCGTACAAAAATATCTTATAAACCAGCAAAAATAAATAATAAACGATGTTTGAAAACTAGTCTTTGTACACATGCAATACAAAAAAGTCACGTAAACAGAAAGACAATTATTTGCAGTTCCGAATTCGTCCCGAACAAATCGACGTCCCGGCAATAAATAAAAAAATCTCCCAACTGTCCCGGCAGCAAACCTTCAGAAATTCAATTTCCTAGGGAATATTGGCAATATCAACAAAATGGGACGTCGGAATGTCCGATGTTGTATTAACAGGATATTGGTTCAAAACGTGAGTCGAATCCGTTAATGTCCCAGCTTTAAAGTCCCAGTTTTTAATTAAGTGTCCCGGTGGAACGCAAATGGGCACACGTAAGAGTCTATCGATGTTTGCCATTTATATGTATTGAAGCTTATGTATTTGTAGTAACAAAGACCACGTTTCGATCCAAATTAATCCTTTTAAACAGTTTTATCAATTTCAGTTTCTTATTATTGAGCAATTTGACCAACATATCTGAACAATATCGTAACTAGGTATGTACTTTATTGACAGAACGTGAGGAAGAAATTTCGCTCGGTTTTTTTCTGAACAAATTCGAACAAAGTAGAGGAAAAGTCACCGTCATTTCTGACATTTCGATTTTTAATTATTATCAAATAATAAATTAAAATAGTGGATAAAAAATAACAGTAGCACCAAAGAGATAAAGAAAACAATATGTCTATGTATAGAATTGATAATGTAACGGAATTTTTAAGATGGTATATTTTCTTTTTTTTTCGTTCTCTCTCGTAACTTCGGTAAAGTTCGGTATATCAAATACAATCGCGATCGAATATGGTACTCAGACACGTCTAATATTACTTAGCGACGCGTTTATTAGTATATCGTATTAGTTATATATTTTTGTTCTGAACATTTTTGTTAACATTTTTAAATATGTAAAGGTAGATCGCGCGGTTTTTGAAGACCGCCCTTGGCTTGCCAATGAATAGTTCCGACGCGCAACTTAGAAGCGAGCAGGTGCGTCGTCGTCGCGCACCGCGCCTATATTTTCTCCAAAATACAATCAAAAGTGTAGTAATCTGTGCCTAAATGTTATTAAACTGTACTCGAAGTGAATATAAGTGTTTTTCTTCATAAAATATCGGTCGGTGACCACTTTATCACCTACAAGTACCATTGGAAGGGAGATACCTACGTAGGTAAGTATATAATTTATTCTATGTTTACACAGTCAAAATACTTTCTCATAGCACTTTCCAGATCAGTGATCTTATAGAACAAGTTATGAATAACCACAATAATTCCTATCACCAAGAATTATTTATACCTCGTCTACCGTTTCAACACACCTTGAAAGGTCACAACTGAGTCACTGGCTAAATATCAAGCTTATAAATATTCCCATTCATTTATTCCTGGCTATTCTTCTTATTTTTACCTTATAACACAGAAGAAATTAATAGTATATCATACAGAACGAACCCTTTCCGCCTCTCGCCAATCTCGGTTTTCTCACCAGCACCCCGCGCTAACCCTGTCGATTGCCAGACTTTGGCAGATAGCGCCATTCATTGGCCAGTCAAGATAAGTGTTGCGGGCTTTAAACGTTCGAATTACAGTTGAAGTCATGAGCAAGCGGCAATCGGACGACAGCCATGACTTCATACATGTGTGCGTATTATAGAGACCTCTTCCTAATTTCAAGTAATTATTATGTCTGTTGTAATAGTCACTGAAGCCCCAGGCGTAGTAAAAAAAAGACAGAAAAATGTCACGGTCAAGTCTTAGTCAGGCACAAGTAAAGTGGTGGTAACGTTATTAGAATCTTTTACAGTTTTGCCAAAAATTATACGTTTTAATACACACACACACACACAATTTTCCTTGATGTGCACACTCGTGCACATCAAGCACATTCAAACATTCAAAATAACATACGTTTATGGGCATTAATGTTATATTTCTTACATATATTATTCCCACAAAGTCAAAAGCCCTCGTTACTATTTAGTCAAAATCAAGTAAGATAAACTACCGTAGGTAGTAACTCTGTCTATCTCGTGCATAACCTACGCATAACAATATTATTAAACAATGTTTCATATACTCAAAAAGGTCGGTATGCTCGACCACGACAGGATTTACTACCGCCTGCGCCTTAAATCAAGTCCTAGTCACGCCTCAATAAAATAGCGGTGATATAGCTTAGCTAGCTAAAACCTATGACAGCAAAATAAAACTGAATGTTAGTGAAAATTGGACGCGTGATAATCCTTTTGGCAATGGATATTGGTTTGTGTTTGTGAAACAATCGGGGTAGTATTGGGGCTCAATACGAGTGGAAACTAGAAACTAAATCGGAAATAGGTTGGATGAATCCGCTTTGACTGATTGTGTGAAATGAGAGTATGTTGCTTTGTGGTGGAGGAATAAATTCTTTGTCTTTTCTTCTGGATTCTGTTTTTTTATACTGTATAGAAGTAGATGTTTTTAGTTTGATGTTATTGGTAAGGTAAGTAAGTTCGTATAGACTGAGTTGTCAGCTTTAGTGTCAGAGTTATTAAGCCGCCGAAAAGCCTCTGATCTGTGCTTGGTAATGGAATTATTTAGGTATAATAGAACTATAATCTTCGAATTTTCGAAGGTAGAGTGAATAGATGTCTTCTAGATCGACGAGCTCCATCCTCGGCTACACTGCTGCTTAACAACAGGCGAGTTGATGGTCAATCGTAGATCTATCTAATGTAAAGATTGTAATTATGTACAATTTTGTAGCTATATCTGTAAGTTTGGTGTCTCAAATTATGGCTTTATGAAACTTGTTATACATTGACAAGTAGCGAACTAGCCTACTCTCGCTCAATACTTTACTTCACTTCTTGGTTTAATGGTCTCATTGACTTAGGTCATTTAGTCATGTCATTCTCGTGACTAAATTCATTTAGTGGTCATTCTATAAAATTCTTATACACTCTTTGTAGAATCACTGACAGACCTATGCAAGTATCAATCGACATCGCGCTACCCTCTATAGACTACTAGTTTTTTTATGTTAGACAGATCAAAGATTGACCACCAACTAACTAACACTCGTCGATCTAGAAGATATCTATTCACTCTAGTCTTGAAGATTCCAAGATTGTAGCTTTTACGATGCAATGAATTAACGCAAGCGCAGCTTTCGTATCTGCGCGTGCTCGTTCAGCTTGAATAAGGCATGCCATTTCTAGACCTCCTATAAATATACTTTATATTTCACATTTTAGGTAACTATTTGAAAGTCTATCTACATTTATATCTACACTAAAAATTGTATGCTTTGAACCCCAAAGTATCTCTTACAGAGAGGTATTACTTACATCATACGAAATTCCATCTCAAAAAGAGCCGCGTTTAAAATTAATGCGCTAACAGCATTTTCGTACTCAAAGGCTTTTCACTGAGATGCTAAAATTGCTTAGAATAGGAAACGCTTCACCGCCGCGAAAACAATTTGCCGTATCAGGAATTCCCATTATCTGGTGTTGCCCGGTTTCGCCCGATTAGGGATTGCAATTCGACATAATTTTTTATTCGGCCGGATCCGGACTGGATTGACGCTAATCGGTCAGGTGCAACCAGATTCGGCTTTTAATTTAAAATCTCCTAAATTAAACGGCTGAAAGATTTTTTCGTCAAGTCACCTTTGAAACAAAAAAAACTAAATCATAATCAATTCGTTCGTTAGGGAGTTACTGCTACCGCCTGTCTGAGCCTGCTACGGATACACAAATTTAAATTACATCACCTTTCTTCCTACGCCTGTGCGGCTTACATCAAGGGTTAAAAATTGCGTAAAGTATACTTATTTATCTAAGCCCCAGTGTTTGAGTAAATAAAAATGTAAATTTTTAAAAATCTGTTATAATCAACATAACAAAACATTATTTTTCTTAAAATATTGCTTGTACTATATGCAATATTCTGTGTTAAAAAAAAATTAAATGATTTTATTTTTGCACAGAAACACTTCCAAGCTGCTTTTCTGGTTAATGGATCCATTTTTGCAAGATCCGCCGAATTACCTGGTTTTCCGGACAGGAATGCCATCCCTACACCCGATGTTATCCTGTTTTTACCCGGTTTTATTGTAACCGGGCGTGTAGGTAAATAGGGTGTTATCACATTTACACGTCCAATTTGTATGCACGGTCTAAAGGTCCCTTGACACGAGTATCGTTACGTGGGTAGGTACTATGATGGCCAGACTTGCTGACTATGTTTCGGGCTATAGTTTGGGGAGGTTTGATTTTTATTTAACCCTTCGATTTTTGTTCAGCTTGCAATGCGATTCTAATAAGAATTGTACTGGATTTTTGTTATTTAAAAAAGGTTAGTAAAACATTGTTTTTCCTCAACTACCCTCATTGGGATTACAAGATTCGGCTTTACATTTTGAGTTCCTCAGTACAGTTGGATATTTTGTTTTTACCCATCTACATCGAATTCTCGAGAAGTGTTATGATTTCAACCCGTTTGTGTGTAACATGTTCATCTATTTCTACATAATTTTTAAACTACTTGTTATAAATTTGTCAAATATGGTATCGGTAAAAGTGACAGTTACTGTCACTTTTAAAGAAATGTGCTGATTTATAGGATAAAATTGCATGGCAAGGCGCAAGTCTAAGGAGTTTAAATAAATGATGGTAAGCGATGGTGTGGCCAAGGATGGACCACGTCGATGTACTTTAAAAGATATCTATTCACTTCAACATTTCGAGATTTCGTATTTCAAACTACAACTAGGTTTTTGATGAATTTGATTTGTTTATTTTATGTTTGATTATTTTTAAATTCATTATTCGAAAAAATAGATAAGTAGAGTCTGTTTATAAATGGCAAAAATTTTAAACTGACGTCTCGATTGTGTTGCTAGTCGAAAAAAACAATAAAATAGGGACAGCAGCGCCCTCGATGCTACATTACTTCTCTTTCCGACAGACTCTACAGCTTTTTCCGAAAAGAATTCAGTATTGAATTGTAAGAACAATTCAATACTGAATTCTTTTCGGTGTAGCGTAGGTTCTCGAGTACTATGTAGTATTCTGTAACTTGTATCGAACGAATTGATTTATCTTATAAACATTACACTCATCGAATAAATAAAAACGTAATTTAATAGGTACTTACGTAGGTACGTGCTCCATCGTAGGCTACAGTTTTGGGAATTTGCAATAAGATTACAGAAGCCAATAAGATTGCGCGAAGGTTTCGCGCAATCTTATTGGCCTATTATAAAAAAACTGGACAAGTGTGAGTCAGACTCGCCCACCGAGGGTTCCGTACAAACTAGTAGGTAAATATATTTTTTTATATTTTCCTTTATACACCGAAAAATATACATCGTAAAAATATTTGAAACCCTGTTTTAGCTTATGCTAATGAAGCTCTTTCTTAAGATACTCCACATGATACGATTAAAGAACTTTAAATTTGGACCCTCATTCCATGCATAAAGGCACTATATTTTTGTGATTAAATTAAAAATATCCAGCTTTCGGATTTTTTCCTATATGTGTACTCTAACACAATGCTTCTTGCCAAATTTCATAGTTCTAGGTCAACGGGAAGTACCCCATAGGTTTTGATTCCTTTGTGAGTATCGAAATGTGCGTTTTTAGGGTTCCGTACCTCAAAAGATAAAAACGGAACCCTTATAGGATTATATGAAAGAGCTTCATTAGCATAAACTGAAACAGGTTTTTAAATATTTTTACGATGTATATTTTTCGGTTTATGAAGGAAAATGTAAAAAATATATGATTTCCCCCTTTTATCTACTAGTTTGTACGGAACCCTCGGTGGGCGAGTCTGACTCGCACTTGCCCGGTTTTTTTACGATATATTCGGCTGTAACTATTTCTTAAGAAAACTTAGAAACTTTATTTTTCTTTCTGCAGTAAGATACTATGGATCTGCGTATATGGTGTTAATTTCAATTCAACTCGATACCTTCACGCGTTTCCGAGATAAAGGTCTTGACACCCGACGGACGGACAGACGGACAACAAAGTGATCCTATAAGGGTTCCGTTTTTTTTTCTATTGAGGTACGGAACCCTAAAAAGTAACTTTCTTAAGTGAATTCTGATTGTAAACTTTACAGGTTCCTTATTTTCAAATTCCAGGTATAAAGTCAACGCTTAGGTTCGCCTGTATCGCGGTCAGACTCCCGCTTTCAATTGCGCCTCGGCGAAAATTCCGTTTACGTTTTCTTTAATTTTACTTTTCTTTGTTCGGTGATTGTTTTCCCGAGACCGTTTGATTTTAGATTTCTGTAGGTAATTTCTTTTCGTTTTTTAATACTTTACGTTTATTTCCTCTTATAGCAGGTCAATTGTTGAACGTTTTTAAAAGCTTTTATTTTACTTGCCCTGTTAGTATGTTTGGGACAAATCTTGCGAGTTAAATTAGAAACACTTCCTGTCGTTAGATAAGGTTGAAATTTGGTTTACTTACGTAACTTCGGTGACAATGCAATAATAAGGTACCATGAAGCTGGTCTCAAGATGTTAGAAGCTTTTATTTAACTTGCCCTGTTAGTATGTGTGGGACAAATCTTGCCAGTTAAATTAGAACCACTTTCTGTCGTTAGATTAGGTTGAAATTTGGTTTACTTACGTAACTTCGGTGACAATGCAATAATATGGTACCATGAAGCTGGTCTCAAGATGGCGTCGGAAGGTGGCCATAGGAACTCCTAAACTAAACAAGATAAAACCGTCGAGTTTGGACTCGTTTGAATAGTCTTGACAAGCACTCTTGTGTTACGTGATATCCAGGGTCTCAAGATGGCGTCGGAAGGTGGCCATAGGAACTCCTAAACTAAACGAGATAAAACCGTCAAATTTGGACTCGTTTAGATAGTCTTGACAAGCACTCTTTTTAGTCTAGTATATAA
The DNA here is from genome assembly GCA_947563715.1 of Lycia hirtaria. NCBI lineage: Eukaryota > Metazoa > Arthropoda > Insecta > Lepidoptera > Geometridae > Lycia > Lycia hirtaria. The sequence continues at coordinate 40,612,954 of OX387378.1, forward strand.
AATATTAATAAAAAAATTAAAAACAAACTTTTTATTTAAATGCTCTAAAAGGAAGAAAATAAATTTTAAATGCAATCAAACCCACCATTTTATTAAATTATAAAATTTATATTGATATACTTAAATAAAAGCTTGTCGCGAGAACACAGACATATATATTTTTTTTTCAAAAGAACAAACTAACTTTAATTCTAAGCAAATGTTACGAACGCGTCAAGTCTTTTGTTGGAATTAAATATTACTTAGTAGATAGGTACGATGTTGTTTGAAATCTCACGACAAGCTTTTATTTATATCAACATAAATTTTATAATTTTATAGAATGGTGGGTTTGATTGCATTCAAAATTTATTTTCTTCCTTTTTTTTTGTCAGCCCTGTTTATACAAACTGTTCCACTGCTGGGCGCGGGCCACCTTCTCATTATGAGAAGGGTTAGGCCATAGTCTGCCACGCTGGCCAAGTACGGGTTGGCAGACTTCACACATCTTCAAGATCATTGAGAACTCTCAGACATGTACGTTTCCTCACGATGTTTTCCTTCACAGTTTGAAGTTGCCGGCAATCAACAATACGCACATAACTTCGAAAAGACAGAGGTGCGTGCCGTGGGATTCGATTCTTCCTTTTAGAGCATTTAAATAAAAGATTGTTTAAAAATAAAAAATAATAATGTGGATTTAATACTAGGTAGGTATTGACTTTCATTCGCTTTTCCCTTTGAAAATCACTAAAGTTAACATTGAGGGAAATTTTAGGGACGGTACATCTAATATGTGGCAACATTTAACAATATACTTTATGCATTGAGTAATAATTTTGAAAAATTTGAATATACATTACATCTTTCATACTTCTTGTAACCAAACTTTCAATAAGAGGTAGTACGAGATTCGTCTATAGCTCGAGAGCTTATTTGTTGCAACCAAGAAATATTAACGTTACTTAACCCACCCCTGTAAAAATTTCAACCTTAACTACTAGATGTTAAAGTTTATTATTAAACTGTACTTTGTACAGTTTTCCTCTCCGCAGTCTCTCAAGGGACTCGCTCGCTGGTTTCATAATGAAACATCTAGTAATGAACGGGAGGGAACTCTGCGGTCAAAGTTGTTGGTGCATTCAACTCTTTGCACTCCTTTTTGCTTTTGCGGTTACAAAATACTTTCTGCTTGCTATTGATGGCTATAACTGAGTTGTACTCTTTGTAAGCTCGTGATGTTACTCTTGCTGGCAGAACCCCATAGTGGGATGCCATATGTCCAAATATTTATTTCATCTTACTAGCTCGTAAAGTTACGTTTCCAAGGCTAATATTGCGTGGAAAAGTTCATTTTGCCCCTAGGGTGGAAAGTAATTTCAAAATTCGAACACGACGGAGCTCTACATTTTCAATACAAAATATTTCCAACCTCTTTGTATAATACCTTCACAAAATTAAGAAAAATAGATCGATTCAAGGAGGTTGCTATCTTAGCTTAAAGAAACACTAAATATTATATTAAAATAACTTAGACATTTTGTATATTTACGTAAAATGTAAATAAAAATGTACAATTTACTTTCTCTTAGCAGTGTCTTGAATTTTTAGAACCATTTACACGAAAAAGGTTTGGATGAGTAAAGAAGAACGCGACCTATGCGATTGTGTCAAGAGCCTAATAGAAGAAAAAAAAATAGAGTAAAAATTTTGTTGTAAATAATGTTCAAAATTAATAAAATGTGTAGATGTAAGTGAACTCACGTGATTATAATGTAACTTTAGGACCAGTAAAGATGCATAAATGCCAAACAGATTTTTCTACTCGAGAAAATAGGTGAGCCAAAAAGTTTCCTCGCTACTTTAAGATGAATATTTTTGTATTGCACTCGGCTGTAAAGTTATTTTATCACGTGTCTTCTTGAATCCATCGCTACGCTCAGGATTCTACTGTCAGACACTCGACGGTAAAATACAACTTTCCAGCCTAGTACAATAAATAACTATTTTTCTAGGCATTCCTGTTGGTTGTAAAAATTACATTTTGCTCAAGAAAATATTTGGTACGATCAATGATTTATAGCACAATCACGCCTTGATTCTCATGGGAGTGTAAGCAGGAACAGAAATGTGTTACACTTGTTTTTTGCTCGACTGCGTAAGATGGGGGGTTATGTTTTCGAGCGTATGTAAGTATGTATTTTCTATTTGATCACCTACAGCCTAAGCAGCTTGACTCCCTCACTCACTCACCACCCTGAGTGTCATAGGCTGTATTTTTGTAATACGATCTCGATTACGATTTGTAGCGATTTTACGCATACTTTCTCACAAAAAAATACATTAAAGATAAAGATAAAGATAATTTATTTGCATACAACACGAGAATTTTATACAACAAGTGCATAAAAGATGTTACACTAAATTTAGTCGCTTAAAATCATGTTGTGCCGATTAGGCGTACAAATGTCAGGTAGGCAGCATCATGCACATGCGAAAAATTAAAAAATAATAATAATTATTATTTGTTATTAGATTAATACACAAACCAAAAATATCTATAATATGACAAAGCAGAAGCAATAAAAGATACACATAATGTCAAATAAAATTAAAATTTGTCATTTAAAAAATCATTGATAGAATAATAACACTTCCGCAATAACAATGCCTTCAACTTTTTTCTAAATAAATTACTATTCTGGTCTCTTATTGACTTAGGAATCTTATTGTAGATTTTAGGACCCATACATACGATGCTATTTTGCATCAGTGCTGTCTTTCCTTCATGTACGCGCCGTTTGTCTTGGTCGCGCCTATTTCTTACAGTAGTATCAGATAGTGTGGGGAATCGCTCCCGGTTTGTTTTTACAAAAAGGGCCGTTTCTAAAATGTATAAACACGGGAGTGTAAGAATTTTATACTTTAAAAAATAGGGCTTACAACTATCTCTTATTTTGAGTTTAAACATTGAACGAATACAGCGTTTCTGCCTTTTAAAAATAATAATTTTATCTGTTGAATTTCCCCAAAAAATAATCCCGTACCTCAAAATTGATTCAACTAACCCATAGTAGGCTTTAAGTAAAGATTCTATATTTAGAGTACGAGCTAGTTTGGCGATGGCATATGTTTGGCTACTTATTCTTTTCGAAAGGTGCTCTATTTGTGATTTCCAATTCAATTTTCGGTCAATATATAATCCAAGAAATTTTGAGCTTTCTACTTCATTTATAATGTTATTGTCATATGTTACATTAATATTACCTTTGTTTGTTTCTCTTTGTCTAAAATGCATTATATTTGTTTTATTTAGGTTAATTTTTAAGTTATTGTTGTCAAGCCAAGATATAACTGAGGTCAAAGATTTAACAATATCGTTTTCATAAGAGTCAAGTGTTTTACATGCTACGGTGATAGTGCTATCATCTGCAAATAATGTCATAGGTTGAGATGTAGCATTAGGCAAGTCATTTATGTATGCTATGAATGAAAGTGGTCCCAGGACACTACCTTGTGGAACTCCGTACACCACTTTGCGTTCATACGATCTATATATTTCTTCTGCTTTCGTGTTAAGATTGACTCGACTGATTTCCGTGATTTGTATTCTATCTGCTAGGTAAGACTCTATCAAATCTAAAACGTTGCCACGTATTCCATACGCTTCTAATTTACTAGCTAAGATTCTGTGATCTACGTAATCGAACGCCTGCGTCATATCACAGAATATGGCGCACACCGGAGTGCTTTTATCCATACATATTAAGACGTTTTTAATGAAATCGTATATGGCCATATTAATACTTCTATTTTTTCTGAAACCCTTTTGTTCATTGCATAGAATATTATTTTTCTCTAAATAATCATTTAACTCATTATAAACATACTTCTCGAAAATTTTTGAAAATATCGATATAAGTGCAATGGGCCTATAGCATTCCATTTTCTCTCTATTGTCTTTTTTAAATAAAGGTTTAATAATGGTCGTTTTCAGAGAACTCGGAAATGTGCCTGTGGATATACACAAATTAATAATATAGCTTAGAGGAGTACATACATACTCACTTACTGATTTTATTATGAAAGTTGAGATTTCGTCATCACCAACACTTTTAGTGTTTTTAAGGTTTTGTATTATTTTGCTTATTTCTTGTGGCGTGCTTGGTGCCATGAACATAGAATCTTTGCTATGATTTATATTAGCAGTCACTTTATATCCTGACTCAGGGACCGGTTTTATTTTATCTATGAAAAAATTATTAAATGCGTTGGCTATAGCTATCGGATCCGTTATATCTTCATTATCTTGTTCAATTTTTGTTATGGCTTCTTTAGGTAAATTTAATTTGGTACTATTTATGATTTGCCATGCAGTTTTTGACTTGTTATGAGATGAATTTATCTTAAAGTTATTTTGTGCCCGTTTAGTTAGAACAATGATCTTTCTAAGACGTTTTGAGTAATTAAGGAACATACTTTTATTAGTTTTTGTAGGATTCAGTCTATATTTCCAAAGTAAATTTCTTTTGTTTTTGCTACAAATTTTTATGCCACGTGATAACCACTTTATGGATTTATTAACTCTAATAATAACTATTTTATATGGAAAGCACAAATTATAGTATAGTTTGAAGTTTGAAAAAAAATAATCATATGCAAGATTTGCGTCAGAAAAGCTGTATAGTTCTTGGAATAAAACATTACTAAGACACATTTTAAATTTATTAATATTTTCAACAGAATAATCACGCTGCTTTTTCCTCCAGAATTTAAGTAGCGCGTTTTTATGGACTGGGAACTTCATTACTAAAGCACTGTGATCAGATAAATCTAATTCGTGCACTTCCGTATTACAAATCTTTTTACAGTTATATGCCATATTATCGATACATGTTTGGCTTGCAAAGCGAGTCGGTTGTTTCACCGCCAATTTAAAATTATGGTTTCCTAGAATTGATTCGAAGTCCGATGTCAAATTAGATGCTTTTAATATATTAATGTTAAAATCACCAGCAATGACGATTTGTTCATATTTTTTGTTACTCGTCATGCTCAATATTTTATCCAGTTTACATAAGAAAGTTTTTAAATTTGATGTTTTAGGTACTCTGTATAAACATATTATCAATAATTTATGTCTAATCAATTCTACGGCACAACACTCAAAGACACTGGTCAGTGATTTTTTTTTAAATTCCGGAACCTCTCTCCATTCATGTCCATTTCTCACTAAGATACACGAACCACCTTTATTTGTACTGTCTCTGCAGAAAGATGCAGCTAGTGTATAATTAGGAACATAAACATGTTGCTCGAAACCAGCCATTATATTATGCTCCGTTATGCACAACACGTCTGAAATAATACTCTTTTCTGCTAGTTGATCCAGGGCAATTACTAGTCTGTCTGTCTTGTTGATGAGACCCGCAATATTTTGATGTAGAATATGAATTATTCACGAAAAAATGAGGATTTGTTTATATTATTATTGAGTGGTTCGATAACATCCTGATTATTATTATTTCCGTTGTTTTTTACTATTCCAGTGAAATAGTTTTTTAATGTCTTGAAATTTGTCTGCATACCAAGCTTGTTAATTGTACCAGAATTCCTAGAGAACATAGTATGATCGTATTTAAGTTTCCTGTTCGAGTCAAATATATATGCGTAGTTATGTGTTAATGCGTCGAGATATAAAAGATTGTTGAAGTTTTCTACTCGTCGATTATATAGTTCCGTCATTTGTCCGTACTTGTATGTAGGTAGACATATTACTATATTTGTATTATTGACTTTCTGTAAAGTCTCTCTAATCATAACGACCAAGTCAAAATAGTTGTTTGTCGTTTTAAAATCGTCTTCTCCTATTATTACTATGCAAACATCTTTCATTGTAAAATCTGCTACTTTTAACTCTATACCCGTGAAGAGTGAGTTTATATTTCCATGAGGCTGAAGATAGTGGCAGAAGTTTTTAACGCTGCCCCACGTGTCCTCCGCAATTGAGAGTAACTTATTACGTTTATCACAGCTTAGAATACAAATTTTAGGTGTAAGTATTGACTTCAGTCCTGATGCTTTTTGTTTTGGGTCAGGTTTCGGTATTTCGTTACTTTTATCTCGTACTTTTGGTAATAGTTCTACGTTTTTTCCCGTAACTTCCTCTATGTCAGCGTTATGCGTCAAGTCAATATGTTCCTGTCGTTTGATAGACTTCTTTTTTGGTGTCACCTTTTTCTTAGCCGGGCTAGTAGAAATTTTCCTAAGCAATTCATTTTTATTTAGTAAATCCTCATTAATACGTTTGAGGTTCAGATTCTCCGTTGACAAACATTCTATCTCCTCATGTGCACTTTGTAATTGAATTTCGAGAGCCTCAATTTTATCCTTTAGATTTTTGTCTTCCAAACTTTCGTCTGAAATATCTGGCAAGCTATTTACAGATCTATCCGGAGTTTGTGATAGTATTTCGCTGTCCGTCTGATTCATCGAGTCAGACGTAGTACGCTTACGCCGAAAAGTAATATTTTCTAAGAAATTCATTTTAACTTAAATGCAGTTACTTTAAAGACTTGTTATGTGTGTCACTGGCTTTATAATAAAAAAATAATAATTTTAAAACAGTAAAACAAGTGTAAAGTATTTTGTAATAAAATAAAGTACAAAAAATGTCACTAATTCTAAACTACGAGTAATTCGAAAAAGAGTCCACAGAACGTAAGGTGACCGATCTCTGCATGCCACTTTGACAAAATTATGACAAATGTTCAGTGCTTATTTGCTAAGTACGTACGGTACCGCCGTCGTCGGCCGTTAGTAATGCCGCACTGTTATTGGTCCATAGATCACAGGTGACTCACTACACTAAATTTTGATCACAACAATGTAAATATATGAGATTTAATTATTTTATTCTGTTACTAAAACATATTATATAACCACGACAGTATATTTCACGTATTGTCATAGATTTTACACTTGATTTTAACGAAATAGCTCACTTGATTTAAGTTGTTTACAAAATGAAAGTGAATTGTTCACGTCACAGGTTATTTCAGATTTTTCCAAGATATAGCGAGTTATTGTGATCACAAACACTGTCACCGAAAAATCACGCAACGAGATTACTATTACAACAAGAATTAGTGTCGAATAAGCACTTAAAATATTTATCCAAATAAAATCGCGTAAGAGTAATGTTTACTCGACGGCCGCGCCATCTACCCTTTAATTCAACAGCGTATTAAGCGTAACGAAATCGTATCTACAGTCGAGTATTTTGTTTTACTTGTATTGATGGCCACAACTTGTATGGATGGCTAGAAATAATAGACAAAATCAGAGAGGTAGCAAGCAGCGATCAGACCCCATTAATATGTGCGCTTATTTCGTATACCAAACAATTAAAAAAAAAACAGACTACAAAAAGTATACAAACCGATATAATTCAATATTCAAGATTTTCGACTCTTTTTCCGAGAAAGGTTCTCTCAGAATTCGCCTTTGAATTTGCGATCAATTTGCATTTCCAGTGTAAATCCACAACTCACCTTCCGTAAGGCGGCGCTCACAATATTTCACCCCACCCGAGCTATTTGTAAGTGCTTGAATACTTTATTCATGAAGTTAACATAATCTCACCTTTTTTAGTGCTCTAAGCCTTTGCGCTAAGTAATTGTAAATTGTTAGTATCTTCTAAAAACTTTTTAGCCAGAAAAAATTAAATAAGTGATATTTAAGGCTTGGTTAAGCTGTTTTACAATTCTTGGATTAAATTAATATAAATAGCCAAGGCAGTGTCGAAACACACATATGGAAGGGTTCCGTAGCTAATAATGTAATCTAAAAAAATACTTGACGAGTATTGTTTATTTAGACTTCTTTACAAAACGGTCAGTTACCTCTGTACTATAACCTAATCGTTTCACATATTTATTTCTATATCTAAAAAAGTTGTAGTCACAGAATGTTCAAAATAATATTCATTTAAAGTATTTGAAATTCACTTTTGGAGGGCTATAGCACACATCACATGATATATATATTCAACCTTTGTTTTATTTTAACAGACATATTCAACGATACTCCACATGATGAAAAAAAAAAAAAGGAAATCAAAATGGAGAATGGTGGGGTTGAAAGAAAATCTTCCCTTCTTTAGACGTATGTTACCACAATTTTTCAATTTTTTGAAAATTTTACTACGGCATTCTGTAGCTGTTTATAGTAAATATCTACATGCCAAACATTTATGTTCGACTTACTATATAGTCTGTGAGTAAAATGACTGTGATATATGGGCAGACAGACAGACATAGCTTACTTATAAGGGTTCCTCTTAATTATTACGGAACCCTAAAAATAGTGTAAAAAATGAAAATATGTAAATCTTGATTCTTACCCTATTTTTAGGGTTCCGTATTAACAGTAACTAAGATCACACAATTTTTCAGCCCATTTCAAACTATTTATCACCTCTATTTTAAAATGTATCCCAGAACTACAGAATTCTACGCCCAATTCTTTACCTAAAACATCTAATTTAACATATTCAGTCAGTTACTTCCAACCACACAAAGTAGAAAGTAATGAAACATTTTGGTCTGTATACGCAACTGAAATTCATACACTCCTTAACCAAAGGACTTTGTTTACATCATTAACAATACCAAAATCATTTACAGTATTTCTGAAGTTTAATTAACAAAACTCGGAATCAGAGCGCGAGGACGTGTGAACCTTTGCCGAAATTAAACTTTAGAATAAAGTTAATTATGAGTCCCCCTCGTAATGAAGGGATGAGGCCCTCATCAGGAGCTGGCGCGTGGCAGGAGACCTCTCACGCCTTCCTGAGGACTTAAGCCTATTTAGCATACACTCGAATACAAACGTAATTATGATTATGTCTCTTACATACTCTACGTATGTATATACGTTCAACTTGGGATAAAATTGTATCATTACTTTTTTTTCATTACACTAAGTCGGGAAGTTCGGTTATCTGCTATAGAACCAGTGTGGAAACCCGTTTGTACAACCGAATAAGTCAGTAAGTAAGTAAGTGTGTCCTTTGGATAAAAAAATTTACCTGACTGTACCTATACATATATGTCTAGTACCTGAGATCTAGATCTAGTACCTGGACATTAAAGGTCCGCTCGAATTTTTTAAGACTGAAAATACGGGCAAGCCCGGAAACACTAAAAATTTAACTTAGCTAGATCGATTCATCGTCCCGGAATCTACTTACATACCAAATTTCATCAAAATTTTTGGAGCCGTTTCTGAGAATAGTAGTTAAATCTACATTCCTCCAATATTATGCAAATCATTGACTTCATCTCTCCATTTGACTGCGGAAAGCCTTCAGTACAAACAACTCTTGGTCAAACTTAGTGGTCTTTCCGAGCATTGAAATGGTTCTTCCCATGGTTGAAATGGTTCTTCCTATGGTTGAAATGGTTCTTCTAACCATCATGTTCAGAAACGACAACAAAATTTGAGGCACAAGGTCTTATTAATACAATTAAACTGCTAACGGTGACTAAATCTTATCACTGTCTGTCAGGAACTACCAGTGGTAATCTACTGTCTTCATCAGATCCTCCTTATCATGTAAAATGGAAGTTAGCCAATATAACAAAACAACATAAACTAGACTATCTTAGCACTTTCCACTAGAATATTACAGTGGAAATCTTTCAGCACCATCTTCAGGCGTCTTCTGACGACATCTTCATTATGTAAGGTACCTAAGACAAAGCTAACGAACTCAAGCTCGACTATCTGAACACTTTCAATTAAAGTGTTCCAGTCTCCTCGCATCTATACTCAGATCAGTTTCATGTCATAATAATATGGCATTCTCAAACAATTTCTATAAGCATGCATAATTTCAATCCATTCAAAAACCGGTAAATGAGACAAATTTAACTTGGAAAGTTTAATTACAGGGTAACCTATCTTTGAACAGAAATACATTTGTTTGAATATTAATACTAATCTAATACATTTGTTTAAATATTACTTGCCAGAATCCGTTTCAAAGAACTACTTGATTCCAGATGTTTTACTTGACACTAGTTGCTGATTCTATATGTTATTTAGACATAAATTGTATTTACACGATGAATAAAATTATCTTTATGTTTCTGTTTTAATATATCCAAAAACTTAATTATTTGCGACGGTTTGGTTATCAGATATATCTATTGTCAAGTTATATTCGTTAGATTTATGTTTGTTACACACATTAACTTTCGTATTATAATGATGCAGTTATCATAAAATATCATTTGAAAAAAAAATGGACGAAAATTTGAAACTTTGACGTTTGAAATTTCCGAGTTCGGCATATAGATAGGTAACTGATAACATTGGGACAGATGAAACTAAATAAAAGTTTGTAAAGCATAGTGTATATTGGAAACCCAACATCTTTGGATAAACTAAAAGTATAAGAATGCAATTATAGTTGAACCAATCCTATGGCCATAAAATGATTTAACGACACTTTTCGTCCCAGCCGCGGTTCCACGTAATTACCGAATATGGAACCTATTTTATGGACCTCTATCCGATTTAATTCTCCTCGTTATACATGTCTCTACTTTATGAGCCGATTTTCATCACCCATTTCGCAGAGCCATTTCAATTGAAAGCTTAGAAAATTATCTGGTGTAATTTAATATCCTTTTTACTTTATTAGCTACTACGTTTTTACTATCGAAGACTTAAAAATTGCAATTACAATATATAACTATATAGTTCAGGCAAATTATAAAAAACAAAAAAATCTCCGAATGAAGTTACGGGCTGAAAATTGGCATCGTTATATATAACGATAACGATACTATAAGAGATAATTTATCATATTTGAAATTTCAATGTTCCCAAAAATCTATCCTGGGAGAATTCCACTACCATGGAAAAACCTCTGTCCCATAAAAATAGACAAGTTTCAAGTATAGCGCACGAACAGAGGCGCGAGGGTGTTGGGTGTCAGGTGTATGTGTGTATGTTTACACACATACACCTGAAAAACATTACTCTGTCCTTGCACAGTCGGATAAAAACAAATACAATCGGACCCTCGGTTCATCCGCTACTTGAAACTCGTCTAATTTTATGGGACAGCGGTGTGGAATTTCCCCAGGATAGATGTTTTGGGAACGTTGAAATTTCAATTAAGATATATTATCTGTTACATCTCTACTAATATTCAGCCTGTTATATATGTACTTAAAATTTTCGGATCAATGCTATGTAATTTTACTGTAATACTATTTTTAAGAAGCTAATAAAAATAGTTATAACGAAAGAATTTAACGTATTTCAAGCGTTCACTCAAGTCTATTTTTTATTATACAAGATTATTTTTTTGTGCAAAAACATAATCTTGTATAATCTTAGTAAAAATTGACAAACCAGAAGCGGCATTTTGTACAAAATTTAAGTATTTTTATATTAAAACGCTGGGGATATTAAGGTCGCTTTATTAAAACTCTCATCCGGCAAGTAGGTAAGGTAGATATTACTCAGTTTCGCTGATAATGCTGTTATATTAATTTTTTCTCATCCTCTAACGACGGCAGTAACGGACTCCGAGGTTTACCTTTACAATTTCCATGCCTTTATGGGTTTGTTATATTTACATATAATCTTTATACATATTATGTAGATCCCTTTAAATACTTATACTTTAAATACTAATGTAATACCTTTAAACGAGCAATTTTTGTATATATGTATATATATAATCTGAATCTCGGATTTTAATCAAATTTGGTTTGTAGGTAGATTAGGGGACGATAAATCGATCTTGCTAGGTTTCATTTTTAGTGAACCCGGGTTTGCTCGTATTTTTAGTCATAAAAACCGAGTGGAGCTCGGTCGCCCAGGTACTATTATTAAATTATGTATCTGAACCATGTATAACAAAAGCAAACCTCGCAAATTCAAAGTATAAGGTTCGGCTCAAAGCGAGTAGCTATCTCTCTCCCGCATTACAACATTTTTGAACATATAAAATTACAAAGTGAGAATATTACAAAAGTTTGAGACAGTTTTGTTTATTCAGTTGAGAGAAATGTTTAAAAAAAAGTTTTTCTTCGATATCTTTTAACTGAGCTGAGAAGTTCCAGGAAATATGTTCTTCTAACCCAATACCAATATTTTATTTTATTATTTATTTATTTAATTCAATGTAGAGCTGTCTTTATAGGATTACCTACTGCAATATGAGTAATAAAATATACTAATATCCAAACATCTGGACAAATTGAAAAAAAAAGCCAGATGAGATCGGGCCCTCAGCTAACTTCGCTTTGAATGATTTCTTGGTAAATGCAATGGCTTCTCGATTATTTTCATGTTTTAACGGACTCGTTGTCGACCTGTGCCCTAACTTGTGATGAACACTGCTGTGTCTGAGCGTCAAGTCTCATGAAGTTGTGTTAAATAATCGCAATAATCCACTTTATCGACGTGATAAATATGTATATCTTTATGACAGATTTCTAGAATAATCTTTGAGCTAAGCCACGGACAGACTATCAAACATGACGTTACTATAAGGATTCCTTGTTGACTACGGTACCATAATTACGGGTTCACGTTCAAGTGTAGAAAACTATCTTCTCCTTTTTGACGTGACAACGTCTAATAAATCGATGAACGCCAACTGCACGCACGAAAAAGGATGGCTCATTGTCCCGTTACGCTCATTGTAACGGGTAGTGTTTTCATCAATGTTTTGTTATGACGTTGTCACGTTAAACTATCGTCCGTAAACAGGCAACCAATATTTTTTTTACAGAAACTTGTGTAATAGGTATAACTGGCGAAAATCGCGGTCCCAACGATTTTCCATCGCGCTTATCAATATTTCTATTTTTGAAACGTGCGGTAAAACTTTCAATTTGAAACAATGTAGAACATTTTCCGACATGGCGGCGCCCGGGGCTGTTTATACAGCGCTCGCGGGAACATTGCATTTATAATCGAGTTTACTGAAAAACCGGAACAATACAGCGCCTTCAAATACTACAGCTTTTCTGAATTGGAAAGAGATGAAAATATTATTTACACCCATTGATTTCAATATACAATATGCACGTTAACTTGGTGCAGGTTTTGTCGTTAAGTTAAATATTTATCTGATGCTTTTAGTGAGTGTGAACCAAGATGGTAATCACACTTGGAAAGAGAACTTGGCCTTATAGGGAAACTCAAAGTCATGCAACGAATTATGGAGTGGGCTTTTTTTTTATTTAGAAATAGGTTTGCGCTTGACCGCCAACTCGCGTGATGTTAAGCTATGGGCTATGCTCGGAGTCTATCTACTAGATTGAATCAGTAGTAGTAATAAGAGAGAGAGAGAGAAAGAGAGAGAGAGAGTAAGATGTACAAAATGTGGGCGTCACTGTACTAAACATCGTACGGCGTCGACTGACTCCTGAGGTGCCTCCTCAGGATGCGTACCCTATTTTTTTTTTACCCCCTACTGACTAAAACCTCACGGTGTTCCACCTTAGCGCCAAAGCTGCAGGTACGCTTCCGAACTCCACCGCAGATAGGATGCGTACCCTGAGGATGGGACTCTGACAGTCCCAAAACCGATTGGAAGGCATCGCTCTTTTTCGTGTGTTTTTTTCGGTTAATTAAATAATAAAAATGTCGGCGTGCAGTGACGGGGGGTCGCTGGTCGGCCCATCGCCTACATAAACGCCTCAAATCCTGTAACTGACTTACAGTTTTCTCGGGAAGAGATGCAGCTGGTACATTCTGTTTTTCTTTTCTCCTAGTCTAGCATGAACTAGATTAGAATATTAAATTAAAATTAGAAATATTCATGCCAATCTATGACTGCAATACATTTCCTGGAACAAATGAATATTCTTTCGGCAGTGTAGTTCTGTGAAGTCGGGTGCGTTATACAAATCACTGTAATCACCGGTGGCGGTCGTTCGACTATCGCGTGTTTGGGATCGGCGCGTGTGACCTGCCTTTGTATTGCAGAAACTAGAGACCTACGGTTACCGTATTGGCCTATTTATACATCAGATGTATAAATAGGCATTCAACTGTTGCCAAAAAGAAACCAGTTGTTGAAGGTCGACAGCTTAAGCCTCCTTGTGCGTGTAGAGATAAATGTTATGAAAAAATCGCTCATGAGAAAAGACTTCAAATTTTCAACGAATTTTGGAAAACATGCACTAGTTGGGATCAGTGTCGACAGTTTATAGCTAATAATGTAACAAAAGAACAAAAACGTGTAATGAAGACTAATGGAAATTTAGATACTGACAGAAGAAAATTTACATATAAATACAGACTCATTGTTGATTCAGAATGCAAAAAAGTGTGCAGGGTGATGTTTCTTAACACACTTAATATAGGAGAGAAATTTTTGAAGATTAGTTTGGAAAAACTGCTTGACGGTGGGCTAGTGGCCCCTGACCGAAGAGGAAAGCATACGCCTGCTAATAAATCTCCTCCGATAGTAATTCAATCGGTAATAGAACACATCAATATGTACCCCAGTTACGAAAGCCATTATTCAAGGGAAAAGAGCAGACGAAAGTTTTTAGGCCCAGACTTAAACATTCCTACTATGTATAAACAATACAAAGAGTGGATGGCAGAAAAAGATATGCCTTCAAATTTAGTAGCAAAGGAGTGGTTATACCGCAATGTTTTTAATACAAAGTTTAATTTAAGCTTTAAACTTCCATCAATAGATACCTGTGATGACTGCGATGCTTATCAAAGGAAGCTCCTTGATGCCAAAGATAAAGAAACCAAAGTTATTATAGAAAAAGCTAAGGATGGGCATGATATTGCTGCTGAAGAGAGATATAAATTGAAGAAGAAAGACAAAAATAAAGCAAACGAAAGTTCAGGCGAAAAAAAAGTTTTAATGTTTGACTTGCAAAAGTGTATGGCAACACCAAACTTGACTAATTGTAAGTCTTTTTACTTAAGAAAACTTTGGACATTGAACTTGACAATTTTTGATTCAACATCTAATATTGCAACAAATGTCATATGGTCTGAAAATATAGGCGGACGAGGAGGAAATGAGGTAGCATCTTGTCTGATTCGCTGGGCGGATGAAAACAAGGACAAAATTGCACACGTAAGAGAGCTTACTTTCTGGTCTGATAATTGCGCGGGACAAAATCGTAACTTAATGGTGGTATTGGCTTACATGTGGTTACTTAATAAATATTCACATCTAAGAGTAATAAACCACAAATTCATGCTGAAAGGTCATACTCATATGGAGGTAGACCAAATACACTCCCAAATAGAGCAAAAAAAGAAACGACTGAAAACAATGCAGATTGCTGTACCACGAGACTGGTCGCAATTCATTAGAACTTGTGGAGGAAAGAGGAAATTTGATGTCTTTGAAATGCAATCGCACCATTTCAAAGATTTGACTGCATTGTACAAGAAAAATGGGCCATTTGTTGCAAGAAAAAAGAATAAGGAAGGAAAAGACTTTAAAATATCAGAATGTGTTTGGTTGCAAGTTAGACAAGAGCAATCTGTAATACTGATTTGTAATACAAGAATCTTGTATTACAAAAATACTTTTGCTGAGGATTTTTCCGAAATATCGCTTATACGAAATGTATCCAAAAAGATTGGGCTTCCAGAAAATTTACCGAGACCGAGACTAAATGAGAAACCCATATCGACGGCTAAATACAATGATTTGATGACATTGCTGCAATGGGTACCGGAGGAATTGCATCCGTTCTATAAAAAATTGACTCATTCAAGCAATGAGTCAGATTTTCCTGAAGCTGACGATTAAAATTAAGATAAATAATTATAAAAACTGATTACTTTTACTTTAATATTTTTATTTTGAGAAATTCACAAGAAATGTTATTTAATTGTAGGTACTTTGACCTTATCTAAACGGAAATAAGACTAAGTTTAATTTTATTTTTCAAACAAGACATAATGCTTGATGTTGTAATAGAACCCTAAACCCAATAGTATAACTTAAAAAATATTCAAGCATAAAGTAATATCTTCAATTAGAAATACAACTTTTTGACTACACCTCAAAATGTACAAGCATAAGGTCGGATAATACATTTTTTTATAAAAAGTATAGTTAATACTAATATTTTTAATATTATTATCCCTAAAAATGATAGGCACAAAAATTTGTTGTAACATCATCATTCGTTGATTTACGTAAAAGAACAATAAAATGTGATTTTATTTGAAAATACTAACCAGATTTTTATTTGCCTCTCCTGAAAAGTTGATGATTCGGACATAAGACCTTATGGGTCTCACGTCGAGATCTATTGCTCCATTCTTATTAACACGCTTTTATTAGGTCGACCTGTATGTAACTAACTATGTAATGAAATCTAAGGTAACTAATTTAACCATCTTCCAAGGATCGTAGCGTCTTGAAAATTGGCAGCTGCATGTAGTTCTGATGACAATACAATAATATGGTACTGTCGAACTGATCTGATGATGGAGCCGGAATATATGAACTAGAACTTCATGATGGAACATCGTATCATAGCTGTGTTTGGATTTGTTAGAAAAGTCTTGTAATGAACTTTGACCGCAATAATTTGTAGCGTGTTTTTTAGTTTTTTAAACTGTAATTTATACATCTATTGCTCCATTCTTATTTTTCACTTATTTTGTTTTCAAGTGGCTTACATCTTACTCTCTAATTCCTTCTAGCCCCCTAATACCGTCTTTTTCTAATCTTATCATCTAACTACGGGCAATTGTTGTATCCAACGGCCTCATGGTCTTTAATGTTTTGCCTACTACGTAAGTAAGGGAAAATATAAATTATTTTATGTAAGTATGTATGTAAATGGATTCATAAAATAAACTCAAATAAATCCTAGTCATAATACTATCAACATCCGTAACTTTAACTTCGTGTCAAATATACCTTCGAAACAGGCTATATGCCTAGATTTGAAGGTTCTTGATTTTTTGTTCAAAAGATTAGAAGTCAAATTACTTAATTATTGCAGGAGTTTCGACTACTATTTTGGAGAAAAATCAAGAACCTTCAAATCAGGGTATGTTCAATATTTGCAATGGAGTCAAAGTTGCCCACATTGACAGTAATAGGTAAGTATATACTAGTATGTGAAATAAAATAACATATCATACTGATTCGGACAAATTCGGAAGAAAAAGGTGATCTAAATTGTTTTTTGTTACGTAATACTTATTTAGATGACAAAATAAGTTTTGTTGAACGTTTTAATATTGTTTACTAGTTTAATCCTTGATGACTTACGATTTTTTTCCTATATCCAGTCATTTTACATCTTTAAAATGTTGGTATTCCCGAGTGAGCCTATATTTACCACCCTAAGAGCCTTAATTAATATAACAACTTGCGTGACCTACCATAGACAATATTATTTATATATTAACTTACTGTTTACATAACCATAGAGAATCCTAACCATATCCGAGCAAAGCAAAACAATTCCATCTCGCCTACCTCCCAGATTATGCAAAACGCTCTTGCTCGATTGACTAGTGTTATCCACTAGATTTGTGTGTTTGTTTCGCTCAAACAATATGCTGTACTTGAAACGGAACTGGAATCGTAGAGCTTGGGTATGTTCGAGGCAAGCTTATCAATGATATGCCTATGTAAGCAAATGATGTGTAAGTAAAATGACGAGGTATTTCAATATCTTACAGGGATATTTGTTAATCCGTTCATATTTAGCAAATGTGCATGTAAGTACCTACCTATGTGTGTTCATCAAACATGGCTAGTACCAACGATTTATATTTACTAAACTAGTACTTAAAATGTGCGCGGTGACGTCACAATCTCTCAACCACAAGAAGTCCACAGCTGGACATTGACTTTCCACAATGGTTTTTTTCCTATAATTTAGGAAATTTTTCCTATATTCCAGTTAGCGCGCGGGGTCTACCAACGCAGTCACATTTAATAAAATTCGTTTGTCCATCTCGTGGCTGGTCTTCCTACGCTGCGCTTGCCGGTGCGTGGTCTGCACTCGAGAAATTTTCGATCCCTTCGTCAATTCTACGTACTATGTGCCCTGCCCACTGCCACTTCAACTTGCTAATCCACTATGCTGTGTCGGTGCCTTTCGTTCGACTGATCTCTTCATTTCTGATTCGATCTCGAAATTTCTAACCTCTGGCTCGTTGCGTGATTTTGAGCTTCCTTATAATTAAGGCTCATAATTAATGAACAGTTCTTAAGAAGGCTCTTCTCGGTGCGTCGAACACACGCGTGCATCGTACTTGTTTAAAAAGCTTGATGATTCATCCAATACGATGTTTGCAAAAGAAGCTCTGAATAAAAAACACCTTCGGTCTACTTTCACCAATTTTCCATATAGTCACGAAATCAGAAGTGCTGAGAATTACCTCATAAAATACGTGTTTTTGTAAGCTCCTGAAAACTTTATAGTAAAAATGTTGGTTATTTGGGATTTCCAATATATTTACTAAGTTCAAATAGATAGAATAATATTATCGGGCACAGTCAGGGGTGGGCTGTTTGACTGATTTATGTATTACATATTTATGTAGTTAGTAAGTTTAATAGATAGAATAATATAATGTTGTACATTTTATATTAGTATATGTTACTTAATTAGTTCACCAATTAAGTTTAAATTGAAATGTTTTTTACATTTATAATTTCTGAGCTTGTTATAAGCAGCGTAAGTTTGTGTAAAAAAGCAGACTTTTGGAGGTCTGTCCTGGATTTTTACTTCGATAGAGACCTAGATCTACAAGATATTTGAATCAAGATTTGTTATTTACATCATAAAGACACACGAGCTCTTGTATTGAAAGCACAGCGAGTCGGCTGCTCTTAATATAAAAAACACTGTTGCTATAGACCCAGCCTAAGAATTTATGTCATACACATGAAATATATATGACAGGTGAAAGGTTTATAAGGCGAGATGTATTTTCTTTTACTAAAATATGTTTAAGGAACGTCTTCGCTAACAAAAAACGTTACTCCTGCTAATAATTCTGTTCTCGACAGCTACATAATCTTGACAATGGCAACATTTCTTAGAAATTATTGCGCATTTTCACGCCTATAATAATTCATTTCAATATTTTCCCGCCGCCTTTTAAAACTCAGATTGCAAATGAAATGTAAAGGTTACGTTTTAGGGTTCTGTATACAAAACTGAAACAGAACCTGTACGCTGAGTCAAATTTCCCTATAAAATGTTTATCCTAAGTTACTTGATGAGAGACAACAGAACTAGAAAAATCGGCCAAGTGCGAGTCGGACTCGCGCACGAAGGGTTCCGTACTACAAAGTTTAGTTCTGTTTATAAAATAACGAGAAATCAACGAAATTCCAAGTAGTAAATTGCAAACTTATAGGTAGGTTTTCGATACACATCCGGGCAGCATGACGACGCTCGCACACTCAGGCACTCACGCTCGGTCACTCAAGTCTGTTTTGAGTCGAAAAATCCGACTATATTTATTTAAAATGTGTGAAAACCACGTTAGTTTCCATAGTAAAATGCAATTTTACGGTTATTTTTCCTTGTGAAGTAAAAAAATAATAAAACAAGATTTCGCGATTTTTGTTCAAGCCTCGAGTGACTAATTAATAATGTTAAATTAACAATGACATTACTAACGTTGTAAATTAACGTGATATTTATTTCTTCATTAATCTAAATCGATTGTGGAGACAAATTGTGATCAAACATAGATTAATTTATTTTATATTTAAAAGTATATGGAACCATCAGTAACTTTATGCTCGCGTTTCATTTTCAAAGTTTTTGTATTTAGAACACGCAAAGAGAATCAAATAAAAATGTTGGGAGAGCTTAGGAACGGACGTTGACTGGGAAAGAATGAAGCTACAATGTTTCGAATTCGACGGGAGCTTGCGTTCGGCTTTCATTATCGTTTTTCATTGCGTTAAACTTTTTGAAAGAGAAAATATCCAAGAAAATTAAAAACAAATGAACAAACAACTTTCTTACTATATGCACTGGCAAGCGTAGCGTAGGAATACTAACCACAAGGTAAACAAAATACTAAATACAAGTGACAAAAAGATGTCTAGATGTAAGAGTTTTAGAAATCCATGGCCTATGTTCAGTGGACTTCTTGTGGCTGAGATGATGATGTTGATGATGAACAATTTTACAGGCACATAATACTATAGTAGTGAGGTATAGATACAGAAGACTCACGCAAATAAATACATAATTTTGCTACGACGCAATAAAGTCAGCCCGCACAGTCGCTAAGTAGATACTATTATACAGTGTATGTCTTCTGTACTTCTGTATAAGTATATACAGGTATATGCATGTATTCAATATTTTATGTTATGGTTTAGCAAAACTGTGAAATAAGCCGATCGCTCGGGCATATCTGTTTACAGAGTTTAATGACGTAATTACTGTTAATATTAGTTGCAGGTATATCGTTATCTTGATGGTTATTGGAGTTTACTATCATGACGACCGGAAGGTGGTCGAAGGTATGCCACCATTGTATGGGATCTATCTTCTACGCTAACAACATAATAGTTAATATTATGTTAACTATGTAGGTATGTTAAAATGATTATTACATTGTACTCAATAGAGAAAGGACATATTATGAGGATGGGGAGGGGATAGTAATGTGTGTTAGAAGGCCCTAGGTATGGCGGTAAGCGGCAGAACCGGTTTAGATGAAATTTCAATTAAACGAATTTGAAAGTACAAAGTTTAATTATCTGGGGGCACGGCAGTGGCCCCGGGCAAGTCGAGCGGCAAGGCCACGCCGTACCATCCTTTTCTCGAAGCCATTCAGAGCAATTTCGACCCCCTGTAACTTTGTTGTGGGTAAAGCTAGAAGCCTGAAATTTCAGAGACTAAGAGAGTATATTAGTACTAAGAACATTTCCAAATTTCATTCAATTTTAACATGTAGTTTAAGAAATATTGCAAGTCAAAGTTCCTTGATTTTGTCACTGACACACTCATCTATCCATCTACTCATTATTTTTTTTCACAATCAGATCACAAAAGACGGATTTATGAGGTAACCATAAAGTTAAAAAAAACAACCGAATTTAAAACTTCCGCCGTTTGTGTAGTCGGTTGATAATGGAGATAGTTGCTAAGTTAGAAAATAAAAAATGCTTAAATTGTTATACTCGTAGAAACACCTGGAAATTATATGCATTAGATTTATAAAGCAAAAAAGAAGTTTCGAAATCGGTCCACAATAATAAACTAAAAAATTAAACAAAAAAAAACGGCCAAGTGCGAGTCGGACTCGCGCACGAAGGGTTCCGTACCATTATTTATAAAAATAGCAAAAAAATCACGTTTGTTGTAAGGGGGGCTCCCTTAAATATTAATTTTATTTTAATTCAATTATTTATTTTTAAAGTGAATAATATAACTCAATATTCTGTGAATATTTCAAGCGTTTACCTGTTGCCGTTATCAATATCGAGCAAAAATATCACGTTTGTTGTATGGGAGCCCCCTTAAATATTAATTTTATTCTTTTTTAGTAGTTTTTGTTATAGCGGCAACAGAAATACATCATTTGTGAAAAATTCAACTATCTAACTATCACGGTTCATGAGATACAGCCTGGTGACAGACGGACGGACGGACGGACGGACAGCGAAGTCTTAGTAATAGGGTCCCGTTTTTACCCTCTGGGTACGGAGCCCTAAAAATAAGTAGAAAAAAAAACATGTATGAATAATCGTGAACTTTCAGTTGAAATAAGAGAGTTTCTTAACTAATGCGCTATAAAACACAATATTTCATTTACAAGTCACAAATCCCAACAAGTCTTCTCGAAAGAAAAGTTCCAATCAATCAATATCTGTTGGGCAACTGTTGGATCCAAGCTTTGTTTAGTTTGCAGAGACAACAGCTGAGCGCGCCAGTTCGTCAGTTATTGGCAAAGTTGTCGGTCAAGATCGATTGCTTTTTGATGGGATTTGTAATTACGTTAGCGAGAGATAATTTGTTTGCATTACAAGTGTTAAATTGCATTAACTAATAACCAATACGTTACAAGCAAGTTACGATTGATACGCTGTTGAGTGTACGTTTTTTGTGAGAAAGTATGAGTAAAATCGCAGTAATAGATTACAAATGTGCATTTTTTAGAATAATTTTGGTAAAATCACTAATTTATTACGAAAAAGTTTGTTGGAGGTTGCGAAAAACATTTTTTTTATATTTAATATATTTATATATTACAAAAAATACTCTTAATAATCGATTTCATATTACAATTTAATACATTTATTACTTACTATAGTAAAATAAAGTACAATTCACTTCTCATTTCTGCGTCAGTAATTAAGACGACCTAATTTTGGAAGATTGTGCTTGACACAAATATATTCCTTAGATAATTGTACTAATTCACTGATATTGTTCGAAATATCTCTAGTATGCGATAATTTTGTAGTATGTATTAATCACCTATTTATTTATTTATTTTTTATCAGCCCTGTTTGTACAAGCTGTCCCACTGCTGGGCACTTGGCCAGCGTGGCAGACTATGGCCTAACCCTTCTCACAATGAGAAGATGGCCCGTTCCCAACAGTGGGACAGTTTGTACAAACAGGGCTGATAAAAAAAAAATATATATATAAATCTCAAAAACGTAAAACGTGCTTAAACAGTCGGGTAAAAAGATAAAAAATGGTAGGCCAGTGGCCATCCACAACAAAATATACACAATATTTTTAGGGTTCCGTACCTCAAAAGGAAAAAACGGAACCCTTATAGGATCACTTTGTTGTCCATCTGTCCGTCTGTCCGTCCGTCCGGGTGTTAAGACCTTTATCTCGGGAACGCGTGAAGTTATCGAGTTGAAATTAAAATCATATTCGCAGATCCATAGTATCTTGCTTCAGAAAGAAAAATACAATTTCTCAGTTTTCGTAAAAAAAGTTACAGCCGAATATGTCGTAAAAAACGCACATTTCGACACTCACAAGGGAATCAAACCCTATGGGGTACTTCCCGTTGACCTATAACTTTGAAATTTGGCAATAAGCATTGTGTTATAGTACACATATAGGAAAAATTCCGAAAATCGGGCATTTTTAATTTAATCACAAAAAATAGTGTCTTTATGCAAGGAATGAGGGCCAAATTTTAAAGTGAATTAACCGTATCATGTGGGGTATCATATGAAAGAGCTTCATTAGCATAAGCTAAAACAGGTTTTACAATATTTTTACGATATATATTTTTCGATTTATGAAGGAAAATATTAAAAAAAAAATATGATTTCTCCATTTTATCTACTAGTTTGTACGGAACCCTCGGTGGGCGAGTCTGACTCGCACTTGTCCAGTTTTTTTTATTTGAAATATGACTACCAACATACCTAACTCTATTTGCTTTTTAACCGACATCCAAAAAGAAGAAGGTTTTTAGTTCGACTGTATGTTTGCTTAGTGATTATTTCGCCAATTATGATCTGATTTTGATGATTTTTTATTTAGTAGATCATACTTCAGAGGTGGTTCCATATAATTTTCCCATGTCTTTATTAAAATCGATTCAATATGAATTTTATATTTTCGGATTTTATAAAGGAATAACTGGAAAAATATGCCATTCATATAAACGAATTGCGAATTTTGAAGTCGGTTTTTTTCATATTTTTAAACTATAATTATTCTGTAATAGGTATGTGTAGTTTATATATTTATTGTAGTCAAAAGGCATTTTATTAAAAGGCCCATTTAAAAAAAATACTAACGTGATGCATATACGATCTCACCTATGAATTTTTACATTTCATAGTTATACAAATGACATACTTGATTATAGGTTACAGTATTCAATTCCATTCCAAATCCATTAACCAATTAATCCATTGTTGAAGACAGTTTTACTTCGCTGCCACTAGATGGCGTTGTACATAAATTAAAACACGCAAACGGCTACGCGAAGAATTGTATGTACCATTTCAGTGCAACTTAGTTCAATAAATACAAATACACTTGATACCACATCGAGTTTTAATATAGACAGAGCATTCTGTAACATCCATTAACACCATAAAGTCGACGCACTTCTTTGACTATAGCTAAGATCTCATCGAATGGTTTAACATCTTAAAGTGATTCAGTCTATTTTGGGTGATACAGATACGAACTAGGTATATGACTGCACCTTATTTAAAGTGATAAGCCCTGTGTCATACATTCCTTAACTCCTAATAATTGTATGACAAATTGTCTTGGAATGTTATTAAAGTGTTAGTCTGCCTCTATGCCTGATACCGGATTTAACCTAGATTTTGGATCAACCTGAAATCGTGTGTGACCTGTCACTGGCTCTATGAATAATAAACGCACTAACACGCTTCAGCTGCCACAAGAGCTAGATAGCTAATAGGCTAGTTGCCTAAATTTGAAAACTTGGTTAAATATATACTTTATTATCTATTTTATCCCAAAAAACCTATATTTTAAAGAAAAGCAATATTTGCATTACGTATTTTGTATTAAAAAAAAAATAAAAAAATTTAGATTTCCCTTGAAAACGATGAATTTATTTATTTATTTACACAGGAAAACGATCTTAAATAACATTTGCATAACAGTCCTCACTAGAATAGTGTCATGGCGTCTTGAATGACGTCACAGTTTGCGAAATCCATGCGAAATCAAACTGTTTACATCTGCGTCAAGTGTCAAAACAATACGGAGTAACCATAGTAACCTACTCTGTTGTCTACGAAAACATCAACAACAAATTGCGTGGCGTGACGTAACACTTTCTGATTAATGTTCGCTGTCACGTGACTTATTGCCTATTTTTTCGAATTTATTTTCTAAAAATATTAATAATCTTTAACTTTTATGAGAAATAGACTGTTTTTTTCTTATCTACGTCTCTTCATTTACAATTAGAAACTATAAACCAAGCAATTCGTTAATAGTGGAAACAAGCCTATTACGTATCTACAACTATCTCACGGGTAATGAGAAAATATTGTCGATTATACGCAAACAGCTATGGATATATGCCACGATAAGCTGTGTCTCTACGAAATTGAATCAGAAAATAATAAATTCGTCGACGAAAGAAACGAAGCGACCACAGCGGATTAGTTAAATATTGCAATAGATTTTATTGTTAAAAGTGGTAGCTAGGACTAGGAAATACTGGGGGTATTTCCTAGTGCTAGCTACTGCAATGTTAAAATTTCGTAATATTTTCGTTCACCAAAATCTTTTATTTTATTTTATTTATTTATTTATTTATAAAGTTCACCTACATTGACAATAAGAAATCATACAAATAAAATACAGCTTAATGTCACAATAATTACAGGTGAAGTCAGCATGCATTAATAATAAGCGAAAAATAAAAATAGTCATTAAAAATTAAAAATATGCCATTAAAACACATGTCAAATGAATTAAAAATAATAATAAAAAGCTAATTACATGTCCATAAATTATGTGAAAATAAATAGTAAATGTATGTCAAATTAATAAAATAAAATAGCCTATTAATAAATCATTAACGTCTAAAGAAAAATACTGATACATAATATTTACTCTATCTATTTATTTATCTTAAATATTTATTTATCTTAAACTTTGCTGTTACTGTTAGCAACCTCCGCTTTTCGGTACGGAAATCCATCGCACAACGAACTGAGCTATCATTAGTTCAAATATAATAAAACCGGCCAAGTGCAAGTCGGACTGGCGCACGAAGGGTTCCGTACCATTATCTATAAAAACGGCAAAATATCACGTTTTTGTATGGGAGCCCCCCTTAAATATTAATTTTATTTTTATTTAATTATTTATTTTTAAAGTGAATAATACAACTCAATATTCAGTGAATATTTCAAGCGTATAACCTGTTGCCGTTATCAATATCGAGCAAAAACGAGCAAAAAAACACGTCTGTTGTATGGGAGCCCCCTTAAATATTTATTTTATTCTGTTTTTTAGTATTTTTGGTCAAGCGCAAGCCTATCGACGAATAAAAAAATTTGTTATAGCGGCAACATAAATACATCTGTGAAAATTTCAACTGTCTAACTATCACGGTTCATGAGATACAGCCTGGCGACAGACGGACAGACAGCGGAGTCTCAGTAATAAGGTCCCGTTTTTACCCTTTGGGTACGGAACCCTAAAAAGACAATAAGCAGAGTTCATATTGACAGATGGACAGAACTTATTGATTTAAAATCATTTCAATCAATTCCGATAACAGCCCTTCGATTATTTCAAAAGAACATCACAAAGGAGAGAAGAATAGAAAGAAAACAATGAACCGGAAATGGCGAAAGAATTCAATGAAATCATTTCTTTCGCCAGTGAATCGTTGGTACGGACAGGGCGAGCTTAATGTATAATTCATGTCAAATAGAGCCAACTATTCATGTAACACATAACTATTCTAGCAAACTAGAATAGTTATGTGTTACACAAGAGTGCAAAGTTGCTTTTTAACCGAGTGCACAATTTTGATGACCGAGCAAGCGAAGGATTAAAAAATTAGATTCCTGAGCGTTAGCGAGGGGATCAAAAGAGCACGAGGTGAAAAATCTTTGCACTCGAGTGCAACACGTAACTTTTCATCCCAATGCACCAGCGAGGAAATGACCAAATGCAAAAAAAGCATTTACAATCACAAGATACTTTTATTTCAGTTTAGGTATTAACTACTACATTATGATAGGTAAGTATTACAGAATAATCTTTAAATTATAACAAATAGTACTTAGGTATAATGGTTTGACGACCAGATGAGGCTCTTTTTAAAAATGCCACAAATTTAGGATAGGTGTCGATATGTGTCTTTTTTCATCTTTATTGTTGCTTTTAGCATTGAATACGTACTCCATAGAGTGCTTGATTTCTTGGTCTCGGATAATTCAATAAAATATGCCAGCAAAACGTTTTCGGAGAAAGTTTTGGCTCCTTTAGCTAGTTGCCACGTGTTAAATATATCTTATAATTAAATTTTTAAGAAAAGAAAATGGCGCGCACAAAGCAAATAAAAAGAAAGTACACCAAAAAGGTACTGAGTCTGAGTTTTTATCAAATTAAAAAAGGTTGTATGATAAATTCGGCACAATGGAGTTAGAAGTAAATAGGTTTAATGATGTTTTGAATTCACAAACTTAGTGACGATGTTCTAAATTTGAATTTACTTTATCCTCGCGCGGATAAAAACAGCTTTTGCACTCAGATATCGAATAGCAAAATTCCGAGATGGGGGGGGGGGGATCATGTTAATGGACTAAAAATATTTAGTCCATTTACATGATGAAAAAAAATAATGATGTCATTGAAGTTTACTTTTGGAAAGAGAACTACCACACGGCAATGGCGTCGCGATTGTTATTTTTAACCACACTAGTTCTCTGTCCAAATAGACTTTATTGGCGATTCTTTGCAGTTGACAGGTCTAATTATTAGTGACAAATTTTTCATAGAATGATTTAGCCCGGACCACCGGTCACCGGTGGTTGACTAGCCTTGTGGCTCAGTTGGTAGTATGTCTACCTGCTTAGCTGCAGGTCGTGGGTTCGATCCCCACCCAGGGCAAACATTTGTGTGATGAGCATGGATGTGGTGTTTTTATGTATCATTGAGTATATTAACAAAAAAATCTCTTGTAATATTGCTGCGCCCGACGGGATCCATATGATACTTGAACAGTTTGTTTTACCACCTATGTAATATACTATGGAAATGCAATAAAATAATCTGAATCTGAATCTGAATCTGAAAAAAATATATATATATTCTACAACCATCTAGTTCCATAGTACAAGCTTTGCTTAGTTTGGACTAGATGGTGTTGTGTGAAATGTCCCCATTTTTTTTAAGTCGAAAGATTCTACTGCAACTATGTTTGCTCAACTTTAAACAAATAAAACAATACAATACAAAACATAGTCAATGACAATCAATATCCTATTCGTGAAAGAATTTTCAGAATCGTTTAAACAGATTGAGAAGTTCATCCCCTACATACAAACTCACATGCTTATTTATAATGATTTTATTACTGTAGATAGAGCTAATATAAGCTTTGTGTAAGAGGACTGAATAAACAATGTTTAGTAATGGCCAAACACGGCATACTTACCTGCCGTTTGGTTTATGCGGAACGAAAACACCTGATCCTGAGGACCATACGGTAGGACGTAATCAGGGGGGCAGTTAGTTATCACTGTCTCGGAACATGAGCATTTTACTCTACTACCAAATAAGGGGATATTTTATAGTGTATCTATGGATGGATGTATGAAAACGTGTCTGTAGACATTTTTATAGAAAAGTAAATGAAAGGTCTGATGGTCCAGCAGTATTTCTGTAAGTACGAATTGTGCAACTCATTTTACGTGACTTACAACTCAAACAAGAATGTATATTAAAAGAAAAACAAAATACCCGGCTGCAGAAAAGCAGTTTTTGCAGTCTAACTTACGATTTCGTTACTCTTGATACGCTGTTGAGTGTACGTTTTTTGTGAGAAAGTATGCGTAAGATCGCTGTAAAATATTATAAATGCGCATTCTTTAAAATAAATCTAGTAAAATCACTTGTTTATTACGAAATAGTTCGTTGAAGGTTACGAAAAAACGCGTTTTATTTTTATTTTTGCAAGAGATATATTGTTTTTATTACAAAAAAATATAGCCTATAATACTCTGGAAGCGAAGACGAATCTAACTAAGGCTGTAGGCTGAAATATAGAAACATACATATCTAAATACATTCATACACTCGAAAACATAACCCTCCTTCTTACGCAGTCAGGTAAAAATAACGCTCGTTTGCGCAGTGGTCCAACTGCTCTGTTCAACTAGTTGGATCATGGGCCTTCACTAGGGGCAGATGTTCAACTTTAGATATAGTTGGACCCCTACCTTCTTTTGTACCTTTTGAGAGTTCCGTGGTCCAATTAATAAAACAAAAATTGATGTTCTGTGAACTTAATAAATAAACTTCACTTATGTTTCAGTTACAATTTCTTTGATTGTTTTGACAAGTCTAAAACATTCGGAACCCCCGCTTCCTAACTACGGCCACGGTTCAAGGGTCCGCCCTAAAGAGGCTCCCTTTGTAAGCTGCAGTAAAACAAACCGATGCACGATGTGGGTTGCGTCATACAATTATATTAGCTTTACACAGGCCCACTGTATGGGGTTTATGCCGAACGTGAGATGTAATATGGAGTACCGGGGATATAATAATTTTATGCACCTGTACTCGTTAACTGAAGGAAAGGTCTCTCTCATATATACAGTACAAAGTAGATACAACAATTTAGTTTATGATCCGGCCTTATCGGCTAACTGTCTCTGACAATGAAGTTCATGGTCTTCGAACCCGAAATTGTCACTTTGGACTCGTATGTAAGTATACATACTGTCTACACTCGTTTCGATTGGTTGATTCTTCTAAAAGCGATCTCTTCCAGGCAACCACGCCAACCTCACTAACCAAGTAGTCAGTGAGGTGAGTTAGATTAGACTGATGCTTGCCTTGTGGCTATGTAAATAGAATATTTATTAGATACCCACTACAATAGATCACTATGTATTGTCATGTTTATCACCACAGAGTAATGACACTCGGAATTATATAGTTGAACCCAAAAATGTCTAAAAATTACTATCGTGTAATTATGAGTTTTCGAATGATGTTTCAATTTCAACTGGACGTTTTTTTCACAAAGTTAGGAAGTGAAATTTCGCTTCGGCC
The DNA here is from genome assembly GCA_947563715.1 of Lycia hirtaria. Lineage (NCBI taxonomy): Eukaryota > Metazoa > Arthropoda > Insecta > Lepidoptera > Geometridae > Lycia > Lycia hirtaria. The sequence goes on from OX387378.1 coordinate 40,642,731, forward strand.
GCGTACGTAACTATTATTCCGTAACTAGTTTCGTACGAAACATAATTATTCTTCGTACGATACTAGTGTAATTCTGGCAAATTTCGTTCACTGTTTTTTGCTTCTGTCGCGTGTAGCGACCGGCAAACCGACGTACCCAGCCTTAAAAGGCTTGCTAAAAGTTGCTTCACTTCTCTAGAGGCAAATCGCATTCTAATCCTATAACTTCTTTGCTCATCGCCACCAAACATTACAAACGAAGTCGCGACGAGTAGGCAGCTAATCTTTAAATATATTGTAAAATAGAATTTGTATTTTTTTGTACTTACCTACCTCGAAAAAAGGTTCCTGTAAATGGTAGGCGTACTTTCGGGATTAGTCACAAATTCGCCGTAAATGAGAGAAGCAACGTGAGGAATCCTGCAGCCATAAAACATTTACAGCCAGATCGTAACTGAATTTGCTTCTAAACTTTATTATCAGTGATGTCTGTACCTAGAGGAGTTTGACGTTGTTTACTCTATTCAGACAGAATAATAAACGATATTATTATATACAAGGATTTCGCGTCGCATCAAAAAGTCCGAATGCAATGAGGTCATGATTGATTTGGATTTTTTAAATAATTCGAAGCGGCAAAATAGAAGTCTAAGCTTCTCAATCTAAATTAGGCTTAGCGCGACGACAATGAATTTGTGAAAGTGAATTTTGTTTAAGACTTTGTGTCCATGTGATCATAACGTCATTGTAGCATCATTTTTATCTGTCAATAATGTAAGATTCGCTTAAGTATTTGTATGCGTAAAAATATTTTGCCATTTCATATAGGTACGAAAGAACTTTCACTATAGCATTGAAAATTCCAAGATTGTAGATCTCAGGAAACAGAGGTGGCGGTAAATAATTCCATTCCTGTGTAGGAATGGAAATGAAAAAAATGGAATTGGAATTTGGAATGGGAATTGGAATGGATTTTTGGCATTTCAATAAGAAACGTGTGGGTGGTAATGTACCGACTTTCTGTTAGGCTTGTATTTAAATGGGAAGGTGTAATAAGCACTTAAAGCTTTTTGAACCTTCTGAAACAACCGACTTCGATATGCGTACCTAAGTAATTTTGCTTCAAAACCCAAACTACTAAACTTGTTGAAACTTTTATGGATCAATCTTAAAGTATATCCTTTCGAATAAAAATATAATATTTCAATCTTGTTCATAAATGACGGAGTTATGCAATTTTACTATGGAAATTAACGTGGTTTTCACACATTTTTAAATAAAAACTACGGGTCACTCACGTCTGTTTTGAGCCGAAATATCCGACTATAGTTTCAACCGCATTCGGCGGTCTTTTTCAAAGGAGCAGCACACACGTCACTCTCGGTCGGTGACGCGCCTAGCACTGCGACGTGCCGCTCGTGCCGCACGTGATGTCATCGGTTGCAAAAGGGTTAGGGCGGGAAGCTGGTCGTCTTGCGTCGGTTCAGCTGAAGTGTCCTCTTCACTAGAACTTTCGTGAGTGTCAGGAATGTTCCAGCAAGTGGAACTCACAATATCACCACCAGACTCACGATCATCCTCCCGAGCTCCATGAAGGCAAGGTTTCCAAGTGGGTGGTAAGTGCCATCCCCCATCTCTGTTAAAGGTCGGTCGTTTACTAATTTCTATAGCCTCCCTGACCTTCCGGGGCACAAACAACTTCTCACGTGCCAGGACCTTCACCTTATCGAATCTAATGTAGTGCTGCGTGTCGGAGGTCAAAGCATGCTCCGCCACCGCAGAACTGACGCTGTCCAGATTCTTCATGCAGCGTATGTGTTCTGTGAGTCTGGTGGACACGTTCATCCTCGTTTCACCGACGTAACACTTGCCACAATCGCACGGGATCATGTACACACCGGGGACACCCAATGGCTCTCTGTCTTTCGGAGAGCGAAGCAAATTCCTCAGTTTTCCGGGAGGACGGAAGATTGTCTTGATGCTATACCCTCGGCGTAACAAGTTTCCAATACTGTCCGTCACTCCTTTTATATACGGAAGAAACGCTGCTGCTCTGTCCACCGATGCAGGGCGCTTGAAAGACGACGCGTTCGCGAACCGCCAACTCTGTTTCCACTTATATCCATTGCAACTGAGCACACTTTTAATGTGACTTAGCTCGGTGTCCAGGTAATCCTGATCGCATAATTTCAGTGCTCAGAAAATGAAAAAGATGGAGCTCTGCATTTTCTTGACGTGTTGGTTAAACGTGATTCCATTGGTCGACTTTCCCACACGGTATACCGTAAGCCAACACACACGGATATGTATCTCAGGGCCGATTCACACCATCACCCAGCAAACCTAGCCTCGGTTCCACGGACACTTATTAACAGAGCACTGAAATTATGCGATCAGGATTACCTGGACACCGAGCTAAGTCACATTAAAAGTGTGCTCAGTTGCAATGGATATAAGTGGAAACAGAGTTGGCGGTTCGCGAACGCGTCGTCTTTCAAGCACCCTGCATCGGTGGACAGAGCAGCAGCGTTTCTTCCGTATATAAAAGGAGTGACGGACAGTATTGTAAACTTGTTACGCCGAGGGTATAGCATCAAGACAATCTTCCGTCCTCCCGGAAAACTGAGGAATTTGCTTCGCTCTCCGAAAGACAGAGAGCCATTGGGTGTCCCCGGTGTGTACATGATCCCGTGCGATTGTGGCAAGTGTTACGTCGGTGAAACGAGGAGGAACGTGTCCACCAGACTCACAGAACACATACGCTGCATGAAGAATCTGGACAGCGTCAGTTCTGCGGTGGCGGAGCATGCTTTGACCTCCGACACGCAGCACTACATTAGATTCGATAAGGTGAAGGTCCTGGCACGTGAGAAGTTGTTTGTGCCCCGGAAGGTCAGGGAGGCTATAGAAATTAGTAAACGACCGACCTTTAACAGAGATGGGGGATGGCACTTACCACCCACTTGGAAACCTTGCCTTCATGGAGCTCGGGAGGATGATCGTGAGTCTGGTGGTGATATTGTGAGTTCCGCTTGCTGGAACATTCCTGACACTCACGAGAGTTCTAGTGAAGAGGACACTTCAGCTGAACCGACGCAAGACGACCAGCTTCCCGCCCTAACCCTTTTGCAACCGATGACATCACGTGCGGCACGAGCGGCACGTCGCAGTGCTAGGCGCGTCACCGACCGAGAGTGACGTGTGTGCTGCTCCTTTGAAAAAGACCGCCGAATGCGGTTGAAACTATAGTCGGATATTTCGGCTCAAAACAGACGTGAGTGACCCGTAGTTTTTATTTAAAAAAGAGTTATGCAATAACAAACATTTATTTATTTATTTATTTATAAAGTTCACCTACACTGTGTACATCTATACATTGACAATAAAAAATCATACAAATAAAATACAGCTTAATGTCACAATAATTACATAAAAAATATATAACTTAATTGAAAAACTGCACCTTTTTGAAGTCGGTTAAAAAGTGTGAAAATCGGTGTCATCGTGTTAAATTCCGCAGAGGTACATAAATAGACATACAATCCGGACAGTACTGTGTTTGTGAGGCAAGTGACGATCAATATGTTCGTAACAAGATAGTGTAAGCGTGGCTAGGTATACCCTTTGTTGTCACTAGAAGGGTTAAGTACGCAGTGGGCGTCTACAGAAAGGCGTAGGTCATTCAGGTCAGCTATTTGTCATGAACTTTGTTTTGTGGTGGAATTGGGGGCACGTTGTGTTGACAGCTCTTGGCTGTCGCCTCTTTTCAATTCGCGCTAGCTATAATAACGTTAAAACGTTTGTTGCTGAAGTCTGTTTTGTGCAAAATGAAAATGTACGTTTTCGTGACGGTAACTATACCTGGTAAGCAAAGAAGTGGGTTGTATCTAAGGGTTTTACGCTTACTAAAAATAAGTAAATACATTGCCATAACTTTGAACCTATAGTTTATTGGCTGTGCCTAACATTTTCACGACGATGAGAACTCGAAATGCAGTTGAAACTATAGTCTGATATTTTGACTCAGTGAGTGGCTCTTAGTTTTTAACCAACTACGCCTGAACAATTAATGTTCATCTATTTAATTAATAAGACACATACTTATTTTTTAACCGACGTCCAAAAAAAAGGGGTGCTCAATTCGACTGTTTGTTTTTTTTAATGTTTGTTCACCGATTACTCCACTAATTGTGAATTGATTTTTATGTATTTTTTTGTTTGATAGTAATTAATACTTAAGAGGTGGTCCCGTATAAATTTTATCAAAATCGGTACAGTTTTATAGCAAAATAACTTATAAAATATCATCCAAGTAAACAAATTGCGTATTTTAGAGATTATTTTTTCAGTTTTTTTTTTAAATTATATTTAGTTATAATTAATATTAACATGTTATTTATTTTTGTCATCAGAGAACACGTTTACGGTGGTGGTGGAGAAAGACGGCCGAGGGCTGGGCATGTCTGTGTGTGGCGGCGGTGGGCTGGTGAGGATACGCCGGCTGTACCCCCCGCAGCCAGCCTGGAGGACCGGCATGCTGGCGCCGAAAGACCTGCTGCTGTCTGCCAACGGAGTGCCACTAGCAGGACTTAGCACCTATGTAAGTTTGTAGAAAAGAGGATTCTTATTCATAGTGGGACTATTTATAGTGGGGCCGATAATCCTACACTGACGACGTCCCGGTAGCTGGAATTAGCACCTATGTAAGTTTGTAGAAAAGAGGATTTTTATTCATAGTGGGGCCAATAATCCTACACTGACGTACTGACGCCCGCTAGCTGGACTTATCACCTACGTAAGATTGCAGAAAAGAGGATTCTTATTCATAGTGGGGCCGATAATCCTATACTGACTCCCGGTAGCTGGAGTTAGCACCTACGTAAGTTTGTAGAAAAGAGGATTTTTATTCATAGTGGGCCGATAATCGTACACTAACGTGTCCGCTAGCTGGACTTAGCACCTACGTAAGTTTGTAGAAAAGAGGATTCTTATTCATAGTGGGGCCGATAAGAAGTCCCGCTAGAGATGTTTTATGCATTTCCGTAGCAGCATTTACTCGAGCCAACCCAGCACCTTGAAATATCTGAGCGAGGCTCTGGACTGCTGGCACAACTGCTCCAGTGGTAAGGGTCAGTGCAGATGATGAATGGCACGCTATTGTCGTGGTGACACAAGCGATGAACAGAGATTTATCTATCACCACATTCCAGTTGAAAATTTGCCGCCAAACACCTATAGACTACCAGACCTATTCAGACAGACAGTTAGGAGCTAGATTCTGTTTTAAATTATGCTTTTATTACCATCTTTGATCGTACTATAACTTGATAAGGTTTAGTCGATATTATGTTAACATGGTAAAACACTGATATTTTCGCAGTGCTTTACAATTTTGAACTTTTGCATCCAAGCAAAGTAATTTTCATCCGGGGCGTGTCACGCGAAAATTCAAAAGGAATAGAGATACTGAGGCCTACGGCTATTGGCCGTCATTATCTCCATCTCTCTCGTAGAAAAAGACACTGCAAGAGTCATGCTCCAAGCGAATGTCCAGGACATTAAAATTCAAAATTATAACTGAATTCAATCGAATAGTACATTGATAAGCTCATATCTAGACATAAAAAATTCTTGATTAAAGCGTACGTAACGTGGTGCTTACTATCAGGTAAGTGACTTGCTTGTGCGCAGTATATAAACAGTTTTATACTAGACTGCCTTTCAATAGACTAACTAACCTATCCCATCTTTTCATGCTTAAAATCTTCTTAAAGTCCTAAACAACAAAGCAGCCCAGCATGTTCATACTCCAGACCCCCCGGTGATTGGTTTCATGGAGCCATAGATTATCTCAATACCCAATTACAGACCGCTTTATGAAAGCAGCCATCCTATTTTGTGGCCATTATTTATGATAACTGTTCGCATTTCAAAAGTTTTAGCGAGGGAGGCACGTAGCAACTGTTTTTCATACGTAATTACTCCGGGTTCTAAATGCATAATTTTATGCAGATGTGTGCTCGTTTAATTAGTCTCGAGCACAGTGCGATATAGTAGATGTCGAGGCTAGAGGTCTTTATGACTACAAGCTTTGCAACTGGCTTATTATTAAATCTTTAGACTGTAAATTGCTACTTCTAGACCACCCAAATATCTCTCAAGTCGTACCTAAATGATGATTGTTATAAAAGAAATTACTGAAACTTAAGATTTAAATAGTGATCTGCCCCACGATACCATACGATACGTTCGTAACCATGTGACCAATGGTACGAAAGTCACATTCTATTTATATCCATAATCATTTATTTAATTATATTTAAGATTTTATTTTATAGCGATTTCGGGATTGGTCTCCTAAAATTATTAATTTATTTTTAAAGTTCACCTACACTGTGTACAGATTACATTGACAATAAAGATTATACAAAAAAAATATAGCTTAATGTCACTTTAGTGAAGTCAGCATTCATTAATATTGAATGAAAAATAAAAACAGTTAATTAAAAATTTAAAATATGCTAATAAAAATACATGTCAAATGAATTTTAAATAATAATAACAAGCTATTGAATTATATGTCCATCAATTATGTGAAAATGAATAATAAGTAAGTGTAAGTGGTTATTGTATATACTGTAAGTGATTATTGCACTAGTTATTATTATTTTGTAATAACTAGTACAATAACCACTTACAATATGTCCGTACACAGCACAGTTAAGGCACCCAGAGACTAGGTAGGTTAACATACCAGCGCTTACCTATTTCCGGCGGAAGTTCGTGAAGTTCTCGAGTATTTACCTACGCCTGTTATTGCCTATAAACAGTCTCCGAGCTTAGTTACCAAGGCCTTTATACAGGCCTTGTCCCGAAATAGGCGGCCTAAATGATTATGTCATCCGGGTGAAAATCCTGCCTAATTAGAACTGAATTTGCCGACTTAGACTTAAAAAAGTTAAATTAGTAAAGCCTATCTGGGATTGAAAGAGACACATTTTGGGTGCTCTTAGTTTGAAGATGATTAAAAAATATTTAATTCTATAACATATCATTAAACAATCATAAAAAACATTAAAAAATCCTATTTCCCTTACGGAGAACGTAGAGAATCAAAAACCCATTTGACGCCCTGGACCGTGATGTATTTTGCTCTAACGCTATTGTAATACCTTCCTCACTAGGCGAACCTGAATCGAGGAGTCTTTACTGCAAGTAAACTACTAAAATTACCAGAACCTCACCATGCATTGCTCACCATGTCAACGCCTCGCCATGCATGCCTCGCGCATGCTTGCCACGGAGCTAAATGGACGGAGTACTCATGATATGAGCATTAATCGCATGTGAAATGTTATGTAACCGTTTTTATTTTTAATTCAATTTTATGTTGTACTATTTGTTTTTTTTTACTGACTGCGTAAGAAGGAGAGCTATGTTTTTCGAGTATATGTATGTATGTATGTGGGTATGTATGTATGTTTCTATATGGCAGTTTATAGCCTTGACCGATTTTGATGTGCGAGGTGTTAAATTCGTCTTACTTTCAGAGTGTCATAGGCTATATTATTTTGTAATCATAATAATATTTATATCTTTTGCCAAAATAAAAAAAAATGTTATCGTAAGCTACTTACAACGAAGTTTTCGTGATAAACGAGTTATTTTGCTAGAATTATTCTCATTTATAATCTTTTACAGTGATTTTACGCAAACTTTCTCGCGAAAAACGTATACTCAACAGTATATCAAGTGTACATAACGAAATCTTAAGTCAGACTGCAAAAAACTGCTTTTTTGCAGTCGGGTATTTTGTTTTCTTTTAATATAGATACTTGTCTGTTGTATGTTTTTGTCACAATATAATACATGTCAATGTCTATGTCAATACTCACATTAACACTCTATACACAATACAAGGCATCTACGGCGACTACAGTGCAAGGCCAGCACAGCTCTGCGCTTTAAATGCATTTCTCGCCGTACATGCGTTCAAAGCGCAGCTGCACTGGCCTTGCACTGTTGGTATCCATATTTCCGTTTTCATATCTAAACAAAGTGTGAATATTTTGCGCAAGAAAGTAACAGTATATGAGTGTACATTGTACATAACAATGTACTAAGTACACCTTTATGTTTAGAAAATAGCAGCAATCCTGAAAACTCACGGGTAAAGCAGAAGAACGCGACTAGTTCACAGGAAAACTTTGTAGCTACTGAATAAAAAGGTTCTGTTTGTATATTTTTGCCGACATTGTTGTTTACACAACCAACCGAGCTGCTCATACAAAACATTAGATAACCTTTTCTGTTATCTTTACCTCGGGCATTTCCCCGTTTCCACGAGTTTTCGCGCATTTTTTATTCATTGCACACCTTTGTCCTTTCACGAAAATACTGTTTGCATATAGATAGGGCAAGTGAGGCAGTAAAACACGGCGTTGTGTTTACCAAAATAAACAGTGAGCCACGTTAAAAATGCTATTTGTTGTCACAGCACCTCCGTCGACTGCCGTCCGTAAACGTAAAAAGTTTTATGAAACTTGACGGCTGAGCGGCGGAGGCCGCTGTGCTGCTAGGTAATAAACCTGGAAACGCTCGCTGCAAAGTTACACAAATTATATTACGGCGTTATGCGAAGCATAGTCCATCAGCGGCAAAAATTCTCATTTCACTCCTCGAATTCTCAGACTAGAGAAAACGGAAAAAGAAACGCACGGAACTCGAAAGTGATCTCAATTTCAACATCCAACAATCTGTTACCGTTCCAGACTAGGTGTCCTTATCTTGATTGGATCACACCAAGGTGAGTTAAGATCAGACACGTAGCCGACATATCTATTATTAAAAACCTTTTGTAAAGGATATGGAATCGAATAGAATTAGAAGAATATATTTTGACCACGGCGCGGATATAAAAATCATGTTAATACGACATTACTATGTCCTGTTTTAGGGTTTTTACCTTTATAAAAAAAAACATTCTGATCCTTTCATCCGATTATTCGTGAAAATTTAACAAACATTAAAATCAGAGGGACAAATTTGTCATCAATTTTATAATACTAGATTAAATTATTCTTGTGCGGCCTGTAAGTTCTTTAATGAAGACCACGCACCGGCAAGCGCAGCATGGGAAGACCACAAAGTTCACAGACGGCCCCATTCAAGTGGGAGGAAGATCTGTATACAAATTGCCTCCGGTCTTTTTGGAAATCCATGGTGAAGCCTATTTCCAGCAGTGGATATCTTGTGGCTATGATAATGATGTTGATATTGAAATAGTTTTATAGTCTGATAATAATGAAATGTGAGTAATTAAAAGATATAGGGGGAAGTATATGTCCAGCAGTGGACTTCTTATGGCTGAGATGATGATGATGAATTAAAATATATGCCAAATGTAGTTGTTTTCAGCTTTAGTTGATATTTTCTTTTGTCTATGAATGCTGCTCGTTCCATCTACTATTTCACCTAGTGTGAGTTTCAGGTAATTAGTTTTGATACTTTTAGCGCCTCAACAAAATGTTAGTAGGTATCGCATGAAAACGACTCGGTGAACAAACTCAATGTTTATAATAAATAAACGGGCCATTAAGTCAATTTCACTTGGGAAATTCAATTATTTCCCGAACAATTCCGGCTTGACGGCGCTCGCTGGGGGCGCGGCTCGAACGGATTCAAACTGTTATTAGCTACGTCACAATCGGAGATTACCTCAGCTCTGCGAACGCAATTTGTTGACAAATCACGAAAACAACAATATAATTGTCGAACGGCTTTAAACTCTTTGTCTATTTTACAGTCAACTCTGTAAAGAATGCACAAATCTTTTTGAGGTCTCTAAAAAGTAAGAGACGTGTAAGCGCGAGATTTATGGATCGCAACACAATAATGCAGAACTCACACTAAATTCGTGTTGGCAAATTCTCGTGAAGGAACCGTGCGAGGCGAACGCGCGTTACGGTTTACTGTGGCTCCTCTCCGTCGTCGCATTCTGCGCTATTCATTCACTTAATTTTATACAAAAACCATGGTAACCGTCGCTCTGTGGTGTTGCTAGCCCAGAGAGGTCCTTGAAGACGCCCTTTTTAAAAAACTATTTTAAATTTTAAGGCTAGAGTGAATAGATATCTTCTAGATCAACGAGCTCCATCCTCGGCCACACCGTCGCTTAACATCAGGCGAGTTAGTGGACAATCGTAGATCTATCTTGTATAAAAAAAACTATTTGTTGAAACTCTGCGTAAAAACTTTTTGAGAACCTTTTTTCCTGGACACTAATGAAGAACGTTATAAATTTGTTCTGTGCCATCGTAGCTCCCAGAAGCATGATAAATTAAATTAAATTGATTTAGCTAAGGAGAAGCAAACCTGTTCAATCGATTTTTGTACCTCATGCGTCTTAAGTAAATGCAGGTAATTGAAAAAATTGCAAAACTCAAGAATATATTATTGTAAATTATTATTTTTTGCATGAATTTTATAAGCGCTCTATTTTTTTTTCGAGACCGGAATCCGAATGGCGCGGGCGTGTAGGCAAATTACAAGCCTACAATCCGCTCACATTCTTATTCATAGTGGGACTATTTATAGTGGGGCCGATAATCCTACACTGACGACGTCCCGGTAGCTGGAATTAGCACCTATGTAAGTTTGTAGAAAAGAGGATTTTTATTCATAGTGGGGCCAATAATCCTACACTGACGTACTGACGCCCGCTAGCTGGACTTATCACCTACGTAAGATTGCAGAAAAGAGGATTCTTATTCATAGTGGGGCCGATAATCCTATACTGACTCCCGGTAGCTGGAGTTAGCACCTACGTAAGTTTGTAGAAAAGAGGATTTTTATTCATAGTGGGCCGATAATCGTACACTAACGTGTCCGCTAGCTGGACTTAGCACCTACGTAAGTTTGTAGAAAAGAGGATTCTTATTCATAGTGGGGCCGATAAGAAGTCCCGCTAGAGATGTTTTATGCATTTCCGTAGCAGCATTTACTCGAGCCAACCCAGCACCTTGAAATATCTGAGCGAGGCTCTGGACTGCTGGCACAACTGCTCCAGTGGTAAGGGTCAGTGCAGATGATGAATGGCACGCTATTGTCGTGGTGACACAAGCGATGAACAGAGATTTATCTATCACCACATTCCAGTTGAAAATTTGCCGCCAAACACCTATAGACTACCAGACCTATTCAGACAGACAGTTAGGAGCTAGATTCTGTTTTAAATTATGCTTTTATTACCATCTTTGATCGTACTATAACTTGATAAGGTTTAGTCGATATTATGTTAACATGGTAAAACACTGATATTTTCGCAGTGCTTTACAATTTTGAACTTTTGCATCCAAGCAAAGTAATTTTCATCCGGGGCGTGTCACGCGAAAATTCAAAAGGAATAGAGATACTGAGGCCTACGGCTATTGGCCGTCATTATCTCCATCTCTCTCGTAGAAAAAGACACTGCAAGAGTCATGCTCCAAGCGAATGTCCAGGACATTAAAATTCAAAATTATAACTGAATTCAATCGAATAGTACATTGATAAGCTCATATCTAGACATAAAAAATTCTTGATTAAAGCGTACGTAACGTGGTGCTTACTATCAGGTAAGTGACTTGCTTGTGCGCAGTATATAAACAGTTTTATACTAGACTGCCTTTCAATAGACTAACTAACCTATCCCATCTTTTCATGCTTAAAATCTTCTTAAAGTCCTAAACAACAAAGCAGCCCAGCATGTTCATACTCCAGACCCCCCGGTGATTGGTTTCATGGAGCCATAGATTATCTCAATACCCAATTACAGACCGCTTTATGAAAGCAGCCATCCTATTTTGTGGCCATTATTTATGATAACTGTTCGCATTTCAAAAGTTTTAGCGAGGGAGGCACGTAGCAACTGTTTTTCATACGTAATTACTCCGGGTTCTAAATGCATAATTTTATGCAGATGTGTGCTCGTTTAATTAGTCTCGAGCACAGTGCGATATAGTAGATGTCGAGGCTAGAGGTCTTTATGACTACAAGCTTTGCAACTGGCTTATTATTAAATCTTTAGGCTGTAAATTGCTACTTCTAGACCACCCAAATATCTCTCAAGTCGTACCTAAATGATGATTGTTATAAAAGAAATTACTGAAACTTAAGATTTAAATAGTGATCTGCCCCACGATACCATACGATACGTTCGTAACCATGTGACCAATGGTACGAAAGTCACATTCTATTTATATCCATAATCATTTATTTAATTATATTTAAGATTTTATTTTATAGCGATTTCGGGATTGGTCTCCTAAAATTATTAATTTATTTTTAAAGTTCACCTACACTGTGTACAGATTACATTGACAATAAAGATTATACAAAAAAAATATAGCTTAATGTCACTTTAGTGAAGTCAGCATTCATTAATATTGAATGAAAAATAAAAACAGTTAATTAAAAATTTAAAATATGCTAATAAAAATACATGTCAAATGAATTTTAAATAATAATAACAAGCTATTGAATTATATGTCCATCAATTATGTGAAAATGAATAATAAGTAAGTGTAAGTGGTTATTGTATATACTGTAAGTGATTATTGCACTAGTTATTATTATTTTGTAATAACTAGTACAATAACCACTTACAATATGTCCGTACACAGCACAGTTAAGGCACCCAGAGACTAGGTAGGTTAACATACCAGCGCTTACCTATTTCCGGCGGAAGTTCGTGAAGTTCTCGAGTATTTACCTACGCCTGTTATTGCCTATAAACAGTCTCCGAGCTTAGTTACCAAGGCCTTTATACAGGCCTTGTCCCGAAATAGGCGGCCTAAATGATTATGTCATCCGGGTGAAAATCCTGCCTAATTAGAACTGAATTTGCCGACTTAGACTTAAAAAAGTTAAATTAGTAAAGCCTATCTGGGATTGAAAGAGACACATTTTGGGTGCTCTTAGTTTGAAGATGATTAAAAAATATTTAATTCTATAACATATCATTAAACAATCATAAAAAACATTAAAAAATCCTATTTCCCTTACGGAGAACGTAGAGAATCAAAAACCCATTTGACGCCCTGGACCGTGATGTATTTTGCTCTAACGCTATTGTAATACCTTCCTCACTAGGCGAACCTGAATCGAGGAGTCTTTACTGCAAGTAAACTACTAAAATTACCAGAACCTCACCATGCATTGCTCACCATGTCAACGCCTCGCCATGCATGCCTCGCGCATGCTTGCCACGGAGCTAAATGGACGGAGTACTCATGATATGAGCATTAATCGCATGTGAAATGTTATGTAACCGTTTTTATTTTTAATTCAATTTTATGTTGTACTATTTGTTTTTTTTTACTGACTGCGTAAGAAGGAGAGCTATGTTTTTCGAGTATATGTATGTATGTATGTGGGTATGTATGTATGTTTCTATATGGCAGTTTATAGCCTTGACCGATTTTGATGTGCGAGGTGTTAAATTCGTCTTACTTTCAGAGTGTCATAGGCTATATTATTTTGTAATCATAATAATATTTATATCTTTTGCCAAAATAAAAAAAAATGTTATCGTAAGCTACTTACAACGAAGTTTTCGTGATAAACGAGTTATTTTGCTAGAATTATTCTCATTTATAATCTTTTACAGTGATTTTACGCAAACTTTCTCGCGAAAAACGTATACTCAACAGTATATCAAGTGTACATAACGAAATCTTAAGTCAGACTGCAAAAAACTGCTTTTTTGCAGTCGGGTATTTTGTTTTCTTTTAATATAGATACTTGTCTGTTGTATGTTTTTGTCACAATATAATACATGTCAATGTCTATGTCAATACTCACATTAACACTCTATACACAATACAAGGCATCTACGGCGACTACAGTGCAAGGCCAGCACAGCTCTGCGCTTTAAATGCATTTCTCGCCGTACATGCGTTCAAAGCGCAGCTGCACTGGCCTTGCACTGTTGGTATCCATATTTCCGTTTTCATATCTAAACAAAGTGTGAATATTTTGCGCAAGAAAGTAACAGTATATGAGTGTACATTGTACATAACAATGTACTAAGTACACCTTTATGTTTAGAAAATAGCAGCAATCCTGAAAACTCACGGGTAAAGCAGAAGAACGCGACTAGTTCACAGGAAAACTTTGTAGCTACTGAATAAAAAGGTTCTGTTTGTATATTTTTGCCGACATTGTTGTTTACACAACCAACCGAGCTGCTCATACAAAACATTAGATAACCTTTTCTGTTATCTTTACCTCGGGCATTTCCCCGTTTCCACGAGTTTTCGCGCATTTTTTATTCATTGCACACCTTTGTCCTTTCACGAAAATACTGTTTGCATATAGATAGGGCAAGTGAGGCAGTAAAACACGGCGTTGTGTTTACCAAAATAAACAGTGAGCCACGTTAAAAATGCTATTTGTTGTCACAGCACCTCCGTCGACTGCCGTCCGTAAACGTAAAAAGTTTTATGAAACTTGACGGCTGAGCGGCGGAGGCCGCTGTGCTGCTAGGTAATAAACCTGGAAACGCTCGCTGCAAAGTTACACAAATTATATTACGGCGTTATGCGAAGCATAGTCCATCAGCGGCAAAAATTCTCATTTCACTCCTCGAATTCTCAGACTAGAGAAAACGGAAAAAGAAACGCACGGAACTCGAAAGTGATCTCAATTTCAACATCCAACAATCTGTTACCGTTCCAGACTAGGTGTCCTTATCTTGATTGGATCACACCAAGGTGAGTTAAGATCAGACACGTAGCCGACATATCTATTATTAAAAACCTTTTGTAAAGGATATGGAATCGAATAGAATTAGAAGAATATATTTTGACCACGGCGCGGATATAAAAATCATGTTAATACGACATTACTATGTCCTGTTTTAGGGTTTTTACCTTTATAAAAAAAAACATTCTGATCCTTTCATCCGATTATTCGTGAAAATTTAACAAACATTAAAATCAGAGGGACAAATTTGTCATCAATTTTATAATACTAGATTAAATTATTCTTGTGCGGCCTGTAAGTTCTTTAATGAAGACCACGCACCGGCAAGCGCAGCATGGGAAGACCACAAAGTTCACAGACGGCCCCATTCAAGTGGGAGGAAGATCTGTATACAAATTGCCTCCGGTCTTTTTGGAAATCCATGGTGAAGCCTATTTCCAGCAGTGGATATCTTGTGGCTATGATAATGATGTTGATATTGAAATAGTTTTATAGTCTGATAATAATGAAATGTGAGTAATTAAAAGATATAGGGGGAAGTATATGTCCAGCAGTGGACTTCTTATGGCTGAGATGATGATGATGAATTAAAATATATGCCAAATGTAGTTGTTTTCAGCTTTAGTTGATATTTTCTTTTGTCTATGAATGCTGCTCGTTCCATCTACTATTTCACCTAGTGTGAGTTTCAGGTAATTAGTTTTGATACTTTTAGCGCCTCAACAAAATGTTAGTAGGTATCGCATGAAAACGACTCGGTGAACAAACTCAATGTTTATAATAAATAAACGGGCCATTAAGTCAATTTCACTTGGGAAATTCAATTATTTCCCGAACAATTCCGGCTTGACGGCGCTCGCTGGGGGCGCGGCTCGAACGGATTCAAACTGTTATTAGCTACGTCACAATCGGAGATTACCTCAGCTCTGCGAACGCAATTTGTTGACAAATCACGAAAACAACAATATAATTGTCGAACGGCTTTAAACTCTTTGTCTATTTTACAGTCAACTCTGTAAAGAATGCACAAATCTTTTTGAGGTCTCTAAAAAGTAAGAGACGTGTAAGCGCGAGATTTATGGATCGCAACACAATAATGCAGAACTCACACTAAATTCGTGTTGGCAAATTCTCGTGAAGGAACCGTGCGAGGCGAACGCGCGTTACGGTTTACTGTGGCTCCTCTCCGTCGTCGCATTCTGCGCTATTCATTCACTTAATTTTATACAAAAACCATGGTAACCGTCGCTCTGTGGTGTTGCTAGCCCAGAGAGGTCCTTGAAGACGCCCTTTTTAAAAAACTATTTTAAATTTTAAGGCTAGAGTGAATAGATATCTTCTAGATCAACGAGCTCCATCCTCGGCCACACCGTCGCTTAACATCAGGCGAGTTAGTGGACAATCGTAGATCTATCTTGTATAAAAAAAACTATTTGTTGAAACTCTGCGTAAAAACTTTTTGAGAACCTTTTTTCCTGGACACTAATGAAGAACGTTATAAATTTGTTCTGTGCCATCGTAGCTCCCAGAAGCATGATAAATTAAATTAAATTGATTTAGCTAAGGAGAAGCAAACCTGTTCAATCGATTTTTGTACCTCATGCGTCTTAAGTAAATGCAGGTAATTGAAAAAATTGCAAAACTCAAGAATATATTATTGTAAATTATTATTTTTTGCATGAATTTTATAAGCGCTCTATTTTTTTTTCGAGACCGGAATCCGAATGGCGCGGGCGTGTAGGCAAATTACAAGCCTACAATCCGCTCACAGTTATTTTACCTCTACATTTCTTATTTTATTTTTGTTGATCGTAAAATCTCTAAATCTTTTTGGAGGTCTAGGGGAGGCTTGTGTCCAGCAGTGGACTTCTTGTGGCTGAGATAATGGTGATGATCAGGGTCAGTAGCTATAAAAAATAATAAAACTAACAAAAAAAGACTAAAAAGAAAGTTTTCATGCAAACCCAACCTAAATTGAAACTTTTTCTAACCGTAAAAAGCTCGTAATTTACCCTCGCCCATATTTCCTTTTGTTCCACATATGAGTAGGAACGTAGGAAATGTGTGACATCACACCATATAGGGTGGAAAAACGTGGAGCTAAGTTATTTGGGCGGTTCGGGCTGTTCCTGTCCGTAGCACTTGAAAAATAGTCGGCCCACCCTTTGTTCTTCAAATTAATTCACTGCTGTAATGAAAGGCTAGTACTAGTTGGCATTTCCGTTAGTTCTAAATAGCTGAGTCTATATATGTTTTCGGGAAGTAAATTCACGAGCTTTACAGCCACAGACACAAGTACTTTAGAAAACTCAAATACTCAATACTTTATTAGTATGTATATAATATACCTATATATGTAAGTACTATTTGTATGTAGTGTATTTTATGTTTATATATATATATATTTGGCCATAAGTCTTGTTTCATATGTGATTTCACCACCGTCAGCGTTTACTTTTTCTTCTCTTTTAACATCTTAAGGTTGTCTGGAAGAGATCGCTATTAGCGATAAGGCCGCCTTTTGTACCTTTCTAACGCGTTAATTTTGTCCCTAATGTTATTTTATTATGGTGTCAATAAAGTGTTCTTGTATTGTATTGTATTGTATACCCCGACGAAGAAAACGGCTGAATCGATTTTGATAAACACTCTCGGTGAAATCCTCTTTCAAATAAAAAAAACTGGACAAGTGCGAGTCAGACTCGCCCACCGAGGGTTCCGTACAAACTAAATAAAAGGGGGGATCATATTTTTTTTATATTCTCCTTCATAAACCGAAAAATATACGTCGTAAAAATATTTAACACATTCGTTGCTCACCACTCGGATCCGAGTGGGGTGCGTTATAGTAGCGGCGCCTCCCACTCGGATCCGATCGAGCGTCCCGTTCATTTTGTAGTAGTCAGTAACGTTGCTTATTACGGCCACTCTGTACTTAATCAAAATTCGCCTAAAAAGTTTTGGTTCCCAGTTGAAGTGAAAGGCCTGCAGGGGGCGAAGAATGTGTTAAAAACCTGTTTTAGCTTATGCTAATGAGGCTCTTTCATATGATACCCCACATGATACGGTTAATTCACTTTAAAATTTGGGCCCTCATTCCTTGCAAAGAGACACTATTTTTTTGTGATTAAATTAAAAATGTTCCAGTTTTCGGATTTTTCCTATATGTGTACTCTAACACAATGCTTCTTGCCAAATTTCAGAGTTCTAGGTCAACGGGAAGTACCCCATAGGTTTTGATTCCTCTGTGAGTGTCGAAATGTGTGTTTTTTACGACATATTCGGCTGTAACTTTTTTTTACGAAAACTGAGAAATTTTCTTTTTCTTTCTGCAGCAAGATGCTATAGATCTGCGTATATGGTTTTAATTTCAACTCTATACCTTCACGCGTTCCCGAGATAAAGGTTGACACCCGGACGGACGGACAGACGGACAGACGGACAACAAAGTGATCCTATAAGGGTTCCGTTTTTTCCTATTGAGGTACGGAACCCTAAAAAACTAAATCAAAATCTCTCCATTCGTGTGAGAGTTTCGATGCCACAGACAGACACGGGTATACAGATACATACGTCAAACTGGGGTGTTATATCCTCTTTTTGTGTCGGAGGTTAAAAAACGACCACACCTAAAATATAAAGTAAAATATGCATATTGCGCAGCCGCTTCCGCTCACCATCCCCAGAAATACATGCGCGTACTTAACAATCGGAGATTAGTCGACTCACTCTGAGTCTTATAAAACGATTTATCGTCTGTATTGCCAGTGTTCATACTTACAGTTCTGGTAACACTAAAATTCGTATTATCTTGGTACAAAATAACTGTAAAGTCGGGGTATTTGGCGGGAACGTCATCGATACATGTTGTTGCTTTGTTTTATTTTCCTAAACTTGTGTTATTTTCAATATTAATGCGATAAAAATGGTGGTGTTTTATTCATTAAGTGTTCGATCAAGTGCGTGAGTGTGGGCAAGTGAAATAAAGCAGTGAAACGTGTGATTTTACGTTTTCGGCAAAACTCCATAGAAGCTTCTAGTAAAGTCGTCACCACTTTACTGAAGCAGGACTCGACTTATAAATTGACTGTATACGTGACTTAGATTGTGACTAGAACATTTACGACTTGTTTTATTCAAGAAACTTGGAAAAAATCCTAATACTTGAAATTGGCAAATACTTTAATGCGGGTCCAATACACAAAAGAAGAATAAACTGTAAAGTCAACTGTTGCCAGTATTACATTCTAATGATAAATAATTTTATCTAGTCTCTCGCTTTACTGGATAAATGAACATCCGCTTTAGGCATGAAAAGCCGGAAATATCACAAAGACTTGAATTACTTGACTACACTTGGAATACCTACTTAAATAAATGTTTTCCTTTAACTAGCTACCTGACATTCTACCGTTATACTGATAATTTTACTTTATTCATTGCACCGTCTCCAAGGACGAGGTAAAATATCGATCAAACTAGCGTAATTCTACCAGTTCTTTGAATACATTAAACAAGCTTGTTCGTACTGTACCTACATAGTTAATTAAAATTTCTAAAACTATCACAAATGTACACTTTATTTGTGAAAGTCCTTTTTGTATTATCTTTATGGATTTCAAAACTCTAAGGAATTACCAAGTTTGACTCTGAGTTGATCAGCACCACCGGTATTCAAAGCCCGTCAGAGTCGGAATCTATTTATTTCTCTTTGTTCTTCTTATTGGAAATAATAGAGAGAAAGATATCGATTCCGAATTAAATCCGAATTCGAATGTGAATATGGGTGCTAAGATGTATACTTCTCCTTTAACTTAAGATGTGTGACATCTTAGAAGTATACATCATGAAACGAAGTGGACGGGGAGGAGGAACCTCAGGAATTGAGATACCAAGGAAATTAAAACATGCAAAAATTACATTTTTTACCCGACTGCGTAAGAAGGAGGATTATGTTTTTCGAGTGTATGTATGTATATTTCTTTGACACGCCCTAGAGCCTAAACGGCTTGACCGATTTTGATGTGAGTGGTGTCAATAGATTCGTCTTAGTTGTGAGAGTGACACTGGGTACATCAAAATTTAAAAAAATCATAAGTTAGGCTGTAAAAACCTCTTTTCTGCAGTCGGGTATTTTGTTTTTCTTTTAACATTGATATTTGTTATCATTTACCTTGATTTACATGAACATGGAAAAATAATCAAGTCGCTACATATTTCACAATATTAGTGTAGATTATACGTATATAATATTTGATTGAGCTCTTTGTTTGTTGTTACAGGAGGCCCTAGAAGTCCTGCGCACGGCGAATGCGCGGGTGGAACTCCGCGTGTGCCGACCGCCGGCCGACGTCCTCGAGAGCGTCACACCCCCCGACCCGCCGACTCCCCCCGCGCGCACCCCGCACCCCCCGCACCTACCGCCGCTGGACCCCCTCAACTGCCATCCAATGCACGCCAGGTTACTTACTATACTATAGATAACTGCGTCATTATACGCATTTCTTACGTGAGTTTCTCGCGATTTTCGAGTTGTCCTGCAATGTTATTTTGGTTTTGTTTAAATCAGCTGTTCACCATGAAATGTTTTGTTTAAGTTTATTCTAATTCTGATCTCTTCTTACCCGACTACGACAGCTGCTGAAAGAGGGTTCGATTTTTACAGAAATGTTAATTTCGTTTAAGTTTTGCTTAAATCGGGCATTTAACATGAAATATTATGTTTAAATTTATTCTAATTCTGATCTCTTTTAACCGACTGCCGAAAGACGGTTCAATGTTTTTTGTTATATTTTTTTATAATTTTCTAACTATAATTTAGTCCGTCTTTAAACTTTTACTGGCCTTTTGTTCTCTTCCTAATTACGTAGTTATATATTTAGCTGTTATTTTTCCTTTGACTATAAAAATATGAAATAATTATCCGATGATAGGACACTAAAAGTAATTTTTGTACAGCTAGGCCATTTTACCATAACTAGCCCGATAATATAAAGCAACTTTATGATTAAAAATAATAAGCACGCGATGGTAACTGGGGCTACTAAATGGTTTGGTCGCAATACGTCATAATAAGCAAGGCTTCTGGACGTGTGTGGCCTCCTTTGATTGTATTATCCTTATTTATCTGGTGTAGCACTGGCCATGTTTTTCAATTCAAAATTCTAATTAGATTTCCTTAGATTTATATTTTGTTTTAGAATAGTGCTATTTTATTAGCAGTTTTGGAGTTTGGTCAAGACGTTCGATGTGAATGTGAATTTCAATGTGAATCCTCTTAAATTGAATCTTATTTTTATAAAGGGAGTCGTTGAATAACCCTTTCACCGACCCCTTAAGTGCTTAGTTATTAGCTATATAGAAAACTAAGTTCATAAAATCGAGCTTCATATGTTTTGTCGTATAAAGTTGATGACAGAATCACCACTAAGCAAAATTATAGGTCACACGTCTATTTTAAGTCAAAGCGTTTAACTTGGTATAGTTTCAACCTTATTCAAAGAAGCATTATACATAATTGTTATTTGACGTCACACTTCGAATAGTAATTCTATTCGTAGAATTTCTGTAGTTTTCGCCTCACATGGTCCCATTTCGACCTTATAATCAATTATTATTAATGAATTTGAAATAATGCTCACAAGTTATTCATCAAGTCTGATATTTTCGTTCCCTATATTTTGACGGTACAGAACACTATAGTTCAATAATCTAAAGAGTGAGAGCATAAAATTCTCTCGTTTCCATCTCCAGGTTATCTCAAACGACAAGCAGCGCGACGACGTCCTCCTCAGAAGGTCGAGGACGCCGAGAACCCAGTCCTGAGGTAGACCGGCACGCGCTACATCTGCCAGACCTGGACAGACCGCTGCCCGTGTACGACATCACTTACGGGGTGTGTTTTTAACAACGCCAGCAATTTTAACACTGATTTTCACTACGTAAAATCTGATCATTAGATCATATACTATTCAAAAAGTCATGGTCCTCATGTCAGGAACCATATTATGAAGTGATAATAGTATCTAACTAAAATAACTAACATAGCAAAATTATTATAGCTGAGTTGAGACCTCCTCTTAGTGTTAACAGAGTTGTAAAAAGGTATGAACTGTTAATATTTTTTTGAATTGAATTTGGATCCGCTTAGAGCATTTGCCATATTAATATATTTTTAAGTTTCTTGATTAAAACAAGTCAAAAATGTTATAGTCACAATCTAAGCCACGTATACAGTCATTTTCTAATTCGAGTCGTGCTTCAGTAAGGTGATGACGATTTTATTGCATATATGCGTGCACTTAATCAAACACTTAATGAATAAATTAAATAGGTCCACGGGGTCCAAGTGCGTGGCAGCTTTATAATGAAATTGCTATGCGACTGATAGAGAGAACGAATGACCAAAGGGCTGGCGAACGTTGTCGTGGGACTGTGACCTTAGTTCTGTTTTTAGGGTTCCGTACCCAAAGGGTAAAAACGGGACCCTATTACTAAGACTTCGCTGTCTGTCTGTCTGTCTGTCTGTCTGTCTGTCTGTCTGTCTGTCTGTCTGTCTGTCTGTCTGTCTGTCTGTCTGTCTGTCTGTCTGTCTGTCTGTCTCCAGGCTGTATCTCATAAACCGTGATAGCTAGAAAGCTGAAATTTTCACAAATGATGTATTTCCGTTGCCGCTATAACAACAAATACTAAAACTTTAAAAAAAATAAAAATTAAGGGGGGTCCCCATACATTAAACGTGTTTTTTTCGTATTTTTTTGCTCAATATTAAAAACGGTAACAGGTAGACGCTTCAAATTTTCACAGAATATTTACTTGTATATTACCTTTCAAAATAAATAATTAAATAACAATAAAGTAAATATTAAAGGGGGGCTCCCATACAACAAACGTAATTTTTAAGCAATTTTTACTCGATCTTAATTAACAGGTAGAAACTTGAATATTTGTAAGTAAATATTTAGAAATATATTAACTATAAAAATAAATACCTAATCTAATACATAAAAACTCACAAAATGAAAATAATCCGTGCATCTAAACGCGGTGCGAGCGCCGGTTTAGCGGGGTAACATCACGGAGCGAGCCATAGCCGCGCGTATTCGCGCGAGCGTCGTCATGCTGCCCGGATGTGTATCGAAAACCTACCTATAAGTTTGCAATTTACTACTTGGAATTTCGTTGATTTCTCGTTATTTTATAAATAGAACTAAGCTTTGTAGTATTATAGATGATAGTCCGGAACCCTTCGTGCGCGAGTCCGACTCGCACTTGGCCGATTATTTATCTGTAATATGTATTTTATTTATATCTTTAGTTACTTAGGTCATTTATCGAAATAAATTGCTCATTCAAATTTGATATCCATGAATAAAACTCCATCATTTTATAGCATTAAAATTCAAAATAACACAAGTTTATAAAAATAAAACCTGTTTCCACAGAATTCGCCCTATTACATAGGACCTTGCCTGTTTCCATAACGTTCCCGCCAAAAGTCGTACTGTATATGTTTACTTATTGTTCTATCGTGGCAAAAAAGAGGAATTAATGTCTTGAAGTATGTATTCTACTATATGGTACAGTGTGATCTCTACTAAACAAAATAATGAAATAAGGACAGCAGTGCCGCCTATGCCACACTAGTTCTCTAGCTGAACAGACTTTATACAAATCTGATTTCCTTGTGAATTTAATTTCTATTTACATTATTACCTTCTACCTGAATTGTTTTCTGTTGCGTGCTGTATTTGAAATATGGGAACCCTCTGAACTATGGGCACCAACACTGTCGCTTCTCTACTAATTTGCAGGAAACATGAGGTTAAATTATTAACTACAACACAACAATATACAAACTCAACTAACTAAACTACTACACAAAAAGCACATCGATCACCCCAGACCGATAAAGGTCTAAAGATAATCCAAATGCTCAAACCCACTACCAGTTGGCAGCGTACCCAGCATGCTAGCCGCATTGCCACGTTGAATGGCAATGCTTATGCGTTGGGCCAGATACGCGCCAGCATTAAATTATTTACACTTTTCAGTGCATTTATACCTGAATGTCGCAAAGTTACATCCATCAACTTGGTACATGCAAAAATAACGACTAGCCTTCACTCAAATACAAAATGATTGGTTATTTCTAGAGTGATTCATAAATGAATAAAAAAACACATACACTCAGTCTGTTTTCATTTTAACAGCAACCATAGCAAATTGTTTCCGTAATTAAAACGCACTCCAACTTAGTGCCCATAAACGCACCCCTGGAACCGGTAAAATATGAATACAAATTGTTGGGACCATTAAAAATAAGCCCCATCCTACAAATATAATACGCAAAGTATTATCTTCATTATGCTTGTTACATAAACGATCCTGGTTTTCTCGGTCATTTAGTTAGTGTCAAGTTTTTTGTTTCCGTTATTTAGAAAGTTTTTGATACAGACCATAACAACCGTAATGGGATTCTTTGAGCTCTTCCTTGTTCTATCTAGGATCCGAAATATGAACCATTGAATATCAGTTCCTCGAAAATGATTATTTGTCAAAAGATATTTTAAATATTATTTTTCTAGTAGAGTTCTTATATAAATATTTCGACTTCCCTGTCAAAACCTTTTAATATAATATATCCAGTGAAAACTTCTCAAAAAAATAACTAAACGAATCGAATGTCCATCGGGAAGTTCCAGTAAATAACAATATTTTGACTCCTTAATCACCACGGTTAGGGTCACAACATCCAGTGAGTCAAAATGTCTGGTGTGTCAAAATTTCTACTGAACCATAATGACAAGTGTAATAACGTCCCGTGTCAAAAAGTCCAAAAGACCAATATGTCTAATCTGAAATTCGTCAAAGTCGCAGTTGAAGAATGTAAGTATACCAGTATACAAATAGGTAAAAGAAGTGTGACATCACACTAACTTCAACATACTATATTGCAATGTATTCTGATCGAAATTATATAAAAACCAAATTTCGGTATCACCAAACCGTAAAATCATTTCAAAGATTAATTTGAAAGATTGACATTTAATCGTAGAGTATTGAGGCAAAATGCCTATTAAGCCATCAAAAAATTCTACGTATATAATAGTCTTGTAATAGATAAAAGCTTTATTCCTTTATCTGAAGCTTTAAATTCCCCAATGACAGCTAGAGAAGCATCTTGTTCATACACATAAAACGGAATAGTCCCCAAATCATTTTATGGCTCGCTTCCATCAGAATTTAATATAGAACCGTTTTTACTGGTATTTTTACTGTTTGATCCACGCAGATCTGTAGTCAAGGGATTCGTTTATGGGGGTAGAATCACCACTAAGTTTCTAGTGGAGAAACTTTTATGTTTTAATATCCGGAATCCTTAAATGGTTCCATGTAGATTGAAACAGAATACAATAGAGATTGAAATTAATATTTTAGAAACACTCTTTCAAAAATAAACCTTTAAACAATAGTGTTATGTTCAGTTTACTATTATTATAATAACTAGTGATCGCCTATTATTCAACATTTGCACATTATTCACTAAGTTGTGTAGCTTATGCTTCACTTCTTCTCGATATAAACTTTAACTATGCTAAATCTCACAATCTTTCATTTGCGTAATATTTTTCTATATTTTAATTGTTTATGTATATGTATATATTGTAATAAATATTTAAATTAACTTTGAAACATTAACGACAGTTATTTTTTTCAGTCCTTTAAAAGACTGGCCTTGTGGCTCAGTTGGTAGTGTGTCTACGTACGTCTACCTGCTGAAAGGTCGTGGGTTCGATCCCCACCCAGGGCACAAACATTTGTGTGATGAGCATGGATGTTTGTTCTGTGTCTGGTGTGTCTATGTATATATTTACAAAAAAATAAAAAGTATATATGTATCTATTCTATCAGCCATCTAGTTCCATAGTACAAGCTTTGCTTAGTTTGGGCTAGATGGTGTTGTGTGAAATGTCCACAAATATTTATATTTATTTATTTAATTATAGGCAGGGCACATAACACGTGAAACTGATGGTCGATGGGGCCGAAAAGTTCTCATGTTTAGACCACGCACCGGCAAGCGCAGCGTAGGAAGATAAGTCACAAGATGGAAAGACGACCACATATATGTGTCAAGAAGACGCTAGAAACAAATTTCCATCAGGTCCTTTTGGAAATCCATGGGAGAGGCCTATGTCCAGCAATGGACATATTCTGGTTGAGATGATGATAACTTTTTGATTGTTTATACAATTACAGAGTGACGTCCACTGAAATAGATAATTTGAATATAACCTTTTTTTACGAACTCAAAAATATTCTCGCTAGCAACACTTTATATATAATTTGATTACAGCGCACTTTCTCTGAACGGACTATAGCATCACGAGCAGTTAAAATTCTTATTTAAAAAGTCCTGATATTGACAGCAGTCGAATCTCCCTTGATTCAGGCCTGGTTATTTATATACCTATAGCAGGCTCGTAATGTTTTTACGCTGATGAAACTCAACTTCAATTAATAAAAGCTTTTTGTTCACGCCCCCAGGATGACGGATCGCTGGTAAGTGAATTATTTTGATGGGATTAAAGCGTATTCCCATTAAGGTGCCAGTCCTTTGTGATGGTCAATGAGAGTCCTCTATTACTTTGGTAGATTTAGTTTGGGAAATCAAAAGTTATATTAATCGTCGGATTTTGTTAAATCGTTAGCTTTTACTGACGATTTTTTAGCTTTAAGTAGAAGTAAGTTACGTAGCTATTAGCTTATGTATCAAAATTAATTGACATTAACGGATTATATTTACTAAAATCTTCGAAGATACAACGCTAGATTGAATAGAAAATTAATATAAATTCTCCGAAAACAAATTTCACGCGATAGATTATAAAAGTTGAGTAATTTCGAAAACCAATTCATAAAATTTATAATAGATAATTTGCTAGAAAGACAGGCTGAATTTGATAAAGCTAAATAGGTTTTTAATGAACACAGACCTCACAAAAAACTACAAGAAGGTGCTAATACGACTACTGGAAACTTGGCATTTAGCGTAGATATACTTATATATGTTTCTACTGTTTTGTTCATTTGTTTTGAATTATACAATCATTAATATTAATATTACCGTGACTGAAACAGGTAAAAATATTTTTCATCTTACTAGCTCGTAAAGTTAGGTTTCCAAGGCTAACTGGAAAAGTGGAAAAGTTAATTTTGCTCCCTAGGGTGGAAAGTAATTTCAAAATTCGAACACGATGGATCTGTACATTTTCAATACAAAATATTTTTAACCTTTTTGTACAATATCTTCACAAAATGAAAACAAATAGTTCGATGCAAAGAGGTTGCTATCTTAGCTTAAAGAAACACAAAATTTTATATTAAAATAACTTAGACATTTTGTGTTTTTACGTAAAATGTAAATAAAAATGTACAATTTACTTTTTCTTAGCATTTTTTTGAATTTTTACAACCATTTACATGAATAAGGTATGAATGTGTATGAAAGTTGTGCCAAGTGTAATAGAAGAAAAAAAATGAATTTAAAAAACTTTGTACGATGTAATTTTCATTTTCGTACATTTTGTTGAAAATAATGAAATGGATAATTAAAATTAATGAAATGGATACACGTGAATTCACGTGATTATAATGTAATTTTATGATCAGCAGTAGAGTAACAATGCTGAACAGATCTTTCTACTAAAGAAAATAAGTTAACTAAACATTTTCCTCGCTATGTTAGGATAAAAAAAAATGTATTGCACTCGGCTGTAAACTTATTTTATCTCATGTCTTCTTAAATCCATCGCTACGCTCAGGATTCTACACAAGAACCACTACGCTACGCTAGTGGTTCAAACCTAGAATCCTTCGCTTGCTCTGTCTCTCTTCAACTGTCCGACACTCGAACGTAAAATACAACTTTCCAACCTAGTACAATAAATAACTATTGTTTCCTCTTCGGGGAAAGTCTGCTGGTACTAATTTATATCTTGATGGTAAAACTCCTAAAAACTAAGAAAAATTAGGTACGTAAGTATACGGAAATAGAGAATACCTTTAAAGAAGACAGCGCAAATTTTAAAATTTTAAAAGCCATAATCCGATTATAAGTACAGCTCTGTCCACTCGGAAAATCAGCTTAACCGCAGTATAAACTTTTTGTTACCAGCGTCGAGGACAAAAGTTTCCCAGTAGCTTTTATTAAACGCTCTGTTTTACTCATGTTTTTACTACACTACGTGACTTTTTTGCTTGCATACAACCAAAATGCGAAGATTTATTACTGTAGCATGCTGTATTTTTTGTGATATGTGAAAACAATTGTAATATGACGCTTGGAACAGTTTTCTCTGTTCCACCGAGCTCGTGAGCTGTTCAACTCGATAACTTAAATCTTTCTTTTGAGTATTCATAATATCACAATCCCATTAGTTTTTCAAAGACAGAATACAGCGAATACAGATAAAATTACCTAACAATAGTGAATAAAAGAATGATAATGGAAAATTGTAACATTTTACAATTAAATAAAAATAAATGAAATGGTAGTTTAAAAAAATAAAATACGACTAGAAGTACGAATAACGGGAACAAATATTGCCTGGATATTCCTTTGCAGTGCATAAATAAAATGAATTTTTGTACAAATTAAAAAAAAACTGGTGGTAAAAACCTAAGATCAGGGAGAAGCTTATGTATATATATCCCGTACATAACTACTGATGGTTGGTAATGATCATTACCAACATTCTATATGGCTTCAGGCTTTAAATGGATGTTCTCGACCTTTTCGGCCTGAAATCTATGTATTTAAAAAGATTAATTGACCTCAATAAAGTAATGTTTTACATTGAAATTTTGGTGTTCTTGTGTAACAGGAATTCGACATAGTGATGACGAAGGTGAACGGTTCCCTTGGCTTCACTTTGCGGAAGGAAGATCACAGCGCGCTCGGGCACTACGTCAGAGCACTGGTGAGGGAACCGGCTCTCAGTGATGGGAGGATACAGCCCGGAGATAGAATTGTTGCGGTAAGTAGGTTTATATCTCAGTGGACCAAGAAGTGAATACATGGTAAGAAGATAAGATCTGTGAAAATGGCAATAATAGCGATTTTGCAACCTGATAGAAACAGACCTTGTTTTCGTCTTAGAAATATACCCGTCCGCTTTGAATATACCGCGCGTTGATTGTTTTTGCTTTACCTTGTACCCAATAAATCTCCTAGTGTTTAATAGAAGAACCCATCAAAGCCCTCAACACTGCACTGGAACAGATAGCATGCAGTAAGCTTAGACCTCATTCGCGTACGACCACATAAGCAAATCTGCATGATCATTCATGTCGGGCTCGTGGACTAGAGCAAGAGCTAGGCTTGCCTTTCGCGTATTTTGTGCATTTAAAGGTACTAACAAACGATCCGATTTATCTGGAGCGAAGTTGGTTGAGACGTCACGTCACAGTGAAGTATTAGATATTTCAGCAAACACGCGTACGCACGAACGGTTTTTGAAGGTTCACTCTTTGGTTCACTCCATGTTAGGAGCGAACAAATCGATCATATGTTAGCTCTTTTATAGTCTGTTTGGATATAAAACCATCGTTCGACTCGAACTTCTCTATTTTCACCTCCTCTAAGCTGTCATTAAATGACATCTGGCTATCAGTACTTGGAGTCAAAAAATACTTTGATAAAATAAAATATTATAATTTACAGTTAATTAAATTTTGAATTTAAATTATAACATAATTTAATATGGATGTAAAACTATCTGGGAATAAAATCATTTCATTTTATTTTCATTTCTAAATGGCGATACGCACCCACGACGCCCCTAATTAGGTACTATTATCGGCTAATCTCAGTACAAAAGAATGACAAAAACGATTTATATATACTAACGTACAATGACAATGACAAAATCTAAGCTAAACCGGGATAGTACAAATCTCTCAGTGGGTGGTTTCCACAAAAAAAAACTTTCCGTTTTCCTTATCTGACAAGGAGACGTGAGAACTGAAAATAAAAAAACAAGGTTGTAGGCGGGTGGTAGAACTATTTACTCTTGTCTAAATAATACCTACTACAGTTTATATGGAAGTATAATTCTTTTATTTATTCTGTTTTGCTTGTGAAATGCGTGGGATGTTGATGGAATAAGAACTAACTCATTGTCGTTTTAAGTTTTAATATTCAGCCACCCAACGGTATAAACTAATCTTCTAGATATTGTATAAAAGGTGAATTTATATATCGGTACAAGTCTCTACACATTTGACTGCTTGTATTGACAGGATTTTATCGAAAAATATGGTACAAAAAGACAGCGACAAATAAAAGTCTCAAAGTATGGGATTCAAACTGCAGTTCCGATTCTGAATCTAGGTCAAGGGAAATTTTGTACTTGAATGCCCACAAAATGCAGCCATGTGACCCTGGGCAGAACGCCAAAAAGCTTTTGGTTTAAGATAAAGCACTTTGTAATGTGAATTAAATGACTGCTCGCGCAGTCATTTAATTCACTTTCAAGGCAATATTAGACAAGTATCTGGGATTATGGGAATAATACTTATTATGTTAGAATGAGTTCATTCAAAGATTATATTTTGAAATGTTATTAATACAGGGAATTTATTTTGTCTTTAATTGACTGTTTCCATGCCTGTCCTAATTTAAAAAAAATGAGAAACGTTTTTTTCATTAATGATGATGATAGATTCGCGCGATTTTGCGTTTACCGCTTTCAATCAACTTCTCGTCAATCACTGTTAAAATTAAGTAAATTATGCCACACTCTAAATGTTTTATTTTTTTTGTTGTAAATATGTATGTTTCTATGTATACTATTACCTCCTACAGCCTAAACGATTTGACCTATCTTGACGTTGAAGTTCTTGTTAGATTCATCTTCACTTCTCGAGTATCACATTTAATATTTTTGGAACACTATTAATAAAACTCGCGAAAAACAAAAAAAAAAATACTTTTCAGTATTCTGTGACAAATAAGTGATTTTACAAGA
The DNA here is from genome assembly GCA_947563715.1 of Lycia hirtaria. Taxonomy (NCBI): domain Eukaryota; kingdom Metazoa; phylum Arthropoda; class Insecta; order Lepidoptera; family Geometridae; genus Lycia; species Lycia hirtaria. The sequence continues at coordinate 40,673,489 of OX387378.1, forward strand.
ATTATTATTCTGAATATTCACATAAATAAATTGTACAGTGTCTCTGCTCATACTTTCTCACGAAAACATACAATCGACACCATATCAAGCGTAAATGTTAGGCTACAATACAGTCAAGAATTTTGTTTTTCTTTTATTATTTTCACCCTCAGATTTCATAATAAAGGTATTATGCCAGAGCCCACAAAAAGGACAGCAAGCTTTTCACATACCAAACAGCAATGAGAAAACTGTCCCTTCCATTTTATTACCAAAGTTTTGCACTCCCACATTTCGTAGCTTTCAGACTATGTTATAATGCTATCGTTGTCTTTAAACTTTTTCATCACCCGTACAAATACCACATGAATCCAATTAAAAGCGTGTAATTTGTAAAAATCCATACTCATATTTTTCCTGTTTATCAGCCGCTTGTTCCGAATGACTGAAGCATAATTGATAAATGATTTTCCTCAGTCAGAAGTTTTGGAACCGGAAATTATAGTAAAGTTCACAGAACGTAGACAGACAAGTATCAATATTAAAAGTAAAACAAAATACCCGACTGCAGAAGAGCGGTTTTTGCAGTCTAGCTTACGATTTTGTTACGTTTGATATGTTGTTGAGTGTATCTACGTTTTTTTACGTTATGTGCGAAGTCGCTGTAATAGTAGATTGTTATACAAGGGGCTAAAACGACCCATTGTAATAAGGTAGATTTTACTCCCGAGCTTTAGCGAGGGAGTAAATAGAAACCGAGTTACAATGGGTTTTTAGCGCCGTGTATTACACTCTACTTTTCACTTCGATTGTGAGAAAATAAAATAATCCAATACAATAATTCAAAGTTTATTTTATTAAAAATGAAATGTACAATTTGTACAATTCTGGATATTTAACGAGATGTTTGCAAAGAGAATGTAAATATATATTCCAAAGAGATTATTCTACTTTTGAATAAAGACTGTTTCGTGTATGTAGGCTCTTTGGTAACAAATAAAAATTAAAAAAAAATACTTTTTCCCCTAAAGCTAAAAAAAAAGATCCATTTTAGGATCTTTTTTTGCCCCGCTTTACTACGCTACAATGACGGACTTTTAGAGCAAGAGGAGTGAAAAAGATTATAAATGCGCAATTTTCTTTGAGACTAATAAAAAAACAGTTTTCACTTTCATTGACTTGTGACATGATAAAATGTACATAACAACGAAACACAATTTTGATTTTTTGTGACCCGTTTTTTTTTTATTGGTCCCAAAATATCCATTGTAAGGGCCATTGTACTCATCTTTATTGATGAGTACAATGGCCCTTATATCGTCGTTCGAATGACTAACTGTCCTATCTCATTTCAGTCATATGTCAGGACAAACGTTTTTCGGTTCTGAGATTAGATTGTATTTGTCAAAAATATGAAAAATCTAATGTTTTGCTTACCTTATGATATTAGCTTTGATAGAGGTTACCTACGTTTTAATTTCACATTGATACTTTTAATGTATTTGTATTATAAATACCTGTTCTTAGTATTTGAAAATAGAGATAGGACAGTTAGTCATGCGAGCGACGATATATAGTATGTCTGTCATCATGTTTAAAGTAAAACAAACAAATATTGTTGGACACTTTTTGCTCAGAGCCATTTAATAACAAATTAAGCAAAGCTTGTACAACAACTCCGAACTAGTTATAAACTGTATTTCGGACGCCAACTATTTCCAATTAACGCAACTTAGTCTATCATACACCTGTTACTATATAATTTAATACTACATATTTATATACATATATGTAGGTATATTAAATATAAAATAAAATAATATCGAACGCTTTATTTACAATTTGTGACTTACCGCAAATTTTCAGATACAAATGATTCAGTTGTCCTTTAGACCATCTCTTTGTACATACCAGTTATCTTATTTTTACATTGATAACAATTTAGTTTCTTAATGGGCGAGTCTATATTGATTGAGAATTTATCTATCTATCATCTACAACATAGAAGGCGGAAAGTTTTATGTCGTAGCATGATCTGAAAGTACTTTTACCGTCGAAACTCTGTTTCCATATTTACATCGTCCTTATAATTAGGTCTGTAATATCAACATCAATGGACGGTTTAAAACACGTACGATGTATTAAAATGTTACCAGTTATATCAGCTGCTTTTGGATATTAATTGTTTTGTGTTTACTTTCAACTCGGGTGCTGGTTGGGAGCCAGGAAAGGGTTGGAATACCGCAAAGTTTGTATTAAGCTGTATGTACTTACGTATCAGAGGAGCTATCTGAAGCTAAATTATTGTCGCATTTTTTAAAATAACAAAACAGCGTTACAGCAATGCTGGAATAATAATTACCATTTTTTTTTTTTTTTTGTTTATCTACGATTATACGATACGATTGATACTTGCAACGCAGAATTGCATCGCCAGTAAAACGTCGAAAGCACTCACTTCACTAGTAACCCAACTAACACAAGGAAGCTGTTTAATGGTCGGCTTACAACATTTATGTAGCGCTTAAAATACTGAAAAAATAATTGTTTTTTTTTTTAGTTTTTTGAATAAACAAAATATAAATTATGTTTATTCAAAAATTATTTACGTAAGCTTGTCTCGCTCTTCACCGGTTTTTATCATTTGTAGATTTACATCAAAGTAAACCCTACAATCTTGCCAATTTTGAGACTTGTATCTATTACCGTTCAAAAGACCCAGCCCTGTAGTGTAGGACAGACAGACAGACACCGTAGCCTCGCAAATAAGCTCCCGCACCCTTAGTACAGAAGCCTAAAAAAAATAAAAAAAAAACCTACGCATATTCTAATTGAAACTCCTTCGTACTTAAAAACCATCAGGATTATAAAACCAGTTTGCTTGGTATGTATACCAATGAATGAAAGAGATTTTATCTCTAGACCGTTAATTGAGACGTTAAAATTAAAGTCAGTTTTATAACATCGATAAATTACTTTAATTATCGTTTAACTGCAGTCGACTGTCATAATAATATGCACTTATGACGCATTAAGATATATAATAACAATTACTATACTTGCTGTGTCCCACGGAATTACCCGCGTCGTGATAAAAGGGACGGTAATGGTGAACAGTGATAATGATGATGAAATAATGCCTATGTCCAGGTTCTTAGCTATCGGCTAGATCGTCTGTACCACATTTAATAATAATCAGTTCAGCAAAAGTAACAATTAGGCAGTTAACAATTCGGCTGTATTTTTTATACTATTTTGTTACCGCATTTTTCCGTCATTTTTTTAGATTGGTCCCATAAAAAAAATCATCAAAATCAGTTCAGTAGTTTTAGCATAGATAGTATATAATATACATCTTAAAATTTTCCTTATTTTTAACTGACTTCCAAAAAAAGTCAAGTTTTCAATTCGATTTTTGTATGTTTGTTCAGTAATTACTTCGCCAATTACGAATTGATTTTGATGATTCTTTGTTGTTGTTTGGTACATTTTACATTCTATGAAAATCGGTTCAGTAATTAGTTTTTATAATAAAACAACTGGAAAAATATGTCATCCAAGTAAAAGAATTACGTATTTTGAAGTCGGATTTTTCCAGTTTTTTAATAATTATTTTAATTGTGGACCGTAAATAAGATTTTACCGCTGACAAAAACTCTCTAAGACACGACATCACCATAAATTCTTCTCAAAGTTTCCTCCCGCTGGTGTCTGCAATGCTCTTTGTCCCCAAACAAATATTTGTCCCGGCGCGCTCATGAGTTTAATGACTTGAATTACAAGCAGCTCTAGCTATTTTAGCTCTTAAATCCCTGGTCAATGACCTTGCTTATTATATACATGTGCATTGTACACACCTGTACCTATTTATTCTGTATCACCTCATAATTTGAGGTTAGTGGGCGTATCTAGAAGAAAAAAACTTTATCGGTTATTTTGCAGAAATAATCTCGCTTTCCGTTTTTTTTTTTTTTTTTTGTTGCCAAGCTTTGAAAGAAAATGCTAAATTAAAGTAAAAAATACTGGTACAGAAATACGTAATTACCATGTTGTTCTTCATGTTCTTGAAGATGTGTGAAGTCTGCCAACTCGCACTTGGCCAGCGACTATGACCTTACCCTTCTCACAATGAGAAGATGGCTCGCGCCCAGCTATGGGACAGTTTGTACAAACAGGGCTGATGAAAAAAATCGTAAATACTCTATAAGTATAGCTTAAAAGTTTCTAAGCAGCAGCAATGCGCTATGACTGCTAGGTCTCCCTCTCCCCTAGTGATGCGTGGCGAGCTTTTAGATACCCATTAAAATTATTCAGTCTAAACTAAAGGTATAACGTATAACATATAACTTACATATATGAATACAACAAAACTATACTTTGAGAAACATTGTATTTTGTATTATTATATTCTAAATTTAATATTATTTAAAGTACTTAAAGTTTTCCAAAAAAAATTCAAACAAAAATAAAATACATTACATTCATAAAACATTTCCCCTTTTTGTCCAGTCGGGTAAATTACTGTACTGTACAGGTAAACGACACGCCGATGTCCAACATGTCGCATGCAGAAGCTGTAGCGTTCCTGCGCGCTTGTGGCAGCGAGGTGCGCCTACGCCTGTATCGCGACCACGCGGCCACGCCCCTCTCGCCGATGTCGCCCAAGGAAGAAGCACCTACTGACTCCGACGTACCGCTGGCTAGTAGGCCGAAACCACCGCTCAGGTACTATGTTCAAACCTCCTGTCTAGTAGATAGTTCGTCCCGAAACCTGTATAGTAGATAATTCGTCCCGAAGGCTTCTGTATAGTAGACAGTTCGTCCCGAAACATCCTGCCTGCTAGACAGTTCGTTCCAAAATCTCCTGTCTGGTAAAAAAAAAACACTCTAAGCTTCCAATCTAGTAGATTATTTTGTAACAAGACTAGAATATTTATCTCACTCATTTATTTTAAAACTTTTTTTTTTTTTTACAATATAAATATAAACTAATAAAAAATAACATAAATACTGTAAAAAACTTACAACTAGGGTACCGCCGGCAGCGGGGCAGGGCTCAGGCTGTCGGTGGTAGGGGTACAGAGAGAGAAACCTCCTGACAATACGTGCCGTGTCTAGGATGACTGCCTTCTGTATCCGACCCTTGACCCTTAACAATCATCGAGCGAGAGCTTCTTGAGATGTTGGTCGAGGCTCTTCGCTATGACACCGCTTCGCCGAAACGACTATCGGGACAATAATCGTCGTCGAATATTTATTATTATTAAGCCTATTGTGAAGCGTCACACTTACTCAAAACAGTCGTATTCCATACAGAACTGTGAAATTCAATAGTTCAAAATGCTGTAAGCTCTGTTTGTCACTGTGAGATAATACACGTTAAAGCTTATTATGCTCTGAAATGTTGGTGAAAAAATTTTGCCCTTCAACCTGGAACACAGTAAGTAACTAACATACGTGAACCCGTGAACGGATGTTACTTGCGGAAGCTGTCTGGAACTACTTACCTAATCGATTTCGAAAAAATATTTTTCTCATAAGCAACTACTTACCTAATCTTTGTGTGCTATTTCGTTTAAGTTCGTTTTCACATTTGCATTATAAAAATTTTGAAAGCCAAATCTAAGAAAAGCGATCCGTCTGGTTCTTTTATTTTATAAAACAAATGCAACTTCGCAGGTAGGCTACGCCTTCCTGTTTTTGTCCGGTACTCTAATTTATCCATTTTCCTGATTTCGAAAAATACTAGTATGTTTTATAAGCGTGAAATTTAGCCTAAGTATATTATTTTTCTATGACCATTGTTTTTTTATTTTTTTGTGGACATTTCACACAACACCATCTAGCCCAAACTAAGCAAAGCTTGTACTATGGAACTAGATGGCTGATAGAATACATATATACTTTTTTTTTTGTAAATATATACTTAAGATACATAGAAACACCCAGACACAGAACAAACATCCATGCTCATCACACAAATGTTTGCCCTGGGTGGGGATTGAACCCACGACCTTTCAGTTCAGCAGGTAGACGTAAACACACTACCAACTGAGCCACAAGGCCAGTCAGTTGAAATTATGCTATTTCCGTGTGTGTGTTCCTTTTTACTGACTTCAAAAAAGGAGGTTATTTTTATATATCCATTCTCGTTATACCATTTCCACATAATATGTAGGTACCTTGTTATTATTTTACAAATTAGCAAATTGATTATTTTATCGTCTTTTAATATTAACTGCTTATAATATTTCAAAATAAACAACGAGTATGTAACTTTGCAGAAGAGGTGTACAAGCACAGTTCACCGACGTATTTACTTATTTACCTAACAAACCAACAATGTTGGATGACGCTAAACTTAGTCGAGATTCAGCGGGAAACACCTTAATTAGCATCGAACATCAACACGGATAACAGAGAAAACAAACGAACATTTCAACTACCGAATAGATAATGTATAGAGAAATTAGTCCTGACAGCGCATTTTGGTCTAGGTCACACTAGTTCCTTTAATAGCAAATATATGCTAGGTTACGAACAAAGTTGGTTGTTTCAGTTTTTAAAACTTTAAAATTATTACTATCTGCTTTTGATTGTGTCATCGACACTCGCTACTCGCTCACTCGCTAGATTTTAAACTCGCCGACTAGCAGCTCGTAAACTAGCCCAGCGTCATCGAGGCTTTACATATTTTTTGCTTTAATTCGAATTTTACCTTTTCATATTTTTAAACCAAAACATAGTCTGGTGACAGTAAGTTAAGGTTTTTAATAGCAGTCATTTTTTTCAAGTCCAATTTAGTATCGGTTAATTGTTTTTTTTTTTTTTTAAATAATTTGCAATGATATATATTATCGCTTATATATTAAATAGAACAGCACACCTATCGGGTCGGAAACGATATATCCATCTCTGTCATTCTGTATGGAAACGGCAGAGATGAAAATATGGTTTTCGGACCGCGTCCGAATCCAAATAATGTGAATAGGTGTACAGATTCGTTTAATACAAACCTAAGAGAAAAACTACAAAAGGTCAAGGCCATTCTAGTTTAATCTAGATTATCCGACTGTGACAATACTGAAGGCATTCATAAAATATCAATAATATTTGGCGGAAACTTGCGTCAGTATCGCGACTTAACCATACACTTCTGCGTCAGTAGTACACACAATATTGCGTTGTGACCGTTGCGGTATCATGTTACATTTAAAGAGTTGTCTCTCTCTAAATATTATATTTAGTAGTTAAAAATAAACATGCAAAGTGAACACAAGTAACATACGGATGTGTTTGACTAACGACTGTCGAACACTCGCTAATTACTCAACAAACGGCTCTACCGAGTCTAATGAGTTGACTGCACAGACATAGTAGATCAAGCATGCACCTTCATTTATATGAAAACCTTGCGTGCCCCATTTTTGGTATCGACTGTGACGTCACACAAACAATTTTAAGATGGAATGTTCCATCCGCGCGAATCTTTTCAACCCAATGCATCCGCGCGCTTGTAGATTAGTAACTAGGTGACAATATTGAATCGGAAGTATGTATCACCTAAATTTAAATAAATCTTAGGTCGTCAACTGTGAGTTTTTATCTTGCTGTTGACACTCTAAGTACATACACTTGAGGTATCTTATCTATAGAGGTCTATGGTTGACTGCTGTATACGTAAGGCGTTAATGTATTTGGACACTGTTTTCAATTAAGTAGTATGCACTAAAACCTTAAAAATCTGGACAATCTTAAATTTATGATGGTTATATGGCACTAAAGCTATTTATTCATTAGGCCATAAAGTAGATCGACATGGTGCGATATTCCGGTAACATTTTTCTTTAAAGAACACCAAATCATTTGGTGTTATGCGACGCTGCTATCTACGATGGAGCGCACTTACCTAGAAGAAAGACGTAACTTGCGATTTAAAGATACCCAGATTATTATACTTTTCATTGTATTTTTATTTTATGTAGAAATAGGTTTGCGCTTGACCGCCAACTCGCCTGATGTTAAGCGGGTATACGCTTAGGCACTCAGGCAGCCTATTCCATAATTTAGCAGCTCGCATGACGAAAATGAAATTAAAGCGTTGCTTCAAGATCAGTGTTGGGCATTAATAATTAATTTTTCAATCAACTTGTTAATTAACTAAAAAGTAATTGCAATTATATTAATCAGATTAAACTTTAAATTTTAGTTGTACACTGCAATTAAATTATTTAGATTAATGTATGTTAATCGTGAGTCGCAATTAAATTAATTGCAATTAACTTACAATTAAAAATTAACAATTAATCAATTGTTAATTTTTAATTGTTATCACAATTAAATTTTTTCCCACACTGGTCAAGATCATTGTCTCGAAATATTTTGCTTGTCCTTATACCAAGGTGCGGTTAAGACGTCGTCGTCGACGACTGCCAGACGAAGACTTGCAGACTGAAATGCCGCAATACCTACCAACCGCCAAAAAGCTCACCCCCACATTTTGCATAACTGGAAATCTCATACAGTCAGGTTCTCACGCTCCTTTCTCCCGCGAACCAGCAAAATGTGGAATGTCCTTCCTCGGAAGGTTTTCCCGCCGAGCTTCAACAAAGAGCGTTTTAAAAAGGGTATCTACAAGCACCTTTCCGGGTTAGCAAAGCAACAGTAACGTCAGTGATGTTGCAGTTGTCCATAGGCGACGGTTATCGCTTACCATCAGGCGAGCCGTCAGCCTTTTTGCTTATCCTATTTTATAAAAATAAAAAAATAAAAAAACTACTTATATGTCATAGATGATCTGCCTTTGTGTCTTTGGCGACAAACTAGGATGCGTAGAATTCGAGGTTACCAAGGTTTGCTCCATTTTGCTCCGTATAGATCCGTTCGTGTGACTCCCTCACAATACCCACGTAACTATGAAATGACAGAAATATAATTAAAAACAAAATTTTGTGAAAATGATATTGTTAAAATATTGTATCAATCGCCCTTGAGTTTGCTAGAGTAATATTATTTCGTTTATTCCCAGCTGTAGTACAATTGACAATTCAATTAATTGAACTAGTGAGACTTAATTCTCACTAGTTCAAGTAAAGGCGGCTGATTGTACTGCTGGGAATATCAATATCCTTTAGTGTATTGTGTTTAAGTGTGATTGACAGGACAGCACGAAACTGAACCCATGTACTGGCAAACTGTGTTTCGCTTGTTTCCTGTAGAATCTCCGAAATTCAAATCTTAAACGACGGATGTTATAATATTATCTTCGAATTTCAAATTTTGGGTTCGCTCCCGGCCGGAAGCTACTAGCATCCGGTTCCGTAACAACTATTCCAAATTCAAATCTCTAGCGGTTCGCGCGCTCATGATTAAATTTAATCCATGTACGTATCTTTTGGTGTGGTTTTAATCAAATCTACATAATTATAAGCAAACAAAATTCCGCTCTCTAAAACAGCTAGTGTAATATCAAAGACGTGTTTAATTTATTTGTTTCTACACCTAGTGTAATTAAACATATGTACATATGTTAATAAATATCATGAGAAAATCATGCACTTTGTCTAAACATCATTCAGAAAGATAGATCGGTAATTTTCTCTCCAACTTACCTCAGCTCTTCTAAACCTCATTCTTTATTGCTTCTTTATTTATCCGGGTTTGTCTGGAGGTTCAAATTCTGCAATTATTTGTACTCTTGTATAATATGTGCATTGTAAAATTATGTTCAGCTTGCTTTTGACGGCCAACTCCACGACTTTGGGAGTTTACGATAGATCGTGCTTATGATTTACTTATATATATATAAGCAATTATTAATATTCATCAACATCATCATCTCAGCCATAAGAAGTCCACTGCTGGACATAGGCCTCCCCCATGGATTTCCAAAAAGATCGATTGGAAGCGGCTTGCATCCAGCGTCTTCCCGACACTTGTATGAGGTCATCTGTCCATCTCGTGGCTGGTCTTCCTACGCTGCGCTTGCCGGTATGTGGTCTCCACTCGAGAACCTTTCGGCCCCATCGGCCATCAGTTCTACGTGCTATGTGCCCTGCCCACTGCCACTTCAACTTGCTAATCCGCTGTGCTATATCGGTGACTCCTGTACGTCTACATATCTCATAATATTAATTTTACTATATAGACATTTACATTTTAAATAATTTTGAATTCATTGTAATTAATTATGGTTTTGACGTATTGATATAATGTTTAAATAATGTAGGTAATGTATCATCAGTGTAATTCGCATCAGCGGTGCTAATTGAATAAATAAATAATATAAAGACACCCAGAAAATTTCTAATACAATTACTACATTCTAATAGTTAATTCATGTGTGCTTTCCAGGGCTGAAGCAGTATCAATGCTATGCGACCTGGCTGCGCGGCGGTTGACTCCAGACAATGGAGACGGATCGCGGTCACCATGCCTCTCCCCGCGAAAGTTCCGAAAACTCACCAAGGAAAATAACCACTACGAACAGCCCAATAGTAAGTGATACTGGCTAAAAATCACATCTGGAGATGAAACATTTTGCATAAATTCGTTTTTTAATGCGAATACACAAATGATTTCACTTTTTGTACTTGTGCTTGTCTATATAAACAGTGACGTAGCCTCAAATGTAACACGTTGTTCTTGACAAAATGCCGTGGCATTATAATTATGGTAAAACCTTTACCGACTTTAGTTGCCAGGCAGTCGAACAAAATTGTTATATACTTAATTGAAGCTGGTTACATACTTTTTAACCGAATATAATGATATAATTGTTTATAAATATGTATAAAGTTATGGAGAAAAACAATATTTCATAATTTAAAAAAAAATAACGTAATCTTTTCAAAAACCACGATGGTATCGTAATTTATTCTAACACTTACTAAGTCATTTAATTATATTTAAAAATCTTCTTTAATATATCAGTTAAAAAGAATATTTTAACAGACCCATAAATTCTAGAATTTTATTTTATTTTAATAAATAAATTCACCACCGCCGCTGTTGGAGCATCGGAAATAAGAAACTCGATATTTTTATTTCTGTGTAGGGTACCATATAAAACCGAGAGAAATTAAGTGTTTTTATTGTTGGTTTCCGATGGTAAACATATTGTCAGCTTATTTTTTATTGGAAATAATTGTACGTAACACGATTAGTTACTTACTTTTAAATAGTCAAGCGTCAATATAAATACACTGCGTACTTACATGCATAACAAATAATTGTTATTCTAAGAGTTTTGGAAATTGACAAAAAAAAAACTAATTCATTAACGTCCCAACTGAAACTACTTATACTGAAAAAAGTTAAAATCCCACGGCAACATCTACAAATTCATAGCCAAAGTCAAATAGCCCACACAATAATTTAATTCGAATTATGCTGTTCATTTCAGCAACATACAAAATTTTAATACCAAAAACACGAAAATTATTTCAGCGGCCGCAGACTGCTTTGATGCAAATTGAAAATCGCCAGTTATTGATAAACGCCAGCCGCAGCCCACAATATTGCAAAGCCGCCGAATATTCGTCCATTAACACCACAAAAAGGCAGCTTTCGAACACAGTCGGCCGTAAAAATCACCGATTTTAAACATTTGAATGGGATTTAAATAAAATCCCTCATTTAATTACACTCAGATCTGAAAGTGTATTTGGTCATTACAGCTGTATCTATCACAGATATCTAAAATTTAATTAAAACACTTGATAGCTAAATGATAAAAAAAAACCTTACTTTGTGTGAAGACTGTAACGCACCTGGTGGGAGAATTAGTGCCATTTTGAGGTCATTTTGATGCATATTACATACTATTAAGTAGCATGTATGTAATATGAGTCAGATAAACGTAAAATACCGTATTTCATTATTTTTGCCAACTACCAAAAAGAAGGAGGTTCTCAATTCTACTGTATGTTTGTTCAGAAATTACTTTGCCAATTATGAATTGCTTTTGATTATTCTTTTTTGTTTGGTAGGTAAGAGGCATCAGAGGTGGCCCCATATACATTTTATCAAAATCGGTTCAGTAATTTGATTTTTATACCAAAATAACTGAAAAAAAAATCATACAAGTAAACGAATTGCGTAATTTAGTCGGTTTTTTCAGTTTTTAACCGACTTCCAAAAATAAGGTGGTTCTTAATTTGACAGTATGTTGTTTTTTAACCATAATTATGTTCATTCAAGACCACAGAATACCACAGTAGTATATACTTTCAGACGTTAGTTTCCCTTTTTTGGCACGATAAACCATAAGTAGACGTAGTAAGCTATTGCTATATTTAGCTATATATACGAATAGCGTATTCATGTTTACCAATGGAAACGTGGCTTAATTCTATTTAAGCTGGAAAATTTTCCCATGTGCATTATTACGCAATAAAATCCGTAGAGAAATCAAAATTCGTTCTCATAATTAACGTATATTGGTAAAATAGATACTTATCTATACATAACAATACTTAGCTTAGTAATTAGGTTATCGATGAATAAATAATGTTGAATTCGAAGCTTTCAAAAACAACTATTTATAGTTTATTTTCTATTTATAGTATATTTTTAATATCAATTCAGTATAAAGTAGAACGCGTTTAAATGATTAATTACTGGATATTTATCATGATTTGTTATGATTTGAGCAACTGATATTAGAGTTCATCATCATCATCATCATCTCAGCCATAAGAAGTCTACTGCTGGACATAGGCCTCCCCCATGGATTGCCAAAAAGACCGATTGGAAGCGGCTTGCATCCAGCGTCTTCCCGCCACTTGTATGAGGTCACCTGTCCATCTCGTGGCTGGTCTTCCTACGCTGCGCTAGAGTTGAATACTACTATTAGAATTAATATAATTGAATAAATCTATTCTATCTTATCTTGCATTTATTAGTTATTCGATTTAACAAATTTATCTACTATACATGAAGTTCCATCATAATGAAATATAAATAATCCACCACAAACTCATTTACACCATTGTTAGAATTCATATACAACCTTGCCTGGAAGAAATCGCTCTATGCGATAAGGCCGCCGATGTACTTTCAATTAACGTTATTATCTAATCTATCTTTAAGTAACTATATATGGAACTACATCCATAGAGTTATTAAATTCTATTCTATTGTATTCTATAAATATTGAGGTACATTTTCACACTACACCATCCAGCCACAAACTAACCACAGATGAGGTTAAACATAATATCTCCCCCAAGAAAATACTGCACTATATACTCGTAATTAGTGCAGACCTTGGAGGAGAACTGTATTAGCGGCAGTCACAATAGATCTTTATAGGACGCAGTGACACCAGCACTTTTGTGCCGCTTCTAGCAATAACAAAAATATTGCAAGGAATAATCAAAAGCAATAAGCACAGTTAGAAATCCTAAATTAGAGCATCTCTGACTGTATTCATGTAGGACACCGCAAACACATGTCGCCGGCATGTTCTGCTAATATCCATTGAGTAGAGAATTCTATTAGCTAATTAATTGAATTGTCAAGGAAACACGTGAATTGTATCAGTGGGTATAGTCAGGAATAGGTGCGTAATTCAGACAGTACAAATATAGCACATTCGCATTACAGAAATCAATTGAGATTCTTGAAAGGATGGTAGGGAATTACCCAGTTTCATAAAAGAGGATTGGCTTATTAGCAGCCCCGGATCTACGATTTTTTCGAACCGGGGCAGAAACTTGACGGTGGTGCCCCTCTCTCCAGCGCTTAAAATAACTTTCTTAAAAAAACTTAATATAATTATATATGTGGCGCCTTTTTCTTAAAAGTCAACGGTGAGTCAACCAAGATTTCGTATTCTAATGCGCTTTGTGGAGCAAGTTATTTTTTATTTTATTTATTAATTATGATTTTTGCGCCCACTGAAAATCCTGCGAGTGCCCCGGTTTGCCTCCCACTAGATCCGGGGCTGCTTATTAGAGTATATTTACTCATAGTTAACTATTGTGGCAAAAAAGGATAACTAAGACTATTAGAGACCACTACCCCCTTCGCATTTTAATGTTTTTAAAGTTATAAGTTGCTTGAACGAACTAATGACTAATCATGGTTGCCTGGAAGAGATCGCTCTAAGCGATAAGGCCAATTAAAAGCCTAGCCATAATCTTATTTTTCTATGTTTTTTTTTCCGTGTATACTGTAGTATTTTAATAAACAGTTATCTATCTAATCTGTACATAATTAATTTAGTTAAATTTATAAGCCCTTAACAAAACTATTGAATGGAACGACAAGTATTACCTCTGAACATTATTCGACTTAGATGTTTCTTTTTGGAACTATTAATACCAGCATACTTAGACAAGTAGCTTAAGCTACTTGTTTAAGTATTCTGGTATTTACGCTTCGAAATGCTATGGAACTGTGACGTGACGTCACGTGATATTTCGTTAACTAATGTCAACCCCATACGCTGACGTTCTCATTTCAATTCCATACATTTATTTTTCTATTCTACTGGCATTTACGAATCTAGAATGCCACTTGTCTAACCCCCTGGACTTTTTTGTTATGCTATGCAACTAATTAAAAAAAAAAACTATTTATTTTAAGCTATTCATGGTTCTCATCCCATAAAAAACATCGATATCGAATAAATTTCTATATAAAATGTAATACCAAGCTGCATAATGTATGATAATCACGAATTAAAATGGAATTTAACGACAACTCGCTTATCAAAATCGGTCAACGCATAAAAAATACATACCTACATTCTCACATGCTTGGCTACAATACACACGAAAAACATCACCCTTCTTATTGGACATTGGGTAAAATTACTAACTACAAAATTATAAATAAGAAAAATTATCACCCTGCGTATAGTAGGTACAATCTGTACAATTATCACCAAAAGAATGAAACTTTTGGCAAAACATATCCCTGACCTGCAGATGTACCTGTTAATACCGCATTGTAAATATAAGAATATTATTTTTTAATACGCATTAAGTTCAAATAACAATAAACAAAGCACCAAAGAGGAAATACCACGTTCTTTTACTGATCAATAGAGAAAATTACCAGTAGAATATCCCAAGCTGTAAAATACTAAGGCTTGACACGCCACCGCCGCACACTAAGCGACTAGGTGTTCCACACAGATGCAAGCAACTTGAGTACGCTAGAGACACACAGTACTGAGAGCGTGGAGAAGAAGTCCCAGAGATACTCTGTGACGGTCATCAGCCCAACCGCTCCACCCTCTTGTAGAAAGCAAAAGCTAAGCCTGACAGGTGAGACTCTGTCGGCCCGAGCACTCTCACACATTCACACGCTTCCACCAACCCGAAACTTGACTGTCGGTCGAACGAACCCAGACTGTTCCGTGATTCAGAGCACCCATTGTTGTTAGACCTTCCGGAGCACTTTCATTACCATCCGCCTATGATGTAGTCTGTACCCTACGTCTTTAATCTAAGCTTGCAGCCTTCGACCCTTAACTGATAGCTGTCTTCATATTCGATGTCGTATCTTCTCGGTTTGCATCATTCGATTTTCATGCTATCCTTTAGCACAAGGTCACATTTTGATTGTTTTCAGTCCCACCTCATGGATATGAGCTGAATAATTTAGACAACGACACGTTGGATGCGCCTAACGTGTACCAGGAAGATATAAATAGGCAGCGGTATACGGAGCCAGTATTTCCCGTGGATTCTGATGAGCCAGTTTCGATGCCCGTGGAACTATCGAGTGATGAAGCGAAGTTCAAACATGCTAACCCTGCGTACCAGAGCGCTATATTGCATACGAGCAGTGATGGAACCACTTCTGATGGGCATAAAGATGATGGTAAGTACACCCATATAACAGCTTCTACAGGAACCACAACAAAATTCATTTTACATATTTATACTGTATTTTTACCCAACGTAACGGTATTGTGATTTACATAATTATACGTACGACCACCAACTCGCCTAATGTTAAACGACGGTTTGGTCGAGAATAGTGCTAGCCGATCTAGAAGATATCTATGCACTCTAGCCTTGAAAATTACAAGTTCTCAGGAAACGGAGATAACGGCAAAGAATTCCATTCCTTTACAGATCCATCAAGGAAGTGGACAAAAGTCGTTGAGTACGGATTTTTAGTAGAGATAAAGTACAGAAAATCATTCTCGATTAAAGTACGTGACTTTACCGCATGTTTTACCATTTTTCCCTTTTTCCACAGCAGTTTAATTAATATTAAGTGACGTGATGTTTCCGGCAGCCTAGTCGGGAGACCGTCTGACTTGCGATCCGCAGGTCCTGAGTTCGAATCCTACGGCACGCACCTCTGTCTTTTCGAAGTTATGTGCGTATTGTTGAATGCCGCCAACTTCAAACGGTGAAGGAAAACATCGCGAGGAAACCTACATGTCTGAGAAATTCTCAATGATCTTGAAGATGTATGAAGTCTGCCAACCCGCACTTGGGCAGCGTGGCAGACTATGGCCTAACCCTTCTCACAATGAGAAGATGGTCCGTTCCCAGCAGTGGGACAGTTTGTACAAACAGGGCTGATAAAAAAAAAATACGCGACGGAGGGACGACTATAATAATAAATATACCAAGCTTTTACCTATCTTCAATACCCTTTGCCTCAATTTCAAATTTATATAAACTTGTACATGTTTCAGTTAACGGCATGAAGAAGTGGAAAGCTGTAGCGCTATCCCCAGACAACGAGCGCAAGTTAAAGCCAGAGCCTCCACCACCGCCGCCTCCGAAGCCGGTTGAAATCGTTGATGTCGTCCAGAAAGAGAACATCAAGCCTGATCCACCGAGCGATGATCCGGGAACTTTTGGAGAACCTACGGTAACACTTAAATTCAAAAACTTCAGACAAACAAAACAGCTCAATCGGCTTTGATGGAACATAGCAAAAAACACTCTTGATAAAATCCTCTTTCAAACAAAAAACTAGATCAAATTGGTCCATCTGTTTGAGAGCAACGATGCCACAGACAGACACACAGATATACAAATACACGCGTCAAACTTTTAGGAACTCTCTTTATAGGTCGGTGATTAAAAATATGACCTTTCAAATGCTGATTGATGACAATTGATTTTAACATCATCATCTCAGCCACAAGAAGTCCACTACTGGACGTAGGCCTCCCCTGTGAATTTCCAAAAAAGACCGGTTGGAAGCGGCCTACATCCCGCGTCTTCCTGCTACTTTCATGAGGTTTTCTGTCCATCTTGTAGCTGGTCTACGCTGTGCTTGCCGGTGTGTGGTCTCCACTCGAGAACTTTTCGACCTCACCGGCCATCAGTTTTACTTCTACGTGATTTTGAGATATAAAATGATTACTTGCAGATAGTGACAGTGGAGCTGAACCGCGGGTGGAACAGCCGGCTCGGGTTCAGTGTGCAGAGCCACCCTGACTCCGGGCAGAGCTACATCTCAGCTGTTTATAACGACAGCGTGGCTGCAAGGGATGGCCGTCTGCGGCGCGGGGATGTCATATTGCAAGTCCGTATACCTGTAGTAATAATTAAATTGTAGTAACACTTTATTGCCGACTTATCAAAGTGATAGGATCAATGAGAGGCGTTTGATATCGAGATTTTAGGTCTGTTTAATTGTTAAATTCAACTGTATTCATCAATGTTTCCTCCTTCGTTTACTAGATGGCGTTGGTGTTCCTTAACACACGCAAATGACTCACGCATACAATTTACGTGTGTAACATTAGTTAAGAAATATACGAGATTTTTGCCATCTATTCATAGTTTCATTTTTGGAGAAACCTGGGTTTTGTACAAGGTCCGTCGAGACTGGAAGCTTATTTTATATTAAAAAATTCATCTGAGCGCCTGGTTGATGCGACGCGTGACCAAATTCCATGCAATGCTGGTGCGTATCGGCATTACCATTTAATGTGGTAATTCAAATTCAAATTCATTTATTTATTTCAGGCTACTGATTGGCCCATAAAACTTATAACATGTCATAATAATATACTTTAAACATTAAAATTTCAAAATCACATATGATATCCAAATTGCAGCTAAAATGTCCTGTCCTAAAATGTAATGCAGTTAACATACTGGATACGCTGCCAACTGGTAGTGGGTTTGAGCAGTTGGATTGCTTTAGGCTTTTATCGGTCTTGAGAAATCAATTTGCTTTTTGTGCAGTAGTTTAGTTGGTATTATATATACGAAACGTCATACCATAAAATTAGAGAAAATTTAATGAGAAAATTCAATTAATCAAAAATATACGCGATAAATCCGTTAACAATTGTTTAATTTCAATGTATTTGGGTATTTTGTTTTTAAATAATATTAAAGTTTAAAGAATTTATAATTATTGTATTCTTCCACAATTCCAGGTGAACGATGAGAACGTCACATCCATGAAGACTCCTGAAGTGATCGACCTATTGCGGATTCTTCGCGGATCTATCTGCATCACGGTGCTAAGACCGCCTAATTCGTAATTAGCAAAATTTGAACAAGCAGTGTGATCACGTCAGACTTAAAGTCAATGTCAAAAGTTTTGACAGTTCTTGGCAGACACGTTCTAAAGTTCGCGCCACCAGTGACACCACTGAAGTCCGATGGAGAAATATTGGAACTAAATTTGACAGGTCCGTCATTGTCCGCCGGAACACAGAATACCATAATAGTACATATGGCCGGAATGCGATTAAAGCGCCATGTCTATAGGACTTGCGTGGTGGCACGGACTCTACAGGCGACTATACTATATAGAAACATCAGACGTATTTGTCAGTGAACAAACTGCAGAGCGCTCTTCATTTTTAACCGACTTCCATAAAGAAAGGAGGTTCTCAATTCGACTGTTTTTTTAGCATTAACATCACACATCGCTGTTTATATATAATCAAAACCATTTTTTAATCATTAAAATCTATTTACCACAATTTATGAAATTGAAAAAAAATATGATTACTATTTTTTTGACGTCAAGAAACGTTACTTACTGAAGTTTTTAATATACATAGAGGTGATTATAAAAAAATTATTTGATGCAACTAAATTATTGTAAATATTTAGGGAATGTATCAGTAGTTCAAGTTCCTAAAAATTGAACTTCACCTTGCCGTTGCCGCCATTAGTATTTGAAAAAAAATCTACTTATTAAATAAGTTGCCTATTCATAAGTAAGTATATTACGTTATGTATTAAATTTGATCTCTGTAAAAGTTTTTTAGCTTATAATATCTATAGTATGGTTCACCATACCTGTCTTATAGTTTGATCGGCCTCACAGCTCAGTTGGTAGTAGATACTCGTACGCCTGCCTTCTAAGCTGCAAGCTTCTGCAGCTGCAGGCAGCTGTAGGTTCGATCCCTACCCAGGACAAATATTTTTGTGATGAACATGGATTGTTTATTTTTATATGTATCTATGTATCATAAGTATGTATTTACAGAGCAAAGTACTAATGATGCTTAACTTGGGACTAGATGGCGTTGTATAAAATTACCAGCAGTGTATATACCTAACCTAAAGGACCTAAATATAAGTAATCAGTGAAATAACTTCTAACCAATTAGAACTTGTAATTCCAAAAATCTGAGGCCTCATTGGCCACCAGACCGTCAACTGTCATTCATTATAAAACAGGTATGGTAGACCAGACCATACTCGCGATTCGAAACTCTAATGTATCTTATTTTTCAACCATTTATACGTGTGATATATTTTTGTCATGGAGATATTCGTTTTATTTTTGCTAAGCCATTTTTTACCTGTGTGCTTTAAAACTGCTATCGCCTTTTTGAAATCATTACGTCATTTGTGATTTACTTCCAAGAAATTGATAACATCATAATATATAAATAATAAAGATAAAAATATTTTAACTTGTTGTCTTATTGATTAAATACGAGAAACTAGTTAATAACGTGTGTCATGCTCCTGAGGATGCAAATAATAAAGAAATTTGTGGTCTGTATGAAGATTTTAATTAATCAATGATTTAATGTTGACCATTCCAGAAAGGTTAGTTGTAAATAGTCAAAAGACAGTAAGTTCGATACTTGTAAGTAATTTAATAGAGTTGTTTCATTGTATTCATATCTACCACATCCGTAAAGTATTAATTTTCTGTAACTATAAGTAGTTTTAATCGAGAGCAATTCTTGAGATATCACTAAACTAATGAAAAATGTTAAAATCACTAGATTTAAAAAAACTAAATTAAATGAACAAACATTATAAAATATAATTATTTTAGTTTAGTGGAACCTTAAGAATTACTCTTAATATCTTGCTAAATATATTTGAATAAGTCTCATATAATAAAACAAAAGAAATATATTTATTTTTCTGAAAATGTTTGTGCCTATGTTTGTAATGTGTTAATCTAAATGTAAAACATTAAGCTAAAGTTACATTTTTAGATTATAAATGAGTACCTTCCTATCTACCTACGTATTTATAAGTTACGGGCCTTTTGAACGGACCTACACTAAAACTTTCTCATAAATTTTATCTGTCCTTAACTTTATAGGCACTTAAAAATTCTAGTCAAATTTAAATTTAATGAAATTCACACTTTTAAATTATCGCATTAATATTTTTTGTTGTAATCTCAACGTGTACGTTAAATATGTAGTTCATAATATGCTATATATAATGAAATAATCTATAACAATTAATCTAGCTATTACTAAAATTGAGGTAGTGTCATATTTACATAGAATTCATAAATGTTTTTTTTTTCTTCTAAAAAATAATTAAAAGTTATCGAACACTAATAATTTTAGTAATATCCAGATTGATAATATTGTATTGGAATTCTTATAAATATATTTGTTAAAACCTGAAAGATTTTATTGACAAAATCTATTTGAATGTTGATAACGAATCAAAAATGTAGCCTTAATCATGTAGAAGGAATAAAAGTCCTAACAATAAAAATAATCTGAACGAATCAAAATATAACTGATATTCTAAAATTATTGTGATGGAATTGTGTTAGATTTAACGTGTAATTAATTAACGTTCTTAGAAAATATTAATAAATGTATACTTACTTAATAATGATTAAGTAAGCCCAAGGAATAGCTATTGTAGATAAATAGAATAACTAGGGCGATGGAAGTTTAATAAAATAAAATCAGAAATATCCATAATTTTCCAGAATCTTAACTTATGTGGTTTTTATGTGGAATAGCCGAAATCTCAGTCGATGTACCGTAAAAAATTAAAAAGTTTACTGTAATTCTTGAGGATTCCAATTACAAATTAACAGCATTTATAAGTTGGAATCCTTTGCTATTTTCGATGTATATTAAATACCACCAAGATTACCGTAAGAACAGAATTAAAATAATTGTTTAGATTTAATATTATGCTTTTATTCAAAACTTTTCACTCAAAATTTATCAGTGAATCTCAGCAGCAGCATCTTAAAAAATACCTAAAAAAATATTTTTCACATGCCATTAAATTCCTGCTCATAATTAATGAAATCTCAAATTATTTTATGGTGCTCAACGAATAGTTAGTTAGCACAGTAGCACTCATTGCTTACTAGTCTTGAATACGTTAGTTTGGCCTGTATGTGGTCTTGTCAGTAACTGTAGGTAAAGTTTGAGGATTCGTGGACACTGCACCAACGTGGATTAAGAGTATAGTCAATCGTAAGCCTTACGTATATGCGCATAAAGCATAATTTCGAATTACTCTGATTGGACAGACATTGAAAATTATACTTTATAATTTAAAAATAAAAGTCTAATTTTGTAAAACAATCGCAACGCTTTACCCGTTCAATAGTCACAGCGAATAACCATAACTGTCAGTTATTCTTCATTACCAAAAGCAACGTAACGCGCAAAAATTGTGATTGAAA
Source organism: Lycia hirtaria (assembly GCA_947563715.1). Lineage (NCBI taxonomy): Eukaryota > Metazoa > Arthropoda > Insecta > Lepidoptera > Geometridae > Lycia > Lycia hirtaria. The sequence continues at coordinate 40,695,341 of OX387378.1, forward strand.
ATTAGACGTTAAATTAATGATTTAAATAATAATTTCCAATGTCATGGCCAATGTTCATGGAAGAACACTGATTAGAACCACACTATACCTACTTAATAGTCATGATGATAATAAGGGCCTTGAAGTCTACTGAAAGATGTAATTATTATTGTTCAAATTTAAAAACCTAATTTAAATTGTCAATAGAATAATTGTGGCAGTCTTAGAAGTGTTAAATGGAATGTACGATAATATAATTATTATGCATACGAATAAAAAGAACACGAAATTATTTATGTCTTTTATTTTCCTGTTTAAAATTAGTAGTACTACCTGTAGTAGGAGTTAAATATAGTATTAATAGATCAACTATCTCACGCCCATATTTCTATATTTTTAAAGATATTGTGTTGCCTGAATATACCTAATACCTGAATAGAACAAAACTTTACCTGAAAATTTTCAAGACCGCAATTTAACTAAAAATATTTTATTTTTAAAATGTATTTGTAATTACTATCTACTTACCGGCAAGCGCAGCGTAGGAAGACCAGCCACGAGATGGACAGACGACCTCATACAAGTGGCGGGAAGACGCTGGATGCAAGCCGCTTCCAATCGGTCTTTTTGGAAATCCATGGGGGAGGCCTATGTCCAACAGTGGACTTCTTATGGCTGAGATGATGATGATGATCTACTTATAAATAAATCCTATATTTATACGTGTATTTATACTCTATGTTTGTGCGTGAAACTGAATTCGGTCAAAATTAAGTTTTAGTGAAAAATTGGTACCTACTCGTATTTCATATTATTATTGCCAAGAATTCTTAAGTACAGATTTGTCATAAGTATAATTAGATTTTTTTTGACTGGCCTTGTGGCTCAGTCGGTAGTGTGTTTACGTCTACCTGCTGAACTGAAAGGTCGTGGGTTCGATCCCCACCCAGGGCAAACATTTGTTGTATGAGCATGGATGTTTGTTCTGTGTCTGGGTGTTTCTATGTATATATTTACAAAAAAAAAGTATATATTATGTATTCTATCAGCCATCTAGTTCCATAGTACAAGCTTTGCTTAGTTTGGGCTAGATGGTGTTGTGTGAAATGTCCACAATTTTTTTATTTTTTTTTAATATGGAAATGTGTAAGACATAGCGAACTTTACTCGTATAGGCCCTTAATATTTTTAGCATAGTTACCAAAAAATGCTGTTTAATGTTTTTTTGTGGAAGATTCCGAATTCTCACGTAATGTGCATGTGCTAATGTCAAATAAGTATCCATTGTTCTAAAGTTTTATAAAGTTGTAAGTAAGCGTATTTAGCTTACAACTTTGCATGACTGACTTAAGTCATGATATAGACTAAGTCATAGTCATGACTTTGACTCAATACATAGATTATATCATTGATAGATTATTCATCATAGATTATTATCATTGTCATAGACTCTGAATAGTACTAGGAACCAAAAAAAAAAAGATTGGACTGAGTAGTGACTGAGAAGTGAGCTGATGGCGATGACTACAATATTACTCTAGTCATGGTAATTATACTAATTAAGATGCAACTTCAAATCAGTCGCTAGGTGATTAACTCACAAATCGAATCTGCATATTAATATTTATGAGACAGTCTCGGCATCAGCGATCCGTAGCGGCACTGCATGCGATCTGCACTCACTTCTTACATAATTTTTCTATTCAACTATAATAAGAACAAACATAGTAAGTAAGAAGGAACAATTAACTTATTAAAGTACCATTGAAATACTGAAATTTTTAAATAGGAATTCTTGGGTACCTTAAGTAGACGATTTCCAGATGTTCAAAATAATCTTCTTAAAGTTAAATAAGTTTTCACTTGTCCTTTTGGTTGACTCAAAAATGTTTACTCTCTAACAACTGGCACACTCTAGAATGTTAAGAGGATAACCGAGATTGAATTATATTATGGAGATGTTCAAGTAACAGGGTGGGATAGAGTTAAAAAATAAATTGGCAACGTTACAAAAATATTCAGGAGACAGAGAGCAGAGGAGCTTACTGATTTTACCATACATTCCCCAGCCAGACCGGAAATTAACATCTACGCATTCCAGGTTAGTAACCAAACCAATGTACTCGTATGTATATGTATTTATCCTTACTCGAATTCACCTATCTCTCAGGAAAGGATCATTCTAGCACAATGACACAAAATACGTAGGTTTTAGTTCTACGATTGACCACCTACTCGCCTGATGTTAAGCGAAGGTGTGGTCGAAGATGGAGCTTGACGTTCTAAAAGATATCTATTCACTCTAGCCTTTGAAAATTCCAAGATTGTAGTTCTAAGGAAACAGAGATGGCGCCAAAAAATTCCTGTGCAAGTACGATTACATCGCATTTTTTTATGTATTTGAACAGATTTGACTGGTTAGAAAAGTTCGAGCACTGTCTTTGACCTCAGATATTCAGATAAGCTGTTTTAGCTACGGCATACGACAACGCTTAATCCGTCTTGTATAACATTATTTAAAAATTAAAAAGGCGATTAATCAATTTTCACTCATCATAACTCAAAACCACTAGACATGCGCCGAAAAACGTGGTTCAATCTAACTCTCTTAGCAATTTACTAATTGGCAAAATCACTGCTACCGGCAAGTCACGTCTATAATTTCCATTCCAATTTTAACGTTATTTTAATATTAGCTGTCCAACAGAGCAGCACGAGTCGACGGCTAGCACCAGTGAACCAACAGTCAGCATATGGTTAGCCGGCGTTAAGCTGAGTATAAGCAAACAAACCGTAACCGTAACCAGCTACGGCTACAGTCACGCACGCTTAATAGCGGCGGTAGGAGTGAGCGACGTGGGCGACCGCCACCGACCTCACGCTCCGAAGGACCTCGTGCCTCAAGGATCACAGTTTTTTGTATTAGTATATTGATAATGATAATAATGATGACAGTCGCTTATTTTCTCTCTACTAGCTGTCAGTTTCATTGTTTGACTTAGCCTTTCAATTGTGAAAATGTCATAAACAGACAAGACACATATATCCATAACCCTCCTTCTTTCGCAGTCGGGTAAAAAACAGAGTGACTTTAACTGTCAAATGATCACATAAACGTTAAACACAGGCGAAAACCTTGTTACTGTGACAACAATGGTTACAGTTAAGGCTCGAAAGTGAGTACCAAGCTTTACCCGTCACGGTCATCGCGCTACCAGTAGGGAGCAGACCACCTTGGTTCCGCTGTGGTGACCACTGTCCACTATCAAACGGGAAAGAAATGCCCGCATCGTTGTTTATGGCTGAGGTAGTTTATTGTGGGGCTATGGGCTTAGCTTTCTTTCTCGGTAACATAGATCTAAACTAAGCTCTTAGAGTCACGAAACTTACATGTACGAATGCATATGCAATACGTACTTACCTACTTACTATTTAAAGAAAGTTTAAGTAAACTTTTTATTGTGCACACTTGGTACATATCTTAAAAAAAAGGACAATAGTATTAATAGTGTACGTAAAACTAGTGCAACAACGGGCGGTAACAAATATTTATTTCTATGTTTGAATAGTATATATGAATAGTGAATAGTAATATGCGGTAAGTATATATATACTATTCAAATACAGTTGTTTATTCATATAGGTAAATTGTAATTCAAAAATATTTGAATAGTTTGTATATTATAATGAAAGTGATATTATTAAAGGGGAACTAATTTTTTGAGCTGATATTTAAATATTCGAGATGTTATTATGATCAGTTCAAAAACATATTGAGCAGTTATTTAATTTAATGGCGGTTGATTAATTATTGCGACAGTAAAACATGGACAGTAATAAAAAATCAATTAGTCGGTTATTTTATCATACAATGTCAATTCTAAAAATAATTGAGCAGTCCAATAACTGAATGAGCGGTAAAAATGATGGAAAGTTATCTATGTATATAGGTATAAGCAATAATTTCTTCAGAGATTAGGTTATGTTTTTTTTTATACAAATTTATAGATAATAATATATATATTTTTTATACAAATTTATAGATAATAATTTAATTATTTTCCTGCTCAATTATATATTCACTGATCCATTTCATTATTTTTTATTACTCATTTTTGTTTACTTTACTGCTTAGTTTAACTGCTGAACTACGTGCCATTTATAATTTTTACTTACCAAAACTTCTATTTACAACTGCCTCTTTAAATCAGTTCCTTATTAAAGTATGTTATCCACAGTTTACATTGATTTTCCTGTGAACTTTCTAGAAAAAAAGTTAGCTGTTCCTTTTGTAAGATTACCTATTTGTCTTAACGTGTGGTCCGTGGAAAAAGTTTTTCAATTACAAGTACAATGACCCCCGTCATTCAACTCTATTCTACAAACAAATAGAAATTACAGTTTTTTTTTCAAACTGAGTCACCGTTTCGGCCACCATCGCAATTGAAATTCGCAAACAAGTAGACGATACAAAAAAGGCTATGTATAAAATAAACAGAATTCCTTTAATTACTTATGTAAATTCTTATTAACGCGCTTACTTTCTGAGCGAATGTAATTTTCAAAAGTTACACTAAGTTAAAAAAAAATAACACATCTCTATTACATATCTCCTTCACACTTTTTCCTAACACTTTCAAGCTATTTGTATGCAAATAAGAAAATTAATAGCAGGTAAATGATAAAAAAACATCACCTAGCTACTAACACCATGGCAAGAGGGATTCATTGACACAACTAGAGTATAGATTACGACGTAGTTACTACGTAAAGTCGAATGTCATCGAAAGCACTGGCAGTGTAGAAACTGGCAGTCGTAATCCGCCCGTGGCTCCGACACACCTGTCTATATAGCCAGCCACATTGCCGGCTATTTTGTGACGCGCGGAAATAGGAAGTGCAGTGAACGGCCCTAATGTTCTCTACGATTTGAATTGGGAAAGCCGAATTTACTCATCGATTGTAGGCGGCCAAGGATTTTTTTTGTTGTAAGTTGATTTAATGTATTTCATAATTTTACATTTATATTAAAAATAGGTGAAATAGATCAGATAAATAGATATTGGGGTAAATTTTGAAGGCACCACTAAATTAATTAAAACTCTTAATATAAGTAAATCTAACAAAATTATATTGAAAAAAATATCGTTATGTTGTAAATGTAATGATTAGGGTACTTAACTCTTATTTAATGCTCCTAATACAGATTAGCTATTATTTTCTTAAATTTAATTTCATTGAAGTTATGTGTTCGTTTGTCACATATTCTTGTGTTAGATAGTCTTTTTGGTGTTAAAATACATTGACAAATTTGAATTATAAAAAATAAATTTTGAATGTATTTAAATCAGTAGAAAAAATAAAAACAAATAGGTACTTCAAACATAATATAAATAGGCATTTAAACTCTTCATTTGAAGACCAACTTTTTTTTAAATTTCAATCACAACCACTGACCATGATTTTTGTTTTAAGGTCGCATCCTTTATAATATACCTCATACCTCTATTATTCACTAAAAAACTTTTTTTTTAAATTGAAGTTTCAAGTCACGAAGCTTGAATCAAAACGATTAAAAATCAAAAGTATGGTGCAAAAGGGCTAAAACCGAATTAATCTTAATGCACGCTACTTATCACTCGTTGCATGAACTGTCGGACAGCAAATTACCGCGTTAAGTAGATCGTGACAGATCCAATCTCGGGCTCTATGGGTCAGCGGTTATTTCACTCGCTAATAGGGCAACAGACTTATAAACATTTCATTGAGATGAGTTTGAACCTCTTGAACTGTTTTGCCCAGATCGGGCATACCATCTCGCCTTACGGCACTTATCCGGCAGATCCGCCGTCATCGAATTGCAGCTTTACGCCGCCCTCATAATATCCACAATAGCGTATTTATAGCTCAAATAGCATCATTGCTTCAACGAATATATTTAATTAAGTCGAGATATATTTAGTTGTAGCTGAGATATATTTTAATAAGTCGTTTTGGACGATTACATCTGCCTAGAACAAACGGTCCGACTAGGCAGGTCCGACTTTGAGAGATAGATCAATCGTCGAATCCATCTCGGCTGGGCAGCGTTCGGGAAACTCAAAAGCGTCTTTTCGTCCAATATACTTGTGTCTCAAGTCGAAAGTTTACGACCAGTGTGTATTATCAGTGATGACATATGGCACTGAAACGTGGTCTCTATGGGTCTTAAAAAGAAGCTCAAGATCACGCAACAAGCTATGCTTATTGGATATGGAGAGAGCTATGCTTGAAGTCTCTCTGTGAGATCGAATCAGAAATGAAGATATCCGTAGACGTACGAAAGTCACCGACATAGCAGTGCGGATTAGTAAGTTGAAGTGATGTGGGCAGAGCACATAGCACGTAGAACTGATGGCCGATAGGGGCGAAAAGTTCTCGAATGGAAACCACGAACTGGCAAGCGCGAATTGGCAAGAAATGTTGTGAAGCGTGAGAGAGATAAGTAGCTGCGCGCTTTGAGACTAGCCGAAAGTAATTTGTTAAGGTTCAGGTGTAAAGTGAAGTGACTTCAATTGACATGGATTTTTCTCTCTAAGAAAATATTGCAGAACTTTATTTTATGCTAGATAGATCTACGATTGAACACCAACTCGCCTGATGTTAAGTGACGGTGCCCGAGGATGGAGCTCGTCGATCTAGAAGATATGTATTCACTCTAGCCTTAAAAATTCTAAAATTTTAGGAATAATATCTTAGATTGTAGGTACTTAGAATAATGGCACAATTAAAACGCTAACCTAAGTTATTTAATGAACATTTTAGCAAATTCCCGCGACAAAAGCTTAAAACACTCATCATCATCATGAGCCTTGTCTGTCGGATGATTTAAGCAGCGTCATAAAGTGGAGTTACACCGTCGTTGATGACTAAAAACTAAAAACACTCAACAAATATAATTATTCATACTAATTACACTCTTCGCAAATCACCTACTTAAGCACATTAAATTTTAACACCTTATAAAAACCGTTAGCTCTACTTGGTTCTACTACTATTTCAAACTTTCATTTCGAGGAAATTACTTAATTATTTATTTCAAGTAAGTAGTTAATATTTATTACCGGCTGTTATTTTGTTACTATAATTGTATTGTTATTGTTTGTTCTTGAAAATTTTCATAACTTTTGCTTGGATATAAAGGTATCGGATGTGACAAGATGTATCATAAAATTGGCTAATGCACGGCGACGTGATACTTACTTAATTTAACACTTAGTGTGTTCGTACGTTGTAGAGTTCGTTCAAATGAAAGTGGCCTTTTGTTGTCGCTTTATTACCTAAAACATAACATACAAACGAGTATCTATATTATAAAAAAAAAAAAAAACAAACGGCAGTTGCAGAAAAACTGTTTTTGCAGTCTTACTTACCCTAAGCCCAGACTTGCAGCCCTGGGGACACGATAAGATCACATTACCCTATGGGTTGCATTCGTCGTGTCTACTTACCCACTTCCCTCTTGTGACTTGTCAAACATCTTTGTGCTCGCCACGACAGTATAATTATCCACCAAGGTGTCTTTACACAACCCGCTCCGCTCACCTACTTAGGCAGTTGTCCCACCACCGACGATGAACGAAAAGCGAGGAAAGCTAGAAACTAGATACGAATTGGCGAGCAGCGGGAAGCGAGTGTGTAGTTCCGATAGTTTTGTCGCTGGGCTATAAGCGAGTGTACGAGCAAGCCGCACTGTAAAGAAATGACTGCTAGTCGGTCTCACGGCGTGAATTCTGACCGCCCAGCGAGCACCGTTGAGCGAAAATTATCTTTGATAGCTCTTGTCGCTCAGTGACAAACTAGTGAAGCGAGTCCTCGCCGGCAGTGTAAACAGCCAGCGATCAACTATTGATATATCCATCTCTTTTATTTACACGGAATTTCTATCTATTGTACATTTCTTGAGCGAGAAAATAGCCGATAGTTAGTCGCTTCCTCGCTGGCGGTGGGACAACTGCCTTACTTCCCATATCTCGCATGCGGGTCATTAGTTTTTGCAAATTTCTCCTCACATAAACAAACAAACTATGTGACGACATAATCGGTTTCAGCTTTTTGTAGAAATGTATCGAAGGCATTGTGAGGAAAATTGGCTCCGTCTCGAAATCGTGGGAAATGAAGACACGTGAACAATACTTGCTTTATCGATAGTAAGATGATGTAGAAAACTCGTTGGGAACGTGTCGATGGGTTCGATTGGTTTTATATGAAGTATATTATAAATTTATTCATCTATACAAACAATAAAACTATTATTGTTTTTATTCGAGGTCGCGCCGATCGTCGTTGAAGTTGCGACTAGAACAGCTAGTAATATAAAACGTAGACAGATGATTCTTTAATTTATTCGTAAATTGCGATATCATCATCATTTCAAATCTCTCCAAAAAGGCCGATTGAAAGCGACTTGCATCCAACGTCTTCCTGCCACGTGTATGAGATCTTCAGCTGTCCACCTTGTGACTGTCTTCCTGCGCATACCAGAAAATATGACCAAATCAAAATATGAAAACAATCATTTTGATTTCATAAATTTAGCTTCCCATGTAATCAGTAGGTAGGTACTACAAGTAGTTAATAGGCACCTATGAAATAGATTTCACACCGTATATATGTATAAGTAAGACAATGAACGCTATGCTAAACTAAATTGAATTTTTTAAAGATCTGAAGACTATCATTAAATAAATTGGTAGAAACTTAAACAGTCATAAAGAACTATTATATACAAATTATTTTGTTAGCAATTTAACACCAAGGAAATGTAAACTGGATAATATCTATGTACATAACTATAGCTATTTGCATTTTTCCACCTTTCTCTTCAAACGCTACTTCCTTTAATATTTTGGTTTTGCCTAAAGCTGAGATAATGACAACTTAATGTGCGTATTTACATAGATCGATAAGGTGACACCATTTCACTTTCCCCAGTATTACGTGGTGTGATGTAATAAGAAAACCAGTCCAGGGCTTTGATTGATTCATCAATTTATATTTTATACGTTCTAAGAAAATTAACATGTTCCAAGAATAGTTTCCTAGGCCTTACCCTTCACACCAGTGGGACAATTTGTTCAAACAGGATTGATAAACAAAAAATAATAGTTTTCGGAAAATAGAAACACATAGTGCTTTTATAGAGTTTCTAAGTGAGCCTAATCCTAACTTCCTAACTAATACGCTTTTTTTCTAACTAATATTATGAAAGCGAAAGTAACTCTGTCTGTTTGTTATCTTTTCACGATTAAAAACCTACACTGATCGTCGTGAAATTTAATATTTAAAGATAGCTATCTCTTTTTTGAAATAACTATCTACCTGGAAACGGACATAGGGTCCTTTTCATCATCATCATCGATTTTCATACACACGCGGGTGAAACCGCAGAGTGCATTTTATAAGAGCAAAAATAACTCTGTCTCTCTGTCTGTTTGTAACTTTTTCACGGTCAAAGAGCTGAACCGATTGTTATAAAATAGCTAAGAGCTTGGAGACGTTTATGCTACATTTTATCGTCATCATCTTAGTTCTTCATCATCATATTATTACTACGCGGGTGAAATCGCGGTCCTCTGCTAGTATTACATAAACTAAAGTAATTCTGTCTGTCTCTATTTGTGTTTATTATGTTTTACGTAACAAACAAAAAAATACAACCAAATTGTTAACTTCCTTCTTTATCAATACGGTAGAAAGAATCATAGCCAAAAAAATATTGAATAATCAATTCAATGAGCAGACGCCGAAACAAAATTTTCATATAAAAAAATATTACTTACTTAGCCGAAGTTGACGAAATTTCCATGGAACCACTTCTAAATTAGGCAAGTCCCTACCTAAAAATAATTGGAATCCATTCGATTCATTCAAAATTACAGAGATATTGCTTGTACAAGAAAAGGTATCGAATTGGGAACTTTCTATTGTGAAGTCAGTTAAAAATTTAGGTTCTTACACCTCGTTACAAGATTTTCTACACTACTATCGTAGCAATCTTTAACCCATTAAAGATCCATGCCTTCAATACAACTAGATTCGTCACCCTTAACTGCAAGAAAAGCGTTCTATTGTGAAGTCAGTTAAAAATTTAGGTTCTTACACCTCGTTACAAGATTTTGTACACTACTATCGTAGCAATCTTTAACCCATTAAAGATCCAAGCCTTCAATACAACTAGATTCATCACCCTTAACTGCAAGAAAAGCGTTCTATTGTAAAGTCAGTTAAAAATTTAGGTTCTTACACCTCGTTACGAGATTTTATACACTACTATCGTAGCAATCTTTAACCCATTAAAGATCCATGCCTTCAATACAACTAGATTCGTCACCCTTAACTGCAAGAAATGCGTTCTATTGTAAAGTCAGTTAAAAATTTAGGTTCTTACACCTCGTTACAAGATTTTATACACTACTATCGTAGCAATCTTTAACCCATTAAAGATCCATGCCTTCAATACAACTAGATTCGTCACCCTTAACTGCAAGAAAAGCGATCGGAGAACCATTCATCTTTTTGTCTTTAGGTCGTTGACCTCGGCAGAAAAAGACAATATCAAACAAAAGTGCCAAACCTACCAAAATAAAAACATGAACCAACAAAACGGTTAATCGTTTTTGCATTGCATAATGATACTGAAATCGAAAGCATGTAAAAAAGAATAACTACGAATGCACGAAACCCGCATCCATCTGTGGATTTGGAGTAAAAACTAATCCAACGGATCGGTTTTTTGTGGGAAATTGTTTTACCGTTTATCTGATTCCGATCTGGTCCAATTTATCTTGCCTGATGTGATTTAGCAATGCTTTTTTGACAGTAATTTTAACAAAAATATACTTACAAAACTGTGAACGCTTGTCATTTTTAACGTTGGGCAATGACAGAAAGTTTTTTTTCTTTTATATTACATTACTCTGAAATTCCAGTTCAGTTATTCAAATCGCAATCGCAAAATTGAAAAGCAGGGATTTTGGGACTAATCATCAATTATTCGTAGATGTAAAGAAAAAAAGTGATGTTTAAAATTATATTTATGAACTAACCTATTGGTTGGAGCGAGTCTATGAGAGAAATTATGTGTGAGAGGTACGGCGTAAATCCCCGAGATGTTGGCATGTTTCAGGCCATCCTGGCTGCACCCACAAGCCAAGCGGCGAAGGAATTATGTACCTTGATCACCGAAGTACTTCTGCAGCGCAAACGGCTTCTTCCCTTGCTATTGTAGTTACTACAGTAGTTAAAATGTACATGTGTTGTAGTAGTTGAGATGTACATAGTTTCGTGTAAAACGGGGCTGACATAATCGCATAGCGACTTAAGCCCCAATAATCGGCCAAGTGCGAGTCGGACTCGCGCACGAAGGGTTCCGTACTATCATCTATAATACTACAAAGTTTAGTTCTGTTTATAAAATAACGAGAAATCAACGAAATTCCAAGTAGTAAATTGCAAACTTATAGGTAGGTTTTCGATACACATCCGGGCAGCATGAAAATGCTCGCGCGAATACGCGCGGCTGTGGCTCGCTCCGCGATGTTACCTCCCCCGCTACCCGCGCGGCCGTTGCTTATCAACCGCGGCGCGGCGCTCGCACCGCGTTTAGATGCACGGATTATTTTCATTTTGTGAGTTTTTATGTATTAGATTAGGAATTTATTTTTATAGTTAATATATTTCTAAATATTTACTTAAAAATATTCAAGTTTCTACCTGTTAATTAAGATCGAGTAAAAACTGCTTAAAAATTACGTTTGTTGTATGGGAGCCCCCCTTTAATATTTACTTTATTGTTATTTAATTACTTATTTTGAAAGGTAATATACAAGTAAATATTCCGTGAAAATTTGAAGCGTCTACCTGTTACCGTTTTTAATATTGAGCAAAAAAATACGAAAAAAACACGTTTATTGTATGGGGACCCCCCCTTAATATTTTTTTTTTTTTAATTTTTAGTATTTGTTGTTATAGCGGCAACGGAAATACATCATTTGTGAAAATTTCAGCGTTCTAGCTATCACGGTTTATGAGATACAACCTGGAGACAGACAGACAGACAGACAGACAGACAGACAGCGAAGTCTCAGTAATAGGGTCCCGTTTTTACCCTTTGGGTACGGAACCCTAAAAAGATACTAGAATAAAAATAAAATAAAAAAAAAAACCTATTTTTGTATAGTAAAATTATTTTTCATCTTACTAGCTCGTAAATATACGTTTCCATTGGCGTGGAAAAGATCATTTTGCTCCGTAGGGTGGAAAGTAATTTCAAAATTCGAACACGGCGGAGCTCTACATTTTCAATACAAAATATTTCCAACCTCTTTGTATAATACCTTCACAAAATGAAGAAAAATAGTTGGATTCTACAGAGGTGAACTAAAAAATTTCCTCGCTACGTTAAGATGAAAAATTTCGTATTGTACTCGGCTGTAAAGTTATTTTATCTCGTGTCTTCTTGAATCCATCGCTACGCTCAGGATTCTACACTAGATTCTACGCTGCGCTCGTGGTTCAAACCTAGAATCCTTCGCTTGCTCTGGATTCAACTGTCAGACACTCGACGGTAAAGTACAACTTTCCAGCCTAGTACAATAAATAACTATTATTAAGTTGTAATTTTTACTTTTTAACTTTGTGTAATAATGTATAATTGCTCCGCAGACCCACCCGCGTATTGATGGAAAACGGAGGTGGTAAAGAAATGTAGCATTTGTCCGCTTCCAAGTTCTCTGATAATTCTACCAAGTTCTCTGATAATTCTTATTATTTATTATTATTATTAATCTAATGTAATCCTGTACCAAATTTCATAACAATTTGATTTAAAAACGAAACAGAGAGATATCTATATACCTACATATATTATTATGTATTTACTTTGTATCTTGCAATATTAGTTAGGATTAATGCAACTAGTTTATCCTTCAAAAAATTATTTTTTAACACCTAATATTTTATATTTGAGATAGTAACGATAAATTAATCCCGAAATCCCCACTTCATATTCCATCCCCACTTCACTTCACCACTTCGCAACGGGGATTTCCTTTGGCAAAACAGTTTCCGTGGAGTATGGTCATGATTGACCATGACATTGGGTATTTCTGTAAGGTTCTTTTTCTGAAACTCTACTGATAATCGAAGATATTTTTTAATCGATCTCTAAAATGAAATTTTATTTCCATTGCAACGTTGGTCTAGACAATCTTTCTCAGTTCTACCAACCTTCGCAAACCTCAGTTCAATCTAGTTCCCAGCCACGTAACTCTACCCACGAGACGACACTGATATCGGATGCGGTGGTCGTCGTATTCCCGTGCACGGTTGGTTGCGCCGATACGCTGGCTGCTTCCACTTCACATACACACTGTTACACTATCTGTGGCGCAGTCACACCTGCGCAAGGCCAGGAAGGGTTAATGGCCCAAACAGTTGAATAAGGGGGAGCAAACGGGCAGTTTTTTGAATTTAGGTCAGAATTTTGTAGCAACAAAAATATAACTAACTATGGGCCTTATAAGGAAGCTCAAGGTCACGCAACGAGCTATGGAAAGGGCTATGCTCGGAGTCTCTCTACGAGATCGAATCAGTAATGAAGAGATACGTAGACGTACAAAAGTCACCGATATAGCACAGCGGATTAGCAAGTTGAAGTGGCAGTGGGCAGGGCACATAGCACGTAGAACTGATGGCCGATGGGGCCGAAAGGTTCTCGAGTGGAGACCACGTACCGGCAAGCGCAGCGTAGGAAGACCAGCCACGAGATGGACAGATGACCTCATACAGCTGGATGCAAGCCGCTTCCAATTGGTCTTTTTGGAAATCCATGAGGGAGGCCTATGTCCAGCAGTGGACTTCTTATGGCTAACATGATGATGATGATGATGAAAAATATAAAATTAGTTTATGCAGTTTTATGTGTAACTCTATAAGAATTTGTTGGGTGTCTTGTACTAAGCCGATATGAAGTATCAATCAATCAATAAGAACAACCCTTACTATGTTAATTATAACATAACTCAAAATTCGTGGAAAATCAGCTGTTCCATTGAAGTAGTTCGTTGACATAAAGTCTAAAACCAAATTCAATAGACAACAAACAATGTTTTTACTGTGACAAAAACTTCCAAATATTTACATGATTTAACTTTAACTAAGTTTTTGTCACAAGCCTGCTCCAGCTCAGCATGGTGCAGATTGTTGCCAACCGGCGCTGGTCTTCCACTGGATATTCATAATACCAACAATGACGAACTTAAAGATTTTGATATAAAGACTCTATGTTTTTAAATAAAAACTACGGGTCACTCACGCCTGTTTTGAGCCCAAATATCCGACTATAGTTTCAACCGCATTCGGCGGTCTTTTTCAAAGGAGCAGCACACACGTCACTCTCGGTCGGTGACGCGCCTTGCACGTGTGCAATATTTCGTGTGTCGGATATTTCGGTTCAAAACAGACGTGAGTGACCCGTAAGTAGTTTTTATTTAAAAATGTGTGAAAACCACGTTAATTTTCCATAGTAAGACTCTATGTCGCCGCCCTAAAGCCTAATTTAGATGAAGAAGTTCAGACGTATATTTTGCCGCTTCGAGTTATTTTGAAAATTGAAATTATTTTAATCGTGTAAGGGGTCTAATTAGATCTCATAGAGGTATATCTATAATATCAAAGCATGTGAAGTAGGAACTACAACCTTAGGCCGTTGATAAATGGTAAGATAAGGTATAGGCCGAGTGTAATTCACCAAACGATGTAAGACAAATAGTTTATTTAAGTATATTCGGTCGATAATACAAGACAAGTGGCGGGAAGACGCTGGATGCAAGCCGCTTCCAATCGGTCATTTTGGAAATCCATGGGAGAGGCCTATGTCCAGCAGTGGACTTCTTATGGCTGAGATGATTCGGTCGATAATGACGATAAGTATAAGCAGTACAAACTCATCAACACTAAAATCTGCAGTTCTTCAGTGGACGATTTTTTTTACTGAGTTTGCTATCAATAATTTTATAACCTATGTATACCGTTCTTCCATTTAATTTCGCAATCTCTACGTTTAAGGGACACAAGGAAGGTAGGGTTTCCGCATCGAATTAAAATCTATGATGATGATGATGGTGATGAAACGCAGTATATTATGTCTCAATTGTACCATAACGGTACAGCCACTGAGCTCTAATAAGGTATTTGATACCTTACTGTCGTTATATATTTTTTGTTTGTTTACCCAAGATAGATTACAATTGACCACCAACTCGCCTGATGTTAAGCGACAGTGTGGCCAAGGATGGAGCTCGTCGATCTAGAAGATATCTATTCGCTCTAACCTTGAAACTTCCATGATTAATTTATATTTTTGAAACAAATGTAATAGGGCGAATTCTGTGTTTTGAAATGTAAATTATAATTTGCAAAAATTATATTGAGTTCTTTAACAAGGGACTGGTTAAACCGTTATAAACAGTACATAAACAAAGCGCCTCGATCTGAATAAGGAAGATGCCCTGTAATTACTACAGAGACCCAGATACCTCCGTGCCACCTGTCTGGTTTTTATCAACGCCGGATCTGCCATACCAGTTACGTTACGGGTGCCGTTGTCGGAGACGATGCGGCTTTACCAATGTTGTGATCGTGAGAATCGTTTTAGATGCTAATTACACTAAATTCAACAATGAATTACAATAGCTTTAAAAGTAATTTATAGCGCGATTTGATTTCTATGATAATTTATAAATTTCTAAGTCTAAAGGAGCGAAGGACACGATCTTTTGGACTATATCTCGCACATAGCACATCTGGGAACAAAGTGACTTAATGAATCTTACTTTCAATTTAAAAGACCTATTTTAAGATACCCCTACGAGGGGGTATGGTTAGTTAGAAAACCATCCCCTCCACAAAGGAGCGCTTCATTTTCACTCTGTTCAAATTTTCCTTATTTTTATAATTTATTTTTAATTTTTTAATCCTCACTCCAAAAAAAGAGGTTTTCTAACTTTGGCGTGTGTATATTTATGTGTCTGTCTGTAGCACGATAGCTCTGTAAAAGATGGACCGTTTTTTTTTTTTTTTAATAATGAGTGTTCTTAGCATTCTTATCGAAATCCACTCAACCGGTTTTTGTTGTTTTTTTTTTAAGTTTTGTAAAGCACTTGCCTGTTGAATTTATTTTTAACCGACTTCCAATCAGAAGAAGGTTCTCAATTCGACTGTATGTGTTTTTATGTTTCAAGTGTTTACTAATATTATCTGAACAAAGTGACTGTTACATATGGACGGACAGACAGAGACGGACATGGACAATTTATAACAGTTTCTTGTACTACAAGAGAACTCTAAAAAAAAATGGAAACGCACCAAACCTTTCCTAACGATTGAGCAAAGCAATGTTTTGATTACGCTAAAATTGCAGGTCGTTAATAAAATAAAAGAACGCGTCACAGCGCAGGTGTTGGAAAGTTGATCCAAATTCGCCAGAAAATAGCTAGGTACCATCATTTATAACAATTATAGTAAGTTTATTCTCGAACATGCAATAAGACTGTTGGATATGTTACTAATAATGTTTTTGTATTATTATTATAACAACTTTTAATATAAATAAATAACATTGAATAAGTTTAAGTGACTGTAAGTCAAAGTCAAGCAAAATAAATCGCTGTTAAGTCCTAGTCAAAGTCATTCACCAGTACAAATAATGACTAACTTGGCTTGTGTAAACAGAAATCTCTAAGCTATAGCTACGCTATTATAAGTATAAACACCTCCATTCCTACATATTGACAACCTATAATTGTAGTTTAAAAAACTGAAACGATTGACTTCAAAATACGTAGCGGCAACATAATTCTCCCACGTTCCAGCCAAAATTCTAAAACCTTGTTGGATATTAAGGTAAATACCTTAATATCCATGGCAATAGAAGTAAGTATAATTTTATTATTTTCCATAAAATTTCATGATCTGTTTCAAACTGAGATACAAGGCAATTTTCATGGCTATTATGGCTGACGAAACTTGTTTGCATTTTTGGTAGTAAACAATAATTGATCTATTAAATAACAAAGTTAGATTTAAGTAAGGTTAAGCAAGGTTACCTAAATCTCACGGTACCCATGGCCCGACCTGAGGAGGTGAGGGGTAACACCGTGAGGTTTCAGTGGTTTCAAGTTATATCAACCATCTAGTTTCCATATTACAAGCTTTGCTTAATTTGGGCTATTTGGTGTTGTGTGAAATGGCCACCAATATTTATGAATTTATTATTTTATATATATATTTACAATTTCAGTGAACATATTATATGTATATAGTTGAGCAGTGTAACCTCCCATGGCTCAGTGGTAGTATGTCTGCCCCTGAGCTGGTCGTGGGTTTGATCCCCACCCAGGGCAAACATTTCTGCTTAACAAGGATGTTTGTTCTGTGTCTGGGTGTTTATATATATCATATGTATGTATTTACAAACAAAAAAAAATGTATTCTATCAGCCATCTGGTTTCCATAGTAGGTACAAGCTTTTCTCAGTATGGGGCAAGATGGTGTTGTATGAAAGAAATGTCCTTCAATATTTTCTGTGGCAATCCTGATCAAAAACAGTGCATCTCAACAGTTCAAAATTCTGTGTCGTAATGTACTGCGCTAATCAGAAACTTTGTTATAAAGAGTGCATTTTAATCCGTAATAAAGTTAGGTTTTCACCCTACTGCTCGATAGATGAAAAAATATGATATTTGGCCAATCAAATTATTTTAGGCGAAAATATGGATTCTAGATTCACACCTAATTCTCAGTTTTCATTAAATCCAGACAATAAAAGATAATTCCAATAACGATTGATAACAAAACAAATTATAACTAGCTAACAACATCTCACATTTCTGTTATTAAAACTCACTCATCTAAAATAAAGTACAAAATTGGATTTCGATGTGCGCACGCGCCGTGACGGCTAACGAAGTACAAAAAGGAGTTCAGCGAACGCCAAAATAAGAGAAAGCCTTCGTACTCCGTTACACACATGAATTTACAAAAATTAGCGCTTACAAAATAAAGGAAAAGCAACTGGGGAAATGTGTAGACAACAGCTTTATAGATACAATTCTTTATTGTGCTGTTGTGTATTAAAAAGAAATGGACTAAACCAGGTGTGATAGCTAGGATAATTATATAGTTAGGAACTATC
Organism: Lycia hirtaria; assembly: GCA_947563715.1. Classification (NCBI taxonomy): domain Eukaryota; kingdom Metazoa; phylum Arthropoda; class Insecta; order Lepidoptera; family Geometridae; genus Lycia; species Lycia hirtaria. The sequence goes on from OX387378.1 coordinate 40,713,555, forward strand.
TTTTCAAAAAAAAAAAAAATTTACTTTGACGCTTTCTTCTACTTTTATTTTTTATACAGAATACATTTTACCACCAATTCGCCTGAATGGTAAGCGTCTTTTTGATTGAGAATTATTGAGCTTGTCGATCGAAACAAAGTTCTTTTTAGGGTTCCGTACCTCAAAAGGAAAAAACGAAATCCTTATAGGATCACTTTGTTGTCCATCTCTCTGTCTGTCCGTCCGTCCGAGTATCAAGACCTGTATCTCGAAAACGCGTGAAGGTTCGAGTTGAAATTAAAACTATATACGCAAATCTATAGTCTCTTACTGCAGAGAGGAAGTCAAACTTCTCAGTTTTCATTAAAAAATATTACAGCCGTATTTTTCGCAATAAACGCGTATTTCGGCACTCGCAAGGCTATCAAAACATAGGTACTTCCCGTTGACCTATAACTATAACTGTGAAATTTGGCAAGAAGCATTGTCATATAGTACACAAAGAAAAAAATCAAAAAACTGTACATTTTTAATTTAATCACAAAAAATAGGGTCTTTATGCAAGGAAGGAGGGTCCAAATTTTAAGTGCTTTAACCGTATCTTGTGGGGTATCATATGAAAGAACATTATTAGCACAAGCTAAAACATTTTTAAATATTTTTACGATGTATATTTTTCGGTTTATGAAGGAAAATATAAAAATATATATAATTTCCCCCTTTTATCTACTAGTTTGTATAGAACCCTTGGTGGGCGAGTCTGACTCGCACTTGTCCGGTTTTTTTTTTAAATTCTAGCTTTGAAAATTATGGTACCTACCTAAGCGATTTTGTGTCTGAGAATTAAGCTTGTCGATCTGGTTTTTTTTTAATTCACTCTAGGAATTTTTTTTTTATTCTTATGAGACAATAAAAACCGGCCAAGTGCGAGTCAGACTCGCCTACCAAGGGTTCCGTACCATTATCTATAAAAACGGCAAAAAAATCGCGTTTGTTGTAGTGCCGTAATCGTGGGAGCCCCCTATTTATTTTATTATGTTTTTTAGTATTTGTTGTTATAGCGGCAACAGAAATACATCATCTGTGAAAATTTCAACTGTGTAACTATCACGATTCATGAGATACATACAGCCTGGTGACAGACGGACGGACGGAAGGACGGACGGAAGTTATGTTAATAATAGGGTCCCGTTTTTACCCTTTGGGTACGGAACCCTAAAAACGACTGGGATTATTTTCTCCTGTGAAGTACGCATCAATGTGGACTTAAAGTACATAATCTTTTGTGCCTAAAGATAATTGTGTTAGTATGTACCTACTTTACAAACATTATTTTCAAACTCTAATTACTTATATTTTCGTTAGAACTTTTGTTTCATGGTTTGTAAACTAGAGTAAAAGTGGAGGGATTAAGGGGTGTAGAAGCCACGGTTTACGAAACGAAACAAATTCATACTTGGCGGATATTTTATCATATGCCTACTTAGATTTATAGAAGGAAGTGGCGGAGACCTTTGGCCAGGAGTGGGGCGACATAGGCTAATAAAAAAAATGCCTACGTAGACATTTTCTTATGTCATTCAGTCATCATGGCTTTTTTATGCTTTTGCTCGACAATTTGAATCGTAATAGCAATTTACGCTTAAATACAGTTGTGTCGTAAATGACGTAATTAAGTACCTGTCATTAAGTAGATACATGTGACTTAGTAACTTGAAACTCTTAATAAAGTTAGCTATAATTAACTGCTAAAGCTAAGCTGCATATAGCTAACACGCAATACGGCTCGGTAATCCGATTAGATTATGTTACCAAGCGATAGTATACCTAGATATCGTTTTAATTACCTAACAACCTCAGCATAGCTCGTTGTTCGACTTCCGATTTGGAGGTCCTAAGTTCAAAGTACAGACTTTTTGTATTTTACCCATCGATTATCAAAATAATTCAGTAGATTTCTTTAAAATATCTTTCCGCAAAAGAAAATACATTTTTAACCTAAAATTATCTATCATTTTAAGTTAGAAAATAAAAACTGATCAAAACAGAACTGAAACGACCTTACCGAAAAACATTATTAACTGTGATCAATATCTTAAATTCTCTGTCTTCTTATGACGTATCAGCGAAGTTAGATAGATAGATAAACTCTTTATTGTTTACACCACTATACTAAAACACTAATTTACAAGAGAGAGCTTACACGCTAGCGAAAACAACAGGCGGCCTTATCGCTAAAAGCGATCTCTTCCAGGCAACCTTGTGATGGAGATTGCAGACAATATGAATGATTGACGGGGTGTGTAACAAAGAAAGAAAAAGAAAGAGAAAAAAATTAAATAAAAATAAATAAATACCTAATAATAATTGGACAATAAACAAAACGGATACGAATATAAACTCATAAATACATAAATTCTAATATAAATTACTTAAATCCTAATACTAAGTTAGTAAAATGTTGAGCATTCGGTAAAGCCCAAAACCTTACCTGATTGGTTGTGAAATAATACCTATACTTAATACGAGTATACGTAAACTTACTCGTTGCATGGTGTTACTAAGTTTATAAAACTATCTTCTATAACAATAGACAAAAATCATCAGAAGTAAGATACGATACCCGAAGCCTCTCCCACGACCTTTGCGCCTGCAATTTTGATCGTAATATTCTTCACGGATATAAAATCTAAGTAGTTAGAGCACTCAATTCGAGACAGTAGAAATAGATTATTACGACCTCATTGGGAATTGTATTGTTTGGTTTAAAAGCATGACCAATATTTACTTAGGAAAATAACGGAGAAGGACCAAAAAGTGAAATGACCAATTAGCAAAATAGCCAACACGGAAAATGACTAATATATCAATGATTAAAATTGACGAATAACAAAAAAAATAATGAAGTCAAGCTTAATGAACTTAGTCCACCCTCCCCATTTCATTACAAGACTAGCAAAAACTCGGCATATTAGTTTGAACGTTTGGTCATAAAATTATATAAAATATACGGGATAAATCCGCTAAAATTGTTTAATTTCAAGAAACTAACCATTTTAGGAAATATACTACTACAATTATTACAGTTCACTCCTGTCATTTTCTTTTCATCGTCAGGCCTCCCCGCGAATTTCCAACAAAACTGGTTGGAAGCGGCTTGCATCTAGCGTCTTCCTGCCACTTGTAGGAGTTGGCTATCCACTTTGTAGAAGATCTTCCTACGTTGCGCTTGCCAGTGTGTAGTTTACACTTGAAAACTTTCATGCCCCATGGGTCATCAATTCTTTTTTCAAGCGTTTTGACAGGATGTTCAAAATGGCAGTCTCACCTAAACAATTCCGATGGGCACTGACTCTCAAGTGGAACATAGCGAAGATCGCTATCAGACGATTTCACAACCTGATGTCCAGTAAGTTCACTACATCGAGTGTAAGGTCAGTCCCCGATAGCAGGGTATGCGACACGTCTACAATACTCATGTCATGGCCTTCGCACCCGTTATGCTGTCTGACCCTTTTGTTTCACATGACGAGGCGACTGGCAGGGCTGCTCACCTGACTAGCAGTATAATGCTATGTATTATTTTAGTGTGTGATTTGTTTAGCTAAGAATTCAATAGAAACTCCTCTGATATTCTTGCCAATTTCACGAATTGGAATTCGATTGTTTACAGTCACCAGTATCTCAGTCAGAAGAAATCTACTGCTAAACAGATCTACCCCATGAATTTAAAAAATTACAGAAGCGTCCTAGATTAGCGTATTCCAGACTAGCGTCTTCATGACTAGCCTCTTCCTGATTAGCGTCTTTCTGACTAGCCTCTTCCTGACTAGCGTCTTCCTGACTAGCGTCTTCCTAACTAACATATTCCTGACTAGCGTCTTCGTATGGTAATTTGTCCATCTTGTGGCTGTTCATCCTACGCTGCACTAATTGTCGATACGTGGTCTTCGGCCATTTGCCGTATTATATGCCCTGCCCAGTTCCACTTCCACTTGCTAGTCCAGTCAACGTGCAAAAACGTTCCTAAAAGAACAATTAACGTGCCAATTGTACAATATTGTGCGGTAGCCCTCACAGACTGCCAAAACTTACAACCACATTAACGTCAACGACATCCATGACACGTTACACATCCGCCAGGGGGCGCGAGGTCATTTTTAATTGTTTTTTATGTAATTGTCATTGTTCCACCAACCACATTCGTGTGAATGAACCATGCCGTATTGACTCACACTTTTTAATAATAGCTTGACGTAACTTTTTACAGAATAACCAAATTTTTCTGCAAAACTGTACAAATCATAAAACTACAGTAAGTCGTTAGTCATGTTAAGAAAATGCGATTCTGGCGCTCATATTCAGCTTTAGAGATAAGTTGGCAATTCTTTCATCTCATTATTTTGAACTTTACGACAAGTACACATACATTTCAACAAATGATAAAAAGAATTTTTATCTTCACTTGGATTGCAGTTCCCACCATTCAATTGCAGTATACTCACAAACGAGAAATCTTAATTTGTGAAGAATTTTCGTGTTACGTAATATATTGCGTTAAAAACTTTTAATGACAGTGAAACTTGATTTTAGATATTTTTGAAGGGTTTCCCTTTCCTGCTTCCGGGAATTTTAATCTATTTACTGTAATGCTCGTGGTTAAGTACTTATAAGTTTCAAGATACTATTTGTGTAGGTATTTTAAAGGCTGAGTAGGTAAGTAGCTATCGTATTTTTACCCAACTTTTCAATAAGGAGGTCAGATATAGACTGAAAAGTTAGAAGCAAGAAGGTGATAGTTCATAAAAATTTTAAAAAAAATGTTCATGCGGCACACCTAACCGGTATCATAGCATTGTATGATATCACCCCTGATAAAATATAGTCAGGTGAATATTATAATTGTATATTGTTCAAGAATTAAATACTTTTCCTCAATACCTTGAGTTTTATGCTTTTGATGACAATAAGCACCGCCACCGGTGCTTGGCGTGGCAAGCTCAACAAAGGAAGACCAGCCATAGGTGGACAAGTGACCTTAAACAAATAGCAGGAAGACGCTGGATACAGAGCGTTTCCAATCGATTTTGGTTGGAAATACCAGATAAAATAATGGGGGAGGCCTATGTTGAGCAGTGAACTTCTGATGATACAGCGAGAAAATAATAATAATTATGAATATATTTTCGTAGGCTCTGCTTACTCCATCGGGAAAAGCATAACTGTATTGTAAGAAATTTGTATATAAATACCCTCCTACACATGTAAATTTGATCGTCGTCATTATCTCAGCCACAAGAAGTCTAGTCTGCTGGACACAGGCCTCCCCCATGGATTTCCAAAAAGACCTGATGGAATATAATTGCATCCAACGTCTTCCTGCTATTTATATGAAATAATTTCTGACATCTTGTGGCTGGTCTTGCTACGCTGCGCTTAAATTAGATAATGATTAAGTACTTAACAAATCAGTGAGTTCTCAAGCCAGTCACAATTGAGTTAAAATCATTATCACGATGGAGGTCGTGTAGAAAGCTTCATTAATGAAGCATTATGTGCCAAGATATTACATGGGCTAGAACAATGGTTTGCAATGCTCGCTTTGCACGCGCTAGTTCCTCGGCCGCGCGATGTGTAGATAACCTGGTCGCAAGGGAGCTAAGTGAAAACTAAATGAAAATGAACTTTTTAAGTTTCTATTGTAACAATGGACCTTAGGTAATTTCTTTATTTGGATGCCAAGCGTAAAAGTTTGTTTGTGCAGGTCTAGTGCCTGCTCTATTTATTTGTGTTTTCTTTTTTCGATAAATGTATATTATCATTTAACCTGACCTAAAAAGTAATTTTAGACATATGTCTGAATGTATGCACGTACTAGCTGTGTCCCGCGGTTTCATTCGCAAAGTTTTGAAAAGTAGTGATAATGATTAAATATACTTAGTTTATATTTGTTTTCAGGTGCTACATTTTTATCTATGTGCCAAATTTCATAACGATCGGTTCAATCGTTTGATTCGTATAAGATAGAAATGGAGAGAGTGGAGACTCTAGTACCAACCATCAACCGACTTCAAAAAGGAGGAGGTTCTGAATTCGGTTGTATGTGAAAGAATATATTTTCTGCTTGATCCCATAGAAATTTCATCAAATTCGGATTAGTACATTGGTTTAAAATATATATATATATAATTATGTCATCCAAATAAACGATATTACGTCTTTTGAAGTCGGTGGCAAGTCGGTGGTTTCAATTGTTTTAAACTCACAATGATTTAACGTATTTAAGATTAAGAAAAACATTACCCTCTTTCGGCAGTTGGGTAAGAACTATACTTACTTGATCATCATCACCTCACTTAATGTTTTCCAAAATTACAAGTTTTACATTACATAAAGAGTCACACTTCACACAATCTTCAAGCAAAAGTGCAATAATTCGTCGTCGAAATCGAAAACAATCACCTTTCTGTCGATACACATTTTTGAATGTTTGCAGGCGAGAAGCACGTGAGGGTTAGAGAGGTGACGCTTTCACAAGCACCGGGCTGACGGAGAAACCGTGCGGAGGGAGGGAAAATGGTCTTCTATGTGGCGCGGAGCGTCAGGTATAGCTATGACTTCTAGTATTTTTAAGTAGATGAAAGCCCACTGCTGCTGTGTTACGTTCCTCATTTGTTTACCAATCACTAGTAGGACTGTAGGTGTTGAGAAATTTAATCACCCAGCATTAGTAATGCACGTGTTTTGGACCAATATAGCAAATATAATAGTGGTAGATATCCCAAATTCGTGTGTACCGCCAAGATGTGGAACACGCTTCCTCAATGAGTCTTTCCGGATGTTTATAATCTGAGTGTCTTCAAATCGCGAGTGAATAGGTATCTTCTAGGCAAGCGCGTTCCATCATAGACCGCAACCGTCACTTAACATCAGGCGAGGTAGGTCAAGCGCAAGCCTATTTTCGAATAAAAAAAAGTTTATAACCGACATAACTTCTCTCCATCTACTCACTACTCCAATCTACTCCCCTTTAGTATACTCTTATTTTATCAAGAGATTTCTCAGTTCGTGCCCACGTCTGGCAAGCGTATGTAATGCATGGCAGTAAGCTTTCCATTACAATTAACATTACAAAGGCCACCCATAAAATAATATGCTTCTTCTTGCAGGTGACTGACAAGCATGCTCTCTCAAAGCCAGGCCCTTCCTAGAGCGAGGTTAAAACTGCTGCAATGTCTGCTCTGGTGGATGGTGGTCCAGGTGGCCGCGAACCGTCCCCCGAGGTTCCTCATCGACGGACAGTCGGAGATAGTCGTCAGGTTGAAAGAAGGTTCTGATACTCCTGTTGGTGAGTCGGTTTGGAAGGTTTTCTTTAATGGAACTCGTGGTTGTGTGTATATAACGATCTATATAACAAGGCTAAGGTATGAGAAAATAATATTATAACAGCGGAAAATAGACTTATGTAAAGTAGGTAGGTATATAACACTGGTCTAACTCGTAACTTATCCCAATATACAATCACACACACACAAGCAAACGGGGCCGAAAAGTTCTCGAGTGGAGACCACGCACCGGCAAGAGCAAAAAAATCAGCATAAAAGTTAACACTTTTAGTAGATTACTTAACTAAACTAAGCTTTTTTTATTTTTTCCTTTTTTTACGTTATCATACACCTCAAAAAAGGTAACAATGAAGCATGATTCACACTTCCATAACACTGACATCGCATTCCCCGGAATGCAAGGTCCGGACTGACAACCGGAAATTGCTGCAAGGGGGAGGCACAGAATATATAGGTAGGTACTAGTATTTACTAGGTTGAAATACAACCACTAGGTATTCGATTAGTTGGATGTACGACTGAGTGAGAGAAACACTTTGTTTTAACCGACTTCTAAAGAGGAAGAGATTATCATTTCGGTTGTATTTTTTTGTTACCTCGCTACTCCATAATTTGTAAACTTTTTTATTTTATTTGAATGGATATACTTCCACACTAGTCCCGTAGAAATATTTTATCAATATCGATCAATGAAATTTGATTTTTAAAACAAAATAACTGAAATAAATCCAGTAAGTACCAGTTCCACTCACACACCGAGGCTTCTGTACTCCTCTGCATGACACATGACCATTAATACTGACACCAGGGCTAGAAACTCAACAAAATGTGTTTTATATATAAGAATATTTGTAACTTCACATATTTTGTACAGTAGGAATAGCCTGAAATGCAGTTGCCGTTTTAATCTCGCACAATAATTTCCCACTTCCTCAAAAATTATTTTTATTTACTTAAGCTTGTCTCACACTTGACCAGATTTTAGTATTTGTTACTTTAGGTACATCAAAGTAAACCTTACAATCTTGCCAATTTTGGGACTTGCATCTGTTACCGTTCAAGATACTTATAGCCGTTTAAGTGTAGGACAGACAGACAGACAGACTCCGTACCCTTTCGAAAAGGAAGCCTTTTACACACTTAGTACGGAAGCCGATGGAATGTCCATTACTGTGTCTGCTTGTTACCTTTTCACGAGCATACTGCTGAACTGATTGTTATGAAATTTGATAATTACGATAGTAATTTATAAAAAAATCAGTTGAACATTTGACACCTTATTTATAAATATTATTGAATTTATTTTGATAGATGTGCAAATGTCAGCGTACTTTTGCTAAGTAATTAATGTAATAAATTTTTTTTGCAATAAAAATACTGGCGGTCACAGAATGGTAGCCCGCAAGAGCGACCAATAGGCAGACCACCAATCAGATGGAGAGACGATATTGTCAAGCCAGAGGACGTGATAAAAAGAAGCCTATATGTCCAGTAGTGGATCGATAAGGGCTGAAATGATGATGATGAATAAAAATACTAAAAGGGGCATAAACATATTATTTATAATCTTGGGGTACAACCAAAACAAGGTTGGGAAACCCTGTAATAATAGTATTTATTTCTAAATCGAGTGGGGTTCCCGGTTGCTCGGGCAACTAATCTACAACATAGGGGAAGCCGTACTTCCTTCCTCGCAGGTGGCAGTAACACAATCCTGTTAGGTAACGATTACTCATCGATAGGAAAGAGACGCTTTCAAAGCGTTTATTAAACCTTTTTTGTGCATGTTAAGGAAATACCTTAAAATTTATAATCTTTCTCTAATTGATTTATCTTTTTTATCACGTTTTTAGGCTTCTGTACTAAGGGTCCTAACGCACTAGCGGTCAACCGCGGGGGCGGCTAATCGCGCGGCTAGCTGCTTTTTCAATTTAATATTCAACCACTGGTGACTTTGTAGCGGTTAAGTGCGTACAATTACAAGTGGTTGCATATTAAATTGGAAAAGTGGTTAGCCGCGCGGTTAGCCGCCCCCGCGGTTGGCCACTAGTGCGTTAGGGCCCTAAGGGTGCGGTTTGGGCTCATGTCGGATTCGATACCCCTGTTCATAATCATTCTGAATCCTAATAATTGTGAATATGGGTACTTATCGTTTTTTTTTTGTCTGTCTCTGGCATCGAAGCTCACAAAAGGATTGACCGATTTTGATCTATATTTTTTTGTTTGAAAGGGAAAATTTATCTAGAGTATTCGATATTTTTGAAATGCTTTTCCACACTTAAGTTTCTATCAGTGATTATTATCATCCTTGTAATTATTACAAATTTATATGAAAATATAACAGAATCACACGACTCACTTATAACCAACCAAAAATCATATGAGCAGAATTACTTTCGCTTCATTATTCAGGTACAATACGTATACAATTTTACGTTGAATTATATTTACTTAAGGTCCGGGGAGGTAATTGCAACTATCGGGAAAATGCAACTAATTTAAATTATTTTGCGCCGTTTGATTATTACGAATAATGCCATCTAAGAAACAAAGCGGGTGATTTCTTAGATGGCATTATAGTAATCAAACGGCGCGAAATAATTTAAATTAGTTGCATTTTCCCGGTAGTTGCAATTATCTCCCCGGACCTTACCTATTGTTTTTTGTTTCACTATTAGGTAGGTATTATTAGCAACATATTAGGTATGATTTGTAACAATACTGTTATTTATAAATTATTTGTAATTGCTTTTTATATTTTAGTTAGGATTGAGAGATTGAGATCAGAATCAGAATACGTTTATTGCTTCACTGTGTACAAAAGTTCTTTTATGTAGACAAGTCTCAACAGCGTAGGTACCCGTATCGGGCATGCAATACACAATTATTATTATCATTAAAGTATTAGGAACTTGTTTAAGCACTAAAACTATTGTTTTAGTATTTTTGATATAATCCATTATTTTCAGGTAGCCTAATCTACAGACTGCGGGCCGTCGACCCCGACGGCGACACACTAAAGTTTGGCATTAGAGACCAAGTTGGTAGCAATATTTTAAGACTAGAAGCCATTTCATCCAACGAAGCTAATATTTATTTAGTTAAGGAATTAGATAGAGAGGTAAGAATTTTGTTAATTGTTTAAATTAACTGTAGAGCTACGAACTCACTCTATGAATTAAGTAATTGCAGTTAAGTAGATAACAATTGTAATTGACGAATTATTTTGGAATTATTTTTAATATTTTTGTGAATATTCTGTTTAATCATATTTATTGTCAAATAATGTAACGCTAACGACGGATTTAGCAGTAATTCACGTAACCATAAAAAATAACAGACAATTAACAATTTATAGGTAAGTAATTAAGTAAGTACTGCAAATATATATATTTTTATACCGTTTTTATCAACCGAATTCGGCCGATATGAACGGTCATTTGTAAGGAAAACTTCATCCTCTGGTAACCCACATTCATCCTACCTAGACCCGACACATAAAATGAAAGTAGTTACAACAAGAAGAAATCGAAGCCACCATTAAAGCTCAGCTATGTCACATAATTTTATTATGTCTATTATAATTATACATAACTAATTATTTTTAGGTCCGTGATGAATACTCTTTTGTATTAACTTTAACTGATGGACATTTGGGAGACGGAAACTACATAACGCAGAGTTTTTTGTTGTTAGTCGAAGATGTTAACGACAACGAACCAATTTTCAAGTCATATCCCTCCGCTATCACGGTGAAAGAAGATGCTGCTCCAGGTGTACTTACAACAGTAGAAGCCACTGATCTGGATGAAGGAGCTTATGGACAAGTATTTTTATTAAGATTTTTTCTAAAAAGTTATGGCGGTGCAATGGTCTACAGACCTTAGCGTTAAATGCATTTACAAAAATATCTAAAATGTCACTGTCATGTCATTTTTTATTAAATAGCTGTCAAAGTCAAAGAGCGACGACGTTGGTTTGGTTTGTTTGTAAATAAAAATAAAAATATTTAGAATTGAAATTAAAATATTTCAGGTGTTGTACCATTTACAAGAGTTAGACGGCGATGTAGAAAGCTTTTCAGTGCAGACTGTGAACGGAAAAGGTGTAGTACGGCTTACAAAAGGCTTGGACTACGAGCGCAAATCACTATACCAGCTTCGAATTCTTGCTGTGGACCGTGCGAACCAGGGTAGGCTCAATACGGGTACTGCAGCTATTCTAGTGAAAGTACAGGATGTGGAGGACCAACCTCCAGAGTTCGTCGTGGCCAGCCCTGTTACTAGGATCAGCGAAGATGCACCTGTTGGAACGTCTGTTTTACAAGGTAATTATCTTAATATTATATTATCTCATAGTTTGTGCCTAGAATAATATTTAATCTGGCTATTGAACTAAAAATGTTGTGGAAAGTAGGTCTACAAACTGCTCAACAAGTAAAAAATACAAAGGTTTCTTTCCAACGAAATATCTAAGAGCATCAAAAATCGTTAAACAACATACAAAAAAAAACTTTTGATAACAAAAACTTTTTTGTAGAATTATTGATGGAACTGATAACTTGTCACTATTTAAATATATAGATGATTTTGTGTCATAAAATCAGTTATTTATACATTAATTTCTTATTTAATTTTTAGTTCTAAGGTGAGATATCTTAAATATAAAGAGAGATAATTTTCTTTTAGTTCGGGCCATTGATGGGGACCGAGGCATCAATAATCGCATCTCATACAGTATTATATCAGGGGGAGAGGAACATTTTGACATTGACAGTAGCTCAGGAGTTGTCTACACCATCAACCAGCTGGACAGAGAGGACCCCAATAACAGCAATGGAGCATACATCTTGGAAATATTGGTATATTTAGTAAAAAAATTGTATAAAGCTTCAGATTTATTGAAATAGGAGCATACATCTTGGAAATATTGGCATATTTAGTAAAAAAATTGTATAAAGCTTCAAATTTATTGAAATAGGATCTCAAAAAAACTTCTTTTTCAGAATGTACTCATACATCAATTTGAAAATTACAAAAAAAAGTATTTGTGGATTTTGTGGTGATACTTTATTACTTCTATGCATCCTACAGGTTTAATACAATACTAAGTTAATTTCTGACATTAATACTATAACCATTTAAAATAATGAAATTTGGTATAGATTTGATTGGTTGCTGATGAATTTCCCGCCGCATGTCTACCAGTGGCCCTTAAAGCATTATTATATATTTAACTATACACACATCGCCTCAAACTCTCCATACTCTCAACAATCAAAATGACATTTTTCAAATTTTTCACAGGCAACAGAAGAATCCCACACAATTTCACCAATGCCAACCACCACTACAGAGGTGACCATAATTGTGACTGATGTGAATGACGAGACTCCAAAGTTCCGTAGCGAGAGATATGTCGCAGAAGTGCTGGAGAATGCCCAACAGAGTACACCGATCACCTTCCTGCAGGATGCTATACCAGAGGTCTTTGATTATGATCAGGTGAGCTTGAAACCAACTTTTCCATTTCGCCTGAAACTGAAAATAAAACACAATTACGAGTTACATATGTTTATTCCAAAGACCGGGAGTTATTTCTGCACCTTTATGTATAAATAAATATATCAGTTGTATTAGTTAGAATATTGCGGCCTTACCGAAAAACGTTACTTAACTTTAAGCATCATCTTAAATTCGCTGTCTTCTTTCCGCAAGTGTCATTACATGTCAGTGAGAAGTTGTCAAAATATGTTTAGCAATGCTTAAAGTTAAGTAACGTTTTTCGGTAAGGCTGTTAATGTACACACAAATAATCATAATGCACTTTATAATATTTTATCTGCGTTACATTTTCAAGTCTAAATAGCTGGATCTATCGTAATGCACTTTGTTAATATTGTCTTATAATTGAATTTAGGTTTTTCTTTTCAGGGTAAAAATGGAACATTTGAATTGTTCCTGAGTGGAGACAATGGAGTATTTGATGTCACACCTTTCAAAGGAATAAATGAGGCCTCATTTCTGATAAGAGTAAATGATGCCTCCATATTGGACTATGAAAAAGTAACAGTTATGAATTTCAGTCTAGTCGCCAAAGAAATTGTTGCCAAAGATCCTAAAATGAGGTAAGCTCACACGTCAGACACTTGATCCAACACCCAGCGTGCTAATCAGTCATATATTATACATAAGTTGATGTCTATAATACGCACACATGTATGAAGTTATGGTTGTTGTCTGATTGCCGCTTGCTCGTGATTAGTCCAAAACACTTATCTTGGCTGACAAATGAATGGCGTTGTACTGCCAAAGTATGGCAAATGACAAAACGACCGCAGGGAGCGGGGGAAGAACCCGAGATTTGCGGGAGGCAAAGAGTGTTCGTTCTCCTGTGCTTATTTCGACCAGTTCAGACAGTCTGTAATATGTTTGATGTCGTAACTTTCATTATGTTAACATTTCTAATTGGTTAACTTTAAATTTCCAGTGTAGTCCCAATAACAGTCCACATAAAAGATGAGAACGACAACTTCCCTGAATTCACGGAGCCTCTATACAGGGTGTCGATACCTGAGAACTGCGGAGTAGGGACTACCGTGGCGTGGGTGCAGGCCCTGGATCAAGACTCTGACAACTACGGCACTAGAGGGGTTAGATATACTAGTCTCGGAGGGAGCATTGCGAATTTGTGAGTATAACATAAAAAAACTAAATCATATCAACAAAATATAACCATTATTTTGGGTATATATATATGCCCAAATATGGATTTAGGAATATATATTCCAAATCTTCATATTATTTATATTCTAAATCTTCATGTTATTTCTACATCTTTTAAGCCTGCTCTTCTCAACTGTACACAAATAGAAGTGGCGGTTTGTTCGACTACATACAAAGAAGTTGAGGGCGGCAACGTTGTGGTGGCATGATAATCTAAAGAAGCCTAAATATCACATTCCAGCTTAAACCTGAACGCGATATCCGGCGTAATAACAGTAAAACAAGCTGGCGGCGACAGTTTCGACCGAGAGCTGATATCCACTCACTACCTCACCGTCGAGGCTCGAGATGACCTTGGCAGAGGCAATAGAAACACCGCACAGCTGATCATCAACATCGAAGATGTGAACGATAACGCGCCAATGTTCTTAGCCAACAAGTACGAAGCCAGGCTCCTGGAGAATGAAGATCAGTTCGAGAATCCGCTGGTTTTGGAGGCTAGGGATATTGATTTGAATGGTGAGTGGACAAAGAGATATAGGCCATTATGTTTTCTACGATTTCTTGCATTGCCTTGGTTAAGCACCAAAATTAGCACGAGAAGAATAAGAACGATCTTAAAGTCATATATTTAAGTATTATAGAGTAAGTGGACTCGAACTTCATAGCGGATTTTACGGAAAAATAATGCGCTCGTAGTAGGATTTTTGCCGGTTTTTCTCACGTACGGATTCGTCGTAAGTACTTTCCTTCAAATATTATATTATTCTATTTAAAATACTTTCATTTATGTCTTCAAATATATGATAATGCGTGATTGAGCTAGATAATTCTGTTCTCAAAGTGACTACAAACTGAATATGAAATTGAATTGATGTAATTGAGGAAATTATAGCGTCCTAACGCTATAATTTCCTAAAAGTACACCTAGTTTACTTAAAAACCGAGTTTCAAGAAAACTAATCGGAAAACCGTTGCGAAGGCTTTTTAACTAGACTAAACTTCGGAAGCTAATCGACATAGTCCTTAGAAACTTACATTTTTATGGTATTTACAGGTACTAAAAACAGTCACATCGAGTATTCCATCATTGGCGGCGATTACAAGCACAATTTCTCTATAGACCCAAACTTAGGCATCATCACACCGATTGGAGGCCTGGACTTCGAACAAATACCTGGAGACAATACTAACATCAGGCCTATACATTTGACAGTAAGTACTAATTTGTAGAACGGCCAGAAGCACGAAAAAGCCTCATCGTTTTATAGTGGATACACATAAGAACTCACATACGCAATTCGCGAGTTCCATGTTATGCAAATAACCAGACAATAACATCACAAATAATAAAATCCGTCTAGTATATTTATAACTAAAGTAATGTTATGAAATCTAGATAGATGACTTAATTCTTCGGCCACGTACGTAACCGGAGGTTCGTAACAAGATATAAACAAGTTTTGAGGGAGGGATGCTCAGTCCCTCTCTCGCGAAACAACAGTTTGTATCGCATTTGTACGGCGAACTTGAACCATAACGTCATCGTTCGCTATCGTGTGCTTTCTGTCTAACATGAAATTAAAATGCTTGTAACTTTCTTAATTTTGAGGGTATTTTCATTTTGTTTTTATGGAATGGATCTTTTTATGTCTAGCCTTTTTATGACCAAATGAAAATAAATCATGCATATTCCCTATTTATCCATTTCTTCGCAGGTCCGAGCGCGCGATTTCGGCGTACCGTCCCTATCTTCCACCGTGCCAGTGACTGTATACGTGCAAGATGTGAATGACCACGCGCCCATGTTCCAACAGATGATTTACAAGAGGTCCATACCAGAGGATATGCCGGGAGGGACCAGCGTGCTTGAAGTAAAGATACAATTGTTGTAATACTGGGGGGTTAGACAAGTGGGATTCTAATTTCGTGAACGCCAGTAGAATAGAAATGTAAATGTTTGGGATTGAAATTAGTTAACGAAATGTCACGTCTCTTAGCATTTCGAAGCGTAAGTGTTTGTAGAAATAAAAACGTTTGCCACTTGTCTAAGCCTGCTGAATTGTTTTCATTATTTAAGAATAGTGATTCAGTGTGTAAAAGATAAAAAAGAAACAGTGCTGTCAGAGACAGGAAATATTGGTTTTTTGTCTTCTTTATATGTGTTTTAATGTACTTTTTTTACTCGACTGCGCAAGAAGTAATGTTTATCGGATATATGTGTGTTTTCCAATGACGTTATTATTACATACTCATATCGGTACCTTCTACAGACTAAACGGCTTCACCAACCATTTTTTCTAATAATATTATATATTACACTCATCCACAAGAATAAGATAGTCTGAAAGTCCTATTGCACAAGTTTATATACGTAAAAATCTTTTACATGCACGAGCCTCAGTCAGATTAGTAGTTGGAAGCGCTACTGTAGAACAGATACGTAAATACGTCAACTGCTGAAAACGTATCCTTTTTGTAGTAGAGTAAAAATTGTTACGAAAGCTTATAATTTTATTGTATTACTTACATTTTTCTTATCACTTTGTATTTGTACCACTAGAATCGGAATTTTGCCAAGCCACGTATGGTCTTCGGTAGTATAGTGGTCAGTATCCCCGCCTGTCACGCGGGAGACCGGGGTTCGATTCCCCGCCGGAGAGTTCTTTTTGCATTTTGATATAGTACGATTTTTTATTTTTTTTTACCCGACTGCGTAAAAAGAAGAGTTATATTTCAAGTGTATGTATGTTTCTAAATAATACGTATTTATAATATTTTACGTTTTTTTTTTACATAAATGTATTTTGATTTTCTTTTAAGACAGATACTTGTTAAATTACAGGTAAAAGCTCGTGATGCAGACGGGTCTTCCCCCAACAACCGCGTAGTGTATCGCATACAACGGGGTGCGAGCGACAAGTTCGTAATAGACTCCCGCTCGGGGGTGGTCTCAGTCGCGAATGGCTCCACGCTTGACCCAGATAAGACTAATCCTAAGATTAACCGATACGCTCTCACTGTTGTAAGTATATAATTATTGTGGTCAATTATAAAGCCGCCACTGAACTAATAAAAAATATTAAAATAACTGAATTCAAAAATCAAATTAATGTCTCATACAATTTTTGTCCTTTTTTAGGTTTCCGTACTAAGGGTGCGGGAGCCTATTCGTGAGGCTACGGAGTCTGTCTGTCTGTCCTACACGGCTTAAACTTAAACGGCTGTATTTTTTGAACGGTAATAAATACAAGTCTCAAAATTGACAAGATTGTGGGGTTTACTTTGATGTAAATTAACAAATAACAAAAACCGGTCAAGTGAGAGACAAGCTTACGTGAATAATTTTTGAAGAAATGGTAAATTCATCAAGAAAGAAACGAAAAATGTCAATGAAGGTTTCTTTGACAATTAGTGTCATGTGACATAACTTAAAATAGAGTAAACGTTAGTATTAAAATCTCAGGTAAAGAAAATAGGTCTGTAACACTTATGTACTTATTCGAAATTGACATAATACGTGAACGCCTAATATTTCGGGCTATTCCTACTGTAGAAAATATTTAGTTAGTTACTAATATTCTTAGATATAAAGCACATTTTGTTGAGTAATTAGTCTTAGTGTCAGTGTTCGTGCTTGCATAGAAGTACGGAAGCCTTGGTGTGCGAATGAACCGACGAATTTATTGATTTTGTCCCTAGGTGGCGCTAGACGGCGGAATAGGCGAGCAGCAACTAAGCGCGGCGGTTCTAGTCAATATCACCATAGTGGACGTGAATAACAAGCCACCAGTGTTAGTTGAACCGGGCGTTATTACCGTCAGGGAAAACATTCAGGTATATCACCTAATAAATTCTAAAAAGTTTTTTTTGTAAACATCTTTTAATTTTTTGTAAACATTGTAAACATCTCCTTACGTAAGGGGCCATTCATTTATTACGTAAGACTGTTTTTGACACCCCTATATAAGAAAAAATAAGAATAGGCCGACCCCCTCCCCCCTGTGTAATATTTATTACGTAAGAATCTAAAGGAAAAAAAATACACGCTTGGTTTATTTTTCAAAGTAACAATTTTTAGGAATGTTTATTTTTGTACTTTTATACACATCCGAGCACACTTCGGCAGCTTTTTCAAAGTATAATTTTAACTTTTATTTTAATTTTTGTGATCTTACGTAAGAACTATCAAGACTCCCTCCCACCCCCTTGTAAGAAAAAATAAGACATAGTCGAACTAAATCGTCTTACGTAATAAATGAATGGCCCCTAAATAAAAAAAAAAGAATTGTGCATCATGCCCCGAGTCCTGATTCATTTTTCAAAAAGTCTATTTTTTTTCTAATAGAGTAATAAAAAAAGTCTGTGGCATAGACTTTTTTTTATTACTCTATTCGGACTGTTCGGATAAAAAATCAATATATCAATAATACAGACAAATGCAGCGAATATGACAATATGAAAATATGATGCACTAATAAATATATGATGAACTATTAGGTATCTGGTATTAATTTAACAATTAATGATGACAAGATTGTTAGAGGATGGCTACAACTGGGTGACATTACGTGACTATTATAAAGAGCCATGTGCTACAGGTTGAATAAATGTTGAGCCTCAATTCTCTGAGCTAAGCAAAGCTTCCATCAAAACCAAGTTGACATTGAGGGCGCTGCTGTCTTTAATACATTATTTTGTTCAATAGAGACGTTAGTTTCTATTTTTACACTACCGCGTAAGAAATAGAGTTATGTTTTTCGCGTGTATGTATGTATGTTTCTATAATATCGCCTACAGTCTAAACGGCTTGACCGATTTTGATGTGCGAGGCGTCATTAGATTAGTCTTGACTTCCTGAGTGTCAAAAGCTATATTTTTTTGTAAATATTTAAGGACATTTTCACACACAGGAATCACACATCTCTCGCAAAAATAAAAATAAATGCGTAAACAAGTGATTTTACAAAAGTGACTTGTTTGTTTTGTTTATTTTATGTATTTATTGTTGAGGTTGTTTTTGTCACAAATAAAGATACGTCTACGCCTATATATATTTAAATATATTTAAAAAAAAACTCGGCAGGTGGGTACGCCAGTGTACCGCGCGCAGGCCTTCGACCCGGATGACCAGCCCGTGCTACGGTACTCTGTAGACAAGGTGGGCAGTACGGCGCGGAACGAAGACGGCGTCCTCATACCTCTAACAGAGTACGACTACCTCGCGCTCTGGGATCTCAACTCGGTCGACGGATCTTTGAAAATTGTCAGGTGTGCTTACATTATTTTTGCCCGACGGCGTGAGAAGGAGGGTTATGTTTTTCGAATGTATGTATGTTAGTATGTATATGAGTTTGTTTCTATATGAGCGCCTTTGAGCTCAAACACTATATAAAACAAACCCAGAAACAAAAGTACAAAATCTTGTTTTGTGCCAAAAAATCCGCGTAACCTCGTAGGCGACGATTTTATCTAAAATCAAGTGTGCACTGTAAGATGATGACGGGAAGACGCTGGATGTAAGCCGTTTCCAATCGGTCTTTTTGGAAGTCTATGGAGGAGGCCTATGTCCAGCAGTACATTTCTTATGGCTGAGATAATGATGATGATGACTCTAAAATTCCTACCATTTCCAGGCTAATAGACCGCGAAAAGGTAGAAACCATAAAACTAGTACTAACAGTGGAAGACATGGCCGCTATAGAGGGCGGGCCGCTGCAGACCGCATCAGCAACCCTCACCATCACCATCGACGACGAGAATGACAACAACCCGGTGTTCAGGAAGCCGGCGTATACCGCCTCCATGGCGGAGAACTCTAAAAACGGCGCCAACATTGTGCATGTGGTAGCTGATGATGCGGACAAGAATCGGACCATGACGTACTTTCTGGAAGGTGAGTTTGTTTGCAGGCTAGAAATTTTGTTGCGGCCCACGAAAATTGAACTGTTAATGGAATTATCACATTAATAATAATGTAATAATTCTTTATTACGGTTAACACGATTCATATTTTATGAAACTACATGTTTTCCATTAATAACCAGATTACAAAACGGAGAGCACAATAAAAATAATACAAAGAAAAATATAAGTATTGAAAATTACATTTATGAACATTTAAGAATTCGTAGTTCGACCATCGCCCGTCTCGCGTGCGGATACCTTTTTGAAGGTTTTTTGAAGATTTAAACTTAAACTTTATGACTGAATGATCTTAAAAAAAAACAATTTGATGAAAATTTATTTTCATAGATAAAAATTATGATTTCCAAAAGTGATATTTATGTATGAAATCTAACTTGCTTCAAAATTAAATTTATGTCGTATATTTGTGATGTTGTTTTCTAGTTTTAGAAACGACGATGTTTTCATAAGTTCATTCAGTCATTTTTTCTTCAAAAATGTGGGAATCCGCGAGCGAGGCGGATGATGGTTGAACTACGGGCTTTTAAGGTAGAGATCAACGCGCGCAGCTATCTCTCTCGCGCATCACAACCTTTTAAAACATATAAAATCATTGGTTAGGGATAGTAGAAAAATGAGAAATGAATTTGCTAAAACAAAATTCCGCATTTTGAAGTCTGTTTTTCAGTTCTTAAACTATATTATTTGTTTCCCAGGAAGAGAAGATCTCATACAAATGGTGCACATTGAGAAAGCTACGGGCGAGGTAGTGGTCGCGAACAAGATCGACCACGAGCTGCATCCCTGGATCAATCTGACGGTGAAGGCGGTGGACAGTGGAATACCTCCGAGATACGCGAACGTGGATCTCTTTATACAGGTACACTCGTATTTATAAGTTAAAATATTTATTATAGAGCTTGCTTATGACATTTGATTTTGAATGACGCCATCTAGCGTCTTTCGTCTATATCTCACGACAACGTGAACTAATTTGTTTATTTTTTAAAATGAGAAGAAACTGATAATATCTAGTGTTTATTGAAACGAAACAAATTTTAACGGATTTATACACATTTTTTAGTGTTTTTTTTTAAAGTTTTTTGCGCGTTTTGTTTTGTATCTACAATTGCGAAAACCTTAGAAAACATTATCTAGTGTTTGTTATTATTATTTTTCGATTTACATCAAAGTGAACCCTAATTAAACCCTAAAACTAATCTTGGCAATTCTAAGACTTCTGTATATTACCGTTCAAAAGATTAAGTGTAGGAAAGACAGACGGAAACCGTAGCCTAAAAAATGCTGTTATTCAAAGTCTTCCCATCTCACTCAGGTGTTAGACGAGAACGACAACAACCCTATATTCGAATCGTCCGCCTTCGAGTATCTCGTACGAGAGGACGTGGAACCCGGGAGTGTGGTCGCCACAGTCACCGCAACAGATGCAGATTCTGGGGAGTACGGGAAGATCACATACTTGCTCGACAGGAGTTCTGCGCAGGTGAGCGTTACTACAAATGACGTTATTATCACATGGACACAAAGTCTGAAATAAAATTCACGAACAAAGTGTTTCGAATTGCATAGAAGCTGTGACGTGCCGTCACGTGATATTCCGTTAGCTGTCAGTCCCATACTTTTACTTTTCTATTGACGTTCACGAAATTAGAATGCCACTTGTCTAAACCTCCCAGAGTTGACCGATACTCCAACAATAACCAACTTAAAGTTTTTGATTTAAACTGTATGTCGCCGCGCTAAAGCTTAATTTAGATTGAGAAGTATAGAAATATCTATTTTGCCGTTTCGAATTAGTTTGAAAATCGAAATTATTTATAATTATGTAAGTGGTCTAACCCTTCTCACAATGAGAAGTTGGCCCGTTCCCAGAAGTGGGAGAGTTTGTACAAACAGGGCTGATAAAAAAAAAGTGGTTAAAGGTTGCCACTTTAGACCTCATTGAGCTCGGACGTTTGAGCGCTGACGCGAAATCCTAGTAATAATAATAACGATAATAATATCGTTGGCTACCAAGTACTGATCAGGAAATGTTGGTTCAAGTCCCGTCTAAAATTTCACAAATTTTTAACTGTCTTTAAAGTAGTTTTTAGAAGTTTTGATGAAAAAACCGAAAAAAATCCTAGTTGTGCACAGTTTTTCGCAATACTTATTCATTATTATCAATATCTTTCCTCATACAAGTGGCAGGAAGACGCTGGATGCAGGCCGCTTCCAACCAGTCTTATTGGAAATCCATAGGGGAGGCCTATGTCCAGCACTCAGCAGTGCCCTGCTTGTGGCTGCGATGATGATGATGATCAATATCTTACACCCCCAGGGCAAGTTCGTGATAGATCCGGACACGGGCGCGCTATCCGTATCCTCGTGGCTGGACCGCGAGACACGCGCCTCCTACACGCTAGCGGTGGAGGCGTGGGACAACTACCAGTACGGACGACGCGCTGGCGACAGCAGGAACGCATTCAGGCAGATTGTGTGAGTTAACGTATTTACATAGCTGGTCAAGAGCGTGTTGAGACAGGCATATACATTATATGGCTAGACACCCTAGGCTAGACAGAAAAAAGATCATTTAATCAGTCAATTCCAATAATTGACAACCAATATAAAATAAAAATACAAAAAATAAATTCCAATAATGCAACATAGAGACATGGCCAATTTATTTTTACGTCCAGATAGACATTAATTTATATGGGTGCCTTATGGTACTTGTGGTAGGAAAACCTATCAACCACAAATAGTAATATTTTTGTATAAAAACTACGGATCACTCACGTCTATTTTGAGTCGAAATATCCGGCTTTAGTTTAAACCGCATTCGGCGGTCCTTTTCAAAAAAGCAGCGCAAACGTCACTCTCGGTGGATGACGTGCCTTGCACTCACAGTTGTGAGTGACCCGTAGTTTTGATTTAAAAATGTGTGAAAATCACGTTAGTTTCCATCACAAATACTTACCCTGTTTGTGGTTGACAACTGCAACGATTATTTGCCCGCAGGATTCATGTAGAAGACGTTAACGACAACCCTCCGATCCTGCACCTACCCACCGAGTGCACAACCATCACCGAGTTCCACAACCACCGGGAACCGATCGTGTCCGTTACAGCGACCGACGCGGACGATAACAACAAGCCGAACGGACGTGTGCAGTTCCATCTAGTCGGCGGGAAAGGACATGGTAACTACTCTATTAATCATCATCAACATCTCAGCCATAAGAATTCCACTGCTGGACATAGGCCATGGATTTCCAAAAAGACTGATTGGAAGCGGATTGGAAGCGGCTTGCATCCAGCATCTTCCGCCACTTGTATGAGGTCATCCGTCCATCTCGTGGCTGGTCTTCCTACGCTGCGCTTGCCGGTACGCGGTCTCCACTCGAGAACTTTTCGCCCCCATCGACCACTAACTCTCTTATATTACTATATTTCCTATGAAAACTAACGTAGTTATCACATATTCTTAAATAAAAACACGTCTTTTTTGAGTCGATATATCCGACTATGGTTTTAACTTGCAATCGCGGTCTTTTTCAAAGGAGCAGCGCAAACGTCACACTTGGTCGGTGACGCGCCTCGCACCGAGGCGAGTGTGAACACGGATCTCTTTCTACTGAGATTCACAATATCATCTATTGCACAAGTTGCTCGGTCATCATTGAGTTCCACAACCATCGAATAAGTCACCTGAAAGATGCGTACACTTCTATTTAACTTGTAGGAAGATACATGTTATGCAGAAATCTATGTCTATATACATATATCAGTATTATGTCTTGTTATAGAAAATATAATTTATAACACTAAATGATCTCTTGCCAATTTTATTTGTAATTTTCTTGGGGCATCTAAGATACAACTCAGTTGTGGGATCATACACAGTAAAATTCCCTCAGTCTCATCAAAATATCGAAGAGTGCGATATGAGATTGCTTAGTTAGCCTAACACACTCCTGAAAATAAGAATCACATTGAACATTTCTCTCGTATTCTCTCTCTCTCATATTCTCTCTCTCTCTCTCTCTCTCTCTCTCTCTCTCTCTCTCTCATATTCTCTATCTCTCTCTCTCTCTCTCTCTCTCTCTCTCTCATATTCTCTATATATATTCGTATCCTGAAGAGGTTGTTTCAAACATAGAATAAGCTATAGAGATAAGAGTGCTTTCCTTCAAGATGCAGTGTTTAGCCGACCCAAGGTTTTAATACGTGAAACGTATTTCTATACAACTTTTTTAACATAAGCTCCAATCCAAGTCAACGAAGGAAGGTTATTTCTACCTACTAACCTACCCTGTTAGAATATCAGCATGGATTAATGATCTGCCCAACGAATGCAGCATTACCATGTAATATTGATTCAATAAACATTATATTTCGATATTTCTTTCCTTACTGTCTCTTGACACGCAATACTTATTATGTCCTCGAACCTTTTGATGGCAAATTCATTCAACTTACTTATTACGACATGAAGTTTGTTATAAAGGAAGCATAAAATGAGTTATTTCGTACGATCGCTGTAAATTCAGAAGACACATATTAGATAGGTTAGGTTAAGAATAGTACATTGTTACCCTAGGGGAGAGAGTAACTTATTTAGTCCCTCGAACTATTGGCACTTCGTTCGTGCGCCAAACCCCGTCTCGGAACTAAATAAGTTACTTTCACCCCTAGGGTAACAATTTACTATTTGTTTTCAGTTGATGAAGTAAGCTTATTTAATCAATAAAAATATCGCTTGAAATCATCTTCATCTTCATAAAATCTTAGGATCTAATCCTAAGATTTTGTGAAGATGAAGGGGAAATCCATCTTGAATTACCTATAAAATAGGATATTTTACTCTTTAGAAGACAAAATCAAAAGATATACAGATGAGATAGCTTAGGCTATGAGCAGTCGGAAAATGTTAGTTTTGGTCCATAAAATGACAAAATAAATTTTATAATGAATTTCAAAATTTTCATTATTTTCTTTTAATAAGTGTAAGCTAATGGAAGCCGCACTATTATTATCATACGGTCATTAAATAAAGAAGTGTCAACCGAAAACTATCTGTGTGACGTTAGCGACATCGTGTGTACTGATTTCGTCAAATTACGCGTGAAATTTAAAAATAAAGTTTTATGCATTTTATGCCATTTATCGATAGTTTTTTTATTTTTTTTTATTTTTTTTTTAATTTATTTTCACCTCATGATGGAATTGAGACACATCAAAAAAAGAAATAAAATGCCCTATTAATACTGCTGGACTGGACCTATAGAATAAACCTTACTTAACCTTTTCACTCACAGAGCTGTTTCGCTTCGAGCAAATAGGCGGCGAAAATAATAATAACCTTTTCACTCACAGAGCTGTTTCGCTTCGAGCAAATAGGCGGCGATGCAAACACGGGCCGTCTCTTTGCCAAACAATCCCTCAAGGATCGCTTCGGGAACTACAGCTTACTGGTAGAGGCCAGAGACCTAGGAACGCCTCCCAACGTCGCGCGAGGACAGCTGAAACTGTGCGTCACAGATTACAACGATCACGCACCAGTGTTCCTACATCCGAAGCAGAATGACACTATTAAAGTGCCGGAGGTAAGAAAAAAATATTCCTCTCTAAGATGCACATGAGAGATTACACAGATGCGTGCTATGAGCATAGCACGAGCATAGATGAGCATATCACAAAAAAACGTACACTCAACAGCGTATCAATCGTAACGAAATCGTAAGTTAGGCTGCAAACTGCTAAAAACTGCTTTTCTGCAGTCGGGTATTTTGTTTTTCTTTTAATATACATACTTACTTGTTCTTTAATCGATGCGGGAGGCCGCCCTCGCAGTACACTTTTTGTGGCCAACTTGATGATGCTGAAAATGTTATGGAAGTTTTACTATTTTCTTGTTCGGAACTTTGAAATCTTTGTATACAGGTACCATACAATTACTGTATACTATACTGTAATGTGTTGTTGTCTATATCTGTGTTGAATTGTCGCGTTATAGAACGTGACAATAGGTACGGTGGTGGTGACAGTGCGTGCGATCGACGCCGACATCGGTCCGAACGGCGCCGTTCGCTTCCGGCTGCGGGACGCGCACCACTTCTCCATACACGCGTCTACCGGTGCGCTGCGGACTGCGCACGCGCTGGATAGAGACAAACAGACCACTTATAGGGTGAGTTAATACCAATATTATAAAGCCGAAAGTTTGTGTGTTTGTATGTTTGTTAATTCTTCACACTCACACGGCTAAAGCGATTTTGATGAAATTCAGTATGGAGGTAGCTGACACCCTGAATGTTAATACAGGGTGTCAGCTACTTCCATACCGATAAGCTTCTAATTATCTCGAAAAATTGTATCTCCTTTGATATAATTTATGTCAAACAGCGGGTAACACCGCGGGGCGCTGCTAGTACGTTTATAAAGTCACGTTTATTGATGTGAAACAAGACCAAGAATATAGGTGTGGCAATAAATCCAACATCATTAGTCAAAAGTTCTCGGTAAAGCTAGTGACGTCATAGCGCTCCATAAACTTTGAAATTGACGAAAATATATAAACGATATCAGTCACAAAAATATTTCGAATAAACATACAAAAACACATTTTAGAAGTCGGTTAAAAACCAACCAAGTTGAAGTAAGGCTCGTGCTAAATCAAATTACTAATTATTCTTAAACGCTTAGCTTTTCGTCCAAGAATTTAGCACTCATTCGGCGTTTTATGCACCATACAATTTTAAGAGCCTGGCATTTCGCTTTAAAATTTGGCTGAGTCATTCTGACGGCGCGGCGTTTTATGTACGAAAAAAATAATATAAATATATTACAAATTGCAACCGAATACAAAATCACTGAAACAAAATTGGTGATAATTTTTGGTACCTAACTCTTAAAGTCAGTCTTGGCTCCATGTTAGTTCTTTTTTTATTTGAAAAATTTAGTTAAAATTAACACATATTATTTATTATACATGTTTTTGAATCTAGTATACGAAAGTCAGTTCTTAGAACCCGTGTTAGGTGACGGAAACTCGTACTTGGCTGGTTTTATTTCCGGTTGCAAAGTTCACCTTTGTCGAATTCTGACCGTGCTCTCTCCTTTCAGCTACGCATCGAAGCCTACGACTTGGGCCTGCCTACACCGCTCAGCTCCTTCCTAGATCTCACAGTCTACGTACAAAACGTGGACAACTACCGGCCGAGGTTCCCCGAAAAACATTTCTTCGTGAACATCACGGAAAATTCTAGAGAGTTCGGCGTCTACCTACCCAGTGTGGTGGAGAGAGATGAGATCGATAGGGGGGATGAGCCGCTGTTGCCCGTCTGTTATTATATCGTGGGGGGTGGTGGGGGGATGTTTGAGTTGCAGAGGGATACGCATAGGTGAGTATCTGTCCATTGATGATGATGTATCTATCCTTTTCGCACTAGGTGGGGTCAGCGCAGGAGTTTCACTCTGTCACCTGTCATTTCTACATTCACGTCCTCCACACTCATGTCATCAGTCACATACAAAGTTAGTATAAACATATCGGCTATTATAAGAAAAACAACAAATATCATATAAATGAAAAACTCGATACGCTGTTGTATGTACATTTTCACTAGTATGCGCAAAATCACTGTAAAATTGATATAAATAAATAAGTGATTTTGATAGAATTATTCTAGAGAATAACTTTAGAATTAATCTATTAAAATCTCTTATTTGTTTAAATTAATTTGCATTTTCAATTTTGATTTGAAAAATTTTAGTTTTAAATTTGGGAAGAGTTAATTATTATTATAACAAAATGTAGCTCAGTATGTTTGTAGTATGTATAAATCGATCGTCTAAAGCCTAAATGGCTTGGTCGATTTTGATGTGCAATGTGTCGTTAGATTCGTCTTCACTCCCTGAGTGTCATAGGCTATATTTTTTGTAATAATAGTAATAATATATTTCTCACAAAAAACGTCATCCCCATAATAAACAAGTGATTTTAGTAGTATTATTTTAAAGAATGCGTATTTTTAAATCTTTTACAGCGATTTTACGCATACTTTCTTACAAAAACCCTACACTCAGCAGCGTATCAAGACTATCAAGCGTAACGAAATCGTAAGTAGACTGCAAAAATCTCTCTTTTGCAGTCGGGTATTTTGTTTTTCTTTTAATACAGATATCTGTTATAAAAAGTTTCCATGTATAGGTAATCCATATTTTAATAATTTGGCTAATTCTACAGCTGATTACATTGTTAATATCTATTGCGGACAATAAAATAAAGAAGTCGTTAACGGAAATATGTAGGTCGAGACAAATTGCGCCGTGCATATTTTCCATGAATTTTTTTTAACATCAATTGCCGTCTTATCGCTATTATCTACCAACGTGCGCGATAGGTGTAGAATCATATCTCTATGATCTGTTTATCAGTTATCAGTCTAAAGATAAACTTCTAACGCTTACCATCACAACAAATGCCTGCTTGCCTTTATACTATTGCTTAGTTCATTGCCATCCATTTCTCATTGAAATACCCAAAATTCGTACACAACGATTTAGGTGCACATTTTTATGTGTACTGCACAGTTGTGAAACTCGTTGCCACGTTCTCTGTTCCCTGAGAACTTGAACTGAGAATTTTCAAGGCTAGAGTAAATAGATATCTTCTAGATTTACGTGCTCCATCCTCGACCGCAACGTGACTTACCGTCAAGCGAGTTGGTGGTATCTATTTAGTATTAAAAAAAAGTTCAGTTGTTCATCTTTATTTCAATTACGTACAATATTTATACACTTTTGAAACGTCAGGCTTTAAACATCAGAATACTTAGTCTACGATTTTTAAGGAGCTCTAATATTTCAAATGGAATGAATGGATATGAATTCCATTCATAAATAATATTTTAATAAGCTCATTAGTTTGACGACCAATTTGCCCGATGTTCAGTAATATTACGGTCTACGATGAAGCACGTTTATTAAAATACCCATTTAATGATTTACGGTGAATCTTCCTTAACTTAACTTTGAACCGTCTTCCATCTCAGCGAAAAGGGCATCAGATTCACTGATAAGGTGCTTTTGCAGTCACGATAACTACATTCTACGTAGTACTATATAATTTCTGTTTTAGTTAAGTCGTAAACAATAAAGAGTTTTTCTATCTACTATTAAAGCCTTCTGTGATTCTAAAGAAATGTGTTACTAGGTTACTACTTCTTTGTGAGAATGGTTAAGCATATAATAAGCGAAATTATAATGTTTATCGTTATTTACAATTTTTCAAATCAAATTATTCCGCACCTATGTATTTATTACGTAGCAAATTGCCAGCCACTTAAAACAAAAAAAAAATACTAACACACGATATGTGACCGAAAATGACAAGATCTTGTTTTAAATTATATATATCCTGAAAGACTAAGGTTGCCTGGAAGAAATCGCTCTATGCGATAAGGCCACCGTTGTATTTACAAATTACGTTTATTGTGTATCTTTAAGTTACTCTGTATGGGTGTACAATAAAGTTATTCTATTCTTAAGACACACTCAGAAGACGTATTCTACAATTTAGCAGTACGCGCGATGAAAGCGGGACTGAAACGTTTCGTTCGAGTCTTTGGAATATTCACTATGAAATCATGACGCTGAAATATTGTGGCCAATTTAATAAAAATCTAATTTCAGATTATCTACTGCCGTGCCGTTAGATCGCGAACAACAATCGGAATACACACTCACGATCTTTGCAACAGAAGAGTGCACATCACCGCCAAAGTATCAAGAGAGCTTGGACGCAGTATCAACTTTGACAGTTCACGTCAAAGTGGAAGATGTCAATGATAATGCGCCTAGATTCGTTAGCAAAATATTTACAGGCGGGATCACTACTGAGGCGGACTTTGGTATTGATTTTATGCAAGTCAAGGTGAGATTAGAAAGACGAAACTAGGCTTCATTAACACACATGTCGCACTATCAAACCAAACATACTTAATTCTAGGGATTTAATTTTAAGAAACGCTACGTTTTCCGTAACTTTTTGTTTGTTGTTGCAATGAGGTATGTGAAGTAAATTTTTAGGTCATTATTTTATGATTTTATTTGTAACTTTGAACTATGTTAAGGAACTAGTATCTATGTTTTGTGATTGATATTGTTTTCATATTTTTAATCATTTTATGTTCGTGAGAATTAAATGCAAGTCAGCAGCCGTACTCTCAACTTTTAAAGTGATGCAAAGTTCGCTCAACGCTCGTTTTTTATCTTGCTGGTTCTGCAATTAAGAGAGTGGCACAAAAGTTGAAGCGATTATTAAAAATATCACAATCAACAGTAGGCTCATTTGAACTTTTGTCTCACAGTCTTAATTACAGAAAAAGCAAGGTAAAAACGGGCGCTGAGCGAACTTTGCATCGCTATAAGAGTTGAGAATAACGCCGCTGGACGCCACACTCATAGTTATTAATCACGAGTTCTTGAGTTGACTTGAGTTCGTAACGTTTCGGGATACTTGACGCTTTCTCTGATCTTCGAACGCGTACACATGACTCTTCTCAAGACGTCTCCGCTCGATTCTATTTCCGGCTAGGGACTCTTAACGAGAGGGCTCAATTTCGCAGTTTTTCATTGACTCTTCTGAACATGTTTAAATCCTAAGAATTGGCCGCTAGGTATCCGCTTACCATCCTCAAATTCTGAATAAAATACTTATTTCGCTACTCTCTCGTTGGACATCCTTGACAGATAGATAGCCTGCACCACAGGGGGGTTACCACAATTCTAAAAGTAATCTTTATTGCACTAGTACTTTGACCTTTGTCTTGCTTTCACAACTGTTGAAAGAACGAGAGAAAAGTCAAAGTAATATTGAAATAAGACGTTGCTTGACGCTTGAACGCATGTGGTACGCGTGCAGCGCAGTTGACGATGCATAAAATACGTCTTAACGCCGCTAACATTGGCTCGTCTAAGCACACAATCCGACGATGTGTTTCTCACACGATCCCACCATTTAATATTTATTATATCACGGAAGCAATTCAAGTTATATCTGTCAAGTATTCGCCTACGGTACAGGAACCAGGCTTCTGATGCATATAAAAGGTTTGGCAAAATAACCGCCATATAAACCTTTATTTTGGTACTCAATTTTATATCATGGGATCGGAAGACTGTGTCTAAGGTTCTCAAAAGCAGCGCCAATTTAACAAAATATTTTTGTATCCAAAAAAGTAATTGTTTTTGGCAGTCACAGAGCTTCTAAGGTAATTAAACTTGTCTACCTTGATCACAGATGCAAGGTCTAATGCACCTTTAACGGATTATATCCGAAGAAATGAAATAGTCTAAAAGTTCTAGTGCACACGCTTATTTAGAGAATTTAGATATATCTTGCGTGCATGAGTATCATTATAATCCAATAAAAAATTTAAAAAAATTGTTCCTTATTTGAAATCGGTTCAAAATATCCCTCTCTGTAAAGTAACTCTTTACAAACATAAATATACGTAAGGGTGAGTGCGTCGTGGTAGTTAAATTATTCACGGGTGAAGTTGCCGGGAGCGACGCTGGTATCGATTTTAGGTCAAGGCGAGTTTATAAAAACTCTACGAACGTAGAAACTATTTTAGGATTTTCGCCGAGTACGTCAATCAACACGAAGTCCTGCTGGCATTGTTACAAACAGAATGTAAATACAACTTAATGGTTTAGGATCTTTTTTCTAGGATCCGTACTTTGAAAAGAAAAAATTGAACCCTTATCTCTCCTGTGCCCGTCAGTTTGTTGCTAATTTACTTCACATATATAATATCTGTAATTCACTCAGACGTTTAAATTAATTTCGAATATTGGTGTGACTATGGAGGCAAAATAGAAAACAAAAAAGTTTTATGACCTATGTCATGTGAAATAGAAGAGCTTGTTGTGAGTGTCTCAAATACGTAGATACATATATATTTTGGTTATTTAAGAAAATAAATGAAAAATTACCATCTCGCAAAGTCGCATTTTGTTTCGTTGTTAGTTTGACGATCTTTGACTGAATTAATTGTTATAAAATTTAGTTCACAGACAGTTGAGACCATGAAGACACATGGGCTACATTTTATTATCATTAGCGTTATGCCATTGAAAACGCAGGGCACAATCTAGTATTTACTATATTCATTCAAATGAAACAAATTTTAACGGTTCTTTGCGAAAACCTTAGAAAAAATACATTTGCTTCCATTTATTGACTGGCCTTGTGGCTCAGTTGGTAGTGTGTCTACGTCTACCTGGTGAACTGAAAGGTCGTGGGTTCGATCCCCACCCAGGGCAAACATTTGTGTGATGAGCATGGATGTTTGTTCTGTGTCTGGGTGTTTCTATGTATCATATGTATATATTTACAAAAAAAAGTATATATGTATTCTATCAGCCATGTAGTTCCATAGTACAAGCTTTGCTTAGTTTGGGCTAGATGGTGTGAAATATCCACAAATATTTATTTATTTATTATATTATTGAATTTATCATACAAGTGGCAGGAAGACGCTGGATGTAGGCCGCTTCCAAACGTTTTTTTTTGGAAATCCATGGGGGAGGCCTATGTCCAGCATTGGACTTCATCTGGCTGAGATGATGATGATTACTGAACGATTTGTTTTCCCACAGGCCATAGATCCAGATGAAAGCGAAAATGCCAAAATAAGCTACTACCAAATAGGCGAAGTGAAGGAAACCCTGACGGAAGGGTTGGAGAACCTCGCCGTCTCTCCCTTCTTGGTGAACGTGGAAAGTGGGGCGATCACGCTCAACTTCGACCCACAGAAGGGGATGAAGGGATATTTTGATTTTAAGGTAACTGTAACTCTCTTTGTTCTCGTAAAGGCTTGGATCTGTAACGCATGCGGGCACGCTACACACGTGTATTTGCTTCATTTTAACAAACTTAAAAAAGGAGGAGACTATCAATTAAGTCGTATTTTTCGCGTTTGTTACCTCATAACTTCGTCATTTAAATACCGGTTTGTTATTTTCTTTTTAGTATTTGAAAAGAAATGCATTCAATTTGATTGATTTATAGAAATTACATCAAAATCGGGTCAGTGATTTGGTTTTTTAAAATCAATTAACTGGAAAAAATATGTTATCCATGTATGTAAACGAAATTGTGTATTTTTAGATTGATTGTTTCAGTTTTTTAAACTATAATAATTTAAATTATTAACTAAAATGTAGACGAATCAATCCTTTACGACCTACGTTCAAACTATGCACGGAGGTATAATAGTTATGGAAGCACACGCAAATCCTACACCACAGTGGGACTTCAGCTCTTATATAAAATAATCACCTCTTAGACCACTTACCGCTGGATTTTTTAACACCTAAATGAGGGAATGTCATTTTCGAGCTCTATCTTTGTCTATATTTTCTTCTATTCTCTTCTATTTTCTATAAGTGAAAACAATTTATGGTTTCCTTGTATCCTAGATTCATTTACCTACTTTGTGTATTAACAGCTGTTTGTTTTCCGAAAATAAATAAATATACATAAAAACATTGTCCTCATTATGTTTAGTGAAGTAAAATATAAGGAAACAGTATTGCCACCACACACGCGTATTTTATTTATATTTAGATACGGACGTAATGAATTGCGCAACTTACTGTATTAAATTTATTTCGTATGTCATCCTTGTGTGGCAAATTTCATATATAATCGCTTTGTATTTACTTGATATACATGAGTAGGTATCTCAAGCGTGAAATGAAGTACCTGCCTAAGCCTTATAATGGATCGTTTACAAATTTCAAATCGAACCTTGTCGTTTCAAAATTAAACGTTTGTAGTGTATATAACAAGAAAAATATAGTAAATATATAAATGTCACTTTACAATTAGCTAGAATATTATACACGAATTCACACGTTCGATGGGTGAGGTCCATCATAATCATAATCCATCTTATGTCCATCATAAGATTAAAATTAAGTGATGGATCATGTATAGACGAATAGGTATGATATATCTACTCGTAATTGTTAGAAACAAGATGAACTCTGGCACTGGTTTCATGGTGTACGAATTTAGGCAGAATAAGTAAGAGGGTAAGGTAAAGGCACTATTTAAACATTGGACCCAATCTAACTACAACTCTACAACATTTGCTTCTAGTCTATTAAAAATAAGATTTGTGACAACATAAAAGACAACTAAGTATATTGTTATTTAAATGAATGTACTGGTGTTTTGAAATACATTTGACACAATTTCATAATGATATTATAAAAGCTAATTTTGTTACCTATACACGCTCAAACGGCTGAACCGATCGTTATGAAATTTAGTGTAGAGATAGCTTTGGACCTGGAGATGGACATAAGCTACTTATCATCATAATAATCATCACCGTTTTTCATAACTACGCGAGTGAAACCGCGGAACGCAGCTAGTCTATAAATCGGGGATTATTGTTGATCTATGATTTTTAGTTATTTTCCTATCATACTTTCAAAGAATTCCCCCAGTTGCAAATACTGTGATCAGCTCCATACAAACGGATTATTTTTACTAGACTATTCATAAAGTGAAGAATTTTATAAAATTGCTATGCTTTTTCGGATGATCAGCACTAAATTACACCACAGCTTGTAATCTATCTTCATTGTGCGAAGATTAAAATTAGCCAAGTGAAGATTGGCAGAATTCACATTTGAGAACATTAAACTATCAGCAACATCCAAAATGTAATTGAACTATTTAACAATTGAGCTAAGAATTCAAGAAATGGTTAAGTTGAGTGAGGACTGTGACGAATTGTGCGCGGCGGAGAGGGAAGTGCCACAATTTAGTGGTAGTTTCGACTTACATTGGATTGCGTACATATATTTACATAAAACTCACGACTGTGTCAACGACCCAGCCACGCCCGGATTTTCTCAGAATATTTCAAATTTTCCTTCACCATTTGATGGTTGCAGCTAAAAATAACTTCAAAAAGGTGCGCTTATTTTAACTTTATCATTCTTATTTCCCAGGTCCTAGCAAACGACACAGGCGGCCTTCAAGACGAAGCCCACGTCTTCATATACCTCCTTCGAGAGGACCAAAGAGTGAGATTCGTCCTCCGGACCCATCCGTCAGAGATCCGCGACAAAATACACATATTCCGGGAACAGCTCGCCACTGTCACGGGTTCCGTAGTCAACATAGACGATCTGAGAGTGCATGCCAATAAAGACGGATCGGTGGATAATACGAAGACTGATCTCTACCTGCATTTGGTGAACGGCGACGATCATTCAGTTTTGGAGGTTGAACAAGTGTTGAAGATTGTGGATAAGAATATTGAACAGTTGGATGATCTGTTTAAGGTTTGTATGATTTAAATAAATCCCGCAAAGTACGAGTTTCACTCGCACATTGAGGTTTCCGTACTATGCTTGACACATGAACATCAACACTGACACCAAAGCTAATTATTACTCCTCAAAATGTGCTTTCTATCTAAGAATATTTGTAACTTCACATATCTTCTACAGTAGGAATAGCCTGAAATGCTTAAGCGTTCACATACAATATCAAGTTCAAATAAGTAAGTGTTACTGACCTATTATCTTTACCCAAAGAGATTCTAACTTTAGTCTAAATACCGTTTACACTAAACATTAAAATAGAGTAGACAGACACTCTATTTTACTGTACTAAAACTTCCGTGATTATTCAGTTTTTCCCGGTTAATTAAATAATACTCTATTTTACGGTTATGTCACATGACACCAACTGTGAACGAAACGTTTACTTATCATTTTTTTATATTTTTTTTATCAACAAGGATGTTTTATCTCACATTTTTTGCACAATAATTTCCCATTAAAAAAAAATAGCATAATAGGTTTGCGCTTACCGCTAACTCGCCTGATGTTAAGCGACAATTGCAGTCTACGCGTTTGCCTCTTATTCACTCGCAATTTGAAGACACCCAGCTCAGATTATATTAGGAAACGTGATCCAGATCTATCAATTATTTACGCGACAAGCTTGCGTTCTCACAGCTCTCATTTGACCAGTGAGAGACAAGTTTAGTTTTTGTTGATTTACATCAAAGTAAACCCTACAATCTTGCCAAATTTGAGACTTGTATCTATTACCGTTCAAAAGATACAGCTGTGTAAGACATGCAGACTCCATACCCCACAAATAGGCTCCCGCATGCAAGCCTAAAAACGAGCATAGATCGTCTGAATTCCGTTGGTATGTAAACAAATATTGCAATTATAAAAATTGATTAATACAAATTGCCGAAAGTTTACCCACCAGCTACCAGCTATATACTGAATTTTACTTTTGTGTACTCGTAGAAGCTAATTAAATACTCTCAACGTAGGTAACTTTGACTACGTGTCAAACATACATAGCCTGATTCGAAAGTTTGGATTTATTTCGCAAAATATTAGTACCTAATCAAAACGACTGCTACTTAATTAAGTAAATTGTCTACTAACCTTCTTAATATTTGACACGGAGTCAAAATTACCCACGTTGACAGTATATATATAAGCCTCCCTTTTTATCAGGAATTCAACGTTCTCGACACGCAACCCGCGGAGTACCAGCCCCTCACAGCGGAGTCCCTCTCCAGCAACCAGACCGTGTTCTGGCTCGTGTGGACCTCTCTCTTCCTGGCTGTTCTCCTGGTGCTCTCCATCATGACCTGCTTGTCCCAGCGCGCGGATTACGTCAGGAGGCTAAAGGCGGCTACAGCCACTGCTTATTGTGAGTATCTTAGCTTACTGGTAAATCATCATCTCAGTCAGAAGTCTATGGACATAGGCTTCCCCAATAACAGTTTCGAAGAGGGAGACGTGTAACGCGCTTACTTGACTTGCTACTTGACGCTTACTTTTAGCAACCTAAAAACATGGTCCTAACAATACAATCATCAAAATAACGTTGATAGTTTTACATATGAATGTGAGATTATTTTATTTTTAATCGACTGCGTAAGAACGAGGGTTATGTTTTTCGAGTGTATGTATGTTTGTTTCTGTATGATCGCCTACAGCCTAAACAGCTTGGCTGATTTTGATGTACGAGGTGTCGAGAATCTAACGACACCTCATACATCAAAGTCAGCCGAGCCAAGTCTTCACTCCCCGAGTGTCATAGGTTTTAAAAAATAATGCGTTTTTCGTAATCTCCAACGACTTTTTTTCGTAATTAACAAGCGATTTTACTAGAATTATTCTAAAGATTGCCATTTTTAATCTTTATATCGATTTTACGCATACTTTCTTTAAAAAACAGCGTATTAAGTTTAACGAAATCGTAGACTACAAAAACAGCTTTTCTGCAGTCGGGTATTTTGATTTTAAATAATATAGATATTTGTTTGCGTAAGTACCTAATTCAAAAAATTTTAAATCCACATTGTGACATTACCGTTGACACGTGTGTTCACGAGCATTTATGACAATCGTCGAAGTGCGACTAAACGTGAGTGTATCCCGCCGAGTCCAAGGGAATCGGTATATATGGTGGGTCCAATTTTGAGCTTGCGTCAAGCATCTTCCTCTGTTTGAAACTGTCATTGGGCTTACCCCCAGGTATTTACATTGGATTGTTCAGGTACGTCGCGTATCCTTGCGTACAAATTTATTGTACCTAATCCAAATGCATGAATTCTTGTTGGATTGATGGGCAACGTCATTCCTGTAAAATTATTCGATACCTATAACAATGGTGTAATCAGTGCCGTAAATAGCCTTTTCTGCGCCCTGTGCGAGCTTCTATAACTGCGCCCTTGTTTTTTTTTTTGATATTATAGGTCAAGGAATAATAGCGGGGGGGGGGGTTGTTGGCTGTTATTAGCACTAGGGGCGCAGCGACTAATCAGGAGCAAACCGAAAAAAAAAATTAGTCCTGCCTGGTCTGACCATTCTTGCGCCCCCCAGAGTCTACGCCCTGTGCCTGGGCACCGGTGTCACCACCCTATTTACGGCACTGGGTGTAATACTGTTAATATATTATTATCCATTAAATTGAAGA
This sequence comes from Lycia hirtaria, assembly GCA_947563715.1. Classification (NCBI taxonomy): domain Eukaryota; kingdom Metazoa; phylum Arthropoda; class Insecta; order Lepidoptera; family Geometridae; genus Lycia; species Lycia hirtaria. Next base: position 40,751,567 of record OX387378.1, read on the forward strand.
ATTTTAACTTATCCTGAAATGTCTAAACTTATCAGCTGTTTTAGGTATACAAAAGGTTTATTTGTGGATCAGCGGCTTTTTTAATTATGACTGGTACCTAGAATTTGTATATTTTCGTGGTTATATCGACACCCCTAATATTACTAATTCACCATATTACTCGTAAAGATATTGATACATCAATCTCGAGTCTAACCTACGTAATGTACCTATTGTTAACGCACTTCGAGTATAGATTATCTCGAAGCTCGAAGCTAACACATAGTTTTGTTTTTTTTTTATTATTTTTTTATTCGAAGATAGGCTTGCGCTTGACCGTCAACTCACCTGATGTTAAGTGACAGTTACGGTCTACGATGGAGCGTGCTTGCCTAAAAGAAACCTATTCACTCGCTATTTGAAGACACCTAGATTATATCCAGTCGGAAAGACCCATTCAGGAAGCGCATTCCACAGTTTGGCAGTACGTATAATGAAAGTGGAGCCAAAGCGTTTCGTACGTGTTTTCGGAATATCAACCATATAACGATGTCGCTTTTTCATGCTTCTTGCAGTCCGATAGAAAAATGGGCATGGCAAATATGTACTTACGAATTCAATTTTACAAGTGTCATTGAATTGTTTATAATATGCAAGCATCGTACGAGTGACTTCCTCGTGTCCTCAAAGTAAAGTTATTAAATTGCATAGAGAAAAGAACAATTTATTACGATCTAAAAATACGACTAGAATGTGTGAACACACAATAAGTATAGTTCACACGCAATATATTTCCAGGCCACACCGCTAAAACCCATCACGAGATTCCTACCATCGCAGTAAAATAAAATATCAGTTACAATACGCGTTAATACCTCAAAACCGGGTCTATAAAATGATTCAAGTAAACCTAAAATTAGCCTTATGTTTAACATGCCATAATCAGTCACGATCTCCGGTCATTGCTTTCTCATTGGCTTATCGGCTTGGTTACAGCGTCACCGACCCCGGGCGAGTCCGACATGACTATACGCAGTTCCGGCGGCAGAGTACCCAACACCAACAAACACAGCACCAAAGGATCCAACCCGATCTGGCTTCACGCTTACGAAAACGACTGGTACAAAAATGACGACCAGTTAAGTCGCTCCGAACGAGATTCGCTCGATGAGAACGCGGTCGACCAAGACTTGTCTAACGAAAAACCTTATTTCATAACCACTGGTGCCTTCCCCTCTATAGAGTCTAACGAGGCAGAACCTCAAACCAATCAAGCGAAGTACGATTTTTACCAGCAATTAGAGCAAATGAAAAATGCAAAAAACATGGAAACGACTGAATTGTAGTTGTTAAGTTTTAGTAATATGATGTGCCTTTGTAAATTATGTACCTACTTTCGATTTGTAATAAAAAGTAATGTCCGATTTGTATTTTATTAATCAACCTTAAAGCATTGTAATAATTCTTGTACTTACATCTCCTCTACAGTCTGCTTAGGGAAGTACTTACCACACCATTATCCAGTTATTGAACGGCCAAGCAGTTGTGAACAAACATTAATTCGATTGAAGAGCAACGTTTCCTGGAAGTTGTTTTATAATATGGAAATACAAATATTGTCCATGTAAATGCGCATAACTTGAATCGTAAACTCAAATTTCGACGCAAAACCGTTATCGGAACCGCCGATGACGCCTGCCGGCGCGCGCCGCCCTCTGACGCACTGACCCCCAGAGGAATGCCTACGTCACCCTATTTAGTCATTTTCCAGAAAAAGAACCAGTCGTCAAGCTAAAGGGCAATGTACTTCTCCATGCAACTTCAAACTAATGCTTACTAATATTATAGAGAAAGTAACTTCTCAGCCCGCTTACCTTATCACGATCAAACGGCTGAACAAATCGTTATGAAATTTAATACAGAGGTAGAGAGAACCTGAGACGGCCATTTATCATTTCTTCACTACGCGCTTGAAACCTGCATAATCGAACTTAGAATTTAGATTACGCAGGTTTCACACCAGATCTAGATACCCTAATGTTTTTTAACTTAGATACCTAGTAACATTAGGACGTTGGACTAGGTAACTATAGTTCCCGTCACGTAAAAAGAACACTGGTTTGTTCGCGCTTACGAACAAACCAGCGTTCTTTTTACGTGTCTACCTTTTCGTGACTTATCAGGGGAGTCACCACAATCTTATTTCAATATTACATTGACCTTTGTCTTGCTCTCTCAACTCTAGTAAGAGCGAGGCAAAAGTCAAAGTAATATTGAAATAAGACTGCTTAAACGCTTGACGTACTGAACTTTTTATCAGACTGCTATACAGTGGAGTAGCTAGACGTGGGCGAAGTGGGCCCTCGCACAAGAGGCATCGAGAGGCCTCTTTAAATAAATAAAAACTTTTGAAAATAAACCCTTTTTTGAAATCTTTAATGCTTTTCAATATTCTTCCACCGCTCATTTATAATTTTCATTAGGTATATGTGAGTATGTCCCGTCCAAAGTATATTTGGTAAGATAGATTTATTGGGTAGATCTTGTGAACAAAAAGGACCTCGCTGATGCGACTTCGCCCACGTCTATATTAGTCCACGCTACGCCACTGCTTACATAAATCTAGACTAAAACTTTGAATCCACACGCAACGGGTAGGCCATTTCTCATTTCAAGTTCCCATAGAGAAAGACACAGTACCGACATATCTACACACCATGATATAACGTGAGTGCCACGGTCTTCTAAGGAAGACAAACGCTTACGTGCCTTCAAAACAGTCTTCTGAAGACATGTTTACCTATTTATTTTATTATTTTTACAATAATTTTCGGAAGTATAACAAGGTAAGACTTCAGATTTTTACCCTTGGCGCCGAAGGCACGGAAATCAATTTTAGGCGTGGCGCTCAAATGGTACTAAATCTGCACTGCACTACATAAGCGTAAAAACAATATAGGAAGTACAATATAAGTCTTAACACTTTTTCCGCCCTAGATTTGATTCACCAAGTGTCTGCATTGTCTTCTTTCCAAAATCAAACAAATTACAAAGTAATCAGATCCTATAAAAACCTTCCGTGATTCAATAGTACATGGAATCGTCAATGCAAGTTGACGAATCAATGAATTATTCATGAGATGGAACTGAATTTGAATCAATCAGTGCTACTGAAGACTAAACACCGAGTAGATTTCTGATAACAAAGATAAGTTATTTTTTATTGAGGAAGCGATAAGAATGATATCTTAGCCTTTTAATAATGAAAAATCATGTTTTCAAAATAAAAGCAGTGTAATATTGTAGCTTCAGAAATTGTCAAGATCAGGAAGCAGCATAGAGTAGAGGCGTCGTAAATCAAACTACGACGGCCAACGACCCCCCCAGGAACGGTGCCAAACCAGCATTTTTTACTGTTGCCCCATTCACACTATGTTTACTAGGAAATCGCCTAAATAAAGATCCGAGATTTTATTTACATACACAATAATTTATTGTTTCTTACAATTTAGTGAAGCTAAAATAGTACAAGTTGTCGATGATTACAATTTTAAAAGCTTTTTAATTTTAATCTCCTTAGAGTGTAACGAGTGAACTAACACTTCTCCCACCTGCAGCTCAACGCACTGACACACGTAGTTTGCCACTTGTGCCTCGACACAAACACTTTGTTACAATACCATCGAAGGAAATTCAGGACAGGACCAGTGGAGGGGACAAACGTGGAAATCACAACTCACGTATCCTTACAACCACAATATATATTAGACAAAATTATATTTATAAAGATCGCCATATTGAAAAAAATCTAGATTAATCGTAACTTATTACCTTATGAGATACACTGTAATTTATACTGCGAGATGTCACTATCGGAGCGTTTACCGTTTAAATATTGTGGATGAAAGAAAACTGACCGGTCAACGACAGTCTGTAGCATGCTACATTTACCAACATAAAAAAGTTGTTTTCCTAGTAAAAAAAAATAACACTCACTCGACTCTGTGAACGAGCTCATTTTGTAATACCACTTACTTACATTACCCAAAATGTTCTTAACACTTAGGAGCTTTACTTACATTTCATCGACAAATTCTCTAGTAAATCAGTGAGGGACGCTCCATTTCCTAAACATATGGCTATTGTACAGCTCCACAATGCGATTTAGATCTAGTTAAAGTACAAATAGTTATAAGAATTACATAAATTCAAATGATGTAAAATTTAACTAATATTCATACTTCAACTAAGGACATCTAACGACACATCAACATTAAATGAAAGTAATTTTGCACTTAAAGAAAATGTCTTATTAGATAGAACAGAAAGTATATTTGCACATGTGTACCGACTTTACTTAACGATGCATTAAATTCGCGTTTAAATTACCAGAAACGACAGAAATTAGGCAGATCCTAAAGTGACCATGTATATTTTACACATTTCCAGTAATTTGGTATTGATGGGGACGAGAAAGGACTGGGATAAGAAGGACGAAGGATGAGGAGGGGGATTAAGGACTGGGCCCGGGCTGTGGCGGTGTGTGTGTATGTTTCGGATGTCACAATTGACTCTCACATGGCATACTTCCTCGTCCACTCGCGAGCTAGCTCATTGTACTTTTCTCTGTCAGTTTTGTAGATCCTAGCAATTTCTGGCACCAATGGGTCGTCTGGGTTTGGATCACATAGCAGTGAGCAGATTGAGAGCAACACTGAAACAGAAAAAAACATATCATTACAATGTTGTTCTTTGTTATCTATGTTTGATTAGCATATTTTCGCATTTATTTGCATTCAAATAAAGCATTACTAATGGAAAAATATAAAATACACTGACGTAGATGATAGGTGAATATTACATTTTTATTTTTATTTATTTATACAAGATAGATCTACGATTGACCACCAACTCGCCTGATGTTGAGCGACGGTGTAACATATTTCTCATATTTCATTTAGTAAATTAATTAATCTAACTAATAATATTATATGAGTGAAAATAAAATGTATCTCTGTCTGAACTTTTCATGATGAAATTGATGAATCAACTATTATGAAGTTTGTTACAGAGATAGTTAAAAACTTGAAGAGAGAGTTATCACTTCACTTCACCCATCACTTATTGCCATCGTTTTTCATTACTATGCAAGTGAAACAGCAGGGCACAGCTAGTACTATAAATGCGAAAATACGTTTTTGTTACTATTTTATGCTAATATGTCTGAATTGATATGAAGATTTAAAATTAAACTAGTAACCTGGAATAGCAAATATTCTGAAAAACGGATGAGTTATATTAGAGAACAAACCACAAGTCTAGTTAAAATTATAGTTATGATTCCTCTTCAGAATAACTGACTACTTAATAAATATTTACAAGTATTTTCCTTGAGAGCACTCAATACAGCAACACTAATTTAAATATTTTGATATGATATATATTTATAGAATTAACACATGATAGCTATGATTCATGCTTATCATGATCACAATCAGCAAGATCATAAAAGGCCAAGGGCTTGCATGATTTGCCTAGTCCATGCATCCATTCCCAAATAGTTTCCATAACCTCCAGACTGGATAAGAAGAAAAGCCAATAAATAGAATTATTACTATTATATTCTATACTCTAAATACTATATAGTATAGAAAAACTGAACAAATGACTTCAACCAGTATGTCCAAAATAAATTTCCCTAATACATATATTGCTATTATAAAAGTGAAAATATATCTATTATAAAGTATTACATTTTTTTCCTTTTCAATATTAAACCAAACATTACGAAATTTGGTACAGATTACTTCAAAATCTGGAGACAGAAATAAGCTACACTTCATAATCATCACCATTTGTCATCACTAAGCAAGTGAAACAGCAGAATACTGCTAGTTATTTCATAAAATAAGAGAAGAAAAACAAATTACCTTTGGATATGGTTAAAGCTGGGGACCACTGTGAGCGCAGAATGTCAAGACAAATGGATCCATTACTGTTTATATTGGGATGGTAGATACGCGTTGTGAATGCAACTTTTGGTGGTTTGAACGGGTAGTCTGTTGGGAAATGTATGGTGAGGAAAAATACGCCTCCTTGATAAGGACTGTCAACCTGAAACACAACGATAATAAACATATTTAGTCAGTGACACAAGGAAGTACTCTGGTGTTTTAAGGAGCTGGGCTGATTTGAGTTGGCTGGTGTAGGACAACACACAACACACCCAGCGCGAGACATCAGTGCAGATCTTTCACCCCTAATTCAAATTATAATATAATTATATTACATATATTTTATCATGTTTTAAATGGCAAGCTCGCATTTTATATTGCAATATGCATAATGCTGAGATTGGTTGCTAAGATTGATATACCAAACCACAACCAAAATTGACAACAACATCATGTTACAGACATTCCTCCTGATTTTGATTGTTAATTCATTCACATTACATTCATGTCACAATGCTTGGTGTTTATAACGAATCAGAGCCCATGCAATAGATGGGGGATTCCTCTATGTTTGTTATTATATAATAAGTGATATCACAACTTTTATGGATTACACTTTTTTAAACTATCACAGTCATTCAATAACGAGAACCATGGTAAATATCCTGTTAATAATAATAGTGTTTTTAATTTTTTATAGATTAATTACATATTATCAAGATCCCAAATGATACTTAAACCATGAAGATATCAAACATAATAAAAATTGGCATATGGCTAGCCACTTGGTCTATATAAACCTACTTTTAATTAAAAGGTCTTTGTTGATATAATATCTGCCTTGTCTAACATTGAAAATGTAGAGAACACAGAGAAGCCACGAAGTTATTATAAGCATATTATCACAAGCTTTGGAACAATGAGTGATGTCATAGTTTCACAAAACAAGGGAACTGTACTAATAAAATACTGTATGTAACTTTAAATTTATGTTTTATCACAAACTTTCCTGTCAGAAGTTATGGTATGACCAAAGGATGAAATCCTGAAGTATGAAAACCTGAGGGTTGAATTCCGACATCCAACTTTCCGATTGCAAACTAGATTTAATTTTCAATCATAATTTCTGTGAACTACATGTTGTCAACGATTATATAACTTAGGCATTTGAGTCTAATTTTAAAATGTAGCAGCACAAGTTTCAATTGTAGCAAAAATAGAGGAAAATAGCATTGTGAGAAGCAATATAAAGGAAATAGTGTAGGTATAATATTATCTTCTTCTGTATAAGCATTATCAAAACAGTGACATGGTTTTTATTTGAGATAAAAAGTAAAAATAAATACTTACTGGTCCCATAATTGTGGCTTGCCAGTGGAAAACTGTAACAGAAAAATTGATTTTGTTAGTATTGGCAACATACAAAATACTTCTATGAAACATTAACATTTATGCAAGGTTGATGAGATGGCAAAATCCTTATCTTTTTATAAACATATGGGTATTTTATACAATGTGTCATGGCTCTAATAAGAATACTCCTGGTGAGCCAAATATAACAGGTGGGATGTTGGCTTGGCATTCAGATTGGAAGATAACATGATAAATCCAAAATTATTCAAAAATATTTGGTACACATTATTCTACTGCACAAGGTCAATGACTTGTGAAATGACATTCATACTAGGTTGAACACTTTAACAATGACTAGTTTCACTCAAAAACACTGGAAAGGACATCAATTCAAGAACATTCAAGGCTTTTAACATTTCACAATGTATTAATTATTGATTGTATTTCTGTTAAGTGTAGAATGACAAACATCTGATACTGAGAAACAAAACAAACAATTTCATCTATAGCTAATCAATACAGAAGAACCCCATAAATCCATTGTCTGTTTCCATGGTCTACCTACATAGTGAGACAGTTTCTCAGTATTATTATTATCCAACAACAATGAGTCACAAAAAATAAGTAGGTAGATCAATAGGTACTTACGATCTTCACCGTGTGGGCCTGCCGAACATTGTGCTGGTGGATCTCTGCCCAGGTCTTGTAATTCCTGCACAGCAAAACACCATGTGTACAAAACAATACAGGAAACATTAGAGATCACTCAGAGTTGTCACATCATCACTACGTACGAGGGGCTAATGTATTGTTCAACACTTTGGGTGCGATGATAACACTTTAATTCAACATGAGCAGGAAGCACGAGTCTATATCCTTCATATTTTTCGATTCACAGATCCCGATGATGACAAGAAAACCTCAAAATTGGCACATAATTCCGACATTTTATGTACGCCGTGTGCACAGAAATTGTCACCTAGATACACCAGTAGAGCACCGTTAGCTGGATAATCAAGCCATTGAACATCTGGGGCTGAATTGTCATCAAAAAGACTGTAAAACCGCTGCTCACACAGAATTATCCAGAAGAATTTCTGATATAGGTGTTCACAATGACGAAATGTTCACGGATACCAATTTTACAACACTCACTACAATGTGTTTCCGTAAAGTGAAATATGCAATTTTATAACAATATACGTACCCTATTAATTCGTTTTAACGCCATTTGATTATTTTATGATGGAATAAACTGACTTTCAACTAGACAACGAAACTGTGATCCAAGGACCTTTGATTAGAGATTGCAAGATGGCTCCCGACTAAACGCAATAGTACCACCTAGTCGTTTTATGTGAAAATAATAATTACTATAATAATATAACAAAAACTTTAAATGCTTATTTAAAAACAAATGTCAACTTAAAATATCAAACGACAGAAATAAAATTATAGCACGGGTTATAGTAGAATTAAACACTCCGAGCAAATGGAGAACGGCACACAGGAAAATCGACCATTTTTAAAGATCGTTCAGAAACTGTATAACAGTGTTGTCATTGTTTGTTTTATGAATAGAATAATTTGTATAATTATTTTGTAAATTACTAAATTGAATACAAAAACTCAGCAACAAAAATTTAATACATATTTATTTAATGTGTAAAAGTGATTTGTAATAAGTTTATAATTTATATTCATTTGTATGATAGAATTGAAGTAAGACATGTAGTTAGATTTTAAACGAAAAATTCAAAATATTTATGTTTTCATATCTTGCAACACAAATTTTGGCAGGAAATGGTGTCATAACCAAAGACACTCAATGGATAGGCGCTATTTTTGGAATATTTGGATATTCATTACAGAAGTAGGTATGCTAGCTATTTTGGACTACATAATTTGCAATTTGAAACTTCCCCAGGTGAAACTACGGCACCGTCATCTGAAAATATATAATTTCTAAATTGTTTAATATTGCACACTAAAGTATAAAATTTTAGAAGCTCTAAATAAAAATTGCCCAAAATATTTAATACTTATTACACATTACACGTGTTTATTTTACTATAAACTATATATAGCTGTGCTTCACGCCTTGCCGTCTCACCCGCTATCTATCTCTGCTATCTGCATTAAAAATTTTACTAAAATTTGTTTAGCCGTTTTAACATATAAACAGATAAAAACTAAGCGAAACCTTTTTTAAAATACATTATAGATCTACGATTGACCACCAACTCGCCTGATGTTAAGCGATGGTGTTCTTGGCAGCTAGTTTATCGTCACCGATTAACCTCACAGCTCGCCGGTCCACTGATTCTAAAGCTTCCAGTTGATACTTGGCTGATCCATCAAAAAGGTGGCAGCAGTACTCCATACACGATCGGACCTGTGCTTGATGGAGATGAAGCAGTTGTCCCGGTGAGAAGTATCGCCTAACCTTATTAATGATGCAAAGCTTTTTACTAGCCAGTTTAGCCTTAGATTCAAGGTAGCCCTTAAAGTTCATTGTTGGGGTTAACGTGAGTCCCAGCAGTTCAAGACGGTCTGCCAATGATATGGGTACGTTTCGAAAAGTAGGGGACAAAAGAAACTCGGTCTTTTTGGCGGAGAAAAGGGAGGCTTGAGTCTTGTTGGCGTTGAATTTGACGAGATTTTCGTCACCCCAGTCGGACACAGCTTCTAGAGCTTTATTCATACGCACAACCATATCTTCTCTCAACGCCTCGATTTCCGCCTTTTTGGCTCTTGGACCAGAAGTGTATCTTTCCATAACTGTGCTGTCATCTGCATACCCGAAGATACCAGGTTTCAGAAGGTCATTAATATGCAGCAGGAAGAGAGTAGCGGAGAGTACAGACTCTTGAGGTACACCGGCGTTTGATCGGACGAGCACCCGTCAACAACCACTCGAATCGATCGTTCTCTCAAAAAGTATTTTATCCAAAAGCAAAAGGAGGCTGATAGTCCATAAGAAGGGAGCTTGATAAGGAGACTGTCGTGCCAAACCCTATCAAAGGCCTTCGAGATGTAGAGAGACACAGCCAAGGCCTCACCGTTGTTCTCGATGGCCTTGCTCAAAATGTGTGTGGCATACACGAGAAGATCCCCTGTCGACCGAATTCGGCGAAATCCCTACTGTCGGTCACTGAGGAGGTTGTTGTCTTCAAGGTATGCCATGAGCTTCCTATTCAGTACACGCTCCATGATTTTACACAAAATGGACGTAACCGAAATAGGCCGGTAGTTAAGATCGGCACGACTACCCTTTTTTGGATCAGGTTTATCCAAAAAAGGGTAGTCTACTTTGTTGTCTACTTTTGATTGATGCGTATGTCCTGCATAGTTGCGCCGCAATAAGGTATACTTCGAAGCGTTTCTCCTGAGGTATCTAGACGTGAGTTGTCCGCAAATAGACCTTTGACTGGCCTTGTGGCTCAGTTGGTAGTATGTCTGCCTGCTGTGCCGTAGGTCGTGGGTTCGATCCCCACCCAGGGCAAACATTTGTGTGATGAGCATGGATGTTTGTTCTGTGTCTGGGTGTTTCTATGTATCATATGTATAATATATAAAAAAAAAAGTATATATGTATTCTATCAGCCATCTAGTTCCATAGTAAAAGCTTTGCTTCGTTTGGGCTAGATGGTGTTGTGTGATATGTCCACAAATATTTATTTATTTACCTGCGAATAGATTCGCTTTTTCTACTGCGGTGTGAGCTAGAGATCCGTCCGGTTTCAACAGTGGTGGCAAAGGAGTATTAGGAGAACTGAAGATGTTCATAGTGTATAAATTATACCATAATAGTATACAAACTAATATAGACTGGCCATATATCCCAGGGGTGCAAGTCTCGGCTTTTCGTATCGACCGAACTCGGTTGATTAGAAGAATAGTTACAATTACAATTGAAATGTTACAATAAAAAAATAAAAAAGTTTATTTAAAACACTTCATATACCTAAAAAAACCTGTTCGCTTCACTCGCGCATGGTCTTGTACTGAAATAGCTCTTGCTTCTTATTACAACGTTGTGTTGTGTACATATCATCTGATTTGATTTTTCTAGTCTCACTAGTATTTTCAGAAGTTTCTACGAACGTTTATCATCCCTTTTATGCTAAAACGTCTAACCTTAGTGAAACTTGGCATATAAATCTTATCTTATCTAAAATAAATTCATTAAATAATAACCACGTGTCATTTAAATGACTATAAAAATTCGTACTCGCATCGCTCGCGAATACTTTCATGTTTTCATTTTTATACTTATTTGTCATCGTTAATTTATACATTTAAGTTAATCTATAAACAGCCACAGTTCACAGATACTTAATAATTTCGCGTTCGCTTTCCTGTGCATAAGCTGTAGCATAAATCTTGGTGACAAGAAGTGGACAAATTAATATTTTAGATTTCATGTTTTTTGAAAATATATTATATAAAATAGCCTCTGTCCGCAATCATCCAAGAACACCAAGCCATTCAAGAGAGGGAAGGGAATAGACAAGCTCTTTATTGTCTGCCAACACCGGAGGATTCGTTAGGTAGGAACTGTAGGTAGAGTATTCAATAAATATAAAATATGAGAGGGAAAAAGGATGCTCTCTGTCAGCAATGAATACTACCGTTAGATAGTAAACTCCACGAATATAGGAGGAGCACGCCTCACATGCTGCCATCACTAAGTGCTGCAATGAGATCGGAATTTCACTGAATAGAGGAGAATTCTCTCTTCAGTAGTCTTATTTCAATATTACTTTGACTTTCGTCTCGCTCCTTCTACAGTTCAGTGAGCAAAACAAAATATGTCAAAGTAATATTGAAAAAAGATTGCTATTGAGGTGTGGTAACTGGTAACCCCATATTCGTCGGATATTTGACTTGTAAATTTTTATTTTTATTTGTATTATGTTTAGATAAGTATTTACTAATAACTCCCAACTAGAATTTTTACCAGTGTCGTGAATTCATGAAACACAAGACAACCAAATTTTCTTATCACTAACAATCAAACTACATAAACCTTTTTAAGTTCATCATTAAAATATTTCCAAGTCACCTGTTGTTGACGTTGTTTTATAGGACAATGGTTTTACCCAAAGTTTTACCCTGTCTTGTAAAATTAGTCCGACTTTAAGTAGGGATACCCTACAAGACCATATAAAATTGTCTGTATAATGTATGTATCGTTGGTTCCCTTGATTTTTGTATAGTTTACGGCTTGAGGGTGAAGTGAAAAATTAAAACAAGGTGTATGTATTATTTATTGTCTATTTATATTATACAATTGGCTAAATAAAAAGTCGTACAAAGCATATTTATAATAAAATTATTTTGTCTGTGAAGAAAAAGATTGCCGTGATAAAAAATTATGTGATCCACAATATTTTAGAGGTTGTCCGTTTGAGCAAATTACGTCTTACCTAAAAACGCATGATAAAACCTTATTCACTGAATAAGGACTTGTCACTCAGACGGGAACTGTCACAAGCGAAAACGGAACAAAACACTGCCTAACTAAAATGAGCTTATTCAGCGTTTTTATGTAAGATGGATAGTGATAAGTAGTTGTCTCCCAAGGTTTATGGTTGTCTCTTATTATGGCGCCACAATCGTATATTTTCTATGACTTTTGACAGCTAATTTGACTGATGTATGAAATTTGGGGGACTACATACTTCAAAATTTTGCTAGAGCGACAGAGTTCTACAGCTGATAGTACAGAAAAGAAAGGAAAAAATAAAATCATTGATGCCAACTTAGCTACTTTATAGCTAGATCTGGCTACTTTTCGACCCCCGTCAGCTACAATTTTCGAAACGTTGTAGCTAAAAACCTAGCTCAGTTTTCTAGCACCTTTTTTGAACACGACGACACAGACACGGTAACTTTGTGCATATAAAATGTGTCAAACCAGTTTGACAGTATGTATGAAGAAGTAGAGCTAGCATTAACAATCAAATTCGTGCCACCACTCTATACAGTTTAATCTATTCTTAGAATATAGAGTGGTTGCACGTAATGACGTGCGTAGTTTTCTGTGGCTCTGTGACTGACCAATGGGTCAGTCACAGAGCCACAGAAAACTTCAGGATTTAGGGTGAATGAATATTGAATACATAATTGCGAGAGTTTTTGGCGGGAACGTCTTAGTAACGTGTTGTTGCTTTGTTTGTTTTATTTTCATAAAACTTGTGTTATTTTAAACATTAAGGCTATAAAAATAGTGGTGTTTTATTCATTAAGTGTTCGATAAAGTGCGTGAGTGCGGGCAAGTGAAATAAAGCAGTAAAACGTGTGATTTTACGTTGTCGGCAAAATTCCATAGAAGCTTCTAGTAAAGTCGCCACCACTTTACTGAAGCAGGACTCGACTTATAAATTGACTGTATACGTGAGTTAGATTGTGACTAGAATATTTACAACTTGTTTTATTCAAGAAACTTGAAAAAATCCTAATACTTGAAACTGGCAAATGCTTTAATGCGGGCCCAATAAAAAAAAAGAAGAAGAACATATATTTTTGGAAATCCATGGGGGAAACCAATGTGCAGCCAGTAGCAGCTGTGGACCAAAGAGTATTGTACTATCTGTGGACTTTTCATGGTTGAGATGATGATGATTATGAGTCAACAATTGAAGAAACTGGGCTGGACGTCTCGACTTTATTTGAATACAGGCTGAACGGGCACATCCAAAAAGTACAAAGTAAATTAGTAACAATTTATCTCTATATACACACCATATTATGTTGATTTGTCAACTTACAGACAAATAGACCGATATTAACACTTCAATAAATCAACACTTACTTTGCACTAAGCCGACTGTGTCCATACTGTCCGTATGAATCAATTTATCAACCGAACTATCTTAGTAAAATTTATTAGTAAGACAAACATAATTTTTAGGGTTCCGTACCCAAAGGGTAAAACTTATTACTAAGACTCCGTTGTCTGTCCGTCTGTCACCAGGCCGTATCTCATGAACCGTGATAGTTACAGTTACAGTTGAAATTTTCACAGATGATGTTGCCGCTATAACAACAAATTCTAAACAAGTATCAATGTTAAAAGAAAAACAAAATACCCAACTGCAGAAAAGAGGTTTTTGCAGCCTGACTTTTTTCAATTTTGATGTACCCAGTGTCACTCTCACAACTAAGACGAATCTATAGTGACACCACTCACATCAAAATCGGTCAAGCCGTATAGGCTCTAGGGCGTATCAAAGAAATATACATACATACACTCGAAAAACATAACCGTCCTTCTTAAGCAGTCGGGTAAAAACAGAATAAAATAAATAGTTAAGGGGGCTCTCATACAACAAACGTGATTTATTTTGCTCTATTGATAATGGCAACAGGTAGACGCTTCAAATATTCACAGAATAATGAGTTATATTATTCACTTCGGAAATAAATAATTTAAATAAAATTAATATTTATGTGGGGTTCCCATACAACAGACATGATTTTTTTGCCGTTTTTATAGATAATGGTACTGAACCCTTCGTGTTTTATTACATTATATTTGTTTTTTTCCTCCCTTGGCTACTTCTAGCTACTTTTTGGGGTCAAAATGGTCAAATCTAGCTATATACATGACCGTACAGTTAGCAACACCGCAACACGGCAAATCGGCAAAATACCTAGTATATCTACATGTTAAAATACAAATACACAATTTAAAAAAAAAACAGTTTTGCTCTAGCGTTGAAGGAGGGAGGAGTGTTGCTTCTTCAATTTATTTTATTTACGATTTATGTAAATAAATACTTAATTATTCTGTGATGTAGTCGCATTTCGAGGCCTACTCTCTTATCTACCAAACTTTTCAGTGACTAAATAATCTTTAAAATACTCTTTGCCATTTTCTAAATTCTCAATTACTTTCGAAACTAGATAGTGTTTGCAAAATGACTATTACTATGACCAGAAAAGTGAGTGAATGTCAAGCAGAAACCGTCCAGTTTATGAGTATAGAAAAGGTAAGAACAATAATGATTTTTATTAAAATTTGGTGCATAAAATATCTCTACAAGTAGACTTATTGGGAAGTGCTTTGTAACTATGGTAAACTTCTGATTGTTTTCTCGATTTTTAATTATTGAAATTAATTATTTTAATGGATCCATCACGTATATTTTACATAATGTCAGATGTCTGTCCTATAGGTCACCACACTGGGCTTGCACAATCTCTTCGCATCCCTTTTAACTTTGCTGACGCTTGCTACCTAGATCTATTATAAATTAGCTCGAGTGCCTTTAGATTTTTTGTAAAGATTTCTCTTGGGTCCCGAAAATATGAGCGCGTCTTCAATATTGCACTAAGCTCTTGTGGCTCCCTATCCGTCTATGCCAGGATGCTCATATACATAAAACTACGCCCGTTTTCCTTTACGGGGTAGGCAGAGCGTCATCAAAGTCCAATAAGGCCGTTTGATGCCACATTTGACCGTGGTTAAAGGGTTAGATGGAGGGGAGAAGGTATTAGAGGGTATAAGAGGGTAGGATGTAATGTAAGCTTGCAGTGAAGGGGTCAGCCCATTACCTACATAAATGCCAATTTTCCCTCAAGTCCCCGAACTGACTTTTACAGTATGCCCGGGAAGAGTAGCAGCTGGTACATTCTATGTTTTTCATTTGGTCATATACTTGTTTTTCTTTACAATACCTTATTTTCTCATCAAAATTGGGCTCTATATTTACCTTTGATGCTCTTTCTTGACCCCCTTGGAGCCATGTTTGATTGATCACCTCAGGAATTGAAAGCTCATAGTTCATTGCTCAACTACATAACGGGTGATAGAGTTCTAAGACTTCTAAAACATTATTTCCCAGGCTTACATGCATGTTTGAGATTGATTATATAGCTTATAAATTAATCTCTTTATCTACATACCTACTAAGAATAGAGTACATGTTTTCCATAATGATATTGTGATCAAATAAAATATTATTTAAAAGTTGTTAGCTATTGCTAATATTTAGACTTTCAAGACATTATGAATATCAAAGTTGAGCTTGCATGTTAAGCCAGATCCACAGCTTTTTTCTGGGGATCTGGGTCTGGGGACCATATATTATGTCTACAAAGTTCTGTTTGATTATTTTTTTCTATTTGTTTATTTAAAAAAAAAAGATTTTACCACAGAGCACAATTTTTCCAAATACTATATATAAAATCGCTTTAGCCATGGAGAAACATTTGGTTCAGATGTTCAGTAAAATAATCAGTAATAAGTCATGTGGCTTATCATCTACAACTCATTCACACATTTTCATTTTCTCGGTCATATATTTGGCATGTATAGAAAATTTTAAGAATAAACAAAGTTATTAAAGTGACACAAAAAAAAAGTATTATTAATTTTTAAATCAATTCATGATTTCAGTAAATTTATTTCATTAATTAAATTTTAATTCATTATTAATTTAAATTTTAGATTTTTGTCATTAGTAAGTTATTTTTGGTTTTTAAGTTAATAATTATCTTTAGTGTAATTCACAACAGCAGTGCTAATTGAATAAATAAACAATATTTACTATAAGCTAATTTTTTTATCTCTCAAATATACCTCAAAATCTTATTCTATTCATAGGTCCAAGATGACTGCCAAAGTGACAGTTTCTGCTCAGGCACCACATTACTCCGACGAGGCAAGAAGCTCGAAGAGGACAACAACAACCTGACGAAGGAGGATGAGGAGTACCTAAACTACAGGCAGCTGCTGAAATATGAACAAGCACCTGAGTATCTACAACACAATCCGTTTATCAGAGATGGATATAGGAAGCTGTTGCCCACAAAACTATGTTGGGAGAGGTGAATTTACTAACCATAAGAGAAACATTTACTTCGTCCTTGTCAAAATATAAAATTATAGTTTAAAAAACTGAACAATTGTTTAAAAAAACTGACTTCAAAATATGTAATTCATTTACTTGGATGACGTATTTTTCCAGTTATTTTGTAATAAAAACCAAAACACTGAACCAATATCGATGTTTCTATGGGACTGCCTGGGAAGTAGTACCCTTTAAGAAAAAAAAAAGATATTTTCGACAACGTGTATCTACTAACTGAGGATGTTATAAAAATATTGAAATAATTAACCACAAGCAGGTAGATAGAATCTACATCAGTGGAAATCAGACTGTGACCGTATAATACAGTTTCATGTATTGCTATGCTATGAAACCTACTTGTACAGTAACGTATATTAGCTTGTTTATTTCTGTATTTACTTATACATACCTACCTACTTCAACCAAGTACCTCATACAAGTGGCGGGAAGACGCTGGATGCAAGCCGCTTCCAATCGGTCTTTTTGGAAATCCATGGGGGAGGCCTATGTCCAGCAGTGGACTTCTTTTGGCTGAGATGATGATGATGACCTACCTACTTAAAGTAAAACAATGCCTAGGTATAAAGTAATGGAATGAAGATAGCTAGGGCTTCATTTTATAAAAGTAACCTGGGTTGGTTGGTCGAGATTTAAGATAAATACCGCATGATCTTTTTCCAGTAAATTATCCGTTTTTCATACAACGCAGGAAAACTCTTTTCTACCCCTAAATATTATCCGATTTTGATCGTTCTTTTTTATATGATTATAACTATTAATAGCTATCCGTCTACGATGCAGCTAGTATTCTATAAAACCGCACAACCTTAACGTAAATCTCTGCGTAAGAGTCTCCTTTTCTCTTTCATAGCGCTGAATGCATTATTTCAGTTTGCTCTACAGAATCCGGCTCGACGGATCAAGAATTGTCCGAGCAACTGATGACGATGATGATGATAAATAAAACCGCCCGATACCGTTGTCGATTATGGACTGTATTTTACTTAGAGCATTTATCAACTGCTCTAAGGTATTTTAATTTCAATGACATTTTTGAACTTAAAAATTTATTTAAAGATCTTTAGTAAAGATGCGCACTGGCAACCGCTGCGTAGGAAGACAAGCCGCAAGGGGGACAGAAGACCTCATACAAATGGCAGGAAGACGAAGGATACAGGCTGGTTGGAAGCAGCCTGTATCCATCGTCTTCCACCCGTCTTTTTGGAAATACATGGCCTATAAACAGATGGACTTCTTGTGGCTCAGTTTATGATATTGATTTATCTTGACGTGGTGGTTACAACAAAGACGTTACCTTTCTTCTTTTGTTGCAGCATATTCTGGTGGACGAATGAGACGATGAACATCTGGACGCACATATTCGGTTTCTTCCTGCTGTTCTTCTTGACGGTGAACGACCTGGTGATAATCAATATACACGCCACAGTGGCGGATAAGGTCGTAGCTGGACTACTCTTCTCTTGCTTTCTTGTAAGTAATTTTTCTTTGTCTATAATGGGTTGAGTTCATGGGCGTAGCTATAACTTTCTCATGGGGGGGGGGTCCACGGGTACAAAAGTTTACTACTATTTGCCTCTTTATTTGCGCAGACTATACGCAGACGAGTACTGGTTTCTAAATGTCAATCTTAGTTTAAAAACATTAAAATAGAGATGTTTTACCTGTAAATAAAACATTTATTAAACATACTTACCTATTCGAAACCCAATTAAATATATGAGAGTAGCGTGCTTGACTAACATCCGAAATAGTCGTGCCGTGATTCGGGTCCGCTCGTTCACCTCCGGTTTTCTCGTCCAATCAGAAGTGACTCCGCCCCTTCCGGCCCCTTCCTTCCCCTCCACGTGTACCATCACCACAGGTAGTGCGCTGGGCGCAACTAGGATTCATTGGTTATCTCATATAATTAGGCCACCAGGCAGATATAGAAAGTATTGGGTTTCGAATAGGTAAGTATGTTTAATAAATGTTTTATTTACAGGTAAAACATCTCTATTAAACAACTGTACCGTAATTCGAAACCCAATTAAATATATGAGAGACTTGTTTGTTATCGCCTGGTGGTGATGGTGACGTTACGCCAATGTGATATATTTAGTTTGACTGTATAGGTGTAGTCAAAGACAACTAATATTTTGAAAGTGATGTATTAAAGTAACTACTAGTTAAGTAGTTATAAGTACTCTTAGCAAGATCAAGTTATTATCAGGAACCGACTGTTATAGAATATTATTATTTTGTTATTACAATTGGTTGATGCCACTGCTAGACTGTAGCTACCAGGTATATTTGATTCAGTGTTTACTTCTTTTAAGCAGTATCAGCTATAGTGTATGTATGTATTTTACATAATTTTGCGATCTGATATTTCGAATACTTTGCAGCGTCTTTGGTAACAGGTGAAACTAGACCAATTGTTCTTGGTTTAGTAAATCCATTCAAATTGAAGTTGTTTATTATTACAATAATTATGGTACAAAACATTAAACTGCAGCACTAGCTCCCAAACTGGGTGAAGCTAAACACTTCTAGGCATAAAAGCATCTTATATTATTTCCATTAAGCACGGAGTAATTGTTGTGTGGGGTGGAACTGTGAAAGTTCATATGCGATTATTTATGATGATAGAAATTTCTGGCTGCGGTACAGTATAAAATTAAAATATGTAACCGCTATCATTTTTAACCAGGATTGACTGCTTACAAGCTTATGCAGGTCAGTCAAAAAATATTCAACTGAGACACGATAGGACTTTAGCATAGCCTGTCTCAATTCATAAAAGGTATTGATACCTCTAAATGGCAGATATACGTCTTATTTTAAAACTATCAATATTATTCATATTAGTGTCAAAAGTCCACAAATATTTATTAATTTATTTATTTTTGTATTCATATTAATTACTATCGGCGGTGGGTGGCCGGCCATGGTAACAACTGGAACTTGGTTTCTGAATTTTCCATTGGTTTACTAAAGTTCGTAAAACCTGGATACAATTATCCAAAAAGGATGGAAAGAGAATAGGGAAGTCTTTGCCCAGCAGTGGGCCGGTACACACTAAATTCAGAGCATATTCTACCAATTTACAAATGCAAGTCTGCAATGTGACCGAGGAACGTGAACGTGATTGGTTTTTGGGTTCATAAGTTGGTTATTCGTAAGTTGCGACAGTTTGTAATTTTTTAATAAAGACGATAAAGAAATTATCTACTATCAGTTCTTTTGTTGACTTCTGTCCATTTCTCAAGTAATTTATTTCTTAGTTGTGGAGATGAAAAACAGACTAAGTAAGATTAAAGGTGTCTAACTCTATGTTAAAGAGCATCGTAACAATTCACCTGAGAATTTGATGTGCAATCCTGAAACCATTGCAGAATACAGGTTTGTTCGATGTGGACCTTAAAGTTTGATATTCTCTTCGTTTCAGTTGAAGTTTGTAATTCAGGTAGGTACTTTAAGAAGTTGTGCCGAATTCTGTACGGCATAAATGGCATATGCGAGTGTTGCGATTGTGTCGTAAATGTTAAATAATAGATTGATCATGTGAGTATTGCACTGACATAAGATTTTTCAATGTCTTTCATTAACTGTAGTGTATTTAACTAGTCTATTGTGATAATAGGCAAGGGATGTACTTGAATAATCTAATGATATTGATCTTGCAAGTTCCCTTACGATTGCTTTCTCCTCCTTAGTACTAGTCGCTTCATTGTCATGTCTGTGTTAACAGTGATTGGTACACTTTTTATGTCCGAGGGCCAACTTTGTACCCTTGTATTTGTATGTTGAGCGTTTTGGCGCGAGAACACATAGCATATTATAGCAATAAATACATGTGTATATTTGTTTCAAACACTAGGGTTTGGAAGTTTATTTCTACTTGTGGGGCGACTTCATGTTTATACCGTCCAGTCTGATATGTATAGCACAGCCTTGGCGGAAGGCCATTGATACAGAGTGCAAGGCACAGGTACAGGTGCTCAAGGCATTCTCTTTCGATAATGCGCTTAATTTCTCCTCCTTTAAATCCTAGAATTAAGAAAGTGTCCGGCCGAGATGCAAGTAGCCAGGAAGTATATAAACTTGATGTTTATGAAATTAATGTTGAATCGATTTTCGAACATATATATTAATATCGTTATAGGCAAGCCACATAAATGCAGTGACGGCTTAATGCAGTTGGAAAAGAGGGTAGGTTTGACTAGGGCATCGAGCCCGGGTTTACCCGGACCGAAAAAACCCGGGTTTTCCCGGTTCTGAGGATTACAAAAAAACCCGGGTTTTAATTTTAAAAACTCGGGTTTTTCGGGTAGTTCAGGTTTTTTTTTAATACTTATGTTTTTGTTATTTATTAAGTTTAAGCCACTTCGAATGCAATAGTAAATGGAATAAAAACACGCTTTGATAAATTATTATTTATTACGTAAAAAGTAGCTTAGTTGCTACGTTCCTACCAATAAAACAAGCCATGCAAGTTAAATGGAACGCGCGCGTCCATCTCAGGACATGAATGGGGTGAAGTGTGGAGCAGTGGAGAGGGGAGGGTGTAGCGAAGCTCGTCGCACGTTGCGCGGGTGATGAATACCTCCGCCATTTTGTTTAGTCAGTCTGCCATAAGTATTCGACGCGCCTGCGCGGGCGGCGTGAACGTGAGGAGTGTTTTACGTAGTGTTTGGTGACGCTCTTTATAGGTGAGTATCTACTAAATTAATTTTGTTATTTAATAAAACGTAACTTAGGTACAGCTTTAGGTTTTTGTTCTAGGATTCTAATGTAACTAATCCAATTATTTGATATATTGACGTGATGTCGTCCGCCACTCGTCGCGCTATTTTTATGGTGTTTTTTTAGGTGTATATGAACTTTTTTTTGGTATTTATATCCGGTATTTTTATTTTGGTATTTTTGTTGCTAATATTTTAATGTAATACCTAGCGCTAACTAACCATGAATAGGTACGGCCTCGCAGCCGTTGCCTACAAGCATTACATCGTGAAAAAAATACGATTGCTATTATTATAATAAAACTAAGTTTCCTTTCAGATGAATCCCCTTCGTTGACCATAGATCAATGAGATATGGATTTTGAAGTAGTAACTAGTAAGGAAGGAGACAACACATCTGTTTGGCACTATTTTCTCAGAAACAAAAACAAAAATGAAGCTAAATGTAAAACATGCCAAAAAGTATTGAAATCAACCGGTGGTAGTACTAGCAGTCTACTAAGACATTTAAGGAATATTCACATGGTTGATATAGAGGCTGCAAGGCATTCAACAATCGAAACAACAGCTCAAGGTAATGCATCTTCTTCAAAAGAAATTCCCGAAGCGCCAAAAAAGAAAACTAAGTTGACACACTATTTTGAGACTGATGCAAACCCAAGTATGCAGGTTATGGTGTCTCGTATGGCTGCAGTTGATGGAATTCCACTTAGAACGTTCTCGAAATCTCAAGATTTAAAATACCTTTTTGAAAAGACCGGCAACAAATTACCCACTACTGCTGATAACGTTCGCAACATAATTCTCAAAGACTTTGATAAAAGGAAGCTAGAAATAATCAACGAGATAAAAATTATACTGTCAGATGAAAAGAAGTTTTCGATATCATTCGATGAATGGACATCCAATAAAAATAGAAGATATATAGGGCTCACTTTACATTCACCAAATTTTGCAAGGTACAGTTTTCGAAATCTAGGTCTCATACGCATTCACGGGTCCATGAATGCAGCCTCATGCGTACAATTGATTGAGGCCAAGTTGGACGAATATGGGGTATCTCTAACAAATGACATCGTCGCTCAAACCACAGACGGTTGCAGCCTAATGGTTGCATTAGGGAAGTCCCTTAAGTCATACCATCAGCTATGCATCGCTCATGCCGTTCAGCTGGCAATTGCGGATGTATTGTACAAACGCGATGCCGGCTTCGAGGAAAACGTCGCTCAGCTTGCCGAACTTGACGAGGATGAAGATTTGCCTTTATCGGTATTGGCTCAAAGACTGCGAACTGTAGAATTTAACGACGACACGAATTCTACAGACAATGACGAGGATGGTGTTGAAGTTAATAATGAATCCTCGTTCATGGAGTCTTTCAGTTCACAGTCTTTTAGATACAACGATCTGCTCTCAAAAGTACGAAAAGTGGTAAAAATCTTCAAGAATTCTCCGACAAAAAACGATGACATACTTCAAAAACATGTCAGAGCTGATTTTGGACAGGAGTACTCCTTGCTGTTAGATGGGAAAACGCGTTGGAGTAGCATTTCTGCCATGTTAGGTCGGTTTCTGAAATTGAAAATATCTATTACAAAAGCCTTAATTGATTTAAAAACAGACATTGCATTTACTGATGATGACTGGAGAAATATAGATGAGATCCATAAAATATTGGATGTTATTAAAACTGTAGTCGAGGCGCTATGTCGACGCGATGCAACATTACTTACAGCTGATGTTTCCCTAAAATTTGCATTGAAGAAAATGGATGAAATTAAGACACCACTAAGTAACGAAATGGCAATTGCATTGAGCAAACGATACGCAAAAAGAAGACTTACTCAAGCAGCAACACTACAGTACTTGACTAATCCGGGTAAATATTTTGAGAACATTCAAAATGAAGATAAAACTGTTTTTTATCGGCCTACAGCTGATGAAATGCTAAACGAAATTGTTAATCTGATTGAACGCACAAACGAAAAACAAAATATACCTCTTGAAAATTTGCCAGCGCCAGACCAAGACCTGCGAGAAATTGACATTCAGTTGTCTACTTTGACAAATGAAGAGGAACTGAACAGACAGTTAAGTCAAGCTGTTGCTACTGATAATACTGCTCCTGAAACTGGATCAGCTTGTCCATCAGACGATTTGCTTACTACTGTGAGGGTAGAAATGGCACTCTTCGAGAATGGTGGTACGCGCCAGCGAGGGCGATACCTATCGCTGGTATATGAACATTTAAAAACTATTCCACCTACTAGTGTCGAGCCGGAGCGTATATTTTCTTCGGCTGGAATTGTCTGCAATAGATTGCGTTCGTCTTTGGGTGACAAAACTTTGGATGCCCTAATTTTTTTACGTTCATTTTACATAAGTAAGAAGAAATTCTAATAATTCAGTTCTGATTTCTGTTATTTTTATGTTAGGTTACGAATTACGATATATCCAAAATGGTATTAGTTATTATTTTATATGAATATCTCTTATTTTCTAAAGTGGTCAGATGGTCAGAGGGTATGTCTTAACTATGTATGTTGTTTAATGTGTCAAATCCATAACTACTTTTACTTAAGTATTTTAGTTAATTAGATAAAGAACTGATTATTAACCAAACGACTGCAATTTAAATTATATTAGAATAGAAGACTAGAACTATTCGTTACTTAATTGTTAATGTGAACAAGAGTTTTATTAATGTTATAATTATGTGTTAAGGAGGTATTATTTTTATTAGTTTTTAAATACAATAAGTGAATGTTACCAAAATTTAAAACTAAACTCTGCAAGTCTGTGATTTAAAAAAGACTAGATTACTTATTAAGTTATAAGATATTTTGAAGAAAAAATAAATCTTTATCACTTTTTTAAGCATTAAAACTGTTTTTATAATTTGTAAAGTACTGTTTCATTTTTTTTTATTCTTCCTCGTCCTTATATTTTGTACTCGTTGTAGGAAATCGATATATATACGCAGATTAGTGTATTTAAAAAAATTACATTAAAAAGATCGAAAAGCTAGAAAAAACCGGTCCACCCGGGTTTTGATTACTCTTAGACCCGAAAACCCGGGTTTTCAAAATTGAGCCGAGCTTCGATGCCCTAGGTTTGACACAACGTTAATTATGAACGCCCAGTGTTTTCATAAAAATAAAAACTCGGTATACGGTGGCAGTTAACAAATTATGATGGTGATACATTTGTAGCCGTTCTGTAAATAGCAATTACAGCAAAACAATTAATCTCATCGCACTGTTCTTAAAATACTGGATTTACACATGACAGCAGATGTGTGAATATCGTGAACGATTCATATTTGTCGTTGTAGAGTCGTAGGTGAGAATGAGTCTGGTCACTTGGCGAGACTGCATCGGCAAGTTGACTAAAAAAAAAGGTAAGGTCGAGCCCTAAGCTCTTTTCAATGAGTAATATTTCTAAGTAATAGAATGGAAGGCGGGGGCTTCCGATGATCGTAATATTTATTTCAAAGCCTGAAAATGTTTGGCAGAGCCTTTAGCATTTTCCGATAAGCTTTCTTTAAAGGTTGAAAAAAAAAATGGGGGCGGAGGCTTAGGTATTTTGCGATGAACATAACGCTTATTTAAAAAATTGAAAAAAGAAAGTAATCATAATTTTCTCAAGCATTTAGTGCTTATTTCGAAAAAGTGAAAGGAGGAGCCCCCTTAGCACTATTTTATGAGCGTAATACTTAAATTAGATACTGAAAAGGTAGGGCGGAGCCCTTTCCATTTTTTGATAAGCGTAATACTACATTCAAGAGTTGAAAATGGAGGCGAGGCGCCTCGCATTGTTAAAATGAGCGTAGTCATCGCTATAAGTTTGAAAATTTAGCCCTTAGCATTCTCTGATGAGTGTAATACCACCTTCAAATGTAAAAAATGTAGGATAAGGCCCCTGACATTTTTAATATACGTATTCCTTATTTCAAGTACTGTAAGTAGTTTTAATACTGGTATTTCTTGTTTTAAGTTCGAAAATGTAAGATGAAGCCTTAGCATTTTTTAATAATCAGATTATCTCCCAAAATTGCAAATGTAGGGCAGGGCCACTAGCATTTTTCGTTTCTGCTCCTATCCCGATGGGATGAGGTAGAAACTACATAGTCCACTTTCAAATGTTTAAAAAATGTAGGATAAGGCGCCTGACATTTTTAATAAACGTATTCCTTATTTCGATTACTGTAAGTAGTTTTAGTACAAGTTCGAAAATGTAAGATGAAGCCTTAGTATTTTCTAATAATCAGAATATTTCCTAAAATTGCAAATGTAGGGCAGGGCCGCTAGCATTTTTCGTTTCTGCTCCTATCCCGATGGGATGAGGGAGAAACTACATAGTTTGTCACTTATTTCTTGGTCCTATGTAAGATGAAGCCTTAGCATAATCAGAATCTCCCAAAATTGCAAATGTAGGGCAGGGCCGCTAGCATTTTTCGATTCTGCTCCTATCCCGATGGGATGAGGGAGAAACTACATAGTTTGTCAGCATCTTCACTTATTTCTTGGTCCTATCCCGGTTAGATGAGGACGAATTTAGTTTTTTAATTGTCTTAAGTTATTTTGGTTCTTATCCCCGCCGGATCAGGACAGATTATATTTTATTAAAGCCTTCAGTTTTTCTGATCATATACTGATGGGATACGCAGAAATTGCAATGTTTGTAACACGCAGATGCATAATTTTGATGCGAAGCGAGGGTACAGCATTCTAGCTTAGTGTTGCTTTTTACTTATTTCGAATAAAGTCGCGTCAATTTGCTGTTTATTGCGATAATCAGCTTTCCTTGTTTCACTCTTAATCGTACATGAGATGAACGCAATATAAAATGTTACTTCTTAAAAATGCCGAGATTCTTAAAACCGATGTTTAAAGTATATATTTAAGCATATAGAACATTATATAAGGCATAATTGATTTGCTATAGAATAGTTGATAAAGCGAGAAGGTAGCTCTGCCACTGCTCTTTAGGTCCTGTATGTGAATATTCCCAACTCGTGTTTGGGTTTGGGCTTTCGGGTAAAGAATTTGGTAATAAATGTATTGTAGTATATGTCACAGCGATAGCTGTTTTATAAGTACTATTTCAATGGCATATTAAGCCTTATTCCTGCAACAGCTAAATCTTCATTTCCTAACATCCGTAGTATCCCTCGTTGGAGCGGAACCCTATTAAATCTATTTAAAATACTGGAATAACCTTAAATTCAGTATGAATTTATAAAATAACGAACGGTAACACCGTTAAATGTGGTAAAGTAAATAATTGTTCAGGACTTACCAATTATCAACCTCTTACCGGTTAACACTATTTGGTACTTTAACACTTTTATAGCACGACGCGGCCTATAAAGTATGTAGAAGGTACTAACGACCGCTTTGGATGAAAATCCAAACGCCAATGAATCCTAGTTGCGCCCAGCGCACTACCTGTGGTGATGGTACACGTGGAGGGGAAGGAAGGGGCCGGAAGGGGCGGAGTCACTTCTGATTGGACGAGAAAACCGGAGGTGAACGAGCGGACCCGAATCACGGCACGACTATTTCGGATGTTAGTCAAGCACGCTACTCTCATATATTTAATTGGGTTTCGAATTACGGTACAGTTGTTTAATACACGAATATTAAGCTACGGACAAACGTATAACTGTAAATAAAGTGTATAAGTAATGTCGGAACATTAATAATACATATTATACTAGATATGATTACGGGTGAAATTTAATTCGATTTAAAGAGCGCTCAACATTTGCATGACTCAAGTAAACAAATCATAGGTAATAAGTATGCGCGAGCGAAGCGAGCGCGAAAATTGTTGTAGTGTTTTTATAGTAACATGATTTATTTCTCGTATTAGTGAGCCCACAGTACTTCTATGGTAAAATAGTAATAATGCGCGAGCGAAGCGAGCGCGAAATTTTTTAAGGTTTTTAAAATGAAATCTTGGAAGTGATTTGATTCATTGATCGTGTTAGCGAGCCTAGGTGTTTGTGGCCCAGATGAACCAAACAAGTATATTAATGTGTTAAAAGAAAAAATGGAATACCCGACTGAATAAGAGTGACTTTTACGCTATCAAAAATTATATATACAACCATTTGAATGCATTGATTGCCAGTTTATTATTCCTAAATTTAAACTTAAGACTTTATAGAAAATTACAAACATACCTACGCGGTACTCCCTTGCAGGTGGAAAATAATTTTTGGTTAGTGATTATTTTTTGGTCAAGTATTTGCTTGTATTAGCACAGCATGTTAAAAGTTGTTCGATTTTATTTACGTAAAAAATATTTTTTATATAAAATTGGCTTGGATCGAATTGAAATTTTTGTGGAATATTTGTGTTTTTGTTTACTTAACATAGATCTACGACTGATTGCCAACTCGCCTGATGTTTAACGATGTTATTTTCTAGTTTTACGAAGGACGTTTTTTATGAGTTTATTCAGTAATTTCATATCTTCAAAATGTGGCCATGCGCGAGCGAAGCGAGCGCGAAAAATTTTGAAGCATATTAATGCTTCAAAAACATACTTTATTTGCTGCGAAAAATTTTGAAGCATATTAATGCTTCAAAATTTTGTAAGTTGTAAGTTATAAGCTGTTTTTTGTAAGAATAAAAATGCGTAAAATCACTGTAAAAGATTACAAATGCGCATTCTGTAGAATAATAAAAAAAAAACACTTGTGTATTACGAAATAATTCGTTAGAGGTTACGAAAAAACTTTTTTAATTTTCGCAAGAGATGTAATATTATTATTATTACAAAAATTATAGCCTGTGACATTCTGGAAGCGAAGACAAATCTAATGACACCTCGCACATCAAAATCGGACAAGCCGTTCAGGCTGTAGGCTGTCATATAGAATCATACAAACATACTCGTACATACACTCGAAAAACATTACCCTCCTTCTTATGCAGTCAAGTAAAAATATATAGTTTTGATTTGTTTGCGCGTTTTTAGTATGCGCGGGCGAAGGATGGACTAAGGTCACACTGCATCTCTAGCAAAACTGTCGTTATGACAACCGCGCATCAGGTGTATATGTATATTTTGTAACATCCGTGCCATCCGCAATAATCCGGCATTATGATAGCACTTAATTTTTTTTTCGGCCAATGCCATGGGGGGGGGGGGTCCGGACCCCCTGGACCCCCCCCTTATATACGCCCATGGTTGAGTTAGCCGTCAAATTTTCTTTCTCTCTATTTTCTTTATTTTTTTACCTGTCTTTTAATATGAATAACATATAATTTAAAGTGATCCTATAAGGGTTCCGTTTTTTCCTTTTGAGGTACGGAACCTTAACAATATATATATATATATGTAAGTAGAGTAATAAACATACTCACAAACTTTCGCATTTATAATATAAGTGAAATGAGATTATATTATAATTTATAATCCATTAATAAATGATTATAGTTTAAAACACTGAAGCAACCGAATTCGAAATGCGCAATTTGGTTTTAAAAACCAAATTATAGAACCGATTTTGATGAAATTTCTTACACATGGGACCAATCTATAATATACCCATACTTTTGAACTAAAAATATTTTTTTCAAATCGGTTTGTAAATGACGGAATTATGAACAGACTTTTGAAGGCGGTTAAAAATGTTTAGTTCCATTAAATCATCTAATCTTATCGGCAAGCGCAGCGTAGGAAGACCAGCAACGAGATGGACAAATGACCTCATACAGATGGCGGGAAGACGCTGGACGATGGACGAGCCACCTCCAATCGGTCTTTGTAGAAGTCCATGAGGGGGACCTATGTCCAGCAGTGGACTTCTTATAGCAGAGATGATGATGATGAACTACGTTCTTGTTTCTGTAAACAAACGAATCCCACAGAATAGGTAATAGTACTGAAGCAATATGCCAATACTTGTGTGTTCGTGTATCGCAATAAGTCATGTTACCATGGCGGTCGTGGTGACGTCACAGTTACGAAATAATCTTACCATCCACGCCATTGGCCGGACGTCTTGAAAGCAAGCTCCGACGACCTGCTTTTCTCTAGAGTGAAAGTAAAATTGAAGAAAAAAACAACTTTATAGTTGTTGGTTGCGCGAAATTATTCTTTTGTTGTAATGACACTGTCTAAGGCCTACGTAGAGGGTCTAGCGATTAGTGGAAACTTAGGACATTAGTGGCTAGCGGACCGTCATCGTCGAGGCCAAGTTTCCACAATTTTTTACCGACTTCAAAAAAGGAGGTTTCAATTCATTCTCATTTCATTTCATTGACTGGCCTTGTGGCTCAGTTGGTAGTGTGTTTACGTCTACCTGCTGAACTGAAAGGTCGTGGGTTCAATCCCCACCCAGGGCAAACATTTGTGTGATGAGCATGGATGTTTGTTCTGTGTCTGGGTGTTTCTATGTATCATATGTATATATTTACAACAAAAAAAAGTATATATGTATTCTATCAGCCATCTAGTTCCATAGTACAAGCTTTGCTTAGTTTGGGCTAGATGGTGTTGTGTGAAATGTCCACAAATATTTATTATTTATTTATTTATTTATTTCTTTAGGGTTCCGTATTTACTCGTATGTTAGTTACCGCATAACTTCGTCATTTATAAACTGATTTGTTTTTTTTTTTTTCATAATTGAGGGGCAATTACTTTTACTTTTTTATATATAGTTTTTATTTAACAACAACAAAACAATATACAAACTACACATACTTAACTAACTTAATTACTACACAAAAAGCAAATCGATTACTCCAGACCGGCAGAGGTTTGTTTTGTTTCAAAGGATGTACTTTCAGAGGTAATATAGAAATTTCATCAAAATCGGTTCTTAGTTTGGTTTTAAATACAAAATTGTGCAAAGTTGTTTTCCAGCAACTGCCTTTATTAATTACAACCAAACTACTTACAACAATAGTAGATTGTTACACAAAGGTCGAAAGTAACCTATTTAGGCACATAGAGATAAGAGATAAAAATGTTTAGGCACTAGATGCAGCGCTGCCTAAAGACGTGGGGTTCAAGTGTCCACAAATATTTATATTTATTTATTTAAGTTTTTCAACCTATTTATTGACTTATTGTTTTTCAATCAATAGCTTGTTTTTTTATTTATTCGAAAATAGGCTTGCGCTTGACCGTCAACTCACCTGGTGTTAAGCGACAGTTACGGTCTACGATAAATAAATAAATATTTGTGGACATTTCACACAACACCATCTAGCCCAAACTAAGCAAAGCTTGTACTATGGAACGATGTTTAATTATTATGAGTGCTTTCCATTAATAAAAGATCGTAAAAGTCACGTTTATTGATATCGCTAAACCCTTTTACGCAAATACATATCAGCTAAAATAATTGAGGTATGTAAACGTACTATACAGACCATCGCCGAGTAGTTAATTATGTAAGGCGGCTGAGAGGTCGCTGTCTTACGGCATTCTAAATTATTCTCGTAAATGACGAGTTAGTTTGATCTCTACATAATTTATCATTAATTTCAAACATCTAAAATACCATTACATATCCAAATGAAAAAAAAACCGACTTCAAAATACGCCATTCGTTTACTTGGATGATATTTTTTTTTGGGTTCTGTACCTTAAAAGGAAAAAATGGAACCCTTATAAGATCACTTTGTTGTCCGTCTGTCTGTCCGTCTGTCCGTCTGTCCGTCCGTCCGGATGTCAAGAAAGGTCTTTATTTCGGGAACGCGTGAAGGTATCGAGTTGAAATTAAAACCATATATGCAGATCCTCAGTCCTCCATAGTCTATTGCTGCAGAAAGAAAAACCAAATTTCTCAGTTTTCGTAAAAAAAAAGTTACAGCCGAATATGTCGTAAAAAACGCATATTTCGACACTCACAAGGGAATCAAAACCTATGGGGTACTTCCCGTTGACCTAGAACTATGAAATTAGGTAAGAAGCATTGTTGTTCACATATAGGAAAAAATCCGAAAACTGGACATTTTAATTTAATCACAAAAAACAGTGTCTTTATGCAAGGAATGGGGGTCCAAATTTTAAAGTGAATTAACCGTATCATGTGGAGTAGGTATTATATGAAAGAGCTTCATTAGCATAAGCTAAAACAGGTTTTTAAATATTTTTACGATGTTTTTTCGGTTTATGAAGGGAAATAAAAAAAATATACGATTTCCCCCTTTTATCTAAGTACTAGTTTGTACGGAACCCTCGGTGGGCGAGTCTGACTCGCACTTGTCCGGTTTTTTTTTCCAATTATTTTGTTATATTTTGTTACAGCACATTATGCTAATTAGTCCCGTTTTCTTTGTTCATATGTTACATGTGAGTACGGAAGCCTCGTCTTGCGAGTGAAACTTATAATTTGCCGGATTTGTTCTATTTATACCTTATTGATAGATACCACCTAGCCTTCTGATGGAATAGTATTTATGCCCTTGATTTATGTAAATTTTATAGACCATTATCTTGTTTTGTCCTTTTGTTAAAATAACTCAAATAATATCGTACTTGACGTAACGTTTCTTGAATTTGTTGAATAATTTAACCCATTTGCATTACAAATTACTTTTATATTCAAACCTAGAAATTTCTGCTCGTCTGGGAACATTATAATAAATAATGTTGCTCTCAGGTCTAGAAAAGTGTAGTGCTAATAAGTATCGCTGTTTGGAGCCACTTCTATAATTATAAAATAAAATTTATAAATAAATATTTGTGGACATTACAACATCTAGCCCAAACTAAGCAAAGCTTGTACTATGGAACTAGATGGCTGGTAGAATACATATATACTTTTTTTTGTAAATATAATACATATGATACATAGAAACACCCAGACAGAACAAACATCCATGCTCATCACACAAATGTTTGCCCTGGGTGGGGATCGAACCCATGACCTGCCTACAGCACAGCAGACAGACATACTACGAACTGAGCCACAAGGCCAGTCGTTATTATGGTTAATCTATTTGTGTCGAAAATATCTTGTTTTATCTTGCTTAAAAATTTGTAGGTCTGTATTGCATTTATTTTAAATTTGTGTTTTAATTTTTGAGGTTATTTTTAGTTTTAAATATGTACATACCCATGTGAATCTTATAGATATCTGAGTCTCTTGTGTCGAGAGAAAAATTAATTAAACAATCACAAAAAGATGCCAATGTATGTCATTGGCATAATCAACTTCTGATTTTTAATATATCGACAAAATGGCTAGTATGTTCTTTAGGCAAAATTATCTCAACAAGACGAAAATTTTTTGAAAGTCAGATTGCTGACACTTTCTGGTCTGGTTTGACGATGCGTGACCTTTCTGTAACCGGAACACTGAAAGTAGGTACACGAGTGTCTGGCTAAGTGTGAAATCCGTATTTAGATACCTTTGTATTTTTACCCGACTGCGTAAGAAGGAAGGTTATGTTTTTCGAGTGTATATTTGTTTGTATGTATTTAATACATATGAATGTGAATATTTTTGTATGTATGACTATGTGTCTATTTTTTTATATATGATCGCCTACAGCCTAAACGCTTGACCGATTTTGATGTGCGAAGTGTCGTTAGAGTAGTTTTTAATCTCTGAGTGTCATATATTATTTTGTAATAATAATAATAAAATCTCTCGCAAAAAATGCGTTTTTTTCGTAACCTCCAACGAACTTTTGCGTAATAAACAAGTTATTTTACTAGACTTATTCTAAAGACTGCGCATTTATAATCTTTTGTAGACATTTTACACTTACTTTCTTACATAAAACGTACACTCAACAGCGTATCAAGCGTAACGTAATCGTAAGTTAGACTTCAAAAACTGCTTGTTTTGCAGTCTGTAGCCACATAGTTTAGTGTTCGTGATGTGTGATTATATGTAGAATGATAAGTCATCTTTAAGATACATTAGCGTAGATAGTAAGAGCATGACTGATATAGATAGGAGGCCTCTAGCACGTAGTACTTAGTAGGTATATAAGCTTAGTTATTTGTTACAATAAATTAGACCGATACCATCATGTGTCTCATCATTACCAACCCTCCAGCCTCCGGCACATTGGTGACCCCGCGTTCATCTTTACCAACCAATGGGGTCCCGGCATGTTGGTGACCCCGCGTGCATCTTTACCGACCAATGGAGTCCCGGCAAACAGTCGGGTATTTTGTTTTTCTTTTAATTTAGATACTTGTTCATTCAGTTAATCCATACTTTTTAGGTTGCCTTCCCCCGCCCCTACCACTTCCCATCATGTTTAGGGCCCTCTTATTTAAATGGCTATCTTCTCATAAGATGCCTTCACATATACCATGATATTAACCTACCACTCCTCAACTTTTCGGTCACTGGTGCTACTTTCAGACTTCCTTCTTCTAGAAGAACGTTGTTAAATTGAAAAAAATATTCGCAATACAAAATAATCGATTCCAAGTTAAAAAATATGAAATGCTCGTGAAATAGTCATGCAATCCAAATGAAGCTATACTGAGCAATCGCATCGATCAACATGCATACAACTCATAAAAGTTTCATAGTTCGATTCGCTACACATATACTTGGCAATTTTATTTTATTTTTTATGTAGAAATAGGTTTGCGCTTGACCGCCAATTCGCCTGATGTTAAGCGACAGTTACGGTCTACGATGGAGCGCGCTTGCCTAGAAGAAATCTGTTCACTCGCGGTTGAAAGACACCTAGATTATAGGATTTATGTATTACTATTATGTAATCTTTATTAGTACATATTATAGTGTCATAAGCATTTTATTGTTAAATATGTAATGTAACCACAAACACCTCTTCATTCTAATTATACTACTTCTATCCACCTTAAGGTTGCCTGGAAGAAATCGCTCTATGCGATAAGGCCGCCTTTGTACTGTCGTTTAAGTTTATTGTTTATTTTAAGTTATTATCTGTATGGTTGTACAATAAAGTTATATTCTATTATATCTATCCGGAAAGACCCATTCAGGAAGCGCATTCCACATTTTTATTTGGCGGTACGCACAATGAACGTGGAGCCAAAGCGTTTCGTACGTGTTTTCGGAATATCAACCATGTAACGATGTCGCTTTTTCGTGCTTCTTACTGTCCGATAGAAAAAGTACTAAATTATTAGGCTGCCTTATTCTATAAACAAGATTTATTGTTACAACTGTGTATACTCATTAATAAAAATGTTGATGTCTTCGCTAACCGCAATCCGCAAACGACCATTCCAGAACATACTTATCTCGATAATATTTCTATGAGTTAACCTACTATCATAAACAGGTTAACAGGTTTGGTTATTTCTGTTCTGACGTCAAAAAGTGACGATGCGATGTTACATGTCGCAGGTATATGATTTATCGAGGTTTTTTTCGGAATAATAAATCTAAATCTAAATTGGGCTTACAAGATCCAAGATACCGGCCTAGCCGAGTTTGGGACCCACTGAGAAAGCATTGTACTATGAATTCTACTTTGAAAATAAATATTTACTTTACTTACTTTTACTAAATATGGCAAAGCGGGGACAGGTTTTTATCCTAATTCCAGAATTTTGATGGAAATACCTGGTTTTATATTTATTTAGGAGTATTTAGTTGGTGTTCTAAAAATAAATAAATAGCTGATATATTACCAAAATCTTGAATCTCCCTCAAGTTTGTGTGGGATTTGTTGTCTTCTATATATCTTATATCCGCTTATGATAAAAAGCCTGATTCCATAATAGTCCTGCGACATATACACCTCTCTAATTGTGACTACACAAATATCTCGTCCTATCTAAAAACCTTGTTTTTCGCCATATCAATGACAAAATATTATGTTCTACTTACCTATATGACTTGATCCTGACGTAATTTGACATTGAATGTGACCCCTTTATTTTTCCGGAAGTCCGGATTATCAACCAAAAGATACTTGCAATATGCGTATATATATTTAAATAGATCTATGTATACGGAAATATATTAGAATATAGATAGATAACCTTAAAAGACAATATTTCGAATAGTGCGTCGTCGTTTTGAAGAACTCTAGCTATTAACCTTTTTACTTGTTTTCGCGTAGTCTTGACTCTAGACTGAAAACTAAACATTAGCCAGACATAAATTATGTTTAGTTTCATTATCTAGTTGACCGAGCGAGCGAAGCGAGCGAAGCGTCTCTGCATCAACTGGCCAAAAATTTCCTTTCGTCTGTCAGTTTGTTTGTATGTTCGTATACGAGTACAGGGCGTAATTTTGAACCAATTTTGATGAAACTTGGAGTATAGGTTCTATGGATTATTTGATTTTTTTGTGGTCGGCGATTTTTGATAAGAGGGGTGGTTCCCATAAAAAGGGGGAAAGCTTATTGCGGCGTTAATTACCAACCGATTTTAATGATATTTGGTAGGAAGGTAAAGTACACAATTATTACGACCTGTTGTAAAAATGAACAAAATTGAAACTTCAGATTGCGTGTAACAGTAAGGGCGCGTGGATGTGCTTGATGCATTTTAGCGCTGAATAATTTTCTTGATTTAACATTTTCTCCATTTATGAAATTATTATTTGTTTTTATAAGAATATACACTGTTTTTATAATTAAGGGCATCTAAATATATCCTATTTTTTGTATTAATTAGAATTAAATTGATCTTTCAAGATGCTTAATTTTTTGTAAAAAAAAAATTTTACCGTGAAATAACGACTGTAAAATCACTTAAAATTGCGAAATCGGTATAAATTGTATATACGGCCTCCTAAGCCAACTTTATGTAGGTATTATGTACAGATGATCCAAGGTGAGCTGCAAGTAAGCTCTCTCGCGAGGTCTACTGTTCGTAGAACTACTAGTATAGATCAATGAGATACGTAGATGGGTTTTCCCCGTCTGCGTGGTAAGCCTCAAGTAAGGCAATTCAGGCAGTTCAGTTGTGGAACGCATTGCCTGTGTCGTGTCGGTCGTGCTCAGTTGCTCACTGTGTTCAAAAATCATGTAAATTTATTTTACCTCTCTAAGGTCTTACCCTAAAATACGTTGCTTCTGTGCTATTTTTAGGGTTCCGTACCCAAAGGGTAAAAACGGGACCTTATTACTGAGACTTCGCTGTCTGTCCGTCTGTCACCAGGCTGTATCTCATGAACCGTGATAGTTAGAGAGTTGAAATTTTCACAGATGATGTATTTCTGTTGCCGCTATAACAATAAATACAATAAAAAATAAATATAATAAATAATAAATATAAGAGGGCACCCATACAACAAACGTGATTTTTTTGCTCGTTTTTGCTCGATATTGATAACGGCAACAGGTAACCGCTTGAAATATTCACAGAATATTGAGTTATATTATTCACTTTAAAAATAAATAACTAAATAAAAATAAAAATTAATATTTAAGGGGGGCTTCCATACAACAAACGTGATTTTTTGCCGGTTTTATAGATAATGGTACGGACCCCTTCGTGCGCGAGTCTGACTCGCACTTGGCCGGTTTTATTTTACAATAATAATAAATCCGGAAAAGTAGATTTCCCCCTTATTATTTAGTTTGTACGGAACCCTCGGTGGGCGAGTCTGTCTCGCACTTGTCTGGTTTTTGTTTGTATGTTTTTTTTTTTCATATAGTATTCTTAATTTCTTGTTAATATGCGACTTCAACTCTGACTAGCAATTTAAGCAATATATTTCGTAAAATAACATAAAGAGTTGTTCAAGGATCTCATGGAAATAGTTGATAAAAGGCTCAGAAATGTATATTTTTATATAATTAATACTTTAATAACAATATTCCTGTAATTTAAGTATATAGGCTTTGTTAAGTCACTATGTTTTAAAAAGGCCTATGGCTAAGGTTCCAGAATTACCTCTTTTTAAGTAGTTTTTAATAAAATATTGTAATATGTTTTTTTAGTTACCTACTTAAAATTTATAAACCAAAGAATAATGCCTTGCTTTTATTTATCACCTTCTTCGAATAATTTATCAAGATTTGAGTGTTTGAAATTAGGTAGGCCTTATTTGTATCACTTACCTTACTCAAACTATGAATTTGCTGTTTTGTTTATAATTGGTTTATTGACGTCAAGCCATACATAGGTGAAATACTTTATAGTGCATCTGTGTATACCATACAATAGAATTATAAGCATTAAAAATATTTATTAGCGACAGAAAATTTAGTTACCTATTCCTTTGTGGATGGTGGTAAAATTTATACTAACCTAATTTTCATAGAATTTTGTACATCAAGTAAAATTTAGTAAAAATACTTTTCCTAACTTAAGGATATTTTTAAGATCCGTATCCGAAAATCGCCATCGCATTAGCCGTTACGTTTATGATAATGGTAATTCAGTACTTTGTTAACTGTGATATTTGGGATACCATCATCATCATCATAAACCTTTCTAGTCTGTTATCGTCTACTGTTGAGCATAGGCTTCTCTTCTTGTACTCCGCTCATATCGGCTCTGTGCCAATCTTGTCCAGTAGGGGTATTCAGAACTCATTCGAATTCGGAATCTATATCTCTGTCTCTGTCATTTCCATAGAGATTGACAGAGACGGAGATATAGATTCCGAATCCAAATGAGTTCTGAATACGGGAGCAGTTCCGACCTGCGATCTCATGCGGCAATATCGTCGACCCAACGGGCTAGTGGGCGCCGGACGCTTAGCTTGCCACAATGTGGACAATCATCCGTTAGACGCTCTATTGGAGGTTAAAATCCCCCCTTCTGTAACAAATCCCTGCGTCTTGCGGAAGGCACTGGGTTCTGCTATTCTACAAAAAACACTACTCCTTCACCTTTATTTAAAAGTTCTAAATGTATCGGGCCATCGTATCCGTGATCTTAGTTGGGTTCGTTGATTTTGCCATTGCTTTGAAGTCGCCATACTTGTGAACCTAGCAGGGCAGGAAACACCATATTGGGCATGGTTATGCAAATATTTTACTATGTGCAATTGTTACAGATATGCATGGCGCTATCAGCGTTGTACCACACGTTCTCCTGTCGATCGGAGCACGACTACCACGAGTTCTTGATGTATGATCTCTTCGGCATAGCGCTCTCACTACTCGCCATTTACACTTCGGGAGTGTATTATGCGTTCTGGTGTCACTACGTAAGTACCTACTTTAACAGTTGAATGACTTATTATATTGCATAGACTCCAGTCTTAGGTTAGCCAGCCTTATAATATCTTCGTGAACGTTAGAAATACTCAGATACGCAGATTTTCGTAAGTCAGGGGATCTCTAAATTAAGCTGATGTAATTTAAGAGGGTCTTCCAAACTTAGCTGATGTAAATTCACAATGGCCCACGCTACGGCAAGCGAAGCGGAGACAGCTGAATCTGAAGTTAAATTCGAAGTGAAAAAGACCAGTTCCAAGGTGGATAGACGACCACGACAAGTGGCAGGAAGACGCTGGATATACGTCGCTTCCAACCGGTCTTTTTGGAAATCCACGGTGGAGGCCTATGTCCAGCAGTGGACTTGTGGCTGAGATGATAATGCTACATTTTGATGATAGTTTTCGTGCTAGTCATAGTGTAGGTAGACCTCTTGTATTAATGTAGTAGACAGTTACAAAATATAACCGCTAGGCTAGTCCACTAGTCCGTTATTTACCGCGTTCTATATTTTGTAAATCCGCACAGTTGTCACGCCGTTTACACATTGCGTGTGTAAGTATTACAAGACCGAGACAATCGGCCCAT
Source organism: Lycia hirtaria (assembly GCA_947563715.1). Taxonomy (NCBI): domain Eukaryota; kingdom Metazoa; phylum Arthropoda; class Insecta; order Lepidoptera; family Geometridae; genus Lycia; species Lycia hirtaria. Next base: position 40,791,163 of record OX387378.1, read on the forward strand.
GAGGTGTTATATAAAACAGGCGGATTTCGGTGGATTCAGACGAACGGTATCTGGTCAGTGAGCATGTTCTTGCAATATCTAGTTACGACGATGTTCTGACGGTACTGACTTACCCTGACTAACCTGAATGGGGTTCATTGTACTCATTACAAAAAATATATTTTAATTTAATTTTCAATAAAGAGTTTATCTATCTATCAGTTTTACTCAAGTCTTTTAACTGACTTTTACAGTATATTCAAAGCAGCTGGTACATTCTGTTTTTCTTTGTACTGGTACATTCTGTCCAGCATGGAAGAGCAATTTATAATATTTATAGTGTAGATAAATTTATTACAAAATACTATAAGACGGTTTTTGACAATGTTTCAGACTCCTACCTATATATCCGATGATAGATGATTGTGTAGCTTACGTGCTTCACCAGGATTTCAGCTATCCCTATACAAGGGCGTCGCCAGCCCATGGCCCGGGGGGGGGGGGGGGCAAGTTAATATTATAGAGGATGAGAAAAATATGAATTGTAGGTATAAGGTACAATTGCACGGCCTTAGGACTTTGATTGCTTTGCAGTTGGCTACATTTTTCTCTAGGGAGGGGGGGGGGGGAGCTGCCCCCCCCCCCTTGGCGACGCCCTTGTCGCTATACCCAATTTCATCACGATACTTTCAGCTGTTTATTAGGTTACGAATAGGGGATCTGTCTTATGTATTTATTATTATTTATTTAATTTACTTGATTTTATGATTTTATACTTTAATTTAATTTAATTTTATTGTTATGGATTTACATCTGGAATAAAATAATTTCATTTCATTTCATTTCATTTATGTTTTCCTTTGGAGGTACGGTACCCTAAAAATATGTAATCGTTAACATTTATTGGATCAAAAATGTATGTTAAAGCAAAACCTTGCTTTACTATTTTAGTTTTGAACTTGAGTTACCTCTACCCCGGCCGTTACACTTCACAAGTTCTTGTTGTATTTCGGAACTTCCATCTATAAACCTGTTCACTGCCTCGATCCATTTATACACCGTGTCTGAGAATATTCGCGCACCTTCCAAGGTTTTTGTTATTCTCTTTTTAAATAATTGTATGCGTTTAATCAAAACATTTCCTTTGTCGTGTACGTAAATTTGGTGCTTTTGCGCATTTAAAATTTGTTTAAAATGCATTCAATAATTTAATTTCAATTTTAATCTCTAATGCTGTGCCTAACATTAATGTTTGGCTTCGAACTTGTCGGATGCTAAGCGTGGTCAGAGGCTACTCAAAGATCTAGAAGATATTCACTTCAATATTTAATTCTTGAAGATGCTTTTTTTTTTCATGAAATTAGGGAGACGGTAAGGAGTTTATTCCTTAAATAAGCAGCCGATATGTAAGTCTGTAGCGCTAGGCGTAGCTTGAAATTTTGTCATTAGAGTTATCCGTAATTTTACCGGTCCTTTTCTACCTTTTCGCAATGAAAAAAAAACATTTTTTTAAAAAGACTACAAGCGTCAAGCCTGTGCTGTTTGAACAACATTTAAGGCTTATAGAGATAAGGATTGTAGCGTTAGCCTTTGTTGAGTTAGCGGCTTGGCTCTTCAGATTCAGTCAGATCTCAACAGATAACTCTTTAGTGAAATAGGCATGACAATGGCAACCAATTTACATATTATTTTGGGTGGGATATCTATTTCAATGAGCACCATTCTACAAAGTAAGCTTAGTAGCTTTATACACTTTATGCAATTAATTGTTATACTATACCAGCGGCGATTATGATACAAAGTATACTTTATTATATCTGCCTACTTTGTGATTTATATCAGTACAGCACATTCTTGCAGGCTTGTGCATGTGTGAAGGTTTTAGAGAAAGTACTTTAACTCACACTAAGAAAACTACATTCTCAAGTAATTTACATTATAATATTAATCTTTTTAATCGCTGTAACAAAGTTTCATGGCGTGTTGGTATAACACAGATAAACTGAAAAAATAATTGTATTCAAATGTACTTATTTACAATCGAAATTACTATTTAATTCGTATCATTTATTGAAAATATAGCGTTCGTTTTTATGAATATTAAAATTGTATTAATGTTGTATGAATTTTTAATAATAAGACGTGGTGACTAATTTTATACAAAAAAAAAACTTTCATCTTTGAACCCAAAACCTTCTGACTGAAAGTCAAGCAGCCTTTTATAGACATGCTGAAGTTACAGTAACTTCATGCTATGACATAGACTCTATGGGCTTTACCGAAAAACGTTTCTTAACTTTAAGCAATACTTAACATATTTTGTTAACTTCTCGCTGACATGTAATGACACTTGCGGAAAGAAGACAGAGAATTTAAGATAATGGTTAAAGTCTAGTAACGTTTTTCGGTAAGGCCGTAAGTCATAGACTCAATGCCATTCGAATGTATCTAATTATTATACTTTAAAAAAGTCAAACAATCAATTTGAAAATACACAAATTCCTTTACTTGGATGACATATTTTTTCCAGATATTTTGTTTTTGACACCAAACTGTTGAAACGTTTTCATCATCATCATCATCTCAGCCATAAGAAGTCCACTGCTGGACATAGGCCTCCCCTATGGATTTCCAAAAAGACCGATTGGAAGCGGCTTGCATCCAGCGTCTTCCTGCCACTTGTATGAGGCGTTTTAGATGAAATTCATTCCATGAGACCAATCTGAAAGTAAAAAAAAAACGGTTTATAAATAGCGGAGTTACGTGGTAACAGACAAAAAAAATACAACCGAATTCGAGAACCTCCTTTTTGAAGACGGTTAGAAAATTAAATTCACGTGTGAAATCTTGTCACTGGAGGCGAGTGAAAGCTCGTCAAATGTCCGTTACAGTGCACTCGTATTATTTTTGCTGTACACATCAGTTAACTTGTACTGTATGCTTAGAGTGACCATACATCCCGTTTTCGGCGGGATAGTCCTTCTTTTAAGCAGTCTGTCCCGCTGTCCATATCCCCAAAAAATGTCGCGTGCCAAAATGTCCCGCTTTAGTAAATAAACCAAACAAATTAACAGTATATGGACGACTGATAAACACAGCCAAATGTCGCAGTTCTAAAAAGCCATTTTGATTACCAAGACCACCATTAGCAAATCATGTGATGAGCTCCGTTTCACTTGGCCTATTAAAGTATTACACTCGTAATTTTGAAACTTGATTTGCTCCACCGTCAAATATAAAAAAAGTTGGATTTTAACAATTCTAATTACATATAACCCATTGTTGTTTTTTTTTTTTTTGTTTTTAACCGACTTCCAAAATGGAGGAGGTTCTCAATTTGACTGTTTTTTTGAATGTTCGTTATGCGATTATTTCGCCAATTATGAATTGTTTTATTATGATTCTTTTTTGTTTGATAGGTAACACTTCAGAGGTAGGTCCATATAAATAAATAAAAATATAAGACATAACTGGAATAACTTGAAATATAAAATAACTGGAAAAATATGTCATACAAGTAAACGAAATTGCATATTTTGAAGTCAGTTGATTCATTCCTAACTATAATTATTATTTCAATGAATAGTTGAATCATATAGTTTTTTTACTAAATTCTGTAAGAGTCCCGCTTTTACATAAAAAAAATATGGTTACGTTATGTATGTTGCACCTTTCTCTTTTGCTTCTCTATAATGTTTATCTACGAAATGCGACTTTATGTAGGATTTTTTACCTGTCTGGTCAAGAAGGAGGATGTTTGTGTTCGTATATGGTTCTATATTCATATACCCAAAGCGGCGTAACCGATTTCGATGTTTGTGTCATTAGAATTGTCTTTTTTAACCGACTTCAAAAGGGGAAGAGTTTATCAATTCGGCTTAGGTAATAAACATAAAAAAAATATTCTTTTATGTTTGTTACCTCATATTCGTGGCTTATATTCCGATTTGGAAAATTGTTTTTAACTAAAGGATATGCTTTCAGATTGGTCCCGATTTTATCAAAATCAGTTCAGCAGTTTGGTTTTTGTTTCCGGGCGGGTTACTGTCCAGACCACCGGTTTATGTAAAAAATAACCATACCGTTTTTCATTAAATGCCAAACGTGACTTAATCGCGTGTTAGCCAAAGTTTGATATATACCTGATTTCAATTAAGATTCCATTCATTAACATAGTTTCATGGTTTACATGAAATATCACAAAAATGTAATATTTCCTTGGGTCTAGAAATAAAATAGACACAAGTACCGTGTCAGTAACTGGGTATGAGATAGCGATATTGATGCCACTATTATATTTCCATAGAAGGCAGGGGAATAATATTTCCTTGGGTCTAGAAATAAAACAGACACAAGTACCGTGTAAGTAACTGGGTATGAGATAGCGATATTGATGCCACTATTATATTTCCATAGAAGGCAGGGGAATAATATTTCCTTGGGTCTAGAAATAAAACAGACACAAGTACCGTGTAAGTAACTGGGTATGAGATAGCGATATTGATGCCAGTATTATATTTCTATAGAAGGCAGGGGAAATAGGTAGTTAACAGGTAGTACCTGTTAATTAAATGCGATGATTACTACCAGAGGTTATTATAAATGATATATTTTAAAAAAAACTTTAAAATCTTATTCTTCCATTTTGAACTGGGAGAAAAAGAAAAATATAGAATGTACCAGCTGCTTCCCGGGTGTATTGTAGGACTTAGGGGAAATTGGCATTTATTTAGGTAAATCTCCAAGCCAATTATGCATCGCACCCTGTAACCCTCTAATACTCTCTTACTTCCATCTAACACTTAGAGGGTCAAAGTCAAGGTCAAATGTGGCCTTAAATGGCCTTATGGTCTTTAACGCTCTGCCTACCAGGGAAAACAGGCGTGATTGTATTTATGTTGAAATCTTACAAATTGTGCAATTTTGGACACCAAGCTGTGTATAACTTGGTGTCAACCAGTTACATCGCTAAAGACAAAAATGCATATATCTTTCTCTTTCACATTTGTTATTTTTACATAAAAACAAACATGCATGCTCATCACACAAATGTTTGCCCTCGGTGGGGATCGAACCCACGACCTACATCTTAGCAGATAGACATACAGCCAACTGAGCCACAAGGCCAGTCTATTATACCCAAATTATACCAGTCAATATATATGCTCAGCAGAAAAGTTTGCCTTGGGTGGAGATCGATCCCACTACCTTCAGCTCAGAAGGGAGACGTACTACCACTGAGCCATGAGGGCTGTCATTGTCATATGCCATTTGTATGAGATCGTCTGTCCACCATTAATGCACACGAACAAGAAAGCGATCATGAGTTCAGTCGTTTAAAGGCTTACACGCGCTCATGAATTGCCACTACTTGTAGCAATTTTCTTATACAAAAGCTAGAAAAGCTTTTTTTGCTATTGTGAATAGATTAGGTAAGTATTTGTTTAGAAAATTATAGCTATCTACGTGGTACCTTTAAGAGATTTGGTTGGTTTTTTCCTTTTAGAGGAAGTTCAAAGTCCTCTAAGAGGTCATCTTTTGTTGCTTGAGCGTCTATTCAAAGTTGAATGGCTGCAAAGCATGTTTAGTGTAGTTAGAAGAGGCTTATACAGTAAAACATAATTATCACTGTAACTTATAAACGCATGAAAAAATTTTATTCACTGAATAAGATTTTAACTGCCTAAACGGTTAGTGAGAAAATATGTCAGAATGTAGTTTATATATTATGCATAGTATCATCATCTCAGCCATAAGAAGTCCACTGCTGGACATAGGTCTCCTCCATGGATTTCCAAAAAGACCGATTGGAAGCGGCTTGCATCCAGCGTCTTCCCGCCACTTGTATGAGATCATCTGTCCATCTCGTGGCTGGTCTTCCTACGCTGCGCTTGCCGGTACGTGGTCTCCACTCGAGAACCTTTCGGCCCCATCGGCCATCAGTTCTACGTGCTATGTGTCCTGCCCACTGCCACTTCAACTTGCTAATCCGCTGTGCTATATCGGTGACTTTTGTACGTCTACGTATCTCTTCATTTCTGATTCGATCTCGTAGAGAGACTCCGAGCAATACTTTAATATGCATATAATTTATTTAATAATTTATTTTATAGTTTATATGTATATAATTAAGTAAATAAATAAAACCGTCAGCTGGATGTGGCTTGGTGGAAAGATCATCAGCTGATGCTCTGAACCTGCTGCTCGGCTGTAGTGATGGACCTACCAACACTTGACAGCCGGCTGAAGATTGTTTCCTTTAATTATGTTAACTATTATCTGACACAACTTCAATCGGGAGGAAATAACTGAAAAATATTTATTTTCTACGAATTTTGGAGGCTGCTGCTACTCAAGCCACCCTCGGAGCCGCAGCTGTCGTTCCCGATAAATCATAATGATACTATCTTAACTGACAAAATTTGTGCCTTATCAATTAAAATTTCGAACACTTTGTAACAATACTAAGTGAAAACAAAAACCTCAAATAAGTAGCTATAGTCCGTTCAAAGACTATTGATTTTTTGCAGTGTTCAGAGTTCAGAAATTCTAAAAACTTTTTCACTCCTCTTGCTCAAAAAGTCCGTCATTGTAGCGTACTAATGCGGGGGAAAAATAGTATATTAAGCTGTAGGGGAAAAAGTTTTTTTTTTATTTTATCTTTTACCAAAGAGCCCACATACACGAAACAGTCTTTATTCAAAAGTAGAATATATTTACATTCTCTTTGCAAACATCTCGTTAAATATCCAGAATTGTACGAATTGTACATTTCATTTTTAATAAAATAAACTTAGAATTTTATTGTATTTGATTATTTTATTTTCTCGCAATCGTAGTGAAAAGTAGAATGTAACACACGGCGCTAAAAACCCATTATAACTCGGTTTCTATTTACTCCCTCGCTAAAGCTCGGGAGTAAAAATTTACCTCGTTACAATGGGTCTTTTTAGCCCCTTGTATAACAATTAGTTATTTGTGTTCACAAAAGAGACAAATCTAACCACACTCACCTCAAAACAATGAGTGTTTTCACACTTTGGGCAGGTAGTTCGCCGTTTAATATTTACATTGTGAAAAACGTTAGTATGTATATAACCATCTTCGCCAGTCTTATAATAAGTGAGACTTTAAATTTTTATTCTCCGCTGTGGTAAATTAGTTTTGTGGTTTTCAGTTATGAGACAGATATGATTGGTGCAAAACTTGTGTTCGTGATATATATCTCTCTCTCTCTCTCTGAAGCTGTTGCATCTAGCTTCAAAAATGGTACCGCGATATACTTAGACGTTTAAATTTGAAATAGAAAATAGTGAGTTGTAATGAGAGGTCGTAACCCCGGGATTTGCAACTTTCTTTCTGGTATGCAGTCATCAGTTGTTATATTGCAGTCATCGGCGGCTGATTGGAGGCATTAGAGCTATTAAATAATCATAGTCATCAGTGAGAGGGACTGGAGAGCTCATTATCGATAAAGAGATGAAAATAAAGTAGTTTCGTTACATAATTTGTTACAATCTTACTCTTCTTTGATTCTTTCTTTGTTTCTTTTTTATTTTATGTTTTTGGCTTCACTAAGATCTCTATCACTCAGAAGGCAAATACTACCAACTGAGCTTTGAGCTAGTCGCAATTAGATCAAACTAAATAAACAAATCTGTCTCTCACTTTTCTAATATCCTCACTTAATGACTTTACATGTTTAAAAATGTTGTGCAGCGCGAGAGAGATAGCTGCACGCTTTGAGCCAGTCCTGGAATTGTCAATAGGCCGTATAGGGGCGGCAGATTGAACTAGGGTATCGATTTTCAAGATCGGTAGGGGCGGCAAAAATGTTATAGCCTACTGGCGGCAAAAGTGTAAATCCTCCACTGCTTTGAGCTATCATAATACCAACTAAACTTAAGGTCAATCATGCAAGTCAAGGGCACGGAAGTATCTCCAACCACAGTCCACACCCTTTTTAAGAACCACATACCATCACCTTTCACAATGGTGTTTAGCAACGCACGGCGGTCAAGAACATGGCCGGATTACAAACAAGATGCGGTTCATTGTGACCGATGCCATCGTTAGGCACATCGTGTTGTCTGTTTTGTAACAAATGCAACGACAATGACCTTCTAGAAACACTTACACGTCCATTGTGTTCGTAATTGACATTAATTACGTGATTTGAATATTTTTTAGGGTTCCGTACCTAAAAAAAACGGAACCCTTCTAGGATCAATTTGTTGTCCGTCTGTCTGTCTACTTAGCGACGAGAAACATTTAAAAAAAAGTTTTTATCAGATATAATTTATAGTGGCGACGGAATTAGAAAAAACATATATTTTCTTATTCCTGGGCCAATTTAAAAGATATCGAAGATAAACTTGTTTTTAAATATTTCTCCTGTTTAAATAAACAAATTTTGCTCTCACTTTTCTAATATCCCTATTCAATGATTTTATATGTTTAAAAAGGTTATGATGCGCGAGATAGATAGCTGCGTGCGTTGAGCGAATCCTTAAATATTTTTACGATGTATATTTTTCGGTTTATGAAGGAAAATATATAATGCCCTCCTTTTATCTACTAGTTTGTACGGAACCCTCGGTGGGCAAGTCTGACTCGCACTTGTCCGGTTTTTTATTGTATTTGGAAGCGGCCCCTTCCTACAAAAATATTTGTATGCGCGAGCGAGACGGACGATGGTCGAACTACATACTCTTCATTTATTTTCTTTATCGTTTCAGGAGCTCCGGTTATTCTATATGACATCAGTGACTCTGATCTTCGTGGCGGCGATGGTGCTGCAAATACCTCGGCTGGGGGTTCCGTACCCGGTGAAGATGTGTGTCTTCATCGGTTGGGCGGCTTATGGAGTGCTGCCGACTCTGCACTGGTCTTACGCGATGGGAGGGTTCGAGAACCCTATGGTGCAGGTTGGTATCTTATCATTATCAGTTATTTGTTGTCGTTGCCTATATAATCCCACTGCGGGGCAAAGGCCTCTATTAGAATGAAAACTGGCTCAATTATATTGTCTGTTTGTTTGTCGCTTTTCTAATAAGAAGTCTATCACAGCACAGCTAAGTCTAGTAGACTTAGCTGTGCTGTGATAGACTTTTTATTAATTTCGTTATTAATGTCATGATTTTTCTCACATATACAACTCCAACCATTTAGCTGGTTGGAGATGTGGACAATTGACTCCACAAAGCTTGATTACAAAAGAAAAAGAAAAAAAATATTTAAGCTTTTGACTCGACAAAGCTTGATACTAACAAAATAAAAATTAAAGCTTAATATTGCTGAAACGGATCCTTAAATTGTAAATAGTCGTCGCAAAACTACAATATTTTTGAATCTACCAACCTATCCAACGACACCCTACAACTTAGAGTAGGCGAGAAACTAAATCTCCCCACTTTTTGTAATCTCCCCACTTTTTATAGGGGAGGTAGGTACCCTCATAAAAAATATTGTACCACTTTTTCAACGTGATTATTATTTATTTCTGTCCTAAATTACAGCTTTCTAATATTAATAGTCTTTGATCAAAGCCACGGACGGACAGACAGACAGTCAATAAAATATTTGATTGGAACTGAATTATTTTCGTTATACATACATCATTTCATTATGATGAGTATGACATATCCTTTCGGCTTAGTACACCCTGTACATGTAATATTCAAAGCGACGGTGACATCCTGTAGCACATCCAGTAAGTCATAAGGCTGTCTACCTCGATCCAGTGAGGTCAGTAGGTTATTCAAAATTTTAAAATTTCCATTGTTAATCGCCAATTCAATTAACAATGAAAATAATACATTTATTGAACACTAGGTATTTCAGTTTATAATCTAGATTCTAGATACTTGATTATGTCACGTGACCCCTGTAACTTCGCTAACCCCTGACCGATTTTGTTTATATTCGAATTTGAAAATTAGAATTTACTACTTCCTTTCAAAGTAACATGAAGATCGGTTTAATGATTCTCAAACTATCATCACACTGACACACATTTTTTACTAATTCGCCTGATGTTAAGCGGCTGTGTGGCCGAGATTGGTTCATATACTCTATGTTTTCCTATAATGTATGCAAAACAATGAAGCTGTTATTTTAGAAATCGTCAGCTCTCATTAATCCCTATTTCGTTGTTTATCATATTAGTTGGGTATATACTTAAATATAGACTTAAGCCACAAATCAGATCTTAATGTCTTTAAATGGCGAATGAATCGGTTTCTTCTGGCTAAGTGCTCCATCGTGGACCATCAAGTGAGATTTTTTTATGCTGTAATAGGTTTGAACTTGACTGCCAACTCTCCTGATGTTATGTTGAGATAGTGGTTAAGCGCAAACATATCATTTAATTAACTTGTAATGTCCCACTGCTGGGCAAAGAAAAAGTGCATTGTTGTTCTAAATCTTGTTTCATACTTAGATCGCATTTTTCTAGGCATTCTACAATGACAGTTTCAAATCGAGGAAAACGAGTAATGCAAGCTCAAAATTGGATCCACCATACCACCATACTGAGTCCCTTGGACTTAGCGAGACAGACCAGTCATCAATGTGCCTCTTTTCTAATAAAAAAAAAAGAGTAAATCGAAAGCGGTTCACAATCGCTGAGGATAACGGGAAACCTACACAAAAAGTCTTAAGAACATTCTTTATTTAAAGTCGGTTAATAATTGTATCGCAATCACAGAATAGCGTAGTCTACATGTAGTGTATTTGTGTGGCTTCCACAATTCGCGCTATAAAACATGATAGGGGTATAAATAGCGTTACAATTTAGTGATGCCAATTTAAAATCACTCGAAACCGTTTGAGATAACTGCTGACTTCCTTGCATACCTCGCTGTCATGATAGCTTCAGATGTCGCACTTATTGTAAAGGCGCGTCTACGCGAGCGAGCAAATCGAGCACAAGCGGAGCCATTTAGCGCGTCGTCGCTTGCAGCATTAAGTAAGGACTTAAAACAAGCCTTCGGCAATTTGCTTCGCAGTGTTCTCGCAGCTTATGAGCAGTGAAAGCAATCTATCTGTCATAATAGATATTGACGATTTGATTGCTTTCACTGCTGGTGTAGGAATTTTAACTACACAAAATTTTCAAATAAACTAAGTCATTCCTTAGAACATCCCTGAACTCCCAATAACTAAGAGCAATCTTGCAATTTTCCAAAGCTAGAGTAAAAAAATATCTTCTAGATTTACGTATGTACTTCAATGTTCTCATCTTCACTTCCATCTGGCGAGACGATGGTTAATCGTAGATTTACATCATGAAAACAAAACGGTCAAAACGTTAATATAAATAAAGGCAGATCCAGTAAGCAAATTCAAGATTTAGTAAACAATTATTTTTATACATATAGTCCAATTAACTGTACACAACTTAACTGTTCTTCTGCCCACGTGTCCATGATGCTCGAGCGATGGTAATTAAATACGTCCTTGAGCCTACTGATATAATACACGATACAAGTAGCTATCGTGTTCGTAAAAAAACCGGTAGTTGACGGAGTGCATTCGAGCACGAGCCGAATGCTCGTTCGAGGCCCATAAGTCCGCCTATGCTACACGAATACGTGGTTCGTTTGTGCTCGGCTCGCGTAGTGTAGACCCATATAGTTGATGATAGTTGTCCTGCCAGTTTGGAAATTCGCCAAGCCAGGTTTTGGCCTCATTAAAAGACTGATTATCTTGAGTCCAAACAAAATTTTCACATACTGCGTGTGATGTATGTAATTTAGAAATAATAATTCATAATGATTGTTTATTACCAAAAATATTACAACCACATTTTGCAGTTGTGTGATCTCTAAACTAGACTGTAACGCCTGTGTTTTAGAGTTCAGTGCGCGAGTAGAGTATGAGTAAGCAAAGTTTGATTGACTACTAAGTTTTAGAAGTTAGCAAATTACTGAGAAAATAAATAGGTATTAATAGAACTAATTTACATCCTGAAAAGCCCCATGTAATCGTTCCAGGATGCAAAATTAAATATTCTACGTCAATTATATTATTATCAGTAACAATGCATAATCTGGATAATAAAAGTTACATCACAAGATTGAACTCGATAAGATATTGGAATTAATCAATCGTAATTATCGTATCTAATTGCGTCGAAACAGAAAAGATCACGAAATTCCGCGAACTTATCTTGGGTATAATTTTATCTACCATGAGCTCGTAATGCGTAAAATTTAACATTGAAAATTAGACTAAAATTAGCTGTCAGCACCGCGTAGGTACGAATAATATAAATATTTTTTATATGTTTACAAAACTGGACATATACAATAGAAACTTAAATTACATTTAAACGGAAACATACTAAAACTTCATACGCCCTTCTAGTCCCAAACACAGGCTGCTTTAAGAATAATGTTGTGTAAAAGTTAATTCATATTATTAAAAATATGAAATAAGCACTGTATATAACCTAAATTAAAATTGTTGACGACATAGAAACATAGATTTTTTACGCACGTTTTTTTATGCAGCGATTAAACCATGTTTCATGATATGATCGACGAAACGCATGGCTGTTTCATGCAATGATCAAATCATGTTTCATGATATAATGGAATAAAGGCATCCTATTTTATACTACGATCAAACCATATTAAATGACATAGTCATTTTATGTAAGCATGTAAGACGGAGGGCTCTGGCGCCAGTAATACAGTTATTAACTAGTTCTGGTGCCAGATAGAAATCAATTACAAAATTTTGAATAATCTCTAGAAATGTAAATATATTCATTGGGTCTCTGGTATTTTGATACAGTCTTTTCAGAAAAAAACATTAAAACATTTTCTTTTCTCTAAAAAAATTTCAGAGCAATTTTAGAAATTTCATACTTTGGTCCACAGTGAATTAATACTTTATATTAAATGTAATTTTATATCCTTTGCTAGAGCTTGCTTCATTTTGTGGAATGAGTCTCATCTTCTGCCTATTTTCTCTGGTCTGAGATTAATACCTATAGTGAATGTATCATGTTTGTTGACCTACAGAATTTTTACAAATGTATAATATTTATATACCTAGAATAAGTCATATAAATGTAAGATCTTTTGTTATTTCCTCTATTATTGAATAAAAATATTATTATACACTTTATTCATTTTAAATCTTAAATCTAAGTTTTTTAAAATAGAGATACAAAAATATAAATATTATAAAAAACTTAAACCTAGGGTGCCGCCGGCAGCGGGGCGAGGCTCAAGCTGCCGGTGGTAGGGGCTACAGAGAGAGGAACCTCCTGACAATGCGTGCCGTGTCCAGGATGACTGCCTATTATTATTATTATATTATTATTTTAGTCGATTATATCATGAAATACGGTTTGATCATTGTATGAAAAGTCGTAGTCAGTTTTTTGCGTTAAAAACACTTTTTAATGTTATTTTCCTTTATTTTCAGATGTTCTTCCCCAGAGTGATAGGGATGTACGCAATAAGCGGCACGGCCTTCATTATTTACGCCTTCAAGGTAAATATTATTGTGGAAAAATGTACCCGTAGAGTATTCTATTTCTAATAAAATACTTTTCATTGCTCAAAAATTAAACGCCTTTAATGGAATGGAAACAGGATGGCAAGGGAGTTGCAATTAGGTAAGCTAGCTGTATGGAAATTAAGCACTCCAATCACTACGCTGCGCTGGTATTGTTGTTTTTAACCTCTGCCCCAAAAAAGAGGAGTGTTATAAGTTTGACGTGTGGATCTGTGTATCTGTATATGTATGTGTATCTGTGTGTCTATCTATGGTATCCTAGCTCTCAAACCAGTGGGCCGATTTTGATCTAGTTTTTTTTGTTTGAAAGAACATTTCATCGAGAGTGTTCTCAGCTATGATTCATCAAAATCGGTTCAGCCTTTTTTGTCGGGGTTTTTGAGTTTTCTAAACTTATACTTGTCAGACATATATAATTACAACACAGTTCCAAATAGATACACTTCAATGTGTTTTAGTAGGTCTGTAGTTACGGAAAAAGGTTAACTAATTTGAACTCTAATTGTTACGTTTTAAAGTTGAAATTTAATTTCCAGGTACCAGAGCGCTGGTTCCCCGGTAAGGTGGACTACATAGGACACTCGCATCAGTGGTGGCACGTTTTAGTGCTTGGTGCCTTGTACTATTGGCATAACTCAGGCATGATGTATGTCCAGTATAGGATGAACCACGGCTGCGCCAACACCATGAGGATATTCTAATGAATGTCACAGATCTAGTTAAAATGGTCGTTTGTAAGAATACATAATTGTGACAGCTATATAATGAGCCACGGCAATGGAACCTATGATAAACTTCTAATGAAGCTCGTAGGTCTATTTTATATGGTCCTTTGTATGAAAGTTTTACTATTTACAATAAGCCACGGCTGCGCAAATATTATGAAAATAGAAAAACGCATATTTAGTGCATTTTTCTATTTTCAATGGTCAGTTCGAGTGGTTCAGTGTAAGATAAGCTATGGATCTGTTAATTTTATAAGATATTCTCATTGCTCAAATTTAAAATAATTGTCAGTTTGTATAAACACCAGTATCAAATTAATGGACCAAATCTACGATAGGAAAAGGACAGTATACTCAAAGTATACTTATTTATACTTAGTATACCTTCAATAAAACCGCCCCTTTGTTACCCTTTTATATACATAACAAAAAAAAAAAAAACATGACATAATTATTGCTAAGTTTCCATGTGTACTATATGCCATAGATTTATTGCCTGACTTTCTAACGTGGCTGAAAAAAACTTAGCCCGGTGGGGAAAAAGGGGCATGACGGGTTCACAAATTAGGACTAGAAGAAAATGACATGACATAGCAGTTTTTACAATATTATATAATTATCACTTGGTAACGGCAAATGCGCAAATCGCACGATGCCAATATATCTTAACGGATTTTTTCCGTGATGATTAAAAATGTTGCCGGATATTCTAAACGTGCGAAATATTCACTGCAGACGCTTAAGCCTACTACTTAAAAAACAGTTCGAAGGATATATATAGGTTAAAATTTTGGACAAGACAATTACTGTGATTATTTTTAATATTTGGGGACCATTTTTATCTAAATATTAAATTATTTCATTAGTGGCAACTCATATTCCTATGATTGATTTTGAGTTTGAAAAGTTTGAGCATTAAAGGATTAAATTTACAAAAAATATGAACCCGACTACGGAAAAATAAAGGTTTTGATTTTAACAATCTCTTCACGTATACACATTTATACATTTATGTTGACTGCTTCTACTTACAGTATCGAAACTGCAAAAAAAAATAGTTTTTAGTTTTCGTTGTGAAGCTTAGAGCTTTAGTATTATCAAAGTAACGCCTTTTTAAAATGAATAATTAGAAATACTTTCATTTTTCATACATTTGTTTATTGTAATAGAAATAGATATTTCACGTTTGATGATTTATCTTCTTACAGAAATTTGAAATTGTATCAAAAGTAGGAGTTTCGATACTTATAATAGTGCATATGTTCAAATGTACGTGTTCAACAATGAAAATAGCACTTTCGATATTTCCTGAAACTACACAAGCATTTAATACTATTTACTAACACTTTTGAATATCATTGAAATGAAACAATTTTTAATGATAGATTTGTCGCGTACACACGCCTTTCTTAACATCATAAAAAAACGAACTTTAAATAATACTATTAAAAAAAAAACAATTTTTAAAAATATATATACAGAAAACAAATAAAATCATCTCCATCCATCCATCTCATTCAGCCATCTCTGTTTCCTGAGACCTACAATCTTGGAATTTTCAAGGCTAGAGTGAATAGATATCTTCTAGATCGATGAGCTCCATCCTCGGCCACACTGTCGCTTAACATCAGGCGAGTTGGTGGTCAATCGTAGATCTATCTCCTATAAAAAATAAAAAATAAAAACTTCTCAAAAAGTCCACTGGTAGTGGGAAAAGTGGCAAGAATACTGGCAGCATTGCCACGTTGGATGGCAATGCTTACTTTGTCGCGTATATTTTACATTATTTTATGATCAGCCGTTTCGAACACTTTGCAGCATCCATGGTCACATAGTCACAGGTCATAGATGACAGTTGCTGTCATCTAGTCTCACCACTCACAACGAATAAGACAACAATTATCTTATTTGTTATGAAAATTAACAATCGCGAAAACATTAAAAAACATTACTTTTATTTATATATTTTTTCTTAAATAAATTTGTTTAAGGAAATAGATCATCTATATAGTGTTTTTGTGAGAAAAGACGCAACGCAGCATGCATAAGGACGTAGTCAGGTTTTACTTTTACAATCTATAGTTTATAATATAAATCAATGCAAGGTTTTATTAATCTGATCTATTCTACTTCTGTAAATTCAAAGTTACCATTCTTGAACTATTTGCTCATCTATTTATTTTAGTATTAAATAAAATTAAGATCTGAATGTAAAATGACAATTCTAGCCAATTTTTTAATTCTTAGTAAGTAAGTACTATTATAATTATTTTCACATTTATTTCATAGATATTATAATATTTTCAAATATTCTCTGCAGGTAGGTTGCCTAGTATTTAATTTTAGAAATGAAATTTGTTGGCACTTTAGTAATGAGTGTTAGTATAAGATAATAAATATTTGTGGACATTTCACACAACACCATCTAGCCCAAAATAAGCAAAGATTATGGAACTAGATGGCTGATAGAATACATATATACTTTTTTTGTTGTAAATATATACATATGATACATAGAAACACCCAGACACAGAAAAAACATCCATGCTCATCACACAAATGTTTGCCCCGGGTGGGGATTGACCCCACGACCTACGGCACAGCAGGCAGACATACTACCAACTGAGCCACAAGACCAGTCAGATCTTATCTGTGTTTCAAATAAAACATCCTTCGCATATATTATATTTTGTATACGATTTTTTTATTGATTAAAAATAGACTAATAGATTAAATTAAAATTTTTTTAAGGATATAAATCGGTTTTCTACTTGTATTATGATAACAATTAAAGTAATAACAATTTACAATTAAAATTGTTGAACAATGAAAATGTGTAACAATACAAAAATTTTACATGTTTGATGACCTACTTGCAGCGTGACGTTAATTCTACTATTATTAGAATCTTTTGTTAGTATTTTTTACTATTTTCTGTGTTTATTGAAAAGATCAGCTGTGATTTTAAGGGATTGTTTGTGATAACAAGTTTCCTTTATTGTTTGGTGTTAAAGCATTTGTTATGTGTATTTTTTATGTTAAAAATTTTGTTACTGGGATTGGGATATGTGATAAATAAAAATAGAAAAATATATTTTAATAACATGAAAACAATATGTTTCATTGATCTAGGAACCTAAGATAATTCAATATTGCAACTTCACCGCTATATCACTACTAGTGAACCGCAGCGACGTCTCTATGATGAACCGTCACTAGCACTTGACTGTGATTTATTTTAAGAATTAGATTGATGTTATTCATAGAGGTACTATTGGTACTAATATAATTTATATATTGTATGAAATTGGCTAATGTGCAAATCGAGTCTGGCTAATCCTTCACAAAAAGAAAAACTGGGAAAATGCTGGTGGTACCATAATAGATACGATGCTACAGTAGCATATTCTGTATACGTGAGAGTGAATCTTATTTATTTATGCAATAAAAAATTCTGATTCTGATTCTTATTTTTGAATTTAGCGCCACCTACTGACGAGTAGTAATACTAAGTTATGTTTTCAGTAACCATTTTCTTTACTAGATAAGCTACTCATCGCTAGATGTCCCAATATGCCGTAGCAAACTAGCTTGAAAAATATGAAGGTATTACAGTGGTTAAAAAAAAAAAAACTGAATTTCACTTATGCTTTTTTTTAAACTAAATTCGAGAAAAGATAGTTCCGGCCGTACCCGCTGGCTCAAATGGCGGGTGCAAGGCTGTGCCCCCAGATTACTAATGAACAGGAACTAGTTCTCTAAGTCGTCCGTGTGAATAGGTAAGTGACTTTTACAAAATATAGGTAAACACTGCAACTAAGTACCTACCTAATGCGAGCCATGAAGTAGGTACCTACTTGCCCACAGGGCCACAAGCCACATGCATTCAAGCAGTATTACTTTTGTCTTGTTCTTTCTACAGTTGAGTGAGCAAGAGAAAGAACAAAGTAAAATTGAAATAAGATCATTATTAGGATTGTGGTAACTCCTCAAATCACAAACTTGCCATTCTATTATTTACAGGTTACCCTCAATAAGCATTAAGAATAATAATCAGTTGTCGCGGGGGTTTTGCCAGTAAAGTAGGTACCTACCAAAGAGTACTTTGTAGGTAATATAGGGAACGTTTTTTTACAAACAGGAGAAATGAGAAAACTGTTAAGCCTATAAAATATTAACCGATTCCGATAATTCTTACCTAACCTATATAATAAGGTATATGATTGTAAACCATTAATGTGCCTCTACGGTTTGCCTTTTTCAACATTTTGAAATTTATTTTTTTACTACGGTTGGAGTTTTAACGAAATTTTACTAAGGAAACTGTAAAGACAGACAATTATTATTAAATCAGATAAAAAAGAATCACCATGATCGGTTGAAGTTCAGGGGTAGAAATAAGTATAAGTAAGTATTTAAATATTTTCGAAATTTGCAGTCAAATGAGTTATTCAAACAAAATACCTATCTAATCCAAACAACAAACTAATCTAACTAGAAAAAACTAACAGTGTAAAAAGAAAAACAAAATGTAAAAAAAATAATAAGCTAGTTATAAAAACGTTTAAAAATTAATCAATCAGATAACCTCGCACAAATTAGGGTGATCGTGCACTAATCGTCCCGCACCCGCACGCACGCCCGAGGCGACGCGCGCCGTCCCGCGGGACTCCTGTTGACGGATTGGCGCGCGATTGCCGGCGACGCGTGCTTCGCGCCAAACTACACCCTGGCTGCGATAACGTTTGATGTCGCCTGTCATGTCCTATTGAAGAAAGTAAATTTTAGAGCTGTAATATTCCAGAAGAAAGTTACATTCCGAACGCAACGACGTGTTGACATATTCATGACACTGAATAAATAATATCTAATGTACTTTTTGGCAAGCGTGAAGCTTATCATCAGGTGAGCGACTTGTCTTTTTACTCAGTTGCATAGCAAAAAAAAAAAAACAAAAAAAACTACAAAAGGCACACCTGGATATTTCTGGATATAATTATCTGATATAAATGGAAAATAGAACCATAAGTATAGCTTGTTGCTAGTAGTCTCTTTTCGCTAAATAATCATAGTCTTTTATAGGCAATTCTGATGTATGTAGGTATTCTAGTTATTTGTTTTTTTTATAGGTGGTAGTTTTCCAAGAATAATGTTGACTCAAAAAAACCTCTTTCCTCGTCAAAGAATATATAAATCGTTATATACCTACGTCCTCATATACCTACCTATTTAATTTTACAGTTCTAGCATTTCGTACCTTTATTACATTTTTAAACAGTTAAGTTTGCCGTTTTGATCATTACATTTTAAATAGATACTTATCGTATTAAAGCACAGAATTTTTTAAATTACCATTTTATTTGCATTATGTTAACCTGTCCGCCCATAGCCATTTTAGGCAGATTTAATATCTGTGTATCGTATGTTAATTCTGTTTTTAATGGTAATTTTCTTTTATCGAGGCTTAGTGAGGCATTGTAAAGTTTTTTGCGAATTAAAAAAAAATGTGGGCACGCGTTGTGGGGTAGCAGTTTTACATTTGCATATGTAATCCATTTTCTATTTTTGTATGTTGTTTGCCTACGTGTATCGGTAATGTTAATTTGCATTGAGTTAAAAAATGAATTGAAATGACAATTAGTACAAATCATATGATATATGCTCTGTACAGTCCTATATACATATAGATTAAAAGGTATTTCGTTGTTTACCTGATTTTCGTTTCAAACTTAGACATACTATAACAGTCTAACAATTATAATCCGTCTTATAAACACATGTTAAAATCTTATTCACTGAATAAGTACTTGTCACTTTCTGTCAGACGGAACTGTCACTCGCGAAAACGGAACAAAACCCTGTTTATCTAAAATTCACTTATTCAGCGTTTATAAGTAAGACGTTTTAGGTTTAGAAAACTAAAAAACCTCTGACAAAAAAAAAAAAACGATACGAAAAAGACCCGATTTTAATGAAATATAGATAAGAACATTCGATGAAATCCTCAAACTAAGTAGATCAAAATCGGTATATCCATGTGAGAGCTACGATGCCACAAACAGACACAGATACATATGGTCTAAGATCTCGCTATAGGACGACCTTCACCGAGCTGGTTAATGGATGTTTTTTTTTTATATTCAATTAAATATGCCAATAAATATATTGCAAATGGGTTGTCTAAAAAATTTCAGTCCAGAATGATTAATATTTTTTTTTAACTTTTCACTAATTTTTGTTAATAGACAAATTCCTTACCAATCGAAAGTATGAAGCCCATAGAATATGCAAACGTTAGGTTGACTATTTTTTTCCCGTCACAACTCTTGAGTAGGCAGGTATAGGTAAACAGGTAAATCGATACTAGTAACTTGCACCAGTCTGGTTAATGAATTAAAGTTAAATTAAAATAAAGATTATTTACACATAAATATATAGAATTTGTCTATTAACCAAACCAGTGAATACTTTAAAAAAAAAAAAAATTATTAATCATATTCTGGACTGAAATTTTTTAGACAACCATTTGCAATATATTTATTGACATATTTAATTGAATATAAAAAAAACATCCATTAACCAGCTCGGTGAAGGTCGTCCTATAGCGGGATCTTAGACTAATATGCAGATATACAAATACAAAGATACACACGTCAAACTTGTAACATCCCTCTTTTTGGGTCGGGGTTTAATAAAATAGCACCCAGAACTTTCGACATCAACAGTTCAAACCCTGTGTGGCAAGATACTATGATCGTCATTCTCAGAAATAAAATCTTAAATCTCTTCAGGTCCAGGAATTTTACCAGCAACATTACCTTCGCACAGGCTATGCACTGGAAAGCGTAGCGTAGGAAGACCAGCCACATGGTGGACAGACAACCTCATACATACCTCTGACCATGTAGCAGGAAGACGCTGGATGCAGGTCCTTCGACAACAGGTATTTTTTAGAAATCCATGGGGGAGGCCTTATTCCAGCAGTGGACTTCATGTGGCCGAGTCCCACATTAAAAGTTGTTTATTACAATTATGTTACATATTTCGACCCGACTGCAAATGTTTGTATGTTTCTTTAGTTTGATTTGATGTGCTCGGTTTCGTTCTTTACTCTCTGAGTGTCATAGGCAATTTTTTTTTGTAATACTTACCTAAAAAACGCAAAAAATCATAAATGCATTTATTCGTAAAACTAACTTTTTTGTAATAAATAACCTACGAATTTATTATTCGTAGTTTTCTCGTAGCAAATAACGCAATCGTAACTTATAAGTACTAGAAAAAATAGCTTTTCTGCAGTCGGTTATTTTTTTTCTGTAATCTTTATTTTATACAAGATAGATCTACGATTGACCACCAACTCGCCTGATGTAAAGCTGTGGCCGAGGATGGAGCTCGTCGATCTAGAACATATCTATTCACTATAGCCTTCAAAATTCCAAGATTGTAGGTCTCAGGAAACAGAGATGGCGGCAAAGAATTCCATTCTTGTGCAGTAAGCAAGAAGAATGTGTAATGGATATTGCTGAGTACGGATTTTTGGCATTACAACGAGAAATGGGTGGTAATTCGCCTACTTTCTCTAATAACAAGTATCTATTACTTGTTATTCAGGTAAATATAATCATAGACAAATTTCAGCGCACTACATAATTCAGGTTATTTTAGCAAATAACTCACAATATGAGCGACACAGCGGGTGTTCTACACAAACACGGTGTGTTAGGTATTTAGGTAGGTAAAGGGAGGTAGGCGGTGTGATTAATCACGCTGTATGAATATGCATGAGCATTCGGGCCTGTCAGAGAGGCGCCTTAAATATGAAATTAAACATGTAAGCGTATCTGCATACATAATACATGATGTTTCAACGTTGATTTTGTTTTAAAGATGTTGAATTAGGGACTGCTAGCGGTAGGTTGTTATGGTCGTTAAGCTAGGCATTTTACTCTAACGCTCTTAGTGCACAGTGGCGGTTCCAAGAATTATGTCCATGGCAGTGCAATCGAAGATGGTGAGCATACCTTACCTGGAATGGGAATTGACTCTTATGTTTCGTTTGCAATATGTTTAATTTTATTTGTGGATACAGAATCAGAATTTTATTTTGTTGAACATGATAGTATATCTATAACTTATTACAAAATAATATACAAGATGGGTTTCAAGACAAAAGTTCAAATAAGCCTACTATAAATTGTGCTATTTTTTATAATCGCTTAAAATTTTATGTCACACTCTTAAGCAAGATAAAAAGTTAAAAACGGCCGCGGAGCGAATTTTACATCGCTATAAGAGTTGAGAGTAACCCCGCTGGTTAGTAAAAAACTTGGCATCCTCAATGATCTTAAAAAAAACCGGCCAAGTGCGAGTCGGACTCGCGCACGAAGGGTTCCGTACTGTTATTTGACATATTGACATTATTTGACAGGCCTCATGGCTCAGTGGTAGTACGACTGCCTTTTGAGCTGTAGGTCATGGGTTCAATCCCCACCCAGGGCAAACATTTGTGTGATGAGCATGGATGTTTTTTCTGTGTCTGGGTGTTTCTATGTATCATATGTATGTATTTACAAAAGAAAGTATATATTTATTATATCAACCATCTATTTTCCATAGTACCTACAAGCTTGGCTTAGTTTGGGCTAGATGGTGTTATTGTGAAATGTCCACCAATATTTATTTATTTATTATATCTAAACGGCAAAAAAAATCATGTCTGTTATATGGGTAATTCACTAATACGTTGTTCAGCAATCGTCAAGCCAAGTCAGAGGCCTTTCGGCGGCTTAATAACTCTGACAATAGGGCTGGCCACTCAGTCTATACGAACTTACTTACTTACTAATACGAGAAATATTCATTTAAATATTCATTTGGGACATTAAAGTGCTCATATTTTTTTACGCTCGCACATTATACGTAAGATATGCGACAACATGGCCGCAGACTCTGCCCCCCCCCCCCCCCCCCCCCGAAATTAATTCCTGGCTACGGCCCTGGCGTGACTAAAATTCGAATTCCTGAACATCTAGTTAGGTACTGGGTGTTTAGTACCTTCGGCGGCTTAATAACTCTGACAATAGGGCTGGCCACTCAGTCTCTATACGAACTTACTTACTAGTACCTTAATACAAAAAAAAAAAAAAAAACAAACAAGCAAATTGTTGATTATTTCAATAAAAGTTTAAATTATTAATTGACGGAAAGTTAAGTTATTATAAATGCATTGAGATACAAGAGGACTACATTTTAAAATAATAAAAAAAATACATGTGACTATTTTTGTTTTCATACCTATAACGAGAACTTATTGAACGCCCTGCGCATATGTAGGTTCTATTTGTATGTTAGAAATGAGTTACTTCTTGTACAAAATATTGGTAAGTAGGTAACATGAAAATAGAACCACAAAATAAAATTAAAAATTAAAGTACACAGAAATGCAAATCGAATCACCGAAAAACAATAGGCCGCGTACACACCGACCGCCCCGCGAACAAACACGGAGAAATTACAGCCGCGGCCACCGTTATTATTTCTGGCGCGCATTATCATCTAAATCGCATCGCGCCACCATTTACGGTGTTTAGGTATTTGCGCACTATTGTTAGTGGCGTTGTGTATAAAATAAACATTTGTTATGGCGGAAGGGACGCGCACAATATCGGCGCGCGTATATCCCGCATTACCATTAGAATGGAGGCGTGTGATGTATGGCCGGTGCTCGCTGCTCGTGTGCCCGCCGATGCTTTAATGAACGGTTTGGGAGCAGTTATTAACAATGAAACAACCGCTGGTTAGTATGGGATCTGCGGAAATGCTAGTTTCTGTAAGTGTTAGTAGAAGTTTATGTCCTTATTACAATAGGTGTTCTAATCTCTGTTGGGAAAGTGTCAAAGCTTGTTTTCCAAAACTATAAATGCAGATTTTATCTGTCTATGCCGTGGTTCTTAAGTGGTGGTCCGTGTATTTCTAATGGTCCCTAACCCCTAACAGCATCTGAAGTGATCCGCAAAGTCATTAAATGTTTAATAGACTTTTATTTTTAGATGATTAAAAATTAAAAAAAAAAAATGTACTCGTTGTACCCGCGCATTCGTGAAAGAGCTTGTAATAAGAAAATAATTCCTATTTTTGACCAACTTCCAAGAAGAAGGAGGTTCTTAATTCGTCTATGTTTTTTTTTGTATATTTGTTCAGCGATTATTTCGCCATTTCTGAATTGTTTTTGATGATTCTTTTTGTTTGGTAGGTAATACCTCAGAGATGGATTCATATCAATTTTATCAAAATCTGTTTACTACTTAGTTTATTATAACAAAATAACTGAAAAAATGTCATCCAAATAAACGAATTGCCTAGTAGTCGGTTTATTTAAGTTTTGTGAACTAGTGTTCTACTAATTGACTCAGATCGGCATTGTCTCTTTTGAGCAAAATATATTACTTAAATCAGTTCAGGCATTTTATTAATTAGTTTGACACATTTAGTATAATAGACCATGACGAAATATATTTTTCTTTCTAAATGGTTAAGATGAAGTGTTATAAATCTTACTTCTTACCTGCACCAGGCTTTCGTTTGTCTACATGTCTTTCGTTTTTCTTACTTCATAAAATTTTAGTGATGACGATGGATATAATAAAAGATGATGAAAATATGTTTATTTTCATAAACATATTATTTTAACATTTTTGTACTTTTTACATTAGGTATATTATTTTGTCTATGCGAAGTGACAAACCCTGCATGGTGTCGGCGATGTTTGAATCGCTCATACGAATTACTCAGTTCGTATGAAATCGATTGCGAGTGATTCTGATTTTGAGCATTTTGGAATCACTCGAATTATAGGTTGCAAGCAGCATTGCTGTCATATTTTTTCACAGATAAAAACAAACCTAGCTGTCAAATTCTCTATTGATAGAATAAGAATTATGATTTTGAGCATTTTGGAATCACTTGAATTATGGGTTGCAAGCAGCATTGCTGTCATTTTTTATCTGTCAAATTCTCTATTGATAGAATAAGAATTCGAGTGGTTATAGTTAGGAGCACTCGTTGCGTTAGTGAGTGATGTGATTATTCAAATATTCCACTTTTCTGATTTCGCTCGAATGTTAGACAGTTACGTATGCGAAATCTTGAAGCGAGTGATTTAATATTTGCACTCCTGGTGGTGAAATTTACTGCTTCTATACATAACTGTCGGTATTCTTAGTGGATGAGTCCGATTCAAGTTTGGCTTATTATAAATTTTTGCAAATAAGTAACGAGATAATCAAATCCACAGACCTGAGTAACATTTATAGCTCAGCATCATTAAAAATTCTGGGTTCATTGTACAGCAGCCATTGTAATATTGAACCTAATTGGTGAAACATTTATGCCCTACCAGCAGGGTACAGAGTTTTACAGGTACGAGTATAATTGATATTTAGTAAATACGTATACACATGCAAGTACGAGTAGGTACCTAATACTTAAGAAATAACAAAACCGATAACTCGATTCCGAGTATTTTCCTATATGCTCAACAAACAAGGACCAATTGAAACAACAAAAGGAGTTAGGTACACTCGAAACAATTAATGCAATCTGAGAATGTTTGCTCAGAACAAGGGTCGTCACTGATCAAATCTAAACTGAATTTACACGGGGCGTTGCGTCGGATGACACGAGCTTTAAATGAGAGGATAGTTCTAGAATAAATACTGGAAGAGAGTTCTACGATCGCGCGACGTCGCCGCGTGGCGATCGCGTGCTCGCCGCGTGCCAGCGCCTCTGTGCACCCGCCTTTATCTGCGAACAATATTTTGGCGCGAAAAGGGCATTTATAATTCGAACAGGAAATATTACACGCTAATTTTGTCACATTTCGGAATAGATTGATTCTGCGGCGGCGCGTTGGGATTACGTTATTTATGGATTTTAGTTTCCCTCTACTTAATGACTAGCAATTTTGCGGTTAGTTCCCCTCGTATTGTAAATATTGATTGTTTAAATTTACTAACGTGTGAAAATATATGATTTATTTGGTTTGGACAATAATTATCATAATACCTATATATAAATAAATCATAATTTTCATATGTGTCTATATGGACTGAATTTGATCTCTATATACTTACATATATATAAAAATCAATTGCTGTTCGCATGGGCGTAGCTATAGCTTTCTCATGGGGGGGGTCCGTGGGTACAAAAATTTATAAAAATATACCTATTTGCCTCTTTATTTGCGCAGACTATACGCAGACGAGTACTAGTTTCTAAACATCAATGTTTATATAATTATAATCATTTTAAAATTATGAGTATTACATTTAAATACACGAAAATTATATTACGGACAAACGTATAACTGTAAATAAAGTGTAAAAGTAACGTCGGAACAATATTAATTCATATTAAACTAGAGGTACCCTATGACTTCACCCGTTTTAACGAGCGCTCAGCCTTTGCATGACTCAAGTAAACAAAAACATACATTATAAGCATACGCGAGCGAAGCGAGCGCGAACATTTTAGTAGTGTTTTTATGATTTATTTCTCGTATTAGTGAGCCCGCAGTATTTCCATGACAAAATAGTACCTAATAATGCGCGAGCGAAGCGAGCGCGAAAATTTTTAAGGTTTATAAATTAAAATCTTGGAAATAATTTAATTCATTGATCGTGTTAGAAAGTGGCCCAGATGAACCAAACAAGTATAAAAGTGTTTAAAAAAATTAAATATCCGACTGGATGAGTAAGACTGACTTACGCTATCAAAAAATATAAATATAACCATTTGAATGCATTGATTTCAAATTTAAGCACGGCACTTTAAGAGTCTTGTTCAATCTTTTCGAAATTATTAACGCAATTTTTTTTTTAATGTAAAATTGGCTTGGATCGAATTAAATTTTTCATGGAAGATTTGTGTTTTTTTTTTACGTAAGATAGATCTACGACTGATCTCCAACTCGCCTGATATTTAGCGATGTTATTTTCTAGTTTTACGAACGAAGATCTTTTTATAAGTTCATTCAGTCGTTATATATCTTCAAAAATATGGGCATGCGTGAGCGATCGCTTCGCTTTGGCGCGCGAAAAATATTGAAGCAAAATAAGTAAACTTTAAAAAAGAGCAAGGATTTTTCATAATTGCCAAGATATTTTGGGGGAAGGTAGGTTGAAAAACTAAAAAAACTAAAAAAACACTTGTTTATTACGAAATAGTGCGTTAGTGATTACGAAAAAACATTTTATTTTTATTTTTGAAAGAGATGTATTATGATTACAAAAAATATAGCCTACTTATGACACTTTGGAAACGAAGACGACTATAATGACACATCAACCTCGCACATCAAAATCCGTCAAACCATTCAGGCTGTCATATAGAAACATACATACATACCTGCATACATACATACACTCGAAAAACATTACCCTCCTTCTTACGCAATCGGGTAAAAATATATAGTTTCCATTTGATATACGCGTTTGTAGTATGCGCGGGCGAAAGACGAACATGGGTCCTATTGCATCTCTTTAGCTAAGCTGTAGTTATGCAGACACATTACCGCACATTAGGTTTTTATATATATTTTGTAACATGCGTGCCATCCGCGATACCTATTCCGGAATTTAGACAGCACTTCATTTTTTTTTTCGGCCAATGCCATGGGGGGGGTCCGGACCCCCTGGACCCCCCCCTTATATACGCCCATGGCTGTTCGTTTGTCTCGCTAAAACTCGAGAACGGCTGCGCCGATTTAGCTGATGTTGGTTTTGAAATGTTTGTCGTATTCCAGGGAAGGTTTAAACGTTGAGAAAATATCGGGTCCACTCATTGATAGGTGATACGAAGTACGCCGAGTCATCTAGTTTGAAATAAACGATTATTACCTATTATTAATACGTACTTATATTGTCTTATATACTTACTATATGTTACGTACTTGCCTAGACGAATATTTTTTAATTAGACGTTATTTGTCTAGCATAAATTCGTTCGACATCGTATAGATCTTCACTAGCTTCGCTCATTACGTTCCTGATAATTGTTGTATAAATAAATAATAATAATTACACCTACCTCAATAACCTAACCTAGGTTCAGACAGACTACCTGTACCTACAAAGACGCCGTATGCTTTATAGGCGTAATAAATTGAATAATAACAAATAGCTCTTAATTACCCGGCTCAGTATATCTGCCGTGACGCGGGAGCAGCGACACTAACGGCGATAGTTGCTCCACTCATGTCGTAAATTCAATTCTAATTATATGTAGTGGAAGTAACTACCATTACGAGTACATGACGGCGTGCAGGGTGCGGGGTTATTCCCATGATCAACGGAATTCATTAAGTTGGTATTTTGTTTTTGATTTAATCTCGCTTTTGGTAAAAGTAAGTAAGTTCGTATAGACTGAGTGGCAAGCTCTATTGTCAGAGTTATTAAGCCACCGAAAGGCATCTGACCTGGCTTGACGATTGCTGTTTTTAAGAACAAACAACCGGGACCTATAATTTAAAGTGTAATCAGACCCACGGATAATTCGCTTTGGTAATTTGTTGATTCGATGTTTTCTAAGGTTAGCGCGATTGTTATGTACTCATTGAAATTAAACAAATAACTATAGACACGCGTTATATAGAGTAGAACCAATCTAAGACTGAACGGTCCTCCACCAAAATAAATTATTTGAATGTGTGAGAGTTAATTCCAATTCTATTCTATTCATTTCCAATTCTAGTCCAGTCAGAACCAATGTGATAATTGGGATTGGTGGGATGGATGTGTTTATTTATTTAATTTATAAATGTACTATCCTTAGATACAGGTATCCTATTGCGATAGTTCAAGTGAACATGCTAGTCTACCATATTTATTGTCTATATTCACAAGATTTGCATGTGTGCGTATTACATTGGGGCGTTCAGTTTTAGAATGGTCGATCTGTACCAAGAATTTTACGCGAGTCTATTGAAATAAATTTTACTCTAAGGCTATAAACACTAAATAAATGAAATTTGACTGGTAGATGTGTTTTGTAAGCCGCTACAATATGCTCTAGTAAATTTTTCAAAAAAGAGAAAAATGGGGGTGGCACTACATTATATAAAGAAGGAATGTTTTTTTTTCAACTCCACACCATCGGAGGTTATCATAGATTGGTTGAAATAAGACTAATGTTTCATATATCATTTTATTTTCAGATAAGATGTTTGCCAGATGTACACTATCTCATTCACGGGACTCATGTTTTCATCATTAGCGGTCTTTAAAGATGAAAAAATGAGTCCTCCGCCCTCCCCTGTATTTCCAAACTATTAGACCTAGAAATTCGTGATTAATCATACCTACATAGTTGTAGGTTATATAAAGAAAATGGTTGTCTGTAAAGTCGGGTTACGGACGATAGTTTAACGTGACAACGTCATAACAAAACATTGATGAAATGCAAACGTTACAATGAGCGTAACGGGAGAATGAATCATCCTTTTTCGTCCGTGCAGCCGGCGTTCATCGATTTATTAGACGTTATCACGTCAAAAAACAGTGAAAATTATTTTGAACACTATAATAATAACAACAACAACAAAAACAATTTTTGATATAGTGATAAATATGTAAAAACACTTAAGTTGTTGTAGTATAAACGTAATTATAACCTTTGCAAAGTGATGTAAACAAACAATATTGGCCTAGTGGCTTTCTTTTAGATTAGGTACAGCATGAGTTACGGAACCCTACAATATGCGTGTCTCGACACGGTCTTGGCCACTTTGAATTTCCTTCAATCTAAAAAGATTTTTACATCCTAGTAAGAATAACACTTCTGATAGTGTGTTCTATAGGTAAACTTCTAATCACCATGGCTTCTTGTTTTACTGCTTCTCAGCTTAATTATATGACGTTAGTTTAACTATCTCAAAAGTACTTAATTAAGGAGCTAAGGATACAGTGGCTGTCGTTACGGATCTGAGCACCTTTAGAAACGGTTTTTTTAAAATAAATAAATATTTATGGACATTTCACACAACACCATTTAGCCCAAGCTAAACAAAACTTGTACTATGGAACTAGATGGCTGATAGCATACATACTTTTTTTTTGTAAATATAAACATCCGTGCTCATCACACATAATATGTTTGCCGTGGGTGGCGATCGAACCCACGACATCGTACTACCACTTAGCCATGAGCCCTGTCATAGGTAAGTTTATAGATAAACACTTAAAAATAATTTTGAAAACAGAAGTTTTCAGTAGGTAACATAAATTTCTTCTTGTATTCTTGTTATTGTTGTAATCTTCATGTATTAATAAAAAAAAATATATATATATAATGTAAAGCTTAGAACACACTTTCATTGAGAGCTTTATACCTATAGTGCCATCTATCGGCAATTAAAAAAATTATTAAAACCCTTATTTTAACAGTTACCATAATGCGAGCGACGCGCTCGTCTCGTCACTACAAAACAATTTATGTAACGATCAAATTCACTAAGAAATGAAAAACTTTCGCTCCATTAAAAGATAAACATCTCAATTTGTGAAGTTCCGAAAACATTCCAACTCTTCTATCTGAAATTAATTAATAATTAAGAATGGGTCTCGTTCAAGAAATCTTTTAATTTGAAAGAGCTCGCTTGATGGATCACTACTCAACTGCCGAAGGAGGATATAAATAAATAAATAAATAATAATAAATATTTGGGGACATTTCACCATCTAGCCCAAATTAAGCAAAGCTTGTACTATGGAACTAGATGGCTGATAGATTACATATATACTTTTTTTTGTAAATACATACATATGATACATAGAAACACCCAGACACAGAACAAACATCCACACTCATCACACAAATGTTTGCTCTGAGGGGGGATCGAACCCACGACCTACAGCTTAGCAGGTAGACATACTACCAACTGAGCCACAAGGCCAGTCAATGTTTTTCAGTTATGTTTTTCGAGTGTATTTAATATTCTTTGTCTCCTGTTCAAAATGGTAGGGACAAGTAAATAAAAAACACAACTTACAGGAGAGCTTTATAAATAAAATAAAAATATATACATCTTATATACCTATTTCTTCTCCATCAATATACCTATTTCTTCTCCATCAATATACCTATATTTTCTAGCTAAAGAGAATGATGTCACATGTTTTAAAAAGACTTCTATTTTATGTTGTGAAAAATGAATTCAATACTTATACGGCGTATAAGTATTGTTGAATTATGAACTTATGAAGTTAGCTAAGAAATTATATCACGCGTTGACAAAAACGAAAAATGGCTCCCGTGAACACATGCGCGCGCCCTGTTGGCTTGCAACCGACTAAGGGGTCGCGGGAGGGTAAAGCTTAGCGTGCGCTGACCGACGGCTTGGTACGAAGGATGATCTTTAAGAAACACCGGTAGTCCATATTACAGAACCAGTCCATAATTGGCGCACTTACTCTACCTATCTGAATACTTTATAAAGGTGTGACTTAAACCATGCGTAGTATCAGGTTAATATGCATAATATAAGTACAATTCGGTGAAATAGAAATTGAGTTATTTTATTTTAAGAATATCTTTAGTAAAATTTCTTATATTTTTGGGATTATACATTAATACTTAATGACGGATCACAGACGCTGTTGTGTTCCAAACGTCAGGTCATAAAATTATGTAAAATATACTCGATAAATCCATTATAAGTGGTTTAATTTACATGAATATTTTTGCTTTATTGCTATTTAATGTGCAAGAACGGATGTCAAAAACAAAATTCTGGAAATCAGTCATATAATTATATTTTAATGCTTAAAGAGCTTATAAACAATACCTATCGAGAAATAGAAAATTTAAAATTGTGTTTTAATTTAACTTAGATTGAATCTTTTAGCTCAGTATTAAACTGATATATTTTTAAATGGTTAAATACAAAATCATTAGTACAACTGCTAGGTGTACTATCTCTGAAACTAATAGAGATGTCGGCACGGTATTTAGACCAAAATATCGGGGATTTTTTCTTAGTTTAAAAAATAGATGGGCAAAATAGATGTCTCTATAATTCTCAATCTAAGCAAGGCTTGTCAAGCTTGGCAAGCGGTGTCATGCGAGTTTAAATAAAAAACTTTAAGCTCGTTATTGTTGGTATAATATGGGTATCGGTCAATTCATAACACTTTGGTCGTAAATTTTGTTTTAGTCCATGTGATAGTAATCATTGCTCACAGACGTTAATAACAAGACATCAAATTCTATACCTATCCACAGATATACGTAAGAATGTATGTGCATGCGACCGAGAAAGTCTGAAATCTCCACTGTTGCTTTCTGTACTCCTTCCCAACACCTTCTTGTCAAAGCTATACCTCATTTAAATAGCTACTGTTGAATTAGGTTAAAGCCTTCATCTCGGCACAAAGATCGCCTCCATTGTGACGGCGAATCTGAATCAGCATAATTTCCATTAATTAAAGCAATGAAATGATTAATAATGGGGATTTCGTGCCTACGCCGTTTTTGGGGTTGCCATACATTTTGCAACGGAACTGTAAGATGTGGTTACCCGACTGCGTTATAAAGAGGGTAAATTTTAATAATTCTTTATTGTTAGAATTCTGTACTTAGAAAAAAAAAACCTTATATAATCCTATATATATCCCTTCGTTGTCCGTCTGTTCTCTTCGTTGTCTGTATAATTGGTCGGTGCTCTTTATTTGAAAGGGACGCTTTATAAAGATATATTTTTATATTATTTATTTTATATCGGAACTCGGCGGTAGTGGAGGCCCTGAATACGAAAATTAGTTAAATCATTTATGTACCTCATAGTACCCAGAGTACTCACACTCGCTTAAAGGCTTCTTCTTGCGGCGGCGTCGTGTGGCGGGTCGCCCTCTTCCTCAAACATGGCTGAGGAGAGCGATGGCTGGCACATGCGTCAACTCGTGAACGGGTGCTGCTTGCGGGAGCTGGACTGCTCGGCGTACACACGCATGCATGTTCGTTAAGTGTTAACATATCCGTCTTCCTCTTATATGCTAGTTAAAAGAAAGTCAACTTAGTTAAAATATAAAATGTATTAGTTTATAAAAGGCACGGACACTGGAGTGTGTGGAGCTCAAATTTTTTAAATAAAAAAAAAGATATATTTTTGGTTCAGTAGTTTTTCAATCATTTTTAATTTATGAATAGGTCGTTTTTAGGGTGTCCGCTCATTGAAAACAATTTTCGTAGACATAAACGTATATTTATTTATGGAAGACACATAATATAGGTAGACAGTAAGCAACAAAAATAAAATACGGTACAATATACGTATGATGTTTCCGCGACAAA
Organism: Lycia hirtaria; assembly: GCA_947563715.1. Lineage (NCBI taxonomy): Eukaryota > Metazoa > Arthropoda > Insecta > Lepidoptera > Geometridae > Lycia > Lycia hirtaria. The sequence goes on from OX387378.1 coordinate 40,824,747, forward strand.
CAAAATAGAAAAATACAAAATAGTGTATTGTCCAAATATACACAATTAAACCTATTTGAAAACCCTGACTGCTACTTTAGCGGAAGCTGTGTTACAATCAGTGTCTGCTACGGAAATTAGGAACCTTAAACATTACTATTTAATATCAATCAACAACCAAATAGAGAAAAAGTGCGCAAATGTGAGTTTATGTGTGGTAGTGTGTCAAACCGGCCCAAGCTCAGCATACTGCTGGCTGCAACAGCCAACGCTGATCTTCCACTGGAACCGAGCTATAGAGACAGATAACCTTTAGTTTCTTATTCTTACTAACACTTCTTCTTATGGAATTCTTTGCCGCCATCTCTGTTTCCTGAGACCTACAATATTGGAATTTTCAAGGCTAGAGTGAATAGATATCTTCTAGATCGAAGAGCTCAATCCTCGGCCACACCGTCGCTTAACATCAGGCGAGTTGGTGGTCAATCGTAGATCTATCTTGTATAAAAAAAAACTTCTTAAAATGGTCTGAAATGGTCTCAAGCTAGGTAGGTAGGTAAGTTAAAAAGAAAAATCTTGTCTTCCCGCAACAATGTATGTATATTAGCAATATTTAGCAAAATTTACAAAGGTCACGGACCCCGGTGTCTGTGAGCTAAAAATTAAATAAAAAATGATCTGAAACAATGGTCACCCCACTCCGAGACGTGCAATGGTCGTGATTTCGCCAAAATATTATCTACCAAGTTCCTCTATATTAGAAAATTAAACGAGCATCGAACGGCTAAGGCTTTGAATATTCAAAGGGAATAAATTAGGTAAGTAAGCGCCTAAACAAAAGCGTCCAAACAAATTGCCGGCGGAAATTATGAAGCCCTATTGTTTATGCACGGAAAATATAAATACTTACCTAGATTATAATAAGTAATTAATTATTTTGTGCGTAGAGGCTGTCTATAGATGTTTTGTGATTAAGTATAAAATAGTAAATTGCGGGCGGCGAATTTCTTAGACTAAGAAGGCATTCAAACTTCATCATTATCATTATCATAGCCACAAGAAGTCCACTGCTGGACATGCCTCCCCCGTGGATTTTTAAAAAGACAGATTGGAAGCGGCTTGCATCCAGCGTCTTTCTGTCATTTCGATATGGTACATTTTTGGAGATTTTGAAGATTCTATAGAGAAATAAACTGAATATACGAAAAACCACAAAAAATAGTTTTCAAACATACAAAATTGTTTTACACAAAAAATAATTCTAGATAATAATTATAGTTTAAAATACAGAAACAACCAACTTCAAAATACGCAATTTCATTTACTTGATATTTTTTCCAATTATTTGTTTTTAAAACGAAACTAATTATCTGATTTTGCTGAAATTTCTATTGAATCAATCTGAATGAATATCTGTTCAAATAAAAAATTATATAAATCGGTTTCTAAATTATTGAGATATGTGGAAACAAAAAGAAGAACCTCTATATATATTTTATCTTTTAAGATTTAATTTAAGATTCCGTTGAGATTGACTACCTAGGTACATTTCAAAATAAGTATTAAATACAATTAGATATAGATAAATACTTATATCCGAAAATGTAATGCATTATAATGTATAAATAAACGTAATTTAAAAAAATAAACCGACCTCAAACTGAATAGAGAGAAATAACACAAAGAAACTCAATACTGAGCATCTACCTAAGGAGGTACGTAAACCAACAATTTTTTACCGAGTTCAAAAAAAGGAGGCTATCAATTCGACCTGTATCGTGTTATCGTTCATCGCAACTGCAGAGCAGTGTCTACACTTTATATTTCAATTGTTTGACAGACAGTGACATGAAACGTGATGAGCTATGACGACCGTTTTAACCGACTTTAAAAAAAGGAGGTTATCAATTCGATAACAACCTCATACAAGTGGCAGGAAGACGCTGGATGCAAGCCGCTTCCAATCGGTCTTTTTGGAAATCCATAGGGGAGGCCTATGTCCAGCAGTGGACTTCTTATGGCTGAGATGATGATGATGATGATGATCAATTCGATCTGTATGTTTGTAATATTGTCAGAACTGCGCAATATTTGTATATGTTAGTCTATACCAGTTTCTAAACATGTGTGCCAAATTTCATAAGTGTATGTATGTTTGTCCACGTATTATGCAGAAACTAGAAGTCGTATTGCAACAAAACGATTAAATACTATTAAAAATGAATAAATAAAAGTAATTTAAAAAAATTAAACCGATTTCAAACTGAAAAGAGAGAAATAACACGAAGAAAACTAATACTAAGCGTCTACCTAAGTAGGTACGTAAACCAACTATTTTTGAGGTCGGTGTCTGTATAGGACTTACTTGATTACAGTTTAGGTCCTGACACCGACCTCAAAAATAGTTGGTTTACGTAGGTAACTTAGGTAGACGCCTAGTATTGGTTTTCTTCGTGTTATTTCACTCTTTTCAGTTTGAATTCGGTTTATTTTTAAAAAATTACTTTTATTGAGGTCGGTGTCAGGACCTAAACTGTCATCAAATAAGTCCCATAATTTTTGTAATACGACTCCTAGTTTCTGCGTAATACGTGGACAAACATACATACACTTATGAAATTTGGAACACATGTTTAGAAACTGGTATAGACTAACATATACAAATATTGCGCAGTTCTGACAATATTACAAACATACTGGTCGAATTGATAACCTCCTTTTTTTGAAGTCGGTTAAAATTAAAAGAAAATCCGTGATAAATATATTGGTTTGGAGTTGTTTCTCTTTCGCGAAACGACTATTCGTATAGAATTTGGCGATATGGCTGAAAACATCATCGTATTTCATGTGAAAGTTATACGAGATCTTTGATAACGTAATGGGAATGTCAATGTAGTTTTTTTAGAACACACCTATTTGAATTTTGCACTTTTAAGAGCAAATAAATTGGAGTTTCTGGCAGCCTAGTCGGGAGACCGTCTGACTTGCGATCCGCAGGTTCTGGGTTCGAATCCCGTGGCACGCACCTCTGTCTTTCGAAGTTATGTGCGTATTGTTGATTGCCGCCAACTTCAAACGGTAAAGGAAAACATCGTGAGGAAACCTACATGTTTGAGAGTTCTCAATGATCTTGAAGATGTGTGAAGTCTGCCAACCCGCTCTTGGCCAGCGTGGTAGACTATAACCTTACCATTCTCACAATGAGAAGATGGCTCGCGCCCAGCAGTGGGAAAGTTTGTACAAACTGGGCTGTTAAAAAAATACCGGACAAGTGCGAGTCAGACTCGCCCACCGAGGGTTCTATTTACAATTTTTTTGTGATTAAATTAAAAATGTCCATTTTCGGATTTTTTCCTATATGTGTACTCTAACACAATACTTCTTGCCAAATTTCAGAGTTCTAGGTGAACGGGAAGTACCCCATAGGTTTTGATTCCTCTGTGAGTGTCGAAATGTGCGTTTTTTACGACATATTCGGCTGTAACTTTTTTTTACAAAAACTGAGAAATTTTATTTTTCTTTCTGCAGCAAGATACTATGAATATGCGTATATGGTTTCAATTTCAACTCGATACCTTCACGCGTTCCCGAGATAAAGATCTTGACACCCGGACGGACAGACGGACAGACGGACAACAAAGTGATCCTATAAGGGTTCCGTTTTTTCCTATTGAGGTTAGCATTCCTATTAAAATTAGCATGCATCTTTATTGCTTGACAATAAGGTATAATTAAAAAATACGTCTTCTATCAGATGTCATAACAAGTATGCTATTGTTAATCCCTTATGCATGCTTAGCTTTTATCTTTGACGCAAGTATTTTTTATTTCAGCGCAGATAAATGAAGAATAAACATAATAATATCCGCGGAAACGCAGAGGCGACGATAAGTTTAGATTTACAACGAATTGTGTTTGTTTTCAATCTTTGTTAAGCTGGGTTCACAGCTATATATACGTATTTTTTATACACACATCACGCGTTTTTATAGAGTAGTAATTATTGCCATTTACAATACACTTTTTTGAAATCCATGGGAGGGGGCGGGGGGTTGTGGCTGAGATGATGATGATTATTGGTAGACTGCGCTTGTTTGCCAATTCGCTTATTTGATTAATGCTGCGGTTCACGACTGACAAAAATATATCCCAACATTGCTATAACATGTTTTCTTTAACGTTAACGTTAATAGCCTAACATGCTGTCATTGCATTTGCTAAATTCCATACCTAATGTTGTCGTTGTACTGTCTAATTTCCATATGTGTGAATTTATTATAATTTTAGAATACGCTGATAAAATTCTTTTTTTTTTTTATTATTATCAGCCCTGTTTATACAAACTGTCCCACTGCTGGGCGCGGGTCATCTTCTCATTGTGCGAAGGCTTAGGCCATGGTCTACCACGCTGGCCAAGTGCGGGTTGGCAGACTTCACACGTCTTCAAGATCATTGAGAACTCTCAGACATGTAGGTTTCCTCACGATGTTTTCCTTCACCGTTTGAAGTTGCCGGCAATCAACAATACGCACATAACTTCGAAAAGAGGTGCGTGCCGCGGGATTCGAACCCAGGACCTGCGGATCGCAAGTCAGACGGTCTCCCGACTAGGCTGCCGGAAACTTATCGATACATTAAATTTAGAAACATTTTGCGAAATTCCATGAGTACTTAAATTTTAGTCTCAAGATGAGAAGTATGGTTATGAACAGAAGAAAAGAAACATCCACTTTCGTATTTATTTACGAAATAAGAAAAAACTCCCGCCATTTTCGTAACTGGTTATGATAACGTAAAATTGCTTTTGTTGCTGATTATGAAACGAAGTAATGAATAGGATTAAGTAAATATTACTTTTTAATAACTGGTTACCAAACAGTTAAAGAAAAGTCTATTTACAGAAGTACCACAGCTTACCTACTATATGGGAACATCAGCCCATTCTGTCATAGAATATTTTCCAGTCATATTAATTTTTTACTCTATATTTTTCATAGTCATAGCCATCCAATTACCCAATTAAAGGCATTTATTTTATTTTGAATTTAAAAATACCTCTCAGTCTTGATATTGATTTTATTGATGTCTACCAAACGATCGAATCTGACAAGAAAAATCTTCAAGTGATATAGCTAGGGTTGCCACCTTTTTTTCTTGCAGTTAAAGTACATTGATTATTATAGGTAAGAAAAAAAGTACAAAGTATTACAATAAAGTACAATTAGTTTTTAATAATTATATTTAAAATATTATTTTTGTTGCTTTTTGCAGTTTCGAAACGTTTACCGAAAAAATATGACTAAACTTTTTTAAAATCACAAAAAAATCAAAACATGCGCAATAAAGTATTTTCGTGTACTTTATTGTTCTCATAAAGTATAGAGTACAATTACCTGAGAAAACGTACAATACTTTATTATAAAGTATGGGTGGCAACCCTAGATATAGCCGTCCACCGTTCAATGCTGTAGACCCGTCTTTATTGCATTCATATCAAATACCTACTGAACTACTTTATTTACACTTGATGGATCGTCAATTTGAAGAATACGGGTGACTTCAAATTAACCATCGATCAAATTTAATAGTCTGATCTCCAAGAATTGTAAGTTTGTCAAAATCATATACATACTACTTATACTTTTTTTTTTAAACGCTTCGTATATATTATAAATTTATAATACACACTTCAATAATCTGTCAAATCCAAATTCAAGTTTTGATAAATAATTAGCATCTGTCATAAAAACCGTATTTCATATTTGGTAACCTGTCTATGATCCAAAATACATTTGTTTGAATCTTATTTATCAGAATCCGTCTCAAATTACGTCATTATTAGGTTTGGTTCGTTAGGTTTTCGATTTATTATATCCATAAACCTGATTATTAAAAAAGATTTAGTTATCAGATATATCAATTATTACTTTAGGTTTCTATTTATTATAGACATAAGTTTCCGTATTACAAACTTGTAATACGGAAGCTTATGTCTATAAGATTCGGTTATCAGAGCAGTTGTCAAAGTATAAACGTTCGGAATTTTGATAAAATATCTCTTGTCAAAATACGTATACTTATTTCGTTTTCGGGAAAATGATATTCGGCATTTCGTAAATAATTCGGATTATGTATGCATGCATATTTTCCTATACTCGTACAGAGTAAAACAGACTAGTGACAATATGGTAGGTATGAGTAGGTACTAAAGTTATTATGAGTTTCGTTTTCTACATCTATTTATAGCAGTATGATGTTCACGGTCAAGTTCACCGAGTGACAGAGATGGGATTATGTTCTTACTGCTAATCTAGTTGTAATCTTCGAGCGGCATCGCTAACGTGCCAACGACGCTAGACGACGACAACTTTACGTCACTGTGCTAAGTACTACTTCCCTTATACTTCCTGTGAAATGAAATGAATTGATTTTATGGCAGATGTTTTACATTCGTAATAAATGACATTAGATTTAAAATTAAATTATCAAAGAGAAATAAATTAAATCGCAAAATTTAATTTACTTAATTAATCGTAAATTTTAAATAAAACTAAATAGTTGCAAATGAACTGATTCAAATAAATATACAATAATAAATAATTTAAGTGATAGGCGCGTGATACGTCCTCCACGTCCGATGATGGGGACTAGCGTCCCAGTGTCTCACGGCACCACCAGTGGGTTGTTGGAGCAGTGCAGAGCGGCGCGCAAACATGCAAACATGTCGCTGGCGCTGCACCACCGCAGCAGCTGGATCATCGCGTGCCACGCGTCGTTGTACTTAAGCCTATACGCTACTTTATTTAATATGCTTTGCAAAATGCTTAGTTTAGGCCATTATTTTCTCGGCTGGTAAACCGTTTCTACACCGTTTAGTGTACTGATAGGGTTTTTTTCACACCTTTGTTAATTATTCAACCGCCAATTATTCTTCATCATCGTCGATCTAGAAAAAAATTGCTAATTGAAATTGATCTAGCCTTGAAAATTGATGACACTATGTCAATGCAATCAAGTTTTCTGAGTATTTCTATAGAAAAAATCCATTGTATTAATATAAAGTATCAGCAATCTTAAATTCTTGCGAATTCTAACTAGGACCGTGTGTTTGCAATCCTCTGTTCTATCTTTGAGTTTTTGTGATGTTTTGGTGTTATCATTCTTTCTGGGAAAACTGTCCGTGTCCAATATCCATTTTGATAACGTATTATGATTTTTTACGGGCAAGTGCCTTTATTAACTACAACCAAACTATATGCAAGCTCAACTAAACTACTACACAAAAAGCATATCGAATACCCCAGACCGATAAAGGTCTAAAGACAATCCAAATGCTTATGATTATTGTGTTCGCTACTTTTTATCTATATTGATAACTCGTTTCTCTCGTAACTCTTTTTCTTGATCATTTTGATTACATATTATTATCGAATCCATTTTTTTTTATTAATTTTGATTACGTGTTTCTTATCTTATTTTTTCGGGTTATAGATAATATAAGGTATATTTTTTTTCTCATAAAGATATTTTACTTATTTTTTGTCCTATAAATTTTAATTACATGCTGCTTATTTTACTTATCTGTTCTAGGAAGAGCAGAAAGAAATCATTATAGGTAATTATAATATTCAATTGTTTTATGTATAAATGTATTCTTCTATATAAGCTAAATCTATGTTTAAATGGAATGATTTTAGCGTGCAAGAGGTCTTTAGATTAGTATTTACCCGCATTAGTTACATTTTGTATTCGGGTGCTTTATTTTTTCAAATAATACAATTTCGGTTATTTTTTCGCTAAAAATACTAACAAAGTTTAAAGTTAGGATCACACTTACCATTTGTATAATCAGTTTATTTATTATTTGATATCCTATGGTCCCACTAGTAAGACAAATGGGTACAACACCTTAAAATTATTAAAATAGCCTAAATATTAATTTGTCTTTACTTTTTAACCTCCAACTCAAAAAGCGGGATGTTATAAGTTTGACGTTTGTAGGTTTGTCTATCTGTGTGGCTGTCTGTGGCATCGTAATTTTTTGTTTCAACAAGGATTTCATGGAGAGTGTTCTTAGCTATGTTTCATCAAAATCGGTTCAGCCGTCTTTTTGTCGGGGGTTTTTGAGTTTTCTGAACCTATACTTGTTATGGTGTGAACTAGTACAGTAAAGTATCGATCTGATTTAGATTTACTTAGCTCTAACATTACATAACAAGCGTAACTTTTACGCACCAAAAAAACGAAACTAATATAACTATTATTTGGCAGCTATTGCGAACATAAATTTAAATTTAATACTAATGGTTGTAGGAGTATAAAAAAGGGCATAAACACTATACGTTACAGGGGCTTACCGTTCGTTGCCCTTCGGTGCTCGGCGATTATCGACCTAGTGGCGGCTATTTTAGGGACATCTGGGCTGTCTGGATACATCATTGAAATAATGTGGAAGCAAACGAGCATCGATGATATTTTTAGATGAGAATAAGTATCTATATTAGAAGAAAAACAATAGCCAGCTGCGTAAGAGCTATTTTTGTAGTATTAGTTTTTCAGTTCATTGTTGAGTGTACGTGTTTGCGAGAAAGTATCTGAAGAGCAGCCGAATAATTAATTTAAACGATACTTTTTAGAATATAAATATAATAATATATATAAATATTTGGGGGACATTTCACACAACACCATCTAGCCCAACTAAGCAAAGCTTGTGCTATGGAACTAGATGGCTGATAGAATACATATATACTTTTTTTTTGTAAAGATGTGTTCTATGTATCATATGTATAACATATGATACATAGAAACACCCAGACACAGAACAAACATCAATGCTCCACACAAATGTTTGCCCTGGGTGGGGATCGAACCCACGACCTACAGCTTAGCAGGTAGAGATACTACTAACTGAGCCATAGGGCCAGTCAAGTCAGAATAATCCTTGTAAGTTAAATAATTTGTTATAGTGTTTTTATAGGGATTGTAATAAATATCGTATACTAGTATTATTAAAAGTATCGCGATATATTTTTAATGAATAATAACTATAGATAAAAGCTTTCTTAAAAGAGCTTTTTTCAAGCTATAGATTATTTTTGTTACAGACAGAAAGAAATTGCGTTTTAACATAGATTACCTAAGCGAATTACCTATGGCGAATTTGAAGATGTTACCCTCTTCACTGTTACCTTTAAGTTACCATCTCGAACAGGAATGACTCTGAAAAGAAGCTGCTGAAAAACTGGATAAATTATTTGATAAAACACATTATAATACATTTTTAATACTTCTTTATTACGAGTACGTTACTGTACAAATACATTCATCCATTAGAGACAACTACATAAACTAAGTAATATTCACAAAATAAATTAAATACCATAAATCAGTTTTTGAACATTTCAAAATTGAAGTCAAAAAAACGGACAAGAGCGATTCAGACTCGCCCACCGAGGGTTCCGTACAAACTAGTAGATAAAAGGGGGAAATTATATATTTTTTTATATTTTCCTCCATAAATCGAAAAATATACATCGTTAAAATATTTAAAACCCTGTTTTAGCTTGAGCTAATGAAGCTCTTTCATATAATACCCCACATGTTACGGTTAAATCACTTTAAAATTTGGACCCTCCTTCCTTGCATAAAGATCCTTTTTTATGCGATTAAATTAAAAATGTACAGTTTTCGGAATGTTTCCTTTATGTGTACTATATAACAATGCTTCTTGCCAAATTTCAAAGTTATAGGTCAACGGGAAGTACCGAATAGGTTTTGATTCCCTTGCGAGTGTCGAAATATGCGTTTTTACGACATATTCGGCTGATTTTATGTGATTAAATTAAAAATGTACAGTTTTCGGAATGTTTCCTTTATGCATACTATATGACAATGCTTCTTGGCAAATTTCAAAGTTTTAGGTCAACGGGAAGTACCCCATAGGTTTTGATTCCCTTGCGTCTTGACAGACAGACGGACAACAAAGTGATCCTATAAGGGTTCCGTTTTTTTCTTTTGAGGTACGGAACCCTAAAAAATAAATAATAATTACTTCACAATCAAGGTGAATAAAGATATACTTAAAATACAATTTAAAAAAAAAACAAAGATTACTTACATTCAAATCGTAATCGAAATGAAATTTTTGAAAAAGTTTGATGTTTGTGTGAAATTTATTACACCTGATAAACATGTTTCTTTTTTTTTAGTTCCTACATTTAAAATTCGAACTTTGAAAAAAAAATGAAAAAAAATTCTTAGTAACTCTTAAGAATAGTAATCAGTTTTTTGCTGTTGTATGTACAAATACCTACACTCTTTATAATCATTTAAACCCATTCAATAGTTCTAGTAATCAGTTTTTTGTTGTTGTATGTACAAATAGCTACACTCTTTATAATCATTTAAACCCATTCAATAGTTCTAGTAATCAGTTTTTTGTTGTTGTATGTACAAATAGCTACACTCTTTATAATCATTTAAGCCCATTCAATAGTTCTAGTAATCAGTTTTTTGCTGTTGTATGTACAAATACCTACACTCTTTATAATCATTTAAACCCATTCAATAGTTCTAGTAATCAGTTTTTTGTTGTTGTATGTACAAATAGCTACACTCTTTATAATCATTTAAACCCATTCAATAGTTCTTAAACTTCTTTACATGTTTAATTTTAAATTGGAAATTGGATTACTATATAACAAATTATTTACTAAGTAGTTAATATTCAGTAAAATATTAACGTAACGTCTTCGAAGATTTTTATGATTATTAATTTTAATGAACAATTTTTTACGGATTTATCACGTATAGTATGTTTTACATCATTTTATGACTTGACGTTTGAATTATAAATCCGTTAAAAATGATTTAATTTCATAACGATTAATAACGTTTTGTAAAAATCTCGCAGCATTGTCGGATTCCAAGTTTATGACCGTTTCGTAAAAAAAATACTTATAACCATAACTTAAATCTTGGTAAGTAGGTACACAGTTAATGTAAAAAATACGAAAATATAGATAAAATTACGCTCGTAATGAGGGCAATTCTCAAGGCAGCACCAAACTAATTTAAATTCTTAAAATAACAAAATAAAAAATAAAAATTGTATGAGAATTTGGTATTTTATTGAATTTTAAGAAATTTAATTAGTTATATGGGGCTTTAAAAAATCTCATTATCATATTTAGGATTTTGTTAAATACTAAATATTACCTATATACATTCCAAAAATATAAAAAATATTTTTAATGGTACCTAATTATTATTTTTTTATTATTGAAAGATGAAAATTCATAATTATTTAAAACTTATAACTGAAAAAAAACGACTTCAAAATACGTATTTTCTTGGATGACATATTTTTTGGTTATTTTGTTATAAAACCAAAATACTATACTTACTGATTTCGAAAAAATATATATCGTACCACCTCTAAAGAATGACCTACTTACCAAACAAAAAAAACCCATCAAATCATCATCATTCCTAATTGGCGAAGTAATCACTGTATAAACATACAAAAAAACATACAGTTAAATTAAGAACCTCTTTCTTTTTTGAAGTCGGTTAAAAATGAATTATTTACCAAATACTCTATTCTTCAATTTGACCTATGTACAGTAAGAAACATTGTGTTGTCTCCTTTTATTCTGTAGGTATTTTTAAATAATATCTCTTATATTAATTTAATTTTTTCTGACTTAATTAAAGTGGGAAAAAATCGTAGGTACCTATATTATTAAAAGTAAAACATAATTAACCAATTACTAAATGTAATATTACCCTCAAGTGATAAAAAAAATCTAATGACAGCTAATACGTCAAAATGGGTTGTGCCGTTTAGGTTATAGAAGGTACTTAGTATAGAAACTTACGTCAATTAAAAACTCACAAACATGTGCATATACACGTGGAAAACATTTCCCTCCTAACTGTATAATCGGATAAATCAAACATATTAAACTGTCACGTATCACATCATTATAAACCATTAAAAACCATAAGCTTGATTGTTTTTATATTTTATGAAACAAAGGTATTTTTGTTCCGAGAAAATATTTTAATTAATGTTTCATTTAAGATAATTCGCACATTTTAGGCATCATGTCAAGTTAAAATTACAATTTGTTTTATAACGAAAGTAATTTAAAAACTTTAAACTGAAAGTCTTCTCGGAAATAAAAATACCTTTTTTCAACAGTAGGTAAAGATTTCGCGGAATGATTTCCGTCGGGCGCGCGCCGGCGGGCGGCTACGGGCGGGCGGCGTAGCCTCGTAGCCACGTAGCTCCGTAACCTCGTAGCACAGACCCCCGTAGCGCGTAGCTTCAACACTGCCCCGATGCTTTAAATGTCCACTCATTATTTTCATACAGTAATTAACCGCTCGAAAACATGTGAAAGTATCCGCGTGAGGAAGAGACTGAAACAGCATGCAAGCGGCGCGCGGACACCAGCGCCGACAGAAGGTTGCCGCCATATTGAATCATGCCCCGCCCCCCTCACCGACGCCTCTCCTCATTGGCAGGTTATCTTTTTAGGGGCGGGGCTCCCGTCGCACCGATGTTGCTAGCTTTTTGAATAAATAATTTCAGTAATTTAAGTAATGAAGGCAATTATGGCGTTGTTTAGCTAAGTTTGCGCGGCGGCGAGTGGGAACTTTATATTTATACTCTCTTTATGTACGCCGACGCGCGGTTAATGCGCGCGATCTGTTTACTGTGCGGGGGTTATTTATTGCTAGTCTCCGCTGCACGGGCGCGATTTAAACTGCAATTATTTTACTGTATAAGGAAAACATATTGCAACATTTAGATGAGTTTTTCCAGGACAATTTGTTATGTAGATAAATGATGGGCATTAATCTTTTTTATAATGTTTTGTTTTCTTCTCAAAAATTAGTTGTTACTAAAACACACTTATACACATATAGTAGTGTCTTTCTAAAAAAAGGGTCCAAGTAAAGCCAGAGGCGATATAAGTAACGCGGGTTGATTACGTCACTGATCTCCGTCAAGATCCAGTGTCCACATTCGACCGACGGAAGTAAACAGTGACGTCACGCGGCGTCATCGAGCCGATAAAAAGTCGATTTTATTCGCACAAGTTCGTCCAGCTGACTGCGCCCCGTGCCCCGCACCGCACGTACACACCGAATTTTCAGTGTGGCGAGATTTCAGGGAGAACGGGACAGAGATATGTGTAACAGTAAAGATAGATAAGGATAGCGGTATGGGCAGGCGCGGCGCGGACCGGCGCGATGGGCGGGCGCGGATGATGTATAGAGTGGTGGAGTTAGGTTCAAATTGCTCCGGGAAGTGGCCGAGATTAGAGTGAGCGCGGGCCGCACCGCGCCGCGTACGTAAGCCCACTTAAGACTGTTTTTAATACTAGTATTTTTTACGCGATCCCGACAGGATTTAGCGGATAAGCGACGTCGCCGCGATCGCGCGCTTTGATTTATCGGTATCGGATACGTTTTCGTTTGTTGGCTGTGTTTACGTTAGTGACGGCCGGACGCTGGACGCGTAATCCCTGGCTTGCACCAGATTATGACGGATAACAGCGGATTTGGTGCACATATACTGTGAACAACCAGGAGTCAGAGACGACGACGCGCCTTTTCCACGGGATCTGCTTTAATTTGTTGTTTATAGTAAGTATTTTGATTAAGGAAGATGTATTCAGTGATCTGTGAATGTCATATCAAAAAGTAAACGTCAGACAGCTAAGTTTTAGTGACTATCGTTGATACTAAATGCCATAGTAAAAAAATCCAGCATTATTAGCCAATACTATACACTTTGTAATCTTCTAACAAACGTCAAATGTGGCATCAATTCAAATGGTTTTATGATCTTCTATATTTTGCCTATCCCGTAAAGGAAAATATGGATATATTCTATATATTACTTAGGTAAGTATGGTAATTTTGATTATGGAAAATGTATAGACATTTATGAGCGCTACCATTTATTTATTTTATTGTTACACCAACAAAGCAACCACTAAGACAAATCAAATAAAAATAAGGTACAAAGTGAGATACATGTTGAGTGGCACTTCAATTACAGGCATTACTACATGCAAGAATTATGCAGCACATATACTTAAAAAAAAACTTTATTATGACTTAATAGAATTTATTAAAAAATACAAATAATTTTAACCATTTGAAAGTTCTAATTTTTTTAAACATAGAATTTTGACCATACTATTTGAGAAGTAAGAATAAGTTATATTTACATTCATCTATACTTAGTCTAAGTGCATTATTTTGCAAATCTAATGCATCGATTTGATGGTAATTTCATAGTATTTTAGGCCATGACTATTCAAGGCAAGAATATTCCCCAAAATACTTAAATAACCTCTATTGATAGTTTGTAATAATGCTGCAATAATTCTAATTCTAAACTCTAAATTTAAGTAATTATATTTTTATGAGAGAATTGATTATTAAAAAATATGTACCTACCTAAATATCATGCAAGAAAAAATATGTGTCTGAAAACCTTTTTTACTGAAATTAGGTAGGTGTATAATAAATAAGTTACTTAGGTGTTTACATGTGTACATATTTATCCAAAAATAATTTTAACCCAGAAAAGAGAATTCACTAAATACCTAAATGAGTAAATGAGAATGATTTTCAAGATCATTAGTGTTTCTTTTCTTACATAATTATATTTACGTCAATGCGAATCCAACTAGGTAGGTACTTGCCTAGATTTATGATTATAATCTTTCTTTATTTCGGCCATATACAAACCATACATATTTATGAACCATTACCATATATATTTTAATCGTTACTGGCACAAAAAGATGAATACATTTTTGTTCATTATTTTTTAAATACGAATGAAAAAAGTTTTAATTGTGCGACGGCAACGAGAATTGTATGTCAACTTAAAAAATATATTAATAAAATTAGGTATGTTTTGATTGCGACAAATCGATTACGTTACGTATATGATTTGTTGAAAAATTTACAAAAAGGAGAAGTAAGGAAAAGTAATTTTCACTGAATTCTTTAGCTAGAGAGAGACATAGAGAGAGAGAGAGATAAATCAGAGACAAACTCTGATTTATTCAGAAAACATACAGTAAGTAATCAATAGAAATAAATGTATTCAATTGTAATTTACTTATTTAAATGTACTTGAGTAGGTTAGTTTTCTGGTTATAATTTCACATTTGTTTTGAAGGCTTATTTAATCAAATTTAGAAAATAGTTACTAATGATCAAAAAAGTTACCCATAATGTGTATCTACATAAAAGCGTCTTGAAATATTTATACAAAGTTCATTGTAATTGTGAAAGTAATAAGTATACCTATCATAAGTACAAAATCCTATAATAGAATTTTGTAAAGATTAAAACACCGTGTTTCTAAAATTTGTGTCGGGTGAAACATGGAAGGATAAGAATAATTTTTACAATTATAATGAAATTAAAAAAACAATGATTATAAAACTTCAATTCTGTTGGTAAAACTACCTTACAACTGGTAAAATACACGATGTTTGGACAACTGTTGTTTATACTATGAGAGAGAATTTCGTACACAAGTCTGAACCCAAACATGTAAAAAATTGGACTTTAATATTGGACTGAGCCGATCTAAAACAAAAATCACTGTGTGACCTAATTCTCGCAAAGAAGCATATTAGCTTAACAATTTTGGAACTCGGCGCTTGCGCATGACTCGTCATGTCTTATTTAACGCACAGAATTTTGTTGGCGTGTTTTTCGTTCTTGTGTTAGTTTTTGTTATAATATAATTTTGTTACGTAAGATTAAAATTATGCTAAAAGTAATAAAGTAAAAAAATTATATCATGTCACTATTTAAATAACTCGGCGCCGGAGACGGCACGGGGCGCAAAGGTGCTCATAACGCTGCCAGCATTTCCTCTCGGAATTATTTTTAAGATTTTTCGGTATATGTCGAAAAATTTAAAATAATATATAATTTCCCCCTTTTATCAGTGACTAGCTTCGCCCTATGATTTAACAACTTAGTTCCCGGTTTTGTGGGATTTCCGGAACCCTCGGTGGGCACATCTGACTCGCTCTTGTCGCGTTTATATTTAAATTACATTATTACTTTAAAGTTAAACATTTGAAAAGAAAAAGCAGAGACATAATTTATTGAATCAGGCGTTACTTTGTGGAACGAAGCGGAAACACACTAGGTATATAAGTTAAATTTAAGTTTTTGAAGCAGGTCTCTGTCTCAGGTCTCTGATCATTATTTATGAATACATAAATAAAGCCTTCTCAAAATCAGATAATGTTTATGAGTATTTTGTCTAGTCTTCTTTCGGAAAAGAATAAAAAGTAGGCATCATTATATTTAATAGCCAATTGTTTCACAAAATAAAAAGGAAAGCTAAAATAACTCTGTTCCTTTGTCTATATACTTATTATCTATTTATGATTTCACGGCAGATCCGATTGCTGTATTTGGTACAGAGAACTATAAACCAAGAGTTTATTTTCTTTCTAGTTTTATACGTGACGATTTTTCCGGAAGTCAATTAAATAATTTTTAATCACCAATGGTATGCGCGAGCAAGACAGAAACTTTACTAAGTACTTTATGTAATTAAATAATGCAAAAATAGGTAACGTATAAGAATCACTAAGTATATTCTACTGTTGTATAAATACCCACTGTTTTGGTCGATGTTCAATTCAATGTCAAAAACCCGTTCCTACTCAGCGATATCGGTCCACGTTTTTTATACGTACTGCACAGAAATGGAATTCTTTGCCGCCATCTCTGTTTCCCGAGAACTACAATCTTGGAATTATCAAGGCTAGAGTGATATCTTCTAAGTGATAGATTTAGTTTAATGAGCTTCATCCTCGGCCACACCGTCGCTTAACATCAGGCGAGTTGGTTAGTCAATCGAAGATTTATCTTGCGTAAAATAAAAAATATTTAGCTGTGTTACGAGAAGAAACAGCTAGTTCAGTAGATTAAAGCAAATATTATGTCCTTAGCTGTGTCGACTGTGACGTTCGGAATATTACCTGTTACTTTAAGCTCTTTTGGTTTCTTAACCGACGTCCAAGACCTCAATTCGACTGTTTTTTTGTTAAATAATTACTTCGCCAATTAGGAATTGATTTTGATGATTTTTTGCTAGGTTAGGTTAGGTTACGTTAGAATTCCATTCTTCAGAAGTGGTCCCATATATCGGTTCAGTACTTTTATAACAAAATAACTGCAAAAATATGTAATCCAAGTAAACGAATTGCGTATTTTGAAGTCTGTTTTCTCCAGTTTTTAAACTATAATTATTATTTTAAACTACTTATATAACACTGCTGGGCGCGGGCCATGTTCTCATTATGAGAAGGGATTTATTATTTCATCATCATCATCATCTCAGCCATAAGAAGTCCACTGTTGGACATAGGCCTCCCCCATGGATTTCCAAAAAGACCGATTGGAAGCGGCTTGCATCCAGCGTCTTCCCGCCACTTGTATGAGGTCGTCTGTCCATCTCGTGGCTGGTCTTCCTACGCTGCGCTTGCCGGTACTTGGTCTCCACTCGAGAACCTTTCGGCCCCATCGGCCATCAGTTCTACGTGCTATGTGCCCTGCCCACTGCCACTTCAACTTGCTAATCCGCTGTGCTATATCGGTGACTTTTGTACGTCTACGTATATCTTCATTTCTGATTCGATCTCGTAGAGAGACTCCGAGCATAGCCCTCTCCATAGCTCGTTGCGTGACCTTGAGCTTCCTTATAAGGCCCATAGTTAGGGACCACGTTTCAGTGCCGTATGTCATCACTGGTAACACACACTGGTTGTAGACTTTCGACTTGAGGGACTGGGGAATATTGGACGAGAAGACGCTTTTAAGTTTCCCGAACGCTGCCCAGCCGAGTTGGATACGACGATTGACCTCCCTCGTAAAGTTGGACCTGCCTAATCGGACCGTCTGTCCTAGGTAGACGTATTCGTCAACAACTACAAGAGTGAAGTTCCCCACAGATATTGGGGTGGGCACTACATGGGCGTTCGACATAACCTTCGTTTTGTCCATGTTCATTTTGAGGCCCACCCGTTGGGAAACTCTGTTGAGGTCTTCGAGCATCGTACTGAGCTCTTCCATCGACTTTGCCATGACTACTATATCGTCGGCAAACCGAAGGTGAGTGATGTACTCGCCGTTAATATTAATGCCGAGCCCTTTCCATTCCAGAAGCTTATAGGCATCTTCCAAACCGGCGGTAAACAGTTTCGGAGAGACAACGTCTCCCTGCCTCACGCCTCTTTTCAATGAAATTGCCTCTGAGTTCTGGTCTTGTACTCGGACTGACATGGTGGCGTTGTTGTACAAGCACTTCAGCACTTCGACATACCGATAGTCAATACGGCATCGCTGGAGAGCCTCAAGCACCGCCCAGGTCTCGATCGAATCAAAGGCTTTCTCATAGTCCACAAACGCTAAGCAAAGGGGCAAGTTATACTCTTCGGTCTTCTGTATCACTTGCCGCAGCGTATGGATGTGGTCTATGGTACTATAGCCTTTTCGGAAACCGGCTTGTTCGGGAGGCTGGAAGTCATCAAACCTGCGTTCAAGACGATTCGTGATGACCCTTGAAAACAGCTTATAGACATGGCTCAGAAGCGAGATGGGTCTGTAGTTCTTCAGCAAAGTGTTGTCTCCTTTTTTGAAGAACAGCGCCACCACGCTTCTGTTCCATGCTTCTGGCGTTGTACCTTCGAGCACGACGGAATTAAAGAGCCTCTGAAGGACTTTCAGTACCGGTGTTCCACCCGCTTTCAGTAGCTCTGATGTAATTCCGTCGTCGCCCGGTGCCTTGTTGTTCTTGAGCTGTTTCAAGGCCATCCTAATCTCGTACAGGCTGATGTCCGGGATATCTTCGGTATAATGTCGAGTCAGTTTGGCTCTTGGATCTTTGCCCATACTGCTAACAGGTTTTGCGACCGATGTGTATAACTGTCCATAGAACCTCTCGATTTCCCTCAAGACTTCTGCTTTAGTCGACGCTATACTGCCATCTTCCATCTTCAGCTTCGTCAACTGGCTCTGCCCAATAGACATGTCTTTTGCGAACACTTTGGAGCCTTTATTCCGCTCTATCGTCTCTTTAATACGATTAGTATTAAAGGTACGGACGTCGTGTCGCATAGACTTTGATATGAGTCTATTGAGCCGCCTATATGACTCGGCGTCACCGGAAGACTGCAGTTGCAATGAGCGTCGTTCAGCCATGAGGTCGAGGGTATGGCTCGAGAGCTTTTGCGGTCTATTTGTACGGTGGGGCTTATAAAACTTCGCGCCCACCGTACGGACAGTTTCCACAAACCTGTTATTGATCTCATCCACCGATGCGCAGCTCTCCAGGCACTCGAAGCGATTTGATAGTTCGAGCTGAAAGCTCTCGGGGTTTTGGATATGGGCGCGAGTGGGTCGGAGTGTAGACTTCATCATACGGGACCTCTCAAGTTTAACATTAATATTCAAAGTGCCTCGTACCATTCGGTGATCACTTCCGGTTTTAACCATGTTGATCACAGAGACGTCATTGAATATTTGTTTCTTGGTGGTCAGGATGAAGTCTATCTCATTTCTCGTAGAACCATCGGGACTCAACCAGGTCCATTTCCTATGAGGTGGCTTCTGGAAGAAAGAGTTCATCATGAAGAGTCCCTCTTTCTCCAGAAAGTCGGCCAACCTCTGTCCCCTGGGGTTCCGTTGTCCATATCCAAATTGCCCCACTCTCAACTCACTTTCGCATTTCCTGCCCAGCTTCGCATTGAAGTCCCCCATAACAACATTAAAATAGGTCTCAGAAGTGTGTATGGCCCTACTAATGTCCTCATACATCACCTCCACCTCATCATCCGAGTGTGCCGAGGTCGGTGCGTATACCTGGATGACCTTCAACGAATATCTCTTGGATACTCTGAGTATCAGGTACGCAACCCTGCTCGATACACTGTCGATGGCAAGAATGTTGTTAACAAGGGACTTGTGGACGAGAAACCCGACACCACCTTGGGACTGTTGGTCGCCCTCCCGGTAGTATAGTAGGTTACCGGATTTCAGGGTTATCGATTCCTCACCCTCTCGTCGGACTTCTGATAACCCCAGGATATCCCAATGTAATCTACTCATTTCTTCTTCCAGCTCAGCTAGCTTCTCGTCTGTCCTCATCGTGCGAATATTGTGTGTTACCAGGGCCAGTCGTCGTTTATGCAGGGGGTGGTAGCCGGATCTCTTCCGGAGATTCTTAGCACCCCTTGCTCCGCCGTGACCGGGACCGCTACCGTAGCCCGGAATAGCGGAGCTGCCGGGGACTGGGGGCCTGGTTTTTTCGTTGCTCATCATAGGGGGTTTTGCCATTACTCGCCACGCTTGGCATGCGGGTTGGCGAGCGCAGTGGGTAGCGTTTTCCGCAGAGGATGCTGCTGCCCATCTCTGGTAGTATTTCCCTTAGCCGGTTCTTACGGCACCCACGGGAAGAGAGGGGGAGGTACTATTCTAAGCCGGTACCCCACAGCATTTATTATTTACTCATCTCTTATTACTTTGATTCACATTATTTTTAAAACATTCTGTTAAGTACATAATTATCGTGTCTAAATAATAATAATAATTGACTCGACGATCATTGTCCCGATAGTCGTTTCGGTGAACGGTGTCATAGCGAAGAGCCTCGACCAACATCTTATGAGGCTCTCGCTCGATGGTTGGGTCAAGGGTCAGATACAGAAGGCAGTCATCCTGGACACGACACGTATTCTCAGGAGGTTCCTCTCTCTGTAGCCCCTACCACCGGCAGCTTGAGCCCCGCCCCGCTGCCGGCGGCACCTTAGGTTTAAGTTTTTTATAATATTTATATTTTTGTATTTATATTGTAAAAAACATAGATTTAAGATTTAAATTGAATAAAGTGTATAATAATAATACATTTGAATAAAGAGATAATAATAACATATTTTATTAGGTTTCAATTAATTTTCGAGAATATCCAAAATGCTTAATATGTTTACTAAAAATATTGTATTTTTTTATATCGCAAAACATTTTGTTCTCTTATTTTCTGATGCTGATTTATTAAACCTACATATTTAAATTGTCTGTGTATGTCTCTTCCTATTGTTGACTCAAAACTTAGGATTATTATTCTTCTTTTTTCAAGTAAATTTATAGACTTTCAGAATAAATTACTCAGTGATACTGCACATACTTTTCATGAATACGTACACTTGACAGCAAATTATCAAGCGTCTTCTTATCTTCAGCTTCTTTTAATTTGATGGGTTGCTTTATTCAGTGAAATTGAATAATTGTTCAAAACTAACTCAGTCACTACTTCAAAGTATGTCATAGGATGACATAGACAAGCTATTAATTGTTTTAAGATACATATTGAGTACTTGTTATATAAATAGATATTCTTTAGAGAATATTAGTTACCTACGTTAGCGTTTACGCTCTCTGCCACGTATATTGTTTCAGTTTCTGTAAATGTTTATATTTAAAAGCTTAGTTATATTAATTTAGATAGGCAGGCAGTTATCGCTTTTAATTTGTATAAGATAAATTTAGTTAATAATATAGTCTTTTGACCTTAAACCACAGGTACAGTTTAGTAAGATTTTGTTATATAAAAGGAGAGGTCAAAAAATGCATGGAAACTTCTATGGTACTAAAATAATTGAAAAATCTACCCAATAAATCTTTGACTTGAAAAAACAGAAAGATGCAAATACAGGCAAATACAAAAGCAATGAAAAAGCCTCTTTTTTCATTGCTTAATTGCCTTAAAGGAACAACAAGAGTTAAGTAGACATCAGGGAAGTGGAAAGGTTTTCTTGTTTAATACTGAACGCTATCCTACCTTTTTTTCTGTCATCTATCTATTGTCCGAACACTCTGTTATACGAGAATATCGAAAAACTCATTGATACCTTATTTATTATCATAATCAGTTAACATGCCTAGGCTCTAAATGATAATTTACCCATAGTTGACCAATATAATAAAACATTTAACATAAACCTTTTAGCTCTACCATTGCCGGATAAAAACGTACGCAAAATGGTGCCTAGGCATTGAATGGCACACAAAAATGTCACCATAGCACAGTCGACTGCACAAACATACTGCTCCTTTACCACCATGTCACAATAAGCGCTGCAGATAAGTCCTTTTCGACTGCGACCAATTTTAAGATATTTTACAGTGATACAGTGTTATGTCCGTGTTGTGGCTGAACCAAGCTGCTATCTTGTGAATGATAATAAGTTATCGTACTGACTTGATAACGCATACCTTTAGTACCATGTGATAAATTGAAATTATGTCGCTTTGTATTATGTGTTATTCTACATTTTAGGTCAATACTGCTTAAATCCAAAGGGGGTTTTAAGTTTGGTGTGCATGACTGTGTGTCTGTCAGTGTCTGTGGCGTCGTATTTCCTAAAATAATGACAAATATTAAGTGTTTTTTTATATATTTTTTACTAACCTATACTGTCCCACTCGTGGGCAAAGGTCTTCCCCATTTCCTTATAAGTCCATCGCTGGCTCCTGCCAATCTTCCCAAAATGTATCAAGATCGTCACGCCAGTGTTTTCTAAGCCTTCCAGTGCAGCGTCTTAGTGGCTTTTTTTTTTAATATTAAATCCAGTGTTCTTAGCTATGTTTCAATTGCATCTTTTTATTTATTTTTATTTCGGGGGGTGTTTAACTTGTTACATGTCTTCCTGAAGAATATACAAGTTTTAAAGATATTCACTGTACTGCCTTATAACCTCAATAATTTTTTAACGACTTCAAAGATGTTTCCAACTCGAATGTGTAGTTATTTGTGTGTCCTACGTTGTCGTCGTCGCTGATTGTGAATCAAATTCAATATTTATTTTTCTACTGTGTAGGAAGTACTTTAAAAATGGTTGTATAAATATTTCATCTACTTAGTTTTGTAGTTTCTTTGTGAATCTATTATTTTATTAAATAAAATGTTCTGATGTGATGATAGGACAAGTAGTAATGTTTGAAAGCAATATTTTAGAGTTGGCTAAGCCTTACAAAAATATTTTTACTATGCCAATAACGAATAATATTGACTTTAGATAAACTGATCCCCGGATAAACAATACTAGAAAATTCATTCACAACGTTGTTATCGATTAGATTACTCTAGAAGTCATCCTAATACTTTAATGTCACGACTTGTTCACGCAAATCCGTTTAAATTACATGAACTTTAAAGGATTTAGATATGTTTTAGTCTAAAAATAATATTTTCTCACGGTCTTGGTGTATTTTGTATAAAGATTATGATTTACATTGTGATGTCATTTCTGTGTCAGTCTGTTAAGGCGTCAGGGCGAGTGCTGCAACTGTTTTGACATTCAAATAATTAGTACCACGTTTTTTTTGTATAAAGATTATGATTTGCATTGTGATGTCATTTCTGTGCCAGTACGTTAAGGCGTCAGGGCGAGTGCTGCAACTGTTTTGACATTCAAATAACTAGTTCCGCGTGTTTTTAATTTTTATTTTATTTTGTATAAAGATTATGATTTGCATTGTGATGTCATTTCTGTGTCAGTATGTTAAGGCGTCAGGGTGAGTGCTGCAACTGTTTTGACATTCAAATAATTAGTACCACGTTTTTTTTGTATAAAGATTATGATTTGCATTGTGATGTCATTTCTGTCTCAGTTTGTTAAGGCGTCACGGCGAGTGCTGCAACTGTTTTAACATTCAAATAACTAGTTCCGCGTGTTTTTTTATTTTTTATTTTGTATAATGATTATGATTTGCATTGTGATGTCATTTCTGTGGTAGTATGTTAAGGTGTCACGGCGAGTGCTGCAACTGTTTTGACATTCAAATAACTAGTTCCGCGTGTTTTTAATTATTTTGTATAAAGATTATGATTTGCATTGTGATGTCATTTCTGTCTCAGTATGTTAAGGCGTCACGGCGAGTGCTGTAACTGTTTTGACATTCAAATAACTAGTTCCGCGTGTTGTTTTTTTTCTATAAAGATTATGATTTGCATTGTGATGTCATTTCTGTGTCAGTATGTTAAGGCGTCAGGGTGAGTGCTGCAACTGTTTTCATGCGATACTGTTTTCAACTAGCGCCGCGTTTTCATCGGTGCAGTGATGAAAACTGTGATGATAAAATACAGTCTATTTTCTTTTTCGGGCTTAAAACAATCTTTTTGCAAAATTTAATAACGAATGGTTCAGCCAGTTGTGAATAGGTAACAAATAGAATATATGGAATGATATAGAGAGTAAAAAAAACTATAGCAGTATTTATGGAATATTTTTATTGTGTTATTTTTTATTTTAAATTCAGTCACTATTCAATTTATACTTATATCTTACGTATTTATCAAAGTGAGTTAATTTTATATATATTTTAACCTCCGATTCCAAAAGAGGGGTGTTATAAGTTTGAGATATACTGTATATCTGAGTGTCTGTTTGTGGCATTGTAGCTCTCAAACAGATGGATCGATTTTGAGCCTATTTTTTATTGAAAGAGAACTTGATCAAGAGTGTTCTTAGCCTTAGCTAAGAACACTAGACATAAAAACCGGCTTAACAGATTTTAATGAAACTTATTTAATTAAAATCGGTTAAGCCGTTTTTTATGTCTTAACATTTTTAACGTTACATTACTAATGAAATAAGTTTCATTAAAATCGGTTAAGCCGTTTTTTATGTTTTAGTTTTCTAAACTTACTTGTTATAATACAGTTTTCGTGGTGTTAACGTTAGTAACGTTAATTTCATACTTAAAATAAGCAATCGCTTGAGTACTGTGGCAACTTACCTCAGCGCCTTAAAAATCAACTGAACATGTTAAAGGATAGATAAAGTTATAATATAATGTTGTGTGCCAAGGTACTCGTGTTTATTACTGTACTTGACCAATATTAAAACGATAATGATAACGATCAAATTATATAGTTATACCTACTACAACTTTATAATAAACTAAACACTGAAAACCAACTTCAATAAAGATAACCTAAGCGAACAAATTATTCATTTTATTGGAGTAGGTTAAAACTTTATTGACTTTTTTGTAGTAAACAGATCCACGTTTGAACACCGATTCGCTTGATGGTAAGCGACGGTGTGGCTGAGGATGAAGCACGTAAATCTAGAAAGTATCTATTCACTCTAGCCTTGAAATTTCCAAGATTATAGTTCTCAAGAAACAGAAAAGGCGATAAAGCGATTGACTGACAATATTTATGATTTTTTCATTCATTCTCGAAAACGTTTTAAATAATGCCTACACTTTTGTAATTCTGTATATATTTTTATAAATACTTTTATTATATTAAACCTAATAATTACTATAATTTGTATAGTAGTATAACTAATAAAATAAAATTAAATCTAATGTACACCATAAAATTAAACAAATCAATTAGGTACGTACGTACAAAAAAAATGTAACCGCCCGTGGTGACGGGTAACGTTGCCTGGAAGAGATCGCTCTATGCGATAAGACCTTTGTATTGTCATTAACGTTTATTGTTTTATTATTAAGTTTCTGTATGGATGTCATCTATACAATAAAGTCATCTTCTATTCAATTCTAATTAAGTACTTACTTATGGATGTATCCATAAGTAAGTACTTAATTAGTCCTATTCTATTCTAATTACACGAGGATGTACAATGAAGTCCTATTCTATCCTAATTACTCATGGATGTACAATGAAGTCCTATTCTATTCTAATTACTCATGGATGTACAATGAAGTCCTATTCTATTCTAATTACTCATGGATGTACATGAAGTCATATTCTATTCTAATTACTCATGGATGTACAATGAAGTCATATACTATTCTAATTACTCATGGATGTACAATGAAGTCCTATTCTATTCTAATTACTCATGGATGTACAATGAAGTCCTATTCTATTCTAATTACTCATGGATGTACAATGAAGTCATATTCTATTCTAATTACTCATGGATGTACAATGAAGTCATATTCTATTCTATTCTAATTACTCATGGATGTACAATGAAGTCATATTCTATTCTAATTACTCATGGATGTACAATGAAGTCATATTCTATTCTAATTACTCATGGATGTACAATGAAGGCCTATTCTATTCTAATTACTTATGGATGTACATGAAGTCATATTCTATTCTAATTACTCATGGATGTACAATGAAGTCCTATTCTATTCTAATTACTCATGGATGTACAATGAAGGCCTATTCTATTCTAATTACTCATGGATGTACATGTGGTCATATTCTATTCTAATTACTCATGGATGTACATGAAGTCATATTCTATTCTAATTACTCATGGATGTACAATGAAGTCATATACTATTCTAATTACTCATGGATGTACAATGAAGTCCTATTCTATTCTAATTACTCATGGATGTACAATGAAGTCCTATTCTATTCTAATTACTCATGGATGTACAATGAAGTCATATTCTATTCTAATTACTCATGGATGTACAATGAAGTCCTATTCTATTCTAATTACTCATGGATGTACAATGAAGTCCTATTCTATTCTAATTACTCATGGATGTACAATGAAGTCCTATTCTATTCTAATTACTCATGGATGTACAATGAAGTCCTATTCTATTCTAATTACTCATGGATGTACAATGAAGTCATATTCTATTCTAATTACTCATGGATGTACAATGAAGTCATATACTATTCTAATTACTCATGGATGTACAATGAAGTCCTATTCTATTCTAATTACTCATGGATGTACAATGAAGTCCTATTCTATTCTAATTACTCATGGATGTACAATGAAGTCATATTCTATTCTAATTACTCATGGATGTACAATGAAGTCCTATTCTATTCTAATTACTCATGGATGTACAATGAAGTCATATTCTATTCTATTGTACTTACTCATGGATGTACATTGAAGTAATTATCTAGTCTATTCTAATTATTCTCGCAATCACATTATAAACATGAACATAAGCAAAGACCGCAACATTACTCACTGTATCAGTACCTTCGGATCTTCCTAGCCGTCAATCGTTTGAGTGTCAACAAAACATGCCGATAAGGAATCGACAATGCCATAAACCACGTTATCAAGAGATACAGCGCAGATATACATCTAAATATTTGCAATCGTGTTCCACACTTGTTACACGTGTATTACAAGATGTTATAGCTTCGAGATACGATTTTGAGAAAGATTATATCGCACATGATTTTCAATAGTGTATCAATTCAAATAACAGCGTTTCGAGATAATCGCGTTCAATGTTCTGAATAAGCATATTTTTGATCACTGTATATCTTTAGGTCCAATTTATAGCTATTAATATGTAAAGATTCATTATACAACATTTTTGAACAAACTGAGTAAGAATATACAAACAAACTGACAGACGAATGAAAATTTTGCCAGTTGATACAGAGACGCTTCGCTCGCTTGGTCAATTATGTATAACTACATATGGTATATTTATAGTATTACAATGAAAATAATACTTTCTTTACTTCTAAAATACCTAAAATGTAAAAGCGTCGTAACTAGAAATATAATAAAAGAAAACAAAATTATAGATTAATATGAAAGTAAAAGGTACCAGGTTAATACGTTAGTTTTTAATCATATCCTTAGAAATGAAAAAAAGTATAAAGATAACATATTTAGTTGAGTTGATGGGCTACAAATATTACTTTCTATTTATTTTACGAGTTTGTGAATAAAAAAATATGAATCCCAAGCCTATGTGTAACTCAAAAATGTAAAATTCTGAGTTATCACACTATTGGCTATTGTGGCATGTATTCGTGATATATTATTTTTTTATTTAGATGTGTAATCTGATTTTTTTGGGTTCCTTAGTAAACAAGGAACACTTATAATTTCGCCATGTCCGTCTGTCTGTCTGTCGGCGGCTTTTCGTCGTAATAGATAATAAAAAAAATAATAGAGGTGTGCGAGAACCATTTTTCAATTTCGGGATCCGTCTGCGAAATACTAAGCTTTGAAGTGATAATTTTTGTTAGAGTCACGTGTTTCCCCCTCTACTGGCAAAACAGTTGACTTTGGAGACATGAAAAAATCACGCTAGTAGAATATAATTATGATGAAATTATATGGAAAACTATCACGGCTTTATTTAGCAGCAGGCTTAGAAGTTATCGAGTTATAGTCGATCAACTTAAAATAATTACTTAGACAAGTCAAAAATGAATATATCATTTAAATTAACATAACTCATATGTTCGTAGTATCAAACAAGCGACCCTGTATAAAGGTCACATAAATTATGATATATAACTACGGAACCCTACACTGTGAGTGGCGCGACATGCACTTGGCCATTAGTGAGTGAGATGTGACTGCGGCGACTTCAAAGTACTGTTGACAGAGACGATGCTCCTGTGATAGTGTCATTGATAAAATTCGCGATGCATTGATATGAGTGAGTTGGTTGTAGTCTATATATCACGACTACAACCAAAGTACGTAAGATAACTAAAGTACTTAGAAAGGATTATATATATACAATGGTGAAGGTCGAATGCTTAGCCTTGATATTTGAATTTTAACCTCCTGAAGGTATTTAAATAAATGCTGTTATTCATAATTAGGTTTGCGCTCGACTGCTATCTCACCTCACATTAAGAATGGGCTCAACGTGCGCAGCTATCTCTCTCGCGCATCACAACAATTTTAAACATGTAAATCATTGGTTAGGGATATTAGAAAATGAGAAAAAAACATTTTGATAGGAGAAGTATTTAAAAAATGTTTTCCTTTGATGTTTTTTAAATTGGTTGAAGAGTAGAAAAATATTTTTTTCCCACTATTCCGTCGCCAGTATAAGTGATATCTGAATAAAGCACCAATGTAGATGTGTGTAAATGAATAAATAAATAAATGAACGAATGAATGAAGGAATAAATAAATAAAAAACTTAAATAATTTCTCCTCTTATTAAACAAATTTACTTCTCACTTCAATCAATGATTTTATATCTGATGTGCGGGAGAGATAGCTGCGCGTGTTGAACTCTACCTTAAGTGACAGTTGGAATTTACAATTGGACACAGTAACACAAATGATATAGTGTGAAAAGGCTTACATACTAGATAAATAACAGGCGGCCTTATCGCTAAAAATATGAGGCCGTCAAATAGCGACAATTTGAGTCTTTTCAAGCAGGCCCTTTTTGTCATTTCTTTTTCTAATTTTCCAAAGTTTTAATTCAAGATAGACAGGAAATATATATTATATAAAATAGATCTATTAAAAAAAAACTTTTTTTTGTAGAGGTTACCAAAAATTGTTTTTTTTTTAAATTCTTTAATTTTCAGTTTTTACGGCAATTTTTCGATACTTATTTTCTAATTTTGCTTTTTCCTTTGTAATTTTCCAAGTGCGTCAGAAAAAGCCCTGCTTATAAGTAAGTTCTAATTTTAGACACTTTAATTATTACCTACATGGAATTACATAATAAAGTTATACCTATAGCATATTTGTTACAATCGCCCATAAATGAATCTACTTCGAATCTATGATAGGCCAAAAATTATTGAATTCATATTCCCAAAACGTCGTATAGAAGTGTCCAAAGCACGTCTATCGAAGAGTACCAAGTGAAATTCCAACGAGATGGTATTTTAATAGAGCGAAGCACTTTCACCAACTTAAATCTTTGGGCTTAAAAAAGGCTTTGCATCGGTTTAAAGGGATAAGAGTGGCTCTGGCGGGCCGATTGCTGCCTTCGGCTTGCCCAATTACTCAGCCGGGCTAAGATTAGTATCTCTTTGTATTAGGAACAATTTACCGCCAGTGCCGCGGTGACACGCCTGAGATTGACTTCGCGAGACTTGAGCCCTTTGGCTTTGTTTTATTTGCGTTTATTGAAATAAACCGTTGTCTCTACGCCCTTAACCTCGATGCCTTGTCGATTATACGTTATTAGCTGTTATCAGTGACTTTGTATGTATTATTTATAGCTTTACGGAAGTTATACGTAGCAGCACACATCTTGAGCCAATTTGATCATGCCCTCTTTTGTTTTCAATAATAATTCTAGTTTAATAAACTGAAAAAAACCGACTTCAAAATACGCAATGCTTATTTCAATGAATTCTATTCCTTTGCAGTACGCATCAAGAACTTGGACAGATATCGCCGAGTACGGTTTTTTGGCATTGGTAATTCGCCTACCTTCTGCTAGTTCTTTATTAAAATGAAGAGACTAAGTAGCTTCTTACGCACGTAAATTTAGTTATCTATCTAAATAAAATATAGTTAAACATTTTAACAATAAAACTGCTTTTGTGCCGTAATACTTAACCATAGGTACAAAATCTCGTTATCGTGACGTATCTCTTGTCTTATCAGAAAAAAAATATAGGCGTTGACACATTTACTACCTTAATTTACAACCTATAATTATAAATATGGGCCATAAATTAGTGGGCCAATTGAAAAATACGAGATTAAAAATCATTAAATCACTACGTGATCATGAATTACATAATATGTTGGCAACAGAAGGTATAAGGTTTTCTATATAAAAGTGAAACTTTTATTTACATTAAATAGATCTACGGTTGACCATCAAATCGCCTGATCGTTAAGTGACGGTGTAGTCGAGGATGAAGCTCGTTGATCTAGATGCCTTCATGTTTCATTTATATTCTCTGTTTTAGTTTAAAAATCTGACTTTCTGACTCTGACTTTGACTTTCTTCTATAATAATCTTAAAGAAAAAGTTAGCTATTACACCGACAAGAGGTTAGAATCCGTTCCTACCACAACATTGTTTACTAATCTGGGAAGCAGTAGTGTGCAGGCTTCACTGTATTACAGAATTTCCAGATTGATAAAAATATCACCCTTTCTTTACATGTATGGAGTGACACCCGTATTTTTTTTTGGGGTTCCGTACCTCAATAGGAAAAAACGGAACCCTTATAGGATCACTTTGTTGTCCGTCTGTCTGTCCGTCCGTCCGGGTGTCAAGACCTTTATCTCGGGAACGCGTGAAGGTATCGAGTTGAAATTAAAACCATATACCTACGCAGATCCATATTATCTTGCTGCAGAAAGAAAAATAAAATTTCTCAGTTTCGTAAAAAAAAAAGTTACAGCCGAATATGTCGTATAAACGCACATTTCGACACTCATAGAGGAATCAAAACCTATGGGGTACTTCCCGTTGACCTAGAACTCTGAAATTTGGCAAGAAGCATTGTGTTAGAGTATACATATAGGAAAAAATCCGAAAACTGGTCATTTTTAATTTAATCACAAAAAAATAGTATCTCTATGCAAGGGATGAGGGCCCAAATTGTAATGTGAATTAACCGTATCATGTGGGGTATCAAATGAAAGAGCCTCATTAGCATAAGCTAAAACAGGTTTTTAACACATTCTTCGCTCCCTGCAGACCCTTCCCTTCAGCTGGGAACCAAAACTTTTTAGGCGAATTTTGATTAAGTACAGAGTGGCCGCGCAAAGCAACGTTCACTGCCTCAAACGCCGGCGGTTTACTGACTACTACAAAATGAACGGGACGCTCGCTCGGATCCGAGCGGTAAGCGCCGCTACTATAGCCCCACTCCACTCGGATCCGAGTGGTGAGCAAGAAAAGTGTCAAATATTTTTACGATGTATATTATTCGGTTTATGAAGGAAAATATAAAAAAAAATATGATTTCCCCCTTTTATTTAGTTTGTACGGAACCCTCGATAGGCGAGTCTGACTCGCACTTGTCTGTTTTTTTTGCATAGGTAATTGTCTAGCAGCATTTTGTAGCGGTTCACTGAACAAATCTGCAAATCTCATTTATGTAGTGCTAATAGTCTCTTAGTAAAATGGCTGTGACATATGGATAGACAGACATACAGACAGACATAGAGACGAATTTATAAGGGTATCTACTAATTACTTAGAACCCAAAAAAATATAGGCAAATGCATTCATGTGCCTGAACAACAATATTGATAAATAAAAATATCTTTAAAATACTAATAAAACCACCGAGCGGTAGTTTCTACACCGGCTTAAGCTTTCAAAAGCCATGTTGATATAACGCGGCCGCCAGCCAGCCACCCATACAACCTCCACATTCGCGCTTCGACACTTCCCTTTACTCTTTTTGCTGAATATTGAATTCCCGATAGCACAGAAAAAAGGCAATTAAACCTATAAATCACATATGAGCGCCTTTTTCCCGACGCTTCGGGAATTTTTTCCCGAACCTCCCATTACAGAGTTTTATGTGCATTGAAACAACGATCCTCGGTCACTGACGGGCTATTTGAATTATGAAAGTTGTAAAGTTATATATCTCCATCGTACCAGTTTTTTATGGCGTTTATTTTCTTTACTGCTCACACAACGGCGTGTGTACGCGCCTTAAATCAAGATGTTATATAAGTGGATTTGATTTATTCTCCCTTTAGATACTTGGATGCGGAAGCTTGTTGCTGTGCGGTTCGTTTAGAGACAAATTAGTGATTAAGTATTGTATTGTTTTTTTTTTGGTCTTGTGGATAAAATGGTAGGAATGGATTTTCCCC
Source organism: Lycia hirtaria (assembly GCA_947563715.1). Taxonomy (NCBI): domain Eukaryota; kingdom Metazoa; phylum Arthropoda; class Insecta; order Lepidoptera; family Geometridae; genus Lycia; species Lycia hirtaria. Next base: position 40,857,353 of record OX387378.1, read on the forward strand.
AGGATTTTTTTTTGCAGAGTAGTCACGATAGATTTCGAGTAAGCGGGGTGACTATAATCAGGTCCGAAAAGAGGAGATTCTCAATTTGACTATATGTTTTTTGGTATGTTCGTTACGCTATTGCTTCGCTAATTATGACTTCGTATGTTTTTTTTTTGCTTTGTAGGAAATAGTGGCCCCATATAAATTTTATCAAAATCAGTCCAGTGCTTTGGTTTTTATAACAAAATAACTGGAAAAATTACATACAAGTAAACGAAATTATGTATTTTTAAGGTGGTTGCTTCAGTTTTTTTAAACTATAATTATCACAAGAGACTTTGTCGTCAATCCGACAACAACGAAACATGTAGTATATGTGAAACACCGAAATTATTATGTATAGAAAATATGCATAATAGTTTATCAGCGCATAAAGATTATTCTCATTTTTTTTTGTTAAGCACATTCCCTGTTTTAACAACCCTAACAGGCCCTACATCGCCACGGCAATAACTAATAGTCTAACCCACCGGATTAGATATTTCACATCAGAATCATAATTTCAGAATGGAATAGTTGTTTTTTTTTTATTTCCTTAAAGTATTCCCGACATTCATTGTTAAATGCCGGGTGTTTATTACCATATGGTCTATTAATAAACAATAATCGAATAAACAAATTTGTTTCCAGCTGCAGTGATGCAGTCGTGAGCTTTGTGCTCGTCCCCCGCGCCCCGCAAGCCGTCATCATTCATCTCCGCGTGTACAAGGAGGCGCTGGCGGCCGGCATGGAGCCGCTAAGCGAAAACGGGCTCTGCCTCTCCGAGCTCGACCTGCACGGAGGCGGGCATCTGCACGAGTCCGTGGCGGCGTCTGTCGGCTCGGCGATATCGAGCCTCATGGCGCCGCTGCACCATGAGCCGCAGCACGCGCCGCTGCATCATGCGCCGCCGCTGCACCACGAGCCGCTCGAGAAACTCAAATGTGAGTTGCTATTATGTTCTTATATATCTATAAGCCAAAGTTGTAGGATGATAGACCTGATTCGCGATATCGAGTTTCATGACGCTGCTGCATTATGTACCTCGGTTACGAATCGCAGCATGCTATTGCTCAATCACGAGTCACTGTTACATTATGAGCCACTCGAGAAACTCAAATGTGAGTTGCTATTATGTTCTTATATATCTATAAGCCAAACTTGTAGGATGATAGAGCTGATTCGCGATATCGAGTTTAATGGCGCTGCTGCATTAAGAACCTCGGTCACGAATCGCAGCATGCCATTGCTCAATCACGAGTCACTGTTACATTATGAGCCACCCGAGAAACTCAAATGTGCGTTCTTATCTCTATAAGCCAAACTTGTAGGATGATAGACCTGATTCGCGATATCCAGTTTTATGGACCTGCTGCATTATGAACCTCGATCACGAATCGCACCATGCCATTGCTCAATCACGAGTCACTGTTACATTATGAGCCACCCGAGAAACTCAAATGTGAGTTATCTCTATAAGCCAAACTTGTAGGATGATAAACCCGATTCGCGATATCCAGTTTTATGGAGCTGCTGTAGACTGACGAAGTCGGTTGTTTCAGTTTTTCAAACTATAATTATGTCTCTTCGTGTTTGACCTGTATGAATCTGTTACGCAGTCTCTGTAAATTCCATGATATCAAATCTGATGATACCACTGTATTTTTTAACTACTGCTGTGTCTTGCACCAGTCGTGAAGCAATTAGGTATCTAAGTAATTTTTTTTTCTATTTTGTTCTGCTTTTTTGGTTTGTTTTGTTTTGTAGGTAATTGACAATAACTTGGTACCAGTGCGCGCAGAGTTATCAAACCAATATTCTTTAATAAAATCGATGTATTTGCGTTACGTCGTCGGAGATCTTTTATATTGCCGTATAAATCCCGTTTTAAACTCCATCGGGATAGTAAATAAAATGGAAAGGGTCTCGTTTCAGGCGACGACTCGCTTACGATTGAGTCGTTCCTACGTTTTATTCTCATGAAGATATGTCGCCTGGCCTCACTGCTACGATGCTTTGGATTTAAAATACGAAACACGCTGATATCAGTTACTCTGCTATCTTTGGATGAAATTATGCAGAAGAATATGACCTCTGGGATGTTTATTTTATACCGTTAAGTAGATTGCTTTTCTTTCTATTCGTTTCTCTTCAGTTTTCTATTTTTTTCTTATTGAAATTCAATGTTCAAAATCTTTAATTGAAAAATATCAATGTCACATTTCGTAGTATTTATTTGAGTTATATATGTTACTGTAAAAGCCCGAATATTGGTAAATCTTAGGTTTTACCAGTAAATCTTAGGGTTTACCAACACGAGTCGGTAAATGTAAGAATATGTAAAAAAGAAACGATTTTATCGGGCTTTTACCATTAGAATTTAATACATTCTAGGTTTTACCAGTGACGGTTGGAAAATGTTAGTTTTGGAAATAAAACAATGCATGTGTTACTGTATTCGGCTTTTACAGTAACATATATAATAACATTTGTTTGATTGAACGATGTAGCTTGGTGCAACGCAGTCTTAGGTATAAGCAATAATTTCTTCAGAGATTATAGGTTATGGTTTTTTTTTTATACAAAAAAAAACATAACCTAATCTGAAGAAATTATTGCTTATACCTATACCAGGATCAACTAGTTTGGCCTAGCCTAAACTGGTCTATTATGCATTGTTTTATTTACAAACAACATTACAACATTTACCAACCGTCACTGGTAAAACCTAGCATGTACTAAATTCTAATGGTAAAAGCCCGATAAAATCTTTTCTTTTTTACATATTCTTACATTTACCGACTCGTGTTGGTAAACCCTAAGATTTACTGGTAAAACCTAAGATTTACCAATGTTCGGGCTTTTACAGTAACATATACATCAAAAAGTATTTAAAAAAGTAATGTACGTACGTATTTGTATCAGTGAATACATACTTATAGTGCTTGGAGTTACCGAGGTACAAATTTCTTGTTAGCTAGATTTCAACTATTTTATTTTAATTTAATATATTTCATTTTAATTTTAATGCTTATGTAATTTATATGGATGCAAAACATCCGGAATAAAATTATTTAATTTCATTTAATTATTCATTTGGAAAAAAGTATGTAGGCATTGAAACTATGACAACTGGACACAAAAACGATTTGTTTACTTTCTACGCTGATTAAAAATCTATTATTCCCTTCAATTTATTACAGTTGCTCGATACAGAGCCAGTTAAGTACAGTACAGTTGACTACAGTTAAGTATGGGCGTGGCGACATATATTTTTTGACCATGTCGCCTTTTAATATCAGCGTTCTCTCCTAAGAGTAGCGTAAATTCAACAAATCCGTACATTTTGACATATCTTAATGTATGTAACTTTTATGTGGAACAGCTATGTTGATCCCATCAGTAGTTGTTGAACAATAGTTGCTCATAAACAAACTAAAGAACTCTGTATTTTCGAAGTTATGTGCGTATTGTTGAACTTCAAAACGGTGAACGAAAAACATCGCGAGGAAACCTACATGTCTGAGAGTTCTCAATGATCTTGAAGATGTGTGAAGTCTGCCAACCCGCACTTGGCCAGCGTGGCAGACTATGGCCTAACCCTTCTCACAATGAGAAGATTACCCGTTCCCAGCAGTGGGACAGTTTGTACAAACAGGGCTGATAAAAAAAAAATGAAAACTAGAAGACGAAACTAAACAATTATTAAATGATGCAATAACAAACAACAACCCTGAGCAAATGTATATCAGAAACTCATCGCACGTGCTCAAAAACGTCGATATCTCTATTATGAATAACGGCGTTACAAAACAGGGATGACGTCGTCACAGGCAATCAGGCATCGCAACCGTGACGATGTGGGCAGCCCTTTGTATACAAAATTAGGGATTATTCACGTGCCCCCGGCCCCGCGCACTTGTTCGATCCTGTGATGCGCAATTTTCCGCCTTTGTTGGAGTAATATACTGTCGATGTTGCGAATTATAGCCGCGGACCTTCCGCGGACATAAAACATCGAAATTGTTACAAAATTTCTAGATAAAAACCTTGGCCGATATTATTAAGAGTAATTATGGTATGGTCAAGGAACACAATGATCTAAAATAAATATCTAAATAAATAAATGAATGAATGTAATAAATAAATAAATCTAGTTTAGCCATGAAAATTCTAAAATTGGATTTCGCAACAGTAGGGAGTTCCATTCCTGTGCAGTACGTGGACCAAAATCGAAAGTTTGTATTCTAAGTTTATTACTCCTTCCTGGGAAACCACCAAGCGTAACATTAGTAGAGGGCCTGGGCCCTTTCGTCAATCAGTTGGTAAAAAAACCGGACAAGTGCGAGCAGACTCCGTACAAACTAGTAAATAAAAGGGGGAAATCATATTTTTTTTTTCCTTTTTATACCGAAAAATATATATCGTAAACTTATTTTAAAACCTGTTTTAATTAATGCTATTTAAGCTCTTTCATATGATACCCCACATGATACGCTTAATTCACTTTAAAATTTCGACCCTCATTCCTTGCATAACGACACAATTTTTTGTGATTAAATTAAAAATGTCAAATTTTCGGATTTTTTCCTATATGTGTACTCTAACACAGTGCTTCTTGCCAAATTTCAGAGTTCTAGGTCAACGGGAAGTACCCCATAGGTTTTGATTCCTCTGTGAGTGTCGAAATGTGCATTTTTTACGACATATTCGGCTGTAACTTTTTTTTACGAAAACTGAGAAATTTTATTTTTCTTTCTGCAGCAAGATACTATGGATCTGCGTATACCTTCACGCGTTCCCGAGATAAAGGTCTTGACACCCGGACGGACGGACAGACGGACAGACGTACAGACGGACAGACGGACAACAAAGTGATCCTATAAGGGTTCCAAAACGGAACCCTTATAGGATTCCTTCCTTTTGAGGTACGGAACCCTAAAAAATAATCTCAATTTTTAAAAGGAATTTTCAAAATGGAAATTTTAAAAAAAACTAGATAACAGAATTTTGAAAATATCTCCACCTGTAATTGTCCTACAAACAAAGAATGTCCGTCCCCCGCGTCCCTCGCGCCTAATCTGATAGTTTTTACAAACACATCAGTATCGGATTACCCACCCTCGGATGTTTAGTTACGCAATTAGTCACGCTCTCGGAGGGTGGCGCAATTTGGACAATGTTTTTGAATAAATTTTGATGCTCGGTTCAGAAAAAGAGAAACACTGCACTTAAAAGAATATTGTGTAGTAAGACATCATTTGAAAATCATCATCATCATTGTAAATTTTGTGTTGTTAAATAATAAAAAAAAAAAAAAAAAAAAAAAAAATTTATGTTAATAAAAGTTATTTAATGTTTGTATAATTATTTTTTATTTGTATAGTATGTTTGTTGTTTTAGTTGTGTATCTTTATTATGTAAGTAGTAGTTTTCTTTATTAGATAGGTCAATTCCAATGTCCAGAAGTCACAGGAACATACATTTTCCCCAAAATAAATAAAGCCTGCGTTTAATGAAATAAACTAAATTAATTACTAATCTATATTTGACGTGAAGTAGTATAAATCACACAAATAAATTTTCGCAATTACCAGTATGTACATAATATTATAATGTTAGCATGATATGATCATATCACTCAGATTTTATTTGTTTCTAAAATATAACAAAATAATTATAAAATAAAAACGTAATTTTACCTACATATTCAAAGCACATCCCTATATTTATCTATTATACAAATAATTTTACAGTTTAAGAAACTGAAACAACCGACTTCAAAGTACGTTATTTCGTTTACTTGTAATTTAAGTAAGGATAATAATAAAACAAGGCGCTCAAGCGTTGAAGTAGCTCTATTTTCTCCTTATACACATTGGACAAGGAGTAAGTAGGTTTTACTTTTCAAGCTTAATAAATCCCTCACGACTGTCAACTTTTTAAAATACCTCTATTCACCTGCTCGTTTTTTTTAAGAATGACATTTATCACTGAATGTCAAATGCTTCGTCGTCGCAGATTAGAAAATGTGCAATTGTTTATACAGAAAAGCTCAACATTTGACACTTTTGCAAAGAAAAACGTGTCAGTGGAACTCTGCGATTCTATAATCTGACGCACTCACTCAGGAATACAATGAAAATATTTTTACTTTTAGAGATTATTCAAAAAGTAATAAAGCAATGTTTCTAAAATAATTATGGGACCAACTTGAGAGCTTTCTCTATACATCAATTTAAGAAACATAAAAATTGGTTCACGAATGACGGAGTAATTCGGGTACATACATAAAAAAAAAATATACGGTACGAATTGATAACCTCCTCATTTTTCGAAGTCAGTAAAAAAAACGCAACAATTTGCAATCCATCAGCGTCAAACAAAAACGGCAATCATTTAAAGTCAATTCGAATGAATTTACTGTCTCCTTTTTCCTCTAACTCCGGGGCATATGTCTGTCCTTTTTACACATTAAAAAAGCCACCCTCGTGGATCAGCCGAGCATTATATTGCGATGATTAGCTTGCACTTGCTTCTTCCATTGAATTTAAATGGGGGATTAAAATGATGCGAGTTTTATTTATTAAAGCCCTATTGTGCTTTAATTCATTAAGCAATTGCTGTCGTCATTTTGGTCATTGTCGTTTTTTTGATAACATTTAATGTGTGTTTTATCGATTTTTTAAACATTGACTGATTTTGCACCTATAGTTAAGGATAAATGTTTTTCATACACAAAATGAAGAATGAAAATAACTGTCGCTATGGGACAAATCTTGCGAGCTAAATTAGAGCCACTTCCTATCGTTACATTAGGTTGAAATTTGGTTTACTTACGTAACTTCGGTGACAATGCAATGATATGGCACCATGAAGCTGGTCTCAAGATGGCGTCGGAAGGTGGCCATAGGAACTCCTAAACCTAAACGAGATAAAACCGTCGAGTTTGGACTCGTTTGGATAGTCTTGACAAGCACTATTTTTAATCTAGTAAATAAAATATTAATTTAAAAAAAAAAACAAGCTTTTATTTAAATGCTCTAAAAGGAAGAAAATAAATTTTGAATGCAATCAAACCCACCATTTTATTAAATTATAAAATTTATATTGATATAAATAAAAGCTTATCGCGAGAACACAAACATTTTTTTTCTTCAAAAGAACTAACTAACTTTAATTCTAAGCAAATGATAAGAACGCGTCTAAGTCTTTTGTTGGAATTAAATATTACTCAGTAGATAGGTACGATGTTGTTTGAAATCTCGCGACAGGCTTTTATTTATATCAATATAAATTTTATAATTTAATAAAATTGTGGGTTTGATTGCATTCAAAATTGATTTTCTTCCTTTTAGAGCATTTAAATAAAAGCTTGTTTAAAAAAAAAAAAAAAAATTAATATTTTATTTAAAATACAAAATCTTTTAAATACAAAATGGGTAGGATGGTACACCTACCCTTGGTAATATGGCCTTATCACCAAAACTGATCCCAACCAGACAACCTTTTGAAAAAGAAAGGAAACTTTCTTAGATTTCTTCTTATACATGGTTGCCAGATTATGATAGGCAAGTTTTTTCTTGGAACTAAGTATTATGAAAGTTATTAATGCATGACATTTACACACCTTCCTCTCAGGTCACAGATTTCATTTTCAAAAAATTGGCTCACGAAACGATCCTGTAAAAAGTTCACGTTGTTCCCTTTACATATTCGGTGAGAGAATTCCATCAGTGCTGCGTATGATATCGAGCTTATCTGCCGAAGATTGTCTTCACATCCCGAGATTTTTATAAAATAGGCGAAAAACACGTTTCGTGGCTTTAATTTTAAATTGATCAGGTTTTGCGGAATCTTCCTAAAGCCTCTTCGATCGAGATTTTTTTCCCAGCCAAGGGCGCTAAACCGAGTACGGATCTCATTATTTCCTTTGGAAAATATGGAAAATTAATTATGTGGGGTTAGCGGACCTTTTTTCGTGTCTAATATCGGGATTCCATTTTCGAGAGCATCGTATTATGAGATTTGGTTCGGGTTGAAAATTAATTGGATGGAATGAGTCGTTTCCCTGTGCACTTCGATATAATGTCGGCCAGTGTCTCGTACATTCATTCTAAAATATCACGAGCGAGAGAGTGAGAGAATCGAGTGTAGAGCTGCGTATCCATCAGGAATGTGCGAGGCAGCTGAGTACGTACCTATTATATTTCTTCTTCCTAGCCTTACTCAGAGCAGTTTGATAGCAAATGGTGTTTTACGTTATTTACTTTTATGGCCTTTCGCTGATTTGGTCATTCGCGTTAATTTTATATGAGCGAAAAGCCAAATGGCCTTTTGCGTTCTAGGACATATATATAAATACGCCGATCCCGCGCAGTTCTTGTAGAAAAGGACTAAAGAAATGAAGCAGCTATTGTGCAAAGGACGCGAACAAGGATGATCTTTGTTTCTGTAGCTTGAATCAGGAACATAATGTATCAAGACAAATGACAACAGTTATGCCATTGCTCGTGTTAATTATTTGATTCTCGTGGTTTTTGGAATCAGTCGTTACGTGCGATTATGCTCAGAATGTTTCAATATCACCACATTGTAGGTAGATAGACAAATAATTTTACTATACATTTAGTCATTATAAGCATCGTGATCGAGAATGGATTTTAAAGAATAGAATCTCGAGCGCACAAGAATAGCAGCCGCGGTTTTCGAGTTTGAGAATTGTGAAAGAAAACCTGCAAAGATGTATAAAAATAAGCTCGCATCGTGTGTATTTGTCAGATTCGCTTCGAATAACTCGTTCGCGAATAAACAAACAATCCAGAAAGCTCGAGAAGTTTGTCAAAGAAAGAATGCCGGAAGTGCTTCCGCGTAGGTGTTCGTAATCGGCCATTTGCGATTTGAAGGATTACAACTTCGTATAGAGGTGTCTTCCTTTGTGGCGAAGTTGTCGTTCGTTGTGAGTACGGCTGAATAATATTTTTTCCTTTAACCTTTTTCTTTACTTCTAATTATAATATTTGAAATTTTGAATGTTTACTTTTACATACTTTTTAACCTACTTACAAATAGGAGTAGGTTCTCAATTCGATTGTATGTTTGTTTGTTCAGCAATTACTTCGCCAATTATGAATTGATTTTGATGATTCTTTTTTGTTTGGTAGGTCGTGCTTCAGAAGTGGTCCCATATAAATTTTATCAAAATCGGTTGAATATAAATGGAATAATATGTCATCCAAATAAACAAATTGCGTATTTTAAAGTATTATATTATTTCCCTTCCTTTCCCTTCCCATCATGCGCTTTGCACATTTGCTAAAGAGTGTTTAGTTGTTTACTTTTACTGGTTGAACCGCAGGACAAAAAAAACTACAGGTCCGAGATAAGTGCTTTTCAGAAAGCCAAGAATAAAGCTATGCTCATCTTTTGGGAATAATAAATTCAAAATGATATTAGTGAAGATGGTATTTTTAAAACGCTTAATCTTCACAAACAAATACTTAAATAAGCTTATACTAAATATCATTTTCATACATCAAATTATGAAATAAAAAATACAACAGTACTGTAGAACTAATTTGAAGTAGATTAAGTACAAATACTATACTAAAAATAACAACAAAACAAACTAGTAATAGGTTTGTTTGCAGGTAAGAACAAAGTATAATATGTAATAACATTAACTTTTAATGTAATTAAGATTCAATTTACATAAAACAAATTAAACTTCAACACTTTCAAACTGTTTACTTTAATCTTATCTAAAATAGATCTTGGAAAATTTAAAAGTTTTAAATTTAGAATAAAATTGTGTACTTAACTATACTTACTGCTGATTACACATTTTTACATCTAAAATTCGTTATATCACAAACAAAAACAAACTGCATTAAACATAAAACGTAATTTATGATTAGAGACATCAAAGTGAGGCGACAGCGTTCCCCTGTGAGCACACAACCCAGGGGGTTGCAGTTTTTTTTATTTAAAAAAAACGCTAGCGATCTGCCGGCTTTAGGGTACGACAGACAGCGCGGCACCGAGTTTTTGCTTAATAGTTTTTGTATTAATAAATCTCACACATATTTGGCGAAGATGTAATTTGATAAAAGGTGTCGGCCGCGTCTTTGTGCTAGAGGTTCGACAGACTGGATGTAACTGCAAATAAAACCGGACAAGTGCGAGTCAGACTCGCCCACCGAGGGTTCCGTACAAACTAAATAAAAGGGGGAAATCATATTTTTTTTTTATATTTTCCTTCATAAACCGAAAAATATACATCGTAAAAATATTTAACACATTCCTTGCTCACCACTCGGATCTGACTATAGTAGCGGCGCCTCCCACTCGGATCCGAGCGAGCGAACGTTTGAGGCAGCCCTCATTCCTTGCATAGAGACACAATTTTTTTGTGATTAAATAAAAAATTACCAGTTTTCAGATTTTTTACTATATGTGTACTCTAACACAATGCTTCTTGCCAAATTTCAGAGTTCTAGGTCAATGGGAAGTATAGGTTTTGATTCCTCTGTGAGTGTCGAAATGTGCGTTTTTTACGACATATTCGGCTGTAACATTATTTAAAGAAAAACTGAGAAATTTTATTTTTCTTTCTGCAGCAAGATACTATGGATCTGCGTATATGGTTTTAATTTCAACTCGATACCTTCACGCGTTCCCGAGATAAAGGTCTTGACACCCGGACAGACGGACAGACGGACAGACGGACAACAAAGTGATCCTATAAGGGTTCAGTTTTTTCCTATTGAGGTACGGAACTCTAAAATAATTTAATTTAAACTTTATATTAACTACTTAAATATAGAAACCATGGAGAGTGGAAGGAGGATATCCCTATCCTCCTGGCCTCCCGGCCTTTGCCCAGCAATGGGACGGATCAGGCTAGAAATATTAGTAAAAATGAGTAGCAACATCGCGTATCCCGAAGTTTATCTGGTGCTAAATGAGATCTCTGACCTCTAGTTTTCCATAACTCGCTGGCTGGATGGTGGAAATCACAAGAGCCAAAAGCCTAAGCTCCAGGGTGGAAGTGTTAAAGGGCACAATGCCGTTAGTAGCTCTTAGAAAACGCGCAGCACACCTCTCGACATCCTTAGCCGTACGCCAATGTTGCTTCTTCTGCGCCATTATGCGGCGCCTCTGGAGGCGCCTACGGAGGGACCATTTAGTGGGTGTCGAGTTATCATCTACCTCATTTTTGCATAATGAGACAAAATTGGCAAATGTCGTTTTCTCTCTCTCACACAGAAGTACAGTGCATCTACCTTTTGTGTGGGAGTTTCACCCCATAGTCCATCTCAATAGCCAATGTTTGTTAAATTCCATATTATACAGTAGTTCCATATTATACATAACCAAATTCTGTGTTTTATTATAATTTTAATATAATGAAGGATAATAATAATAATTTTATTATTATCATGTAACCCATACTCGCAAATCAGAAATCAGAAAATATTTATTGTATAAACTGTGTACAATGATTATAAATGTATTATGAATTAAATTTACCTATTAAAAAAACATTTATATAACATTTTATAAATATTGTATGGGCACCCTTGTCTAAGTTAGATATTTACATAAAATATTATTATAAAAAATATTACAATATATAATATTATTATATATTGTATATTTAAAAATATTTATCTTACTATAGTTGTGTATTTATCCATTTAAGAGTAGGTATTCACTTATTCGTAAGTCTACAGTATGGTTATATTATTTATTTTTATTTTAGTCTTATATTAACTGTATTTTTCAGTATAGAAAATATTTAAAAGATACGTAATTAATACATCAATATTAAAACCTAAAAAGTTGTAATATTTCAAATGATTAAATAATTAATGAAGAAATAAAAGTTTAAACTAAAATGTCATTATTTTACATCGTCTGATCTGTGGAGTTATTAATTTTCATATATCTATTTTTTTTTTCTTTTTTCTTTATCCATATTCTTACATGTTAGATATTAGTCCTTTTCATATTTGCTACATATATATCATCTTTATTATGGTATATACAAGTATTAGCAAGTTGTAGTATTAGTAAGTATTAGCAAGTTGAAGTGGCAGTGGGCAGGGCACATAGCACGTAGAACAGATGGCCGATGGGGCCGAAAGGTTCTCGAGTGGAGACCACGTACCGGCAACCGCAGCGTAGGAAGACCAGCCACGAGATGGACAGATGACCTCATACAAGTGGCGGGAAGACGCTGGATGCAAGCCGCTTCCAATCGGTCTTTTTGGAAATCCACGGGGGAGGCCTATTTCCAGCAGTGGACTTCTTATGGCTGAGATGATAATGATGAGGGTATATACAGACAGATATATAAATATAATAAATAGATACCTAGTCTTCTCTAGTTATGACTTTCTAACATAATTTTGCCTAATCCTGTAGTGTAGTGGAAGAATGGACTACGGGCATTTTATCTTTAGTCACGTCTTTATTTCTTATTATTTAGTCAAGTTGATGACCAAACGTACTTATATCAATAAAGATGACCAAATGAGAACCGGATACAGCCAATATCAAAAACCATGAGTCATTGAGTAAAGTCCGTATACCGCAACGTCGAGATTCTTTAATCTATAAATAAGTACTCCGAGATTACTGGAATACTGGATACTCGTACTGGAGTATTATTGCTATGACGTCATCATTGTTTTACTATGGAACCTTCAACCAAGTTTTATACTTGTATATTTCGACTCAAAGAGAACATATAGAAGAGTGAGAGAGAGAGAGAGAGAGAGAGAGAGAGATTGGAGGTTAGATTGGGATTCTTGTAGACGAAGAAGAAAACTAGTTGTACCACAAAACATTTATTACTTTTTCTATATTATTTGCTAATCTTGGTCGTTAATTACGGTTATTATCGTTTTAAATAAAAAAATTAACAAATACAAATTTGTTTCCCATACCGAGGCTTCTGTACCTCTCTCTCCACCACGTCTACTCTCAGGTTTCAGATTCAGGCCAACGTCAATGGTTCAGGCTCTATAGTTAAAATAATGCTCGACTATGCACACTAACTGAGCGGTAATATTTTCAAGTGGCTAATTTTTGTTTTTTTTTTGTACTGGACCTTGCTTTTGAGCATTTTTTTATGCAACATAGATCTACGATTGACCACCAACTCGCCTGATGTTAAGCAACGGTGTGGCCGAGGAAGGAGCTCGTCGATCTAGAAGATTCACTCTAGCCTTGAAAATTCCGTGATTGTAAGTCTCAGGAAATAGAGATGGCCGCAAAGTATTCTATTCCTGTGCAGTACGCATCAAGAACGTGGATCGATATCGCTGAGTACGGATTTTTGGCATTTCAATAAGAAATGGGTGGCCGTTATTTGCCGGCTTTCTGCTAGTCCTGTAGTGAAAATGGGAGGGTGGAGTTAGATCGTAAAGCTGTTGCGCATATTCCCCAAAATTAATCCTGTAGAAAATAGACAGACAGATCATACACTTACTTAAGGGTTCCGTTTCCTCCTTTTGAGGTACGGAACTCTAAAAATTACATGTATATAACAATATCTGGCTTTAATCTAAACAAGGTGGTTGCGCATACGCCGGTCAGATTTGGGCGCAGTCAGATAAAGTAATCTCGTAGACGTGAACTTGACAAATATTTGTGGAGTTTTGTCCTCACACCTGAGGTTTGATGCACTCTTGTGTTGCCTACATCAGGCTGTTGTTGATTATAAGATAAGCAACAACACAAGAAATGCAGTTCTATAAAGACTTCTGAGATTATCGTGTTTTATCTATTATCAATTAATTACAAAAGATACAAAGTTATATTTAGTTCGAAATAGATAACAATTACGACATGCTACGGAAATTAAAGTTCGTTTTTATTATTCGAAAATAGGCTTGCGCCTAGGATAGTTACGGTCTACGATGGAGCGCATTTGCCTAGAAGAAACCTAAAAGTATTCAAAATAAAATAATTTGGATCAGATATTAATTCCATATTGGCTCCTATGGCTTCTATTATTTAAAAAGGTACAAGTCTTTTTAGTTTTAGGGGCTGGCTGTGGGGGGGGGGGGGGGGGGGGGCACCCCCCACAAAAATAACACCCCTCTTTTTTCTCATTATAGATAAAAAATAGGTTCATACAGTCGAAAGTAGAACCTCCTCTTTTTTTCAAGTCGGGTAAAAACTGAAACAACCGACTCCAAAATACGCAATTTCGTCTATTTGGATGACACAATTTTATAGTCATTTAGTTTTATACACCAAACTACTGAACTGATTTTGATAAAATTTATATGGAACCACATCTGAAGTATGACCTACCAAACAAACAAAAAAACATGAAATAAAAACATACAGACGAAATGAGAACCTCCTCCTTTGTGGACGTCGGTAAAAAATATGATTGCACGCTGAATAATAATCTAACTAAAAGTAGCAACAGTACTCGCTGAATAACGTAAGACGTAAAAACAAATGTAATTCAATAAAATAAAACAAGTTAAGAATAGTTATGTTTATTGCTTTTTCTATACTGTTTGCAATATTATTTCACTGTATTGTTGTCGTTTCTGTACTAAATTAAAAAATTAAAATAAATTAAAATTAAGTTATTAAAACTAACTCGCCCATTTCTTTCCGAAACAAGCTCCTATTAACATGTGCACGAGCTATTAAACTTTGTCATCGGCAATTAGTAGAGCCGAAACTAAATAAATTCTGTAGCATACCTCGCACCCACCGAGACATGTGACACCAATTCTGAACGCATGTTAACAAATTAAAACGATTTGTTCTGTTATTCTAATAGGGCACGGAATGGGAAGTGTTTGTGTCGAGCATATTTTGACAAAATTTATTGCTACCACGCCTTCTCGAACGGTTTTTTCTCGAACGCAACTCGAGGGCGGATGCAGCGACATCTGTCGCGCTGAGAATGCAGTCACGCCCCGGGCCGTGCAAATGTCATGAATTTTGAATATGTTGGCGCGGTGTCATTTTTTACGGCCTATGCAAATTTTGTACAAAAACATTTTTTTATTTTATTTACAGCCTTTTTAATATTGTAAATAAAGATTTTTCTCAATTAAGTCTTATTCATTTTACTGAACGTAAACATAATTTCGCATTTATAATATTGCTAAAATCATCCTAAAACTCAAATAAGTATATGACATAAAAACAAGACTTAGAAAGAAAATCTACTAAATGCAAACAATGCTTTTGCCTTACTGAAAGCAAATTTAATAAAACATGTACATATTAATTACCTTTTAAGTCTTTCTATATCAATACAAAAACACGGTAGCAATACTATATCTTTAAATTATTACTCATATTTTCCTAATGATAAATGTGACTATGAAATCCTCAATTAAAGTTATCATTCTCTTTCTGTGACTAAACGTCAACGTCACAGCATGACTCTCCCATCAACAAACATGTCATCTAAAAATAGTGAACGTCAACTTGCATCTCTGTACAAACTCATTTTTACTCCGTGCCAATAGTACACAATACGTCAGTTCGAAAAAAAGTTGCAAGAATAAAAAAATGGCAGACTGCGAATGACAAATCGACAAACAATGAGAGTCGATGGTAGCGCACAATATTTACAAGTCGCGTGATTGATTGTCCTTGACAGATGGAATCTGGATAACCCTTGCACCGGCGACCATCTGTCACCTCGACCGTTATAATGGTCAACGAGACAGTTTACCGTCCACCCTATGGATACCCGCAAAAACTCATTTCGGGAAATGATTTGTGGGAAGATGGACTGTGACGTTTACTATATGATACATTTGCTGCGTCAGTGAGCTAATTTTGAGTTTGACAGATAAAATAAAAATGACGTAGCGAAAATTCTTTGTAATAAAATGTATACTTCAAAAACTCAATCTCTCTTATGTCAAAATAAATTAATAGTTATTAAGCATAACTTATTAATATGACACTATTATTATTAACGCGAACCACGATAAATATCCCGTTAATAATAATAGTGTTTTAATGAATGACCGTGATAGTTTAAAAAGTGTTTTATTTATAATGGCTTTTAAATCATCATCTCAGTCATGAGAAGTCCACTGCTGGACATTGGCCTCTACGGATTTCCAAAAAGACCGATTGAAACAGGATTGCATCCAGCGTCTTCCTGCCACTTGGTCCATCTCGTGGCTGGTTTCATTACTACGCTGTGCTTGCCGGTGCGTGGTTTTTATATAAAAGTACCTAATTATGTTCACACGTACTTACAATTCTAATTAGAGTTGAGATGACTTATTCTATTACATATTATTATATTCGGCGTCATTACCCGGCTACCCAAAAAGAAGGTTAATGGTTACATACATATATCCTAAGGTATATGTATGTAAGTAGATAACTATGTTTTTATATGTATCCTAAATTTTTAGTCCTAATTTGGTAAATATCATACAATCTCTCTGTCCCTAGGTACTGAATGTTTTAACGTTAACGGCAAGATAATTCAGTAGGTATTCAAGACGTTAACTGCTTTGAACGTGACGTAAATTATGAAAAACATACGTGTGTTTTACGACTAATGAAAACCAATGTCGCTGTAAAGCCGATTTTTACAACACAGGTAATACGTTTCTAAAATAATGCCCTCATCTTTTTGTATAATATTACTTTTCGTTTATTCTCATTTTATTTGTCGCTATAAAAGGGAAGAATAACGGCTGTTAAAAGAGTGGCGTGCACGTTGGAGTTGCGATAAATCTTTATATTTTATGACAAATTGTTGTCAGTGACAGTAACCCTCAGTCGGTGGTAACAATAGATCTAGAACAAATAGTGACATAATGTGTGATAGCCAATGGCGATGTCACAACACTAAACATTTGTAAACAAAACATAATGCCGCCCTGTAGCAATATCGGTTGCAAAGTACACAAAATAACGCATTGTGTTGGCCTAATTTATAGTATTTGGGGCACAGTTAGTGGAGCAAAAAATATAATGACAGTGTAAAGAAAGTCACATGAGAATTGGAAAGGTCCAACGAATATGCTACTAATATTTGTTACATGTTTCGAGATTGGTTTAACCGACTTTAGAAATGGACGTTCTCAATTTTATGCGTCTATTCTTTTCTAATATTTATGTTACCTGGTTAAAAATTGTTTTTATTTTATTAATACAATAGATTATCTTATAGAAATTAGTACCTAACTTAATTTAAAAAAAGTCAAACTCATTGTACATTTTTTTAAACCGGCTTTTATAGATATTTTATTTATGATATTTGGAATCAGTTTTTTACTTTAATTTTCTCAGGGCACAATGAAATTTACTATTTAATATCTCAAAGTGACAAGCGCAGAGCACTTCCACACAAATTATGTGTGACATTGGACTATTATGGGCAATTGTGACAATTAAGTGTCTTCAAATCGCGAGTGAATAGGTTTCTTCTAGGCAAGCGCGCTCCATCGTAGACCGTAACTGTCGCTTAACACAAGGTGAGTTGACGGTCAAACGCAAGCCTATCGACGAATAAAAAAAAAAAAAAATGTTACGCGTAAATTAGGCGAGTATCAAGTTTTTTTGTCTCTTTTTCGTAAAAAAAGTCACTTGGTTAGCTTATAAGTCAGCTGTTGTTGAAATTAAAATAAACAAATTAAACACGTTCGAAAAAATCGCGATAATACCTATACCTACGCGTACAGATGTGTAGCAATTCTAATTATTCAGTAATAAATTAGTACCAATATATAATTAGCAAAAAAAATTAAAAATAAATTTACTATTTTTCGTAGGTAAATATTTGAGGTGAAACAATAACGTCCCCATTCAATTTTAGGTCACTGATGAGGCATTTGTATAAATTACGTTGACACATCACGTGATATATGACGGCGCATCTAACAATGGTGAATGACGTCGCTTTACGAGGCGCCGAGCCCCCGCCTCTTAATTATAATATTATGACTTCACATTATTCCCAAAATATCGCCCAAGCTTCAAACCCTCTGAGGTGGGAGATAGCCTATTGTATCGGCACATTTTATGTGTAAAACCTTATTACTTTCTCACCCTTCATAATATTTTTAGCGCCTTCTTACTATTTTCTAAATCTCATAACATTTATCTTATAAAACGAGCAAACATCATTTAATATAGCCGGCGACAAGGGATCACCCTGAACTAGGCGGACCCTTCCGTGCGGTTGCGAGTATAATTTTGTAATCACCATAAAATCTGTATCACCGCACTAATATATTTATAGCTTTATAGCTCTAGTAATATTTATGCAAATTGAAAATGTGCAGAATGGTATCGTTCACAACCCTAATCTCGCTGCAATGGAGGCTAAGGCGACATATGCCAGCATTGAATAGTTTCAACCTTTCATGTGTCTAGTTTGGATTTGGCTATCATTTATCATATTCGTATTTGCGATATTCTACCTTTTAATTCTATTAATACATTATATTGAGTCTGCCAACCCGCACTTGGCCAGCGTGGCAGACTATGGCCTAACCCTTCTCACAATGAGAAGATGGCCCGTTCCCAGCAGTGGGACAGTTTATACAAACAGTGCTGATAAAAAAAATATATATATTGTTACAATTTTTAATAATAACAATCTTTGTTTTTATTCAAAAAAAGAAAGTAGGTAAGTTAGCAATACGGGGCCTACCCAAATCAAACCAAGAAAACTCAACTCTTTAATTTCCAACCAATTCGAATCGTGTCAAATCACAACACCCCATTCGCATTGTCATCGCAGTATCTGCGGGGCAAATAGAAGAAGTAATTTGTGCCCATATGGGACCTGTGATTGCCTTCTGAACACGCTCACCCTCGACCCGCGGAATGGTCTTTTGGTGGCCAATTTCACAACCCTCCGCTCTTTCCTTAGACCTTTAATATTGTGGTGAGAATGCGTGTTAGTTTGTTTTCGAAAAGGGTCACTTTGTTCATATCAATTTAGTTTTATAATAATATTATATTATTATAAAACAAATTTGACTAAAAGTTTATATTTATAAATACATCCATAAAAGAAATAATAGACTACTTCAATGAAGTTTACTGCGTATATTTATACATCTTTATTGTAATGAATAAGACCCTGGAAATCCTATTTATAAGCTCAAGACTACGTTTATTTGTAGATTATACCTAAATAGACGGTAATTTTCAAAGCGACAGATTTAGGTCATTTCTCAGCCAAGAAAAGACCAGGATATAATGTTGGCCAGCAGACATTTTACGCGACGTTTTTAACTGCAGCCTTAATGAATAAATTTGCTAGGAGTTTTGGCGGGAACGTCTTAGTAACATGTTGTTGCTTTGTTTTATTTTCCTAAACTTGTGTTATTTTGAACATTAATGCTATAAAAATGGTGGTGTTTTGTTCATTAAATGTTCGCGAGTGTGGGCAAATGAAATAAAGCAGTGACACATGTGATTTTACGATGTCGGCAAAACTCAATAGAAGCTTCTAGTAAAGTCGCCATCACTTTACTGAGGCAAGACTTAAATTTGAAAATGACTGTTTACGTAACTTAGACTGTGACTAGAACACTATATAACTTGTATTGTGCTTGTATTATTCAAGAAACTTAAAAATATTTCAATACTTGACACTGGCAAATCGCTAATCGCGGGGTCCAATACAAAAAAGAAGAAGAATAAATCTGCTCCAGATTTAGTAGAATGTAACGAACGTAAAGCTCCCCTAGTGTTGGCTACCGACCGCAGATTGCTGCTGCTAATAATTTTGTGGGGATTTTTACAAGTCTCAGGTGGAGGGTAATTTGCTTGTGGCGGAAGGGTTACTGCTGATTTATCTCATTTGTAATACGCCTCCGGGGAGCCACTATTCCGCCCCGAGCAGCCGTGAATAAACCATAAACACTAATTCATCTAGACCACAAATTAGTTACTCTGTAAGATAAAACTCGTGATTTAACCGACTCGTCCTCGACATCGTCATAACTACGGAGATTTGCTCGTGTGGACTGACATTACTATAATGAGAATATATCGTGAACTGAGTTCACGAAGCTGAGCGCATTACAACTGCGAAGCTGCGAGAACGACCTTGAGACCTATAGACACGTGGCATGGCCAATAAACAAAGGCGAAGAATCCTCGAGGCGTACGTGTCATGTCGCTCCGTTACAATAACGTAACATGAAAAATTTCCAGACGCCCACATCAGACTGATAAATGGCTTCCGAAAATCCAAAAGGAAGTTACAGCTTACTCGGGATTTGGTCTAGAACCTCTCACGTCCCATAACTGCTGCACTCCGCTTTATTACAATTACCATAAGCCTCAAAGTCCCGCACTCGACGCAGCCCGCTGAAACTTCATCATTTTGAACCTACCCGCGAGTGCCGTAAGACTGTTATTGCTTGGGTGAAGTAGAAACAGCGTCTGGGGCGAAGTCTCGGGACGGTCGCGAACAACTTTAGCACTTACCCCCGTTACTTTAAGATTGAAGTTGGAAGTGAACGAATCATCCACGAGAAAGTTATGCGACGTTCGTGCCTACGGAGCGGTCCACTCTTTACATTTTATGTAACGTGTACGATATGTCGGCGGCTATTTGGAATACTAATTGGGGTTGTACGGACTCCTAACGTCTTATCTTCGCCTTTTTAAGCCACCCCGAAGATATTTTGTCGAAAAATGTTGCTCTAGTATTTTACGGAGAACATAAACGGCCCGTAATTGCTGGAAGCGAGGCGCGCTTCGGCGCGGTGAGGCCAATCCTCGCCCTGAATAGAAAATCAGTAAACCGCGAAATGATGATGAATCGCGTCGGAGGAAAGGGTCGTCGGAGTGGGATAGGTATAGAATCCGACCGGAGGTGCGAAGAGGACGGAAAGGGAAATTAGTGGATGCTCCCGTGAATTTGTGTACGTTTTCAATGAAGGTTCTTTATGGTAGGTAAAATAGGAATAAAATGGATGGGGTCTAATCCACCGGCCATTTATAACTTACACGCCATTAATTTGAGCGATAATTCATGAATAGCGTCGCCATTGGTTGGAGATAGAGGATTCGGTAGCCGGTGAAGTCGCGGCTCTCTTATCAGCAGGCAGGTAATCTAATCGAGCCACATCGAACGTAACACTTGTGCATTTTCATTTCCTGTGCTGGATTGATAGCAATTCTTCTGCTGCCATATTAATTTGGAACTTATCTCGTAGAAATTAGAATGGAAAGTGATAAGTTGTGTGGGGGCCGATAAACTTGTAAGCGGTGCCGATTTTTTTATTAATTCTTGTTATAGCTAATTAACGTTTTTAGGTAGGGAAAATTTGGGTGGGTTTCGATCGCGAGTGAATCAGTGTTTTAGTTTTTTTTGGGCAGGCGCTATCCATCGTAAGTCACAAAAGTTGTTGCAGTTTAAAGTATAAACCGCAATCCTATTTAAAAAAAAAAGTAATAACGAAAAGTATATAAGGTGAAAGGAGGTGCTTCGTTTTATCAATCTTTCCCTATGAAATCGAAACATAATCTTTAAAGCTGCAGGTTGCTAGAAAATTGATGAGGTGGAGATATGGTGCTGGAAACGGCTGCTAAAAATACCATAAATAGATTTTTGCAGCTAGCCTAGGAAGATCTAGATCGCTTTAGATCTGCAAAGGTCGCAGTGACGTGCCGGGGCTACTATGGCCCGTTTGGCCTCCTAAGTTTTAAATAATAATAAAAAAACTAAAATAACCTAGGAAGACACGTCATCTAGACTTGAGAGTCTCCTTTAAATTCGCTCGATCCTGTGGTTGTATATAAGTAGAATTTAGTTGCTAGACTATTGTTTCTATAATTTTCTTCACCTATGCATTTTCTGCGAGATCAAATCAGAAATGAAGAGATCCATAAACGTACGAAAGTCACTGACATAGCACAGCGTATTAGCAAGTTGTAGTGACAATGAGCAGGGCACATAGCACACAGAAATGATGACTAATGGGGCAGAAAGGTTCTCTAGTGAAGACTATCGGCAAATGCAGTGTAGAAAGACCAGCCGCAAGGTGGTCACCTCATACAAGTGGCACGAAGACGCTGTACGCCATCCAACCAAATCTATTTTTTATCGGATTCATTTCGGTGAGTGTGCATCTGATCTGCATCATCTAATTCCCCCTTGCCCTTTTTACTATCGGGCAGTCAGAAACACGAAAAAGCGTCACCGTTTCATGATGGATATCCCAAAACCCCGAACGAAACGCTTTAGTTCCACTTTCATCGTGCGGACTGCTAGAATGTGGAATACGCTTCCTGAGTGTGTCTTTCTCGATAGATATAATCTGGGTGTCTTTAAAATCTTTAAATCACGAGTGAATTGGTTTCTTCTAGGTAAGCGCGCTCCATCGTTGACCGCAACGTTGCTTGACATCCAGGCGAGTTAGCGGTCAAGCGCAAACCTATTTCTACTTTTAAAAAACAACCGGTCATTTTGGAAATCCTTGGGGAAGGCCTACGTCCAGGAATGGACTTTTTGCTGGTGAGATGATGATGCTGCATTTTTTTAAGCAAAAATAAACGTGTATCTATAATTGACCGAGCGAGCGAAGCGTCTCTGCATCAACTGACCAAATTTTCTTTCGTCTACTTCAGTTTGTTTGTGAGTATCTGATTTGTTTGTATGTTCGTACTCGCGTACAGGGCGTAATTTTGAACTAATTTTGATGACACTTGGTGTGTTCTATGGATTATTTAAAAATATTGTCGTCGGCAATTTTTGATAAGAGGGATGGTTCCCATAAAAAAGAGGGAAAAAGTTTATTGCGCCATTAATTACCAACCGATTTTAATGATATTTCGTAAGTAGGTAAAAGTACACAATTATTACAACTTGTGGTAAAAATGAACAGAATTGGTAAGTGGTTATTGAGATATGACAACCAACTACAGATTGCGTGCAACAGTGAGGGCGCGTGGATGTGCGTGATGCATTTTAGCGCTGAATAATTTTCTTGGTTTTAAGTTGTCTCCATTTATAAAATTATTATTTGTTTTTAAATGAATATATATATGTATGTATTTAATTAAGGGCATCTAAACATATCCTATTTTTTGTATTAATCGTGTATTAAAATTAAATCGATTTTTAAAGGTGCTTAAACTTATGTAAAAAATGTTTTTGATCGTGAAATAACGTCTGTAAAATCACTTAAAATTGCGAAATCGCCCAAAATCTTACATACGGCCTCATAAGCTAAATTTATGTAGGTATTATGTACAAATGATCCAAGGTGAGCTGCAAATAAGCTTTCTCGCGAGGTCTACTGTTCGTAGAACTACTAGTTAATCTGGTAGCTACATCCGTCCATCCGTCGTCCGTAGTCTATTTGCCTGGTGAATTTACTTCCAAAATGCGTTATCGCTACTACTTCTAGTGAGTGTACCTTTTATCTCAGTACTCAGTTGTTTGTATTCTGTTTCACTGGAATGACGTTTCACATCCTTGGGCATCCAGTGTGGTCTGTAATCTCAAGTGGCCTTTACACGTGTTTTAGTACAGTAAGTACCTTCGCTGGCTCGTAATTAATGTGTCGAACTGTGGATATTTTTGTAATACTTGGTGATTTATTACCTTATCGTTTCGAGCTCGTATCAAAATAATTATAGTCATAAGTACCTACAAGTTAAGAAACCTCTAAAACCCCGGAAAAAACGGCTGAGCCGATTTTGATGTAAAAGAGCTAATAACAGTAGATAACTAAATAAAAATAACAAAATAGTATTTCAAACAAAAAAAAAACTGAATCAAAATTTCGTTTGAGAGCTACGACTGGACAGACATAGATATAAAGATACACAAACACACTAATTCACAGATACACACTTCAAACTTATAACACCCCTCTTTTTGGTTGGACAATCTCAATATCGTTCAGTCACGTGTTCTTCTTCTTTTTTGTATTGGACCCGCATTAAAACATTTGTCAGTGTCAAGTGTTAGGATTTTTTCAAGTTTCTTAAATAAAACAAGTTGTAAATGTTCATAGTCACAATCTAAGTCACGTATACAGTCAATTTATAAGTCGAGTCCTGCTTCAGTAAAGTGGTGGTTTATTGAACACTTAATGAATAAAACACCACCATTTTTATAACACAAGTTTAGGAAAATAAAACAAAGCAACAACATGTTTCGACGACGTTCCCGCCAAAACTCCCAGTCACGTGTTAGACATAGACATAGACAGAAATTTATTGTAATAAAAAACATACAACAGAATATAAAAATCATACACAAAATAAATAAATAAAAAACTATAATAATATAATATATGTTATGTAATCTATTACACAATAATTGTGATGTGAAAACGTTTCGAATGGCACCACATTGATAAAAATATAAGAAGTAGTTTAAAATTTTGGGTGTGACACATTGACATAGACTTGAATCATATTCCTGCTTAATTTAATTTCTAGTTGAATAGACAAGTGACGATTTCTTACTTTATTTTTTGTAAGTCATTCCAATAGTTTTTCATTTTCAAAAATGTTGCCATGCGCAAGCAAGACAGAAGAGTTACTACCAACAGGGCCTTAAATATGATTACATACCACGTTTCGTATTCTCAATTTTCCATATTGCATCATCTAACCTTGACCCACCTGTCAGAATGACCACCAATCCATCAGCTGAGGCACGAACCAGTAGTGGTTCCACCGGAAGTAGGCCCTTAGCAGTCAGCACCGTTATCGGATTATGCTATTAACCAGCTCCTAGCGTTGCTGGTGGTCTTGTTAGAGTAAAAATTGTTGCAGGATTAACATATCATTCCGGGAGTATTTTTAAGATATTCATATTCTTTATTGCCCTTGGTATTTAGGAAGTTATGTTTAATTATGATAAAGTAAGCATTACACATGCAGATAGCGACCGAGTTGTAACTAACATTGTCCTGTTCCGGATTGAAATGTTTTCAAACAACATTATTTTGTTCCTGATTGAAATGTTTTCAAACAACATTATTTTGTTCCGGATTGAAGTGTTTTCAAACAGCATTATTTTTCCGGATTGAAAAATGTTTCCTGTGACTTCTTTTAAAAAAAAGGCAGATGTTTGACCACAAATTAGATAACGAGACTGTAATTCTTATATGCTTATTCTGGAATAGGAGATGGCTTACATTACAAATGAGGCTGTAACACTATGATGGATGATCATCATCATCAGAGCCATATGAAATCCACTGCTGGACATAGGCCTCCAAAAAGAACGATTGGAAGCGGCTTGCATCCAGTGTCTTTCCGCAACTTTTATGTATGTAACTTTATATGAATCTGTTAATTTAAAACTTTGGTGCTGCGTGTGACAAAGTGCGATGTTAAAATGCTTAGAACATCGGAGCACTCTCATGATCGGTGCTCGACTACTCTTATTTTTTAAGTTTCAACTTATAATCAGTAATTTTTTTTCCATGTGGGCCATGTAATTTTCCCAAAAAAAATACGTATCATAAAATATTCAAATTGTTTATTGGCCTTATAACAAAATGGCTATACTAGGCAAGTCGTGTTACAAAGTGTGTCCTCTTAAATTAAATAGATAACCAACAACACAACAAACAACCTATCTAGATGTAAAGACAAACCTAACAGCATTTATTTTATAATTATAAAGCAAATGTCACATAGACTGCTAGAGAAAAATAAACCGCACGTTTGTAAAGGTGTACGTACAACCGAAAAATATCACCTAATTTTGGGCAGTCGACTACAACAAAACAGTTCTAGTCTAAAATCAGTATTAAAATTTAGTCGTAGTAGATACATTTTTAAGACATCGACAATTTATCATCACATTAGAGGGAAAAAAAACAACAACAAAACGTAAAAGCTGTTAAAAACGTACAAAATATGAAATGCTCTATTTGCATTGAGATAGATAGTGGGCAGACGCAAATATGCGCGCCGCTGATAACCTCACATAATTTATGACTCTCGCCGTGAACACTCTCCACGTACTCTGTTTAATTTCGGTGCTGGAACTGGAAGCAAATGTATAAAATATTCCACTATTTTTGAGTGAAGATTCAAAAATATTTCACAATTTGACTGGCCTTGTGGCTCAGTCGGTATTGTGTCTACGTCTACCTGCTGAACTGAAAGGTCGTGGGTTCGATCCCCACCCAGGGCAAACATTTGTGTGATGAGCATGGATGTTTGTTCTGTGTCTGGGTGTTTCTATGTATCATATGTATATATTTACAAAAAAAAAAAAAAGTATATATGTATTCTATCAGCCATCTAGTTCCATAGTACAAGCTTTGCTTAGTTTGGGCTAGATGGTGTTGTGTGAAATGTCAACAAAAAAAAAAAAAAAATCTAGCCTCAAACTAAGCAATATGTGTGTATTATGGCAACCAGAATCTTTTTAATTGTAAATACGATTACGATGCACAGAAACACCCAGACACAGAATACACCCATGCTCATCACACAAATATTTGTTTTAAGTGGGGATCCAACACATTGCCTACAACTTTAGGTATAGATGATCATGAATAACATTTTCTAAAACCACAAGTAGAACGTATCTACTATTGCAAATAGAACTATAAAAGGTAGTATAAAACAATAAAAGCTGTTATCAACGTTATCAGGCTAAACACATGATGTTTGAACATTGTGTCGTTCTGCAAACGTTTGTGACGACCGACGCAAAACGACGATTGTTCTATTGATAGTGTTATGCCTATTATGAATTTAACGTCATTATTAGACATTTTGATATTATACAGACGAGAATTACTCAAGTGACGATTTGTGATGATTCCCATGTTCAAACTAAACTCCAAAGTCTGGAGCATCCTCGCAAAGTTACTATGTTTATCGGTTTTTATCGCATACATTTTGGTGAGTGTGCGTCCGCTTTGCATGATCTCATTCCCCCATGCCCATTTTTCTGTCGGACAGTAAGAAGCACGAAAAAGCGACATCGTTACATGGTTGATATTCCGAAAATACGTGCGAAACGCTTTGGCTCCACTTTCATTGTCCGTACCGCCACAATGTGGAACGCGCTTTCTGAATGGGTCTTTCCGAAAGATACAATCTAGGTGTTTTCAAATCGCGAGTGAATAGGTTTCTTCTAGGCACATGTGCTCCATCGTAGACCGTGACTGTCGCTTAACACCATGTGAGTTGACGGTCAAGCGCAAGCTTATTGTTGAATAAATAAAAACGTGAATTATATCGGAAATATTCCAAAATATAAGTAAACTAGTTTCTGTTCCATCCGGCCTTCATCGAGACGAATGCGCGCTGAAATCTTGTTGCACTATCTCTTAACATGTGATTACCTACAAGTATGTGCATAAATTTTAAGTAAAATTAATTCTCCGGATAGCAAAAAATATACCGAAAATCAACAGATATTTTCTGAAAGAATTTTGTTCAGAAAGAGTTTGTTCCTCGATTAAAGGCATCTCAGCTCTGCATTGTTTTTGTTTTCAGTTATTGTTTACTTAAACCTAACCTACTCTAACCTCTAATACCTTCTAACCCCTAATAAAATATCGCCTTCCCCTCTAACCACGGTCAAATGTGGCGTCAAACGGTCTCATGGTATGTAATACTGTCATAATTTAAACTACTTACAATATTTGATATTAGGTATTATTATTATTTTGAGCCTGTTTTGTCCCACTGCTGGGCAAAGGCCTCCCTATCCTCCTTCCATTCTTCTCGGTTCAGTGATTTTTGATTATTTTTTTGATATTAGGTATATGAACAGGAAAATTCTTTCAACCCCAGATCCAAAAATATATCTGTGGCATCGTAACTCGCAAATGGATGTACCAATTTTGATCTAGTTTTCCTTGTTTGAAAGAGGATTTCATCGAGAGTGTTCATAGCTATGTTTATATATATACATAACTATACATAGCTAGCTAACTTAACCTAACATAAAAGTCTAATTCGTTTGAGATTTAAAAACTTTAAAAATTATATAACAGAGGAAGCGTAATCCAGCTGTATAAAGTTATTTTATATAATTAATTTAAATACAAAAAACTGATGACAGTAAAATCTTAGTCGTGTATTCATATTAATTCGAAGAACCAACTATTTATATAATTTAAAGTTATATAACATCCGAGCGTGACTATACATCGCCATCAGTGTCACCGTTTACAAGCGTAAACTACGTAAACGATGACTATTACTATTACTACTTAAATTACTATTTTCTAACATAAATTACATTAATTTGAACAAAATTTGCTCTATACGAGTCTAGTTTATTTGCGAGCTGAGATTAACACAGTTATTTTGTGTTGAAATAAAAATTAAAACTTCCATCGACATAAAAAAGAGATTGTCTAGGCTGACAGTCATATGCATGTCTAAATTATCTAAGGCGCGGTGTCCACCTAAGAAACAATAGTATACAAAATAATAGTATAAAAATTCGGACTAATACTGTTGTGACATGTGGTAAGGTATGTGTGACTGAGGGTCTTCAAATCTAGATTTGAACAACTTACTTCAAGATATGCGTGTTATTCAAGATATTTAATATTGGATAGTATCAATAGCAATGTATTGAAATTCAAACTAAGTACCTAAGTAAGTTCGTATAGACTGAGTGACCAGCCCTAGTGTCAGAGTTGGCAGAGCTGTCAGAGCTGCCAAAAGGACTCTGATCTGGTTTGACCGATTGCTGTTTTTCAAGAAGAAACAACCGGAACCTATAATTTAACGTGTGATCCGACCCACCCAGATCACGAACCCAGAAAGAAATGCCACTAACGGTCACCTATCCGAAGACTGACCGGTCAGTCTGTTGCTTCATGCTTGACATTGGTGATCGTTCGAGAACACCTAGTCAAGCTACGCCACGAGCGCTAATTCAAACTTATAAATTACAATTGTTGAGCAAAATTCAATTGCAAAAATACTTTTGTTATTCGTTACTGTATCAGATTTTAAGTATTGTAACTTATATAAGTATATAAAGAGCGTAAAAATATATCTTCGTGGTCAAAAGAAAGCCTTAAAAATTGATAAATATTTTGGATGTTTACATTTCATCGCATGAAATTTATAGATCGTGTACTTAGTCAAGCATTATACGTATAAGCGAAAAAAATAACGGATTGTGATTTACTTAGATCGCTTCGATTACCATAGACATTTATTTATGTGATCAAATTAGCACCTTCTCCCTACTTGCTCGGTATGTATTGTTTAGATTTTCTTTATACACATATTTTGAATTATATTCCAGTTCAGATAACTTATAGTAAATATTATTGTTAAAGTGTAATTGATTATAATTTGTATTTGTATTGTGTTTATGAAATGAAATAGAATAAAATTCTTAAGAATTGAAGAAAAAACTAAAATAGTATGATGCGCGCTGAATCACGATAAATATAATAGTCAGATTTGAGTCACTTTTGTGTCGCTTAGATGGCCATCGAGCTTTATGACAATTGTAACAATGACAGGAAAGAAAAAGAGCTAAACGACAATGAACAAGACATCTTTTTGCCGCGTAACGTTTTTTTATAATTACAATTGTAATCTGTACTCAGCTATCAATTGCGAGTTCGTGACTTTTCTCAAAACAACAGGCTCAATACACGTCACAATGTAGAGGCGACTTTAAATAAACATTAATAAAAATCTGTGTTGTAACAAAAAATTTATTGTTTGATGCAAATAAACATTGGGACGTAAATAAATGGGGAATGCTGGCGCGCATTGATTGTTACTTTACGTTTAATTGGACGGGGAAAAATCAACGGGAAACGGAGGAAAGTTATTTTTTTCTGGAAAAATATTGCATTTTTGAAGGTCAACGTTGATTGGTTTTTTAGTTGAAATTAATGGAACATTTTAGGGTCCCGTTGCAACTACAAGGAACCCTTATTAAAATTGTCATGACCGTCTGTATGTCTGTCCGTATGTCACTGCAATTTTAATCAGATACTATCAGCCCTGCATAAACAAATTTTGACAAATAGATGTTTTTCATGTTTGTCATGGACCACTAGAAAACGTGGTAGTAAAATTTAAAAAAAAGTAAAAATAGGGATGGTACTCCTAGAAAGAAGGGATGAAATTTTGTTTTAACCCCACTGTGTGTGTGTTGTGCTAATACATGTGGGAGTATCGTTACGTTCGTAAAGAACCTTACCATATGCGTGTCACGACATGCTCTTGCCCAGATATTTTAAACACATTAACAAATTATTTTACTGTAAAATGTAACCAATGGCAGATAGGACAAAGTAAGCACTGAGGAGACGAATTTACAACCATAATTAATTATCGTTGTGCTCACGTATTTTAAAAAAATTCAACATTAGCTATCATCACCAAAGAAAAGGCTTTTATCTACGATATACATATGTCTAATTTAACGAACAATAACTACGATACTCAAGTCTCAGAAACATTGAAATAATACAATCGCAGCTAGTTTTTTTAACAACTTTTTAAATAGCTATATAACTGCACCAAAGCTATTTATAAGGCCGCGCATACACCGACGCTGCCGTCTCAAGTGACTAATTCGTTAACAAGTGTTCAAGACACTTAATTATCTATACAAGCGACGGGGCGTCATTGGCGTTCAACAAATACATAAATTAACCTTATCCTTGTTAAATAATGCCTTTATTTTGTTACTTTGATATAATTTATGGGGCACTACTTTATATTGAAACTGATATTTGGTTATTTATAATACTGACATTTATACCGGTAAAATTTGACCTGAATGATTTTGTTAAAGGTTTTCATTAATGTTAATGTTTTTAGATTATCATTAAGATTACCACAATCTTGTAATTTAAACATCAACCTTATTATTTATATTTAATCTCTTATGTTGTTTTTTTTTATTTGGACATAAAAATTTGTTTTAAAACTAATTAAAAAGTGACCGTTCTTAATTCACATTACGGAATTTACACATTTTTTATCAAAAGATAAATAAATAAATAAGCTCTCTCAATGACTTTCACGAAACACAAATACCTACAAATTCTTACTTTTTATTTATAAATATAAAACTTTGCGCATTTTTTCCGTCCTAAATGAAAACGTTATATAAACTTACATAGACATATGTATATTGTCGATAAAAGCCATTTCTTTGGTGATGATAGCTAATGTTGAATTTTTTAAGATAATTTCACGAAACACAAATACCTACAAATTCTTACTTTTTATTTATAAATATAAAACTTTGCGCATTTTTTCCGTCCTAAATGAAGACGTTATATAAACTTACATAGTGTTTTCTTCCGCAGTATGGGCGGAAACAGGCGAGTTCCGAGACAGTGGTCACTCATCGCTTGCCTCGGCCAGTTCGGGTGTCGACCAGTCGCTTTACGCTCCACCTCGGCCGCGGCGCGACCGCAAGCATACAGACGACAGTGAGTACATGCCTTTAAAAAACTATATTATAAGAATCAGAATTCTTTGTTCCTCTTAAATATTAAGTTAATAAATTTTTTTGAAGCATTCACAAATAATTCCGAATTTTTGCTTTAATTTTAGGTTTTAAGAACTAACAAATTAATTTCCTGTACACCTAAAATGGTTCATCGACCATCATATATCGCTACATTTATAACTCATCTAAATATGTCAATATATTGTTACATTCAACATTTTTGTTGTATCAAAAACATCCCAAAACCAATACGAGCACTCGTAAAAATCAATTCCCATCGCCGGACCACACAAAGTGACAAGCTTAAAACTGAAAGCAAACGCAGTAAGCGTCGGAAAATCTATGGGCAAATACGGCCGCGCGCGATTCTAATGCTTTCACAAACAGCGAGCGGGGTGCGGGAGCGGGGTGCGGGGTCGCGAAGTGTAGCAAACGGTACCTAACGGCGATAATGGCGCAGTGTGAACCCGCCCTAATCTGTTTAAATGACGCGATCTGTTTTACAGTTTATGGTATTGGTAGAGAACAGTGCTTTCGTACGGTACGAGTGTGTCCAGTACATAACTGGAATCTGCCCTATGTGCCATAACGTTACGTGCATTTCCAGTGAACCAAATTTCATGTCATCATAGAATAGTAGAAGATGCCATTTGTTTTTTCCTCAAAGTGTCATCATAATTTTGTTATCTATCGTTAAACAGACAGTTAGAATTAAACGCCAGATGAATCTTAACACATCAGATAAATCTTGGAAAATTAGTTCGGGATTGGTTCGTTCAGAAGGCAGAAGGAAGGAATGAGAGCTACATATGTATTTGTAGCATATGGAAACGGCTAGGACGGGCTGAAAATTAAAATTACAATGATGAAGATATTTAAAGGGGACACACCCAAAGAAAATATTATGTAACTGACGAATAGATGTCGAGATGCATATTTGTTTCTATGTACTTTTTTGGTTATCTCATTTCGATGATTTCTTTTTTAGCCCTACATACGTTATTATATAAGAAGATAATCATAATCTGTTTTTCTCTTAGACTACAACTTTAGAGATGTTCTAATAAAAAAAAATATACTGTAGGTGCTTATAATACCTGATTATAATTTGAAGTATTGATGAATTGATTACTTTTATATCGATTACATATAAATGTATTATTATAATAAAATTTATTATTTATTCAATATAACAATTATTATATTATTTTAATTTAATTAATTTGCACTTGACATGTAACTTTGGAGCTATCAAATAGATATTTGTAGGTATATCTACTACTGAACCAATTTGGTTCATTAATTGGGAATTGGTATAATAAATCCGTAGCCATAAGAATATTTTGTACAGACTTCGCTGACTAAAGCTATAACATTATTATCCCCACTAGTGTTGTACTCGGCCGTAATCTAAATTAACAGCGCCGATTTCGTCACTTAACCAAACATGAAGAAGCAATATCGATACCCAATAATCCCATCCAGATAGGATCATCCCTCATAAAAATCGGGGCAGCTACTAGTACATTGTAAGACGATAAGTGCTATATGAAAACACGTTGAATTAAAGGAAACGGTTATCAGTGAAGTGGTAGAAGTGTTGCGATATGGTAACACATGTAGTGTTGTTTGTACTAGTGGCGGTACAACCAAAGGATAGATTAGACTCAGGTAAGTTGGTCGCATGATGGATGGGGCGGGCGGCGAGCGTCAAAGCGCGTCGATAGCGGCTATCGCAATCATCGACTTTATCGACTTTATCTAGGGCTGCCACTCACCTATTAATATTCACGCGTCATCAGGATATTCAATTGTTTTTGGATCTGTAATTAATCTAACTGTGATAGGTTGGTACTTGTGGCAGAGTTTGGACTTCAATAGGCTGGGCCGGTGATAGCGATCAGCCCACGTACGCCTGTTTGGTTATCGCGGTTATAGAAAATGATATTTTGGAGAAAGATCAGGTCAAAAGTACCCGCAATCGACCGACCGATGAACATGTACGAAAACATTAATGAAAGTAGAAACAAGTATCAATGTTAAAAGAAAAACAAAATACCCGACTGCAGAAAAGAGGTTTTTGCAGCCTAACTTATTTTTTTTATCTGATTTTTTTTAAATTTTGATGTACCCAGTGTCACTCTCACAACTAAGACAAATCTATTGACACCACTCACATCAAAATCGGTCAAGCCGTTTAGGCTCTAGGGCGGTTCAAAGAAATATACATACATACACTCGAAAAACATAACCCTTCTTCTTACGCAGTCAGGTAAAAAAGAAGGACAATTGTCAAGATTAAAGTTAAAGTACCTCTGCCTTTCTCGCATTGGGTAAAAGGCGTGAGTGTGTTTCTATATGAATAACCCGGATATCTCGAGTCTAGAATGGATAGTTATCGTCTAAATCTGCGTTTTTCATCTTCAGTTACAGCATTGCTTTTTATCAGACGAGCGTAAGGTCAAAGTAGACCTAAAAGACCAGCGGAAGACCAGCGCTGGTTGCTTACAACTGCACGCCGCAAAACGTTCGCTTGGTTGGCAATGGGTATGGCTTGCACAGGACCGGAAAGAATGGCGTGAACGAGAGGAAGTCTACCCAGCACTAGGCATAGGCTGAATAGATAGAAAGATAGATGTATTGTTAGGTACTTACATGCTAGATTTAAGACGGTACGTACTATTATTATAAGTTCTGTGACGGTAATCTAAATATACCTCTTCTTAAAAAATATAAAATCAATAGACTTAATAATATCAGATTTTAGGTGGTAGTTTATAGTTGTTTCTTTGTTAGTGTTACACTTTAAATTTCCCGCTAAAACTTAACGAAAAATAGCTAACCAATGTCAACGTGAGCTAACTTTTGACACTGACAGATAGTATTTTTCTAAATTCCAAGTGACAGCCCTGTATCGTAAAGCGATACTGTATCACGCCGTGAGCGGTAGCGCGGCTAGAGTTCGCCCATAATCCCGCCTTGTTCATTATACGCCGATGAGATTGCCAGATGCCAGATTGATGGTTTTAATAAACTCTTTTTTATACTAGCATACTTAGAATAAACGCATAGTTCACGAAAATAGAATGAATATTACCTGTAAGGTGGCTTACCTTACAGGTAATATTCTTGCGGTCATAAGGCTAAAATCTGAATAATTTTAAAGGAAATGAAGCAATAATATCATGGTTTTGCGGCTTATGCGAAAATATATTTAATGGATTTATAAAAGTTGCAGTGAAAACCATATTAAAAAACTAGGAAAAGCAAAATAAATATGTAGTTAAAATTAACTGAAAAAATATAAAATATGGTTCTTTGAAGGATTTTCGGATATTGAATGATGCAAATCTTAAAAAAGCTGATTAATAAAAAGCAGATGAAAAAACGTAATAAAAGTACATCGTAGTCCGCCATATTGGATCAAGAATGAAACCTATTACTGAGTTAACTCTATGCATTTGTATTAATTCTGAAGGTGCTACTAGACTTATTAAAATTGTTTAAAAACTAAGATAAAAAAATAACGAGAACCTCATAGCCATTTATGAATTCAATGATACACATGCGGCGGGTAATTCAACCAACAGGTAATTTCAAACAGTTTTTGTGGCCTTGTACCCAGCTCGGCTAATTATTGTAAGTATACACAATGTTTGCGACAATTTAAGATTATTCTTTATATTTTCTCGTCAAATCAACTATCAATAATGCACGTCGTTGCTTACATATCCCGAAAAGTACCTTAATTTACTAAAAATAGGTTATTTGGTTAATATATGTTATTAGATATATTATTGGTAAACAGAATGAAAAGTAATATAATAAATATTTTAGATTGTCGCAAACATTATGATCAATTAAGAAAATCCCTGACTTAGCTACAAGGACAAAAAACTGTTTGAAATTTGAATTTTCCGTCGCATACGTGACGTACCACCCTAAGAACTTTAATTAGTTAAGTGGTGCCTCTGAATTGATACAATTGTCATCCAAACCAAAAGTGCATGCAGAAATTTAGTGGATTTCACATCATCATCATCATCTCAGCCATAAGAAGTCCATTGCTGGACATAAGCCTCCCACCATGGACTTCCAAAAAGACCGATTTGATTGCATGCAGCGTCTTCCCGCCACTTGTAAGAGGATATCTGTCCATCTCGTGGCTGGTCTTCCTATGCCGTGATTTCAGCTCACTGGTTTAAAACTAAATTTATTATTATATAAGTATACTTTTTGGTACTGCAATAGAAAAAAATAATTCAATAAGTTGCTTTCGAATGTCCAAGTTTATTTTTATTCATTCACAAAAATAGGTATTTCTCGTATAATAAACAGGCATCTTGTAAGATCTGCAAATCTGCGGATATCTTTTACTGCTGGGTTAATCTCACATGAAAGGTAAATGTTGAAATATGACATCTAGTTTTAGTTCCCAAACAGATTTTGGCACAGAATCGTAATATATCTTACGTTTAAAGCCGTTATGTTTGTATACAAATAGTACATACCTATCTTCATAATAATGTAGTACATGTAACTACGTTATTATGTAAATAGCCTATGGATGTTTTATACAGGGCGGTTACGCTCTACTCTTCTAGCGATGCAAAATCGTTACAATAATTTATTTATAATTTACAATTTGGACTTGTTTGTATTTACAAACAAATCAAAAACGAGTCCAAATTGCGAATGATATGATACAAGCACGGCATAGCAATTAAAATTTCAGACACAGACAAAAAAACAGACCGACTTCCATAAAGAAGGAGGTTCCTTCTTTTTCGAAGTCAGTCTGTTTTTTTTATATATTTGATGCAATTACGCCGCCACACACAGACAAAAAACAGACCGACTTCCATAAAGAAGGAGGTTCCTTCTTTTTCGAAGTCAGTCTGTTTTTTTTTGTATATTTGATGCAATTACGCCGCCACACACAGACAAAAAAACAGACCGACTTCCATAAAGAAGGAGGTTCCTTCTTTTTCGAAGTCGGTCTGTTTTTGTTTTGTTATGTTATGCGATTACTCCGCCAATTATGAATTGATTTTGATGATTATTTTTTGTTTGAAAAACGAATTGCGTATTTTGAAGTCGGGTTTTTCAGTTTTTTTAACACGCTTTTATTAGGTCTAACTGTATGTAATGAAATCTAAGGTAACTAATTTAACCATCTTCCAAGGATAGTAGCGTCATGAAAATTGGCAGCTGTATGTAGTTCTGATAACAATACAATAATATGGTACTATCGAACTGATCTGATGATGGAGCCGGAAGATATGATAACACGCTTTTATTAGGTCGACCTGTATGTAATTAAATCTAAGGTAACTAATTTAACCATCTTCCAAGGATAGTAGCGTCATGAAAATTGGCAGCTGTATGTAGTTCTGATAACAATACAATAATATGGTACTATCGAACTGATCTGATGATGGAGCCGGAAGATATGAACTAGAACTTCATGATGGAACATCGTATCATAGCTGTGTTTGGATTTGTTAGAAAAGTCTTGTAATGAACTTTGACCACAATAATTTGTAGCGTGTTTTTTTAGATATTATTTTTAAAATTTTTATTTTTTTTATTTTTAGATTTAAATTTAGAAATTATTTTTTAAACTATAATTATCACGTATACAACACAATATAATATGAAAAATATGATTTTGAATAGATATTTTCACCCATGGAACGAGTATGCTTGAGTACCTACTTAAATATTTAAGCTTAAGCGGTAAGGCATAATACTTATATGTTACATATAAGTATTATGTACGTACACACACACGTACACACATTAATTTTATAATAGCGTTCAATCAAGATAAGCAGGTACAATAAAATAATTAGTAGACATAATCCTATGTGTGGGTAATAAATATCAAATAAAACATTTTATTGATAAATATAATTTAATTTAATTTGATAAGTATAAAGTTGTTTTTTTTAAACCTAATTGACTTGATTGATAATTGAAAATGTAGATAATAAGAATATATACGTTTTGTAAAGTAATATGGCGTGTCTCATCATAGTTATAATCAGCTTACCTTTACACTTACGTGGATATTTGGCCACAATGGATGAAATAAATTTGCCTCTCTTTGCGGTACCACGTTTGCCTGGAACAGAACGCTTTTAGCGATAAGGCCGCCTTGTCACACTAGTTTTGTAAGTTCAGTGTAAAATTATATTTATTTTAATGGTGTACAATAAAGAGTTTATCTATCTATTAAACGCTACTACGCTCCTATTAAGCAATTGTTATTCTCGCACGAAAAACGTGCATAGCCCCGTTATTTAATAACCGATTTGAAAAATTGTTTTTATTTATAGAAAATATATTTTTTCAGATTAAAATTCAATACATGTTGAATTAAGAAATTTCATCGCAATCGGTTCGGTGGTTTAGTTTTCCAAACAAAATTGCGCATTTGAAAGTCGGTTCTTTCAGTTTTTTTTTAAATAATATTTTTATCCACATATTTATTTATTAATCTTAAGCCTAAGTTTTTACAATATTTATATAAAAAACAATAAAAACATTATAAAAACTTAAACCTAGAATGCCGCCAACAGCGGGGCAGGGCCTAAGCTGCTGGCGGTAGGGGCTACAGACTCAGAAACCTCCTGACAATTCGTGCCGTGTCTAGGACGACCGCCTTCTGAATCCGACCCTTGATCCAACCATCAAGCGAGAACCTCTTAAGATGTTGGTCAAGGCTCTTCGCTATTAAACCGTTTGCCGATACGACTATCGGAACAATGGTCGTCGAGTCAACATCCCACATGGCGGTTATCTCGTGAGCCAAGTCAAGGTACTTGCTGAGCTTGTCCTTCTCAGCCTTCACGAGATTCTCATCATGTGGGATGGTGACATCGACGAGCACTGCCCGGCGCTGGGAACGATCTACGATCACAATATCAGGCTTATTGGCAACAATAGTCCTATCTGTGATAATAGAACGGTCCCAATAGAGCAAAGCACGGCCATTCTCAAGAACCGGCGCTGGTGCGTACTGGTAGTACGGCACCTCGGACTCAACAAGGCCGTATTGAAGAGCAAGTTGCTGGTGGATGATCCTGGCTACTTGATTGTGTCTGTGCAAATACTCGCCGTTAGCAAGATGCGAACAACCGGAAATAATATGTCGGAGAGACTCTCCGGGACGGTGGCATGCCCGACAAATGTCGACCGTACCGTCTTTCATGATATATTTCCGATAGTTGTTCGTCTTGATAACTTCATCTGCAATCGCACAAGCAAACCCTTCAGTTTCACCAAAGAGGTCACCGAAGCGTAACCAGTTCACCGACGCAAGAAGGTCTACATCGGGTCCTGTTAAGGCCCGGTAGAACCTCCCGTGTAGCTCCTTGCCCTTCCATACGTCCCTACGATCTTCCATGCTGAGCACCGTTGGTTTGCGCCAGTTCTCTTTTGCCAAGGAGAGAGGCGTCAGGCCCTTGTCAACTGCCATTACATCGCAATGCATCCCACATTCGTTGTTGCGGAAATAATCCCTGAGACTGCACACCTCACGGTTGTGAAGGTTCTTGGCATTTAAAAAGCCACGACCCCCCCACTTCCGCGGAATGTACAGTCTCATAACAGATGAACGTGGGTGTAACATGCGATGTAATGTCAGTTGCTGACGGACCCTTCTATCCAGGGCGTCCAGCTCAGTTTGAGTCCACCTTAGTATGCCAAAGGAGTATGACAATAGAGGCATCACCCAACCGTTGAAGGCGCGTGACTTATTGCCGCCAGACAAAAGACTGTTAAGAACTTTTGACAGGCGGCAAAAGAAACGCTCCTTCATCGATTTTTTTATATCCTCTACCGCAATACCCAACGACTCTGACATACCAAGGTATTTGTAGGTGTCGGCTTCGGAGAGGGACCTGAGAGTCATTGTCTCAGAAAGTTGCAAATTCGGAGAATTTACAACTTTCCCTCGCTCTACCTGAACGACCGCACACTTGTCTACACCAAACTCCATCTTAATGGCATTGCTAAAAACCTCTGTTGTTTTTAACAACGTCATTAAGTCTTGTCGTTTCGATGCAAAAAGTTTGAGGTCATCCATGTACAACAGGTGAGAAATAACTTCACCCCCCCTACGAAGCCGATAGCCTAGACCTGAATCCTTCAGCAGAATACTGAGAGGGTTCAGTGCCAGGCAAAACCACAATGAACTCAAACTGTCACCCTGGAAAATGCCACGGTCAATCCTTATCAAGTCCTGCGGTGTAAAGGAGCCATCTCTACTGCCTGGTTGACGAAGGACTGTGGTCCATTGCCTCATACATGTGACTAAGAAGGATCTCAAAGTTGCATCAATTTTACACAACTCTAAGATCCTCTCAAGCCATGAGTGAGGCACCGAATCATAGGCCTTCTTATAGTCAATCCAAGCAGCAGAGAGGGCCCCTTTATTCCGCTTGACTTGCTGGCTAATAGCCGTATCAATGAGGAGTAGCTCTTTAGTACCACGGGACCCAACCTTACATCCATTCTGAGTAGAGGCCAAAACGTTGTTCGCAACTAAGTGCGTATAAATTTTATTTCTCAGAATGGATGTAAGGAGCTTATAGATGGTTGGTAAGCATGTGATGGGTCTGTAGTTTTTTGGTTCCGTGGTACTACCGGACTTATGGAGCAGAAAGGTGACCCCGGTGGTCATGAAGGCAGGAAGAGAACCGAGCTCGAGGGCATCTTGGAATTGGGTAGCCAAGCGATCGTGTGAGCATCGAGTCCATTTTATCCAAAAGTTGTGCAAACCGTCTGGCCCAGGACTTTTCCAGTTCTGTGTCGTACGGATCGCACAGCTAACGTCTAAAGGGTTTATTAAAATAGACCCCATGGGTTCAATGTCTTCGCACTCACGCTTGACAATTCTCATCCACTCGTCTTCCGTATGTTCGACGGGCATCGACCAAATACCACGCCAGAAACTAGTCATGGCGTCAGAATCTGGTAGCTGTCCGTCGCTCATACGTTGCTCAGTTCCCTCCCAGCTTCGGTACACCTTTCTTTGGTCACTTTGGAAGAGGCGATTCTGCCAGTATCTATCCACACGTTCTCTGTAGCGACGAATACGATTCGCCCATGCATAGACTTTCTGCTTCAGATAGTCGATGCGTTCCGTGACATTGGCTAGGTAGTGTTGCGGCCTAATACCAGTCCCGGCAAATGCCTGAGTCACAAAACGCATTACTCGGGGGCGATTATTCCCCCGTCTGAAGCAGATCAGCTTCGCAATGAGAGTCCTGAATGTGTTAATACGCCGCTCGATTCTCACTTGCCACGCGGGTACATCTCCGGTGCGTCGCGGTGCACGGCTAATGTCCGGAAATTTAACACGTGCGACTCGACACACCGCGATGGCACCGCAGTATAAGATCGAGTGAGTATCAACTAAATCTCTACTAGTTTGAATATACGGAACTAGCAATGCATTCAAGGCTCCCATCAGTGCTAGATTTTTTCTATGGGTAGGCAAGCGTGGTAAACGTGGCCTAGAGTCAGGTGCGAATCTGTACTGAGAAATCACGTCTTCCAGAGTGCTCCTCAGTTGCTCACTCACCTGGTTAGAAACACTACTCGTAACGTCCCCCTCGTCGGCTGCGGGGTCAGCCGGCGTCACAAGTGTCGCAACCGTGGTCGGCATTGAAGCCAATGACGGGGCAGACGACGCGACAGGCGACGGATCCCTCGCCGACACGGGGGTTGGACGAGCAGACATCACTTCCAGGCGAAGCCGATCGAGCACGGACTGATCCAGCAACTTGAGTCGCTGGATAGCTCGCACTTGATCCGATAATCGTTGAACAGTCACGGTGACGGTCGGCTCAAGAGTCTGAAACAAAGGCAGTATTCTAGACCGGTACGCCGTCAAGTTGGTTTCTGATTCTGTCGCCCCATAGTAGGCGCGCATGACGTTTTCATTGATTTGTGAAGACCATCTCATGCGACGCGCTACTCCGCCAGTAGCGGAGGCCGAAGGTAGCGGGGTGGACCCCGCTGTAGGCCCCAGGCGTGCTGGCGGCGGTGGACGACTCCGTCGCGCAGATCTTGGTGGCGGCGGCGGCGTCGGCCCGCTCCCATCACTCGACGTGGAGATGTCGCGGGAGGTTTGATACTCGTCTCCCGACGACGAGCTCGGAGACGATGGGGCGGGCGGTGGTGGAAGGTGCGCATTTGTGGAATCCGCTGTGGTTTTTCCTAATCTTCGCCGTGTTATCATGTATTTTGCTTGTTATTTATATTTTACATATTTTTATTATTATTACTGGATAAAATTTTGTCACATGTTTCGCGCATCTTAGACCTGCTGGTTTGAGAGATTTAGATTAGATATCGTCCAAAAATATATTAGACACATTTTCTTAATTCGACTTCGTTAATAATACATCGTAGACAAGTCGTGAAGTGTTTAGTGAATTGGCGACCAAATTATTTGAACTTTCGGGCTTGAAATCGCTTCTATATTAAAATATCGAGACGGCAGCCCACGACATCCACATCGGTGGTATTTCAGTTAAGCCAATGCGCGGCATGATTGCATCGCACGTTATCAGTAACGAATTGACGTAATAACATCGTACCACAAGCATATCACTTGTCCCCTGCAGATAACAGGGAATATTTCAACGCCTGCATTCGCCCATGTAGCGTTCGGTTTTGGCTGGTTTGTATGGTTTCCTGATTGTGTTAAGCGCCAAAGTTGGTTGGTGCCGTTGTCTCGCTTGCACACAACACTTTTTTTAATAAATAAAAGGGCCTTAGAGAACATGAGACAATTGCGCCACCCGACTTTAAGCCTTAAGGACGATTTTTTGTGACGTTAAAATGTATCTATAATCTACTAATATAAATATTTATGTGTCCCAACATGTAATTGATATACACGTGTAAATTTTTTTAATAGAAACATTTTTTATTGACTATAAGCACACAGGATAAAGTGATGTATGGAATAGTGCATCAGGCATATGACCTTCAAGGCTTTGTTATACGCACTCTTTCTAAGTCGAAGTGAGCTAATTTGAATTTTGATTCTTTTTGATAATCGCTTCGACAGTCTGGCTCTCTTAACAGGTTGTTAATTATCCCAATGTTGCTTCTTTTTCAATTAATTTTATACAGTCAAAATACAGAACCAGGGGGTGCAATTGCACCCCTGCCAGCGGTCATGGAACTGATACAATGTGCTTCGAGCTGCATAAAAACAGAAAATAAATATCATATTCGCCCCCTAGTTTCATATAGGTAAAATCAAAAAAAAATACAAGTATTAAATAAAAAAAAATAACAAGTACTCTTATATTTCACATTTAGACATGTTTCACACGGGATTGCCAAATCCAAACCGATAAGTCCTAGTTTATCACTCACAAAAATATATAACCAAAATAGATTTTATTGCATTGATATAAATTATAGGTGAACGTGACGCGATCATCAGGGGCGTATATTTACGAGCGTTTTACAACAACGTTGTAAAAGTATTTGGTTGCACGTGAACTAATCCCGAGTACTTATTACACGCCAGCTACTGATTCACTGATACCTAATACTTGTACTTGATATTTATATCTGTTATTGATATATGTGATTCCCGAGCGGAAAATTGTGGGTCTGGAATTTTTCGGGAAAAGACAGCGAAATAAAATAGCTCTTTTTCTCTTTCTGTAGGACCAATCTGAAGGTAGACATGGAATTCAGGTTTCAGACAGAAAATTCTTTTTCTTTTTATAAGGAATGTGTCCTTTAAAAAAAGGAACAAGAATTTTCCAAATAAGTACTTTTGTATATGAACCATTATAACATTTATGAATCGATTTGAAGAGTTTCTGTTTTATTTGGAAAGATATAAGTATTTTCAGATTGATCCCACAGAAATTTCGGTAAAATTTGGTAATAAAGTTTTTTAAAACAAAATATTTGGAAAAATGTCATTCATTTCAAAACGAAATTGCGTATTTATAAGTCGGTTGTTTCAGTTTTATTCAGTCATAAATCTATGCTCCATCCCAAGGCACCATTCCAGCCAGACATATTTTTTTCGCATATCTCTAATTTTTACAATTTTTTATAGATGTTTTGTCATTTGTTCGTATCTATACGAAGCTAACTTGTATCCTCTTTTATCCCTCAGGTAATCGCCCGTTAACATCAGAGCCAACAATAAAGACAGAATCCACAACACCAGGTGTGGGCCCAGACGAACCGATAGACGACAAAGGAGATAAGAAGAACAAACGGCAGCGGCGGCAGAGGACGCACTTCACCAGCCAACAGCTGCAAGAGCTGGAAGCTACCTTCGCCAGGAACCGCTACCCTGACATGTCCACGAGAGAAGAAATCGCTATGTGGACGAACCTTACGGAAGCGAGAGTGCGGGTGAGTTATTTTCTATTTATCAGACTCTTTTTCTACGTGCTATTTACTAGCCACACCCGTGACTTCGTACGCGCGTTGCTCGTTACCCTAAAAATCTTATTCACCAATTTTAAATAATAACTACGGGTCACTCACGCCTGTTTTGAGCCGAAAAATCCGACTATAGTTCTAACCGCATTCGGCGGTCTTTTTCAAAGGAGCAGCGCAATCGTCGCTCTTGGTCA
This sequence comes from Lycia hirtaria, assembly GCA_947563715.1. Lineage (NCBI taxonomy): Eukaryota > Metazoa > Arthropoda > Insecta > Lepidoptera > Geometridae > Lycia > Lycia hirtaria. Next base: position 40,901,441 of record OX387378.1, read on the forward strand.
TCTCGTAGTCTCGTGGTCGTAGTTTTTATTTAAAATGTGTGAAAACCACGTTAGTTTCCAGTAAAATTAATTTGACAAGTTCGTTGAAATTACAAATAAACGTCACTAATATTAACACCAATTTTTTGGGATCGAAAGTTTGTCAGATCCATTTAATAATATATAATACAGTAAGCCTTCTTCATCATCATCATCAACCATTGCCTACCCACTGCTGAGTAAAGGTCTCCTCTTTAGTACGCCATTCTTTCAGTAAGCATTATTCGTGTAAAATTTCGTTCAAATCCATTGGCCACCTTATACAGATCTTAAAAATTGCTGTATAAGCTTGTGTATCGAAAGTAATGCATGCTCCAATAATTTTTTTTTATGTACAGAATTTTATCAACCTTAACAATATTACAAAAGTTACACATTTTATACGTATAGCATAATTTTTACTTTAGCAATCATTATGCCTTGAGCACCTTGATCCTTTTTAGGGTTCCGTTCCCAAAGGGTAAAACGGGACCCTATTACTACGACTCCGGAACACTTCGTGCACGAGTCCGACTCACACTTGGCCGGTTTTTATGTTATTCTAATAAATTTCAGAAAGTCTAGCAATCTGTCCCTTGTTATCTAACGCATGGAGTCGACACGTTTACTATCGCCAGTTATTACCAGAATCGCGAGATTATTACAAAATCGTGACTTTAATTTCGCAATCTCGTGTTTTATTTTTTGTTTCAACATAACAAATGCTTAATCTACACTAGAAGGTGAACAAAATTGTCTTTCAGCTAATAGGGTATTTTGTGCTTTTAGGATAAATTATTAATAGCTAATAGGGTATTTTGTGCTTTTAGGGTATTTAAATATAACGGATTTATCATGTATCTATATACTTACTAATATAATAAACTTACTTATTAAACAGACAGAGAGACAATGTCAGTCTCTCTATATGTTTTAACCGACTTCCAAAAAGAAGGAGATTCTCAATTCGACCGTATGTTTTTTTTGTATGTTTGTTCAGCGATTACTCTTGTAATTTTTTTTTATTACTGTTTTTTTTTTGTTTGGTAGGAAATACTTCAGAAGTGCTTCCATATATTTTTTTATCTAAATCGGTTCAGTACTTTGGATTTATAACAAAATAACTAAAGATGTCACCCAAGTAAACGAACTGCGTATTTTGAACTATTACTCTTACACTGCGTATTTTAAACTACTACACTTACCTCTGAACTATTACCGAACAAAATTATCAAAGTCAAGTTATATTTGGCGAAGTAATCGCCAAACAAACATCTAAAAACATACAGTTAAAATGACGGTTAAAAAGTACTTTAAAATCGAGTAATTTCCCAGTTATTAATTAAAAAAAAAACGATTCTCCCAATTTCGCAATTATATATTGACTTACTCTTCTTTTAACCGCTTTTAATACTGCATACAGAAAAACAAGCCCATTGTTTATCAACAAAAGAATCGCATCGTATCGCAGCATGTTAATTTTTTAGTACGTGACAGGGGAAAAAGCGCATTACAATATTAAAGATCTAGATGTTTAGGCTAATCGTCGCATCCGGCGCGTATTTTTGTGCCGTGCCGGTGCCGGCCGACGGAACATCGAATCCCTTAATCCTGTAGGATTTGATGCGTCTATTTCGGTCTCTTCATAATCCCGGGCTTAAGTCTGATCGCATCCACACTCTCTGTCAATAGTTTTGGAAGGCCCCCGCTAGATTCTGCGGTTCCGACGTATTTGTACTGTTCGTTTGATTCCCGGATTCATAGAATATTTGGTTTCTTCGGCATTCGATGGTTTCGGTTAAGCTTCGGACATGTTTGCTCACTGGATTTTTGGATTCGGTTTGAGTGTCTTCCTTTTTTTGGTAAACGTTGTTGTTTACTCAAATAAGTTAGCTAAATTTCGTTTTATTTTATTTTATTTTATTTTATTTAGAGACGTTTGGGGTTACACCTACGTTTATCAAAATCCCGAAAGCTCATGTAAAAGCTCGTCTGATAATGGAAACTTTGTAATAATACGGTTTTTGGCTATAATTAAATATAAATCTAACGAATCTAACCTAATAATTGTTCGGGCAAATGAAACTTTTCGCTAAGTAACAAACTTACGGGATCAGAAACTCGTATCAAATAAAACATCTCGAATGGGACAATTCTAAAAAACAGATTAGGACAAGTAAGAATGAATATTTAATTGTGCAAAACTATGTACAATTTGATGTTAGGTATAAGAAACCAGTACTTATTAACAGTTTTGCCCTTACGGGCATACAATTTTTTCAACAATATGTCAACATCAATCTCATACACATAAACACAACACATAATACATTAATAGTACACACACACACACATAGACACACACATAGTACATATAATTTATTATAATAATTATAATTTGTAGGTATTACGGTTTACCAATGATTAAAAATTATACAATCGCCCTTAAAGTATGTCTGTACCCCGTATAGGCTAGGTCTGTTTACTTATCGTGGGAAAAAGAGGAACGTATTCTGTGGTCTTGACAGAACAAAATAATGGAATAAGGACAGCAGCACCTTAAATGCCACATTAGCTCTCTACCCGAACAGACTTAAATTTTGTTCAAAGAGTATTTTAGACAGGTTATTTAAACCGCTTACCTACCAATATTTAATAGTAAACAAAGAATCTATTTCTCGATATCTCGATTGAATCGAGTTTGGCAGCTGATGGTTCACGGGCATGTAAGCCGATACTCGCGCTAAATACCGCCGGACCCGGTTCAAGTGCCTACTCGCTGTACTCGAACGGAACGGGCGCGTGTGTTCTTCAAAATATTCTCGTTTGTTTTACGGTAGGGGTGTCAGTTTTTAGCTCTCGAATTTACATACAAAATTTCGAAATTTCGATAATTTTTTTTCGAATTTATTTACATAGACATACATTTTACTGTGACAAAACATATACAGCAGAAAAATAAAAAATATAAATAATACAATAACACCTATATTGAAAATAAGAATGTTTTTGGCACAACCCGGAGTCACCTCAGTATGATACTAGTTGTGAACAACTAGCGCATAGAATTAATATATAATTTATATTAGGTACACTTTTTGTAGCGAATTGCGCTTTACATTTGTTATGTTTAGCGCTTTCGAATTCGTATCTGCAAGTTGTGAGGCTCTACGTATCTAGATCTCGTGGATACAAACTTTTTTGCAACAGTTATGTTCAATCTGTTTTATGATTTATTCCAGAACTCTGTTACCAATTATTCTAGCATGGGCTATTTCCAACTTTTTAACAGAGAATAACGGTGATTTGTCCCAAACGGAGACTCTTCCGTTTGAACGTCAATTTGCCGTTTTCTTCATATTTAAAATTCTTAATAAAAATAGATTATTTGCCTTTTTTTTTCAAAAATAAATCAAACTCCCCTAGTAAAAACCGCTGCTGAAATTTCCCCCTTTGTGGAAATATATACAAACAAAATGCGAACAGGCAAATTGTGGAATATCCTTCCTCCGAAGATTTTCTGAGCTTCAACAAAGAGTGTTTTAAAAAGGGTGTCTACAAGCACTTTTCCGGGCTAGCAAAGCAACAGTAACGTAACTGATGTTGCAGTTGTCAATAGGCGACGGTTATCGCCTACCATCTGGCTAGCTGTCTGCCTTAATATAAAAAAAATACACCCCAATCAGAAATTTTTGAAGTCAAAAAGATATATTAAATTATATAACCCATATGCCTTCAACAACATGCACGCAAGTAATTACATCTAAAGAAATTACAGGGCAGTTTTCTAAACAAATATCCGGTCGGTTTTGCAAATTTGGCCAATGGAGTCACACTGTTTCGCTCGATCAATTATTTTTACAGACTACATACAGCATATTATAATCAAGATTTGTTTAAAACCGTCAACCCTGCTGCAAGGGATTAGCGCTCCGTCCCTGCGCTCCTCCGGCGTATAAATCAGTGCGCGCGCGCATCCGATAAATCGTCCAACATGCGTCCGACATTATTTTTGTTACCAACTCATTAGGGTCGTTGTCTGCTTATTGACTCAATTACATGCGCTAAAATACGAGACGCACTTCGACGTTAATCGGTATGTTTTCTTTAAAGTATTTCATGCAAATTGCGGGTGTCAAATCAAACCACATTTCACATGTGCGAACGATTCGTGAGCTTATTTCGGTGGGTGATTTCGGATGATTTAAAAGTGTAGATTGCAATTTTTATATTGCTTTGTGAAATTAGCGTAAAAATGAAGAGTAACGTTTAAAATTACTCTACTTTCTGTTTTGTATTGGACCCACGCGATTAGCGCATTTGCCATTTGCCAGTGTCAAATACTTATTGATATTTCTTCAAGTTTCATGAAAAATACATACGTATAAATTCATTTCAATTAGCCTTTATTTACTGATATCTTTGTCACAAATATATATAATAATATTTAAAGCATGTTTTTTTCAGTCTTCATTTCACTTGCTCACATGATCGAACACTTGGGCTCAACGCGTGCAGCTATCTCTCTAGCGCATCACAAGATTTTTAAACATAATACGAGTTTAAAATCATTGAGTAGGGATATTAGAAAAGTGAGACATTAATTTGTTTGTTAAGATAGGAGAAATATTTGAAAAAAGTCTCATTCATTAATGCTAGCGACGGAGTAATGAAATAATTAACACATATATTTCCTACTCCTAAAGCAATTTAGAAGATATAGAAGGTTTTTTAAATATTTCTCTTGACACGCGGGTGAAACCATATGACACATGTAGATATAAATCATGATTAGTAAATGTTTCCAATACAGCGCAGATCGCGTATTTGCACATGTTTTTTTCTCTGCCCATCCCCATTCCATTCCTCGACCCGTCTCGTCGGCAATCGCCCGTGAAACAGCTCGTGACACATTTCATTTGCCACTAATCATTCGATGAATCGAACGCCGTGGTACTCGAAACTACATTCCTATTTTTGATGATCTCAATTTTACCCGACTGTGTTTCTACACAAATAAAAAAAAACAGAATAACGGAAAAAAAACCAGAAAAACGATACCTAGCCTGCTTCTTCTGAAGCAGGCTAGGTATCGTTTTTCTGATCAAGTTAATTTGTAATTTGACCGCTAACTCACCTGATATTAGAGCAACTTTCGCATTGAAAACAAGAAATTGATTCACTTGATATGATGATTAGATACAATTTATTTATATATATAAATATATCTATGAGATACAAATTGTATCTCAGCCAGCACGAAGAATTAAAAGAATTAACGAAGGATTTCGTTCGGTTTAAGAATATCCAATAACACGACTCTTTTTCGTGATTCTAACTGTCCGATAATAAAAAAACCGGACAAGTGCGAGTCAGACTCGCCCACCTAAGGCTCTGTGCCCACCGAGCTTTGCTATTTCATAATTGAGACTCCACATGATACGGTTAACTCGCTTTAACATTTGGACCCTCGTTCCTTGCATAAAGATCCTATTTTTTGTGGTTAATTAAAAATTAATAGTTTTGGATTTTTTTCTTTATGTGTAGGTAGGTACTATAAGACAATTCTTTTTGCCAAATTTCATAGTTCTAGGTCAATCTAGGGAATAGATAGATAGATTAACTCTTTATTGTACACACTTTAAAAGTAATAACAAAGTACTTAAATAGACTATTGCAACAACAGGCGGCCTTATCGCTAAAAGCGATCTCTTCCAGGCAACCATGAGATGGAGAAAAATATAAAATATAAGTCAGATGAGGCATGCAACGGGATATTAAACAAGTAACATTATAAACCATAAATAATGACAGACATACATACTAATAGTAATTACATACGAATACTTATATAGAGAGAATCTGAATCAGCTCTGCGTATGTATGCGTGGGTTCCGTTGTTTCCATTCAAGGTGCGGAACCCTAAAAAGGCAAGGGAGAATAATATCATGCAGATCAAAAGTGTACGTATATCTCCTGATGATCCAAATTTTTTAGCTATATTAGTTCTAAATAAAACCGGACAAGTGCGAGTCAGACTCGCCCACCGAGGGTTCCGTACAAACTAGTAAATAAAAGGGGGAAATCATTTTTTATTTATTTTCCTTTTTATACCGAAAAATATACATCGTAAAAATATTTAAAAACCTTTTTAAATTAATGCTAATTAAGCTCTTTCATATGATACCCCACATGATACGGTTAATTCACTTTAAAATTTCGACCCTCATTCCTTGCATAACGACACTATTTTTTTGTGATCAAATTAAAAATGTCCAGTTTTCGGATTTTTTTCTATATGTGTACTCTAAGATAATGCTTCTTGCCCAATTTCAGAGTTTTAGGTCAACGGGAAGTACCCCATAGTTTTTGATTCCTCTGTGAGTGTCGAAATGTGCATTTTTTACGACATATTCGGCTGTAACTTTTTTTTACGAAAATTGAAAAATTTTATTTTTCTTTCTGCAGCAAGATACTAAGGATCTGCGTTTATGGTTTTAATTTCAACTCGATACCTTCACGCGTTCCCGAGATAAAGGTCTTGACACCCGGACAGACGGACTGACGGGCAACAAAGTGATCCTATAAGGGTTCCGTTTTTTCCTTTTGAGGTACGAAACCCTAAAAAGTACTTGTTTTTAGTAAGCTTCTCAGATTTCATTGGCCGATTTATCCTAAATGTGCGAACAGTACTCCATACACAACCCAATCTATGCTTGGTACCTACATAGTATTTTGTTTGACACTTAGTAGGAATGAACTTAAAGAAAAGGATATTAGAAAATTGGCTAGATCTTTTTCAAATTCAACAAAAGTAAACGTCCTGAGAAAAAGGTCCTTAACAAAGACAGTCCAATGATATGATCATGTAAAGATTCGTTTTTTGTGGTACGGAACCCTAAAAACGATTTTTAAATGATATACAACTTAGCCTAGTGCAATAACAAACACAGTAGCACCAAAATTTACCAAAACGGAATTGTTAATCACAGTGTAGGCACGGAATCAGACCATCGATCTATTCGATACAGATACCAGCTATCGAGTGGAGTAGCGTGTCTGCGATATCGCGCCTTTATTACGGAAATTAAATAGACATGTGTTACCCAATATGGACAGATTTTGTGTTCTGATTATACATTATAGAGGTTATTTTAATCTATGACAAAAACTAATGTTACGTTGTTATCACTTACGATAACATGAGGTACTTAATTAAAAAAATTACCTATTCATATGTTGCCAGTACTTTATCCACTTTGTTTTCCGACAAGGAGTTTTTATTCTAAGATTTATTACAAAAATACATAAGTAAACATTATGTTACCCAGTATGGGCAAATTTTGTGTTCAGATTAAATAATCTTGTAACCCTCCTTGGTTATGTTTTTCGAGTGTATGTGTTTATGTATGTAAGTGGATACGTAAGTTTGTTTCTATAAGATAGCCTACAGTCTAAAAGGATTGACCGATTTTGATGTGCGAGGTGTCGTTAGATTCGTCTTCATTTTCTAAGTGTCATTATGCTATATTTTTTTGTAATAATAATAATACGCCTTTTGAAAAAAAATTAAAATGCATTTTTTCGTAACCTCCAATAAACTTTTTTGTAATGAACAAGTGATTTTTCTAGAATTATTGTAAAGAATGCGTATTTATAATCTTTTACGGCGAGTTTACTAACTTACTTACTATTTTTTTACTCAGTCTCTAAAGTGAAATAGTTACTTATGTCTCCTCTAAATAGCTATACCTTGTGTGGCTATACCTAAGCCTATGTATTTTTATAGACTGTATTTATAATGTGATTAAAAATAATCATTATAGTTTAAAAAACGGAAAAAACCGACTTCAAAATATGTAAACCATTTACTTGGGTGAAATTTTTTCAGTTGTTTTGTTATAAAAACCAAAGTACTAAACCTATTTTGATAAAATTGATATGGGACCACCTCTGAGGTATTACCTACCAAACAATAATAAAAAACAATTCAGAATTGGCCGAGTGATCGCTGAATAAACATACAAATAAAACATCCAGTCGAATTGAGAACCTCCTCCTGGAAGTCGTTTAATAAGACCATAAACTCAAGTCTAAAACCAGTTGTTTCTAATAAATCGCTGCGTGTGTACAAGACCTAGCACACAAAAGCTCTGGGTGTGTACAAGACCTAGCTCACAAAATCGCTGCGTGTGTACAAGACCTAGCTCACAAAATCCCGGATATCAAAACAGAGCACCAATACTCGATCTCATCATAACACTAGAATCTCTTTTGACATCTATGTGTTGAGCTATTTCAACTGAATTATTCGAAACTAAACCGTAAAACAACTGCAACAAAGTTCTATTCCACCCAACACAAACACTTGGCTCGAAGCATGTCAAATAAATATTGAAATTGAAGATTGTAATACGGTTGTTGAAACATTCTTCGTGCTGGATTATGTTGTTACTGTTGGGTTTTAGCCAGAAGCGATTAGGAAATGACAATGTTACTACATTTTAAGTGCTATTGATTATTTAATCTATGATTTTAAGGAATTTAAAGTGATAGTTTGGCTTAAAGGTCTTGTAACCAAGCCATAATAAATTTAAAAAAAAGTTATAGTCTAGTGAACTCTAGTCGGTTGTGTAGACCATGAAGATTTACATCGGAAAGGGCAAGTTCTTTTCATGTTTAGTGATGAGGTAGAGTCAGCTAGAGTAATAATGCAGCATTGAGGGCGCTGATGCCCATAAGTATTTCATTTGTTTGTTCAGTCGAGACCGTAGAATACCATAGTAGTACATGCTTCCAGAGATTACTTCCAGTGTTTTGCCACGATAGTTCAATACAACACGATACTACGATAAGATATTAAAGAGACTATATTCATAGACAGTTACAAAATTACACATCCGACGGGACTTGAACGCGCATTATTCCGATCTGTACCTAGGAGCCTTTACCATTTTGCACAAAATGGTAAAGGTACAGATCGGGCCATCAGAATAGTGGATAGCCAGTTACTTGAATACTCTAGAGTCTTCGATATTTTTGAGCGTTTTACACACTCAACAAATTTATAGACAGTTCAAAAATTACACACATCCGACGAGATTTGAACCACATTATCCCGATCTGTACCTGGGAACCTTTACCATTTTGGCCAAAATGGTAAAAGTACAGATACAGTCCCGTCGGATATGAGTAATTTTTGAACTGTTTATAAATTTGTGGATACTAAAGTGTGTAGAACACTCAAAAATATCGAAGACTAGAGTATTCAAGTAATTTGCTGTCCACTATTCTGATAGAGATCTTGTTGCGTCGTGTTCTGGGAGCTTTAACGTGGCAATTTAACTCTTTCTAGGCTAGATGCGTTTGACATTTCCGATGACTTCGTTACTTATGATATGTGAGCTGTAGCTAAATGCTTAGCCAGGCCCAAATAATATAAATAACAACTATTTAGATGTCTCTTAATTACTTAATATAGATTATTACTATGTTTGTAACTAGTTCGTTCGTAAAATTTGAATGGATTTTAGTATTGTATTTCGATACGTCTATAAGTCGATGCTTGCTCATACTCACTGAACGTTTGTAAATGTTAATGTAATTGTTTAAGACGCGGTCTAACCACGATTTCAAATTCGTTTTTCACCCGCTCACCCCTCAGTGGGAGGAGCGAAGCTCTCTGAGACCGCAGCTTATAAGCAGTATATGCAAATAAAACAGAAACTTCTTTGCTGAATATATGTGTAATAGAATAGCGTAGGAAGCACAGTTACAAGTGTCAGCGCGCTGCGAGTGAAGGTACCAGTACAAACAAACTGAAGTTTTTAGGTACCTTACAGGCCAATTTATGAATTATGATGTAAATTTTGTGTTGTTAAATAAATGAAAATAAATAATAATTTAAAATAAATTATAAATTTATCAACGCTTAGTTATATCCTAAATGGCGTGTGACTTTTTCTGTCTGGAAAATCGCTAAAAAAATAATATAATAGCTTCAATAAATTGCGAATGAAATACACAATTATTCCCGAAGGACAAGCAAAATCAACATTATTAAGTATAGTATAAAAAAAAGTATATACCATCATAGTTCCATAGTACAAGCTTTGCTTAGTTTGGACCAGATGGTGTTGTGTGAAATGCCCACAAATATTTATTTATTTATAGTTAAACAATTATTATAGTTTAGAAAACTGAAACAACTTGACTGACTTCAAACCAATTTTGATGAAATTTCTACGGAACCCATCTGAAAGTAGGTATGCTCTTTCCGTTTAAAAATGTTTTTTTCTCTTGCCTCTATGGCATAGACCTAATGCATGTTTTCCGAGCATGCAAGCGCTGTTAGGACATCAAATATTGATTGCGATCGGACACATGATACCGACGTGTAAAAACACGCAAATCTCGCTAAACTGTTTGCACGGGAGCCAGGACACGCTCTAAAAGCGCTGAAAAAAAAAGGAAACAGGTACGATATAAACCCACTACCAACTCTGCGTCACGACAATATTAATATCTTTACTTTCAATAGTAAAGATATTAATATAGAACTAGTAATACAACAATGTACAAAGTTGTATTACTAGTTCCATAGGTATCGGTTAACAATTACGGAGGAATATCTTCATTTTTCTTTAATGGTACTAAGGACACAAAGTTGTGTCACTTGTACCATCAATAGTACAAATCAATGGTACTACTTACTGACAATAAGGCTTACCTTTGCCTATTGAATTATTTACTAGGTATATCTATCTCGATAAGATGGTTTTTTCCCCTAAGAATTGCCATTTCTAATGTAATATTGAATATCTTAGCCCGTACTACGTATTTTCGGAAATTTTTATATTTGGAAATTTTCTTTAAAATGTTGTATTTTAAATTTTCATACAATTATACGGACAATGTTAATTTTACTACATATTAGACATTAATATCGTTTTCGAAGATGATATTGTACACTTAGTGGCAATAAAGAATATGAGTATGAGTATGAGTCATGACTGTCGCACGCACTGCATCCTAGACTCGTAGTGCAATATAATCTGAAATAAAAAAAGGTGTCGCGTAAAAACCGGATAGCGGATCTCCGTCCACGTAAAATAAATAATGTGTCGCGCCAGCGGCTGTCGACGCCCGGTCTGATATATGCTTTTGGTGATGCAGCGGCGCTAAAATGTTTTCCTCTCTAAGGTTTTCCTATCGTAGACGCGCTTACGAAACAGGTAACAGTAAGCGATAATCATCGTCTGTAGTTGACTGAAATATTATAAAACATACTTACTCGGCCTTACCGAAAAACGTTACTTAACTTTAAGCATCATCTTAAATTCTCTGTCTTCTTTCCGCAAGTGTCATTACGTGTCAGTTAGAAGTTGACATATGTTAAGCAATGCTTAAAGTTAAGTAACGTTTTTCGGTAAGGCCGACTAGATTTAGCTTATGTTTTGCAAGCCTGGAGAGATGTTTGATAGACATTTGACTGGCCTTGTGGCTCAGTTGGTAGTATGTCTGCCTGCTGTGCTGTAAGTCGTGGGTTCAATCCCCACCCAGGGCAAACATTTGTGTGATGAGCACGGATGTTTGTTCTGTGTCTGGGTGTTTCTATGTATCATATGTACCTATATATTTACAATACAAAAAAAAGTATATATGTATTCTATCAGCCATCTAGTTCCATAGTACAAGCTTTGCTTAGTTTGGGCTAGATGGTGTTGTGTGAAATGTCCACAAATATTTATTTATTTATTTTACATATTTTAAAAAGGCTGTTTATTGATCTCAGTCGACGAAAATTGGAAGGGCATTCAATGACGTTATTATCACATGGACACTTGCCGACTTACTTATGAACTCTGAATAAGCTCATTTTATTTAAACATTTTGTTCCGATTTCGCGCTTGATAGTGCCTGTCTGACAGAAAGTGGCAAGTTCAAGGCAAGAGAGTTTAAAACAAAATTCACGAACATAGTGTCCTGAGTTGACCAATTCTCATATACCAATAATGATGAACTTAAAACTTTTCATTTAAACTCTATATGGTCGTACTAAAACCTAATTTTGATTGAGAAGTTTAGAGACATCTATTTTGTCGTTTCGAATTATTGTGAAAATTTAAATTATTTTAACCGTCTAAATGGCCCAAAGGTTGTTTTTAAATTGGCAATAAAAACTTTAAAACACATGTAATATAAAATTTATACGTTTTTTTACTAGCTTCATGGTATTATTTTTTTAGGAAACAAGCTAATTTTAACTTCTCAATGGCTCAATAGCATATGAACATGACAATGTAAAATCTAAATCTTTTTCTAAAATATTTTATTGATTAATTTATTTAATTTTTAAGTACCTACGAGTAAAAAGCAAAATCTAATCATATGGAGAAATTACCACTGAAATCGAATAGTGTTCAGAAGTAGCTATAATTGTGATTTCTGCATAAGTAAGGATTTGTTCCTCTAATTTCTATGAAAATTACAGAGACAGAGTATAGTCTAGACAACTCAAAATAGAGTAACACAAGCGAGTTGGTATCGGAAGCTCAGATATGTCGTGTACGATGTCGTGGAAGCTACTGCTCTCCCGGCGGGGCGCATTTAATAATCTGTTCCAGACAGGGCTGTCACTTGCAACTAGAAAGAAAATATCGCAGATCAGGCAGTCGGTCATCCTTTCCCATGATTATCATGCAAGGGCTGAGAGATCCTTTTTACTCGATTGCACAAAAAGGAGGTTAATCTTTTTAATGTTATTCAGGTGTGTGTATGAGTGTATTATATTTATAGTCTAAATTGCTTGACCGACTTTGATATACGAGGTGCCGCATTTTTTACTTAGGTCTTTCGTTCAAATAAATTAAACGCACTTTTTCATAGTCCCTTCTGAGATTTACAAGAACTCTTTAATGCCTATTTAATTACTTTTGATTCAAATATATATATATATATATATATATATATATATATATATATATATATATATATATATATATATATATATATATATATACGCATATTCTATCCGCATATTTTCTTACGAAATCTGACGCTCAGTTACTAAGAAAATTGCTTTTAAACAGTCGGGTATTACGTTTTTCTTTTAAAATAAATATGTATATGCTTCTTTATCTAGCTATAGACTTGCGGTCTACGATGAATTTACTTCTTACTTTAGAAGAAACCATTCTACTCGTGATTTAAAGGCACCCAGATTATATTAACTCCCATAGACCACCAACCCTGCACCAGACACGTGTCAATTCCGTCTATCCTCTATCCATTTATACGACCGTGTGTTCATTTGACTGCGGAATAGTGCTACTCAAACCAATTATACAACCCCTATTTCAACTCCCATAAAGTCTATTATTGTTTGATATAAGGTCTATATAGTTTCGCGGAGCCGGTAGTTTGATTGATGGTGCTAATAAAACTGTGATTCCAGTTTAATTTAAATTTAAGGCAATTTAGCGGCGGCCCCGCTGACCGTAAAACGGTTCATTACTATGGGATGCCTTGGGGTGGCATCCTTCATCACCACTATATAACTAATATAGGATGGAAGTAGTACAAGGTTACTTACTGTAGCGAATTATAATGGGTTAGTCTATAGGATTTTTGTGTTTATTTAAGTCCATCAACATTGCATTTTTTATATAAAAAGGTGCAGAAAAAGGCAGACGGCTCGCCTGATGGTAAGCGATAACCGTCGCCTATGGACAACTGCAACATCAGTGACATACTGTTGCTTTGCTAGTCCGGAAAGGTGCCCTGGTGAAAGACTCTTTTTAAACGCTCTTTGTTGAAGCTCGGCGGGAAAACCTTCTGAGCAATTACAATATTATTGTATACAATGACAATATTCATAAAAAAACACTTTTTAATAATATTAATTCAATTACCAGTACCACAATAATTAAAGATAAAGACAGCATGCACTAATGGAGCGATCAAATAAATTACAAAATATTTTTAAACAGAACCTTGGTGACCGAACTCCACTCGGATTTTTTATTACTGAAAATACGAGCAAACCCGGGTTCACTAAAAATAAAACCTAGCAAGATCAATTTATCGTCCCCTGATCCTGTATCTAATTTTTTAGTTTTCTAAACTTACTTGTTTATTCTATATAATTAGATCTACGTTTGACCATCAACACGCCTGGTAGTATCCAGCGATGTGGCCGAGGATGGATCACGTTGATCAATAGACAGGCCTCATGGCTCAGTGGTAGTGTGTCTTCCTTCTGAGCTGTAGGTTCTGGGTTCGATCCCCACCCAGGGCAAACCTTTCTGCTAAGCATGGATGTTTGTTCCGTGTCTGGGTGTTTATATGTATCATATGTATGTATTTACAAATATTTAAATATATATTTATTCCATCGGTCATTTGGTTTTCTTTTGTACAAGCTTTGCTTAGTTTAAGGCTAGATGGCGTTGTGTTAAAATGTCCTCCAATATTTTTTTATTTAATTACTTTAACCTTTAAAAACTTAAATCTAACTTGTTTCATAACTGTGTTTATGTAACTATATATATAAGTTAGATATTCATTTTAAAACATGAATTTCCGTAAATTAACGCTCTATTCAATATTTTTTTTACTCTAACCTTCAGAATACCAAGATTGAAGATTACCGGAAACAGACGAAACTCCACAGACGGATCAAAGTTATGCTTATTACATTACAACGAGGATTGTTATTAACATTAACATAACCTACAATATTACTGTAATTTTCTTAATGAACACGAACATTAGGCCTTATCCTCTCAACTGATCTCTATTATGTACAGGATAATCACCGCAATATCACAATTACGCTTGCAATTCATTAAGACTAGTTTAATATTAATCACCAGCTTTGATTAGGGAGATCTGACAGATCATGAACTGTGGTTCTTCTTCTTCTTTTTTGTATTGGACCCGCATTATAGCATTTGCCAGTGTCAAGTATTATGATTTTTTTAAAGTTTCTTGAATAAAACAAGTTGTAAATGTTCTAGTCACGTATACAGTAAATTTATAAGTAGAGTCCTGCTTCGGTAAAGTGGTGGCGACTTTACTAGAAGCTTCTATGGAGTTTTGCCGACAACGAAAAATCACACGTTTTACTGCTTTATTTCACTTGCCCACACTGACGCACTTTATCGAACACATAATGAATAAAACACCACCATTTTTATAGCATTAATGTTCAAAATAACACAAGTTTTAGAAAATAAAACAAAGCAACAACACGTTACTAAGACGTTCCCGCCAAAAAACTGAACTGTGGTTATATAGTTCAGTATTCATATTCTACGTCGGTGGTTGACCGTGGAGATGATTTGTGCTGCAGGGTTAGACGAGTAGCTTTCTAAATTAAAGAAAGCCAGTAGAATACAAAAGGAAATGTATAGAATTGACATAATTTTACGAAATGATACATGATGAAAAATAAGAAGAGTTCAGTTTGAGTTCATCTAGCGTTTTTAGAAATGGAAATGCTTTGTAACTGCCCCGTTGATGTTATTGCTACAAACAATACCGACCTTACCGAAAAACGTTACTTAACTTCAAGCATTGCTTAACATATTTTCTCCACTTCTCGCTGACACGAAATGACACTTGCGGAAAGAAGACAGAGGATTTAAGATGATGGTTAAAGTTACGAGTAAGTAACGTTTCTCGGTAAGGCCATACAATAACAATTATATTATTAATGCTGAGTTTGAACCGGTTTGTGATAAAAACTACTGTAGTTTTCGTTTATTTTATTACCCGACTGCGTAAGAATGGGGGCTGTTTTTCGAGTGTATGTATGTTTGTATATACCTAGGTATTTATGTATATGGGTATGTATGTATGTTTCTATACGATCGCCTACAGCTTTAACGACTTGACCGATTTTGATGTGCGAGGTATCGTTAGACTCGTCTCCACTTTCTGGATGTCATAAGCTATTTTTTTTTGTAATAATAATAATACATCTCTCGCAATAATAAAAAAATGCGTTTTTTGTAACCTCTATCGAACTTTTCGTAATAAACAAGTGATCTTACTAAAATTATTCTAAAGAATGCTCATTTATAATCCTTTGCAACGACTTTACGCATACTTTCTCACAAAATTGTACATTCAACAGAGTAAATTAAGTAAAAGTAAACTTCTTTTCTGCAGTCGGAAAATTTGTTTTTCTGTTAGCTATATACTTGTATGGTGTTTCGCTTTCACAGTGACAGGTGTCAAAAATACTATCTGAAGTCCTAGTGATTATGGAATATTAGTATCGATTGTGACAACATTGTCTCGGGGAAGGGCGGCGCGCGGCGGGTCACCATCCTGCAATAATATATTTAAAGGATTAGCTAGTGGCAATATCGCGACCCTCCGCGTCTCTAGGGCTGCGCACTGGATTTGCTTTCTTTTTTTACGCAAGATAGATCTACGATTAACCAACTCGCTGGTATTAAGCGACGGTTTGACCGATGATGGGGCTCTTCAATCTAGAAGTTATTTATTCACTCTAGCATTGAATATTCCAAGATTGTAGTTCTCAGGAAACAGAGATTTCTGATAGTATAAGAGTAAAATCTTAACCATTCTTTCACTATCTTATTAATTATTTAACTATCTCATTCTTAATTAATAATTAAGATATTATTTAGGCTTACGTGACACATGTACTGATAAAAGAACATTTTCTTAGTTTTCCTTTACCCGTACTATAGCCAAATTTTCCAAGATTTTTAAAGATTTTATGCAGTTGATGATTCAAAATAGTGCCTTTGGGGCTCGAGTTCATTGATTTCTTATGTAATCGCAATTGTTATTCTCTCAAATTAAACAAGTTTTAACGACTATCGTATCATAGCTTAACGTTTTATCGTATATATTGTTCATAATTTTAAGACGTGACGTTTCGAACACTTTACAGCGTACGTGGTCACCTAATGGAAATACGAAATTCTAATGAGGATTCGAAGTCAATATTAAAATTACCGAAAGTGCAGGCAGCCTTGAGCTTATTCTATAGACTATTTCAATCTAAAAATTATAACTAACACTTTTTCACTTATTATTGGAGATTTTTTTATGATTTTTTGAGATGAATGCGCTAACCCTAGCCTGACGCACCCTCCGCCGCGCGTCGTCCAACGCTTTTCAAATAATGGAAATCATTTCCACATATGTGCACCTAAATAAATATCATTCTACCGTCATTACAGAGCCCCCCAATGCGCCTGTTCAGCTATTCTCACCCGTTTGTTCGCGGCCGCAATGGGAAACACGAATGTCGACATGCTTTTATACCTTGTGTATTTCAAAGGTTATGGCAGTGATTTACCAATTTGCTAATTTGATCTATAAGGAAATAATCGGCTCGTAGTGATTTCATCCACTTTCCACTTTCGTCATCTTACTTCGTCTACTGTTACGTTTTGTTTATTTCCATTTCCTATCTCGTCTACCTTCATACGAGTATATTCTATACTAATCTATCTAGGCCACCGTATCATCTCTTCGACTTCCCTACTTTGTCCACCTTCCTATTTCGTCCACTTTGTTTTAGTCGTATAAACAACCACAAAGTAAGTACCTACTTATTATTGTCTGCCGGCGTCACCTTTTCTTGATTCCTGTGAAAGCCAATCCCCATTTCTGAGATTTTTTAAAGACAGATTATATTTATCGGATATAATCTGGCTATCTACAAATCGCAAGTGAATATTTTACTTCTAGACTTTGATAACATCTAGATAGGCACGTGGACCGCAACACGTCTCACTTACGTGGTAGTCAAACCCATTTAAGCCTGTAATCCGTAAATAACCGGCCAAGTGCGTGTCGGGCCACGTGCAGTGTAAGGTTGATTGACTAATCTACATAACATACGTCGTATTATTACTGATCGATATGGCTTAGTAACTTATAATTATGTACTACTACTATTTATTATTTAAAAAAGTATTTTATTACCAGATGCTATTGGCCTGTAAACATAAATTCTATTGGTGAAAACTGTAAGACTTATTCTGTAATATTAATTTACACTAAGTATATGTACCTATATATCTTCAAAGCTGTTTGTTTTCCAAAAATAAATAAATAACCATGCTAGTTTTCCTTTTAATTTCATTTTACCATGATATTACCATGTTTTTTTTTACATACACCAACCATCTGTATATTATAATGTCACAGGCATTTTTTTTTTCGTATAGTTTTGGTCCAACGTCTTTCGGAAAGTACTCTTAAAATTTTCTTATAAAATAGTTTTGTTTGGAATTTTCACATATTTAAATATTCCATTCTGGAGTCCTTAGTCTGGTCGTTCCTAGCTGTTCCTATTCCGTGACCGCTTCTATCTTTTTTAATTCCATCATCATCGGTGACAGATGATATATTCCCGTGATTTGTTGTCACAACCCGTGGTTTACCTGTGTCATCCCGTGTACAAACATGCGCTCATGCGAATTTGTGAAATTTATGTTTCGAAAAATAAACGATCGTATATGGGGTGGAAACGACCGTTTATGTTCACTTAACCGAGGAAAGAGGGTATTATTTACCGTTTCGGCTGGGTGAACCCGCCACAGTGAGCGAGACAAATACCGCTGCCGGCGCGATATTTATTGCAGTCGCTACGTGGATTGCGCAATTTATCGCGAGGTGTCGTCGGCGATCGATCGCCCGTGACGGACGCGCGCAATCCATCAGCGAGCGCGTTATCTGCGCTCACGTCGACTTATCGTCTCCGCACTAGCCGTTCACCACTCGCCAGCAGCTAAACAACAACATCGATCGCTGGCCGCTCGTTTGTTGCGGCCCGATCGAGCCCCGAGTGGCTGCGACCCGTCCCGCCCAATCGCTACGCTCGTTTATCTTCATTTGGTGGTTGCAATTAGACGGGTCGTCGGCTGCGGCCGGGCGGGGCCTCTCTACGTGGCGAGAATACGCCGCCGCCGTCTCACTGTCAACTTTGTAATGAGCAAAGTTAATAACTACGCAACGCGGCGAGCGTTCCGATGCTGAATCTCGTTAAAACTTGCCGGTGGGGTTCGAATTCCCTTTCTCCGATAAAGAGGCAGTCGGACATGCACGTACGCGTCACGTAAAGGACAAACGAAATCGACTTTCAAAAGTTTCAGTGAAGTTCAAAAGGTATAACGAACTTTCCTCGTTTCAGGTGTGGTTCAAGAACAGAAGAGCGAAATGGCGGAAACGCGAGCGTAATGCTATGAACGCCGCTGCGGCGGCAGCTGCCGACTTCAAGAACGGTTTCAGCACGCAGTTCAACGGTCTCATGCAGCCCTTCCCCGACACAGACGCCCTCTACTCTTCCTATCCGTATAACAACTGGGCGGCGAAGGTGCCCAGCCCTCTAGGAACGAAAAGTTTCCCGTGGCCAGTGAACCCGTTGGGATCAGTCGTGCCTTCGAGCCACCACCAAGGTTGGTACGAAACGAATTGCTACGGCAACGAATCGTCGAGCCATCATCATCGCCAGCCCGTTTCAGCCCACTACTGGGTATAGACATAGATATAAGTCAAGAAATACACGTCTCACCCTGAGTGTAAGCTTCACCTTTTGTGTCTGAAATCACACAAAATGAGGCTTATGCTTCAGTTTTTGATTATGCTACGTGTCGGTCATATTCACGTCTATATCGCCCATCGACTCGCCCGTTACAATATTTAAAGAGGCCGTCGGCCGTTTTAAGAGGTCGCCGGCCTCGAGTTATGTTCTGTTAGTAATACGAAGCCGTCTCCCGCAGGCTCGGTGAACTGCTTCAACACGGCGACGTCGATGGGCGGCGTCGGCGGCGGCGGCATGGCCGGCGTGCCGGGCTCGGCGTCCGTGACCGGCGGCGTGGCTCCCTGTCCCTACACACCGCCTAACCCGTACAGTATGTACCGCGAGCCGTGTCCTGCGATGTCATCGTCTATTGCGTCGCTGCGACTCAAGGCAAAGCAGCACTCGTACGGTGGAGGTTACGGGACGGTGTCGCCAGTGTCGCGCGCGGGATCCGCGCCTCTCGCCGCGTGCCAGTACGCGAGCGGTGTTGGTGTCTCTGACCGAGTGCTTTGAGAAGAGGCGCGCGGCCGCGACGACGCGCGCTCGCCTCTTCTGGCCGCCGCGCGCGCTTCCTAGTCGCCGCCGCCTGCGCTTCCCCCCACGATCGATATCTTTCCCCGGCAATCACGCTTTTGGGATTGGTTCGACTAAGCGCAATACCGAACTTTTTATAGGCAATACGAGTATCTCGTGATTGACTTTTTACTAAATTATGTAATTAGCATGGTTTTAACACTTTTTGTTTTATTCACAGGATATTATGTAAAATTAATTACGTGCATTATTATTCCGTGAAATAAAATAAAACGTGATTATTATTTTCACGAAAATTAAAATTATTGTGTTGATCGCGGATTATAATTGTAATTATTATAATCTTTACACTTGAAATTGGTTGTAACGAAGTAAGTTCTTCGAAAAAAATAATTTTCAAACGATGATGATTGTAGATATTTTTTTTACTGTGAACTGGTCACGACCAATTCAATTTCAGTTTCAATTTGTAGTTGGATAAAGAGAAGAAAGAATAGTGTTGTTCTATTTACACAACAAACCACGATTAAACAAGTGTAAGGTAACTGGGTGCAAAGGTATAAGTGAATGGTAATTTAAACCCCAGCCAGGCCACAACACGCTCGTAACGTGTCGGTTTCTTAGAGAGAGATGGCAAATAAATGTGGCTTATGATGTTAGCCACAATACCTCTAGGTACTTTCTCTCTCTCGGTGAAAGCGGCAAGTTTAAGCGTCTCGTTCTAAGTGAATGATCACGCACGGTCATATAAATAAATTATAAAATTTTGAGTCATAACTGTATTTATAAGATTTCAATTTTAATATTCTCATGGGACACTCTAGCGATGTATAATACCAATCTAAATAACAAGCAATAATAAAGATCTTATATATAGTATGCAGCTAAGACGTTTCTTTTAAAGGCCGGTTTCATATAAATAAACGTCGCTTTACAAACACTCAAAGACATTGTAGCTGTGATTACAGTAACAATACTCTACGCACCGCACAACGCCCCACGATTTTATAAACCAGAAAACATATTACCGTAACTTTGGGCATGTAACGCTACGAATAACTCTGCGAGTATTGCCCGACGCGACGCCTCCTCATCTATGGAAAAAATAAGCAAGGCGGCGCATGACGCAATCCTCGACACGTTGAATGTCGCCCTGAATATCCTCGCCTTAAAAAAGGTTTTGTTATATTTTCGCATGTAAAAAATCCTGTCTTACAAAAAATTACAAATGTGGTCATTAGACGTTTATACTTATGGGGTCAAGTAATATATTCTACTTGGTAAACTATCTGTAAACCGAAATAAATTTATTTGAATCTTACTTGTCCGAATCCGATTCATAGAACTGCCTGATTCCAGAATAGATGTTTTTTTTGTTACCGCTTCGTTACGTAACGCGTTACGGCGCCAGTCTGTCTGGCTAGATTAGTTTAAGTTATCACTTCTGTGGGGCGTCCCGAGACGCTTACGTTTTTTTTACTTAACACGTGTTTCAGATTCCATAAGTTTCTTAGACGTCATTTTCATTTACCCGAACAGGTATTGGTTTAGTTTCGTAGGTTTCTTAGGTTTCTTTTAATCTTTCTATAATCTTTCTTATTACCAAGATACTTATCGTCTGATATGATTTGTTAAATGAGCTTTCAGGTTTTTGATAGTATCTTGAAAAAAAAAAATTCGTTTTCGGGGAAATGTTAATCGATATTTCACAATTCGGATTACAGATAACCATTCTACTTATATCTTCGCAGCTGATTACCTAACACTACTTGTTCACGGTAAGAAATAAGAGTTCCTTCAACATGGAAATCCCTATAAAGTTAGTTGATAAAGTTCGTTACGAAACATCGGGCAATAAAAATAAACGATGTCGTTTTAATATAACTGTAAATATGTAGCTATGTACGTACGTATACCAAAGCAAGTGTGCAATTTTTACAAGCTTAATCTGTACTTAGTTTTACTTTGACTTAAGTAGTAGTTTAATTTGAATTGTTGTAAATATGTATTAGCTAATTTTAATATTATAGAGAAAGCATTTTGAGGTAATAAATATAGTGTGTACAAAAGTTAATGAGACCGTATGAAATACCAACGTTGGTAACACATTCATCTCTATAATTTCTTGTTATATTTCAACTTTAGTAGTTCCATATTATAGTACTAATTCGAAATGTGAATATATTTAATTATTCCTACTATAAAAATGTTATATGACGAAATTTAATAGTCAGTTTTTTTTCTATCCACATACAGGGTTACTTTTAATTAACTAGACTTCTTTCAAGTGCTATTTCTGTATAACTTATATAAATCAACTGTTGTTCTACGATTTTTGGATAGAAAAAAGTCAATGGCCCCAAACATTCTTGCAAGAGTCAATCAACTTTTTCTGTAGAGTATCTAATTATAAGATGATACGTACGACAGCAATCAGATTGTTTTAGTTATATAACGTAAGATTCATATTTGTTGTTAAAATACAGGAACTGGTCTGGTCACACATATCATCTAACAAAATTAATCGAGTATTATAAGTATGTTTCGAATTTTGAAATGTCAAGTCGATTAAAGTCGATTCTATTTATTGTCAAAAATCAGCTCTTAAGAAGCGTCTAATTAAAATGTACCCTGTAATAACTATGTGTAAAATCCTGCATTTATTTTCTATTAATAACAGATTGTAAATAACATTCAAGTTATAACAAACAAGTGTATAAATCGATTGAAAACTTTTTGTTCATTTGGACTGATTTTTTTATTTGAAGCATTTAAAAATGTAAAAATATTCATACACGCTGCCAAAAAGTAGTAAAATGTAAGGCAATGAGACAAAGAGGTAATAGAACAAAACTAACCGTCAAACAAATCTAACTTTTTTTATTACATTCTATAGGTATTATACAACGTGTTATGAAAATAATGTAAAAATTTAAAATAGATTTTTCAGTCATTAATGAAGATTATGGATCGTTAAAGATTTATGGTAATCATAATCAAATCAAAACAAAGTTATAACTCCCGCGTTGCCGTACTTCAATGATGCTCATTACAGCACAAGTTAAGACTGCACAGCTTAAGTATATAACATCTCAAAAATAATAATATTATAAATATTTTTTACAATATTGCAGGAAAATTAATGAAATGTTCAAGGCTAAATGAACAGGTTTTTTTTTAAATCAAGCACAAGCTCGATAATGTATGAAGTAGGTACTGTTGTTATCTTTTGACTGAATAGCAGTTCAATATTATCGAAATCTACGGGCACCATCCTCAGCCCTACAGTCAATTACTATCAGGCCAGTTGATGTGCAAACATAGGTCTATATAGTATATAGTATAACTAGTATAACAAAAAATAGGTATATTTCATCATCGGCCACACCGTCGCTTTCAATTCATTGAATTGGAGATCAAATAATCGATTTCGTATAAAAATAAGATTATAAAGAATTCTGATTATTATCATATCACTACTTATTTCATAACACGTTGTATGCATACCAAAAGAAATATTCCACTCACTTCAGTTTTGACTAAGTAAACTTTCAAAATCGAAATTTTGCTCACCTGTTTCAATTTCTATACCACATATAGATCATCGACCATGCGCCAGAACTTCAAAATAGCCGCCTACAATGAGATTAATGTAACCAGGATCTCAATATTTATTAAAATATTTATAAACAACAAGAGTTAACTGTAAATACATTGTATTTAGCATTTAAATATTACTCCAAATAGAGCCTGTTTCACTTTTTCTACGTAAATCATACATATAAGTATATTTATGAAATCATAAACTTCAATATGCCAATTTACTCTTGTGTGCGAAACTGATACTATATCATATGGAAACACCTGTTTAACATTGACAACAGAAAAATCAAGTGCACTTGATGCCACCGCTACAGGGTGAAATAAATTTGTAGCACTGAGTAGGTAGGTATCATAATTTTCTGGTGACCGTAATTTCAAAAATATGGCTCAAATTAGCTTCATTTTCGGAATTACGTTTCTGTTTCCTGAGACCTACAATCTTGGAATTTTCAAGGCTAGAGTGAATAGATATCTTCTAGATCGACGAGCTCCATCCTCGGCCACACCGTCGCTTAACATCAGGCGAGTTGGTGGTCAATCGTAGGTCTATCTTGTATAAAAAAACGTACTCATTGTTGTTTACGTTAAAAGACAACTATAGAAACACAGGCGTAGATTGCATGATTATAATGATAATAAAATTGTGAGCTCTTTGTAGTCTAAACCTAACCTAATTTCAGACTAATTATGGGCCTAGATTACAGACAATCTAATGTGACTCAGATTTATTATAATAATTTTTATTATAATCTTTTAATATATCTTATTTATTGTTATTAATAAACTATTATTAAATTACGGTTACTTTGTTCAGTACTTGAACCACATTAATATAGCAAAAATTAAACCTAGGAAAAGTGAAACAATCTCAAACAATAAAATTTTAGTTTAATCCAGAAATTTAGAATACCTTTCCGTGTGCCTACTTATCAGTGAAGGAAACGTCATGCATAAAATTGTAAATATTAACATGTTAGATTGAAAACTTATTAAGTAAACAATTCGAGGTTTTCATTTTAATACATATCAAGCGAAATGTCAGCAAGTAAGTTTGTTGGTACTTAATTATTATGTGAAATAAACCTCGTGATGGGTACCGGTTGTTTTGTAATTAAACCTCTAGTCATAATAAAAATATCACTGATACTCTTGGTTATTTTATTTCCTAAATTCCACTACTAGACTAGAGAAGAGAAATGATGATCTGAATATCTGAATGTACTCATAAAATGGGTATGTTTCTACGATTTGCCTTTTAAAATTTCGCTATAATTCTTAAGTAAAAAAATTAAAAAGCTAAAGTATTTAAAAATCTAATCGTATATACTGGCCATGTAATAGTTATTTGTTATACAACAGTGCAAAGTTGCTTTTTAACCGTGTGCTCAATTTTGATGACCGAGCAAGCGAAGGATGCTAAAATTGAATCACGAACGCAGCGAGTGATTAAAAAATTAGAATCCTGAGCGTCAGCGAGGGAATCAAAAGAGCACGAGGTGAAAAATCTTTGCACTCGAGTGCAACACGTAACTTTTCATCCCACCTCAGCAAGGAAATGACTTAGTGCAAAAAAACATTTACAATCACAAGATACTTTTATTTCAGTTTAGTATTAACTACTACATTATGATAGGTAAGTATTACAGAATAATCTTTAAATTATAACAAATAACACTTAGGTATAATGGTTGATGACCAGATGAGGCTCTTTTTAAAAATGCCACTAATTTAGGATAGGTGTGGATATGTATGTCTTTTTTTTCATCTTTATTGTTGCTTTTAGCATTGAATACGTACTCGATAGAGAGCTTGATTTCTTGGTCTCGAATAATTCAATAAAATATGTCAGCAAAACGTTTTCGGAGAAAGTTTTGGCTTCTTTAGCTAGTCGCCACGTGTTAAGCATATCGTACTGTTTCAAATACTTCTCGCGTGATTTTTCAGTATTTTTCAGTTTCAGTCAATTCTGTTGGCGTCAAATAAACTTCTTCGTCGCTAGAATCACTCATTTTAGGTTTTTCACATGTTTTTCAATTTCTTGTTTTTAACTTAAATTATTATTAAATATTTTAACAATATGTCGTGAAAAGAAATTTTCGCGCGCAAAGCAAATTAAAAATAATAATACACCAAGAAGGTTCCGAGTCTGAGTTTTTAACAAATTAAAAAAGATTGTATGATGAATTCGGCACCATGGAGGTAGAAGTAAATAGGTTTAATGATGTTTTGAATTCACAAACTCAGTGCGCACGATGTTCTAAATTTGAATTTACTTTATCCTCTAGCTAGAGGATAAAAACGGCTTTTGCACTCAGATATCGAAGAGCAAAAATACTCTTTCCGAGATGGGGGATGAAAACAATATTACATCGAAATCAGGTAACATTTAGGGAAAGTAAATAGTTTTTCCCTATTGTACGTAAAAGCGCGTAAACCGGAAAGATGATTTTCTGGTCTGTTGCAAGGCTCGTGAGAATGACAGATTGAGTGAATGAGTGAACGAATTCGACATGAGTGAAGTAAGGTAACTACCGCATATACGTCATTACTATATTACGTGGTGGTAGTCGTTGTACATAAATAAACTTAGCGGAGAAGTGTTTAAAAAAACTAATGCCTGCGGAATCCCAAAAATATTAACTAGGATAATAAAAAATACAAATTACTAGGACTGTATAATATTATTGTAATTTCTCAATTACATATTTTATGTATAATAAAAAAATACAGTTTGGGTATATGGATGGACTATGAATGGATTATTGTACAATATGGAGTTTGACAGATCTTGACTATTGTGATGGAATGTTGATGGAATGGAATGAGTGACTTAAAAACTAGGCTATAGGCTGATGTTTTCACACAGCAGGTAAGATGAAGTACCTCTGTATGAGAGCACCAGGATGAGAAAACGGCACCTGCCAGTTCCGTCTCATCATGCAAAAATATCTAGGCAGGTGATGACTCGCCACCCACTACATGGGCCCTCCATAGTGACGCCGCGTTTTGGCGCCGGAGAAGCAACATCGGTGTGGATGGCTAAGGGTGTCGAGAGGTGTGATGCGCGTTCACTAAGAGCTACTAGCGGCGTTATACCCTTTTACACTTCCACCCTGGAGCTTAGGTACTTAGCTCTTCATCATCATCATCATCTCAGCCATAAGAAGTCCATACATAGGTTTCCCCCATGGATTTCCAAAAAGACTGATTGGAAGCGGCTTGCATCCAGCGTCTTCTCGCCACTTGTATGACGTCATCTGTCCATCTCGTGGCTGGTATTCCTACGCTGCGCTTGCCGGTACGTGGTCTCCACTCGAGAACCTTTCGGCCCCATCGGCCATCAGTTCTACGTGCTATGTGCCCTGCCCACTGCCACTTCAACTTGCTAATCCGCTGTGCTATATCGGTGACTCCTGTACGTCTACGTATCTCTTCATTTCTGATTCTTGCTGTTTCTTAATTATTATCATTCTTATGTAGCGTGTTACATTGTACGTCGATGTATCACGCTATAAGGCTAGTTACACAGTAGGTACGTCACTGTTTGCTGATCGATGATCTCTAGTTTACGTCTTTCTTAATATCAACTGATATATATCGCGATACGCACGTTGCTAGGTACATGTTTCATCAAATGAACTCTACGTCAGCCTATTTGACGATATGATCTTCCAGTACACTTCCATTTCATATTTCCCATCAGCAACTTTATACCACCGATTATCGATTATAGCTACAAAGTTACTCTTAGCAACAATCAACATCTCAGCCACATGAAGTCCACTGCTGGACATAGGTCTCCTCTATGGATTTCCAAATATAATCCCAATATAATTATAATTTAATAAAAATTAAGGCTTGCATCCAGCTTCTTCCTGCAACTTGTTTGAGGTATTCTGTCCATCTTGTGGCCGGTCTTCCTATGTTTTGCTGGACGGTGCGTGGTTCTCTACTCGAGAACTTTTCGATCCCATCGGCCAACAGTTAAAGATACGTACATATAGAGATAGACAAACTCTTTATCCAGTTTTTTAGTTCTACGTGGTATGTTACTGTCACTAAAATTTTCAGAGACATCAACGACGTGTCAAACTAAAGTTAATTTAGTATTAAGTACTCAGGACCTCTGCGAATCTTACTTTTTATTCCATCGCGCATAGACCATTTGTGACACTTCGGTGACTGAGTTTTCTTAATTTTAGAACAATAGGTTAAACAACTTTTTTTTTCAGCCAATAAACGCACACTGCAAGCATTAGTAGCACTCACTGAGCAATCCTGTGCCACCCGAATCCACCAGGTTGGTGATTGGCGACCAAAAATTTGGAACATCAATTTTTTTTTGTAATATATCTGAAAGTATATTTTTTTAAATCGGTTTATAAATAACGAAGATAAATGCTAACAAACATGAAATAAATGGCCAAGTGCATTTAGTGCATGTCATACCACGCGCAATTTAGGGTTCCGTAGTTACATATCATAATTATTTATGTAACCTTAAAACAGGGTCTCTTATTCGATACTACGAACATATGAGCTAACATATGTTAATTTAAATGAAATGATCATTTTTGACTTGTCTACTTAATTATTTTATGTTGATCGACCATAACTCGATAACTTGTAAAGCCTACTTAGCCATGATAGTTTTCCTTTTAATTTCATCATATTCTACTAGCATGTTTTTTTTCATATCTTCAAAGTTAACCGTTTAAGCAGCAGAGGGAGTTGTTAGAGTCACGTGTACCCCACACGTGACTATATCAAAAATTATCACTTCAAAGCTTAATATTTCGCAAACAGATCCCTAAATTGAAAAGTAGTTTTTGCACGCCCGCAATGTTTTTTGATTATCTATCAAACGATACTCCACACGATGGAATAGATGAGAAAAAATATTCATCCTCACCTTACGTGTAAAGGTAGATATCCGAAAAAATATTTTTTTGGTTCAAATTTTTTTCTAAGATTTTCTCGGCATTATTAATATGCATATCTGTACCAACTTATAGCTTTCTAGTTAAGTTAAGTTTTTAAACAAAGGCGCGGAAGGACAGACGGACATGGCGAAACTATACGGATTCCTTGTTTACTACGGAACCCTAAAACGAGCGGAATTGTTAAACTCCTTCTTTTGAAGTCTGTAAAAATATGTAACAACTCAGTACAAAGTAAACTATTTCAGAAATAAACAATCTACTGAACGCATAGGTTACACTTTTCTCGACAAAGCAAATCTCTAGAGACCGTGCAGAAGATGCATAATATATTGAAATTGAAATAAATTTCCCGTTAGCATAAGCTGCTACAGTGGCTAGTCGACTAAAGCTGCAGCGGGAAGATAGAGATGCACCTACACGAAAATTTATATAATATAAATAATAGTGAGTACCTATACTTAGTAAATTTTTTATTATAGACCTCTAGATTATAATAATTGTAGAATATGATATATAAAATATTTATTAGTTTATAATTTCTTACTTGTAATATACAAAAATCTAAATATTTAGATTTTCGTATATAAAATATTATATATATACAGTAAAAGCTCTTTATTCGTGCTTCCTTAGTTCGCGTTTTTACTATACGCGCATAAAAAAATGCATATTAATAAAAAGCATTGGGCATATTTACGGAACGTATACCCCATGAATAAGGAGCTTTTCAATTGACAATGTATTTATTGTGACAAAAACTTAAATATTTAAGCTAAAGACTAAAACTAAGTTACTTCCTTTCTGTCTTTTACTGTATAAGCATCAAATGTCGTTTATTGGTAAGGACATTACTGGAGAATAGCTGGTTTGATTTATTGTACTTACATATACAAGTGCTTATATTAAAAGAAACACAAAATACCCGACTGCATAAAAGCAGTTTTTGCAGTCTAACTTACGATTTCGTTTCGCTTGATACGCCGTTAAGTGTAAATTTTTTGTGAGAAAGTATGCGTAAAATTGCTGTAAAAGAATATAAATGCAACATTCTTTAGAACAATTCTAGTAAAATCACTTGTTTATAACGAAAAAGTTCGTTGGAGGTTACGAAAAAACGCATTTTTAGGGTTCCGTACCCAAAGGGTAAAAACGGGACCCTATTACTAAGACTTCGCTGTCTGTCTGTCTGTCTGTCTGTCTGTCTGTCTGTCTGTCTGTCTGTCTGTCTGTCTGTCTCCAGGCTGTATCTCATAAACCGTGATAGCTAGAAAGCTGAAATTTTCACAAATGATGTATTTCCGTTGCCGCTATAACAACAAATACTAAAAATTTTAAAAAAAAAATATTAAGGGGGGTCCCCATACAATAAACGTGTTTTTTTCGTATTTTTTTGCTCAATATTAAAAACGGTAACAGGTAGACGCTTCAAATTTTCACAGAATATTTACTTGTATATTACCTTTTAAAATAAATAATTAAATAACAATAAAGTTAATATTAAAGGGGGGCTCCCATACAACAAACGTAATTTTTAAGCAAGTTTTACTCGATCTTAATTAACAGGTAGAAACTTGAATATTTGTAAGTAAATATTCAGAAATATATTAAATATAAAAATAAATACCTAATCTAATACATAAAAACTCACAAAATGAAAATAATCCGTGCATCTAAACGTGGTGCGAGCGCCGCGCCGCGGTGTGGTGGTGGCGCGAGCGCGAGGCGGTTGCTAAGCAACGGTAGCGGGGGAGGTAACATGACGGAGCGAGCCATAGCCGCGCGTATTCGCGCGAGCGTTGTCATGCTGCTCGGATGTGTATCGAAAACCTACCTATAAGTTCGCAATTTACTACTTGGAATTTCGTTGATTTCTCGTTATTTTATAAACAGAACTAAACTTTGAAGTATTATAGATGATAGTACGGAACCCTTCGTGCGCGAGTCCGACTCGCACTTGGCCGATTATTTTATCTTTGCGATCGAGTAATAAGCATCAAATGCGTAAGTTGGTAAATATATTACTTGAGAAAGGCTGTTTTGATTTGTTTTTCTTTTTAACCGACTTCAAAAAGAAGGATCTCAATTCGGTTGTATATTTTTTATTTGTTACCTTCTTATAGCCGATAATGTACATTACTATTTTATTTTTATACACACGTATTATACGTACAACAAGTATAAATTAAAAAAACTCAAAAACCCCCAACAAAAAACGGCTGTACTGATTTTGATGAAACATAGCTAAGAACTTTAGATAAACTCCTCTTTCAAACAAAAAAAGCTAGATTAAAATCGGTCCATCCGTTTGAGAGCTAGGATGCTACATACAGACATGCAGATATACAGATTCACACAGTACTTTTATATCACCGCTCTATTTGGGTCGGAATTAAAAATAAAAAATTCTCTCCGGACTCTAAGCTGATTGAAGCACCTTCGCGCTACGAAAAGTGCTACGACATCGTAGCAGCGTCTGTTACTTACTATATTTTCTAGTCGATTTCAGAAACATTGCTCTTTTTTTAACTTATCAGCTGATCCATGTCAGAATCATTGAATCATGAGTCAAAAAAGGCCACGAAATGTAAAATCATCATCTCAGTCACAAGAAGCGCACTGACATAGCCTAATGTATTTCCAAAAAGACCAATTGCAAGCAGCCTGCAACTAGCATTTTTCTGTAATAAACACACCTTACATTTTCTGGCGTAGCGTTCCTTAAGGCTTACGGTAAATGTAAGGTGCATTTACCATCGAAGGCTCATTCTGGCGGCGGCGTCGTGTGGTGGGTCGCTCTCTTCCCTGACATGGTTAAGGAGGGCGATGGCTGGCACATACGTCATACTCATGATCGGGTGCTGCTTGCGGGTCGCTGGTCTGCTCATTGTATAGATAGATAGATAGATAAACTTTTTATTGTACACTATTAAACAAAAAAAAACAAAACAGAGAAACTACACACACACAATTTAGGAATAAGTTAGGTAAGTTAAAAAGAAAAATATTGTATTCCCGTAACAATGTATTTAATAACATAGTTATAATAGTAATATAATAGTTTGTAAATCTGAAAAATGTCTTTGAAGCTAAAACTTAATAAAAATGTAAAATGCAAAGTACGAATTATTAAAGATTTAAAACAATTACATGAACACATAAAATACAAGTATCAAATATGAAAACAAAAAGATAGAAAAGATTAAATCCCTCAAACCAAACGTAAAAAATCACGACCGATCCAAATCCAGCAAAGCTAATAAACATCAAACAATTGATTCACGCAAATCGTGTGACATTAGGCGGAAAGTATACAATAATCCGGCAAATGATTATCAGGAGTGTGGAAACACACAGTTTCCAGGTGCTTCAATCCTGGCGCTTTAAGGATTTAGCCTGGATTTGGTTTCAATATTAGCCGGTAGCCGCGCCGGGCGCCGCCGGCCCACTCGCTACGTTCCGCCCGCACCTTTTTTATTATTTTGTCGCATCGTTTTGGCTCTAAATGGAATCATTCCGCCATCTACATTTTTATTTTTCAATTGCTCCCCGATTAGTGGGATTAGTCGTATCGCTTTCCGATTCTTTGCTCCTTTTTGAGCTTTCGTTGACTAGCGGTATCAGTTAAGGAGCTCCCTCACAGGGAACATTCGTCTGTAACGTAACAGTTTAGATTTGAGCATCACATTAGTTAGAGAAGAGAATCGAGCATTAAAGTACGTAACCTGTAAAGATATAATAACATTAGAGTTGCAATTTGAACCATCAATTAGTACAAACATACGTACGACATGATAAATTCCTAAAAACCATCATAGAGGACAAGATCGAGAAGAGAACAGGACCGGGAAGACCAAGAAGAATGTTTTTAGACCAAATAAAGGAAAAAGCAAATGGCATGTCGAACATTGATGTGAAAGTCTTAGCAGAGGACCGACAGACTTGGAATTACTCCACAGATAAGAGTCAAGATCTTAAATATTGAATGTATGACGCTTTACTTTGTTTGGGGCTAGATGGAGTTAAGTGAAAATATCTAAAGAATATAATTCGAGCAATTGTATAAACTTATCAGCAGGCAGGTTTAAACGCACTGCTCAAATCAAATCTTTGATTGTCTTAGTACAGGTGAATTCTGATTAATCAGTGAGGCAGTATGCCTCTATTGTATAATTAGTACCTAATAATTATTATTATTACCGGGAGCTCATCTCATTTTCAAAAATTTATCTGTTCGCCTGATCGATGCGACGCGTGACCAAAATGCTGGCGCGTATCTGGCCCAACGCATAAGCATTGCCATTCAACGTGGCAATGCGGCTAGCATGCTGGGTACGCTGCCAACTGGTAGTGGGTTTGAGCATTTGGATTATCTTTAGACCTTTATCGGTCTGGGGTAATCGATGTGCTTTTTGTGTAGTAGTTTAGTTAGTTGAGTCTGTATATTGTTGTGTTGTAGTTAATAAAGGCGCTTGCCATTTAAAAAAATAAAAATTATTATATTTAGCAATAGATAATGTTAATTAACAGCAGAATTGAATAATTTATATTTAAAATTACAATAATTAGACTTTGACATGATAAAAAAAAACTTTTATAATTGATATTACGTTAATTTGATACTGTATTAATCATAATATTGATAAGATAGTGTGTACAAATCTCAGCGCATAACCAGCTGGTACACAGGCTAACGTGTTTCAGGGCGCCCAAGATACAGGCTTAGCCTAGTTTGGGGCCCGTTGCTATATTCCATCTAGTATTGCTAATCAGTAAATATCATTATCATTTATTATTATAATGTTATTTAATATTATTTGTTAGTTAGAAAATTGAGCTTTTTAAATAAATTATTATTATTAGTATTGTTACGCAATTTTCAAATAGAGTCTTTGGTTACAATACATACGAATTTTTGTATATCAGTTAGTTATAAACATAAAGCTCAAATCAAATCTTACAGTCAATCAAATCTTAAGTTTCCGGCAGCCTAGTAAGTTTCCAGCAGCCTAGTCGGGAGACCGTCTGACTTGCGATCCGCAGGTCCTGGGTTCGAATCCCACGGCACGCACCTCTGTCTTTTCGAAGTTATGTGCGTATTGTTGATTGCCGGCAACTTCAAACGGTGAAGGAAAACATCGTGAGGAAACCTACTTGTCTGAGAGTTCTCAATGATCTTGAAGATGTGTGAAGTCTGCCAACCCGCACTTGGCCAGCGTGGCAGACTATGGCCTAATCCTTCTCATAATGAGAAGATGGCCCGTTCCCAGCAGTGGGACAGTTTGTACAAACAGGGATGATAAAAAAAAAAAAAAAAAAAAACTTACAATTGTTACATTATTATGAAACTCTAAGATTTGATTCGCCTGCATGCAAATTATAGCGGTGAGGGACCAGCTTCGAACAAACGCGTTCTGTTGACGACGCTGACGTCAAGAGTCGGCTTTAGACGTCCACGAAAACACTTATTATTTGTCGACACGCTCATTATCAGAGTCAATGTCGAGTTTATACTATTTGCTGTATAATTAGGGTACGTGTGTGGTATTTGTTCAGGTTCCGTAGCGCAGCACGTGTTGGTGGTCGACTGCAGTGGAACGCGTCACGGCTTATCTTTATGGTGGCAAACATCAGGCTAACTTTTTTATTTTATCAAGGATCGCCTTAGTCACCGAGGTCTGGGCTCTGCGTGCGCACCTTATCATATCAACCCCGTACAATATTTACCTGCAAACAAGGCAAGATGTAACGACAACGCACATTTTACGGGTTACCATACGCCGAGAATCGAGATGGTGACGAAAGTGATTTTGTACGAGTATAACATACCATACACTACAGACTCATTTGATAGTGTACAGGGAGTACTAACGCGAAGGGCGTTAATACTCTCTGTATGTATGTATGCCCTTACTCATACTTTTATGTCTGATTCAATAATGTTATATGTTAGCCTTTATTATTTCCAAACTTAGAACATTTAAAAAAAATGTACTTAGATAGTTACTTTTGGATATTTAAATGATACAGGTGCATTATTGTCCCTGGCTCCCTGGCCCTCCCTGGCCTATGCCCTGGCATCGGTGCCTTTTGGCATAGGCCTTCTCCAACTAGTATTGCAACTCTTGTCGAATATGGTCCCAAGGTCAGACGTATTTCATCTTCTCATCTTTTTATCTTTCAGTTATTTCTTATAAGTCATGTTACTCACGAAAATTGTATTGATTTAAAAACTTGTTCGGCGAAATTGTGTGTGTGTGCGTGACTTTTTTTTATGGTCAGAATAGATATTGTTTTGTTATTATTTTAAAACAACTACATGTTGTTTAAGTATGTATTATTGGTAAGTATTATGTACCGCGGGACGCCGCTAGTAAATAAAAAATGCTAGTTTGTGATTTTGTAAATGTCTTTGTTACCTCTTCACGCTTCTATTATATCAAGGACCTTTTTCTCAGATCTCAAACACATAGGTTTATAAAACAAACAAGCTTCTAACTCAGCGCAAAAAAACGACTATTTTTCAATATCAAAACCTACAGGACACCTCCCATTGAACAACATTGAATCACGAAATTGGGCAATAGGTAAGGTCTCATAGTACAAATACAGGAAAAAGTACGAACCTTGTGAATTTGTGATTACATCACATGCAAAAAACACAATCAAACACCGTAGTTGGAAAGTATTTGAGCAGATATAGTTTTTAACTATAAAGTTATTTCATTTTAGAGACATGGACGTCAGGGTTTCATGCTTAACATGGAGTAAAGGGGAGTTTTGTTTTTATTTGCACATAATTACATATGCACTGTGTACAAGAAAAATGATTCCATTCTCGGACAGTCAGGGAAAAAACATAAATAATATTATTATTAGTTATTATATACAATCTAAGTGACATAGACTTATTTTAGATAAGCGCAAACAATATTTTTCTACAATAAAACTGAAATTCATCACACGCCGAAAAATATCATTACGAGCTGACATAGCTCGAAAAATCAGTATAAAATATCGGTGTCCAAGCTTTCCCCTCGTATGGAGATAAATTATACGTATACATACATACAGGTACACATCAATAGTTAACTCAGGACCGAAGAGGGCTAGGTTTCGGGTGGAAAGGATCAAAACGGGATTAGACGAACGACAACCAATCAAGGGTAACTGGACTGACTATACCTACACGAAATAAATGCGGCACATAAAACTTATTCGGGGACAAATCATTTTGAACACAATGTAGTGGAGATAGAGTGTTGTTTCGTCTGTAGCGGGGAGTTTATTGATGTTTTGTTTGGAAGGGAGGGTAGATGGATGGGGAGGCGAGGGTGCATGCAGCCTCCGTAGACAATCTTACAAGTTAATTGTACTCCGTGCCTGAAGCCGACTGACTAGAAAATAATATCGTTGTGTGCTGAGCGTTCTACGATACAAATATGGGGCTGACGCTTGATTGAAATAGTATGTGCGATGTATCTGGGTTGTAACATCATCTAATAGACATACTATATAATAAAATAAGTACATCTACTCTGGATTTATAGGGTTACAAGATTATTAGATCGGAACAATATGAAACTGGTGACTGAATTGTAAAATATGTTTCTTTAGTAAGATACTACGGATTCTTGAGTGTTGTAGCTGTAGAATTTGACTAAGAAGTTACTTTTCAATGCAATATTTGCAAACCAGAAAGGAGAATGAGCATGGCTGTTTTATCGCCTTACACTAGCTAACGGGTTAGATTGGCCTTTTGTGTCATTCTCTTATGTGTACATAATATGTTTTTATATTGTGATTAGCTTTTGCAATGTCGATAAAGTGTTATTGATTGTTTTGATTATAAGCAGTTAAGATAACTTAGTTTGAATATTAATCTAACCAGTATAAAAGTGTAGGTTTGGAGTAGATCTTACAATAAGCGAACGATATGGCGTGGAAGCGAAAGAATGGGAGCGGTATATTCAGTGCTTAAAAAATTGAGATAAATAGCTGTCATCATCATCATTTCAGTCACAAGAAGTCCAGGAGGACATGAGGCCTATGTCATACTGGACTTCTTGTGATGAACCCATGGATTTCCAAAAAGACTGGTATGAAGCGGTTCAAGCGGTTTGAATCCAGCGACTTTCTGCTACATACCTAAGTATATGAGGTCTTCTATCATCCTTGTGGTCAATCTTCGTTGGCCGATCTTTCTTCATTGCGCTTGCCGGTTCCATTCGAGAACTTTTGGACCCCATCGGCCATCAGTTTGACGTGCTATGTGCCCCGCCCACTGCCACTTTAACTTAATAATCCGGAGCGTTATGTCGGTGACTTTCGTACGTTTCCGCTACCTGTCACAAAATCTTGTTTGTAGTTTATTTTTTGTAATCAACATTTTACCAAGATTTGTGCTCTGTTTTAGAGTCTGTTTTATAGACATGGACATATTTTTATTTGCGACAAAAACAAACACAACATATACTTAAACATACACACAAAATATACAAAAACTACAGTAGTTTTGTCACAATCCGATTCCAACTCAGCATTAGCTGATTATACCAGCGCTGGTCTTCCGTTGGGACCGGCAGATGACGCCACACACGTACTTTCACTATATTTACCAAATAAGAAAATTGTACAAACATAAATATAGAAACACTGGCGGGGCACCCGCAGTCATGACAATAAGGATACTTATGTATACTTCTCTTCAAACGCTTCAGCCGGTAAACCAATGACAGAATAACGCAAGACAAATAATTTAGCTTATTTCCCTATAGCTGATTGCGTTGAAGTTGCAAACCAAATCAGCAAATATTAGTGCTACCTACAATAATCATGTGAATTTGTTTGATTTTTCTTTTCAAGAATGAATTTAATGCTTTTTTATATCTCAAAACTTGTTAATCCGTAAGCGTATTTCATAATGTAGCAAAGTCTACCTAAGCATTATTAATATAGATAGAATGGTCAAATAAAGCAATTACAGTTTCAAGTGATTGTATGCAGTGTACGTACGTGGGCGGGCTACTTGGGCGGACGGCTGGGGCGGGCGGGGCGGGCGGGGCGGGCGGGGGTAAATAAATACGCGACGAGGATTTGTTACGAAAACTACTAGACTTGCATGTACATATACGTTAAAGTCGTGAAATGGTTGTAAATGTGCTGTGAGATTACATGATGTTAGTTACTAGGTATATAGTATAGTATACTACAGTACCTATACTGTATAGTATACTTTATAGAATACTTTATAGTATACTATAAAGTATACTAACCGTAAGTATAACCGTAAGTCGTAAGTAAGTATACCGTCTGATTTATATTTTTATCCATCCCATGGTTGCCTGGAAGAGATCGCTTTTAGCGATAAGGACTAGGAAAAGGACTATAAAAATATCGCTTTTAGCGATAATTTTTTGTTGCACTAGTCTATTTAAGTTCTTTGTTATTACTTTTAAGGTGTGTACAATAAAGAGTTTATCTATCTATCTATCTATACTTTATAGTATACTTTATAGTATACTTTATAGTATACTATATAGTCTGTAGTCTTATGGGTCGATACGTACTTATATAACCTAGATTATGGATTTTTCCTAACGGAGTAGACAGAGTACAAAATACCAATATTAAGGTCGTCATAATCAACGCCAAATAGCATAGTTGTCGCGGAAACTGGTCAATAAATTACGCGTTTTACATACAAATACAAATAGTTTATTATCAACCAAAAGATACAGAAAACGAGTACAAGTACTTCGTAATTTTATGAAAAATTGGTGACCAGCTTCACACAGAGATGTTCTTGTGAACCCTGCACTAGGTATGAAACCTGTATCGCAGGCGTCCACATAATAATACAACAGGAGAAATCTGTTTTCTACCCCTAAATTCGATCTGATTTTAATAATTTATTTTTAAGAGGTTGGGACAGTTAATGGCTATGCCTTTACGATTTACTTTTATTGAAAAAAATATCTATTTTTTAACTACGTTGCTATAGCGGAATTAAAAAAAAGCAAACCATTGAAGCATCTAGCCATTCATGCCAATAAAATACAAAAGAGTCTTGTGGTAGAAAACAATCTCTTATTTGTGTCATTATATGGGAAAACCTACACGCATATAAACCGTTCCGCTCCACACTAGATTGCTATACCCTATTAGGGTGATTATGTATGTACCTATGCTATGTATTTAATTGTAATGCAATGTAAAATAAACAATAAACAATATATTATGTACTTACTATTGTATTTACTTTTGACCTAACACTCTTATTTTCCCGGTCCCAACGACCTCTTATGAAGATTTTTCCTCGAAAATCATAGTTATTTCAGCCGTCACCACTATCATTATGATATGTGATATCCCTCGAGTGGTGGGCGCCCAAATCAAGAGGGGCGGAGGCGAGAATGAAGATTTACGATCCCGTATAGCTATGGAGACCAGCTTTATGCTATGAAAAGAAGGACAACAAACTCAAAATTAGATATAAACTTAATTTTTAATCATTTTTTTTAAATTCATATTTCTTTCCGCGATTAACACGGAAAAAATATTATCTGATTAAAATTATCAATTAATCGAAAATAACTAAGATACTTTTTAAATTATCATGGTTATTACTGCTATCGGCGGTTATATCTATATTTAATAATAAGCTGACACAACTTCAAATCCACTTAAAATCGTAATATAATTTACCTTTCGGTAAAGTAAATATTTAAAAATATTTACTTTATTTGTTGAGCTTTTGTCTATAGTAACAAAATATCCAATATAAACACAATTGAAATGAAACAAATTTTTACGGATTAATCGCGTATATTTTACATAATTTGTTTCATTTCAATATGTAACAATCGGGAAAATCTTAGAAAACATTAATATAAACACAATCTCCAATTCACTAAGAAATGAGTTAGTCAACAATAAATACTTTCACAAAACTAGGCAGTGCGGGCTCTAAACAAGGCAGTGCCTGTATCTTAGGGGTCCGTGAATTCATATATAGATTTTACAATGAACGAAAGAAATATATTTATTCAATACTATCGGTAGATAAACAAAATTAGATTGGATAGAAAAAAAATATTTGGAAAGGTATTCATGCTGATTTTAAAAGACAAACAGCAGCCGTGGCTTCTGAATTAAATCTGTTTGTATGAAATACTTATAGATCACATGAAATGCACCTTGGGGAAGTTTTGAAATTATGATAGGAAAATAGTATGCCTAAATAAGATAGATTCACAACAATCCCTAATTTATAAAATAGTCGCACCCGCGGTTTCACCCGTGCAGTTATGAAAAACGGTCATGATGATGATAAGTAGCCTGTGTCCGTCTCCAGGTCGACAGCTATCTTTATACTAAATTTCATAAGAATCAGATCAGCCGTAGTGTAAAGGTAACAAACTTCGCTTTACTAATTATCATTATGAAATTTTGATAAATGTATTTCATAACACCAGTACTTTCATTTAAATTTTAAAAAAATACGTGTGGCACTCGGAGACTGCCGCGGTAAAGCTATTGCATAGCATTTTTTATCAACTTATGTAATTATAATTATTTATTTATTTTATTTATGCAGTATTCTTAACAATCCAGAAATTCCGTAACGAAAATAACCTAACACACCGCGCCACACGTCTTTTTTTGTTTGTTCAGCGATTACTCCACCAATTATGAATTGATCTCGATGATTCTTTTTTTGTTTGGTAAGTAATATTTCAAGTGGTGGTTCCAAATATAAATTTTATCAAAATCGATTTGTACTTTGGTTTTTATAATAAAATAACTGGGAACTAACATATACAAAAACTGTGCCGTTCTGACAATATTACATACATAGATCTAGTTGATAACCTCCTTTTTTGAAGTCCGTTAAAAATGAAATTTCGAATAAAATCAACGAAATTTCGTATTTTGAAGCCGGGTTTGTTTTTCAGTTTTTTTATCTATAATTTTACCAAGCTAAAATTTGTCTCGAGAAATGCCGATCTTCATGGTGAGCTCACTATAACGAGCGGTAGATGAGGCGGAAAGCAGCCCAATTCTGGTTATTATACCTATAAACCTGCGCTGTAACGATGTATTTGTTACGTTTTATGCTTTATGGACTTGATATTGGATGATGCGAATTTTTTCGAGCATAAAAAATGGATAGCTAAGTTTAAATTGAGAAAAAAAAAATTATATTAATATTGAGTAAGAAATAGAAAATAACCGTCTCAGCCTGGTTGTTGGTGTGGCAACACATAAAAATAGGATTTTTAAAACCAAATGAGAAAGAAGTATGCCTTGAGCCTGAGCTATCCATTCATGCATGCATTCTATGTA
Source organism: Lycia hirtaria (assembly GCA_947563715.1). Lineage (NCBI taxonomy): Eukaryota > Metazoa > Arthropoda > Insecta > Lepidoptera > Geometridae > Lycia > Lycia hirtaria. Next base: position 40,942,460 of record OX387378.1, read on the forward strand.
AATAAGTTTTGATCTTTCACATATTCTGCCAGGCGATGTAACGGATCGTTTTTAGGGTTCCTTACCCAAAAGGTAAAACGGGACCCTATTACCATCCGTGTCGTCTGTCCGTCTGTCCGTTTTGAGACTCACAAGGGAAACAAAACGTATGGGGTACTTACCGTTGACCCAAAACTACAAAATTAGGCAAGAAGCATTGTGTTAGAGTACACATATAAGAAAAAATCCGAAAACTGGATACTTTTAATTTAATCATAAAAAAATGGTGTCTCTATGCAAGGAATGAGGGTCCAAATTTTAAAGTTCTTTTACCATATCATGTGGGGTATCATATCAAAGAGCTTCATTAGCATACGCTAAAACAGGTTTTTAAATATTTTAACGATGTATATTTTTCAGTTTATGAAGGAAAATATAAAAATTATATGATTTCCCCCTTTAATCTACTAGTTTGTACGGAACCCTCGGTGAGCGAGTCTGAGTCGCATTTGTCCGGTTTTATTAATCTATAACTTCGAAATTTTAACGAAATTTGAAAAACTCAAGATACAGCATAGAAACCTTTGCAAATTATGATTAATTAATTAATTAATTATGATTAATTAATATATAATTAATTAATTAATTATGATTATGATTAAGCAATTTATGACCCGAATCAGATCATCGCTCGGGTCAAAATCAGATTTCTCCTTTTGTGTGACAAGTGTACGGCTTAAGGACAGCCTTTAACATCATACAAAATACGGAAGAATAATAATACTCCCTCAACTCTGCATTTTACGTAGTAAGCTGTAGTTTAGTCAGAGATGCGCGGGGGTGGTGCGGGGAGAGGGAGATGGGGTGTCGTAACTAATTTATGGATTAAACCACATTTGCAAATGTAATTTGTATTCATTAAAACATCGCAGCGTACGTGTTATGTTTTAAAACGAACTAGCAGCATTCGAAATGAGGCGTTGGTGACTGTGCCGTTTGCTGTGGGTGCCTACATGACACCTCATCATATTTTTTTCTTTTTTTTCACTTTTTTTTTCTATAGGACAGCACTATTTTGTTTTCCTCTTTTAACCTACGTACCTATAATATAATTAACTACTGTTGTTTTATGTATACCCAGTTTTAGTTAAGTTTTGCTTTAAGGCCACTATCTGTTCCCATCTGTCCTATCCGTGCCAGGTCGCCTGGAAGTAATCGCTCTAAGCGATAAGGCCGCCAATTGAAACACCTAGCTGTAATATTATTCTCTACGTATTGAATGTTTCTGTATTGTGGTCTTTTAGTAAAGTGTTATCTATCTATCTACTAATTTAGATACCAATTAGTTGTAAATAAATTATAAGAAAAATGATAACCACGCACTTACCCAAACAACCCTGCGTAATTAATCTATATCCCTAAAATTTTCTGCGCAAAATCGTTGATTTGGTTTTTTCTTTCATTTAGTTTGTACAAAAATTCACAATAGATACCCAGAGACACAAAAAATATTCGCTACTAAATGTTTGATTTTAGACTAACTTTCTACACTAGAATGAGTTAATAAAGTTTTGTACGCTGACATGAACATTCGCACATACCAAAAAGTACCCAAAGCAGTAATCTTGTTATCAAAACAATTGAAGACTACGCAAACAACTATAGAAAATCCGAGAAACGCTCAATAAAAAACAGAGTTCATACCAAATTCAAAACAAACATCACCCAAATCAAATCAGCGTATTCAATAAAGGCGCGAAGCCGCCATCGACTGAGCCAACTATATTGACTCTACGACGAGTATACGTATATATGTACTATGTATCTACTGCGGAGTGAAGCTAGCGTCGCTTCGCGTCTCACAACTTTATTGTCCCGTCGTTCAAACGCGACAGAACGTAATAGAATTAAATTGGGAGACGCGCTGCTCCGTTATGTGGAAAATAATAACACAGAGTGGCTGTTATCTGAGGAGTTTTCACGCGCCGGTGGCAGGGGTCCTCACTAATGGAAATCCAGCCAATGATAATCTGTTTTCTACACCATTAATCCTGAACTAAGTCTGAGTACAATCTGCGGCGTCTCCGGCACTGCGACTCGAGTTTTATGCCCTCGTTAAGGTCCGCAATTTGTGGAGTCGGGCTGTTAAGACGGTTCGCCGTCGTTCGCCCAAATCCTAATTCCGACCGTGGACTTTCTTAATCTTACGATATTGAGCCGGAGGTAATTGTTTCAAAATTGTAGCTCCGGATAGTTGTTTCGAGGTGCTGGCCCGGAATAACGGCTGCAATAATCAGATTTGAACGACTCTTCGTCTATAGAGGCGCATTTCTGCGGCAATTCAGTCAGGGTAATTGCATGAATTTGAATCTCCACACGTAGCTTTAGCTTTAAAAAATTAAACCATTTTTCCGACTCAATTCATCTATATAACGGAACATGAGAAATATGTGCAAAGGGGAACTTATTTCAGCGGTTCATTCAACACGTTTTCCTTAAGAAAATGGAAAAAGGTTTTCTACAGTATTTAAACTGCGACTTATCTGAATAACCAATACTTTAGCATAATAGAGCCCGAGTCAGCGCCGGAGAAGCATAATAAAAACGAAAGTAATCATGCAAATTGGTAAAGGCGGAAAGTTGAATTAAAAACTGGGTTTTGTTTGTAGGGAGGTGGCGGCGTAAGGGGGTCGGAAGGGGGGTAATGTGTCTTAATGACCGCAATGGATGAGCACCGTAATCCGCCCCCGACGCGCACGCCCGCAACCTTTTGCTCCGACACTTTATCTACCTAATGTATATTCGCATATTATTATCCGAGACAATAGACTCGATTGTTCTCTGTATATCTCCGAAAGCACCTTGTATAATTTCAGCGGAGCCGAGATTTAATCAAGCTCGGAGACAACAAATCTGGGAGTCACAGCTATAAATGTGCAAGTAATCAAATCGTACTAGTGTGGATTTGGCAACGTGTGACGACGTAAACGAGCGATAAAACCTCGGGTCAGCAGTAAAGCGACACGTTGTGACGCGACGCGACACCCGAAGCTTGTCGTACGCACGGCACGACATCATCAAATCAACATTTGCAGATTCGCGAAGCTTTCCTGGGAGATTTAGAGGTGGAAGGAAAATAAAAAAGTTCGTAGAGGAATCCCGCTTGATCCCTGTTGCCTTTATGGTAATGCCGGGATGCGTGTATTCGACTATTCAATTTATATTTTTTTCCCTTTCGCCTTATTTCTTTCTCTTCGAAATTATCTATCCTTCGTATTTCGTTTCGCACTGTATTGTATACGGGATTCGATGTTTGCGAATAAGGTACGGCTTCGCCTGAAAATATCAGGGATAACCGCGGTGGATTGGCTTTGTTCCCGAGTTCAAAGAAGTTTTCCTTTCGTGGAAATATTATGTGTATAAAATGTTCGAAGCGGCGGAAGCTAACGGCAACTTGTGTCCTGGTATATTGCACTCGCAAGGAGCTTTCGAGTTTTGTTCGCGGCAGCAAAATGCATTATAAACTTTGATGCGAGCGTTTTCCTAACTGCACGACATACTAATTTGTATTACGACACGACACCTTTACTATCAGGTTTCGTACATCATTTATGTATAGCTAGTACTATAATTTGTAGATAATTACAGTTTGAAAAACTAAAAACAAACTTCAATCAGTAGGATCACAAATAAGATTTTGCACAAAAATATAAGATTGCATACCTATTTAAAAGATAATTCAAAATATTTTACCATTTATACCCGATTACCCAGGACAGAGTTGTTTGTTTCTGTCACAGAATTCGAGGACGTTTTTTCAATACTGGTTTCTGTCATGTGTATTTTTAAAATTACTTCCGTAGTTTAAACGGGTACTTAGGCGTTTCGCACGGCTTGACCTATTTCTACAACAAAATCAGTCAAACCCTTTAGCTATAAGCCGTAATATACATTCATATCCATGTGGATATATATGTATACATACATAATGTACATACATACGTATATTCGAAAGACAACCCTCCTTCCCGTGCAGTCGGGTAAAAATACAAAATAGTTTTTAATCGAAAATAGGTTTGCGCTTGACCGCTTTTATCGCCTGATGTTAAGTGACTGTTGCGGTCTACGATGAAGCGTGCTTGGCAAGAAGGAACCTATTCACTTGCGAATTGAGGACACCCATATTTTAGTTTGGCGTTTAACCACTTACTCACCTGGCAGTTAGCGACGATGTGGCTGAGGATGGATCACATCGATATATTAGTCTTAATTGTATTTTCAGAAACAATTTGAGGATTGCTTGAAATAAATTCTAAATGCTTATTATATTGTAAAAATTGGCTTACGCCTGTTTTTTTCTTGCCTTTTCTGCATTAAGAGATATACACAAAAGTTTAAATGACTGTTCAAAACAATTCAAAGTAGACTTATTTAAAATTTTACCTCACACTTTTAATTGTAGAAAAATCAAGATAACAAGTACAAGTTTCGGAAACTCAAAAACCTTCGCCAAAAAAACGGTCGAATCGATTTTGATGAAACATACTCGTAGCTAAAAACACTCTTGATGAAATCTTCTTTCAAACAAAAACAAACTAGATCAAAATCGGTCCATCCGTTTCAGAGCTACGATGCCACAGACAGACACACAGATACACATTGAAACGGACCCGGGATTTCGGGATATCCGAAATATCCTGGCCATTATCAAAAATCCTTCCACCCACGCACCACGCGTCCATCGAGCAACGTGCAAACCTGCGTGCAATCATATTCGCCCTTACAGACAACGCCCTCCGTTCCCTCTCTATATCAGCATCGTCCTTCAGGTCAGAGGTCACCAAGAGCCCAAGGTATTTAAATTGTTGAACTCTTTTTAGTTCCGTTCCATTTAGTTTAACCGGTGGAGGAGTGGCTGGGCACCTCCGGCCTCTGGCCTGAAAGACCATACATTCACTTTTCTTTTCATTATACAGCAAACCGTGACTCCGTGAGTACTGCTCACATATGCCGAACAGCTTAGATAAGCCACACACCGAGGCGCTCAGCAGAACTATGTCGTCTGCGTAACTAATATAAACGCTGCGAAATAGAGTTTTTATATCAAAATCTTTAAGTTCGTCATTGGTGGTAGGTATATGAGTATCGGCAACCCAGGACACTATATTCGTGAATTTTCTTTAAATTTTACTTCCACGTGATGGAAAGTCATTAGGCACGACCTAGTCTCTAAAATTTACATGTTTACTTAAAATACATGCTGATAAAATAAATATCCAATAAATAATTAATAACAAAACAAATTACTTAATCAACCACTCAAAATTTCCACTAAAACTGTACAAGCAGGCATGTTGAAATTTAACGCAGCTATCTCTCATGAATAAATCATAAGATGCGGAGCCTTACGCCTTCATAATACTACATAATACATTAAAACGTAGAACAGATTGCCTTCTGCTTTAATAATATGGAGGTTGTATATTACGTACGTATGTATTTATGTAATACATTAACCGTAGCACATAATTTCGGAGAAAGCTAGGCTTTTCATGTAAAGTTATTCGGAGTATGCAAATGTTGTGAACTTAGAACTATTTGAGTAATGTGGTATTTATGAACGCAGCTCTGTATTGTGTAAATGTAATATAGAAATGTGACTTAATAAATATGCTGAAAGAAGGGCGCGATCTATCTACCAGCGCAGCGGTCCCAGCGGAACACCAGCGCTGGTTGTTTACAACTAGTATCATGCTGAGCTGGGGCCGGGTTGTGATAAAAAACTTTTTAACCTATTCGTTGCGCTCACAGTTCCTCTTTTTAACCCAATACCAAAAAGAGGGGGTGTTCTAAGTTTGACGTGTGTGTGTATCTGTGTGTCTGTCTGTTGCATCGTAGCTCTGAAACGGATGGACCGATTTTGATCTAGTTATTTTATTTGAAAGAGGATTTGGTCGAGAGTGTTATTAGCTATGTTTCAGTAAAATCGGTTTAGCCGTTTTTTTTTTGACGGGGGTTTTTGTTTTTCCAAACCTAGACTTGTTATTTTCGATTTAATGTGTTGTTGTACTATTTATGTTTTATTTTGTTGTATGTTTTTGTTACAATAAAATCCATGTCTATGGTATATGTGTCTATGTCAAAAACTTCTTTTTACGACGACGAGCGTTGGCTATTAGGTTTTAGGATGTCGACTTACTATAGTGCCTACTTTCGCTTTTATATCATTAAGATTATTAAATAAGATTCCCGAAATGCGCATTAAAATGTAAAATCATAATTTTGCAAAGTAGAAGCAATAAAAATGATTTAATTCAGTGTACGTGAAGGAGATGGCGCTCTGCCTAATCTTGAATAATGGCCGCCATTCATCTTCGCAGCCATGTAGTAATTGGACGCCGCGATTTGAATAGTTCACGTCTAGATATCGGATCTATTGATAGAAAATCTACATATGTAATTTCAACGTATTTCAATATTCTAACTCAATCTATTTTTCCCTTGTCGAGATAAGTTCTTATGGTTCTGATGGTAGGTAGGTACTTATGTATCGCATTTTGTAAGTACATTTATCGTTGCACAACTTTTTGTTTTTTATAGTGAAATTAATAAAAATAAGAGATAAAAGACATTGAGATTAGCTCATAATCAGCCAAGATATCAAGAAACTTATATCACCAAAAAAAAAAAGGAAAACAAAATAAGAATCTATTTTAATCTGTAATACAAATGTGTTGGCCATTTTTTGGCATATAAAAGGTTAACCAATAAGCGGTTACTTAAACTTTATAAAATTAACTGCATACGCTACGTAATCATAGAATACACAATATTACACTAAAATGTAGTGCAAAAATATCTATCAACCCGAAACATACGCGCCAAAAGCCAGTATCGTTCAATTACATTTTTTTGATCCTCAATAAATTGACAATTTTATCCGGCGACTACGATTCGAGAGACTCGAAGCAACCTTTTAAATATATCGAGTATTTCAGTGCAACGATTCAGGCGGTTGTTTACCGTGGGGCGCGCGCCCGGGGCCCCATTCCCCCGCTGCCGGGGCTTCCAAGATGGCGCCGTCGTCAAGGCAACGCTGCACTTGCTTCCTTAATCGACCGTCACAACCTTCGTCTGGGACAAGCTCATTTATGTATTGTATTGCACTTATATAATATATGTAACGGAATTCTTGTGTAATGGTTTGTGACTAATATAGCTTTTATTTAAGTTCGGTGTTAGGATGAGCGGACTGCGGGTGTCCAAATCTTGGTTACGATATTAAGACAACAGTACCTTGACGAACGGAAGCCAGTGACAGCATAATAGTTTAGCAAATGAAGCGGCAATGGACAACACGCAGAATTGATGGCTGATGGCACCGAAATGTTCACGAGTGAAGAGCACGCACCTGCAAACGCAGGGTAGGACGACTAGCCATAAGTGGGAAAAAGATGCTAGATACAGGAGGCTTCCAATTAACCTTTTTTGGAAACTAATAGGAGTGGTCTATGCTCAGCAGTGGACTGCTTATGGCTGAGATAATGATGATGATGATGACAGCTCAGAGGAAGCTATCATCATCATTTTGATCATTTTAATATTTTCTGTACCTATATATGTACGTAGTATATAACTTCGATGACAATGCAATCATATGGTATCATGGAACGAACTCTCAATTCACTGATGCCAGATTGGAGATGTTCTCACCAAATTTGGGGGGCTTGAGAGCTGTGGAGGGAAACTGGGAGGGACAAATTCGTGGAGATTTTTTTGGAGGGAAAAATTCAGATATTGGATAGAATTAAGGGATTTCATTTTCGTATTTGTGCTATAACTTTCGTATTTCGATTGTAATTTAGAAATAGTTTTTATCCTTAGCGCTACAAGGAATTATTAAGGAATAAGGTACTAAGGTCGAATCAGAAATGAAGAGATCTGTAGAAGTAGGAAGTTCGCCTACATAGCACAGTGGATTAGCAAGTTGAAGTGGTAGTGGGCAGGGCACATAGCACGTAGAACTGATGGCCAATGGGGCCGAAAAGTTCTCGAGTAGAGACCACGCACCGGCAAGCGGAACGTAGGAAGACCAGCCACGAGTAGGACAGATGACCACATACAAGTGACGGAAAGACGATGGATGCAAGCCGCTTCCAATAGGTCTTTTTGGAAATCTATGGTGTAGGCCTGTGTCCATTAGTAGATTTCGTATGGCTGAAATGATGATGATGACGGTACTAGTATAAAGGGAGTAGGTACTAAGTAAGTTAAAAGTAAATATTTAGAAGTATTAAGTATTATTCCTTTATTTAAGAAATTTTGCACAAAAATTAAGTAAGAGTTTTGGTTTTGGGATGTATTTTTAGTATGTTATTTTTTCGGTGGTCTTTTTTCTCAAACCGTGTATTTTGGAGGTTTTATGGATACGATTTAGGGGGAAGAACATGACCCACCGGGTCATGGTCCGGGTCTGGCAACACTCAATTCCTCAGTTGCCTAGTAATAATAACAATTGTCGTTACTTAGTCACAGTTTATATTCTGATAAATACAAAACCTAATTTATAGTTCGAAAAGCTCTAAAAATATTGACTGTTTCTTATGATAGCTTCCAGCAAAAGATAACAATCGGTATCTATCATTGTTTTTCTCTTTTAAATACGTAACACGCATCTACCTAATTGACTTACCTACGTACTTAGTAATACGAGTAAGTGTACTTTGTTCCTAGTTATCAGCTATGTTGAATTTTTGTTTCTATGAAGTATTTTTTTATGAAAATACGGTCTTACTGAATGAAATAAACCTTGATAATATGTTTATGAAGTGTTTTCATTACTCCAATGTGAAACAGGAAAATCAAATTGTGCGATTTTATATCTGCGACGTTTTTAAAGATAAAAATAAAGTAAATTTATGTGATTTGAGTATGATTCACTAGAAATTACTTGACTGAGACAGATAACTCAGATATATTATATTACGTAATTAGGTATGTTTTAATAGGTTTCTTTGTATGACATTAATGTTGTAACAACTTTAGTTTTTTTTACGTAAGAACTTTAGGTTTTATTCAATTTATTTAGGTTTTAGCGGATCTTGATGCCCGAGTTTATGTTTGCAGAGGAATGGACGAGTATTTTATTTTATTAGAGTTTCTTGTGTATTGTAAAAGGAAGGCGTGCAAGGTCAATGACGAAAATGACGATTTTTATATGACCCTGTTATATTTGACATTTTAACTATATTGACATTGTATTACGTTCTAATTTGATTTTAGTTTTAACGTTTTTGTTAGTATTTTATTTGACATTTTATCTATTTTTTGACATTGTTTTACGTTTTCATTTTGATTTTAGTTTTAATATTTATATTAGTATTATTTTCTAATTTTAAGTGTTTTATTGTCATTTAAAAAATGTATATTTCTATTAGCTAATGTACCTAAGTGGTAAATATTGTTTTAGTTAATTATAAATAAATAAATTGACTAATAGTACTCGAGCGATCACTAAAGACGGACCGGTCAATCTTCAGATGGGTGAACGTGAGTTGCATTTCTTTCTGAACGCTACCGTGGGTCGATGAAACGTTAAATTGTAGGTCCCCCTGTTTGTTCTTAAAACAGAAAAGGCACGTCAGAGCCTTCCGGCTGCTTAGTAACTTTAGCACTAGGGCTGGCTAGTCAGTCTAAAGTATATACAATATGTACTTAGGTACTACTTAATATTAACTTCCTTCTTCGGTTATTCCCGAAACCTCAGACTAGAGAAAATGACAGAGCCTATAAAAAATCGGACAAGTGCGAGTCAGACTTGCCCACCGAGGGTTCCGTACAAGCTATTAGATAAATGGGAAATTATATATTTTTTTTTACTTTCCTTCATAAACCGAAAAATATACATCGTAAAATATTTAAAAACCTGTTTTAGCTGGTGCTAATGCAGCTCTTTTATATGATAGCCCACATGATACGGTTAAAGCACTTTAAAATTTGGACCCTGCTTCTTTGCATAAAGACCATATTTTATATGATTAAATTTAAAATGTACAGTTTTCGGATTTTTTATGTGTACTCTATGATAATAATAATAATAATCTATTTCTTGCCAAATTTTACAGTTATAGGTCAACGGGAAGTACCCCATAGGTTTTAATTCCCTTGCAAGTGTCGAAATATGCGTTTTTGCGACATATTCGGCTGTAATTTTTTTTTTATATGGAAACTGAAAATTTTGATTTTTCTCTCTGCAGCACGAGACTATGAATCTGCATATATGGGTTTAATTTCAACTCGATACCTTTACATGTTCCCGAGGTACAGGTCTTAACAGACGGACGGACGGACAGACGGACAACAAAGTGATCCTATAAGGGTTCCGTTTTTTCCTTTTGAGGTATGGAACCCTAAAAATCGAATAAAACCAATTTTCGCAAAAAATAAAAGTTCATGGTTAGCTCAAATCAGAGAATGAAAAAAAATATTTCACGACAATTTTATTAAAAAAAATAATTTATATAAACACTCTTAACTACATAACAACATACATTGACCCGAAAAATATTACCCTCTTTCAGACAGTCGGTTAAAAATAAGCATTCAGCCATTTCATCCAAAGTACTTAATAAAAAGGCATCGAAAATTCGCAACCAATTTTACATTCCAACCTCCCAATTGAACCGAAGGTAATTTCAAAGTTAGGAATACGTAAAGGTGTGTTTTACGACGTCACAAAAGTAATCGGGAGGCCCGTCCGAACCCGCGTCCCGTCCGTCCTTTGTCACTTTAACGAGGAACAGGGTCAAACTCCTAGAAAAAAACAAATCCTCACCGAGCGATTTGTAAATAAACTACGTTCAAGAGTCCTTACTTCAGCTATCAGTTAGGTCGGCCCGTAATCCAGTGCGGTCTGCGTTGCAACTGGCTCGGGCAATAAAAAAGAGTTATAGTTGAGAAGAAAAGGAAAGTCCCGCGTCTTCGCTGCGGCCGTTAGTTAAGGATCAAGGGCTCAGCTCGCCGTGGGCGATAATCATAATTTTTACTTACAAGAGGAGTAGAGTATTAGCCGACAAATCTTTCCTAACTGCGGAACTTCGCGACTCGTATGGCCCGGCTCGTATATTTTAGTTCAGGTGGTCCGAGAGCTAGTGGACCCGGGATGCGCTTTGTTTGGTGCACTTCGTGGGTGTTAACTTAGGTGGGGATATAATGCTTGCTTACCAGTAGAGATCGGGTGAATGCATGGTTATTTATTACCTGTACTACAAACTAATGTTTAAGCTAATCAATATTTTTGTAACGTCTATACATTAGTAATCTAATTATTAGTAATCTAGTGATATATATAAATTTTATTATCTCTTTCGTTCTTCTCTTTGTTAAACCCCCACCATCTATTTATTATCACCACATCTACATCCCAAGGAAGCTTGAAAGAGATCGCTATCAGTGATAAGGCCGCCTGTTGTTTCACTAGCATGTAAGCCCTTTTCGCTGTGTAATTTGTGTTTTAGTTAAGGTGTATACAATAAAGAGTTTATCTATCTATCGATATTTTCAGAGCCAATTTTCGCGAAACCTAACTATCCTAATCCTAAGTAATTATAATTAATACTTTAAAAGCGAAAGTAGCTCTGTCAGTCTGTCTGTTTATTCACAGCTAAATGGCTGAACCAATCGTTACGAAAGGCACAGAGATTCTTTAAGAGCTGCAGAACAGAGGCTATTTTTTATCATCATCATCACCACCTTTTTTAAATAAAAACTACGGGTCACTCACGTCTGTTTTGAGCCGAAGTATCCGACTAAAAAAAACACCAAGGCAAGGTACAAGGCGCGTCACCGACCGAGAGTGACGTGTGTGCTGCTCCTTTGAAAAAGACCGCCGAATGCGGTTGAAACTATAGTGACGTGAGTGACCCGTAGTTTTTATTTAAAAATGTGTGAAAACCACGTTAATTTCCATAGTAAAATCATCACCACCGCCGCTTTTCTTCAAGACTAAGCTAAAAATATTATAAAAGCGAAAGTAATTGTATCTCTGTTTGATCGAATAGCTGAACCGATCGTTGTGAAATTTTGTACATAGATAACTAAGGACCCGTAGACGGACATCATCATTGTTTTTCATCACTACGCGAGTGTAATCGCGAGGTATAGCTAGTTTTATATAAATCAGAATAGGTATCTTAACTTATGATAACGGTCTATTTTATCTAAGAAGAAATTAACTGTGCTTAAACTATTTTTTTAATGAAACATGTCAATCTAGAAGAAATCTATTCTCTCCTATAATCTATTAGGTAAGTATATCTAAGTAATCTTGTTCAAAGAAGGAAGGCGGCACTGTGGGAGTTTTTGTGCAACTGAGTGAAAAGAGCAAATCGCTCAAATCCTGTGTGCTAAAAAAGTAAGTTCGTATTGACTGAGTGGCTAGCCCTAGTGTTAGAGTTATTTAAGCCACCGAAAAGCCTCTGACCTGCGTGATAATGCGCTGCGTTCGTAACTCGTCCCTGAATTTAACTAAAAACTAAGACTTACTAAACTAAAATGCCACTAAATTATCTGTTATTAGAGTGAAATCTCGTTATGCTCGGGAATTTGTCCGAAAATATGTGTAAGTAATTTCATCTGGACCGAATCAGTAATTTTTGCATATTAATGCTTTAACTTTGTATACCTTTGTAAGATAATTTCCATAGGGAGGGTCATGGGTCTTACAATTAAGGTTTCTTTTGTGCCTATTACGATATAGGTAAGTACCTATTGTCATTATTGGTAGGTAGGTACTACGAAAATTCGTAGACGCAATAAGTGTAGCAAACTGTAGTGGTTTCGTAGCACACAAAATGCACTTTACAGTCTCAATGCCTGTCAAAAAATTCAATGTAAAATCAAAATAGATCGGTCTATTTGGAAGTCCATGGGGGAGGCCTATGTTCAGCAGTGAAATTCTTATGGCTGAGATGATGATGATGTAATAAATACAGTGAGAGGTATAATACGTAAGTATTACGTAGCTATACGCATAAACAGTGTCCTACAGAAGCTCGAAAAACGATATCATTTCATAATAGACAGTTAAAAAACCACATTTGAAACAATTACAAATTTACTTTTATGCACTAGTCAGATAATTATCTGAGAGGGTCTTCCCCGATAGATATAATCTAAGTGTTTTTAATAGCATGTGAATCGATTTATTTTAAGTATCGCAGACCATAATATTCGTCTTTAACATACAAGTACAAGTTTAAAAAACTCAAAAACCCCCGACAAATAAAAACAGGTGAACCGATTTTGATGAAACATAGCTAAAACACTCAGTGAAATCTTCTTTAAAAAAAACTAGTTCAAAATTGGTCCACCCGTTTGAATCAAAATACCAATATATTAGAAAAACATCAAAAAAATACGATCTTACCGCCAAGTAGACAAAAGCAGCGCTTTATAGCTACCAACTGTCTCTGAATCGGCTTGGAGCATCGTCAAAGGATAGTGCCTCCAATAAAGAAGTACACAATAACACTACACGGTAGTAGTCAGGCAGTCCCGAGTCCGGTCACGTGGCGCGGGACACAGTAGTGCGTTAGCCTGCGTCCGACAACTATTCAGAATATGTGAACACGGCGCACGTGAAGGAAACTGTGGAGATGCCATCATATGCAAAAAAAATTGACACTATGCTTCCTTAAAAGCATGAGTTAAATTGGAGCAATCTTATATGTGCTCACAATGGGTGCGTAGTAATATTATAATTGTTCTGTGCTATGGGACTTATAAGAAAGCTCGATATCAATGAGATATGGAGAGAGCTATGCTCGGGGTCTCTTTGCTAGATCAAATCAGATGAAGGAAGAATCCATAGACATGCGAGAGCAACATAGTACAATGGACTAGCAAGTTGAAATTACAATGGGCAGGCCACATAGTACGTAGAATTTTAGCATTTCATGGAAAACTTCAAATATATTTTTAAATATATTTATCTACATTAGTAAAATATCTACTACTATCTGAGTCAAGTCTGTCATTTTAAGTAACTAATTTTTAGATTGTGCTATAATAGCATGCCAAAGTTGTACCCAAATTCCACTCTTTACTTTTGGATGCTTACAATTTTAGTAAGAGGGTGCCTTCTTACTCACTTAAATTAAAAAATAATAATTAGATAATAATAATTAAAATAATAATAATAATTCGACTTCTAGGCGAAACGAAGTTCGCCGGGTCCGCTAGTAATTAAATAAAATTATTAAAATTAAATTAAATAATTTAAAAAAATTAAATACTTAGGTACTGTCAACTTGGATAACTATGACCCCGTGTTAAACGTTATCTTTTTTCGAAGGTTTTCTATTTTTCCCCCAAATAATTAGTAGTTAAAACAACTGGTAATTAATCAATTAAGTAATTTGACTACTAATTTTTTGGGGAAAAACCTTTGCGAACCTTCGAGCTATCTACAATGTTGACAGAAAGTCCACAATGTCAGTATACTTATTACGAAAAGTGGGTAAGAGAAACAGAATATGTTTCTATTTAGGTACTTATAGAAAAATAAAACGAAAAGTAGGTAAGTACCCGGGTTGTCTCCACCGCACCTCTGTCCCAGAGGACCGGCTCGAGCGGATTTGTTTTATGCCCACGGAAGGCGAGTGCCGGCGACCGACGTCTCCTTAATTTTATTACAGACCCGCTCCCTAAGGAAAACCTCCTAATTGTGTCTCGGTACAGACAACGGTAATACCTATTCCTTTTCCGGTAGTATTTCCTTCGATAGGTAGCTTTAATTTAGATGGGAAATGGAATACTTGTTTGGTCTATTTTTATTAGATTTCGTTTGAGTTCCGAGTCAGGTTGAGGTAAATTTTACTTTTACTTAACAGATCAAAAAATGGGCAATGTTTTTTGGTGCATGTTTTATAGTATTGCTTTCGTCTGAACTCGTGTACGGACGCTTGTTGGTAGGTAAGGTACTCGAGTAAGTACCTCGTATTTTTCAAATAAGCTTGACGAAACTTGGTAAGGGGCCGTTCATTTATTACGTAAGACTATTTCTGATATAAGACATGGTCGACCCCCCTCACCCCCTAAATTGTCTTCCGTAATAAATGAATGGCCCCTAAGTGTGTAAGTTAGGTACTCAATTAAATAAAAATAAAAAACGTCGAGAATGTTTGATAATGGTATTAAGCCCAAAAAGGGTAAAAGTTTATTTTTATTTTCTAGTGTTATTATAATATACTTAGACAGAAAAGCCTGAGAGAAAAAAATACCCTCTACTGTCTGCCTGTTTAATTTATTTGTTTACATAACTATTGTACTTTTGTTTCGACAAACCTCTGAGTTAATTAGACGCTGATAATGACTAATAACTGAAAATGCCCTAAAATTGTTAAATACCATTCATACCTTTATTCATACAGTTATTTAATAAAATAGTACTGATGCTGCTATCTACAAATAATACAAAGAGAGCTAATAAATGGAAACCAATATATAATACGGACCTCTAGCGCAGAGTAGAATTTATTTTGTAATTTCACTTACTGACAACTTTGTACTGTCATCTACCGGTGAGTAGCAGTATCGTTAAATTTCATTAATAGCATCGAGTCTTTAGTCAGTGACAATAAACATGAAAGTGAAGTACCCAGGAGTTTTGGCGGGAACGTCTTAGGTAACGTGTTGTTGCTTTGTTTTATTTTCCTAAATTTGTGTTATTTTGAACATTAATGGTACCTATAAAAATGATGGTGCTTTATTCATTAAGTGTTCGATCAAGTGTGTGAGTGTGGGCAAGTGAAATAAAGCAGTAAAACGTGTGATTTTACGTTGTTGGCAAAATTCCATAGAAGCTTTTAGTGAAGTCACCATCACTTTACTGAGGCAAGAACACATTAGAAAATGACTGTTTACGTGACTTAGACTGTGACTAGAACACTATATAACTTGTATTATTCAAGAAACTTGAAAATATTTCAATACTTGACACTGGCAAATCGCTAATCGCGGGGTCCAATACAAAAAAGAAGAAGTACCATCAATTTTGACGTTGACTTTTTAAATTTTAATGTGAAAATTGACACTTATACCTGTGTTGCCAAATATATAAATTAATATCCATGGAAGCTATTAAAGAAAGTAAAATGACCAACCTCATTATTAGTCGTCATCCCGCGCCTTATTTTTATTTTGGTAAATATATTAAAATTGTTTTATTTACACTGAATAATTTGATTAACAAGAAAATTAAACATTAATTTTATTTTAAGTTCCAACTATGTACATGGGTGTATTATTAAAACTCAAATATTTGTTTCTTATATATTACGGTCACAAGAAGTCCACCGCCGGACATAGGCCTTCCCTATGGACTTCTAAAAAGACCGATTGGCAGCGGCTTACATCCAGCGTATTTCGCCACATTTTTTGGTACCTACGAGATACTTAATTTCTCAAAAATTATTAACATTCACATGAGAAATACTATTTATTGTTCAACTTCTAACATTTTTGGCGTTTAATATTTTTAGATTCTATTACATCTTAGCTTAGATTCATTGAGGCTTCGAAGTAACATAAAAACCTGCTGTTTTAATGTAACTTCGAAGCCTCTCACTACGAATCGAAAACACTGTTTTGTACAATCTTACATAACATTCATACATTCATATTCCTTTATTTACTTATACTTATTTACTCCCCCCCCCCCCCCCCACACACACACACACACAACACCACAACACACACAATCTAGATCAATCAACTGAGACAAATGTGGCAGCACTGGACAGTTCGTACTTCGTATTGCCATTCGTTCGGCGAAGTGACTGGTCAAAATTGTTTATCAATCGATACGCAATAACTTCCAAACAAAGTGAAATTGTCGTAATAATTTAGTAATTGAACCGCAGAGGACGAAACTGGACCTCACTCGATAAACTTGTGACCTTTCAGCCATGGCAAACGCGCTAGGTGTTTGTCTCTTCACCGTACTACTTTGTTGTACAAGTAAGTTGTTTTTGTTTCTCGAAAAAATATTGTACGCTGCCAACGGCCTTGTAATATTTTGTCTAGTTTCGCTAAGAACTCATGCGTTTCAGTTGCGTACAAATTTACCACAATTACACCAGAATTCAGAAAATCTTTTCATAAGATTCTTGCCTACCCCCTATACAATTATAAAAAAACGATTAGAGAAATAAGTCTCAGTGCTTATTTTAATTTGCATCATTTGTCACCAGCATATTGTTTATATCTTTGTAATGCTAATGAGGCGTAAACTTGTTGTTGCTCATGTTTGTTTTTGCAAAAATATTTTTCATTGTCTCATGTTCAAAGTTTAAGATGAACACGAAAAATATTCTAGAATACAGTAGATTTTTGTTGGCATGTGATGCAAGGATGTAGGTATGATTTTTAAACAACCGTATGAATGAATCATAATATTGACAGTCACACTGATCATATTTCCTGTTATCAAATGAACCAGTAGTTAATTACCAGTAGTGTATTTGAAATTGTAATTAAATTTAATTTTCTGCCTGAAGCTAAGTCAATCTAATTTCAGTTATCTTCAATCAACTTGTGTCTACTTATTAAGAAGTAAATTTATCTTCAATAGGAAGAGTTGGCGGTCAAGCGCAAACCTATTGCTACATTTAAAAAATTGGAAATTGTAAATAGCAATAAACTATGGTCATCACTCCTGGAAGTTAACTGAGGAGTATGTGAGCATATAACCAATACAACCAGAGAAAATCAATTTCTATTACTGAATGTTGTATCATTTTGGTGACTTTTTATATGATGCCACATCATCACATGAAAAGATTTAGCTGAAGTTTGATTCAATTATTATTATTTTTTACTTTTTGAGTGTTGTTGCAATTTGTAGTCAGCTATTTTGTTTTCCTTTTAATGACTTTATAATGACAATACTTGAATGTAGGAATTAAATCAAAATGTAATTAGAAAATGGATGTACATTATAAGGAAAATTCATTAATATTAGTAATTAGTACTATTATTGTGGTATATCCGTGTAGTTACTTAGCCACTGTATTTTGATATGAAGTATACACACATTTCCTTATCAGTATGTTGTTTGCAGCTGTGTGTACAAACTAGGAGCACTAAATTTAATCAACAATCAAAATTAATTTACATTGCTGTAGTGTGCTTATAAAGTCGATATTGTATGCAAAGTATGTTTTTTTTTTTCGACAATAGGCTTGCGCTTGACCATCAACACACCTGGTGTTAAGCGACAGTTACGGTCTATGATGGATAAAATGGTTTTATCATGTCTTATCCAAAGTTTATCAAATCAGAAATAAAGAGATTTGTAGAAGAATACAAAGGTCACCTACATAGTACTGCAGATTAGCAAGTTGAAGTAACAAGGGGCAGTGCACATAGCATGCAGAACGAATGACCGATGGGCCCAAAAAGTTCCAGAATGCAGATCACATGCGCAAGCTCTGTGTAGGAAAATCAGCCACAAGGTGGATAGAATAGAAGACCTCATACTAATGGCAGGAAGTCCCTGTATTTATATTTATATAATATTATAATTTTAAATGTACATGGTAGAGAGGACAATGTACAAATTCCAAATAGAATCTGTATCGGATGAATTGTGATTGTGAAGCATAAAGCATTTAAAAATAGTGCTACTATTACTATACCTTATTCAAATTTAATCAATCTTCAACAAGAGTCAAGAAGTCAACACTGCAAGGCCCTTTATAAACAAAAAATAAAATAAAAAGATGTACTGATTGGCTAGTGAAACTATTGTACATATTAGGATTAAACAAATCTGGGCTATTGTATCTTTGGAAACTAATCTATGCTGCTTATTACAAGTTGTCATTTATTTTCTGATCATTGACTCATTTTGCTACTTATTTGTCTAACCATATACAAATCATACCTATTTTAAAGAAATCATTTTCTTATCAATAAGCTTAGGGTACAATGTACTCTGAATAAACAAAAAATAAAATAAAAAGATGCACTGATTGGCTAGTGAAGCTATTGTACATTATAGGATTAAACAAATCTGGGCTATTGTATCTTTGGAAACTAATCTATGCTGCTTATTACAAGTTGTCATTTATTTTCTGATCATCGACTCATTTTGCTACTTATTTGTCTAACCATATACAAATCATACCTATTTTAAAGAAATCATTTTCTTATCAATAAGCTTAGGGCACAATGTACTCTGACGTCTCATCTCATTAATTTGTATTAATAACTGAGTCATGACCTCTCTTGCCCACTATCAATGTTGTTTTTACATTGGTCTAGATAAATAAATGTGTGTTTTCTTCGCAGGTCTGTCATCAGCTCGACAAGTGCCAAAAGAATGCTCCAAAGGACCTTCATACTGGTGCCAAAATTTGAAGTAAGTGAAAAATAGAAAAGCTAAACTAATAAAACTGAAATTAGAAAGTAAAAGACAAGTTATTGTAATATTTTCTATGGATCATCATTACCTTCTCAACCATATGAAGTCTACTGCTGGACGTAGGCCTCCCCCATGGATTTCCACGAAGACCGATTGGAAGTGGCTTACATCCAACGTCTTCCCGCTACTTGTATGAGCTTATGCTGCACTTGCCGGTGTAAATTTTTATGGATGCTAGTATATATTAAATCAAACTATTATTCAACAGAAGAACTTATGGGAGCAAGCTCAAGTGGGAACTCATGCTATCTTTCCATTTCATTCCACATTTTGTCTGTACACACAATAAAAGTGGACCAAAGCATTTTGTTTGAGTTTTTGGAGTATCCACCATGAAACGATGTCGCTCTTTCGTGCATATTAATACAACTTTTTTTTGTAGCCTTCTATGTATGTACGTACTTCTAACTATGTACTATGTATACAGTGCCCTTGTCTATTTACATGTATTATTGATAAGTATATCGGAAATTGCTTATCAAATAATAATTATTCAAACTACTTACACATTATAATCCTATTATTAAATGTGTTTATTGTATTCTTTATAGTAATGTAACAAATTAATATGTAACAAAGGAATGCGCTATCAGTGACTCATATTGTAATATTGAATAGTCACATCGCCCCTCCTCTATTAAAGCAGACTTCCAATAACTATACTAAACACAGAAATAGGCACACAATGAAATTATATGAGAGAGAATTATTATTGTAATAGGCACTCTTCCATGCTGGACTCAAAAAAAAAGAAAAACATAGAATGTACCAGTCGATTCTCTTCCCGGGCATACAGTTAACTGAGGGACTTGAAAGAAATTTGCGTTTATGAAGGCGGTGACCAGACCCCCTGTCACTGCAAGTCATTATTACATCCTACCCTCTAATCCCCTCTCCATTCCATCTAACCCTTTAACCATGGTCAAATGTGGCGTCAAATGGCCTCATGGTCTTTAATGGTCTGTCTACCCAAACAGGGGAAAGTCGTGATTTTATATATGTATGTATGTATGTATATGCATACCCGTGAAACATACATACTCATATATCCGTAAAACCTTCTTTTGCAGTCGTTTTAAAATGCCTTCCTAATTGAATTATTACTGATATTGTCCAGAATCGCGTCTGAATGCGGCGCCGTCGGCCACTGCTCGTCCACGGTATGGGAAACTACGACAACCAAGGTTACATCTAATGATGTCTCCAACAAATTCATCAAGCTCTTCAGGGAGCTGAAAGATATTGAGTCACTTGTCAATGAGGTACTTATGAACTATTATTTACTTAATTATATACTACTACTTAATTACAACTATGCTACTTACTTAATTATATAATATATACCATGACAGGACCTGAGTTTCCCCTTTAGAAACCCCTATTCTGTGTGTTGTTTAAAAGTTTCCCTCTATAGAAACTTCCTTTATTCTGTGTGTTGATTACAAGTATTCCTCCTCTAGAAACTTCCTCTATTTTTTGTATTGACAAGAAATGTTTCTGCTTCGGTTTAGGGCTACGTGGCGGATCGTATGGCGTCCGCTTGCCACGACGTCCCCCCAGCTATCGGCAGGATCTGCAAGGAGAACACGGCCGGTCTCGAGAAGTACGTCCAGCACGTGATCCAGTCGAAGACCAGCGCGGAGACCATGTGCGCCGTCGTCGGCATGTGCAACAATGAGAAGGTCGACAACGTGTTGGCTTTGAACGTAAGTTATTAACCAACTTCCATTAATTATAGTTTAAAAAAAATTAAAAACCGACTTCAAAATACACGTACGTAATGTACGCCATTCGTTTACTTGAATAATATTTTTTCAGTTATTTTGTTATAAAAAACAAAGCACTGAACCGATTTTGATAAAATTTATATGGGACCACCTTATAGGTATTACCTATCTATGAAACAAAAAAATAAACCGGACAAGTGCGTGTCAGACTCGCCCACCGAGTCAGCCTCGCGCGAAATTTCAAGAATTGTGATTGGTTAATTCATACACCGATAAGCTCCGCTCTGCTTCAATGAAAACGCAGCCTAGTACTCACTACCTTGAATGGAGATTCAGATTTAATTAGAAGACCACGACTTGCGATTCGGTCAGTGATTTAACACCACGACACGCACTTTTCTTTTTGAAGTTATAAAAATCCTTGAAGAAACCCATGTGTCTCAAAGTTCTTAAGTTATTGAAGTGAAGTTCGCCTACTACTTTGGCAACCGTAGTGGGCCTTACCTTATCATTATGAGAAAATGGCCCGTGTCCAGTAGTGAGACACAAACATTTAATTTATGATTAATGGAATGAACCACGGAATAACACGCTCCGCCTATGACTAGAATCCTTGCTCTGGGTTCAACTGTCTTTTACTTGCGGAAAAAACAACATTCCAGCCTAGTACAACAAATAGCTATTTCCTTAGTACATACCTAGTTCTAATATATATTTTTTTTGTTATAGAAAAAGAAGTCGACGCCCACCAATAACAGTAAGTATCTCACCATAAGTACATTATAACAATAAATCAAAATAACTATTTTATATAGAAAATCTAAATAAATAATTTTAGTTGTTGTTACTTAGGATTGCGCGATGCCTTTGCTTGTGTTCATAGAGTGAGAGAGTGAGAGCGGCGCCCGCGCACACACTAAAACAATTTGCATTATTGTGCATGTAGTCGTTCCTTCGCATAGTATTTAGTTTGGAATAGTCTATCGAAGAAACGTTCCAATAAGCTACTCGTAATCAGCAACGAGTTCAAACTACAGAGCATGTAAAGTCGCTAGATTATCGTTTTTGTTTTTTTTTTATTAACCGACTTAAAAGGAGGAGGTTCTCAATTCGGTTATATCACTTTCAAATTGGTCTTTGAAATTTCATCAAAATCGGTTTGATTTAGTAGTAGTTTGGTTTTTAAAACAAAATTGCGTATTTAGAAGTCGGTTACTTAAGTTTTTTAAACTATAACAATTCGGTTTTATTTCAATTAATATGTTGATAAAAGGTGAGTTGGAGGTCAAGCGGAAACCTTCGGTAACTTTAACTCCGTATCAAACATTGTACAGAGCTATTTTCGAAGGTTTTTGATGTGTTTTCCTCAAGATTAGTAGTCAAAACGACTGCCTATTAATTAATTAAGTAATTTGACTACTTTTCTTCCGGAAAAAAATTAAGAAACTTCGAAAAAAGCTATCTACAATACTTTATATACAGTTCAAAAATTCCACACCCGACGGGACTTGAACCCGCATATCACAATCTTTAATTGGGAGTCTTTCACCATTTTGGCCACAGGAGTGACCAAATTAAACGGAGTATGTGAGAACTGTCTATAAACTTGTGGATACTTAAGTGTGGGAAAACACTTAAAAAATATCGAATAGCTATGTACAATGTTTGACACGAAGTCAAAGTTACCCACGGTGACAGTTACTACATGTAAATTTTCACACGCGCTCATCTGTTATAAAAACTGTATTAAATTATACAGGTATTGTGATGGTACGCCGTCGGTCGGATTGTTACGCGAAAAGTTAATAATATTGCCGCAAACTGAGTCAATGTTTGTGTCATACGGACGTAAGCTATTGTTTCCGCGGATTCGACATAATCACCTAGAGTACCTACCTAATTCTTTTCAACCTTTTTCGATAAAAGTGTTATCAGTTTGATTGTAGTTTTTGCTCGAATGCGTGAGGGGATGTTTTTCGTATGTATGTGTGCATGCGTGTATGTTTTTATATTACCTCCAAAAGCCTTAACGGTTTGATCGATATTAACGTACGTGGTTTAGTAAGTTTGGATACCTTGCTTGCGTATCCAAATTTAAATAAATAAATTTATGTAGGTAGCACTTAATAAAATCGTTGAATACTGTTTTTTTGCCAGTACATTACTCATTTTTAGGTACAACAAGAAAAACTATTTTCTATTCATAAATATTATCAGATTTTGATTATTATGTTATTATAAATGACTAGACCTACGTTTTCTCTTTTTTTTGTCTTGTACTTTGAAGTTATAATATAATTTAAATAATTCCAACTTCAAAATGCGCAGTTTTGTTTTAAAAACCAAAATACTAAATAATACTGGTTTTGATGAAATTTCTGAAAAATCTGAAAGTATATAATTTCAAAGAAAAAAAATTGAAAAACGGTTTATAATTGACGGAGTTATGCCGTAACAATCATAAAACAAAAAAAACTGCCAAATTTGTTGACAACTTCTCTTCTTTTTGAAATTGGTAAAAAAATAAATAGAAACCTATCTATTTATGATTCCAATCATTTAAAAAAATCATTGAAATTGGATAATGTTTAAGGGTAAAAATTAGTTTTCTCCTTTTGTGTGCTGTTAACGTTGTTATTGATTTAGACTTACCTACCTGCTTAGAACGTTACCTACGTTCCAGCGTCTAAATTAAGCGGAAGATTATATGCTCATTAGCAAGGAAATTTCCTCATCATTCTGCTGAATAATCTGTTACTATAAATTTAGAGACAGTTCAAAAATTACACACAGCTGACGAGAAAAATCCAAATAATTTGTGCCAAAATGGTAAAGGATCCCAGGTACTACAGATCGGAATAATGCGGGTTCAAGTCCCGTCGGATGTGTCTAATTTTTGAACTGTCTATAAATTTGTAGATACTTCACTGTGTAAAACACTCAAAAATGTCTAATAGTCTGTTACTATAGTTTGTCGGAAACCTCTTCACCGCGCCTTTACTGTGCGCGACAGGAGGGATGGGTCTCCGATTCCGTCGCCTTACCCCGCTGTCACCTTCCGTCCCACCGCACAACGCTTTCGGACAAACTATACAATGTATAGTAAACAGACTTGTATAGTATACGTAATTGATTGTTGTAAAACTATTATTCTTGTTCACAGTTCACTTGCTAGGCAGCCATCGATGCACTTGGGGACCATCCTATTGGTGCAGCAATATCAGGTGATTGTTAACTATAGATTTTCATATTCATTGAAATAAAATAAATAAATATTTGTGGACATTTCACACAACACCATCTAGCCGAAACTAAGCAAAGCTTGTACTATGGAACTAGATGGCTGATAGAATACATATATACATGTTTTTTTATACTTTTTTTTTTTATGAAGCAAATTTTAACGGATTTATCGCGTATATATTTTACATAATGTTATGACCTGACGTTACGAACACTGCAGCGTCCGTGGTCACAGGTGAAATTGTACGCGGCAGTAAAGTAATGAATATTTTCATAACAAAAACGACTGTCATCTAGTTTCACCTGTGACCACAGACGCTGCAAAGTGTTCGAAACGTGAGGTCATAAAATTATGTAAAATATACGCGATAAGTTCCGGCAGCCTAGTGGTGAGACCGTCTGACTTGCGATCCGCAGGTCCTGGGTTCGAATCCCACGGCACTCACCTCTGTCTTGTCGAAGTTATGTGCGTATTGTTGATTGCCGCCAACTTCAAACGGTGAAGGAAAACATCGTGAGGAAACCTACATGTCTGAGAGTTCTCAATGATCTTGAAGATGTGTGAAGTCTGCCAACCCGCACTTGGCCAGCGTGGCAGACTATGGCCTAACCCTTCTCACAATGAGAAGATGGCCCGTTCCCAGCAGTGGGACAGTTTGTACAAACAGGGCTGATACACATACGCGATAAATCCGTTAAAATTTGTTTTAGGTATTTTAATGAATAGTAATCACGAAAACCTTAATATGATGGTTGCTACCTCTCAAACTGCAAAATTGCAATTCTGATCTGGGTCAGTATTACACGGTGTACCGGAGTGAATTTGCACGATTGTTTTGGCTTCAATAAATTCAATTGATTCAAATTCAATAGACTTGCGAAATACTTACACAATACCTTGCTGTGTAACCGGTCTGGTCACTGCGATGTGATACCATAATGAGATTCGACTTAATACTAGTTTTAAACTTAATGAGATTCGTTATATTAATAGTTTTAGATAATTATCTAAAAAGTTTGACAAAATCAGCATCTATGTCAGCTATATCACTTTTGGCAGGAAGGGGGCCCTAATTTCTCCAAACAGGATGTAGGATGTATATAGGTTGAAAAATTAATGGATTAAATTTAACATTGTAATTATAACTTGACATGGATTAAATTGTCATTGTAATTATAACTTGACATGGATTAAATTTTATATTGTAATTATAATTTGACATTGTATAATTGAAATGATAACTTCATATTTTAACTTTTTTTTTTGTAATCATAGTTTTTTTTTTGGAATGTCAATATTGGAAATTACTCGGTGAGCCCACTTTTGCAACCAGTTTTGCATGCCTGCTGGACACGCAAGTTTGTATAGGGAAAAATCTAGAATTGTTATAATGCGATATTAAGATCTTTAATGTACCTACAAACTGCAATAAAATTATTTGAATTTGAAAAAAGTAAAACCAAATCGTTTTTAACTTACTAAAAGTAAGTAATTTGTTCTTTCTTTTGATATCAAACAACGATTTGTCGTGCTTGTATTTGTTTTACGAGTATGTTAGATAGATCTACGATTGACTAACAATTCGCCTGATGTTAAGCGCCGGTGTGGTCGAGAATGGAGCACGCCGATCTAGAAGATATTTTTACTTTAGCCTTGAAAATACCAAGATTGTAGTTCCCAGGAAACAGAGATGGCGGCAAAGGATTCCATTACTGTGCAGTACGCATAAAGATCTCGTATTTTGACTAGTGAAATTCAGAATACATACAATACAAATTAAGAACCTACTTCAAAAAGAAGTGGAATGAAAATCAAGTTAATACGAATATGTATCTGTGTGTAAAACGTTCCTGTAATCTGAAATCTAACAACCGATTAAGTGATTGAATTAAAGCATAGCATATTCAATGAATTCGTTACGATTACTAAAGCAATGAAAAACGGAACGAAATGGGCGTTTTGTCATAATGCTCTCATTCTTATTTACTATATGAGTGCTAGCTGTTCCCCGAGTCTTCACTCGCGAATTGATAAAAAAACAGTGAAGAATTATGGTAAAATGTCGTCCCCATGTTCACAGCTACATATGTACCAAGATTAGTAACCTGCGGAACCCACTGTGTGGTGATCTTGGCTCACAGATCATCGTGCATGCGACAGACATGTCCAGCCCAATTCCACTTTCGATCATACATTACATTACATTGTAGACATAATAAAAAAAATATAGTTACCAACATTATTATCAGAGATATATTGCTATTAAAAATGCTTATCGTGTTTGTTCATTTTGTAATCAACGCAGCGCTATATTGGCAAAATGCCATAAAAATACACATGTCGTAAATAGATATTGCACTTATGCTTTACGATCTTTGTTTACCGCGCATTTGTCCATACTAGAGGAGAATATATCTGATTTTAATAATACTTTTAAGTAATTGGAATCGTAAATTGGCTTGTGATTTTTACTCTTAACTTTAATGTTATAATGAATTTAGATAAAACGTTACAGTCATAGTGAAAATTTCTATTTGAAAAAAAAAAACACAAATCCTAGTTCATTCATACGGTCACAAGAAAAATATTGAACTTAATTAAACATTATATTTTGGGGTATATTTATACCCCAAAACAGTTGTTTTCTATTATAAAAATGCTATACCAAACGCGCAGTAAACGTTGGCAAGGTATGGGTAACACGTCTAGTACGTAGTACTAGACGTACGTACTAGTACGTCTATACTCTTTAAAAGGGAACAAATAAGGGATTTATTGCGTATATAAACCTTAGTATGAATACTGTTGTCAGAATGAGCTAAAATCGACGATCTATTAGATATTAATTTAATTTGTAATGTAATGTAATTTATATGGATGCAAAACACCCGGAATAAAATTATTTTATTTCATACTTTGATAAAGCCTACTTTTCACCTGTATTATATTTTTAATTTCTGAATATGTAGCCCAGCAAGCCTGCCATCTTTTCAAGTCTTGGCGTCGTTAGCATACGTGACCCGATATCGCTTGTAAATTGTAGGTTACAGCGGGTTTCCCACAATCATGTAATCCTCCAATATATTCAACAGCACAAGTCACGAGTGCAAGGCAATCAACCACTGCGTGACCCGCGTCTGGCCGAACTCCAACTTCCCCGAAGACAACGACAGCATCTGCAAGATATGTACGGACATGGTGAAGCAAGCGAGAGACCAGCTACAGAGCAATGAAACCCAGGTAACTTGCTATATTCTTACTGCATATAACCTGTTACAGACTAAGGTCATGTTGTGTTAAGGGCCAAGGTTCAGCGGGAATTTCAAATTTCAAAGTTTTCTTTTGTTCTTGTAGCTAGGATAACTTTTATAACTAATCACAATGTTTGCGACAATTATTAGTGATTATTCTTTATATTATAAAATTATGAAGAATAAAATAAAATAATCTTTATTTTGCAAAAGTTACAAAAATAATATTATGAGTATAAAGTACCTATATGCATATGAAACATTTCGGCAATGGGATAAAATCACACTAATTACTATAATCACTTTAATTTACCTATGTGTTCCAGTTCTGTCTGTTGTTGTTATTGCCTACATCGCTAGAAGTGAAAAAAAAAACGATTTCTAGGTTAATATAAGTAACACGATGTATTATTGGTAAATAACTTGACGTGATAATATAAAGAGTAATCTTAGTTCGCCGCACACATTTTATCTCTGATTTAGCATATTTGACCTTGAAATGGCAATAAATAGACAGCTAGAGATAAAAGGATAATAGAAGGAAAAGAAGAAAATAGAAAAACAAGTAACTCTGTCCAAGTTACTTTTTAGGTCCCGTTCCCGTTAGGTCCCGTTTTTAGCCTTTGAGTACTTCCGTACCCAAAGGCTTAAAACGGGACCCTATTACTGAGACTCCGCTGTCTGTCCGTCCGTCCGTCTGTCACCAGGCTGTATCTCATGAGCCGTGATAGTTAGACAGTTGAAATTTTCACAGATGACGTATTTCTGTTGCCGCTATAACAACAAATACTAAAAAAAATAAAAAAAATAAAGGGGGCTCCCATACAACTAACGTGATTTTTTGGGTTCCGTACCCAAAGGGTAAAAACGGGACCCTATTACTGAGACTCCGCTGTCCGTCCGTCCGTCCGTCCGTCTGTCACCAGGTTGTATCTCATGAACCGTGATAGTTAGAGAGTTGAAATTTTCACATATGATGTATTTCTGTTGCCGCTATAACAACAAATAGTAAAAAACAGAATAAAATAAATATTTAAGGGGGCTCCCATACAACAAACGTGATTTTTTGCTAGACGCTTAGACGCTTGAAATATTCATTGAATATTGGGTTATGTTATTCACTTTAAAAATAAATAATTAACTTTTTTTTTGCCGTTTTATAGATAATGGTACGGAACCCTTCGTGCGCGAGTCCGACTCGCACATGGCCGGTTTTATTATGTTGATAGATCTAAGATTGACCACCAACTCGACTGACGATGCGACGCGACGGTGTGGCCGACTCGCTTTTTGGCCGACTTCATATAATATTAGTACCTATTAGGTTAGGTTATCTATTCGTTGCCATCACAGTTCCTCTATTTAACCCCCAATCCAAAAAAGAGGGGTGTTATAAGTTTCATGTCTGTTATAATATGTTTATCTGTCTGTGGCATCATAGCTTTCAAACCGTTTTTTTTTTGATTTAGATATTTTTTTATTTGAATGAGAATTTTATAGAGAGTGTCCTTAGATATGTTTAATGAAAATCGGTTCAGCCGTCTTTTTAGGGATTGTCATCTGGAATTTTTGAGTTTTCTAAATTTATACTTGTTTTTGATTGACCTTCCTAATAATGAGTCTGGCTCTTCTGTCTAACGCAGGTCAAAATGTATGGAATTTCACGCATTATTCTGTCCTACGCCGACCTTTATCTGGTTTCTTGCGCTCCACAATATAATCAGTAACAACAAACATGTTACCCTCCCCACCTCCGGGAGTGGGGTGAACGCCCGATAGCTATTGTTCCCTGTCTACGTCTCAGATGTTCTTATTGCCATAGGGTCATTAAAAGAGCAATGTGAGCACAGTTATAGATTTGAAAAAATTACGTTAGGTGGTGCGCGTATCTTGAACGTACTAGATCGCACACTCCGATCAACACTGGGTTAACTCAAAAACAAAACTTTTTTTTAATTTTTTTATTTAGTAGATAGATCTACGATGACCACCAACTCGCCTGATGTTAAGTGTGTGGCCGAGGATGGAGCTCGTCGATCTAGAAGATATCTATTCACTCTAGCCTTGAAAATTCCAAGATCGTAGGTCTCAGGAAACAGAGATGGCGGCAAAGAATTCCATTCTTGTGCAGTACGCAACAAGAATGTGGATCGATATCGCTGAGTACGGATTTTCGGCATTTCAACGAGAAATGGGTGGTAATTCGCCGACTTTCTACTAGTCCTGTAGACTATTTCAGAATAGACGACAAATCATTATCTCCGATAGGTTTCTCGTTTATTCTGAAATAATTTATATTTTGAATTAATGGCATGTGTTGATGTGGGCGTGCGATGTCCGCCCACATTTTTTTCTGAATCGCCGACCAAAAAATCCTCTTTTTGGTTGTGTTATAACTTTGATGTGTGTGGCGTCGTAGCTCTCAAACGGATAGACCTATTTTGATTTCATCATCATCATCATCATCTCAGCCATAAGAAGTCCACTGCTGGACATAGGCCTCCCCCATTGATTTCCAAAAAGACCGATTGGAAGCGGCTTGCATCCAGCGTCTTCCTGCCACTTGTATGAGGTCATCTGCCCATCTCGTGGCTGGTCTTCCTACGCTGCGCTTGCCGGTGCGTGGTCTTCACTCGGGAACCTTTCGGCCCCATCGGCCATCAGTTCTACGTCCTATGTGCCCTGCCCACTGCCATTTCAACTTGCTAATCCTCTGTGCTATATCGGTGACTTTTGTATTTTGATTTAGTTTTTTATTATTATTGAAATTAATTTGATCGAGAATGTTCTTAGCCATGTTTCATCAAAACCGGTCTAGCAGTTGTTTTATTAAATAATAGGCTTGCGCTTGACGACTGACTCGTATGTTAAACGACCGCAGCGGTCTGTGATGAAGCATATATTGCCCAGAAAAAACCTAGCATATTAAAAATCCTTTCAGAGTACATAAATTTTTTTGGTAAAAAAATAATTCGTTATTTTGTTATCAGTTGCAACCATGAACTTGCTGGCTAGTTCTTATCGGAATGGCGAAAAAAAAATTGAAATAAAAGGTCATATTTATGGACATATTTTCGGATAGAATTATTTCGCTAAGTTTTATTGTACTTAACTCTGACTGCTAAGCGTCTGGAAATGTTATTACAAGTACAGGAAAAGTAATTTTTATTTCATGAACAAAGGCCGTGAATTGAATTAATCTTTAATCGACTTCAAAAAAGAGGAGGTTATCGATTCGGTTGTATATTTTATACCGTTAAATCCAAAGAGATTCCAATCTATAGAGGTTATACTTCATTGAATAAGAAGTGAATACATGGCGAATCATGTTTTACCTATATACAGCTATAGTGCAGACTTACAGTGACATTTAATGCATAGATATATGAATCCTTGTTGCTAAAAAGGGATATTGACAGTTATAAAAAAAAATAAAAAAAAAAACACTGTATTAACAT
Source organism: Lycia hirtaria (assembly GCA_947563715.1). Taxonomy (NCBI): domain Eukaryota; kingdom Metazoa; phylum Arthropoda; class Insecta; order Lepidoptera; family Geometridae; genus Lycia; species Lycia hirtaria. The sequence goes on from OX387378.1 coordinate 40,973,605, forward strand.
AATATCACTGGTTAAACCGATTTGATTTTGTTTTTAAATTTATTTTTAAAGGCTATTATATTATATTTATTTTATTTATATTTTTTTCAGCTTGGCCCTATACGAATTTTATCAAAATCGATTTATAAAACAAAATAACTGGAAAAATATGTCATCTAAGTAAACGAAATTATGTATTTCGAAGTCGGTCGTTTCAGTTTTTTATGCTATAATAATATAATTGTTAACAGCTTAAGGTTTTTGCTGGTGAATTTTTTATAATTTCATTGGGCAATCTATAAATATATCACACTAGTACTTATTTATTTGATTTTTAGTTGAGAATGGATGAAATAATGTTTAACATGAATAAAATCACGCCTTTTTTCCGTTACGGGGTAAGCACAGCATCAATGACCAATAAGGCAGTTTGACGCCACATTTGACCGTGATTAGAGGGTTAGATGGAGAGGAGAGGGAATAGAGGATTAGAGGGTAGTAGGATGTAATAATTATAAGTAAATAATGTTTAAAACAGATTTATATCGATATATACGAATTTGAATGAGCAAGTGGGTATGGCGTCGTAAGTATAAAGAACAAATCGAAATGAATTTGGAGAAAACAACCTTTCTCCATCCAATACGATAAATAGATTTCTATTTATCGTATTTTCATTCATAGTCATGGGAGTGATAAGTCATGCACTGACGTCCCGCTTAGGCTGTTTTGTGCATTTCCTACCAACATTCACACGAGCTAACCCAGCTCCTTGCAGTATCGGAGTTAGGCTCTGGACTGTTGTTACATCTGTAGCGAAGATGTTTGTACAGATGATAAGGATTACAATACCATATTTCCGTTTCCAGGAGGAATTAAAGGAAGTGTTCGAAGGCTCCTGCCAGCTCATCCCCATCAAGGTAGTCGCCAAGGAGTGCATGAGACTGGCGGACGACTTCGTGCCTGAGCTCGTGGAGACCCTGGCATCGGAGATGAACCCACAGACTGTCTGCTCAGTAGCTGGACTTTGCAACAACGCCAAGATTGACAAGATGCTTGTTGAATACGTGAGTACTCTTTTGAACAAACTTTAAGAAATCAAGAAGTATCTTCGTCGTAATAGTCGATTGAATACTTGAAACTACGGCGAGGTTGTTCCTAACTTTATGGAAACCCTTTTGCTTTGGAAATGAACCCGCAGACTATGTGCTCCGTCGCTGGACTCTGCAACAACACCAGGATTGATAAGATATGTTAAATACGCAAGTACTCTTTTTAACCAATATTGAGAAATAAGAAAACGTCATGATTTGATGTCAGATTGTGATCTTTGCAACTGCCAAGGTGTGCAAAAAACTGACGGACCAGATTCGGCGGCAATCAGATTACCCTGACCGATGAGGGTCTTAAGGGTGTGCACAAAGCGCGCAGCTATCTCTCGCGCTTCACATTTTTAACATTTGAATGTTTTCCCAAACTCCGTTAGAGTATTAAACTACATATAATTTGGAACTCCTCAGCCAAATTAAAAGATATCGAAGTATATTTCTTTGTAAACATTTCTGCTATCTAAATGATCAAACTGTAACACACTGTGTGTATGATCACTTTTATAATATCCTCGCTTAGCTGTTTTATATGTTGAAAAAAAGCGCGAGAGAGATAGCTTTGAACACATTCTTAAGATAATAATCCAAATACTTAAACCTACCACTGAGCGGCATCTTATCCAACATGTTGACAACATTGACACATGCTATGACAATGCTTTCGCGTTGACTTAGATACATTTTTGAAAAAGATGGGAGATTCCGGCCCTCTCTGATATACACTTCTCAAGTACGTTGTGGTGATTCATTTCAATAAATATCATCGCTACAGTATTTACAACATTACCCGACAAGAAAACACGAGTTTATTATGATAAAGTGTGTTATTTATAATGTATATTTATTATCACAGGAAATGACTTATGATTATGACAGCAGTGTGAAAAGGACGGATGACTGAACGACGACGAGTTGACTGAATTTTTTTTAAAACAGCTTTTTTTTATAGTAATATTTTTCTAAAATGTCATCACAGTTCACCTAGTATTTAGAAATTGTTTGGTCCAAGATTGTAACCGCACCAAAACTGGCTCTCATATGAGACCACCTGAACTTGACGTTCAGAGCTTGCTGCCAGATGTTGAACTTGTCAGTGGTAGACCTATTGCAAAGTGTGCTCAGTTGGCTAGACACACACTACCACCATGGCGTGTATGCCTTTGAAAAAGACCACCGAACTCGACTCAAACTAGAGTGGCCTCTATTTTTCCCACACGTCTTACACTCCATACAACGGCGCGCTAATTAGCGACACAGACGCAAGTTGTTGTCTCTATATAACACACAAAAATGTGTGAAGTTGTGATCGTCGTCCGGTTGCACTTACAGTCCGCAACGTTTGCCTCGATTGACAATATTTGTGCCTGCAAACTTCAAACGACAGGACGAACGCCTTTGCGTTCGTCCTGTCAATCTCCCGTCAATCTCGGGTTCTTCACCCGCTCTTTAGCGGGTGAAGAACCCGAGATTGACGGGACGCGGAGAGTGCCCGTTCTGTATGTAATACTGTTAATGTATTCTGTGCTTTTACTTAAAAACCAAGTAGTATCAGCAACAGTATCAGCTCCATCGTCGGCCACACCGTCGCTTAACATCAGGCGAGTTGGTGGTTAATCGTAGATCTATAACGTATAAAAAAATAAATAAAAAAAAGAGTTTTTTTTTTACTTGCTATAACAATGATAACACCGCGACAACTTGGAGAAACTAATTAGGACCGGTAAGTTGAAAAAGAATATCCAAGAGACGCAGCCTATTACCGTCCGTAGTAGTATGGACCGTCCGAGCTTAAAAAAAATATAGACACAAGTCTGACGAAATAGACGAAGCTGGTGACTGTTGGAGACGGAAGCAGATTTACCATCATCTTTCACACAGTGTCGGGAGCATCATGATGTTACTAGTGAGCAAAAGAATGAAGTAGGAGAAAAATAATAATACGACATTTTATCGCATATATAAGTATATATAGCTACCCGGAGCGCGGCTCTAAACATCGGTACCCCACCCGCAACAGGCATAAACTGTTGGCGATCACGCGTTCTCTCGAGAAGTCCACTAAACTCACGCATGTCATGGCTCCAACTGTGTACAATCAGTTACCAGATGACGTCACTGAAGCTGGTACTTTCCAATTATTTAAAATAAGACTAAAGAAATGGCTTATAGAGCAGTCCTTTTATGACTTTCACGAATTGTTTAAAGCTGACATCGAGAATTAATACTGTTTTAATAATTTTATTTAATTATCATTTGTGTTGACATTGATGTTTTATATCTAATTAATTAATATAATATTATTATTTGTAGCGTGCTATTACCATGGTTGTAATTATGTATTTTATTTTTTTGTATTGCTAATTGACGTGTAAAATATTTTACCAATAAATATATGAATATGAATATGAATATATATTCGCCAATAAAGCCTCGATGACACTGGGCTAGTTTACAAGCTACAAGCCAACGAGTTACCGTGTCATTGAGCTTTTTTACAATCTGCTTTTGATTGTGTCATCGACACTCGCTACTCGCTCACTCGCTAGCTTTTAAACTCGCCGACTAGCAGCTCGTAAACTAGCCCAGTGTCATCGAGCCTTAAGGTTATCTCAGCGTCGGCCGCTATTTAGTCACGTAGTATGGCCTCTAGTCATGCGATTGTGGTTTGTTTACATACAGATAATTCAATATTTGTATATATTCAACTAATGTGTGCCACGAATCGCCAGTAATGTGTACACTAGATGCGCTGCGTTATTTAATGCACCATCATATGCGAACTGTTTATTTTTAGGAATCCGTAGTAACTATGACGAAATCTTTTAATTTCGTCACGTTCATCTCTTTTTTTCTGTATGCCTTTTTACTCAGAGACTATTAGCACTACATTACAGAATACATCTATCTGAAATTTAATTAATTTTGAAATTTAGTATATAAATTTGTCAGATAGATTTATGCTGTAAACCGCTATAAAATTATGTAGTAACATTATCCAACGAGTAAGTATTAGTAGTACCACCCCATACTTGTAAAAAGGGATGTTTTTTTTTCAACAATCCCCGCTCATGTAGGATATTGTCGACAATGTCCACTGTCACATAAAAAAATCTTACCGGTGCTTAAAAAGTGTTATCCAAAATTAAAAAATACATTTACAAGCCAGTCGGCTTGATGATTGACAAAAAAAATGCTTGAAATTATCTTACCACTATAATAAGTGACATTTTCCGATATGTATATCGTGAATAGATAGTTTCATGATGTTATATATTCAGAACGCCCGTTTGGAGCTGAGATCCGGTTGCAACAACTGTGCCCGAACCGTGGGCGGACTCAGGAAGAAATTCGACTCGACCACTTACGAAGATTTCCTCGTTGGATTACTGCAGGTATGTATTATAAATTTGTGAGTCCCATCTTCGACCACACCGTCGCTTAACAGGCGGGTGGTGGTCAATCGTAGATCTAACATGAGAAGCATCTATTTAACAAAGTAGATGTATTTGTACATTAAATTGTACATTGCCCAAAAATAATAAATAATATATAATAATTATTTTTTCGTATATATATCGACGTCGTTAGAAGCCGTTTCCGAGGTTCTTATTATATTATAATAACGCCTCCAACGATTTTGGAGAAATTTAGTAGTATGTATTTATCTACCTACGTAGATACGTACCAAATTTCATTGGGGACGATAAATCGATCCAGCCAGGTTTCATTTTAGTGAACCCGGATTTGCCCGCAATGGGCAATCTGTTGAAACAAATATTTTAAAAAGATCTTCCTGTACACAGTTTATGCAATATTCTGTATATTTATATATTTATAAAATTCTGATTCTGATTCCGTATTTGTAATCATGTAGTCATAAAAAATCCGAGCAGAGCACGATCGCGCAGGTGCTTCTGTAGCAATTGACAGTTTGTCCATTGTGCCAATTTAAAATGCCCTCAGCGACGTGTCAGATGTGAATTGCATTAAAAATACTACTGGTATTGAATAGATATTTGTATATTTGTTTAAAGATCACCATAAACTTTGAACTGATATTTATGACACTGTAGGCTAGTTTTTAAGGATATTGAAATTATTGAGTTTGTAGTAATATCGAACCACTAACATGTATGAAAAGTCGATAATATTGTACCGTCTGTATTAAATTATATGTTATCATATCTAAATTACTATTCCATCTATTTTGTACACTAATTTAGAACTACACCCGACATAAAAAAAAAACTTTAACTTTGATGAAACACCTAAGATTTTCCATCGAATACTGTTTCAAACAAAAAAAACTAGATCAAAATCGGTCCATCCGTTTGAGTTCTACAATTCCAAAGACATACACATACGTCAAACTTATAACACCCCTCTTTTTGAGTTGGGGGCTAATAACTCAAAATATAAACTTATACCAATACAATTAGCACCTAAAATTTTTCACTTCCAGGCGTGCCGTAAAGTCGGCTCCCTATCGGACTCGTGCTCGATGCTAGTATTCAAGTACTACGAGAACATCGTCGACGCCGTCAAGAAGGACCTCACTCCCAACAGCGTCTGCCACGTTAGCGGACAGTGCTCATACAAGTTCCACTCGCACGATGACTTTGTCTTCCCTGAAGTCACGGAGCAGAGTAGCGAGTGAGTTAATGTTAAATATAATCACACCTGAGACACTATCGGCCTTACCGAAAAAACGTTAACAATGCTGTATATTGGATGTACTATTAAGGTATTCTGTGGCTTACCTAGAATGTCTATTATGTAATAATATTTTTAACTAAGTCAGCTCGCTAGCTCCATCAGCCAGTTTTGATGATTACTGGCTCTGAGCAAATGACAACTATAAATAAAAGCGAGAACACTGTGTGGGAACCTAAGAAATGAAATTGTACGTCATTTATTATTTCACATGCGAACTTCCACTTTCTCCTTCAAAATCCAAGCTTAAATCTTCATTGTAGCGTGTAATTCCAATGAGCCAATGAGTGACAGTCTAGTTAAGTGACCTACCCCTTTATAAGAAATTTAGAGTCCGTAGGTCGACCATCGTCCCTCTACCTCACGCGCACCCACATTTTTGTACCACACCCATAACTTTGATCAAATTGAAATTTTTGTCGAACATATGTGATGTTGTTTTTTAGTTTTACAAAAGACGATTTTTTATAAGTTCATGCAGTCATTTTATGTATTCAAAAAATTTGGGTATGCGCGAGTGAGACATACGATGTTCGGAATACGGACTCTTAAATCAAATCAGCCGATATATTTTAAAGTTTATCTTATTTGTTTACATTCTTTTGTAGCCGCTAGAATACATTATTTGTGTCGTTTCCAGCGACGTGCCGTGCGAGTTCTGCGAACAGCTGATCAAGCACCTTCGCGACACGATGGTCGCTAACACAACGGAACTAGAGTTCTACAAAGTTTTGCAAGGTATATGCTTACTTTGATTTTGATTATATATATAAACTTTCGAAAATATTTATAGTTCGCACTGTTTTTATTTATTAATTCGAAAATAGGCTTGCGCTTGACCGTTACGGTCTACGATGGAGCGCGCTTGCCTAGAAGAAATTCACTCGCGATTTAAAGACACCTAGATTATATCCAGTCGGAAAGACCCATTCAGGAAGCGCATTCCACAGTTTGGCAGTACGAACAATGAAAGTGGAGCCAAAGCGTTTCTTACGTGTTTTCGGAATATCAACCATATAACGATGTCGCTTTTTCGTGCTTCTTGCAGTCCGATAGAAAAATGGGCATGGGGGAATGAGATCATGCAAAGCAAACGCACACTCACCGAAATGTATACGATAAAAAACCGACAAACTAGCTACTTTGCGACGATGTACTTTGAAGTTTAGTCCGGACAAGGGAATCGTCACAAATGAGCCTCTTAGCACGCCTCTCAATGGTCTCTAACGCCTCGAGCTGGTACTTAGCAGATCCGTCCCAAAGGTGCGAACAGTACTCCATGCACGACCAAACTTAGAATTAGAAACAGTTTTTTTTTTGTTGAATTTGGTTGGTACGCTATACATTATATAAGTTTAAGAAAATTTAAAAACACCCGACATAAATAAACGCGGGAACCAATTTTCACGAAACAACAGCTAAGAACGCTCGGAATCAAAATCCTTTTTAAAACAAAAAAACAAATTAGATGGAAATCGGTTCATCTGTTTGAGAGCTCTGCTGCAATGCCACAGACAGATATATTCATTTTGGGTCGGGGCTTAAAACAGATTACCTCTTAGGAGATCAAGCCGAGTCTAGCGATCATCATCATCTCGCCTACAATTCAACTGGAGTTCCAAAAACTGTTTATCAGACTTCTCATAGACTTCCAAGATAAAGATAAGATAAAGATAAAGATAATTTATTTGCATACAACACGAGAATTTTATACAACAAGTGCATAAAAGATGTTACACTAAATTTAGTCGCTCAAAATTATGTTGTGCCGATTAGGCGTACAAATGTCAGGTAGACAGCATCATGCACAAGCGAAAAATTAAAAATAATAATAATTATTATTTGTTATTAGATTAAAACAAATACCAAAAATATATAAAATATGACAAAGCAGAAGCAATAAAAGAAACACATAATGTCAATAAAATTAAAATTTGTCATTTAAAAAATCATTGATAGAATAATAACACTTCTGCAATAACAAGACTGTTTATCAGATTTCTCATGGACTTCCAAAGATTGTTTATCAGACTTCTCATGGACTTCCAAAGATTGTTTATCAGACTTCTCATGGACTTCCAAAGACTGTTTATTAGACTTCTCATGGACTTCCAAAGATTGTTTATCAGACTTCTCATGGACTTCCAAAGATTGTGTATCAGACTTCTCATAGACTTCCAAAGACCGTTTATCAGGTGGCCTTGCCACTTGTATGACTGCGTTATCATACAAGTGGTAGTCTGTCTGTGGCATATTCTTATGTAGGTCTTAAACGGATGGACCGATTTTGATCTAGTTTTTATTTGTCTGAAAGAGGATTTGATCGATTAAATCCAATTTTCTATGTTCCATCAAAATCAGTTCAATGGTTTTTTGGCAGATGTTTTTTCAGTTTTTTAAAATTGTTATTATTTTTTTTGTTTTTCTTTTAAACCTGATCGTTTAGTAATATACTGTGCCGCTATAACTGACGGGTTTTTTCAGGTCTGTGCAAACAAACCGGCAGCTTCAAATCGGAATGCCTTCACTTGGCCGAGGAGTACTACCCCGTGATCTACTCGTTCCTCACGCAACAACTGAAGCCCGCTGAGATCTGCGCTGAGATGGGCATGTGTAAGGGGGCCAAGGACGAGCCAATCGCGCCTCTATTGCCCAAGGAAATAGAGATCAAAGCCGCTAACGTCAACACTAAGCAGATTGGAGAGGAGAAACCAAAGGTATGGTTTGTTAATTAATCTTGTAAGCATTGAGAGATATGAAAAAAAGTAATCTAATACTAGTCTAAAGCCTTTAGATTAATGCAATTTACGTTAGGCACTAGGATCTTGTTTTGTTTTTACTTTTTGTTTTATCATCTGATCATGATAAAGTAAAGTGTAAAAAATAAAAATATTTCTCTGTGGTAAAGAGTGATAAATCTAAGCCTTGTCATAATTATAAACTTATATCCCTTCATCATCGAGTATTTATAAAGGGCCTTACTGAAAAACGTTACGTAACTGTCAACTGTGTGTGTGTGTGTGTGCAACTGTAGCTTAACACCAGGTGAGTTGACGGTCAAGCGCAAGCCTATCGTTGAATAAAAAAAACCTTTAACCAACGTCTTAAGTTCTCTATTTTCTTTCTGTTAGTGTCATTGCGTGTCAGCCAGCAGTTGACAAAATATGTTAAGCATTGCTTAAAGTTAAGTAACGTTTTTCGGTAAGACAGAAAGTCTAATGAACTGGTTGTCTAAAGATGAATTAAAACTTCTTTAAAATTGAACCGTTCTTTCATATAAAACCATCAACCGATCCAAGGTGCTTAATATTAAAGGTAGCACTTTTTAGTTTGTAAATCAAATCAATTCTTTATTCAAAAGTAAACATGTAAGTAAAACGATTATTACTCTGTTCATTCTATCACCGTTCTATTCCAGCTGGCCCGAGTCCCCCTACAAAAGCAGTCCAACGTCCGCATCATGGGCCCTGAGTCGACCGCAGCACCGATCATCACCAGCGACATCGCTGGAGTGCTGCCAATAGAGAGGATGTTCATCTCGGTACCGCAACCTGAAAACAAGGCCGTCTGCTCTTTCTGCGAGTACTTCCTGCATTACTTGCAGGTCGAACTCAGCGATACCAGAACTATTGTAAGTATTTTAGTGATTTTTATCTTTCTCTTATTGTTGAGGGAACTGACGACGTTAGCATAAGTGTTTACTTTGTAATACACACTAGCATGAGTGTATTATTTTATAGATAACGCTAGGATGAGTGTATTACTTTATAGACAACGCTAGAATGAGCGTATCGTTTTTTAGATTACGCTAGAATGAGTGTATCGTTTTATAGATTACACTAGAATGAGTGTATCAATTTATAATATCATATTTTGTATCAAAGATTATAGTTTACAGGTATCATAGAAGGCGGCAAAGAATGCCATTCCTGTTCAATATGCATCAAGAAATACTTAAATTGAGATCAGTGTTCTCGGATATTGACACCAATAATCCGTATTGGCGGATATACATATATTTTTATCGATCCGGCACATCTCTAATTAATGCTATTCGAAATAACTCCGTCTGAGGTCTATGCCAAGGGCTTCTGCTGTTTATGACCATCAGCTTTGATAGTTTAACACCTTATGGTAGCTGTCCCTACCATTATTAAAAATTTACTTGTTCACCATTAAAATATTCTCTCATGTTATGTAGAAACACCACACTTGATATTAATTCTCTTCTTCTGCAGGACAAAGTAACAGAGGCCGTAGACGACGCATGCGACAAGCTTCCTAAGGCAGTGAACGCGGAATGCAAACAGTTCGTTGACCAATACGGGCCCGCCGTCGTCGCGCTTCTCGTGCAAGAGATCGACCCCTCTACAGTGAGTGAAACAGTTTATAAACACTGCTAGTGTAACTACAGTAGGGCCTCGATAATCCGAACACCCAAAATGTATACCCTCTTCAGATGTACGCAGCTTTCGGATTATAGTATGCAGACATTTGTCTCACTATGTCCTCATCAGTCAAGGGCTCTTGACAGTCAATATCGTCATTGTTTGCCAAGAAATTATTAATCTCTGATTCTGAGAAGCCTCTATTACGAAAAATGCTTAATGGTAAGTCATCTTCAAGATCAAAATCTTCCATGTCTTGGCCAGAAATGTCCTCTGATTCGAATAAGTTTGTATAAGTTAAGATTGTGCACAACAAATGGTTCAAGTGCGATACGTGTAGCGTCTAAAAAGTTTAATTCGGCACTAAAATACGAATGTGGCATAGCAAGTTACTTAGAAACGGCAGACGCGCAGGGGCAGGGGGTCGTTCGGATTATAGAGGCATTCTGATTAGCTTGGGTTCGGATTATCGAGGCCCTACTGTATTTATAGACTATGTAACTATTTATTGTGTGTACCACTTTAAAAAATTGCTAGTATAAGTAAATAAATATTTCATATTTGACGCATGCATTGCAAAACTAGCTAATATGAATTCTTTAAAAACTGAAGTTGGAAGTCTGCTAGTTGGGAATTGATATGTTTTAACCGACTTCAAAAAGGACAAGGTTGAGAACCTCGACTGTATGTTCTTTTTTATATGTTTGTTACGCGATTGGTTCGCCAATTGTGAATTGATTTTGATGATTCTTTTTTGTTTTCAAGGACATATTTCAGGAGTGGTCCCATATAAATTTCATCAAAATCGGTTCAGTACTTTGGATAATAAAACGAAATTACTTGAAAAAATATTCACCCAAGTAAACGAAATTGTGTAATTTGTGATCATACGTCCAGTCCCAACTAAACATCACCTTTTTTATAACTTAATTACCGTTGCCCACAGATGTGCCCAGCATTGGGCCTGTGTCCTCAGGCAGAGGAAGTGCGTGAAGTGTCCATTAACGCTGAGAAGCCCAACTGTCCCCTGTGTCTGTTCGCCGTTGAGCAACTCAAGGCAATGTTGAACAACAGCAAGAGCGAGGTAAGTTCTTATTTAACTTACAGATAACCAGATAACCATTTTTATTATTAATTTGGACGAATTATACATCATTATGTCAATTATTTTGATGAAAATACACTACACATAATGTTAACAAGTAAATGTTAATATTTAATAGAAGTTGTGATAGTAAAAATAACTAATAAAATTATTTTTTTACAACTTAACGCATCTCTTTATAACGATCATAAGAATTTCAAATTATGATATAAAATAATTATTTTAATAATTTTAATTATTATTTAATGTCAGAATTGTTACAGTATTTTTTCGTGTAGAAGTCGTCAAAATTATAAAAAGCTACATTTATTTATGTTGCGCTTGACTGTCAAGTAACATCAACGACATGCAGTCTATGATGGAACGCACTTCCTTAAAAATATTCACTCGCTGTTTAAGACTCCCAGTTTATATGTATCTGGCCGAGGGTTAGAATGATCTTATTTTCATGGTCTACATTAACCTGTAATCCATGGTGAAATACCTCTTGCACCGAATTTCATTTGGTTATTGTTTTTCAACCGACTTTTTAAAATGTTTGTTGTCTCATAACTTTAGACTGGGTAAACCGATTTTGATGATTCTTTTTTTATTTGAAAGCTGGTGCTTCCCGTGTGGTCCTTTTTCAATTTGGACCAGTTCTGACAATGGCTTCCATGAGAAGTCGGTTGCTTCAGTTTTTTAAACTATAATTATATTTTGAACAAACGGATTACTCACGTCTATTTTTTTTGGGGCCGAAAGGTTCTCGAGTGGAGACCACGTACCGGCAAGCGCAGCGTAGGAAGACCAGCCACGAGATGGACAGATGACCTCATACAAGTGGCGGGAAGACGCTGGATGCAAGCCGCTTCCAATCGGTCTTTTTGGAAATCCATGGGGGAGGCCTATGTCCAGCAGTGGACTTCTTATGGCTGAGATGATGATGATGATGATTTTTGAGCCGAATTCTCGTACTATTGTTTCAACCGCATATGTCTTTTTCAAAAGGACGTAAGTAACCCGTTTGTTCAAAATAAAAATGTGTAACAAGCACGTTAGTTTTCATAATAAAATTGGTGTTATTGGTCTATTCGAATAGACTTCTTTATCAAGCTCTCACACATTTCCACATTTTGTAATGTTTTATACATTACAAAATGTGAAATGTTGCCTGAAAGGTGGAAATGAGTGAGTGAGAAAGCGTCTCTATTCATTTAGGCCCTTAACGAATGTGTCATTATTAATAGACATCGAAAAGGAGGAGGTTATCAATTCGATACGCGATTATTTCGCTAATTATAAATTGATTTTGATGATTATTTTTTATGGTTGTTTGGTAGGTCATACCTCAGAGGTGGTCTTTTATAAATATTATTAAAATAGATAGATAGATAAACTCTTTATTGTACACACCATAAAATTTACAATCAAAATTAATTAATTAAAAACTAGTGTAACAACTGACGGCCTTATCGCTAATAGCGATCTCTTCCAGGCAACCTTAGGATGGAGAGGAACGAAAAGAAAGTAAAATGACGGGGCGTGCAGTAATAGAGAGAGGAGAAAAAATAATAATATTAAAATATTATAATCTTTTACATACAATATTTAAAGATTTAATATGAATAGACATACATTCTATAAGCTACACACTAATACTTACGATACAAATACTATAAATATACTAATAAATATCACAAATATAAAATAAATTACTTACAAAAACCAGGGAAAGCGAAAAAATAACAAAAATAAAATGGGTTCCGTAGTTCAGTTAAAAAAAAAAAACAACTGGAAAAATATGTCATCGAAGTAAACGAAATCGCGTTTCGTCGGTAGTTTCAGTTTTTCAAACTATAATCATTTTCTCAGGAGGACATCCGTAAAGCCCTGGACAGTCTATGCACCCGCCTGTCTCCCAAGCTACAAACGACCTGCGTAGACTTCGTGGACAGCTACACTCAGCAACTGGTTGAGATGTTGAGCTCTGACCTCGACGCGAAGCAGATCTGCGTTTTCTTGAAGCTGTGCGCTGATGAAGTCACAAATCCCGTTAGAGTTGACCACATCGATAAGTTCCATAAGAAGCCGCACCTGAGAGGCGACAGAAATAACTTTAGAGGGAAGTCTCTGCTGCCTAAGAGCATGTTGGTCAAAGGTGGTGATATCGGTAAGTTTGTACATTGAGCTAACTATAGGATACTAACAATTATCTCATGAAAAGGGAATATGCACGATTCATTTTTATTTGGTCATAAAAAAGATAACCACAAATAGATTAATTCCTTTAAAACAAAATTAAAATACCCTCAAAACTAAGATAGTTACAGGGATTTTAATTTCATGTTAGACAAAGAGCACTGCAGAATGATGACGTCATGGTTCAAATTCGCCGTACAAATCAATACAAACTGTTGTTTCGCTAGAGAGAGACAGCATCCCTCCGCTAAAACTTTAAATGTTTATCTCGGAAGTTTATTGACCGATTGAAATATATTTTTTTTGTGTATGTATCACATTTTAGTATGTTATCAATAAAATTATTATTCCTATGGAATTCAACTATTTTATACGATTTTACTAGCTCCATCTGTATCTGTCTATCTGTTTGTCTGTATAAATCTTGAAAGACACATTTAACTTCGATTGTAGTATCGATTTGAAACTTTGCAAATATATGTAATTTTAATGACAATGCAATAATTTGGTTCGCGAAATCTCTGCGAATTTTTTTTTTGTTGTGACTGGTCAATTCAAGTACCGTTAAGGTTCCGTTTTGCTATGCTCTGTTTTAGTGGAAACGCAGCTTTAGCATACTCGACCGACTCAAAACTATCCTTTCCGAACGCACCCCAGTACATTCCTGTATGTCAGTGTATACGAATTATTTTGGTAACATATTTCATCTATCATTGTACGTCTTTTACATCTAATGTATTTGATAACAACTCAAAATTTTCAGTTAAATTATATTATAATTTTTAATTATTTATTATTATTGCTCATCTCTCCACCACTTTCTAGGCCGACCAAGCGGCCGTTTACTTGTTGGGACCCAGTTAGTTGTGGATTTTGGCGCTCAATAACAGCCAATAGACAATTTTGGAAGGAGGGAAGAGAGGCATTAGCTCAACAATGGGACAATGCAGGCTGATATAATAAATAATAATATTATTATTTCAGAAACGAACGAAATCCCGGACAACACTGTGGGCGGGCGTCCCGTGAAGCCGGTGAAGGCGCCTAAAACCGTCTGCGTGGTATGCGAGTTCGTACTCAAAGAAATAGACGACCAGATCGAGGACAAACACAACCAGGTGAGAGTCACATCTGCGAAACATAGACATAGACATAATTTTATTATAACAAAAACACACAGAAAATAAAAAAAACATACACACAAAATAGGTCACAAAATTATGTTTTTGTCACAATCCGGCCCCAGCTCAGCATAATGCTAGTTGTAAACAACCAGCGCTGGTCATACAACATTGAACATTCATCATACACATATCATATTACTGGTTCATTGAGCATACGAATAGAATAAAGATCGGAATAGCCCACCCGGAAGGAGGCGACAAGAATACAATCAGACGAAACGTGAGATCGATCACTGATAGATTCCTATTAACCTAGGAGACGTAGAACCTTATCTAGAAAACGTAGTTTGAAAACGGACTCTACAAGTGACCGCTTTGATAGAAAAACAGATAAATCAGCATTTAAAAATAGGGATTGTGTGTACACCCTGAGCATTCATGCTCACCATCGAAGGCTCCTTGCGGCGGCGTCGTGTGGCGGGACACCCTCGTCCCTAACATAGAGTGGAGGAGGGTGATGGGTGGCGACGTTTCTAGGACCCTATATACTTCGAGCATGATGTTAACGCTTGCTGTAAGAGTACAGTCTATTAGAGGTAGGGTGGGAGCCCATGAGCATCCCCGTCACTGCGACCATTGCGGATCTATTGTAACTTCCCTCCTAATAGATTCAGATTCAGATATATTTATTGTTCAACTGTGTAACATTCATTTAAATTTTCTTAGTATTTTTTTTTTTTATTTATTTATTTGGACAACCAAGCAGCTTTCGTTCATGATAATAGTAAACAAAAACTAAGTACAACTGAGCCAACATAGGTTATCACTGATCTAGTAAAAAAGATGTTAAGCTAATTGTGCTTAGAAACTAAGAGTGAATGAAAATAGCATACATTTGAAACGAATGAAAACTAGGTTACACCAGAATATGAACATGAATATAAACAAACTTAGAACAATTCACTTAGTAGGTAATAATAATGCTCCATTTTTTTTTCTTAAGTTTAGGACCAAAAAACATAATACATATCTAAAGTATCAATAGTCAAAGTTCATTGAGAACATACAATAATTTTATACAGTATACTTATCACATGAGTTTAAAATTTGAAAACGAAGAGGAAAAAAAAGGGTTAAGGGTTACAGCACCTCTCCCAGTCCCAGGTGTGACATGTATCTTACTAGGGACTTTGGGCCCGAGGCCCTCACCTCCTCAGGGTAGATTTTTGAAAAATCATATCGGTCAAAAAAAAAACAATTGGCAACGCGTTTCGGTTTAAAAGGCACGTCCAAGGCACAAAAATGGTAAATCACTTGACGTGTTAAACAAAACGTCAGGTCATAAAATTATGTAAAATATACGCGATAAAGTATTTTTTTCCAATATTTCCGCAGGACGAGATAATGGCTGCGGTGCACGGCGTGTGCAAGCGCATGCCGAAGTCTGTCCGCAGCGAGTGCGACCAGTTCGTAGACAAGTACGGCGCGCTCGTGATCTCGCTGCTGGCACAGGACCTCGAACCCTCCAAGGTGTGCGAGGAACTCAAGCTGTGCCCCCCCACAACTGCCATGATGGACGCTGTCAGAGGTGAGCTCACACGCCCGCACAACAAATAAATTGAAAACAAGCACCTATATTAAAAGAACAACAAAATACCCGACTGAAGAAAAGAAGTTTAACAGTCTAACTTACGATATCGTTGCGCTTGGTACGCTGTTGGGTGTACGTTTTTTTGTAAGAAAGTTTGCAAAAAACCGCTGTAAAAGATTATAAATCGCATTCTTTAGAATAATTCCATTAAAATAATTTGTTTATTACGAAAAGGTTTGTTGAAGGTTACGAAAAAACGCATTTTTCCGTGAGATGTATTAAATGGAATTACAAAAAAAAATGCCTATGACACTCAGGAAGTGAAGACGAATCTAACGGCACCTCTCACGTCAAAATCAGTCAAGCCGTTTAGACTGTAGGTGATCATATAGAAACATACATACTTACCCGCATACCACATACATACATCATATACATATACAAACATACATACACTCGAAAAACAATTCTCCTTACGCAATCGGGTAAAAAAATGAAAGGAGAGGTCAATATTGGTACTTTGTTCATAAGAAATTCTACGCAAAATTATACATACCTTATTTAAAAGCTTATATATTAAAGTACTTAAATATATAGAAAAGAGAAGTCGCCCACGGTGTCAACGGGAATCGCAGATATGTGTCGAGGCTAAGATTTTATTAATTTGATGACCGGGTCCCATGCAGGTGGTACTTGTGGTACCACTTTCCCTATTAAACTTCAGATATTTCTTAATGTCAATAGTAACATTCTTGGTACATAACGCATCTCTCTAGTCAAGATTTTAGAATTATCAAAACGGATGTAGTGTGTGATTACATCTAGAATAAGCCACAAAACCATTTTAGAATATTGCGTTTTGAGATTGCTAATGGATAAACTTTTGACTATACCTAGTCTTGCCATAAATATTGTCACGAAGATTTTTTTATTGCAAATAATATTTATTACTTTTACAGTGTGTTAGTTTAATACATAAATATAAAACAATTTAAAATATAAAAGCTTATTCGATTATCTGGTCTCCATTGGCTGCAATACAGTCCTTTAAACGTTGAGGCCAGTTATCAATAGAAGCACGCACTCTTTCCATGGGAAAATTCTTCACTGCCAATCGTATGGATTGTTTTAGGGACTCCAAATTATCATGGCGTTTAGAGCAAGCCATACTCTCTAAAACTGACCATAAATCATAATCCAGCGGATTAAGATCTGGACTAGACGACGGCCAGACTTCAGCTCTGATGAAGTCCGAAACGTTCACTTCCAACCAAGACTGCGTGGACTGAGCTTTATGACCTGGCGCCGAGTCTTGTTGGAAGGACCATACTTGGTTATTGAACATGGTGTTGTTAAGGGGCTTAACTACCTTCTCAAGAATGGTATTTTGATACACTTGTGCCGATGTTTTGATACCTTTTTCACAAAAATATGGCTCAGTCACTACTTCATAGCTAACACCCCACCAAACCATCACTGAAGTCGGATAATGCCCACGTTGCACTCTGTCGACTAATTGGGAAGCTTCCTTAGAGCTTTGAGCATAAATACGGTCATTTTGTTTGTTAAAATGTTGCTCAATTGTAAAGATTTTCTCATACGTAAACAAAATTTTTCTGTGACCTCCCTTTGCGTACCGCTTCAGTAGTTGTTTCGATTTTACCACCCTATTCTTTTTTAAATTATCAGTTAAAAAATTACCAGTGCGTCTCTTATAGGCTGCAAGTCCTAAGTCATCTTTTAAAATACGCGACATGGTTCTGGGTGCTATCTTCATCTCCCGAGATAAAATCTTTTGCTTTCGGACAGGATTTCTTCGAATTCTTTCCCTTACTGCTTTGACCACCTTTTTCGTACGAACACTACGTGGACGGCCAGATCTTTTTCTGTCACAAACAGAGGAGGTCTCATTGTACCTATTAATAGCCCGGTACACAAACATTTGACTAATACCAAGCGTATGGAGAGTTTTAAAAATTGCATTTGGCTCCATACCAACTTTGTGTAATGCAAACAAATGCAACTACGCCCTCCTCTCCCCTGAAAATACTCCATAAAGTACCACTATAAATATAAAACCCATTCAATAAAAACGTAGACTCCTGACTTAGGAATACAAATAAAGCCAGGAATTTATTTAATGCTTGTAGCTGACGTTAATTGTATTCTTTGTCCAGCAGAGGAGATCCTGGACTGCGCGGTGTGCGAGACCGTGGTGATGGCCGTCAAGAAGGTCCTCTCCAACGACAAGGTTGACCGCGACATCGTACACATCATCGAGAAGTCGTGCGGGATGCTGCCAGCCAAATACTCCGCCAGGGTAAGTGTTGTATATAGGCTGACTGTTTGAACACTAGCAATATTTAAGGACATGTTAATTAGTGCTCTAATGAAACGTATACAGAAGTAAAATCGAAACAAATTAGGAAAAAAAAACTAAGAAAACCTCGGTTAAAGTTTTTCTCAAGACTCCAGAATTTATGTACACCGCGCCGCCTCGCGCACCGAGCGAGCGCAAGTCACATAACCGGG
Organism: Lycia hirtaria; assembly: GCA_947563715.1. Lineage (NCBI taxonomy): Eukaryota > Metazoa > Arthropoda > Insecta > Lepidoptera > Geometridae > Lycia > Lycia hirtaria. Next base: position 40,992,327 of record OX387378.1, read on the forward strand.
TCATTGAACTTGTGTTGTTCGATGACGTAGCGCGCGCGATTGCGCGACTCTCGACGCGCGTGGTTGAGTGTCCGTAATTTTTGTGTTTGCTAAGAATAATTAGGTCAAATACTAACCACCTATTATGTTCGATTATTTGGAACAAGAATCGAGTACTGAACACCCTGTATCAATATTGCTAATGTTCAACCAGTCACGCTGTATATTATATCTACAGTACTTCCAGGTAAAGATTGGGGTTCCAACGTGGAAATAGAAAATCTGTTACATTCGCATTACGTTACAAAAATAAGTACTAAAAAACTTTTAAATTAAACGGTTTTATTTAAAAGAAGGATATATTCATATTGAATTTAGAATGATACTAAATATATTTCATTCTTTTTTCATATAAAAAAATGCATTTTTTTCGTAACCACCAACGAAACATTTCGTAATATGCAAGTGATTTTACTAGAATTATTCTAAACAATGTGCATTTATAATCGTTTACAGCGATTTTACGCATACTTTCTCACAATAATCGTACACACAAAAGCGTATCAAACGTAACGAAATCGTTAAGACTGCAAAAACTGTTTTTCTGCAGTCGGGTATTTAGTTTTTCTTTTAATATACATACCATGGGTTGTTGAGGTAGTGAAGCCAAGCAGTTCATATGTGAGTTGGGCCACAGGATAATGGATGGGACAGGTGACTTCCACTCCGGCATGTTCCTGGTGCAACGACTGGGAGTCGCCATTCAGCTAGGTAACGCAGAGAGTGTTATGGGTGCCTTTGCACCAGGAACAGTTAGAGGCAGTTAGGGGTTATTTGACTAATTTAGTTTTAGGTTTTTGACAATGTATTTATATGAATAAATGTATTATACCTATATTTGAACAACTATATACATGTTTAAACTATATTTTATACTCCAGTGCCACACGATGATGGAGATCTACGGTACGAGTGTGATCCACCTGATTGAAGAGTTCGGCGTGAAGGGAGTCTGCCAGAAGATAGGGCTCTGCTCCGACTCGGGCGCCACCTACGTGCGTATGTACCGGGGGAAGAGGAATTAACGTACGTATGTCACGTACACACTTCTTATCATAGTCGACCAGTCGCTCGCTAGTGGAATGCTTGCGTCACCAACAAATACTGGTCAGCTAAATATAATACCGAAGGTTTTAGTAAAGTTTCCGGCAGCCTAGTCGGGAGACCGTCTGACTTGGGATCCGCAGGTCCTGGGTTCGAATCCCACGGCACGTACCTCTGTCTTTACGAAGTTATGTGCGTATTGTTGATTGCCGCCAACTTCAAACGGTGAAAGAAAACATCGTGAGGAATCCAACATGTCTGAGAGTTCTCAATGATCTTGAAGATGTGTGAAGTCTGCCAACGCGCACTTGGCCAGCGTGGTAGACTATAGCCTTACCCTTCTCACAATGAGAAGATGGCCCGCGCCCAGCAGTGAGACAGTTTGTACAAACGGCTGATTTAGATTTTTGAAGTGAAAACTACTTTAGCGGCGTTGGGCAGTTTTGCGATGGGTAAAAAATGTTAAACTCGCGTCAGATCGTCCGATCACAAAACGGACAGTCAGAAACCTATTCTAACGTTCTGCATTTAAAGTTCATTATTGTATGTACAAGTTTGTCCAATAAAGTTAGTTCCAGACTAACGTACTAGATGGCGCTGTATAGTATTTTATTTTTTAGTTTTCACCTTGTTTTTTTTATTGATATATAATACAGCAGCGTACAAATATCTAAAACGCTGTATAACATCACAATAACCAATTGCAATGCTGTGACATTGTGTACCCGTACGATAGCCAATAGAAATGTTGCATAACATTAAAAATGTTCAGTGGTGTTGTCACTCTGCAATAGCCAATGGGGTTAACGCGTATTAAATATCCCGTTAATAATAATGGTATTTTAATGAATGACCGTGATAGTTTAAAAAAGTGTTTTAGCCAATGGGAATCTTATGTAACTTTAAAATAATAGCCAATATTAAGTAACCCTACGACTGCCAATGGGAATAACTGAACAATAGCCAATGGGATTACTGCGTAACCTTAAAGTAGTCAATGATAATATTGTATAACTGTATGATTGACAATGGGAATAACTGTCCGATAGCCAATGGGAATACTGCGTATCCTTAAAATAGAAAAAAGAAAGAAGAAAAGAAGAAATAAGAAAGAGAAAGAAGAGTAAGATTAATCTTACCACTATTTTAAGGTTACGCAGTTAACTGCGTAACTTTGATAAGTAAAAATACTGATAAACCACAACCTCCTATTCAAATTGCCAGATTTCCTATACACTCTAAGGTTGCCTGGAAGAAATCGCTTTATGCGATAAGGTCGCCGTTGTACTTTCAATTATTATTACCTATATTTAAGTTACTCTGTATGGATGTAGGTACAATAAAGTTATTCTATTCTATTCTAAAAATACATTTTCGCACTAAATATCAGCTAGTTTATTTTTTATATATATATATATATATATATAATTTGGTATACCCTGTAATACTGTTTGGTCTGTAGAGCAACACAAAAGAACAAACATACATATAGGAAACACATTGCCCTCTTTTGCGTCGCGCAGTCGGATAAAAATGAGTACACATTTCATATATTTTGTATATTTTTTTTTTATTGTTGCAGGTACATCAGCGGCAGCTGTTTTATGTATTTAATAATCTCTTTCCATTTTATTTTTATTAAGACATTCACTTTTCTACCAAATCTTTTTAGGGGTAATTTACTTTCGAAAACAATATTGTGACTATTAATTTAAATAAAACGTGATTCTATCTCAAAAATCGATTCTGTCGCTATAATTAATACAAAACTAAATTGTTAACTCAGTATGTTGTCATCCTTTTCTCACTTGAGATAAAAAGTATATTTGTATGACAGAGTTGACAAATATACGGCGGAGGTATTTTTGTATAAGTGTACTTAGACTACGTTAGTAGTGACAATACGGTTTTCTACATAGACCTTTATCTTATTATCTTAGACTTACGTTTTATATACAAAGTACCGCAAATAGTTAACGTCCAAAGCCCTGATTCCGTATGATAATCGGCCGTTACGTGAACGTAACGTGATGTGTTGACAATGAAAATTAGACTTAGTGTTTTAAATGTAAAGTCTAATTTTCGTTGTCAACGCATACACGTTATTCTCACGTAACGTGTCCGTTGATCATACGGAATCAGGTTCCTGCAAGTTTAGTAGGGTGGTACTCCTAATAAGATTCCAAAAAATACTTCGCGTTTTAAGTGAACGCTATCAGACCCTGGCGCTACTTTAATTCCAGTGTTTCTGTGTATTATTTAAGATAAAGGTTTTTGTATTTAGCTTAAGGAATTGTAACTGCGTTAAAAATGAGTCTCATTCATCATATTATATAACATAGATACTAAAAACAACTTGTGTTTATTCAAAATGATGTAGATTTCACGCGATAGCCTGTGATAGCTCATTTGTAAACTGTTTTATATAAATAAAGTTATATAAACATTTTATTCTTTCATTTCAGTTACCTAAATACATTATTACATAATAATACCAGAGATTACTGGGCCCTGATTCCGTATGACCATTGGCCTCGTTACGTGAAATTGACGTGGGTATGTGACAATGAAAATTAGAATTTAGAGTGTAATTTTCATTGTCAACGCTCCCATGTCACGCAACTTTTTTGTTCACACAACACAACACAACACACGAGGCTTTTTTGGACCCCCCCCTGCCTACGGCCATGTTGCTATTACATGTCAACACTCCCGTGCCGCTCCCATACCTCAGGAACAGGCTGTTAAGCGCTAGACCTTTAATAATAATTACCCAGAGGTAAGTTCTGCCGTAATTAATGTAAGGCTTTATAGGTCGTGTATCGTCCGTTTCCGCTCGCGCATACCAATATTTTTGAAGATATAAACTGACTTACGACAAAAATAGAGCAACTTCAAAGTTTCAAAATGAGCAGGTGGTTAAACGGAGCAATTTCGTATGACAAACAAATAAATACATACTTAAAAAACTTTTTAAGTTAAACGGTTTTATTGAAAAGAAAGATAATGATGTAGGTAAAGGTGTATACCAAATTTCAGATCGATCCGTCTACTGCAAGGGGGTAAAATTTTAATTACTAAATTTGACCCAAATAAACAGGTCAAGATAAAGAAAGCCGTTTAAAAATAAGATTTTGATCCAAAAGAATTTCAAAGGTAAGCAGTAGACTTCGCAAACACTTTTTTTTTTACACAAAGTATGTATTCGCGAGGTCTACTGTGCCACTTATATTACGGTCGATATGACCGGAATTTAATCACAGTTCACGTGATATATGATTATTTGTCAAAGAAATTGTTTTAACCTGAAATGAGACCCTCATTGCGACGCGTCGCCACCAGCGTGGGGTGGGGGGTGGGGGCAAGATTGAATTAAAATAGAAAAACGTACTAAAATTTAGGTACTTTAATACCATCCTTTCAGACGTTTTCTATTAATAAAAGTATCGATGATTCACATCTGAGAAGCGTTACCCGACTGCGTAAGAAGGAGGTTTATGTTTTTACGAGTGTATATATGCATGTACGTTTCTATATGAGCGCCTATAGCCTAGACAGCGTCACCGATTTTGATGTGCTTCTCGTTAGATTCGTCTTCACTCCCTGAGTGTCACAAGCTATATTTTTTTTTAATAATAATACTACATCTCTCACAAAAAAAATGCGTTATTTCGTAACGTCCAACGAACTTTTCCATAATAAACAAGTAATTTTACTATAATTATTGTAAAGAATGCGAATTTATAATATTTTATAGCGATTTTACGAATACTTCCTCACAAAAAACGTACACTCAATAGCGTATCAAGCTTAACAAAATCGTTACACTGCAAAAACCTCTTTTCAGAACCCTTATTACAAGTTTTTAAGAAGAAACGCGGCGATGAAAGTTTTTGTACGCCTCCATATTTTTTTTACGTTTCTCTTCGTAATCCATAGAGGGCGCTTTCAAAAAATGTATGGAGGCGAAAACTTTAATCGGCGCGGTTTCTTCATAAAAACTTGAACTAAGGGTGCTGCAATCGAGTATTTTGTTTTTCTTTAAATGTAGAGACTTGTTATCTAACAGTCTCCTCGGAGGGCGAGGGCGTGTGGCAGCGCTTGTCCTCCCTCAGCTCTGCAGGCTGCGTCGCCACGTCGGGCTCGTTAGGGTTGTGTTGTCGCAGATACTCGGCGAGCCACAGCACCGGCTCGGCCGGCCGCTCGTGCGCCAGGGCTGTCACGCCCGGCATCAGGACAGGGGTCAAGTTCTTCTGAATGTAGTCTTTTATCTGCCAACTGCGGAGGATAGGGCCCACTATCACTGGAATGGAAAGAAGCCGGGTCGTTGATAATCTGTTTTCATATTATTCTGTGTGCACTATTATTATTAGTAACGGGATATTTACCGTGGTTCGCGTTAATTTTGAGCTCTCGATATTTCGGCACAGTTACATATACCATGTTCACGGGCGACTGAAGAATGCGGGTAGATGATACGGTTAAGAGCAGACATATCTGTCTACCCTCTTTTTTTGTCTTTTACCTCGAAGAGCCTTACACTGGCACGCGAACTCGATTGATAGTCCCGACAAAACACACTCACAATATCACTGCATATTGCATATTAGGTATGTGTCCAAAAGACGACAGTCAATCGGGAGCTCAAAATTAACGCGAACCACGGTAAATATCCCGTTATTAATAATAATAGTGCTTTTAATGAATGACCGTGATAGTTTAAAAAAGTGTTTTATTCAGAGTGATTTGGGAATTTTTAAGGTCAGAGTGAATAGGCATCTTCTGGGTTGGCGTGTTTCATCTTCGACCACATCGTCGCTTTACAACAAGCGAGTTGGTGGTCAAACGTGGACCTATTCGCAATAAAAAAAAATGCGAAACCAGGGCCGTCAAAATAAGCTTCTAATTATAATCCAGTTGGAGTAGGTATTTAGTATAGGTACTCCTACTACAACCACTACATTGATCAAACAGCGAATAATGCGCCCACGCTCATTCGGCGATAGGGTTTACCAAAAAAATCTAATCTATAAAAGAATTATTTCTTTATCTTATTTTTCCCCTTTTGCGCAAGAAACAGGATTATGTTTTAAAAGTGTATAATTATATATTATGGGTGGGTAGGTACGTATATGTATGTGGGTATAAGTTACCTCCAACAGTCTCAATGGCTTGACCGATTTTGATGTTCCAGGTGGTTAGATTTCTCATTGCTCTCGAGTGTATTTTTTTTTACTTTATTATTTCCAAATAATAAAAATGGCTAAAAATAAATTTGAAATTCGGACGTTTTCGTAACCTCCAACGAACCTTTTCGTAGCAAATAAATTATTTTACGAGAATCATTTAAAAAAAATCTAATTTTAAATGTTTTACAGCGACTTTGCGTATACTTTCTCGCTAAAACGTACAAGTCAAGCTCAACGTGGCAAGTCTAGCTTATCGCAATCGTGAGTTAGACTGCAAATACCGCTCATAGACCATCATAAACACAATTGTGCCATCGGGATTAACCAGTCGGTGTGTCTAAACCATGTACCAGTATAAGCCGTACTATATTTGCTTACTATTAGGAAAGAAGAAATGTATCTCCCTGAGCGACTCTGCATAGTTCTCGCTCCCGTGCACTGCGTTAAAGTAATCGCCATACTGAGTCCGACGTCCGTAGCACGCGCGCACGCTGTCCGGCCAGTACGCCTGCGCTTCTTGCACCCTACGGGAAGCACGCGGTAGGTAAGCACCACGTAAGCACTGATCCTAGATCGGAGGTTTTCCTTACATCTTTGGGGGGATGTTGAACTCATTAAGAGAAATTAGGGGGAATCTTTTTTTTTACGTTAGATTATTCTACGATTTACCACCAACTTGCCTGAACTGAGCTAAGAGGCCAGTCAAATAGTCATGCTTGCAGAACTAACTTAGCCGGGCCCATGAGTGTCCGCCACTTGTCGACAGCGTCCCTGCACGCCAGCACTAGCGCTATGATGGGTGCGCTGGCCATGTGCGCCACGAGATGTGGGAAGTGCTGATGGCCATAGTGTTGATTGTAGAACTCGGCGGCTTGCTCTGGAGTTAAGTGGACTATGCGTTTCTGGAATCACGACAATCTACTAAATAATGTAATTTTATGCGGGAACTAATCACAACCAGACGAGACCAAACGCCCAGGCTATCAGACCAGACAACCAGACGAGAAGTCCTTCAGGAATGACGTCTGCGCTCCTTTTGAAAAGACCGTCGCATGCGGTTGAAACTATAGTCGGAGATTACGGCTTAAAAAATAGACTAATCACAACATCGACCAAACAATTTTTAACCACCAACTAAACTAACCAAACGACCACCGCATCGGCTTCTATTTTCCTCTGGTTTATGGATTCTTATCAATATGAAATAAACGCATTGGTGTTTATAGGTGTATTTTCAACAAATTACATTGAAAAGAGAAAAACATTCACTTAGAATGAAAAAAAAATGCAGTAGCAGCTCTGCTAAAATTGTTGAAACTAAAAAAATCTACAAACAAAATCCGGTTTTGGATAGCGAAATCTAATACCACTGGACCAAACTGACCCCTCCAAACGTCAACAACGGGACACGAATTTGTAATTAGTGTTTTTTTTCTATGGTCTCTGTAGATAAAAGCATTGGCCGCCGCCGAGAGCAAGGGTGAAGATCCGCAGTGAATTCCAGGGCTGGCAGAAATTTATTTCAAACATTTATTGTGTTTTTGACGTATTTTCAGCAATAATTAAATGTCTATGTAGAGGATTTCTTGGCGTTACAATATGACATTATATGACATGTATAAAATTTCGTAATATTTATCTATTACGCTATGAACGTATCGTATTATAAAATTAAATTCTGTAAAATACAAAAAAAAACAACTGCGACTGACATTTTATAACATTTTTATATTTCTATAAAATTGCATCATTATATCTTTTGGTTGATATTGATGCGATAAAGCAAACATTTCAACAATATTTTTATTTATTTATTCATTAAACGAGTACCTACAAGTCCTACAAGTACTTCAGCACCTAAAAGTCGAGCCACCTAAAAAAGGGGAGTCCCCTTTTTCAATATGAGAATTATGTTATTAATTTCACAATTAAACATTCAACTGAACTTTTGAGCCTTGAAGAATACTTACTACTACTTATACTTTACTTTAACTACTTTAAGTTTAATTGGCGTCTTTTGGTTTTTCTCATTGAACAATGAACACAATTGTTACAAAAAAAAATTTTCTAGCGAGGTCCACTGTCCATAGAGCTATTAATAATAACTCTGTCCCTCTATATCTGTGTGTGTTCGTTATCTTTTGACGATCAAACAGCTGATTCGATCGTTATGATCTACAGACGGACATACGCTACATTCCATAATCACATTTAGTATAAAATAGTTTCTTACGCAATAAAGTCATAAAACAGCACAGCCCTACAGTAACAAGGGTTACATATGACGCGGAATAATGAACAACCCTTCGCGCGCACTAATGCCGATATGAGTTTTGCATATCGCGTGGCAACCCTACCGATAAGTAATGTCGAGCGCAGTCACGCTTGGTGATAACAAAATGAGCTCGGGAACAGTAAGGTGGGGTATGAAGCTAGCATTCCGAAGTTTGCCGATGCGGTTGACGTTGACACGGGGTCATACTAAACATTTAAAATTAAGCAAGTACCAATAATAATTGCCCAGCAGTGGGACAGTACAAATAAATTAGATAAAAAGTACCAAAATCAGCCAGTAAATAGTATCATAGCAAAAACCCATTTAAATAAAAATCCCCGACAACAACTCAGCCAGTAAATAGCATCAAAGCAAAAACTCCTTTAATTAAAAATCCCCGATAACAAAAAAAATATAAATTTTTAAAACATGTATACTTGTCATAGGTAACATGTTTACTTGTTAACTTGTAACATGTTTCGTAAAAATTTATTGACGCTGAATTGTTAAATGAGACATTTAAATTATCCAACACTTATGTCCATGACTGTACAATGAATATTTAGAGGAGATAGAGTAGTACATAAGTATCGCCATCGGACATGCATCCCGCTCGAGGCACAGTTCCCCTCTCGCAGATACATATTATACAATATAAGTGTTTAACAAAATACCTATTTAAATCAACAACTGACAATAGAATTTAGTCCTACGATTTCCAAAAATGTTCGGCTTTACGAAATTCTAAATTCGAGATATAGAGAGAGAGAGATTACATTTCTTTTCTTTCCCACCGTTCACCTCCTGAGACCACTTGAGAAAACAGTCGGAAGGTTTTTTTACAGCGGTTCACCTTTGTCCACCTGGGTGTTCCATGGAAAATATTTAATTTCCACCGTACACCTTTTTATCAAAACTGTTCAGATTTCAAAAGCAAAGTTTACCTCCTGAATATCACAAATACTTTACCATACGTATCAAAGGTTTTTTTTAAATTATTGACCATGCCCATGTTTGGGGCTAGATGGTGTGTAAAATGGTCCTACAAATCCTACAATACATATTTAAATATTAATTTATAAGAATCGATGTTATCTTACAGCAAGTATAGAGAATCCGTTATTAGTAATGATGTCTTCTATCGCCTCTGCATCCTCGTAGGCCTCCGGCTTGATGATGGTCAGCGTCCTCTCCGAGTACGAGAAGTACTCGGCCTCGGACTCCGAAGACGCCACTATCGAGAACGCATTCATAACGGAACACATCATAAGAAAGTTACTTATGAATTTTAATATTCATAAAAACTGGTTATTGTTTGACAATAAAATAATAATTTTGCATGACGTTGACAAGTTGACGCTCTCGGTAAAGAGTACTAATTTTCGTGAAATATTTATCAGTTACTACAAAGTTATACACAGATATTTAAATTTAAAGATACTTATGTAAAACCAAGGAAGTTTCATCACAGCGAAAGACCGTAGCGAAAAATCTTAATCTATGTGTAAAAACACTTCAAAATTATCGAATATTGTCAGTTACCTATACTGTTTTCAAATTCTACGAAAATCAAGTTTTTTTTAATGGTATTAAAAACTTTTTAGATTACTTTTTCATATTCTAGGGGCTGTTTAAAAATAGAACTATCGTGGTAAAACACGGGAACTGAACGGGAACGGGCCTTGACGATGTAGTAATATACTATTATGTGGTATCGACTAATGAAATAAGAACAGTAACGCCCTCAATAGTTCAATAGTATTAGTTCTCTAGCTGATCATCAGACTAGAATTTACTATTAGAGGCAATGACAATACTGTACCTATCAAAGATTCCATTCACAATTCTTTTTTCCTGTATTATTTCACATTTTATTTCTATAAAAACTAAAGCTGTCCTCGGTTTTGAGCGTTGAGTCACGCGGGCAGTTAAACAATCTCCTCTACAGATCATACGACTCAATGGCGGAATACAGACTTAATTACGTTTTACCAAATAAAATGTTAAACCAACAACTGTAAACCAACTGTAGGGTGGGGCGCCATAAGATCTGTAACCCGGCTATAAGTTGGGAACCATAAGTTTCTCTGTGAGAGAACTTTGATAAGTGTCTCATTCTTTTCACTACAGAACCTACACAACTACCTGCTCAGCCTCGTTTTAGACATAGTGCTAATAAAGGTCCTTGAACTAGCTCCTTTTGGGAAGAAGCACTAATCTGAAAATACTGGAATGAGACAAAAGCGTGTAACCACTACTAAAGAATGAACTTTAAGCTATTTTAAAATGATAGTATCTATGCTTATTGTGACAAAAATGATTTTCACATAATTGCACGAAATATAAGGATTGGAATAAAACAACAACATGAAATTATTTCTTAGGTTTCCGCGATACTATTACTAATTGAAATTTAAACATCTTTTAACGGATAATGGAAAATATACGCGATAAATCCGTTAAAAGTTATAAAAATATATGTAAGTTATGATTTCATTTTTTTTATTAGCCCTGTTTGTACAAACTGTCCCACTACTGGGCGCGGGCCATCTTCTTATCGTGAGAAGAGTAAGGCCATAGTCTACCACGCTGGCTAAGTGCGGGTTGGCAGGCTTCACACATCTTCGAGATCATTGAGAATTCTCAGACATGTAAGTTTCCTCACGATGTTTTCCTTCACCGCTTGAAGTTGGCGGCAATCAACAATACGCACATAACTTCGAAAAGACAGAGGTGCGTGCCACGGAATTAGAACCCATGACCTGCGGATCGCAAGTCAGACGGTCTCCCAACTAGGCTGCCTAGAAACTGGAAGCTGCCTGGCTGGAAACTTATAAATTAATAATAAAATAAAATAGAAATAATTTCAATGAACAATATAAAAGTTTGTTTACACCTTACCTTATTTACAAAGGCAGCGTATTAGCACAATAAAAAAAAAACTCTTTCCGATAATTAGATTCTTTACGTTAAGCGTTCTTGGGGATTCTTTTGCACAGAGTTAGTAATAACAATCCATTATATAAGACCAATCGTAAAATAAGGAGAAATATTGCCGTAACATTTCTTTTTAATTTAATTTTCCGCTCTGCAGACACCAAGGTCCGTGACCTTTATAAATTATACAAATATTACCTACCAATTATTACGGGAAGAATTATTTACAGCTTTTACATTACATTCAATTCAATTCAATAATACTCGAATTTAGAGACCGAATAGAGAATAAGAGCAACTGAAGAATATAGTGAATATCCATGTATGTTGTTTAGTGTCTTCTTTGTCTTCCAAAAATAACAATTCCCCTTAGTAAATTGATAATAAACTATTGTTAAAGGTTCAAAGGCCACGTCAGCAGCCCCAAGCTCCATCATACATCACGCTACGTCATAATCAGTTGCACGTCAGACGTCTGCGACGTTAAGTGGGAAAACTGGCACGCATTTCCCGGCGCCTCCCTGCCACGTCCACCCTTGAGGGCTCGCCACGGGTGCAGTACCGGAGCTTCGGACAAATTGGGGGATGACGTAGTGCGTGTGCTTAGCGCGTTATACTAATGAACATGCCAGTAGAATACCTCACCAAAACACCAATAGATAACAAATATATATGGTATATATAATATGAATAGTATAATCGGTATCAATTCTAAAAGCACCCCGAAACTAATTAGTTTTTTTTAAATAACTAAATTCAAAATATGAAAAAAAAACATACAACACATGTGACACATGTGTCTGTGTATCTGTCTGTGTCATTGCAGCTCTCAAACAAATGGACCTACTATGATCTAGTTTTTTTTTTAAAGAGAATTTAATCGAGAGTGTTCTTAACTAAGTTTTATCAAAACCGGTTCAGCTCTTTATTTTTTGTCGGAGGTTTTTGGGTTTTCTAAACTTATACTTGTTTCCTAAAGACGAGTGACCGAGTGGTCACGTCATTAACTCAGTCATATGATAAGGCAAGTATGTATTTAATAAGCAATTATTTAACAGTAATTTTGATATAATATATTGGATAGAACATTGTATACTGCATATGGGAGTACATGGCACGGTGTTGGGTATGCGTGCGTCGCGCGGGCCGGGGTAGGGTGTGTGCGGGGAGGTGTCGGGTGTCGCGGGGGGGTGCAGGGAGAGTGGAGACGGGTGCTCGCCAGTGCCCCCCCGGACGCAGCGGCGGCGCGACGCCTGACGCCTCCCCGTGCACCCGCGATGCCGCGCTGACCGACCCGCCTCCACACCGACGTACACATGGACAACTCCTGCCTCCTCGACCTCCTCATCAGGTGCTTCGCCATGACCGAGCCCGAGGACCTCAACTTCACGGCGTTCACCGACCTCTGTCGCCTCTGCTCGCTCAAGAGTGGCCCCAGGCTGCACATCTTTGACAAAGAGGCGGAGCAGCGCCAGATCCTGTTTAAGCTCAGGACCTGTCTGCCCACTATGGTGAGTTATTTTCGATCGCACGATCCCTTTGTCTTTCGTCCTTGACATTTTATTTGCTATCTACGGCGATGACCTCGACTCGTCTTACGACTCGTTATCGATCGAAGTTATACGTTAAGAAACTATTTCTTAGTGAAATCTTGAAGGAGTATGAAAAGATGGGAAAATCCATAATAAACAAGCTTCAGATGGAAGTCAAAGAAAAAGTGCATATTGCCTACGGCTACGGGACGTAGCGGTGCGTAGCTCCGTAGGCGCCTGCGCGCTACGGCCTACGAGCGGCGCGGAAAATTAGGTGAGAACAGGAAGAAGGAAAATTACCCGATTCACGATACCTGTTGATGCCTTCATTTCATTTCGTGTAGGTCCAATTATTGAAGTACTTACATTATAACTGGCTATTTTTAGAATTTGTAAATTTATAGTCATACTGGATTAGTTTTTCTTAGTTCGTAGGAGCTAGTTTTGAGCAGCATAACAACAAAAACTATTCGTTCTTCGAATTTTGAAAGTTCTCAAATAAAAATTAACAAAAGTATTCCACATTTTAAAAGTAAGTTTTTAACATACTTTTTTTGTAATCAAAATGTTTTTACATACATTATAATAGCGCATGCGTATTATGGATTGAATAAATAAATATATACATCAAATGCGATTAATACTCCCATAAACTTATTAAGTACAGTAAAAATACAGTTACGTTAATCTTTAAGCGATGAAATGTTTTGATGTCAATACGGTCATTTTACGGTAAATTTATTTAATTTGCTGTACGATCAACCGTCGTGTCAACCCCTCAATAAGTAATAGTGATAAATTCATTTATTACAACCATAATCTCGTTATTTGATCTTATCGGTATTGGATACAAAGTTACCCACATAAATTTAGCTTGCTTTCGAAACGTTTATTTTGTTTTCAAACGCTTTATCGCTGTTAATAAATTGTACAAGTAATTAGTGATAATTTTTATTTATTCTTTAAAGGCATCAGATTAAAGAAGTTTTAAATGGTTGAATGAATTTCTTATCTTCAGGGATAGCGTGCTCCAAACTGTGTCCAATTAGTTTTTATTTTGAGACAAATAAAAAAAAACGCTTATTTATTCAAACTGTGCAGATGCAATTTTTTATTAATGCAATGAAAAGTGCTCTATGTGACTAAAAATAATAATCTAAATTCAACAGGTCTACAGGTATCATTTTGATATTTGGAAATTCCAATATTTATTTTTCGGCTGCTCACGCATGCACCTAAGATAGGTAAACATAATTAAATGAACTCCGCCTTAATTTATGTATACGAAGAAGAACATTACGAAGTTCTACTGCCAATTTTCCGACACTACATCAGACTAGCTTCATACAATTCTTCTAGTAAGAAGGTTTTGACCTTTTACTTTGGACCGTGTGCTGCTTAAATATAATTAATGATCAGTCGACATAATAAGGGAACGATGAAATATACGGAGATAACTGAACAAACTGAACTTCTTTTGCAGTTGGAATCAAAAACTACTTACTAGATCAAAAACGACGTTAAGAGGCTTTTCCAGTCGAAGGCCGAAAGAGATTCAAAGAACAAATAAGTGGCAAGGACTCCTGGCAGATTTGAAGTTTTGAAATTGTTTTTCATATAAAATATGCATGAAGGAAATGACGTTATTATCACATGGACACAAAAGCTAAAACAAAAATCTTGAACAAAGTGTCCTTAGGTGACCGACACTCAGATACCTACGAGTACAATGACGAACATAAAGTTTTGATTTAAACTCTATGTCACCGTTCTAAAGTTTATTTTAGATTAAGAACTTTAAAGACATCTATTTTCCGCTTCGAATTATTTTTAAAAACTAAATTATTTTTATCGTGTAAGTGATCTAAATGTTTCCGCTAAATGGGGTCTCATTGAGTCCGGACATTTTTGAGCGCTGACTCAAACTTCTTTTCGATATAAATATCGTATCGCACTAAGGAATAGTTGATTGAAGCACACATATTTTATTATTTTTAACTGACTTCCAAAAAGAAAGAGGTTCTCAATTCGACTCTATTTCTTTTTCGCGATTACTCCGCCAATTATTACTTGATTTTGATAATTATTTTTTGTTTGGTAGGTAATAGTTCAGAGATAGACGTATATAAATGTTATCGAAATCGGTTCAGCACTTTGGTTTTTAAAACAAAATAACTGGAAAAATGTCATCCAAGTAAACGAAATTGCGTATTTTAAATTCGATTGTTTCAGTTTTTTAAACTATAATTATGTAGAGAATTTTGGTTGTTTCGACAATCCTAGGCTGCCCTTGCTAACAACTGAGGATCGCCACGCCGATAGTAAGCCTATCATCATCTCAGCCATAAGAAGTCCACTGCTGGACAAAGGCCTTCCCATGGACTTCCAAAAAGACTGATTCGAATCTGCTTGCATTCAGAGTCTTACTTGTGAGATGGTCATCTATCCATCTCTTAAACCTATCGGCCGATAATAATTGAACTAAACAGACAATTTTGTCGCGAGGATGCAGAGGTAGGGTAACCATTTAAAATTTTGAGAAATCCTGACAAAAAGCCGGATATTTCAAAAAAGTCCGGACATTTTAGTCGCAGAATGAAATAGTGAATTTCACGCATTATGATGCTAAAATGAGACTGATTTGTTTTTTCTGTAATAAAGATTGAAAGAAGATCTAACACATACTTGTTTTATTTTAGTAAGTGAATGTGAAAGAAAATAAAACATTTTTTCCCACCGACATCAAAAATCCGACTAAATCACAAAGCCGGACAAAGTCCGGACAGAAGCCCTAAAGCCCGGGCATGTCCGGACAAATCCGGACGAATGGTAACCCTATGCAAAGGTCAATCTGACATTAACGCACTTCTAATCCCTTAGAACTATTCCTTTGCAATATATGTTATAAACATAACATAAATATCCAATATCCAGCAGATATCGAAGGACGACTTTCTGCCGAAGAAGATCTGCGAGCGATGTGTGACGCGCCTGGAACAGTTGTACGAGTGGCGGCAGAGCTGCCTCAGCACAGACTCGGTGCTACGCAACTACGCAGAGTCGATGAGGATCGTCACATCCACCATCAACTTCCAGGTGAGTCTCCAATAGTACTGAAGAAGCGAGAAAAGTAGCACTTCTAGCAACGATATTAAATTCGAGAAAAGATATTGCCGGAACACCATGTTGACCTGCCTTGGCAGGAGCTCTAACGTACCAATAGATTTTTATAAGCGATAGACTAGGCATTTGACTGCAGCTTACCTAATGTGAAAAAATAATTGTGTGTGTGTTAAATGACAGTGTGGTCTAAGATGGTTCACACGTCTAGCCTGAATTATGTAAATTGGATGTGTAATTCTACCTCCAATAACAATGTTAGCCATGTTCCTATTTTCCCTTTCGGGGTAGGC
Source organism: Lycia hirtaria (assembly GCA_947563715.1). Taxonomy (NCBI): domain Eukaryota; kingdom Metazoa; phylum Arthropoda; class Insecta; order Lepidoptera; family Geometridae; genus Lycia; species Lycia hirtaria. The sequence continues at coordinate 41,008,756 of OX387378.1, forward strand.
AGAACATCAAAGACCATGAGGCCGTATGTTGCTCCATTTGAGTGTGGTTAGAGGGTTAGATGAGTGGGAGAGGGTAGAGGGTTAGGAGGTATTGGAGGGTAAGATGTAATGTTAGCCTGCGGTAACAGGGGGTCAGCCTATCGCCCACATAAGCAATAATTTCCCTCAAGTCCCTTAACTGACTTATACAGTATGCCCGGAAAGAGAAGCAGCTAGCACATTTTATGTTTTTCGTTTTCTCCCAGTCCAGCATGGAAACGCACGATTTTTCATAAGCACAATATTGGCCCAACCTCTTATTACAAATTATGTCAATTCAATTAAATCTATAAGGCCGTTAATAATAAATAGAAAGAGATCAACATAAAATGGATCAATAGATTACATTGTAGGACTTTGGACAGATAAGATATGATATCATCAGATTAGGTAGATATGTACAACTGACGGAAATTACAATACTCACCTATTAATCACTTTACAACAATGACTAGAATTTGTTAAAAATTGTATGTCATCATCTCAGCTTGTGAAAAATACGTCATAATATAGTAGTAAGTCATCGATACTTTCTGATACTTAAAAGACATAATGAAATAATATCGCGTAGGTACCTATATGATTTCGTAATACAAATTGATAATTTTATACAAAGTTATATAACAATATCATACGCTAGTAATAGTACCTGCACAAATATTAAAGAGAAGTTAAAATAAATAGAAATATAATATTGCAATATTTTTAAACGCTTGTCTTATTTGTATGTTTTGTTTATATATCGATCGCCTTATGACAGTTATCCTATCATGAGAATAGACAAGTAATTCTACCATAGAATTTCAACCGAAAATATTCGACAAAACTAGAAATTTATAGAAAAAATGCGCAGCATAATTTTTTTTTTTTTTTATAATTTTTTTTTTCTTGTTTTTTTGGAGTCTGTTAAAAATTATCTAATTTTTAACAGACTCCAAAAAACAAGAGGTGCTCGTGTGATCAGTTCGGACTCCATACCTCCGTCATTTACAAAATGATTTGGAATTAATATTTTTTTTTTGAGTTTCGTCAAAATTGATTTACTTTAAAGTTTGTTTTTTAAAATAAAATAGCTCGAAAAATTATTATCCAAGTAAACGAAATTATGTATTTTGGAATCGGTTGTTTTAGTTTTACAATTAATTATAATATTATTAAATTAACACAATCTTAATAGGGGTCAAATACTCGGAAGCACCTCGAGCCATTGGGCCATTGTACTTAAATTACAACAATAATCTGCAGACGAGATTATCGTCTCCCTAAGCGCGGTTATGAAAAATACCGGCCTGTCAGATCTGGTGCTCATCAGATAGACGTGTCATTTCGTTGACAGAGGCTTAGGGGGAAATATGCGGAAGCTATTGTGTTGAGTGTAGAGGCACGCAGCGCGCCGCGGCGGGCGATGCACGTCGCTTGCCCCTCTATCGATCCTGCGCCGCCTGGCTCTTATCGACCCACTACCACCCGACACCCACCGAAACCAATCACGCCGATCTCAACCTTAACCCTCCCAAATAGCACACAAAATACCAAAACCAACCGCGGGCACAACCGACACGCGATTTCAAACTCAAGCGAAACGCAGCACGATTCTCTATCGAATGAATGGTCGCTTAGTCAGAATTACTGTGACGAACATCAGCTCTAAAGCTTCCAACATAAAGTTCAATCAAATTTCTGTAAGACAGGAGTCGAGACGCCGGCTACGCATGTCCAGAATCGTATTATTTTTATTGAGCTCTGGGTAATTGTTCATGTTAAGTTGGAGCCGCGGCGCTGTCTTCGACTCCTTTGTTCCATTTTCGAAACTCACTCGTTAAAAGATTGCCAAGATATACAAAAGCGTGAAGGCTTATATGATTTGCTTGTGTTAGTTAGGTATGTAGGAAGTGCATTACGCATCAGAGGCAAGGTCGAAGGTGGCTCGTCGCCCCAGCCGGGCCCGTTAACCCTGACCTAGGAGGGGAGGTGAAGGATATTCCTACTCCAGCGGGCGGGGAGGTCGCCCCCTTAACGCCACTTGCACTACGGCTCATGCCTTCCTACCCTACCCGTCACATCATGGGTGTGATGCTTATAACCTAACCTTGTGTACCTTTCTTGGAATGAGCGACCTTGCTTTACGAAACCAATTTGACTTTGAAATAATTCATAATGTTCTGAATTGGTATTTTATTTGTCAGAACTATAATAACAAAATAATGTAAAAACTAAACACATACTTGTAACTCCCTGAACTACAACGAAACTACTACACAAAAAACGAACGGATTACCTTGGCCGATGAAGGTCTAAACATAATCCAAATGCTCAAACCCACTACCAAGTGACAGCGTAGTTTTTGCCTAGCGTATCTTTGTTTATCAAAAACTATCCATCTATAAAATTATCTGATTATAAAACCAGCAAAAACTGGTTAATTTAATATGCGATATACACATTATGACGAACCATAAAGGAGTTAGGTGAAATGACAAATGAAATATTATTCTAATCAATAGATTTACATGGTATTTAGCCTAAAATTGTGGCAAAAGACAACTAGAGCTATAGAGGCGGTTTTTTGCGATATGAAAATTATTTCAAAGAGATTCCTAAGCGATAGTTTCATACACAAAATAGTATATGTATAGATTTTCTGACAAATATGGCACAAATGTTCGAATCATCATTTATATAATACTAGCTGCGTCCTGCGATGTTACCCGCATAGTGATGAAAAAGATTAATGATGATAAAATATAGACTATATCCTTCTCCAGGTCCTAAGGAATCTTTGTGCCTAATGTCATAAGATGAGTTCAACCACTTAGCCGTGAAAAGATAACAAACAAACCGAGATATCTTCGCTTTTATGATATTAGTCAGGAAGTTAGGATTAGGATATAATATTATTGTAGTTATAGGTCCTCTATAACCACACCCCGAGATTTTACGGGCAATCGAGATATCTTTTCTTCGGACATCTTTACTTCATAAGGCATAAGACAAGGTAATATATATTTAAATAAAACTTTGTTTAAAATACTTCGTTTATATATGTTATGTGACAGTTTGTTTGTATGTAATTGTCTTTAATTCTCTTTTGATATCACTCGATGATTTTCTATAATAAAAAATATGTTGCGAAGTTGCGAGAGATATATAACTGTACAAAGCTAATTAAAAATTCTCGTACTTATTCTGGAAAAACATAGAATTGGAAACTCCCGAACGACATACAAGAAGTAATATTTGAGAAATTATATAATTTGCATAATGTACGATATCTTCGCGGACAGAAAATAGTATCCTTATTCAAAAGAAATCAGACGCAAAAACTGGAATTAATTGTGCGATGTCCCGGGAAGCCGCGTGGCGTCGATGGCATACAAAAAGTCGGTCTGGCGCGACTTTCCCCCCGCAAGACAGTTTTCCAAGCGAAACCAGGTGCGTCAGGGGGTCCGATCGATGCCGATGCCTTGCAAGCCCCTTACTTGCACTTATCACTTGTGCATAACCGGAGGAGGGCGCCTGGCCCTCTCGCCCTTGATTTTACTCTTACACTGTCTCGATCTTGTTCATCTCTTGAAAGTCGTGGCCGCCTGGTACTTTGAAATGTATTCGAAAAGGATATTTTGATGAGTGTTTGGTATATAGTGTAGTGTTAAGGATGCTGTTTAATTCTTACTACAAGCAATTATGGGATCTTGGGGTAAGAATTAGTCGTTTTTTTTCCTAACAGTAAGTTTTTATATTGTAATTATAATATTTGGTTGTTCTCGTATAATTTTATCGTTGCTGGAAACTACCGATGTATGTATTATATTTTTTTTCAGATTGTATTAACTACAGCAAAACATAATACAATTTACATAGTTGTAGTAGTAGTAGTTAATTGAGTCTGTATATTGTTGTGTTGTAGTTAATAAAGGCATTTACATATATTTAACTACCTAAACATCGGTTTTGTGTAACTTCACAATAGACAAACAGATTATTCCCGACCAGATCAATGACGGTCTAAAGGTAATTGAAATGCTCAAAAGCACTATCAGTTGACAGCGTACCCAGCATGCTGCCGGCAATGCTACAATAAATGATAATTATTGTGTTAGGTCACATGCGCATCACGTCAATTGGACGCGAAGTATTATATCATTTTTACTATTCACTAAATCTTGAACTTTTTTTTCATCAGTTATATTAAATACGAATAGGCACATTACCGTGGGTTATTTTTCTTTGATTTGTGTTTACTGTAACACATTCACTTACTTGATATACTTATTAAACGTATTAACTTATTTTGTTTTGTATACGTAGTAAACGTATCAAGTACGTCTAAGGTAAAGATTGATGAATATGTCCCTGGGCAATCCCGGTAATTGGAAGGCCAGGCTGGTAAATTAGACGCCTTTGGCCTGGACGGATCGTTGAATGAATAATAAAAACAATGCCCAACAAAAGGGCTAGACGTCGCTTAACCCTTTCGCTTAGTTAAATTAAAGGACCATTAGGTGAAGGAAAGTAGTAAAATGAGGTTATTATCTATTACAAATAAGATCATTTTTCTAGAACCAGGTGTTTCCGAGAGCCCAGCTTTTCAATTGGAGGCTTAGGCATTTAACAAAAAAAAACTGAAAGTCTTAAAATAAGAAATATATACTCAGTCTCAGGCTGCTAAAGTCCTTGTCCAATGTATGTATTACATGGCATCGCCGACACAAAGAATTAAAGTAGGCAAAGTGTTATTTTTTAACCGACTTCGAAAAAGAAGGAGGTTATCAAGTCGGTCTCTATGTTTTTTTTGTATGTTTGTTCACCGATTACTCAGCCAATTGTGCATTGATTCATTGATTTTGATGATTATTTTTGTATTTGGTAGATCATACTTCAGAGGTGGTCCCATATAAACTTTATCAAAATCGATGCAGTAGGTACTTTGGTTTTTATAACAAAATAACTGGTAAGATATCATCCAAGTTGCCTATAGAAAAGTGAACGGCAAGTCGCGTATGTATTGTATTGCGTACTTTGAAGTCAGTTTTTTCAGTTTTTTAAACTATGATTGTATGATGTACAAAAGCTTGAAATTTAGCCCAAGACGCAAGCCCAAAAATCTTAGATGACTCTCACCACCCTTCGTATACAAACCCTCGTTTAGTAAGTTTGTTTTTAATCAGTGCGCGAGTGGTGTCCCCTAGAAGTTGTCCCCTTCCTCACTCTGTGAGGGGACAAACCTCTCAAGTTTCCGGCAATAGCATGCAAAACTTGCTGTATTTTGGTACGATATGAAATACAACTCGTATAACATTGTCTGGAATTTCAGCTATCTCTAGGTACTCCAAATTTTATTACATTCTGTTCAGCATTTTAGCCACGAAAAAAGTAAGCCTTAAAGTAAGAAATGCACAGAGAGGCAACTTTCGCTTTTGTAATCTAATATGTTTCAGTGTCAAAAATGCTGTCGTTGCCATTTAGCATGGTAATGTTGTAGCATGCTGGGTACGCTGCCAACTTGTAATAGGTTTGAGAAATTGGATTAGCTTTAGACCTAAATCATCTTTTTCGATTTGGGGTACTCTATTTCCATTTTGTGTAGTAGTTTAGTTAAGTATGTGTAGTTTGTACTTATATTGTTTTGTTGTAGTTAATAAAGACACTTCCCTATACGTTTATAAAAGTTACAAGTTAAATGTAGCTTATACCTAGTGTATAATATACTAGCTGCATCCCTTGGTTTCACCCGCGTATTGTCAATAAGCGGCGACGATAATGATAAAATATAGAGGTAACAGACAGACACGCAGACTGACAAACAGAGTTTCTTTCACTTTTATATAAATTAGTAAGGATTACAATGACGCCGTTTATCATTTATTTTTATCGCACAAAAAGTATTCTACGTAGAGTAATAAACAAATAAACTCTCATTAAGATGCTACCTGGTAATTAAACAATTTTTTTATGTTAATTTTAATCTAAGAATACTTGCTTGAAAATTAAATTTTGTTATATGTGTTTGTCGACTATATTACCTCCATTAATACGAAGACATAAACACAAAACAAGTAACTTACCTCGATAGAAAAAAAACAGAACTTACCTCTAAAAATAACATTTTATGAATTGTATGTCGTAGTCATGTACTTTCTGTCACATAAAAATAATGAAGAATGTAGATAATACCTTATTAAACATTAATTAGAAATCAGTTTTTAAAGAAACATGTAATTAATTTTTTATTTAGTATGGCGCTTACGTTATTTTTTTCGAGCAGGTTGCATCTTTCCCCTCTCTATCTATTTACGTTGCTATCGCATAGTTCTATCACTCTCAACCATTTACCCAGTTCGCCCGTGAACATCTTGCGAGGTATCGTGTTAACATATAAACTATTACATCTATAATAATTTATTTTTGACATTTTATTTATTATTTTAAACTTTGACATATAATTTTACATGACATTTATTAATAATTAATATTCATAAACAGGACATTAATTGTATATCTTACTTTTTCGCAGTTGTTACTCATTGAAATTAAACCACCTCACCTCAGTCTCATCCTTGACCACGGACGCTGGAAAGTGTTCGAAACGCCAGCTCTTTAGATTTATACATTTGCACGATTAATCAGTTAAAATTTGTTTAATTTCAATGATATTTTTATTGTTATTGTATTAATAATATTGTTGCAAGTAGTTAAAAAGGCAAATCTTGGAACAATTTTATTAGTTGATTTGTTTTCTGACTATTTAATTTAAGAGAACGTACTTTGTAAAACGACTTGCCTAGTATAGCGATTTTGTTATAAGGCCAATAAACAATTTGAATTTGAATTTGAATTAGGTTTAAAAAACTGAAACAACCGACTTCAAAATACGCAGTACAATACTTACGCGACTTGCTGTTCACTTTTCTACAGGCACATGGATGATATTTTAATTTGTTATAAAAACCAAAGTAGTGCATCGATTTAGATTAAATTTATATGGGACCACTTCTGAAGTATGACCTATTAAATACATAAAGAATCATCAAAATCAATGCACAATTGGGCGAGTAATCGGTGGCTCCTTCTTTTTGGAAGTCGGTTAGAAATCAATTTAATGACTTAGCTAATATAAGGTCTGGAAATTGGTTTCCTAACGTACACACCAGTGTGAAAATTCGGAAATAGTTTTCTTGCCTGTAACACTCCTTGACTAAGAGTGTGAAGGTTAGTAAAATTATTTCCTAACCGTCACACCAGTGTGAAAGTTAATCAGTTTGTGTGGTGTGAAGGTTAGTAAAATTATTTCCTAACCGTCACACCAGTGTGAAAGTTAATCAGTTTGTGTGGTGTGAAGGTTAGTAAAATTATTTCCTAACCGTCACACCAGTGTGAAAGTTAATCAGTTTGTGTGGTGTGAAGCTTAGTAAAATTATTTCCTAACCGTCACACCAGTGTGAAAGTTAATCAGTTTGTGTGGTGTGAAGGTTAGTAAAATTATTTCCTAATGTCACACCAGTGTGAAAGTTAATCAGTTTGTGTGGTGTGAAGGTTAGTGAAATTATTTCCTAACCGTCACACCAGTGTGAAAGTTAATCAGTTTGTGTGGTGTTTAGGTTAGTGAAATTATTTCCTAACCGTCACACCAGTGTGAAAGTTAATCAGTTTGTGTGGTGTGAAGGATAATCGGCCGCGATTATAACATGTAGGTGCTATGGATATTTCCTCAGTACCAAATAAAATGTAAGCGACTACAGCTGAGAGGGGTAGATAAGATAGTCATTGTCAATAGGGATATAAAAACTATTTTTATTTATATATTGACTGAAACTTCACACTATTTTCATATATTTTTTTACTTTATAAGTACCTTATAATTTTCAAAAAGAACGATATCAAACTACACATACTCGTATATTCTAGCGAATACAGTGTTGTCGAGAAAACGGTGTTGTCGCGAATAGTGTTGTTGTCGCGAATACAGTGTCGTTGAGAATAAGGCGTTGTTGCGAATTCCATGTTCTCACGAATACAGTGTTGTCGCGAATTCGGTGTTCTCGCTAATAGCAGTGTTATCGAGAATACATACGGTGTTCTCATGAATACAAAGTTGACGCGTAAAATATTTCGAATAACCTGGTCGTTTTTAGGGTTCCATACCTCAAAAAGAGAAAAACCCATATAGGATCACTTTGTTGTCCGTCTGTCCGTCCGTCCGCCCGTCCGGGTGTCAAGACCTGTATTTCGGGAACGCGTGAAGGTGTTGAATTTAAAACCATATACGCAGATCCATAGTCTCTTGCTGCAGAAAGAAAAATGAAATTTTTCAGTTTTCGTAAAAAAAAAGTTACAGCCGAATATGTCGTAAAAAACGCACATTTCGACACTCACAAGGGAATCAAAACCTATGCGGTACTTCCCTTTAACCTATCTAAAAGTATGAAATTTGGCAAGAAACATTGAATTAGAGTACACATATAGGAAAAAATCCGAAACCTGGACATTTTTAATTTAATCACCAAAAAATAGTGTCTTTACGCAAGGAATGAGGGTTCAAATTTTAAAGTTCTTTAACCGTATCATGTGGGGTATCATATGAAAGAACTTCATTAGCACAAGCTAAAACAGGTTTTTAATTATTTTTACCATGTATATTTTTCGGTTTATGAAGGAAAATATAAAAAAATATATGATGTCCCCCTTTTATCTACTAGTTTGTACGAAACCCTCGGTGGGCAAGTCTGACTCGCACTTGTCCGGTATTATTTTAGTAGTAGTTGGATTTATAATGTTTTTTTAGTTAGTAAAGGCACTTTCCCATTTAAAAAAACCCGGAACTTGTTTACAAATAATTTCAAAATACATATATATCCTAAAAAATACAATATACAATTTCAAAACCCGAAATACTTGACACCCCAAGCATTTCCTCATCTCAGTTCGTTGAACTGTAATCTCACGGATCTAGGAAACGGTCCGCTGTCCGCCCTTTCCTTCGTACTGGTAGAGGTCGTTGAACCCACCACGCGCTGATTTTGGACAATTAAGCAAGGGTGTTCGACGTGTTACGGAATGGAAACACCGTCGTGCGGGGGTCGGTCTCACTTTCTGCGGGGTGAATGCACTACGGGGGTGCCGGCCCGCCCCCTAGTCCTCCCGTAACCCTCCGACCGCATCAAAGACACTCAATGAAGGCGGTATCGTATTGAATCTTTAAGAATTCATGGCAATTTGCAGGTGAAACGAAAATACGCGGAGAGTCACTTCTCAACTTACTTTTGAGGGATACTTTACTCGAGGAATGCAATTTTGCCGATATCCAATCAAAATAGATGGTATCGTCACATTTATTTTTACTTTTCTGTACTTTTCTAACTAAATATTTATAAAATATAAATAGAAAAATAAAATTAGTGTTCCGTTTATCAAGTATTCGTATACGTTATTCCATTCAAACAATTGACAATAATATATACTATTGCTTAAAAAAACTGTAACAACATACCTACTTCAAAATAAGAAATTTGTTTAATTGGACGATATTTTATCCCGTTATTTTGTAAACTTAAAAACTGAACTGATTTTGATGAATTCTACGGGACCATAGTCTTCTCAAATAAAAATGATTTTTGAATCGATTTATAAATTTACGAAGTTATGAGACAACAAACATTAAAAAAAACACAATCGGATTAAGAACCTACTCCTTTTTTGAAGTCGGTTTTAAATGTTGCTATTGGTTGTGCACGTATTTTTTTGTTTGAAATTAGATTTATGTAATTAAAGAGTATTTTTGATTAATTGATTCAATGCACTCATTTCAAACTCATTTATTTTTATACAGACAGCTAGCCTCTGTTGAGATATTCGGCCTTACCGAAAAACATTACTTAACTTTAACCATCGTCTTAAATTATCTGTCTTCTTTCCGCAAGTGTCATTACGTATCAGGGAGAAGTTGACAAAATATGTTAGGCAATGCTTAAAGTTAAGTAACGATTTTCGGTAAGGCCGAATATCTCAACAGAGGCTGGCTGTCTGTATAAAAATAAACTATTGTCTGTCACTATAGGACGTATGTTTTAACAGCTTAATATATTATTTATTTCTCTACAGGATGGCACAGTGAATATGGATAAAATGACGGAAGCGCAGAAAACGGCATATCTGGAAGCACACGTGGCAGTACAACAACATATGGCGCAAGCTGCAACGGCAGCAAGACGTGAGCAGCAGCAACAACAGCAACAACAACAGCAGCAGCAGCAGCAGCAACAACAACAACAACAGCAACAACAGCAGCAACAACAACAGCAACAACAGCAGCAACAACAGCAGCAGCAACAACAGCAGCAACAGCAGCAGCAGCAACAGCAACAGCAGCAACAGGTACAAATTGTAAGATACATTCATTATCTATATACATAAAATTCTAACACATGCTAATTTCGTATTAACATAAAAAGTCCTGACTGTCATAATCTGTCAAATTATTATTTCATTTCAGGTAACATCACTGTACAAAACACAACAACAGCAACAGCAACAACAACAACAGCAGCAACAACAACAACATCAACAACAGCAACAGCAACAAAATAACAACAACGCTAATCGACATCATCAAGAAATGCAAGTACGTGTAAAATCATCTTTTAGCGGCAAACTTAGATTAATTATTATACAGAATTGTATTAGTCGCACTTTTATTACAACTCCTCAAGGAAATTCAAACATTTATATTTACCGTGTTCGTGCGAGGTCACTCAGGTATTACATAAACTTAAAACTGTATTCTGTTTTATATTCTATAACGTAAATTATCTTCTGACTCAAATCGGTAAAAAAAAACTCACGTGAACTTTTTTCTATGTCATTTCTTGGTCACTTCAATTCGATATTTTACTGAGTTATGTTCAAATATTAGGTGGTAGTGACTACGTTACAATAGTTGGTTATAGTTATGAGCTAACTGATGGCTGTTATAGTAGATTCAGCAAGGAGGATAATTATTATTTACTTTATCAAATCATTGACTATCCTACATATACCTATAATTAACGTTTTGTTCTTAGCAAGCCCAAAACACCAACGCCCATCAAGGCCACCCGTCTCCACCGACTGTCAGCTCTACTCAGCACCACTACGCCACCATTAACTCTCCCATCAAAGTGCCTCAAGTGAGTTCCAGCACAGGAGGACCTGACAGCACCTTCACAGTACCTGATGACGTCGGCATGGGCTTTGAAGGTGGAGTCAGGGTACTACAGAGTCTTGGAAACTGGTGAGAGGCTTTCTTTATTGTATAAATGATTATAGGTGAAAAAGTTCCATTTAAGGGGAAACAATATTGTAGTCCATTGTAAACTGCAGGTAATTTTTAGCCTTATTACTCAATAATAAAAATCATACTACCATAGTTTATCATCATTATCGTCTAAACAGATAATCTTATTTTTATTAGATTATCTGTTTCATCATCATATTTAGGGGCTTTTGCCCCTAAATATGATGGTATGGAGTAAGGCCGGGAGATGTAAAAAAGTGTGTATGAATATAATATCTCCATGTGAAAGAGTAGATTTTTAAATCGAAAACAATTTACAAGATTAGCCATCCAGTGAGATTAAAAAAGACCTCCAGAACTAAGAAAAAAATATTGAAATATTAACAATTTACTTATACTGCTCTATAGGTCACCGGAAGTAACAAACACCATACCAAGGCCAAATTTGATACCTTTCTCGGAGCCGTATGCGGAAGGCGGGTCCATGCATCCAGGGACAAGACTGAAGGCATTACAAGGAACTGTCGTGAGAAAACACCCAGCGATCAAAGCAACTAGCTCTACTAATGATGGTAAGGATAGATATATTAAAGTTTTCTTCATATTTGCTGGCTTGTAGATAAATTGGAGTGATTAAGCCCTTAGTATTGGGCTTGTGTGAGGGTTATTATATAGCCTGAGCTTATCGTCCCCAACAGCTGTTGTGTTTTTGATATCATATTTGCCCTGTGATATACGTGATATGAATCAATTTATTTAGTTACTTGAAGTTGAAGAATATAATAATTGTAAATTATATTCCATTTCAGGAAGCAAAGCATTCGAATGTACTGTATGTGGAAAAGGACTAGCACGGAAAGACAAACTAACAATTCATATGAGAATACATACAGGTATTTAAAAGTTACAAAAATAATATGAAATAACTGATTGATGAAAGAAAACTTACCAAGTTTTTGTAACATGATTTTATTAGCTTCACCTTTATGCATGTTTGTTTGTTTGTAACCGACACCTTTGGACTTGATTTTGACCCACTTCAAACGGTCAGATTTCATTCAAATTTTGTAGACTTATCGAGGACCGTTGACAATACAATAATTTGGTAAGATTAAGCGTGTTTTTTTAGTTTTTTAAACTATTATTTCAGGAGAGAAACCGTATGTATGTGAAGTGTGCAACAAAGCATTCGCCAGAAGAGACAAACTAGTCCTACATATGAACAAATTGAAACACGTAACGCCGTCGAACATAGCACCGCTAGGTAAACGTACCATTTCGATACCACGTAAGTATGGCGCTATGAGGTACCTTCCATTGCTGATTGAAATTTGCCCGAATGTTTGTAAAACTTGAATTAATTGTGCTGGGGATTACAGCGCTGAAGCTTGATGATGTGAAGCCGCAGTTGACGAAGCAGGAGGATACGAAGCCGAGTCAGGCTGAGATCGCAGCTGTTGCTCAACAGCAACATCACCAACAGCAGGCTATTCAGGTCTGCCAGGTACCTGGACACAACTTTTCGGTAAATCACATGAAATTCAACGCATGGTTCGTAAAGAATCCTTTATTTCGTTAGCATGCTATTTTCAGAGACATCTTTCGTCCTGTTTTTTTTTCTTTTTTTTTTTGTAAAAATAAATGTGACTAGATTTAGAGAAAAACTTCCGACTCTCTCTTGGACGATGCGTTGTACAATAAACGAAATGTCTACGATGTTCGATATCTACGGCCTTACCGATAAACGTTACTTAACTTTAACCATCGTCTTAAATTCTCTATCTTTCCGCACATGTCATTACGTGTCAGCGAGAAGTTGACAAAATATGTTAAGCATTGCTTAAAGTTAAGTAACGTTTTTCGGTAAGGACGCTAGTGTGTAAACTATTTTTAATTGACTTCCCAAAAAGTTCTCAATTCGACTGTATGTTTTTTATTTTAATTTCAAAATTAAATTTATTTTTTAGGAACAATTTACTATTAGTTTTTATATTGTAGACGTTTCCATTTTAATTTTTAATTTACCGTATTGATGTTTGCATGAATTATTTGTTGATGTAGGTAACTTAATTGTATTCGTTTTTAATCGACTGAAAAAAGGAGGTTATCAATTCGACCTGTATGTATTTATTATTGTCAGAACTGCACAGTTTTTTGTACATGTTAGTTTATACCAGCTTTGCCAAATTTCATAAGTATATATTATGTATGTTTGTCCACGTATTACGCAGAAACTAGAAGTCGTATTGCAAAAATATGTTTTTAATGTATACAATTTTAAGTATCTCTCAACTTAGGAGTCACTGTAAGATTTATCATAATCGGTTCAGTAGTTACAAGGTATGAACTTTTTTAATTTTAAAACATGAGCGTTTCAACGACGCTGTACAAACTATTGGGCGGATTTGAACGAAATTCGGTAGGTTTATAATTCATAACAATTTATAATTCATAATATCTTTATTGCGCATATATATTTATCACTCATACTATGTAAAAGGATCTGGCATACTTTATCCCATCAAAAACATAAAATCTCTATCCCATCAAAAAAAAAAAAAAACCCAAGTCTCGCAACGCAGCTCTTCTACCACAAAAAGATGTGAGATCTAATGTAGGTAAAACCACGTCGGTTAATTAATTTTGTACCTATCTGTGAGAATATTTATCCAAATATTTTGTAAGAAATTGTGACCTAATTAGTTAATTAACAACTTTTGTAGTGACAGTATCGATATTTCATATCTTCATTTCTTTAATAATTAAAATGACTTGGCCATCGCACGACAATACAATCACATAAGCATTGATCTGTTATTTGAAATAGTCATAATTATACATAGCACTTGCAAGCCAAATGCTTATGCATATAATAATTAGGTAGATTTTAAAGTATGTAGATTATATAATCATGTGCGATTGCGGTTAAGGGATTAACTGTATTTTACAGTATGCCCGGGAAGAGAAGCAGCTGATAACTACTTTATAATACTTTCTATGTTTTTCTTTTTCTCCCAGTCCAGCATGGAAGCGTAAATGTAATGTAACTATTTAAAAAGACAACATTCAACAATAAATACTCTTATTCAGATGGCTTAAATATTTTATTTTTCATTACAGAATACAAACCTAGTCCACACAAGCGCTGCGACGGCCGTGGCAGCGGCCACAGCTGGGATGGTAGTTTCCTGGTCCTGCGAGCTCTGTGGGAGGCTGTTCGCGACGAGGGACGAGTGGACCGCCCACGCCAAGTCACACCTTCCCGACAATAAGATGTTGCAGGACAAGATACAGCAGACCACACAGCAACATCAGGTAATCATTGTAATCAGGTCAGAAGAAGTGGAGAATGCATACACAATTACACATCCTTCTTTGGGTTTCCCAACGTATTATAAAAATTGATCAACATTCACATAATATCTACCCAGTTTCTTTTCAAGATAATGACGACATAAGTAAACCGGCCACCTGGCGTTGCTCTTGTCCATGATTGGTCTTTGAGACGTCACAAAAAATTTAAATTTTGACTACCAGCTTGATTACACCGCGAGAACAAATATATGCTGACGTATTCTCGTTGATTTAGGTCAACGCGAATAGTAAAGGGCTATATACCTAGCGGCAAGGCCGTAGCCAGGAATTCATTTCAGGGGGGGATACATTCAAATATTAAATACTATTGTTATTTAATAAATAGTAATGGAAACTGCCTTTCAATCTGAAATCTAGAACGCACACTATTTGACATCTTAATAGCTGGCAAATGATGTGTTGTGTGACAGACTCTACGTAGGAATCTTATAACGCTTTGATCTACTCTTACATTCAACAGCAACAAGAAAAAGTTCACCTGTCCAACCAAGAGAAGCTGCAACTTCTCCATCACCACAACCAGAACCAACAAATCCTGAACGGGCACATAGCAACCGCTTCCGTGTCTACCGCAACCGTCGTCAACGAGGGCGGCGGAGGAGCTTACTTCACTCATGGACATAACCACTACACACCTGAAAGGCAGCACACACACGCACATCATCTGTGCCTCATGTGCCGGCAAGAATTCACTGGAAAAGCAGAATTCATGTTCCACGTCCGAGGACATTTCGAAGGGAAAGTGAGTGATATTGCAGCGGCGGATGTCCTTGCAAGATCTCTTGTGGATAACTCTGGGTTATGTACCTGAGCCCCGCCAACGCCCATCAGCGCATTTCACCAGGATGCTTGCGGGAAGGGCGTCTTTCAAGAACAGACGGTTGTCATGAAGTTCTAAATATAGGCTAGAAAGACTGCTATTTGAAACTGATGAATGTTTATGTGGATTTATTTTGATAGATTTATGTAGTTAGTTTGGGAAGGAGAATTGTAAAAATAGGTTATGTGTCCCAAAACCACTTCCAATTTTTTATTCTAAAAGTCTACGCCATATGACGTGAGACAAAACGAATTGACAATGATGGAATATTGACCAATCAGAACTCGTAATTTCTAAAAATCTGAGCTTCCATTGGTTGTAGGTCCTTCCTTGTTTTATTCGTTCTGTCTCAGGTCGTATGGCTCAGGCTGATGGAGTTTAAGTAGTTAGCTAAGCAAGTAGATAAGTAGATTATTTTAAAATGTGCTTTTATTACCGTCATACTTATGTGTCCACAATTCATAGACCAAGTTATATCTAAAGAACTTGATTTCAATTTTTTTTACGTTTTCCTGCCCACTGAGTATTAGAAATTGAGTTATAGGTAAGTACTGGCTATTTTATAGGTTTCAAGAGAAAATATGACTACAGAATTTGATATTAAGCGTACTATTTTACGTCTTTGAGATGTTGCATTTTTGATACATTGCGTCGAAAGGTATCAAATGGCTTTTACTTCATTTTTACCTTTTTTGAATAGAGTCTATTTATATAAACAAGCTGTTGATTTGCTAGCTTTATTACGCACCATCAAGTGGGTTACGTTTTCTGTAGTTTTTCCGCGTAATAAAACGGCTATGATGATAAAATGTAGTTTATTACCGTCTCCCAGGGTCTCAGCCAAAACTGCACTAAGTTACATAACAATCGGTTTAGGTTTAGTCGAGAAAAAGTGACTTACAGACAGAGAGACAAGGTTACCTACTCTGACTTTCATGATATTTACAACATAATTCGAGTAAGAGTATGTGTATGTATGACACATTTTGCTTGCAAATCAACAACTTGTAATAGAAATGTCATCTCCGAATAGATGAATTCACTTGTCATTCGAACAGCTTGGCTGCCAGGGGTTCGGTTGGATGCCTAGTCTGATCATTGGACGCCATTTGGGAGTAGAAAGTAATTTAACCCTTCAAATGTAATAAATATAACAGTCCGTAAATATATCACTTCACACTAGAAACGAAAGTAAGGGCGTTTTCATACAAGCGATTAGCGAACTAATTTAGAGACGTCGATTAATGAACGTATTCGCATTTATTAGGTACATAAAGAAGAAGAAAGTGAAGAAAGAGCACTAGCACAGTTTTGTCTATTACGCAGATTTCTAACGATTGGCAATCCAATCATTTCTGTGAAAAATGAATATCAAAATTAAATGAATAATGACGAAGATATAGTGATATCAGTGTCCCTTATACAAAAACGAGACAGACGACCTACTTACGTAAGTGTATGTGTGCTGTCACATTCATGACATCACTGACCATAGCCGCCACCTTAGAATATAGAAAAATACAGAAGGCGCGTCCAGATGCAGTTACAAAATCCGTGCTGTGTCCAAAAACAAAAGAATCGTCCCGCACCCTTCTCACCTCTCACCCGCATAATGTTGCTAGTGTAGGCATTATTTACCCGTTGCTGTGGTAAATCGTGGAGATAAAAATATATTAAAATAAAATATTTACTTTCTGAAACGGATATCATTATTTTTATAACTGTTCTCTTGACTTACTTCGGATTAATCGGTCAAATAAATTATTTTGTGTTTGTATCTTATTCCGTTAGCTTAAAAGGTTAGGCATTATTTTAACCTGTCACAGCTAAGTAGGTTTGGGCTTCCACCCCCCCCCCCCCCCCCCCCGAAATCATGGCCAAACAATTAACTAAAAATAGCCACTAACCAAATTTTTTTGGGTTCACTAATACGAAAAACAAAGCATAACGAGCGCGAAAATTGTAGTAGTGTTTTTATAGTATATTACTATAAAAACACTACACTACTACACACTACATACAATTTTCGCGAATAAACCATAAGCTATGCCCAAGTCCATTGCTGAAACCCCCCCTGAAATGAATTCCTGGCTACGGCCCTGGTAGGCTTTATAAGTTAACGGTTATAGACTACCACCACAAAAAAAAAAAAAAAAAATATCTGAGGAAAAATTTCGCACTAAATCCATTTAAATCGCAAAATCAATCAATATGTTCACAATATCAAACAAGTAGTTCTATTCTAAGTCCATATAGGGTGAACTGCAATTATGAAACGCTACCCTGAACGCTACTCGACATGCACTTGGCTAATTAATTTTTAATCGGATAAAATATATTTAAATACCTACTAATTTAATTTACAAACTACTAACTAAAAAAATCGGTAGCAAGTAAAAGTAAGGAAAATCAAAACGTTGATATTGGCAACACCAACAAAATGGACGATTCTTTCTCTACGATGATCAAAGACCGAACAATTTATTAAATAAATACGTAAGATAATGTCAATTGTGCTACTTACACGTGAAATGTTATCCCATCGTGTTTTTTTTTCACCCCAGCAGTATTTTTACACGTAGGAACGACACATGACGGCATATTTGAATTAAATTTAACACCAACAAAGCTTGCCACTCGTTAAGACGTTCATAGAGCAACTGATCGCGCGCGCTTCAAACTACTCTATATATGAGTAGTTTTTGTCGCTTCAGTTCTAAGCATGTTCACGGTTTCTGTATTTTTCTATATTCTAAGGCCGCCACATTCATGACATCACTGACCATCACTGACCACCAGCCGCAAAGTGGTCGCGTTTTAAACAAGGCCAAAAAGAAAACTTCAATAACTTCGCTATTCCGCTACGGATTACTCTAATCCAAAGAAATAAAATAGTCTACAACTCTCAGTAGACATGCCTATACTTATATACATAAAATTCAAATAACTCTAATGGAATGAAACTCATTGCGTCCATGTCACCGTATCGCAGGATACTATATCGATATGACATCGAGATATAATCCGAAGAATATATATATAAATTATACTAAAACGAATTAATAAAAATGGAAATGAATGAAATGAAAATAAACTGGAGATTATTTAAGATATTATATAATCCGAAAGCTTCTGAACCAGGAGAATTCGCTATGCACCTGCGGTGAGATTTCCGCATTATCGCACCAAATTCACCATAATGCAAACACATTTTTATCCTTGCTCGAAACACGTTTGTAAATCGTTAATAGTGTGTTAGCGCCCTTATCATTTTTCTTTTATGACAGTATACTATACTTTGTAATATATTTAGTAAATTTTTGTGACAATTGCTTAGAGTATTTTTATGAAAACGAGAAAAGATTTCAAGGACCCACTTCGTCACCAACCAGCTAATTCTCGACGTCTAACCACCCGCCTGTGCTTAGTAAATAAATTCTACCAAAGGGCTAATTTATCTGTTCAGATATGACAAAGATATCAAGTTTTTTAGAATCCGATGAATAGTCGCTTTAAAAAAATTAAAATAAGTTTGTATTTAAGGTTAAGAAATTGGATGAGTGAATACTCTAGTCATTTTGTAATATAGTAGAAACTAGTCATTTTCCTAGTCTATTCGTATTATTTCTAGTCTGTCTTTTTATTTGCGTCGTATAAATGTAAATCTTTAGAGCGTATATTAAGTAAAAACGGTCACAAGATGTTAAAGAGAATATACGAAACGACAATGCTACTTGGCCAAAGGCTTCTTTTTAGGAATTATGAATTCCAAAAGTAAGTAAACATTCATATATATAGGTACTTATACTAGTTTTCTAAAATTGCTTTTTAAGTTATTTTTAAATTACTCGAGATCTCATTCGCTAGTCAACAATTAATAAATTACAGTTTAAAAACTAAAAAACACGCTACAAATTATTGTGGTCAAAGTTCATTACAAGACTTTTCTAACAAATCTTAACACAGCTATGATACGATGTTCCATCATGAAGTTCTAGTTCATATCTTCCGGCTCCATCATCAGATCAGTTCGACAGTAGGTACCATATTATTGTATTGTCATCAGAACTACATACAGCTGCCAATTTTCATGACGCTACGATCCTTGGAAAATGGTTAAATTAGTTACCTTAGATTTCATTACATACAGGTCGACCTAATAAAAGCGTGTTAAAAAGAAAGGTGCTTGAGAGAAGATCATAGCGACAAGTGCATTTTTTTTATTACCACGACATAATTATAATATCGCTGACGTTGACTGTAAAAATGTTTTCTGTTTTTTAATATTGTCCGATTACTATGATTACTTTTTATTAATCGACTACAAAAAGAAAGAGGTTATCAATTTATAGCGTATAATTTAATAGACATTAACGGGTAGACTTATGTTTTTTTATGTATTTCCAAATCTCAACTGTCTCTGGGCTACACAAAGGGAGTGTCATCTCCCGCTCATCCATTTCCACTTTTTTTTTAAATATGCATTGTCTGTTTATTTGTTAAATCGAACATCTAGAAAAGATACGTAAGTGCGATTGTGGGCAAGGCGCGACGAAATCATAAATAAATATAACGTAATTTTTTTATAAAAGGAATTTAAACAGTCATGTCTCAAACAAAATTCGGATTCTGATTCGGATTATATTCCAAACTAAAAGGAAGTAGGATAGACATTTGCCCAGCAGTGGGACAGCATAGATTTCGGACTCAATAGATTTTGATAACATTTTACAGAACCAAACTGAAAAATAATTTTTCAAATCAGTCCAGGTGTCTTCGAGTAATCGGAGACGTACACAAAAAAAATTGGTTGTCTGTAAAGTTGGTTTACGGACGATAGTTTAACGTGACAACATACGTCCGCGCGCGAGCTCCGATGATTGATAACTGATACTGAAGCGACGCGGAGTCGCGGACGGTCGGGCGCGGCGCACACCCGCCCGCTTCCTGACCACCGCAAGCGCGCGCGGCTGAGTCATACTTTTTCGTGCATGCAGCCGGCGTTCATCGATTTATTAGACGTTGTCACGTCAAAAAATAAATAAAAAAGATTCCGACGAATTGAGAACCTCGTCCTTTTTGAAAATCTGTTAAAAATAGGGTTGTTTAGTAGTTTTAGAAAGAATGTGAAAAGAGGATATATGATGTTATTTGGATACCGAAGCAAACGTTATACCAACCTACAGTCTGTATTTTCTTTCGTGTCTCACAGTGTAAATATCAATAGCTGCCCTGGCCTAACCAATGAAAACACATAATTTTGAATATAAAAGCTCAGATTGGTAAAAAATCCATTATCTATTTTTTAAATTAAAATAATATTCTGTAAGGGAACACAGACTTTAAAATACACAGAAACTATTATGATCTCATAACTGATTATCTCTACTGAATTTATTTAACACGAATACTTAACGATTAATTATAATATCAAAAAAAGTAAGTATGTATTGTATCTGTATCGAAATAGCAAGTTATTGTATAGTTGTAAGGTCTTATGTGTAACCTACTTATTACTGAAAGAAATTTATTAGCTAATCTAATAACATAGACTAACGAGCGTACAGTTCTGGGCCTCAATGCTAATATTTCAATTGTCAACCAATCTTGCGATAATAGTAGATGTTGTCCAATAGCATCTTCTATTTTTTTATTTAAATCTAAAGCTGCTCAAGGGCGTCGCCAAGGGGGAGGGGCAGAGGGGGCAGCTACCCCCCCTAGAGATTTAAAAAATGTAGCCAACTGCAAAGCAACCAAAGTCCTAAGGCCGTGCAATTGTACCTGTACCTACAATTCATATTTTTCTCATCCTCCATAATATTAACTTGCCCCCCTCTGGGTCATGTGCTGGCGACGCTTTTGAAGCTGCTATTACACAAAAATTTCCATTCTAGCCTATGAGATTTTACCTATAGAGAGGTTATTCTCATTGAATATAAAGTAAATGCATGGCAAATATTAGTTCTCAGCGCTTTCGAGGGTAAGACACATCCTTAAGGCCTTTTAGTATCTTAGCTTTATATATCTTGGTGTTGCACTTTCTAAACACACAGAATGGTATTGTCACTGTTCACAAGTCACGATACGCGTCTTACAGCGTTGCCCGACGTGTCGCGACTGAGGACGTGTCGGGTGATTACCTTACTTGAGGCTTGCCATTCAGAGCCGGGGAAAACCTATCTACATATAAAACATCATTGATTCTAGCGTTATAAAATAGCCGTTATGATATGACACAACTATGACTATTAAAAGTTGGCTTGCTTTGTTTTCTCTCGCTCTATCAAAAGTAAGCCAAGCAAGACAGAAAACACATATTATTATTGAAAGTCACAATTTCTTACTAATATGTAGGTTACACAAAGAAAGTGTTTGCCAATAAAAGGCAAAACAGAGCACGATGGAAGTTACAAATTTGAGTAGGCATAGGAATGTATGTAAGGACGTAATCAACGTCATTAGGTGGGGACAAATATGCAATATAAATATATATACACGAATAAAATATATCAAAATTTTCCATTGGTTTATTCGAATATTAACCGTGTACAAATAGATGTAGGATCAATGTAGAAGATAAAGATATTGCCTTTGTCGTGACACCTAATCTTAAATGAATCTAGAAATATGATAGTGTGTATTGGATTAAATTGTAGCTTGTTATACCTCATGTTTTTATATTATTTTTTATTGTTTATTAAGATCAACAAACAGTACACAACAAAGTTTAGGGTTAATACAGTAATCGTTAAGAAATATAGTTCGATGATGTACCAGCAACGTTGACCACGGATTAATTATTTATCAAATATACTTCAACAGAGTGTGAAACATGTGACAAATTACTGACCAATGCTATAATGTTGAGTCTCAGGTCTCACTCTTATAGACTGAAACTCAAAACACTAACTTAGCTAATTTTACATAAATAAATTGAATAACAAAGTAAACGAGTGATGAAAGGAAACTAATTGTTATGGTACTAGAAGGACAATGGGCAATGAATGAAGCAAAACATTTAGGAACTATAATAAGGATAAGCATCTTACAAAAGAATTTTTATTTCTATTTTTTTATTACATACAGGGTGTTGGTGTACAACTGTTCAATATTTACAAAGCACACGCAGGACTTTATGTCTATGATAAACAGAATAAGAACCTGTCAACTTAGTTACTTTTCAAAAACTTTTTTTTTATAATAATGTAGATCTACGATTGACCACCAACTCGCATCATATTAAGCGATGATGTGGCCAAGGATGGAGCTCGTCGGTCTAGAAGATATCTATGCTAAATAATTAATCTTAAATTAATAAATCTTGGAATTTTCAACGCTAGAATGAATAGATATCTTCTAGATCGACGAGCTCCATCCTCGACCACACCATCGCAGTTGGTGGTCAATTGTATCTTGCGTAAAAAAAATATATTAGTACATTTTAATATTTTTATTTTAACTCATATTACGGCCAATGAATAGTATGTTTACATTTATAGTGATTTCTCATTGAAATCAAACAATTAAATCGGATTTTTCGCGCATATTTTACATAATTTATGTGTAATTAACTAATAAATATATAAATAAATAACTAAATTTTATGACCTGACGTTTCGAACACTGCAGCGTCGTTTATTTGTTTAATTTCAATGAGTGACAATCTTGACAACCTTAGAAAACTTAGATTGTTTTAAATAAACATTCCAAATTATAAAAAACTAAAGTTTGAAAAATATGGCCAGTATGGCCAACTATAACGTATCGACAACAATGTTGAATAATATTTAGAAGTAGAAATCAGTTTTCTGTTGTTGTATGAAAAAACGCGTAATGTACTACTGACGAAAATTAACATAAGATTTATTTTTATATATTTTTGTTTGTGGTGGATATGACTTATTTTTTTGATTTGAATATACTTAAAAACAGGTTTGTTTTAGTTTATAATGTATTATTTAATAAGTTAATTAAAATAAGCAAATATTTGGCTTTCAAGATGATCTCAAAAATCTAGTCGTATATTAAGAATGATGTATATAGTGTAAATTATAAAAAAAAAAATACCTAACGCAGCGAACCAGAATACATTTTTAAAGATATTTTATATTATGGATACACAAACTAAGTATATAAATTTAACACCAACTACAATTTTGTCCAGATGCGCAGTTACAATTGAAAACAAGTAAGTATAATAATCCTGATGGCCGATCGGGCCGAAAGGTTCTCGAGGGGAGACCACGTACCGGCAAGCGCAGCGTAGGAAGACCAGCCACGAGATGGACAGATGACCTCATACAAGTGGCGGGAAGACGCTGGATGCAAGCCGCTTCCAATCGGTCTTTTTTGAAATCCATGGGGGCCTATGTTCAGCAGTGGACTTTTTATGGCTGAGATGATGATGATGATGATGATAATAATCCTACATAAGTAAAATGGGTTATATACAAGGGGTAGGGCGAATTATATAAATTATTACCGTGGAATACATAAATGAAAACACAGCCTAAAATTAGGCTTAGTTTTGGGCTCTGTTTATTTTAAGCCTCTGAAACAAAACAAGTTTTAGGTATACATATTATCTTTACTATAAAATTGTAGAAAAAATAGCTGTTCTATAAAATAAATAAATAAAATGTCCCTAAAACGACTGTTTTAGAGATATTTTAAAAATTCATTCAGTAGACATCAGAGAAGAAGAGACAAAATAATCAGAATTATCCTGTATAACTTATATCTAATACTGCCATTAATAATTACTTGTATATGTATAGGTAAACGTGAACGTGTGTGAGTGAAACTTACTATCTGTAAGAAATATAATAATATTATTTATTATTGTATTAAATTTATATACATTAAATAAGTATAAATGACAAATATAATAATACTGTCTGTCAGTGATCTATAATATTACAAACTAAATGGGAATAATTATTCAAAACAACTTGACATTTCTGTACTTTGAAAAAAATATAAAGTATACATATAAAAAATGTTCTAACGCAAAAAAACATTGAATTCAGTTGCTTAAAATAGTTAATGAAATTCGAATAAAACATACATAAATAACTAAACAAGAACTTAGTATACCTACTTACCCCATTTACTAAGAAATTATTGTACAAAATTAAAAACATTAAACTAATAAATTCTAAGAATCCTGCGTGTAAGAACTTATTTTTAAAGGTAAAACTGTGATCGTATTTTCTGTAAAATGCTAGAATTTGGATTTGGCCAAGTTTATTTGTTTATAATTTGTAAAAAAAACTATAGTGAAGCATAATATTAAGAAGCAATAAATACTTGTTCGCATATCGTGAAAAATTTGTAAAAATATAAATTTTAATGGGTTTCATACCTGTTGTATGTAGCGAGAGTTTGGAAATTAAAAAGAATAAAATCAATTAGTTGATCTTTTGTATTTACTCGTTTTTTAACCTTCGACCTAAAAAAAGGGTTGTTATAAATTTGACGTGTGTATTTGTCAATCTGTGTATTTGTGTGTCTGTTTGTAGTATCGTAACTCTCAAACAGTTGGACCGATTTTGATTAAGCAAATGTGTTTAAAATACTCTGTTACACGTGAGACGTTGGTCCAACAATTTCATAGACTTCTATAGATACCCCAAGTGTATGTACCTAGCGTGTCAACAGGAAGATAAAAACACACAGTTGACGCCCTAAGATTTATTTAATTTCAGGTAATATACACGTTTGATTCGATATTTTGTCAACTAGCGCGCGGATGCATTGAGTTGAATCGATCTCGCGCGGATGGAACATTCCATCACTAAATCTTATGTGTGACGTCACAGTCGATACCAAAAATGTGGCACGCTAAGTTTTCATATAAATAAAGTCGCATACGTCGTGTACTATGTCTGTGAACAATTCCGATCAAGACGGGTATTTCTTCGAGCTCGATTCCCTCCTGATTCCCTAGATTTCCTTCTGATTCCCTAGATTTCCTTCTGATTCATCTGGCAGATTTCCTTCGATCATAATAAAATAATATGATTTTAAAAACCTACTATAAAGGAATTCGTGGTTTGTCGGATTCCTGCGTTTGATTGTTCCTGATATTTATCATAAAATCATTGATCATTGATTTATTTATCATTTCATTTGTAGATGGAAGGAACCCTGCCAGATAAAAGAAAATTCGAGCTCGAAGAAACACCCTTACACAGAGAACATCCTAATGCAATTTTTATCGCCCTAGATAGCTAAATTAGACTTTATCAAATTTAATATTCTATTTAAAGTTATGATATTTATAATTTTATACCTATTTGATTAATTACATTGTAGTATATGCAAACTCTTTTAATTACATAAATTATAAATAGGTATCTTCCTAAATTATGTCAAGACTTAAATCTGACAGCCCTGACTCTGAGATGTCACGAAAGTGTCAGTTCTGATGACATTCGTGCATTCCTAAAATTTTGATCAAAATTTTAGTTTATTTGTTTACTATCAAAATTATTTGTTAAACGGATTAGGTACGCGTAACTCTCTTAACCGAAGCCTGCTAAGGTAAGTGTTCTATTAGCTTTAAATGAACAAAATAACCATAACCTATACTCGACTATACTATTATCCATAACCTATAGGTACTCGAAGTAAATAAATATAAATATTGGTGGATATTTTCACACAACACTATTTAGACCTCAAACTAAGCAAAGCGTGTGCTATGGGAACCAGATTACTGATAGAATACATACACCCAGGCACAGAACAAACATCCATGCTTAGCAGAAATGTTTGCCCAGACGTGCTACCGCTGAGTCATATAAAGTCCTGTCTCTATCTAAATAGCCAAAATATATCTAGTTTCATACTAATAAAGAAAGGTTTCCTTTCTATATACAGTTTTTTGAGTTTTTAGTATACATTTGGCTACCAGCCTAAATACCACACAAGGCATAAAGGAGAGTCTAAAATCTAGCAGTAGACTATTTTACAGAGTACCTACTCTTTCAGAAGTTTCCCCTAACAGTTATTTGACCCATTCTCTGTTAACAACCTCAATAAAAGTTACCCCAGGGTTGTGGTCCCTAAAAAGGATTTCTTAACAACGCTACTGATGTATCTCGTTGTAACAAAACGATATCGAAATTTAATATCTGGTGTCCTAAAGAATCCAACGCAGTGCGTTACCTCAAAGGGTATTGAGATTGCTAAGTAATAGCGTTCAAAGTACTGGATGTCAGAGTAATTTAGAACACAATTAAATACGGCAAAACCCCGGAGTCCGGTACATTCACTTACTGTTTATGTCAGTTTACAAACATTACGATGTAAAAAAAATATGAATAGAAATCTAAACCAAAAACCTAGTATTTTTTGGTTCTTGATAAGTGTGCAGTTTCAATTTCGGATTAAATTGAAACTGCACACTTATCAAGAACTTTTTGAAGTGGATGAAAGAGACGTTTAAAGATTTCGTTACATACATACACGCGAAGCTAATCGAAATCGTACAATTCGTCGTACAAATAATGGTGAAATTGCTGAATATACAGATATTTTTTTTCTCTATTTTTTGTCATTTAGCAAGAGATGCCTGTGAGGTAGTCTTTTTGTATTATTTTTTTCAGACTTTTTTTATAGATATGGAAAGAGCCAGCCTGCGAATAAAATTCTCACCACTCATCCAACATAAAAACGATTCAAAATGTTGTTTGGAAATAGTACCGGAAGTGTCTTGCATCCAAAACCTGGAAAACATATATTGGCATGAAAAATCTGACTTTATCGAGTACGCTATACCTATGACTTATAAGCTGATTATCAGAAAGCGGCAAAGTGTACAAGAAAGTTATCACAATTTGGACAAAGTTTACCATTCTTGTGTTGATTTACTATCTAATTCGTCTTCTACCTGTATCAGCTTAGGTAGAGGTGACAACACTGCGAAAATGGTCAGTGATACACTGTTATATGACACGTACAAGACTACTCTTGATAATGAAATATCTATCACTAAAAATAGCAACAATGAAACCATGATAAATTCAAACGAAGAAATTAAAGATAATTTATCAGATTGTAATATTCATATGCTTGATAAATTACTAGATCAATTATCTAGTGATTGTATTTCTGTGGATGTTGCCTCCATAAATAAAGTCGATGGTAACTACAAAAATATTTTTTTTTTATTGGAAAATACAAATTATGTGTCGTTTTGTTGATTTTTTGTTTTCTTTTTTAGCGAGTACAAGTCAATTTTTCACTAGGAATGATGATATTGCTGACAACGGTTTTGCTGATAAAATTGCTTGCAATAACAATACAAAATTATGTAAAGAAAGTCTAATTGACTGCAAAACAATAGAAGCATCTACATTTAGCAATAGATTAAACTCGTTACAAAAACTGATTGTTACTTCCGACTTTGAAGAAACAGCTAAAGAAGTATCCATGTCTAGCAATAAATTAGACTTATTACAAAAATTAGGTGTTACTTCTGGCTATGATGAAACTGTTACAGAAGTATCCACGTCTAGCAATGTAGTACAATCGTTACGAAAACTAAGTCTTACTTCTGACTATGACGAAACAGTAACAGAAATATCCACATCTAATAAAAAAGTAGACTCATTACAAAAACTAAATATTACTTCAGGTTATGAAGAAATAGTTAAAGACATATCCACCTCTAGTAATAAAGTAGACTCATTACGAAACCTAAGTATTACTTCAGGCTATGAAGAACTTGTTAAAGACATATCCACGCCTAGTAATTATGTAGACTCGTTACAAAAACTAAGTTTTAGTCTTGGTTTTGGAAAAACGTTTATATCCAGACCTAGCAATAAAGTAGACTCATTGCGAAAACTAAGTATTACTCCAATATACTCCATCAATACTGTTGATAATGTGATCGACCAGAACGTCCCTATGTTATCGCCTCACTTGACTAGTAACATCTTCTCAGAATCTCAAATTTTTACTGAGATAGCGGCGATACAAGACGTACTACTACTACGTGGTAATAATGATGACAATGTAACAAACATAAGTTTTTCAACTAGTGCAGATTATTGCCCTATAAATAAAAAATCGTTTTTTACACGTGAAAGAGAGTTACCTGAAGTAAGAGTTGCTAATTTTATGAAAAAAATGGAAACTGAGATAATGCCGCTAAAAATAATGTTGCATGATATACTGCAAAAATGTTCAACTATGGGTTTAACAATGAATGAATCTCTCCGATTGAAAGAATATTCAATCGACAATAAGCAACAGTCTCGTTATTGCACGTTTGAAAAACAACCTAAATGTAATCGTGTCGTTTACTCCTTTGTGTTGGATGGTTAAAATAATACCTAAATTGTGTGAAATAATTATGTAAATATTATTCTAATTTAAGCCGCAAAAACATTTTAATTGAAACTTAATAAAAATCTAATAAATATAAATGGTATATTCGTTATAGTTTTTGTCTTTTTAATTATAACTGACTCAGAATTAGACTTTCAGGATAATGGATAACGAAGCTATCATGGATCAGATAGTTAGAAGTCTATCGTTTGAAGTCGTTGCAGCTCCTCAAAATGTTACCAAAGTTGACAGTACATCCAAATCAACTCCTCTTAACATAAAGATCAGGGTTAGGAAAAAGCATGGGGCAGATTTGCGACATGGAGTGTTGTCCATGCCAAAAGTGGATATAAAAAAAGACTCCCGAAAAAGTCCTGAACGTGTGCGACTTGTCAGCAGTGATCAGACTATAATGAACTTCAGCGTGATAATGGAAGCAGACTTTGATAAAATACATCAAAAACAAAATACGAATATCATTTCACCAGGTAAACATGCTCTTCAAATTATAAATAACTGCGATAACAATTTCCATTAATGTTTCAACTTTGCAGATGTACAGGTTAATAATGAAGATAGTTCAAATTTAAGTTTGAACCGTAAAAAAAATAATACGCCACCAATTGTTTCCAGAAGAAATAACGACATTTTCGGGAAATGCAAGCCAGGTAAGCAATATTTAACATTACGGTACTAAATTAAGGAAGCAAAATTAAATAAATAAATAAATATTTGTGGACATTTCAACAACACCATCTAGCCCAAACTAAGCAGAGCTTGTACTATGGAACTAGATGGCTGATAGAATACATATATGCTTTTTATTTTGTAAATATATACATATGTTACATAGAAACACCTAGACACAGAACAAACATCCACGCTCATCACACAAATGTTTGCCCTAGGTGGGGATCGAACCCACGACCTACAGCACTGCAGGCAGACATACTACCAACTGAGCCACAAGGCTAGTCAAATATGTATTTCTGCTGATCCTGAATTCCAAGTTCTTTATTTGTTGAAAATGTTTCAACTATATTAGATATAATGACATTTGAATTCTTAACATCCCTTTTTTAAAGTCGTATACAAGTATGTATATTAAAACAAAATACCCGACAGCAAAAAAAACAGTTTTGCAGTATAACTTACGATTTCGTTACGTGATACGCTATTGAGAGAACGTTTTTGTGAGAAAGTATGCGTAAAATCGCTGTAAAAGATTGTAAATGCGCATTCTTAACAATAAGTACTTTACTACTTCTAGAAGTAAAATCACTTGTTTAATACAAAATAGTTCGTTGAAGGTTACGAAAAAAACCGCATTTTTGTTATTTTTACAAGATATGTATATTTATTGTTATCACAAAAAAAATTAGCCTATGACACTCAGGAAGTAAACACAAAGCTAATGACACTTCGAACATCAAAATCGATCAAGCCGTTTAGTATAGTACTGTAGGCTGTCATATAGAAACATACATAGAAACATACAATCACTCGAAAAACATAACCCTCCTTACACAGTTGCGTGAAAAGGTGATACTTGCTACAACGCAATTTGTTAGCAAATTTTGTTAATATAAATGGCAATAACATTCAATACTCAATTCTGAGCTAAACTTTCCAATATGAGCAATAGACAACAATACTTGTTGCAAAAAGTCTGTACTCGCGAGGTCTACTGTTCGTTTAACTGCTAATTTATTAGTAACATAGAAATTATGACTTTGTACAGCAAGAATTAATAAGTTTTCTACTTTTTATAGGTGGTTGTTTAGATCCGCCTTTTGGTGAAGATATTTATTCATATCAACCTACAAAGCAAAAGCTTTCGATGCCACTCAAAGATGACCCTGGGAAACTTAGGAGCAGTTCGATTTTTAAAAATAATATTTTTAAAAGGAAAAAAAAGATTTCTCATTCTGATAATGATCTTAATATACCTGACTCAATGCATAAGAATGAAGTTGAATATACGAGTAAAACTAACTTAAATGATAAAATTCCTCTAGAAGTGTCTGCGCCGTATTCTAACTCAATAATAACATACCCACATCCTTCAGACTCTGAACTTCATAGATCAGAAGAAAAAAAAACAAATCGTGAGGAAGATCAATCGTACAGAAAAAGGTATTCTAGTGGCCAAATGTCAAAAACTTCAAGTAAAGACGATGGTAGCTATTTTGTGATACCAAAAAAGTCGAAAAATTTGTCTATTCAAAATGATTTAAGTAAAATGCAAAAAAACAACTCAATATTAGAGGAAAATAAAAATATTTTAACGTCTAATCTTGAAAAGTTCGATGCTAACAAAACAGATGAATCAAAACTAATTTGTCAAACTCATAATTTTTTACCAACTCCATTAGTAGCTCCAAGTAGCTCAATAGTAAATTCAAAACTGAACAATCCAAAATCGAGCAACAATGATATGTTCGGCAACGTTCAGGAAGTAAAGAACCAAGAAAAAATAAAAAGTGATGATAAGACAGAAATAATAACAGCACATGACAACCACAATCTAACCATGGAACAAAAAGGTATAATATTATCTGAATCAGAAACACGAAATTACTCACATGCAGGTTTAAAAACTGAACAAACTGTGCTAAAAGAAAATAAAATACAACTGCAAAAATGCATTGAATCTTTAGACATAAAAGAATGTACTTCTGTACTGGATGAAAATAGACATAGCAACAGTTCTCTTAGTGAAAATCAGTATATTAACGATGAACATAACATACAAAAGCTTAAGAACTGTGAACTTGGTAAAATACAAAATATATCGTCAATAAATGAAAATTTCAATAATACTGACAAATACAATGACGAAAATAGTCAACATATTTTAAGTGACGAAATAAATCCTAACAGTCACCCATTATTACCTGAATCTAGAGAAAAGTCTCTCTTAGATGTAATTAATAATGTCGCCGACCAAATACAACTAAATACAACGAAAGAACAAAATTTTACAATGGAAGAAAATTACCAAAATATTAGGTCATCAGATTTAAAGAAAATTTGGGAGAATAATACGGCTGAACTTATTTCTAAAGCTGATGTAATTACCACAAAAAACATAAAACAAAACGTGCAATCAGATGAAGATAATTATGAGAACCAAGGCTTACATAAAATTATTCCTGGAATAGATTCAAATACCAATTCAATTACAGCGCCTTGTACGCCAATTATTAAAAATAGTATAGAAAATGTGAATCGGGTCAATAATTTTAATGATAGTAATACTACTCCCCTTAGAGCCAGTAATGAAATCCTACGAGAAAAATTCACTAAAACCGAAAACTATGTCGAAAACGATAGTCTGAAAACGTACATCGATGAAGACACGAAACAAGATAGATTTATTGAAAATATTAAAACAAAACAATTATCAAATGACAATATTCAACGTTCGAAATCTGGTAATTTAGACTCAATTGAGCAGAACACCAACAATCAATTAAATAAGTATGAGGGCGTACACAATCACGAATATATCGCTAAACTTGATGACTTAAATAATACTATACATCCTATTGATACATCGAATAAAAATAAAAGTTTTATTGATAAAATAGAAGAGATTTTTCCTACAGTCACAAATCTTGCTGAAGATGATAATATTACTGTTAACGGTTTATATCAATTTAAAAGGAAATTAAGTGTTAGTGCTCAATCGATAATAGGGAGTGGAAATTCGACATATATAGCAGCTAATATATCAGATAAACAGGATAGTAAATATGTGAAAATGAATTCAAGCACTGACCTCGCTCAAGCAATGACATCACAGAGTAAAAAAGAAGACATTCTTAATGAGGTAATTTTAAAACAAACACAATCTGAAACGACAAACGATACTAATGAAATAACTTTTGGATCGAAGATGACAGATCAAAGTGATCAGAACCACTTCCCAGAGAAGATGATAGATCAAAGTGATCAGAACCACTTCCCAGAAAAGATGATAGATCAAAGTGATCAGAACTACTTTCCAGAGAAGATGATTGATAGAAGTGATCAGAACTACTTCCCAGAGAAGATGATAGGCCAAAGCGATCAGAACCACTTCGCAGAGAAAATTATAGATCAAAGTGATCAGAATTACTTACCAGAGAAAATGATTGATAGAAGTGATCAGAACTACTTCCCAGAGAAGATGATAGACCAAAGTGATCAGAACCACTTCCCAGAGAAGATAATAGATCAAAGTGATCAGAACTACTTACAAGAGAAGATGATTGATAGAAGTGATCAGAACTACTTCCCAGAGAAGATGATAGACCAAAGCGATCAGAACCACTTCCCAGAAAAGTTAACTAAAACACCTATTGTTTTGCAACCTACTTCTATTCTCCGACCAGATACAAGTCCTTGGAAAATAGACATAGCATTACAGTCTTATGTAAATGAAAATAATGAAAGAATCATCAAAAGTTTTGACAGTAAAAATACTCCTGAAAAACATCTAAATGAAGCTTTTTTAGTAGCTAGATGCAGTTTTGGAAATGAATCCAACGAAATAAAAATTCCTATCGATCAAGATAATGACTTGAGTGTTAGGGTTGTACCTGTTAAATCTTTACAGCCAACCCTGCTAGAATTCAAAGGCGAAACCGTTTCTGCTGAAAAATTAGGACAAAAGAGAATCAAAAGAGCTGTATCTAACTCTCAGCAACAAACTCAAGCAGATATATATGAATGTAATAACGTATCTGACAATTATGGAAGGAATAACAAGAAAAGCGATGTAACGGGTAAGATTCACAGATCAAAATAATATTATTATATTTCTATTCATGTTGAGATTGAGATATGGATTCCAATATTCTGTGAAACATCAAGACCCTTTATCTCGAAAAGAAGTGAAGTAATAAGACAAGGATGCGTAAATAATTTTATAAAATACAAGTGAACGACCGTTACTGGCAAACTTGTGACAGGACGGCATTACAAAGAGCATCCTTAGCAAGGGCGTCGCCAAGGGGGGGCAGAGGGGGCAGCTGCCCCCCCCCCCCCCCTAGAGATTTAAAAAATGTAGTCAACTGCAAAGCAACCAAAGTCCTAAGGCCGTGCAATTGTACCTGTACCTACAATTAATATTTTTCTCATCCTCCATAATATTAACTTGCCCCCCCCCCCTGGGCCATGGGCTGGTGACGCCCTTGATCCTTAGATTCATTCTTCAGCACGCCACGTCTAGCTGATACAGGGATGTTAAACATTTTTGTAAAAATAATTACTATTATTTTTTCTATTATAGCACAACAAAAGCATAGTAGTCAAATGTGGACAAGTAGAGGAGTGTACTTCTTGTCCACATTTGACCCAATTTCGAGCTTGGATGTTCTACGATTTAGGCTGTAGGTTATCAGTCAGCCAGTCACTCTTTTTTACTTATTATTAATACACTCCGGAGAAAGCAATTTTTAAATATATTACACATTCATTCAAACAAAAACATTTTCATCTTACTATAGCTCGTAAAGTTAGGTTTCCAAGGCTAATACTGGCGTGGAAAAGTTCATTTTGCTCCCTAGGGTGGAAAGTAATTTCAAAATTCGAACACGATGGAGCTCTACATTTTCTCAATATTTCTAACCTTTTTGTACAATACCTTCACAAAATGAAAACAAATAGTAAATTTTATATCAAAATAACTTAGAAATTTTGTGCACTTACTCGTACGTAAAATGAAATGTAAATAAAAATGTACAATTTCTTAGCATTTTTTTGAATTTTTACAACCATTTACACGAAAAATATATTATTATTAATTTATTGTGTATTAATCAAAACGGCACAATGCGCCGATTACATCAGTTACTTAAATTATAATAAAATGGAATAAAAATTAATGTAACAATAATGTCAGATTCTAACAAATATGTCAGATAAGAATGTGTGATATTACCTATGCGAGTTGTGCCAAGTGTAATAGAAGAAAAAATAATAATTTAAAAAACCTTTGTACTATGTAATTTTCATTTTCGTACATTTTGTTGAAAATAATGCTTAAAATTAATGAAATGGATACATGAAAGTGAATTCATATGATTATAATGTAAGTTTAGGACCAGTAAAGTTGCATATAATGCCAAGCAGATTTTTATACTCGAGAAAATAGGTGAACTAAACAATTTCCTCGCTACGTTACGATGAAAAACATTGTATTGCACTCGGCTGTAAAGTTATTTTATCTCGTGTCTTCTTGAACCCATCGCCACGCTCAGGATTCTACACTAGAACCACTCGCTGCGCTCGTGGTTCAAACCTAGAATCCTTCGCTTGCTCTGGATCCAACTGTCAGACACTCGAACGTAAAATACAACTTTCCAGCCTAGTTACAATAAATAACTATTCTCACGTTACCCACTGCGCTCGCCAACCCGCATGCCAAGCGTGGCGAGTAATGGCAAAACCCCCTATGATGATCAACGAAAAAACCAGGCCCCCAGTCCCCGGCAGCTCCGCTATTCCGGGCTACGGTAGCGGTCCCGGTCACGGCGGAGCAAGGGGTGCTAAGAATCTCCGGAAGAGATCCGGCTACCACCCCCTGCATAAACGACGACTGGCCCTGGTAACACACAATATTCGCACGATGAGGACAGACGAGAAGCTAGCTGAGCTGGAAGAAGAAATGAGTAGGTTACATTGGGATATCCTAGGGTTATCAGAAGTCCGACGAGAGGGTGAGGACACGATAATCCTGAAATCCGGTAACCTACTATACTACCGGGAGGGCGACCAACAGTCCCAAGGTGGTGTCGGGTTTCTCGTCCACAAGTTAGTACAGTTTCAGATTCAGCAATAGACGGAAAACATACAGCTCCTGATGAAACAAACAAAACAGACACAAACATAAATGAAGCAATCATGAATGGAGAATTACGCAACACCCTCAACTTAATATATGAGGAAGAATTAATACCACTACAAGACATGATTAAAGGCATACGAGAAGATATTGATACGTTGGTTGCCTACCAAATGAAATTAAGAGTACAAAATTATGCTGCCAATCGAGCCAAACAACTAAAAATGTGGCATACTAATAAAAAATGTTCTTGCCTCAGAAGGCTGTAAATAAATAAATTTATCAAGGCTATGACATTGACAACGCATATGAATTTATATCCTTCATTAAATGCAATAAAAGATTACAATATATTAAACTGGGTTATATTATCCATTGCAGTCGTGCACTTCATTTATCTTTAAAAGTGGCGTGGTAAATGTAATAAATTTGTTTATTTCTGTTAATATCAAATTATACTGCAGCTACAGGGCTGACTAGATTTTATAGCAGAGAATATCTACTACTGTCCTGCTAACATCTAAAATGTATTAGTATTGTATGAGTTATAAAATCTTTGAGTATCAATACTCAAAGGCTATTAATACAAATTATACATTTCTAACTTTATGTACATAGAAATTTCTATCAATTTGCAACCTAATGATCCGGTTCTATATCAGTTCATGTTTATGTATATGTTATACTTGTATCCTTGTTTATACGTTTATGTATATTCTAAAATTGGTCCACAATTAACGTGAATCCGTGAACAAAATAAAAAAAAACATTCTAAATCAGAACCTGCTCCTTTTTGAAGTCGGTTAAAAGTAGAAATGGTACAAAATGCAGCGCTCAAATCACGCACAGTGCGACGTCAGATGGCAAGGTCAAAAAAGTTTCCTGGTCATAAATTCGGCACGATTGCCACGTCACTCAGTACTTAGTACAGATATTATAATTGATTTTTAATGCTTTCCATACAGATAAAAACCAGTATCGATAATTTCAAAAGTAGTTGAATACGCATTCAGCAATATTTTAAGACTTTATTTACAACCGGAAATCTTTTTAAAAGACTTAATCATTCTAAAAACTTAAAACTTAAAAACTTACATTTATTTGTAAAAAAGCGATTATTTTTTTCTACTGAAAATGGAGTTTTTTGTGGATTTGCCTACATAATTAAAAATTCAAGCTTGCCTAGTGAGGAAAATATATCAGTATCAGTGTATCTTAGCAGATTAGTGAAGAACAATATTGTAAGTCTATTGATATCTTGGCAATAAAGACTTTAAACTACCACCGCTTTGAGTTAGTGTTGCTCAAACTACCACTACTATTTTCTCATTGGAATGCCCAACATCTGTCTGTATATACAACGATTTTGGTCCACATTCCTTATGTGTACTGCACAGCCAGATTAAATGACACGTGGGTTCCTGATGTTCTGAACAGAGTTTTAATTGGGTCAAACGCCAGTCTTACCGCATGCAAAGTTATCGTAAAAACTCAATGAGGTAATCCTATGATTTCTCAGTTATATTTTTCAGAAATATTTTTCCTTAGTTAAAGAGCTCTGAGGTTCCAAATTAATACCGAAAGAACCTATTACGTGTTTTGACTGTCTCTACGTTATAACCTCACTTAAGGTGACACGATCTTCAAACAAAATTATTTTTACCAATTAAAGTCGAAAACAGTATCACAGTTTTACAATGAAGGAATTTTGTATAAATAATAAATAAATAATAAATATTTGTGGACATTTCACACAACACCATCTAGCCCAAACTAAGCAAAGCTTGTACTATGGAACTAGATGGCTGATAGAATACATATTTATATGCTTCTTTTTTTGTAAATATATACATATAGCTTTAATATCGGCCTTTATTGGTGGTAAATCATATTATTCAAATATATTTATATCGAAAAGTATTTAATTTGCATTTTTGCTCTAAATTTCAATTTCTTTCTTCAATAGACATGATTTACTGCCAATAAAGATCAATTTAAAGCTAACTATATTTACTTCATTGTAAAACTTATACTCTTTTCGACCATAATAAAAAAATACTTTTGTATGGAAGTCGTAATATCTTAAAAAAACTTTACTGTACTATTAAGCAAGGTAACAAAGACTGTTTATATCCTAAAAAGATTTTCTCACTACAGGAGGTCCGAAAAGCCTCTACTATAATGGATTTAATGGGATATTGGCCACTTATGTCGCTTTTATGTTACTGCATAAAATTAAGTAGATAATAATAGTAAATAATCAGCTTTGTGAGCCGAGCTCTTGGAAAATTTTGTTTATCTACCACAGTTTTTCGTGGCAAGTCATGATTTTAATGGTATTTTATCATGATATCTAACAGTTTTAGCGAAAAATATAATAAAAATTCACAAAAAATGTGATAACAAAATTGTGATGATATAATGATAAGAAAGTGACAATTTATTATTATGTAATATTTCGGGCTTTGAACTAAGGTATGCTACAAAATCACGCCAATCTGATGATAGTCTTGTGTGAAACAATAAATATCTGGAATATAGCTATAATAATACCATAGATTGAAAAAAACTACGAACATTGTTTCTTAAGAACATTTTCCAAAAGGGTCAATGACCTCTGACCTACAACGTCTTAAATGTTTACACATTTATCGCTACATTTGGAAAATGGGACTAACGATAGATAGAACAAAACTATAAGGGTAACGTGTAATACCTACATAACCCTGAAAACCTGTTTTTTTTCAGACGTCTGTGGAAGACGAGTGCAATGACAGCATCGATAAAATTGCATACATTAGTTTAGTAGTTAACCTTAGCTGTGCCTTAATAGCCCTGCCAGTGAGTGCTACCATCAAGATCGTCGGGAAAAAGAACCTCCTCCTCATTATTTTTGTTCTAATTGGTAAATTCTGTATACTGATCAATTTTATTACGGAAGATATATTGTTTGCTGTTCTACTGTCTTCGTTTCCCGTGTTAGCGCTTACTATCGGACCAGTAAACGCTTCGACTGTGGAAATCTTTCCTACACATTTAAGATCCGTAAATTATGGAATTCTACGAGTATTGTAAATGAGAAGTAAGTAGCTAAGAAGTAAGTAGCTAAGTATATATTGGAAAGTGTTCAAAATTATTTACACAGAATTGGCTTGAGTTTGAGAATAGAATTAATAGATTACTTCTAGATCGACACGCTCTGTCCTCGGCCACACCGTTGCTTACATCTAACCCAAATTAAGCAAAGCACTATGGGAACTAGATAGGTGATAGGAAACGTTAGAAACTTTTGGTCCTGGGTGAGAATCGAACCGATGACCTACTGCATAGAAGGCAGACATACTACCAACTAAACTGCGAGGCCAATTAAATTTCATTATTTACACCCTAAAAGTTGAAAGTTAAAATTTGAAGAAGAAAACAGTAGCAATATAGAATCCTATTTATGATTTGAAACAAAAAAGAAAACCATTGGAATCGTATAACGTTTAGGGGTAGAGACCAAATTTATCCCGTTGTTGTTGAATTGAAAAATGCGTAATATACTGTCGGAGTTAGCAGTCTCAACGGTTTTCTTAATCTGTTCAGCCCCGGATCTAGGGGCGGCAAACCGGGGCACCCGCCCCGGGTGGCATTTTCAGGGGGCGCAAAAATCATACTTAATATGATTAAAAATAAAATTACTTGCTCCACAAAGCGCCTAGAATACGAAAGCTTGGTTGACTCACCGTTAACTTTTAAGAAAAAGGCGCGACATAGATAATTATATTAAGTTTTTTAAGTAAGTTATTTTAAGCGTTGGAGAGAGGGGCGCCACCGTCAAGTTTCTTTCTGCCCCGGTTCGAAAATATCGTAGATCCGGGGCTGAATCTGTTGAATTGTGATCTAATAACAAGCAGCCTAGTCTTATACAATAAACCAACAATTAAGTACAGAGGCATACGTCCACTCTTATAATCACGCCTATTTTCCCTTGCGAGGTAGGCAGATCATCAAAGACCAATAATGCCGTTTGACGCTACATTTCACCGTGATTAGAGGGTTATAATAATAATAATATATCTACACCTTATAAAGAAACTTAAAAATAAACAATATTATAATTAACAGTAGTACAAGGGGCGGCCTTATCGCCTTAAGCGATTTCTTCCATGCAACCTTTGGATGGACAGAAACTAACAGTAATATAATAAGGACGGTGGTGTATATACTTATGTTACATATACTTACCTAAATAAGTAAAATATACAAACTAATACAATACTTAAATACAATAATATATATATACTATACATACCTAAATACATATCAATATAAATAATATACATAAATATATAACTATACCAATCAACATATAGATAGATAATGATTATATACTAAGTTCTTGAATATATCAACCGATTTAGCCTGCCGTATCGTAACCGGCAAAGCGTTCCACAGTAGAACAGCTTGAGCAGTGAAGGATTTGTTGTAGGAGAGGTTGGAATGGGATGAGGTATGGAGAGTGAGCTAGAGGGCGCGGGAAGAACGTAGAGTACTGGAGTGGCCTTGGATGAACTCAGATCGTTTCTTCAAGTATACTATGTGGGTTATATGGAGGGGAAAGGATATTAGAGGGCTGGCTTGCAGTAACAGGGGATCAGTCAGTTTTCATATACTCCAACTATATCCAATCTTATTAAATCTAGGATATGATAATGACTATCCTATCCTATAACTTCCTTATAAAAATATCCTTTCCTTCACAACGAACCCTATAACCACATTCAAATGTGGCCTTAAACCGCCTCAAGGCCTTCAAAGCTCTGCTTAACCTGTAAGGGAATATATGTAGGCAGGCATGGCGTGATTATATATCTGGTATGAAATGTGGTTTATATCTTCAAAAATGTATAAATGCGCGCGAACTCCATTCGTATATACGCTCTTAAAATTATAATAATAACTCTCTTTTTGAAACCTCGTAAAATATACCAGCGAAATGCGGAAAAAATCTGCTAATATCTCTGCAAAATGAAGCATGCAAGTTATAAGGAAAATTCCGCATCCGCCTGTTTGTAACTAGTTATTGAGGTAAGTAACCTTTGTAAGCGTCTACGTAAACGAGCTACTTTTGGTTTCCTCCTAAGTATGTACTGCATTCGAATAGTTTAGTTTTATATTATTTCATCATCAACATCATCTCAGCCATAAGAAGTCACAGCTGGACATAGGAGAAGAAATCCATGGAGGAGGCTCCATGGATTTCTAAAAAATGCGATTGCTTGCGTCCAGCGTCTTTCCGCCACTTGTATGAGGTCATTCGTCTATCTCGTGGCTGGTCTTCCTACGCTGCGCTTACGGGTGCGTGGTTTCCACTCGAGACCTTTTCGGTCTTATACTTGGATATACTATTTAATTAACCGGGAAAAAACTCACGATATTAGTCTGTCTTAATGTAAATAAAAAATCACGGAAGTTTGATTATGTACAGTGATTTTATTTTTGCTCACTACAGCCAAAAGCAGAGTTATGATTTCAGCCGGTTTGTATGTTTGTTGAACTGTTCCATCATAACTTCTAAAATACATCATTATTCGACAAATTAGGTATCGTTAGAAATGTCTACATCGTCCGCTGGCTATGTGATGTTAAATACTAAATTATACGTAGTTCTAGACGACAAATTGCAAGGTGCCGTATTGCGGATCTCAAGTTCCAGTCCTAGTTGTACTATCCATACTAATGGGATAAACCGGTGCTAATTTTACCATTAGTAGTAGTATTGGTCAATTTGGTCCGTAGATTATGTAAGCCTCAGTCTCTTTCTGTGATTTTTTTCCTGTACCGAAAATTAAAGTTTCCTTTAATGGATTATGAATAAAACGTTTAAGCGTGCTAGCATCTAATGCAAGTATTGAATAATTTAACGCCCTTTTAATGATGTTTTATTCTACGGTGCGTACTCGCCGGCATAGTAACTATGTGTATCTTATCAGCATTATTTTGTTTGTCTCAATCAATGACTTTCCATCACGTGGACGTAAAGTCTAAAAAATTCTCGTCATACTCATATACCAACAATGACGAACTGAAATATTTTGATATAAAGACTATGTCGCCGCGCTTAAGCCTAATTTAGATCAATCTAAATGATGTATAATGATGTTTGATGTATGATGATGATGGTAAATTGTAGCCTATGTATACCCAGGATCTCTGCTATATCTGAAGCAAATTTCATAACAATCAGTTCAACTGCTTAATCGTGACAACATAACAAACAGACAGATAAACAGAGTTACTTTCATGTAGTATTATTATGTGTTTTGTTTACGCTTTTATAATATAACGATTAGGATTAGTCAGGATGTCGGTATCTACATTGAGCACTATTAATATTAACGGGATATTTACCGTGGTTCGCGTTAATTTAATGTTAATTTAATAATAGTGCTTTCATGAATGACCGTGACAGTTTAAAAAAGTTATCTACATTGAGCTATCAGAATACAACACAACGAAAGGTTTATGTATACATAAACCTAGATTAACATTTATATAACCTATATTATAGATTTTCATTCCTAAGAGTTTCTAATATGCAATTTGCGCTTTGCTAATACTATTATAATGCTAAGAGTTTACTCTAGTCTTATCTATTACCATAAAATTTACAATTGCTTTCTAATCTAATCTGTTCGAGGTAGGATGGGAATAAATAAATATTTGTGGACATTTCACACAACACCATCTAGCCCAAACTAAGCAAAGCTTGTACTATGGAACTAGATGGCTGATAGAATGCATATATATCCTTCTTTTTTTTGTAAATATTTATATGATACATAGAAACACCCGGCGCCAGACACAGAACAAACATCCATGCTCATCACACAACATGTTTGCCCTGGGTGGGGATCGAACTCACGACCTACAGCTCGGCAAGCAGACATACTATTAGCCCATTTCAATTTGGTCCAGTTCTTGAGAAGTCGGTTGCTTCAGTTTTTTAAACTATAATTATACATATTTATGTAAGTGTTGTTGGAAATACTCGGTGCTTACTGTGATTACAAAAACCATCTTACTTATAACTGCTGAATAAGCGCATTTTAGTTAAGCAGTTTTTTTATTCCGTTTTCGCACGTGACATTTGCCGTCTGACAGAAACTTATAAGTCCTTACCAATTCAGTGAATAAGATTTTAACACGCGTTTACTTATATGTAAGACGGTAAGATTTTAAAATCATACATGTAATTACTTGTATTCTGGGGGGTTGTCACAATCCTTATAACAACCTTAGTTCAAGATTACGTTGTCCTTTGTCTTGCTCACTTATCTGTAGAAAGAGCGAGACAAAAATAAAAGTAATATTGTATTAAGACTGTGAACGCTTGTGGCAGGAACATTGAACATTTAATTAAATGATTGAGTGAGCGAAGTGAGCAAAAGTCTCTGCATCAATTATCAAGATTTTCGTTCTCCTCTCACACACATCAAGGATCTCAATTTTATAGATATTTTCATCGTTGGAGATTTTTGATCAATGGAGTATTTCTCCCAAAAAAGGGAAAAGTTTGCTGCGGCGCCATTAACCGACCGATTTTAGTAATATTTGCGTTTGGTATTTAATTCGAAACAGGAATTTTAAATGAGTAAAACTGGTCAAGAGGTTATCGAGATAAACGGTCATGAAATCTCGGTTGAAAAGAGAAGAATTTTTCTGCGAGGCGATTTGTCGGCCGATTTCAATAATATTTGACAAAAAGATTCGATACAGAATTCTAAACAAGAATTCCGAATATGAGCAGTAGAACTCGCGAGCACAGGCTTTTTTGCAACAAGTAATTTTGCAAAAATTTGTGTTCACGAAGTTTTCTGTTCGTAGAAATGCTAGTATTAGTAGTAGAATTACAAATCATGTCCCAGTTTTGCAAATAATTTACCTATACGTATACCTATAGCAAGCGTTGTCTAAAATTAACCATATACAAAGTAGGTTCAGCCTAAGCCATTGGATATAGAGGCTGGAAACTTGGAGAGTATACATAATATTATCCCAGGAAAATAGATAATAGTTCCCGTACAATTACGAGTGAAACCGCGGGGTGCAGATAGTAAGAAGTTCTCAATGTAACTATTATTTAAAAAAAACCGGACAAGTGCGAGTCAGACTCGCCCACTGATGGTTCCGTACAAACTAGTAGATAAAAAGAGGAAATTATACTATATTTTTTTTATATTTTCCTTCATAAACCGAAAAATATACATCGTAAAATATTTAAAAACCTATTTTAGCTTGTTGTAATGAAGCTCTTTCATATGATACCTGATACAGTTTAAAATTTGGACCCTCCTTCCTTGCATAAAGACCCTATTTTTTGTAATTAAATAAAAAATGTACAGTTTTCGGATTTTTTCCTTTGTATACTATTATTTCACGCAATTTATATGTAAATCTTACTCACCTATAGGTACGTGCACAGAAACAAACGACTACTCATAATAAATTGAGGCCATGAGAGCCAGAGAGGCCTAACTACTCAAACAAATTAAATAATGCTATAACTAATTTTAGGCCATTCTGGCGCTACGATTTTATCATTTACACCAGTTTTATCAAATAAAATCAGTATTGAAAAAATTACAGTTAGGCCGCTTTGGCTTTCATGGCCTCAATTATACTATCTCTATAAAGTTTCACTGCATAAGATAAATGAAATTCACTGCAAAATAAAATTCAAAACACTCTAAAAATAACACATTGTAGGAATTTTCAAGGTTAGTTACTTACACCATTGCTTATTATATAATAGTTGGTGGCTAAAATTAGCTAATTCTTAGGTAGGTACTTACACTTTAAAAACTCTTCAAACTAGTTTGAGAAAACCTTTCAATTAATTCACGGTAAAAGTCATATTACTAATATATCACAATACAGAATCAGAATCTATG
Source organism: Lycia hirtaria (assembly GCA_947563715.1). Taxonomy (NCBI): domain Eukaryota; kingdom Metazoa; phylum Arthropoda; class Insecta; order Lepidoptera; family Geometridae; genus Lycia; species Lycia hirtaria. The sequence continues at coordinate 41,053,371 of OX387378.1, forward strand.
AATTTTTAGGTTAGCTTTTTTCGTAAGCAACTGTGTAGGACTTTTTAATTACATATAATTAAAAAGTCCTACACAGTTGCTTGCCATCTTAGTAGTATTGATTATATCCCTCAAATAAACTACATATTATATAGCTTGGAAAACCCGCGCAGTTGCACTCTAGTATAAACGCCAAACGGACGTTTTCCGTAATCGGCATTTACGAAAACAAAAATCGCGCATGACTCCCACTTTATGTGCTTCGTAAACGTTACCTAGTCTAGTTAACCCATTTTATGACTGATATAATAAAATGATTGTAAACTTTAACGTCATGATTATATCTTAGTATTAATTAATGATACCCACTGATAATGTCACGCATATACGATAATGTGTACTGAAAAATAATATTATAACAAAAGCGATGCGGTTAACACACGACGTAGCTCGAAAAACTCGGTCGATTTATTATAAAAATAAAATAATTAGTGTTTGAAAATAAAGTTCAAAGTGTTTTATTTCGAATGTGATCGGGAATAATGGAAGAAGAAAGAGTAGTTACTGTAGCGGAGAAGGTGGATATAGATGAAAAAACGGCGGTGGACTTGGATCACGCTTTAGCCGTAGCAGGTTAGTTTCATTTGGCTTTCTAATTCTTCGGTTAGTGAATACATGACATCATAGGGTTATAGTTAGAATAAAACCTGTTTTCAAACTTGCTTGTTTCTTTGTCGGAATAACTTAAAGCAAGAAGGAATTATGACAATGAAATTTTTTAACAAATTAGGTATGCCTATTAATTCTGATAGCAATTTATGGGTACGTGCCTTATTTAAAGTAGATTAAAATTTTGTATCATGTTGCCATGGCCTTCTTTTCCACGCTGAACTGGGAGAAAAGAAGAACAGAATGTACCTACTCGTATCAGCTGCTCCTCTTCCCGGCAATACTGTAAAAGTCAGTTAAGGGATTTAAGGGAAATTGACATTTATCTAGTTCTAGACGATAGGCTAAACTTGCAGGGGTTGCCCCCTGCAAGTCAATATAAGTCAATTACAATAATTAATCACTCAGTACGATAATATAATCCAACTAAATATAATATAATCGGACATGAGCGTGCGATAAGTGGCAAAAAACTTGGACATAAAAAATGACTGAACTGATTTTGATGAATAGAATACTCTGACTTAATAACTGAACGTAGGTACTACAATTGTAACTAAATTAGTACTTATTTTAAATCATGTATTAATAATAATTGCACCTAATTTAATTTGATTTTGTAGCGATGACTTGTAATTTAACAAATTATTAATAAAATATGTCTATGTCTACTCTTGATCAAATCTTTTTTCAAACAAAACTATGTACCTAGATAAAAAAATCAGTTACCCATTTGAGAACTACGACGCCACAGACAGACATACAAATATGGACAATCTTTTTGGAAATCAATGGATACCTATGTCTAACAGTGGACTCCTTGTGACTAAGATGATGAATATTGGTTAGATTTTATTATACTAATTTAAGCAGATATTATACTTATTTATTTTGTGGTGTTTGATCGTCCCATAGGATCTTAATTGTTAGATACCAATGACACATCCAAGCATCGTTATGACCATATGGCGGAAATGTGGTTATTTTTAACACGCTTTTATTAAAGCACTATTATTATTAACGGGATATTTACCGTGGTTCGTTTTAATTTTGAGCTCCCGTTAAAACATGAATGATCGTGATAGTTTAAAAACGCTTTTATTAGCTACACCTGTATGCATGATTGTTTGTTTGTTTGTAACCGACTCCTTTGGACTTGATTTTGACCTACATCAAAAGTATAAACGCTCAGATTTCATTCAAACTTATCGACTGATGACAATATAATAATTAGTTAAGATTAAACGTGTTTTTGTTTAGATTTTTAAACTATTATTATTTACATAGAGTTCAAGACAAATGAATAAGTCATACACAAGTAAAACTCTATATTCGAGTTTCAGATATATTAAATTGATATTTGACAAAAGCGTTTCATTTGCATTTAGAGCCTGTTTACGATTTATAGTACCCATCAAAAACATAACATGTACAAAAAGCCAAGTCTCACAACGCAGCTCTTCTACCACAAAAAGTTGTGAGATCTTGTGTAAAACCAAGTCGGCTATTAAATTAAGTACTATCTATGGGAGCATTTATCCAACCAGTTTGTACGAAATTATGACCTCATTAGTTAACTAACAACGTTTGTAGTAACCGTAACGATATTAAACATCTTTATTTATTTAATAATTAGAATGACATTTACTTACGGAATCAGGTATCAAAATGTACTGGGTTACTGTTAATCTCTTCTGTAATTTTATTTATTTATTTATGCATATACATACATGTACATTGGTGCTTATTTCTAAACCACAATTAAATACACATATGTATCCCGTGAATTGGGGCGTAGCATTTATTATGACGGTTAAACATTTGGCTAAGTAGGTAAGTATTTATACAGTCCTATTATGTTGTGTATTATGTTTTATACATGATGTATCAGAAGCATCGTATGTCTATATATTTTTAAGTCTACTAGCTGCATATTCCTCGTGTGTGTTGTTTTCACTTATGTCTTTATCGAAAATCGGCAAAAAAGTGCACCTTTTTAACCCCCGATCCAAAAACAGGGATTATAAGTTTGACGTGTGTATCTGTACGAGTATATCTGTCTATGGCATCGTAGCTTTCCAACAGATGGACCGATTTTGTACTAGTTTTTTTGTTTCAAAGAGGATTTCATCAAAAGTGTTCTTACTCGTATTTCATCAAAATCGATTAAGCCGTTTTGTTGTCGTGGGTTTTCTAAACTTATACTTATTTATTTTACTAGTTTTATTCTTATTGTTGTGTCATCTAACATGTGTCCTTCAAACGCTTCATTGCCATCCTTTCATGGTAGACTTGCCATCAGCTCGAACTAAGCGTTTTGCTTCTACCATCTTAATGCGAACCGCTCGGGAATGGAATGCCTTGCCGCTGTCCTTGTTTCCTGAAATCTATAACCCGGGTGTCTTAAAGTCTAGAGTAAATAAGTAACATCTAGGTCTATGTGCTTCGCTTTCCTCAATCGTTCTGGTGATCAGACGTAGAGCTATTTTACTCGTATTTGTAAAAAATGCTACTGTTGTATCTATTCTGTCAAAATAAATGTTTCTTTCAATCTTATAAACCTGAATAGGGTCTTAAATGAAGATGAATGCAATCGTAACTTATTTCTTTCTTCTTCAATTTATTCTATTTTTTTCTTCCACCAGGTATCGGCAAGTACAACATAAAGTACAGCCTGGTGCTCGCTCTGTTCCTGATAGCAGCTATCGTAGAGCCTGTAGGATACTCCTTCGTTCTTCCAGCTGCAATGTGCGACCTGGATATGAGTGACTCTACGAGAGGGTTCATCGCTTCTGTTCCCTATATAGGTAAGTCATCTTGTGCGACTTCAGAAAAGGAAACTCTTTTTTTTATTTAAAAATTTGAGCTCCACAGACTCCAAGGTCCGTGCCTTTTATAAGCTAACACATTTTATTTTTTAACTAAGTTGACTTTTTTTTTAAACTAGCATACAAGAGGAGAAGGAAGAGGAGACTCTTATTTCGTGACTGTTTTTATTCGACTGCCCAAGGAGGGTCATCTTTTTTGAGTATGTACATATGTTTCTGTACTACCTCCTACAGTATAAACGGCTTGACAAATTTTGATATACGAGATGTCATTACATTTGTCTTCATTCCCTGTCATAGGTTATATTTTTTGTAATAATAATATATTTCTCACAAACATAAAAACATAAAACATATAAAATAATCTTTTTCGTAAGCTCCAACGCAATTTTACCTAGCAGATAAGTGGTTTAACAAAATTATTGAAAGAATCTTCATTCATTTCATAAATTATATATTAGCTTTGTGCATGCTTTTGCGCAAAAACGTACAATGTACATAATTATCATGCACAACGTAAGTGTTACAGTGCACTACGAAAGTAACTATCTTACGCAGTCGGGTATTATGTTTTTCTATTAACATAGATACTTATTATGTAAATTTTCAGCTAAGGGGCTCAAGCCCCCTCCCCCCGATCATCTTAGTTTTCCCATGACAAATCTTAAATTAGGTAAATATGATAATAGATATTCTAATTACTTAAATATTTTTAGCAGTGGCGGATTTACCAGCAGACTGAGTAGACTGAGTAGGAGCCTAGGGCGGCAAATTTGGTAAAAAAAAAAGTTTTTTCTTATATAAATAAAACAAATGTTTTAAACTATATCTAGGCGTAGTTTTCATATATAATAGAACAAGAACTAGGGTATCGATTTTCAAGATCAGTAGGGGCGGCAAAAATTTAATAGCCTACCGCCGGCAAAAGTGTAAATTCGCCACTGTTTTTAATATGTTTACCCTATAGTAGGCTCTCAATAAATGTACCTACACGATTGGCGCTATTTGATTTGATTGGGGATTGATAAAACCTACCTTCACCAGTGTCAAGCCACTCCCAAACCAAAATCCTGAATCCGTCGCTGTTGGCATGGATATTTATCATGTGTCTAGGGAATTGAATGTTTCTATTACTAGCAAATTATTACTAGTATTAGTATGTATTTACAAGAAATATATAAGTAAATATTTTATCAGTTATCTGATTCCCATACTGCAACCTTTGGATAGTTTGGTGCTAGATAGTGCTATTTTCCTCTAATTCCTACATACGAAATCATTTATTTTATTTACTTCCGTAGTTACAGATAGGTATAAAACCTACCTAGGTATACTACCTTCAATTAAACAGTAATAAAATTAATGTTAGGCTTACAAATCTTTCTCTTAGGTAATAGGTATAGTTTTTTATCGAAATATGATTCGTTTCAGTTTTCAGAACCCATTGTTCTATAAGAATATAATTAGATAGATTGTATTGTTCTCTAATTGTTTGGTCATGGCTATGCGATTCGTAACTAACTTCGTTGAATCGCCCAATCATATTGCTTGCATTAATTCAATGACATTTTTTATCAAAGCATTAAATTAGTCAATTCTTACACGCTACAAAATACGATCCGACTTGTCAGGAGCGAATGTCTTGTTGTCTTGACTTGTCTTGTTGGTTGTGACGTTACAGCGAATATTCAAAAGTTTATGCCATTTCGACGAACACGCGTACATCGATTGTTGAAAGTTCGCTACATGTTCTATGTAACAGTGAACGACTTATAATTCTATGGTTTTCACGATTGTTATTAATTGAAATGAAACAAATTTTAATGGATTTGAAGCATAATTTTATGACCTGACGTTTCGAACACTGCAGCGTCCGTGGTCACAGATAGATCTCACCAAGACGTCGCAAAGTGTTCGAAACGTCAGGTCAGGTCATAAATTTATGTAAAACATACGCGATAAATCCATTATAATTTGTTTCATTTCAATGACTTTTAGATATACTATAAGCTGGGTACTGACTAGTGTTAAATTATGGCCCATATCACCGGTCAGTACCTAGCTTAATGATTACGAGTTTGTTTTATTACCATTTTGCCATTGGGTTTTTTCATTGATTAACTTATACCTCATATAATGAAAATCCGTACGAAGCGTTTTGTTACCACTTTTATTAAACGAACTTCTAAATTGTGGAACAAACGGCCTGAGTGAGTTTTCCCCGATAGACGTAACTTGTGATTTTTTTATATTATACAGATCCACGATTGACCACCAAGTCACCTGATGCTAAGCAAGTTTTTGTTTTAAGAACCATTGTTTTGATTCCAGGTATCGTGCTTACGTCCTATCCTTGGGGCTACTTGGTAGACACGAAGGGTCGGAAGCTGGTGGTAATCTACGCCTCCCTGGCAGCCGGAGTACTGAGCATCCTCTCTGCTTTCATGCCTGACATTATCAGCTTTACCATTTGCAAGTTTTTGACGTCGTTGTGGTAAGGATTGGTCTTTCTTATTACTCGACTGTGCAACAAGAGGGGTAATTCGGAAGAAGGTGGAAAGTAGAGTTTTTCGGGAGTATGTACGTATACTAGTGTATATTTTTTTTTATGTTTGATATTTCTACACAACTATACACGCAGAAGTAGCTCACAGCGTGCGTGTTAGGGAAGTACCATAAATAACCCGAAAATACATAATACTATGATAAATAGAACCAACCTGACACAGAACAAACATCCATGTTCAGCACGCAAATATTGAGTTGGTATCGAACGCACGATCTACTGTTTAGAAAGCAGGCATACTTGCTTTTAGTTGGTACTAACCTGTCCAGTCAAATAGGCAAACAAACAACGAAGACTTAGCAACAGATAAGTTACGGAACCCTGAAATATGTATATGATATGTACATAATATTATTACAAAGGTAAATAACAATGAGAAGATGGCCCGTTCCCAGCAGTGGGACAGTTTGTACAAACAGGGCTGATAAAAAATAATTAAAAAATAATAACAATGTAATTAACAATCTAACCTATCTAATCTATCTTCGTCCAACAACATAACTCGGTCATTTATTAACCATTTATTTGTTATTTTAGGGTTCTGTACCTCAAAAGGAAAAAACGGAACCCATATAGGGTAACTTTGTTGTCCGTCTGTCTGTCCGTCCGTCAGGGTGTCAAGACCTGTATCTCGGGAACGCGTGGAAGTATCGTGTTGAAATTAAAAAATCCGAAACCTGGACATTTTTAATGTAATCACAAACAATTGTGTCTTTATGCAAGGGAGGAGGGTGCAAATTTTAAAGTGAATTGACCGTATCATGCGGGGTATCATATGAAAGAGCTTCATTAGCACAGGCTAAAACAGGTTTTTAATTATTTTTTATGATGCGTAATTTGCGATTTCTGAAGGAAAATATATAATTTCCCCCTTTTATCTACTAGTTTGTACGGAACCCTCAGTGGGCGAGTCTGACTCGCACTTGTCCGTTTTTTTTTTATTTGAAAGTATATTTATCAGATTTGATTTGACCACAAATCAAAAATCGGTTCTATAGTTTAATTTTAAAACAAAAAGGGTTGCTTCAGTTTTTAACATGATTTATTAGCTTCATACGTATGTTAGTACGTGTATGTAACGGAAACTTTGAACATGATTTTGACCCACTTCAAAATTTGGCATACTTATCAAGGACCGACGACAATACAATAATTTGATAAGATTAAGCGTGTTATTTTTTAGTTTTTTAAACTATTAAACTTATTTAAACTATAATTGTATAATATTAGTAAGGATCTTCTCTATTAACGGTACGGAACACCCAGTGTTGAGTCAAACTCGTCATGGCTGGGTTTTTATGTTTTCGACGAACAAGTGATTAATTGCCAAAATCATTAACATAACAACATAATAGAATACTACTGCTTACGTAGCATAATTATTGTAAACAACTAAAAACAAGTTTACCAGTTACGTCCTTACATTTTGAGATCAATAAAACGAGGTATAATTAATATAATTATAATTATTTATTAAAAGATACAATAAAATGTAAAACATTGACAATTCTTATTGCGATAAAATGCCAACGACTTTAAGAACCGAAGAGTTATCAGGTTATCACCGGGTTTTTTTTACCGAATAAAAACAGATAAAACATTTGGAGTGTATCGATTATGTTTAAATAATGCACATCATCATCTCAGCCATAAGAAGTCCCCAGCACTGGACATATCCATATCTAATCCAACGAACATTTTCAAATAAGTGGTTTTAATAGTTATTCTAAAGAGTGCATATTTATGTTTTACAGCGATTTAACGTATACTTTCTCACAAAAAAACGTAGACTCAACAGCATATCAAGCGGAACGAAATCGTAAGTTACGACTCCAAAAACTGGTTTCATGCAGTCGGGTATTTTGTTTTTCTTTTAACATAGATACTTGCTTCAAGTATCATGATTATCAATTTTTTTCTCTATTTTCCGTAGCATAGCATGTCCAGCGGCTGTTCCGTACACATTTATCGGAGAAATACTCCCTCAGAGGTACCGTGACGTCACACTGTCGATCACCAATGCGCTGCAGATAACTGGCTCAGCACTGGTACCATGTAAGTATCTTATCATACAGGCATTACGGAAAAATATCAGTTTTATCATTGACAAGAACTATCTCTACTTTCAAACACACCCACTAATCGAAAGAACAAGGCAACTTAGATATATCACCGCAGCGAAAAATTTTTGATCTTAGCCAAATCTTAGGGGTAGGAATAGAAAGTCCGGTTCAGAGGCGCGTCACGCTAGGGGAAAAGAGATAGCGAGAAATAAAAATAGAGATCAGCTATTGAAAATTGTATCTGTAACTGTAATGTGTTTGCAATTTATTTCTAAAATACATTTCAACATATTTTGTTTGGCCCCTCCGCGGGCACATGGCAAAGGTCACGTATTTATTTGCCCCCCGCGTATGGCACGCCCCCCCGCGATTTTTTTGATTTTTTTGCCGCGCGCTATTAAAAAATTAATAAAAAATAAAATTTGTATGAAAACTATATATAAAATTAATATCACTGTAATCCTACTGAATAAAGCTAACTGATATCCAACGCATATGTATTTTAATTAAAAAAAGTATCCCCTATCTAGGCTTAAAGTTGAGCATGCGATTTTTTTTCACCATTTTTTACGAAAAAAATCATATTAAAAAATATAAAAAACATTTCATACATATTATTGTTTTTTTGGCTTTAAAAAACAACAATATACAGATATCCGAGAAAAAATAACATCATCCCATACATTGTTTAGATTAACAAGATCGTCATAAAGCACGTGCGGTTCAAGTGGCCCATTAGGACGGTCGTAAAAAAAGGGTCATGTTACAAAATGTGAACTTGATATTCTTTAAGTTGGAATGGCTTGTAACTTTTGTTTATGAATAGTATAATTTATGAGCTTCTGGTTTTGTAATGGTTTAGTCGATAAAAATGTGTTTTATTTATCTATTAGAGACCATAAAAAAACCTCGTTTCGGGCTGATGATAATGATGATAGATAATTGAAAAAAATACGCGAAGTCAATTAGGACGTTATTGAGCAAAATGGGTTGCTTTATTTAAAAATCTGTATATGCAGTCTTATTATTAATAACATAACAAATAAAAAACATGCAACATACATACCTGTTGTAATTGAAACTATGTTTCAAAATCGGCTATAAATACCGACGGCGGACATCTGGCACGGCTTTTCGGACACTATTGTTCGTTCGACATGTATGCGTTTAGATTCATATTTGTGATTAATTCAAATTCAAATTCAAAATTGTTTATTATTCAGACAGTAAAGTCCATATTGTTAGTAAAAAAAAAAAAAAAAAAAACAGAAATCTTAAATAAACTACATTAAAATATATTTGCATGCACTTATAGTAAATTATAGTAAATAGGTATGTAACAAATTAGAAGCAATGGCCAAACAGGATATAGGTATGTACACCTACTTGACCATTGTCCTCACAAAATGTCTCAGCCACGGTGCATGAGGATCCTCTGCTACGGTTTTCAGGATACTGTTTTGACTTCCCCGGACCCTGCTCATCAGTGATGCTATCTTTTTACGAATTACGGCTTGAAAACCGTCCGTTTCATTCTGCGCAAACATCCCTGAGGCACTACAAAAACGGGGAAGCCCCAACATCATCCTGAAAATATTATTATATTGGATGCGTATGGTATCCATTGACCTTTTGGTACATGCCATCCACAAACTACCCGTATACAGACCCTGGCAATACGCCTTAAAGAGCGTAATTTTAACCTGGTCCGTACACCGGGCAAATCTGCGTGCTAACATGTTACCGCGGACCGCTAGCGCCCTACGCTCCCTTTCAACATCAGCATCATCTTTAAGGTCGTCGGTAAGTATGTGTCCTAAATATTTAAACTGATGTACTCGCTTGAGGCTCAACCCATTAAGATTTAGGTGAGGAATTTGTTCTGGACACTTACCGGCGGCCTTAAAAACCATGTATTCGCTCTTTTTTACATTATAGGCAAGCCCATGAGAAGCAGCATATGACTCGCACACTCTCAACATCTGCCCGAGAGAGCTTGCAGTCGGACTCAGCAGCACCATGTCGTCCGCGTAGCTGATGCTGTTCACACTAACACCACCCACCCTGCACCCGACACGCATGCTGCTGAGCTCGACTATAAGCTCATTTATGTATAGGTTGAAGAGCTTTGGTGAAGATAACCCCCCCTGCCTCACCCCGCACTCCAACCTATACGACTCGGATATCGCACTCGACCATTTTACATTATTAGTTTGGTTCGCGTACCAGAACTTGAATATATTTAGAATCTCCGCCGGTACACCCCTATCGGCCAGCTTTCTCCATAGCACCTCATAGGAGACGAGATCGAAGGCTTTGGAGAGATCCAGGAAACAAGCGTATACCGGCGTCTTACGATTCGTATAATATTGGACAGTATGCTTGAGACTTAATATTGCGCTTTCAGTAGAAAGTCCTGACCGAAACCCGAACTGCGCGTCATGTAAATCCAGATATTTCTGCAGCGAAGAATCAAGCAAACTGTCCAATACTTTGGCTATTGTAGTGGCGAGTGAGATGGGGCGATAGTTACTTCTATCCGAGATATCTCCCGTCCTGTTCTTGACTATGGGTACTACAGTGGTTTTCATCAAGTCTGTTGGTAGATATGAGTGACTTATACACACATTATAAAACAAGGACAGAACCCTCGGTAGGTGCACGCCCGCATATTTTAGATGTTCGATACTGAGTCCGTCGTGTCCGGGGGATTTCCCTCTGCTCATCCTTTTAATGACAGCTCTTACTTGGCTGGATGAAAAACCTAACAAAGGCCTTTCCCCCAGACTGAGGGACTCACTATCAACCATCTCTATTGATGGACCAAGTGGTGATCGCACTCTGAAGTGATCTTTAAACATATTCGCGATTTCAGTTGGATCACTTGTTCCATCAACACCCGTCGGGAGGCCAGGCCTAAGGTTCAGCTGACTGGTTGATTTCCAAAACTTGCCAAAATTTTTCTGAGCTCTTTGTTTAGCAATTATGTCCATCTTTATTTGATCTTGATTTTTTTGGCACCATTTTAATTTTCCTTTAAAAATTTTACGAGTACTATGCATTTGCTCATATAACATACCCGATGCTGGTTTATTATGCAGCGACCAGATACTGTATTTAAGCCTGGCCTCCCGGTGTGCTTCTCTTACATGACTGTTCCAACCACATAAGACCCTTGCCCTTCCAATTCGCTTCGTTGGGTACTGTTCCTTAGAACTTATAGCTGACTCCTTCAAAACTTGTACAATATTACTATATAAGCTATCTATAACAGTTTTGTGATCAGATCTCCCGCAGGAGCCATAGCTACAATCCACAAATTCGGGGGGGAAATCAATGTCTCTCAAACCACAGTGACACAAGTGGTGGTATTTAGTTATTTGAGATTCATCTCTCTCACCCCAGATAACACCGTTACGAGGTACATCTTGCGTCAATAGCTTCGGTCTCACTGCTTCCACATTAAGCTCTATATATAAGGGCCGGTGGTCTGACACAAATACATCCTCTTTTATACCTACGCTTGTGACAGTTTGCCACGCTGAGAGGGAGACCACACAGTGGTCTAACCAGCTCCTAGTCCCGTGGTAATGATCTAAGTATGTGTAATTATCAGAGTGAACTCCTAGTTTTTCAACATCGGCACAAACCCAAGACCTATCCTTACAAAACTTACTCAATTCGTCATAAAACAATTTATTAGGATGCGCATTAAAATCACCTAGTATAAAAATGCTTTCAATATCATTACTCTCCTCGATTGCACTTATCTCACTTAGTACTTCAGTAAAAAGAGGCAGGTTTTCATATGCTTTAACTGGCATGTATACTGAAAATACAAGAATCGTGCGCTCACCTAGGGTAGCTCTGATAGCGGCTAGTCTGGTACTACTACATTCCACAATATACACATCACATACTTAATTTAACACTTGTATCGTATCACTGGATATATATCGGTCACATATTACTATTAATTTTGAAGTATATAATGAAACCTTATTTTGAAAAAAAAATCACAACATAAAAGTCACAAAAAAAACACTCAAATTTCGGCACAAAAAAGGTCCGTCGGCGTTCGGTTCGAAACAAATATTTCGATTTTTTTGATCACACAGACATGTATTTGACACTGTCACTAACTTTATTACTGGTTTTGCCACGTGTAAAACATAACAAAATATGTATATAATCGAAATAAATACATAAAATCGGTATTTATAAATAGATGGCAAGAGCGGCCGCCATTACGTGTTTATAACCTTGACCGCGCGCGTCATTCTGATGCAATTTACACAGAAATTTATTTCGGAAGTATCAATTCTAACGTATCTGATTGGTAGTTTGTCATTTTGCCTGTCTATGAACGAGTTAGAGCAGAAAAAAATATTATGTCATAGTTAACTGGCGGGGAGTACAACAAGGAGAGGAATAACGATACGCTAGCGTATGGCATGCCAGCCAGCGCACAATGGCGGGAAATACGCTGGCGTATTTAATGCCTCCTGAGGGGGTAGTCTTTATAAACATCGGTTTATGACATCAGCAGACTCGGCCATTTCGCAGGATGTGTGAAATTCGTATTAATCATATTTTTTTTTAATCAACCCTTTTTGTACAAACTTTCCCACTGCTGGGCGCGAGCCATCTTCTGATTGTGAGAAGGGTAAGGCCATAGTCAACCACGCTGGCCAAGTGCGGGTTGGCAGACTTCACACATCTTTAAGATCATTGAGAACTTTCAGACATGTATGTAAGTTTCCTCACGATATTTTCCATCACCGTTTAAAGTTGGCGGCAATCAACAATACGCACATAACTTCGAAAAGACAGAGGTGCGTGCCGCGGGATTCGAACCCAGGACCTGCGGATCGCAATTCAAACGGTCTCCCGACTAGGCTGTCGGAAACTTATAATCATAATATTACTGTTAGTAAACTACTGAGAGGTCTCAGAATATTGACCAGAATCATTAAAGTATAAACAAAAAAGTTCAAAAAAACCCTAAAAAAGGATAATAAATTATTGTTAGCTAGTTAGCCTTGGCATAAACTTTATTTTCCTTTATAGAAAAATAAGTGACCAAGACCGTGTCGAAACACACGTACAGTAGGGTTCCGTAGCTAATGAATTAATTTAAATAATAACTTTATTTGTAAAAACAATTTGTACATATAAAGAACTATTTAAATACACAAATTAACTTAGGTAAAATATAAATTATATGCCTGAACTAGGTATTCCTGTTTGTCAGGCGAGAAGTAGGCAAATGATTAATGTATAATAATATCACTTATGTACTATGTTTTTTAAATACTATCTAAAATATACTGCGAATGAGACCTGGCGTAATCCACGGTTTTATGTTATAATTTTTATTGCTTATGCGAACACTTACCGTATTTTTCTGAATTGCAAATTTAAACTTTTCAATTAGGTATAACATATAAAAGTGCGGGTCAGCACAGCTGTAGACTGGCTCAAAGTCGATATTATACAAATCTTCAAGTTTATTTATGTTTAATTTAGAGATTGTTTAGGTAATGTCAAAATTCTTATATACACCACGTATATTCTGTGTTAGTATGGTTAATGGATTACAGTAAGAAGACAGATATCTACTGTTTACAATTTTCCACTTCACACGTCTTTGATTCGGGTACAGAGAAGCTATCTAAATCATCGATAAAACTATTTATCATATTAAAAACAAAACAAAAATATACGTAAAAATAAAGAGTTTTTTTTTATGAAATAAAATAGAGTAGAAAGGCAAATAGGTACATCTTGAGTAACGGCGCTCTTAGGCGCCCCCATAGTCAATGGAGTTTATATATCTTTTTTCAGCTATTATTTTGGCCTGGCAATCTGCAGCACCTGTTTTATGATTGTTCGGCTTTTTGAATCGCAAACATGTAGCACATATTGGTTCGTCCGACTTTTTTGTACATTCTTTTATTGAGTGACTCAGATCGCCACAGTGACCGCATGTATGTTTGCTCGTGACATGGCCGCATGGCCATACTGCTGTCATTTATAACATCTTGTAACCAATGTAAAGTCTCTCACAGGGCAGGACGACCAATTCACAAAAACTCTGTTTTTAAATAGCAGGGCTTTTCGTATTTCGGCAGGTACCTCTATAACATAATTACAGCTCTCTGCGTCTTTTTTGCCAGCTTTGTGGCTTAACTTGATTGATCCTAAAAACGTTTCAAGGTCGGTCTTCGGAATGTTTTAAGCTAAATTTTTATCGTATAAGCAGCTGAACACTTCTTTTTCTTCCATGGAATTAGGCACACCAATAACAACAATTCTTGGTTTTCGCTTTTGACGCTCGTCGATAGTAAGGCCCGAGCTAGATAATTGCACCGATTTTTTTAGTTTTTCAATGTCATCCTTGGTGTCTGTGTTGATTATGACTCCTCCGTTTTTCGTTTTGTGCACACTTCTTACGTGAAGTTTAATCTGTTCAGGGCATATCATTTTTTGTACTAGGGATTATGTTTCATCACTAGTCTTTAGTTTATCAGTCGGATAAATGGCCACAGAACTTAGATTTGTTGGCTGGATAAATTTGTTAGAGCTTTTCCTGACCATATCAGCAAAAGAAGTTCCTGAGACAGATTTCGTGGACTCATCGATACTCAGCTTAAGGTCTTGTAACCGCTGGGAAATGTTAGCTTTGTCTTCTAGGGCTTGGACTGAGGTATATGCTTGGGCAGTTTTTATCTTGAGGGCTTGGTACTGCACGGCCATCTGAGATGTGCCGTGTCCTACTTTCCGGCATAAATTGCTGATGCGCATTTTTTGCTCAGAGTTAAGTTTACCATCTGCTGCAATCTGGCACACTTCATTTAGGCACTGTTCGATGGTCACCATCCATTTCTGAATTTCCTCCGTGGAGAAGAGCCTGGGCTTTGGGGACACCACTATCTCCCTGGGTCTGGTCGTCATGTCGAGGTGGAGGTACAGGTGGGGCGGGGGTCGTGGGGGGTGGCGTTCGCACGATCTTGCCACTCCGGTTGAAGGGACTGTTGTCCATGTTTATTTACACATTTCTACACTTATTACACTTATTATGTCTAATGCACCGCGCTACTACCGGTCACCGGTGAAACGAGGTCACAATTTAATAAGTGATTATTATAAATTGTTACACACGTCTGCTCATTACGAACGTGTTAGATTCGCCATGGGGTAGTGGGATTTTGTCATTTTGATTATATTCTTAAACTATCCATGATGACTAATATTGACGTATTATCTACCTATAATTAGGGTAAGATTGTAATTAGATGGAAGGAAACGATAAGTAGATTACTCAACTTTCATATTTATTATTTTTATCAGAGTATCCTTTATTCTATGGATCCCGAGAGGGTATTCCATGGCACTGCAATGATTCTAACTCCACATTCACAAGGCCCTAGACGTCTGAGAAAGAACGTGGACAAGAAAACTCAGCGCCATCATTATTTCTAAACACATAGTATAGGTTACACCAATATCACAGGTACAATATAAATAAGTACCACGATCTATATAGAATATCAAAATAGAATATAGAATGGGTACACCGTTAACGATACAGAGTTTACACTTAGCTTTGGACGTCAGCTCAGCCCGGCCACCTTCAACAGAATGTACAGAATGTCCCAATCGAACCATATTTAAAGGCTTGTCGCCATTTGCAAAGTAGAAAAGGAATTCCATTACAAAACAAGTATGGCGGCCTCGATGGTGGATTTGATTCTACTGCTAACATGTTCATTTACTTTACTTTAATCGAATCAATACAACACCAAATCTTTAAGTAAAACACCACTCCGCTTCCGACGAATAGTAAACAATTAATAACGGATTAAGTGGTGGACTTGGTGATCCATTAAACCCCAGTTTTCCTTAAGTTTACTGGATCACCATGTTATGTTTTATACACAAATTTATATGATAAAATATCCAATTATCATAGTTCAAAACATCATAATAAATCCCTAACCTAACACGGCCAGACTGACAGTGCTGCGTCCTCGAAGCACAAAAACAAAACAAATTAGAAAATTACTTAAAAATTAATTAGGACTAAATATAATTCTAGTAATTAGTATTTTACATGATTTCCTAACTTTCCTACTGGGACTATCCTTCTACACATTACCTGGTGCATACGAGTCCGACGCCCATCGTCCGCCACCGCCGACGTCGCCTAGATCTCTACACCAGGTCGACTGGCGGTTGTAGAAGAATAATCCGTCCGTACCCACCCTCATTGTCATAGTCATTGTCAGAGAGTTATATAGCCATAGTCATCACAGTCTTAGTCTAGTGACACTGATATTCTCAACATCTACTCGCCGCCAATAGCCTGATCAGTACACCCGAGTACGGACGTTCGGCGATAGTTAGTAGCTTATGCAATAATTATACAATACAAAAGTAATTAGTATTATCGACTTGAACAGGACTATCCTCCTACACATTACCTGGTGCATCCGAGTCCGACGCCCATCGTCCGCCACCGCCGACGTCGCCTAGATCTCTACACCAGGTCGACTGGCGGTTGTAGGAGAATAATCTCAAAACTAAACCTAAACAGGACTATCCTCCCACACATTACCTAGTGGAAATGGACCCGGCGCCAATCGTCCGCCACCGCCGAGCTCGCCAGAACAACTACACCAGGTCGACTGGCGGTTGTAGGAGAATAGTCCGACCATCTCACCCTCATACTGTCATAGTCATTATCAAGAAGTTATATATTCATAAACGTCACAATCTTAGTCCAGTGCCACTGATACTACTCGCTGCCAATAGTCTCACCAGGGCCACTCAGAGACGGCCGTCCAGCGATAATTAGTAATTATACCATAATTTATACAATAAAAACTTATTTAAATCAATAGAAGTTACTCATAATACACCTGGATCCAATTTTATTACTATTACGTTTTAATTGAGAGTGAAAGTGAAGAAAATTTTTTTTTTATAGATTTTTGGTGCATTACAAATAACTCAGTAATTAAATAGAACTAGTAACGATATCGATGGAAGGGCTTCACTTTCTTTCAATACACTAGAATCATCACTGATGTACCTCATTTTACATATTTCCATATCACAAAGCACCACAAAGTCGTTTTTATATACATAACGAAATAATCTAAAGAAGTTGTTGTCAAATGGTACCGACAACCCCAAACCACAACAAATCGCACCCTCTCAGGGTCCCACGTGCCTTGAGCACTGTAACAAATATACTGTAACTTGTATTTCTTTACTTCGAGGGTTTCTCAATGTTGAATCATTTTGTAAGTGTAGATTGTAGACATCCCAGTGCACTGCGCCAACACGATTATCTGGGAAGAAAAATAACCACATGTAGTGCTCGCTTATCCTGACATTTTTATCTATTTAATTGTAACGTAAACTCTGGTCCTCCCAGTTTGTTTGTTACTTTAATTATTACATTTGTTTTATACAAAAACCAGAAAATAGGCTGACGGCTCGACTTATGATAAGCGATAACCGTTGCCTATGGACAACGTACTTGCATCCACTAAGAATAAAACTGACGAATTATAATGTGATATAATATATCATGATATTTAGATTGAAGAGAAAAAAAATATATAAATATGAGGATTTTATTACCTACTATTAAAAAAGAAAGAAAAAGAAAATAATTCGGTATTTATTCTTGTGACTTTTACTTATTGGGATTTCGTAATATCAAGATATTATTTGTCATTTAATTGGTATTAGGAGTTTTTTTTTTTTTTTATTATTTTTTAGGGTTCCGTACCTCACACTGCTGTGTTTTTCTCTTGCTACAGAAAAAAAAAAAAAAAAACTTCACAGTTCTCACAAAAAAGTTACTGCCGAACATTTCACAAAAACGCACATTTCGACATCCTTATTATAACGCAGTAGTGTAATAGGGGCACTACGCAACATAATTTGATGTATTCGAAAAGTAAGTTCACGATATCGAATAATAGTACCCCACCATAAGGGTATCACCTCTTTATATTTAGTATCTATATGCCGACCGACAATAGGGATAACCTAGCCGAGTTTATCAGCTGTTTGGGTACGATTCATGCAATCGTGGAAGAGACCCAGGTACAGGTGGCGTACATTGTTGGAGATTTTAACGCTCATCCCAGTGCTGTATTCGGTACTGAGTTATTGACTTTTTGCGGTGAACAAAACTGGGACTGTGTTGACATAACGCATTTAGGTATAAGTTCGAACGCTTTTACTTTCATTGACCAAGCGCACGGTAGTTGTAGGTGGCTAGACCACTGCATAGTAACTGAGGCTGCGATTGGGACGGTACGATCCGTTGAAGTTATAACTGATGTTATGTGGTCTGACCACTTACCACTACTTATTAAGTGTAATATTGACGCGGTGTCTAAAAGTCAAACATGTAATTTCAAAAATGTTAAAAACAATTTAAATGGTATAAAATGGGGCCAAAGAAATATTGAACAAATTAACTCGTATGGTGAATATTGTTTTAATAGATTAGGTAGTATTAATGACGTCTTAGACTGTCCGGATTGCAGAATTATATCATGTACAAAGTTGTACGAACATTTTTCTTTTATTAATGCTTTGTATGACAATATTGTGAATACTTTACAAACAGCTGCTATTTTAAGCAGTAGTTCGCACTCAGGTAACCAGAAATTACTTAAGAATAGAGTAGTTGGGTGGAACTACCACGTGAAAGAGCTCCATCAGGCAGCCAGAGTAGATTTTAAATGTTGGTTGCTGGCCGGCAGACCATCAACTGGGGATATTTATAATAGAATGAGGATAAGTCGAAACAAATTTAAAAATAAAATAAAATGGTGTCAAAAGAATGAAGAAATGATTAGGATGAATATATTAGCTGTACATAGACATAATAAAAATTTTGGAAAATTTTGGAACGCTACAAAAACTCACAATCATAAAAAAGTGCTGCCAGTGATGGTTGCCGGAGAGCATGAGCCTGTCAAAATTGCAGAATTATTTGCTAAGCGTTTCAAAATCGTTCCCGACAATCCTGATGTGTTTGATGGTCGGGTCCGTGATCCTGGTGATAATGAGACCAGCTGTGTTTTTACACCAGATGATGTCTTGCAGGCAATAAAAGACACAAAAAAAGGCAAATCACCAGGTCATGATGGCTTGAGCATCGAACACATCCAATGGGCTAGTAGTTTAATTTTGGTTAAATTAAGTAACTTGTTTAATTTGTGTTGTAAATTTTCTTATCTTCCCGATAATCTCATGAAAACCATAGTAGTCCCGATCATAAAAAACAAAACAGGAGATCTGGCCAATGCTGCGAACTATCGACCCATCTCATTAGGAACAGTCATAGGTAAATTATTTGAGAGGTTGTTGAGGCCTTCACTGGTGAGAAACCTTAAAATAGATGACGCTCAGTTTGGTTTTCGTCCCGGTCTCTCAACGGATTCCGCCATTTTCAGCTTAAAGCAAACTGTTCACTACTACACGAGTAGAGATACATCCGTGTACGCTTGTTTTCTGGATCTGAGCCGGGCATTTGATCTAGTGAATTATGAAATTCTTTGGAACAAATTGTCCGGTTCAGATGTACCCAGGAATGTCGTGAGTCTGTTGAGATACTGGTACGATAACCAAACGAATGTAGTAAGATGGGGTGACACGACTTCCAGCGAATATAGGCTGGATTGCGGGGTACGCCAAGGTGGATTGACTTCGCCAGACCTTTTTAACATTTATATGAATGACCTCATAGAGGAGCTGAGAAGCTCCAGAATCGGATGCCATATTGGAGACGTTTGCATCAATAACCTAAGTTACGCAGATGATATGGTGCTTCTCAGCCCCTCTATTAGCGGTTTGAGGAAACTGCTGGCTATCTGTGAAAGATATGCTACCAAACACGGTCTTATATACAATGTTGAGAAAACTGAGATGATGATTTTTAGAGCTGGGAAGGGCCCAGAAAAAATACCGAAAGTATTTTTGAGGGGTTCGACAGTGAAGGTTGTGAAGCATTTTAAATATTTAGGCCATATATTGACTGAAGACCTAAATGATGATATGGACATGGAACGTGAGAGAAGGAGCCTGTCCATCAGGTGCAACATGCTCGCACGCCGATTTTCTAGCTGCAATGAAGAGGTTAAAACAACTTTGTTTAGAGCCTACTGTCTCTCCTTATACACGTGCCAGCTATGGACAAACTATACTCATAAAACGTATCATACCATAAGGGTGCAATACAATGATGCTTTTCGCATCCTCATGCGGAAAAAACGTTTTTGCAGCGCGTCGGGCATGTTCGCTGATGCACGGGTTCCGGATTTCTTTGCCGTCATCAGATCCAGAGTGGCTTCCTTCTGGGATGGTTTGAGAAGTTCAAAAAACAGTATCCTGCAGTGTCTTTGTGACTACCTTGGTAGCCCTATATTTAAAAGGTGGCTGACTGTGCACCTGAGTGCGAACAAAAAATGACTGTGATAATTTTATCATACACATATATTTTATTCTATGACTAATTTTAATCCTAATTCAATTCTATTATTATTATTTTTTACTGCAACTGTATGCCATATGGGTTTTTTATGCCTGAAATAAATATTTATTATTATTATACTCTTTATTCAATTTACATCTTAAATCTAAGTTTTTTACAATAGAAATACAAAAATATAAATATTATAAAAAACTTAAACCTAGGGTGCCGCCGGCAGCGGGGCGGGGCTCAAGCTGCCGGTGGTAGGGGCTACAGAGAGAGGAACCTCCTGACAATGCGTGCCGTGTCCAGGATGACTGCCTTCTGTATCAGACCCTTGACCCAACCGTCGAGCGAGAGCCTCTGGAGATGTTGGTCGAGGCTCTTCGCTATGACACCATTCACCGAAACGACTATCGGGACAATGATCGTCGAGTCAACATCCCACATGGCGGTTATCTCGTGAGCCAAGTCAAGGTACTTGCTGAGCTTGTCCTTCTCGGCCTTCACGAGATTCTCATCATGTGGGATGGTGATGTCGACGAGCACTGCCCGGCGCTGAGACCGATCTACAATCACGATATCAGGCTTATTGGCAACAATAGTCCTGTCCGTGATTATAGAACGATCCCAGTAGAGCAAAGCACGGCTATTTTCGAGAACTGGCGCTGGTGCGTACTGATAGTACGGCACCTCTGACTCGACAAGGCTGTATTGAAGGGCAAGTTGCTGGTGGATGATCCTGGCTACTTGGTTGTGTCTGTGCAAATACTCGCCGTTAGCAAGATGCGAACAACCGGAAACAATATGTCGGAGAGACTCTCCGGGACGGTGGCATGCCCGACAAATGTCGACCGTACCGTCCTTCATGATATATTTCCGATAGTTGTTCGTCTTATTATTATTATTATTATTATTTATAAGAGTAATTTTTTTTTTTATTTATTTAACAATTGTATAAACCTCATTGTAGAATAGGTATAATTGGTAGAATGGACCAATCAATTTTAATGAGATTATTTTGTTTTTGCAAGTATATATTTTGCATGACAATGATTGTGATTACTATTCTTTGAAACTAGCATTTCTTTTAAAGAAAATAAAGTTCAACTCATCTTTGATATCCATTGTCTGGCAAACGATGCTCCAATTTTTAACGGCTGTGGCACAGTTGCGGTTGCAGCGCGTAGCCATGTGGCACAGGCAAAAGCTGCTTGACGATGTTGACTCAGGGCCCGAGAAACCAGTTGGGACCCACAAGTCGCGGTTTCACTGGAACAAAAAAATAACACGAAAATATCTGGACAATTTGGGTGAATCCCACTTCTGATGTTAGATTCGCCATGGGGTAGTGGGATTTTGTCATTTTGATTATATTCTTAAACTATCCATGATGACTAATATTGACGTATTATCTACCTATAATTAGGGTAAGATTGTAATTAGATGGAAGGAAACGATAAGTAGATTACTCAACTTTCATATTTATTATTTTTATCAGAGTATCCTTTATTCTATGGATCCCGAGAGGGTATTCCATGGCACTGCAATGATTCTAACTCCACATTCACAAGGCCCTAGACGTCTGAGAAAGAACGTGGACAAGAAAACTCAGCGCCATCATTATTTCTAAACACATAGTATAGGTTACACCAATATCACAGGTACAATATAAATAAGTACCACGATCTATATAGAATATCAAAATAGAATATAGAATGGGTACACCGTTAACGATACAGAGTTTACACTTAGCTTTGGACGTCAGCTCAGCCCGGCCACCTTCAACAGAATGTACAGAATGTCCCAATCGAACCATATTTAAAGGCTTGTCGCCATTTGCAAAGTAGAAAAGGAATTCCATTACAAAACAAGTATGGCGGCCTCGATGGTGGATTTGATTCTACTGCTAACATGTTCATTTACTTTACTTTAATCGAATCAATACAACACCAAATCTTTAAGTAAAACACCACTCCGCTTCCGACGAATAGTAAACAATTAATAACGGATTAAGTGGTGGACTTGGTGATCCATTAAACCCCAGTTTTCCTTAAGTTTACTGGATCACCATGTTATGTTTTATACACAAATTTATATGATAAAATATCCAATTATCATAGTTCAAAACATCATAATAAATCCCTAACCTAACAAACGCTTATGCAAAAAAAAAGTGAATGAAAACTACTTGAAAAATGAAAACTACTTGGCGAGTATTTTTTAACCCCCGACCCAAAACCGACGGGGTATTATAAGTTTGACGTGTCTGTGTGTGTATGTCTGTCTATGGTATCGTAGCTTCCGACGGATAAACGGATTTTGTTTTTTTTTTTTTTGTTTGAAATGTGAATTAGTCGGGAGAATTCTTAGCATTCATGTTTCATCAAAATCGGTTCAACCGTTTTTTTATCGGGGGTTTTTGAGTTTTCTAAACTTTTTTTTATACAAACTTTATTTTATATCTACGATTGACCACCAACATGCCTAATGATAAGCGACGGTGTGGCCGAGGATGGAGCTCGTCGATCTATTCGCTCTAGCCTTGAAAATTCCAAGATTGTAGGTTTCAGGAAACAGAGATGGTGGCAAAGAATTCCATTCTTACTTATACTTACTTATACTTGTTGTTTAGACTACTTTGCGAAAAGGTAAATTATTAAAACACTATTATTATTAACGGGATATTTACCGTGTTTCGCGTTAATTTTGTGCTCCCGATATTTCGGCACAGTGACATGTAGGTGCTAGTATTTTCTGCCTTTCAAATATATTTAAACTTTTTGCACATGATTTTTAATGATATATTAGGTGTATATATACCATTAGCTCAAAAGTTTCCACATTTGAGTTTAAAGTTGAGTTGGGGTGATTGTTTTAGGGTTCCGTATCCAAAGGGTAAAAACGGGACTCTATTACTAAGACTCCGCCATCTGTCTGTCTGCCCGTCTGTAACCAGGCTGTATCTCATGAACCGTGATAGTCAGACAGTTGAAATTTTCACAGATAATATATTTCTGTTGCCGCTATAACAAATAGAAAAAAATAGAATAAAATAAATATTTAATAGGTCTCCCATACAACAAACGTGATTTTTGCTCGATATTGATAACGGCAACAGGTAGACGCTTGAAATATTCAAAGAATATAGAGTTATATTATTCACTTTATAAATAAATAATTAAATTAAAATAAAATTAATATTTAAGAGGGCCTCCTTACTACAAACGTGATTTTTTGCCGTTTTTATATGATACGGAACCCTTCGTGCGTGAGTCCGACTCGCACTTGGCCGGTTTTATTTTAATCTAGCCGCAGTTTCTAATGGTATAATGTCCGAAAAATTGTTCCCCTTATATTTACCAACTCCTGTCGGTAAATCTTAAGATTTATTGGTAAAACCTAAGATTTACCGTAGTTCGGGCTTTTACAGTAACATACATATTATTTTCAGTGTTGGCTTGGGGCATACTGCCATTGCCGTTCAGAGCAGACTTTGGTTCTTACTACTTCCGGTCGTGGCGACTCTTGGTTATTGTTTACGCCACCATATTTATTATAGCAGCAGTTTTATTGGCCTTTGGCCCTGAAAGCCCTAAATATTTGATTTCTCAAAGAAAACATGACGAAGCCCTGGAAGTATTACAAACTATATATGCGGGAAATAAAGGAAAGACGCCAAAAGAGTACCCTGTGAGTATGTACCTTTACCTTTCGTTCATAGGACAATGTGTCTTATGTGCTTTGAAACTAATGTTCAATTTACCTTGCAGGTAAAGAGGCTAATAATGGACACAAGTGAGAAAGAAGAGATCAGCTTTATAACTTCTTTGAAAGTTCAAACTGTTCCACTTTTAAAGCCACCGTTCCTTAAATGGATGGCTTTAAATGGATTTTTACTTTTTGGTATATTCTCAGTGTAAGTTTGTTATTAAATAATAAGCTAATTAATGTAAGGATTCTCATTACATTTGAGCGTAAATAATTAATTAGATATTATTCTAAATAACGTATCAAACTACCTTCCATGGGTCTAAAATTTTGACTTACCTACCTTATCTTAACTACTAATGCAACTCTATCGGGAATCGACTATCTAATGCATCACTATGAGATGATACCATCAAATTTGACAAATGAAAGGAGAGGTCAAAAAATGTATGGCAGCTGGCACTAAAATAATTGGAAAATATACGCAAAATAAACAGCATTTTATTCTAAACATACAGGTATATATAAAATCACTGAACATGCCTCCGTTTTTATGGTTCCGTACCTCAAAAGAAAAAAACGGAACCCTTATAGGATCAATTTGTTGTCCGTCTGTCTGTCCGTCTCTCCATGTCAAGACCTTTATCTCGGGAACGCGTGAAGGTATCGTGTTGAAATTAAAACCATATTATGCAGATCCATAGTATCTTGCTGCAGAAAGAAAAATAAAATTTCTCAGTTTCCGTAAAAAAAAAAGTTACAGCCGAATATGTCGTAAAAAACGCATATTTCGACACTCACAAGGGAATCAAAACCTATGGGGTATTTCCCGTTGACCTAGAACTATGAAATTTGGAAAGAAGCATTGTGTTAGAGTACACATATAGGAAAAAATCCGAAAACTGGACATTTTTAGTTTAATCACAAAAAAAATGTGTCTTTATGCAAGGAATGAGGGCCCAAATTTGAAAGTGAATTAACCGTATCATGTGGGGTATCATATGAAAGAGCTTCATTAGCATAAGATAAAACAGGTTTTTAAATATTTTTACGATGTATATTTTTCGGTTTATGAAGGAAAATATAAAAAAAATATATGATTCCCCATTTTATTTAGTTTGTACGGAACCCTCGGTAGGCGAGTCTAACTCGCACTTGTCCGGTTTTTTTTTTTAAATTGAGTTTGAATAATATTACCAAAATACCATAATAACTACACTAGGTAACATTATTTATAATTGTCCTCACTAGGCGGGGTCCTAGTCCGGCCTAGTGAGGACAAGATGATAATGGTAAAATTTATTGGATTCTTACAAGTACAAAACCTAATAAGTTCTTTTATGCGTACCTATATTTTCATATTAATTTATTACTTTGTTTAGTGTCAATAAGGTATTGATTGATTAATTAAGAACACTGAAAATGTAATTTCACTGTATCTTATTCCTATTTTATTTACAGATTGAACGGTCTCTACATGTGGGTACCAGATATTCTGAACAGGGTCCTGACTGGATCGGGCTCCGGTCTCACTGCTTGTGAAGTTATAGCTCAAAGACTCAATGAGGTTCGTGGTATTCAATTTTACATATTGCCCAAGACCAGTACTTCCTCAAACTAGAGAAAATTCAGAGAGAACGCACACCGCTTCTTCTTTTTTAAGCGACGGCGCAACAAGAATGATTAAGTAGGGTTATTAGCGTCAGTGAACAGGGGGACAATTCATTTTTTCAATACCGATCCGTAACTGAACCTTGTGCGAAGCATTTCCTGTCGGCTTTTTTTATTTTATTTGTAACAAGCGAAGGACGTGTCACGTTTCATCAAATGTGTCAATTGTATGACATAAAAGTGACTGAATAAAAAAAAAACTATGGTGGCCGACGGGAAACTGTTTACATAAATGGTTCGGCTATGGAGCGGTCTTGAATAACTGAATTGGGCCCCTGGAGGTAATTGTATTCGGATACAATTAGTAGTTCAATAAAAATAGACCTCGCTGACACAGTCTATGCTAATGAGGTCTACCGCCCGTATTCGAAAATATTCTACAGAATTGAGTATCGAATGTTTCTGACAAATTAATGATCTCGTAG
This sequence comes from Lycia hirtaria, assembly GCA_947563715.1. Lineage (NCBI taxonomy): Eukaryota > Metazoa > Arthropoda > Insecta > Lepidoptera > Geometridae > Lycia > Lycia hirtaria. Next base: position 41,079,788 of record OX387378.1, read on the forward strand.
CAAACTTATCATTTTAACAGAAGATAACGCCACAGTATACTTTCCCCTTTTTGGGGGAAATTTGTTGAGGCGCTATCTCATCATCATTATCATCTCAGACACAAGAAGTCCACTGCTGGACATAGGCCTCCCCCATGGATTCCCAAAAAGACCGGTTGGAAGCGGCCTGCATCCAGCGTCTTCCTGTGGCGCTATCTAAAAATCACTTATCAATAATTTCTGACGACAAAAAATTCTATAAAATCGAAAAACCCGGTAAGTGAGTACCAAATTTTGTCAAAATTGATTGAAAAATACGACCTGTACGTGAGTACCAACGAACATCTAGTGTCATCTAGACAGATGAACGAAAATCTTGCTAGTTGACGCAGAGCCCTTCGTTCATAGCAAGCGGGAGTAAGCGGGCGCTTGCTACGAATAATATGTATCAGATTGCAAACAAATTAGAACATTACATATAAATCCCGTCCCGGATCGCGACCGCTTTCCCGCCTCAGTGGGTGTTAATTATTACCCTACATATTAGTAATTACCAAAAAGTTTATGAAAAACCTAAAAAAATGTGCTCGCTACACTCGCGTATTATTTGGTATTGTCGCATTCTACTTCGCGGATCTCCCCCCATGATAAACTATAGCTAAATAAAGAAATATATAAATATATAAATGCTGAAAAGGGGGCGGTTGATTTTACTCGGCCTAGAGCAGCTAAGACTGCTAGTCCGCCTCTGTTAACACGTATGTCCATATTATCAAACACAGTTTTAACACATATTTGCTTAAACTCGAATTAGACAAGAAATTTAAATTATTTACCTTCCAGACAGGAGTAAACGGCGAATGCGACGACACCATAGATGAGATCACATACCTGATCAACTCTGTGGCCAACATCAGTTGCGCAGTGATAGCAGTCGTTGTGAGCAGCACGGTTAAGATCATCGGGAAGAAGACCCTGCTCATCATAGTCTTCGTTCTCATCGGCACCTTCTGTATATTGATCAACTTCATTACGCAAGATATGCTGTTCGCTGTTCTATTGTCTTCATTCCCTATAATGGGGCTTGCGATTGGACCGGTTAATGCGTATGCTGTTGAAATATTCCCTACAAATTTGAGGTAAATTTCTTTTATCGACTTCAAAGAGGAGGTCAACAATTCGGCTATAATTTTTTTTTTTTTTTTTTGGTACCGTATAAGCGGATTTGTTTTTTTTTTTTTTTTCAAAATCAGTTCAGTAGTAATTTTTAAAAACATAACTACGCATATTGAATATGGTTTTTCAGTTTTTAACCTATAATTATTAAATATGTAAGTATTTAACCGTTAGATAGATTAGATAGAATATAAATCTTTGATGATTTAGTACTTTAGTTGTTTATTGATTGTAATGCAGTGCCTTATGAAATGTAAATATTTAAATGAAATCGTAACTCTATAAAGTACGTTATTCTCTCTCTCTCTCTCTCTCTCTATCCCTCTGTCCTCTGTCCGTGTATCATGAAATTTGTTACAAAGATAGCTGAGAACAAGAAGATGGTCTTCGGTATCTTCTTGGACACTTCATTATCATAATTTTTTTATGACATGATATTATAAAATGTTTCTAGGGGCATGGCTGTGAGCTTGTCTATGATGTTGGGACGGTCCGGCTCAGTCCTTGGCACCAACCTTGCTGGCCTCATGCTGAACGCAGCCTGCGAAGCCACCTTCTACTCCTTTGGAGGACTACTCATTGGTAAACCACATTTCACACACAATAATAATTTTCCTAACAATTTATTCCTCGACGAAAATTTTGGAACTGCTGACCTTTTTACTTTTACAGAAGAGTTGTCGATTGTGTTTAAGCTTTGATCACCTAAAAGACCTTTTTCGGCTTGGCTTAATACTTAGATAGATAGGTAGATAACTCTTTATTAAAAGACCACAATATACACGGAAAAAGATACATAGAAAAATAAGATTATGGCTAGGCTTTTAATACTTATTCAACTTTAAATGTTGTAAAGATCGGGAGTCGAACTAGGACAAGATGGAACGAGAGGAATACAAGTGACACAAAAGTTGTAGAGTGTTAAAAATGTCACAATTCAAAGTAAACTCATTTGTACTTTTGTCACATACTACTCTTAATTGCAAAAAAGGCAAGATAAAAACGGGCGCAAAGGGTCCATTCATTTATTACGTAAGACGATTTAGGGGGGGAGGAGGTCGACCATGTCTTATCGTCGGACCATGTCCATGTCGGCTAATTCTTATTTTTTCTTATATATGGGGGGGGTCAAAAACTAGCAAAAACGTCTTACGTAATATATGAATGGCCCCAAACCAACTTTGCAGATAGCTATAAGAGCGTAACCCTGCTGTGCTCAGCAGTGGTCGACTAGGCGATAACATGCTGAAAATGATGATATTATCAAAGATTTTACGAAGAAATTAATACAAACTGAAGGCAACTGAAGGAAACAATTTGATCGGCTATTATTCGGCGGGACGCGATAACACCGCAATTTATAAAGTGCCGCGTACTCGCCGCATATTCGCTGCGTGCTCGCTCGTGATCTCGCCCCGCCGAGAAATCACCGATCAAATCGCCAGTGCGGATACTCCCTAAGTTTATTGAAAATTTAATGTTGTTGCAGTTTGCGGAATGCTGTCTTTACTTCTGCCGAAATCTCGAAGCGTGGATGTAAGAAAAAAAACAATAGACACGCGACTGTAAAATATTCACGAATTATGTAATAAACTCAAACATTTTCGTAACTTAGATATATTACTAACATTAAGATAGTTTGCTAAATTATTGTATATAGTCGTATGTAAGTTACTCTGTTAAATATTTAATAAATAAAAGAAATAAGTTATCCTAATCTTTAATTTTTCTGTTTACTTATTTTGCTATTTTTATCAAATAAGCTTTTTTATTCGAAGTTAGACTTACTCTTGCCGTAATTGCCGTCTTTGTCTACCGTGAACTCATCTGGTGTTAAGCGACAAAAAGTGAAGTATGTATATTAAAAGAAAAACAAAATACCCGACTGCAGAAAATTAAGCAGTTTTTGCAAGGTAAGTTACGGTTTCGTCACGCTTGATACACTGTTGAGTGTACTTTTTTGCGAGAAAGTATGCGTAAAATCGCCGTAAAGTAATGCACATTCTTTAGGATAATTCTAGTAAAATCACTTGTTTATTACGAAAAAGTTCGAATGAGGTTACGAAAAAACGCATTTTTTTCTTTGTGATTATTATTGTTATTATGTACAATAAATACGAATCTAACGACACCTCACCGCACATCAAAATGAGTCAAGCCGTTTAGGCTATAGGCGATCATATAGAAACATACATACACTCTTACATATAAACATACATATACTCGAAAAACATAACCCTCCTTCTTACGCAGTCGGGTAAAAATAACAAATAAAACAAATAAAAATAACAAAATCATCACCAATCCTCAATATCCCAACCGTAATCGTGTGGAAATATTTTCTTTATTTTCTTGGTGGTTATGGGACCTCCTTGAAGTAAATTTTTAAGTTGCGGATCCCCTGATCCTCCTTCTTTGATATTCTTCACGTGCATCATGATTTTATTTGGCTTTATATTCTTCGGCTTCTTAGTAATGTCGAAATCCTGTGGTTGTTTTGGATAAGGCTTAGTCGCCCCATAAGTATCGTCTATGTATGTATCATTCATGTCTTCCTTTATTTTGTATTTCCTTTCGATCTCGTGTAGCATATAAACTTCGTGTTTTATAGACCAATATAGATGTTCGATCTCTTCAAGATACAGTGCCAGTTCTAGACTGTAATACACTGAAAAGTAGAAATGGGTTAGAAATAAGTGGCCAAGACCGTGTCGAGACACGCATATAAATAGTAGATTTCCGTAGTTAATGCTGTAATCTAAAAGAAAACTACTTGGCGAGTATTTTTTGTTTAGACTACATTGTAAAAAGTTCTATGACCTCGGCACTATAATGCCTTAAGTGTTTTACATACTTAACCTAATCAACGGTAACCCACTCGATGGGGAGGAGTTGAAAAAAAAATGTAATTCCTTTTTTAAGTACGCTATGGAGAGCTACCCCTATTTTTAACTTTTTTTTTTAAATAATACTATGGCATTTTGTAGTGGTTTACTCAACTCATACTCAACTCATGTATATGCCAAATTTCGTTTATGTAGGGCTGATAGTCTGTGAGTAAAATTATTGTGTGGTAAGGACAGACAGACAGACGGACATGGTGAAATTATAAGAGTTCCTCGTAGTTACTACGGAACCCTAAAAAGGTTAGAGTTTGATTGGATAAAAATCTACACGAACACGACCGCTGAAGCTCTCTAGTTATTTAACTATACACTTCGGTCATGGTTAAGCGACGCTCAATGCAACTGCAATCATTTGAAACATAAAAGACCGCTTACACCGCCCTATTTATCGTGCCCTTGCCGACAGGGCCGACAGGGACTGCGTGGTCTAGGAAGAGACAGGGTCCCGATTTGGTCCTGTCATCTATCAAATCTTACTTGTTACATCCCTTCGTGCGCTGTACCATTTGTCCAGCATTCTTCGATAATGTTCTTGTATCACCTGGGTCATATATCCGATCTCAAATGCGGCAGTGACAGTATTATCATATCGAGCCTGGAAGATAATGTTCTTATAGTGTTAAAACTAGTTTATTCCTTAGTGCATTTGTGTATTATATTATTTTTAACCCCCGACGCAAAATGACGGGGTGTTATAAGTTTGATGTGTCTGTCTGTCTGTGGCATCGTAGCTCCCACAGATGAATCGATATTGAATTTGTTATTATTTTTTGTTTGAAAAGTGAATTAGTCGGGAGTGTTGTTAGCTATATTTCATCAAAATCGGTTCAGCCGTTTTTTTTGTCGCAGGTTTCTGAGTTTTCTAAACTTATACTTGTATAATAACCTAAATGACTTGACACTTGAGTGACCGAGTTAAATGTGCGAGGTGTCGTTAGATTCATTTGTGTATTCATTTCTTTTGGCTACATTTTCAACCGACTTGAAAAATGACTTCTCATTTTTAAAAACCGATTCGGAAATTATTTTTTTGCTTGAAAGGATACATTTACTTACACATTAGTCCCATAGACCTTTTATAAAAATCGGTTCAGTAGCTTGATTTAAAAAAAAAACTGCGCATTTTGTTGTTTCATTTTTTTTTATATAGCCGGCTCTACCGAACATTTCAGGGGCCATACCACAAGCGTTCCAACAGTTTCGCTTTTGTCTCGCTTTTTCTACAGTTGTGAGAGCAAGACAAAGGTCAAAGTAATATTGAAATAAGATTGTGGTATAGTATTTTGCTGCACGCCAGAAATATAATAACGATAAGGTAAAACGAGATGCATTCTGTAAGTGTGTGTAGGTAGAAGAGTAAGAACTTAGAACATATACAAGGTGACTTACGCTTTATTGCGTAGCAAGAAGAGTCGCTATTTAATTAATTAATTAAATGTATTTGCGAAGTGAGTATTCGGTACTTAATTGTACTAAGTATATAGTATTTTATGATTACGCTTACAATTGCGACTTTGCGGTCCCTGCTATTCTGATTAATAATAACTTCTCTTGCTAATTTTATCATCATTTGTCCCATAATATATCTCTCATCTGTCGGATCCATTTTCTTATGTTCATTTATACACGCGATATATCGGAGGTCGTCTGTAAAAAAAGCGATTATGGATATGTTCAAAGCGTGCAACTATCTCTTTTGCGCATCGCAACGTTTTTAAAGATATAGGCAGAGTTTGAACCTAGTGGCCAAGAAAAAAATCACTTACACGTTGTACAGTCTATTCAACTAGAGAACTAATGTGACATTGAGGGCGCTGCTGTCCTTATTTCATTATTTTAACGGACTTCCAATTCGATTTCTTTTTAGCCAATTTGTTGGTAGGTCGTAATTCAGGGGACCACTTCTAAATATGTAAAAGAATTTTATCAAAATCAGTTCTTTAGTACTTTGGTTTTTATAACAAAATAACCAGAAAAATATCGTCCAAGTAAACGAATTGCGTATTTTGAAATCGTTTTTTTTTCAGTTATTTTTAACCGACTTCGAAAAAGGAGGAGGTTATCAATTCGTACCGTATATATTTTTTTTATGTACACGAATTACTCTGTCATTCGAGAACCAAGGTCCCATAATTATTAAATATAATTATCAGTTCAGTTGAGACCACAGAATACCCTAGTAGTATACTTTTATACTCATACTCATACTCATACTCATATATTAATAACAAATTAGTTACATGTCAATAATAAAGTCATTGTAAAAACAATAATAATGAAAAGTAAAACTAAAGTAAGTAGTAATGAGTAAGTAAGTAAGTATACTTCCAGACGTTAGTTCCCGAGTTTTCCCACCATAGTTATATTTTTAAAACAGACTCTATACGTAATTTTCTAACTTTCGAGCGAGCTGTTTTTTTTTAACAAATATTTTAACCATAGATTTACTATAATAAAAAAATGTTGTTTAAAAATCTGAAAAAAACGACTTCAAAAGACATCAGGCTCTGCGTGGTAAGCCTCAAGTAAGGTAATTGCCTGATTCGTCTTCAGTCGCGACACGTCGGGCAACGTTATTAGACGCGTGTCGTGCCTTGTGAACAGTGACAATGCCATCATGTGTATATATTTAGAAAGTGCAACACCAAGATATATAAAGCCAAGAAATATTAGTATCTTCTATGAGTATAACCTCTCCATCTTTGAATATGTAAATACGTGCTCTCTATACATAAAATCTCATTAATGATTAGGTATGCACACATTCCACCATTGGTAGATTTGTTTGGCTTCATTATTTTATGAATGGAATTTTGAATATAACTATCATTTTAAGTGTCATAAGTGCACATAATATGTACATGTATTTAGGTAAATACTCACAGAACAGCAGTAACCAAAACAGATAAAACATTTTTTTTAATTTAAAATACCTTTTGATAACAAACTAACAGCATTAAATTGCGTTTATCTTATAGTGTCCAATTAACAGTTACGATAAATATCAGTAACTACCTACTTACATATAGGTAATTAAAATTTAACTGGTTTTTCAACCTTAATAAATAATTAACAGATACATTTCGGCGCGCATTTTGCATACATTGGTGACTACATATTTCCTCCAAGGTGGCTACTAACAATTATTTCGTAGTGCGCTAGTCTCTTGAGTTTTACAAAAAAAAAACTTTGTTATTAATAACGAACTCCACAGTTGTGATTTTTAGTGATAAATGCTAAGGGGTCAACGAGGTCAATACGAGGTATTGACCTCGTTGTAAGGGGTTAAGTTTTTCCAATTCGCGTAGACGCTACATGTGTGTCGCCCGCCATACAATAGAGATGGCTTTGACATGGTGGGGGGTTACGACAATCTTAATAGCAATCTTATTTCAATATTAATTTGACCTTCGTCTTGCTCTCTCAACTGTAGTAGAGCGAGACAAAAGTCAAAGTAATATTGAAATAATTTCACTGTTTGAACGCTTGTGGTACGGGGGTTGTGCCTTCCACACTGAATTGATTAATTTATAACATAAAACTAAAAACGTGTTAACTCAGGGTAACTCAGAGAGTAAAAACAATTAATGTAGACATTCTAAAATGATTGCCTACTCTGCATTTATGAATGTAGGTAAGGTAAGCAATGAGATTTTATCTAAAGAGAGTTATACTCATTATATATGAAGTACAAGTATATATATTAAGAGAAAAACGGAATACCCGACTACAGAAAAGCAGTTTTTGCAGTCTAACTTACGATTTCGTTAGCTTGATACGCTGGTGAGTGTACATTTTTGTGAGAAAGTATGCGTAAAACCGCTGTAAAACATTATAAAGGCGCATTACTTTGAATAATTCTAGTAAAACCACTTGATTATTACAAAATAGTCGTTTGAGATTACAAAAAACGTGTTTTTTTTAATTTTTGCGTGATATGTGTTATTATTACCTATTACAAAAAATACTATAGCGATGCTTTGAAAGCGAAGACAAATCTAACGACACGTTGCACATTAAAATCAAGTCAAGTCGTTTAGACTGTAGGCTACCATATAGAGACATACATACATATATACATACATACATACCCACAATACATACACTCGAAATACATAACCTCCTTCTTTCGTAGTCGGGTAAAAAATAATTCATTTCCATTTTACGTGCACGGAAGGTTAATCCAAAAATATTTTTTTCAAAGTTTTATTCTACGACTTTTTCGGCAGTTATTCATTATTATGCATATCCATTATCCATGCCTAATTACAGCATTAAAGTACTTACTAATAGTCTTTGAGCAAAGCCACGGGCAGACAGATAGACTGACGGACAAAAACACGAACAAACGGACAGACAGACTGACAAACATGGCGAAACTATAAAGGTTTATTGTTTACTTGGAACCCTAAAAACGCACCCCACACTTCTCTTAAGAATTTTTCGCTACGCTTAAACTATAAGATGCAACTTCTATGTAAAGTTACGTCTATGGAATATAAATTCCGCTTCCGGAACCGTGTTCTTTTAAAAATGTATTTTTTCCTGCTACGAAACTGTGGTTGTAAGTATAAGGAAAAAAACTTCTTCGTACGATACCTACTACTATCGTACGAAGAAGTAAGACTATTGGAACGCTAGTGGTACGACCGCTGTGCTAGAGACGCGGCGGCAGTGGCCCAAGCCTATCATAGTTCGAATAGATATGAGATAGATATGTTCTGTGATTGTGACTAAAAAAAAAGAATTGGCAGCATTTTTTCGGGAAATCCTCAAAAAAAAAAGGTTATTTTCCGGTTTTATTCAAGGTTTAAGTTACCCCGATTGACTTTTTAATTTTTCCCTGATATACGACTTTTTTGTAGCAGATGTAAGATCACCCCTTTTTTATATCTGGCAGCCCTGCATCTGCTACAAAAAAAGTCGTGTATCAGGGAGGGAAAAATTAAACGAAAAAGTCGTACAGTCAATCGGGTAACCTATACCTTTATTAGTCCAGTAAAAATAAAATTTTGACCTCATAAAATGCAATAATAGAAAATTGTTTTTTATGTGATAGTCTTGGTGTTTGGAAATACATTTGTCACATAGTCGTAGTTATGAGATGTGAAGAACCTGAGAAATACCATGAAAATACCTAAAGTTGTGCTTTTCAAGTTTATAGCTAAACAAAACATTCATATTGATTGATAATTATTGAGAATTATACTTAAGGATATACTTAATTTATAATCATCAGGGTAATTTAGTAGAAACATAGAGAAAATGAGTTTTTTTCATTAATCATTTATTTGAATTCCCGCGCGCTACCGACCGCCGCGCAGCGGGGAGCTGTGCGCATGCGCGCAGCGATGCGATGGCGCTGGATCGGGTTATGCAATAAATTATGATTTTAAAGTACATTTTTGACCTACTGACAGAAAAATTATTTTGATTGTTAAGTTATCAAATTGTAGAATGAGAATGAAAATCAACGAGATCAGTCTTATGTAGCCCTTTCATAAATAAGTAACAGACAGAGACAGAATTACTTTCGCTTTTATAATAATTACTTAGGATGATTAGGATTAAGATAGGAAAAATACTATTTTTAGTTTCCGTTTAAATGAGATTTGCCAACAAGTATATATAATAAAATACAAAACAAAATACCCGACTGAAAAAATGAGGTATTTTCAGTCTAACTTACGTTTTCATTATGCTAAGTATATTACATAAATATTATTAGTGTTATGTGATAACATCACACAAATAAATAATCATGTGTTATGACACATTCGGCGGTACCTAGGTTAAAACGAAAGCTATATTTTTTAACATCTAATTACTTGTTTCTAATTATATTGGTATTTGCTATGTATAACACCATCCATTAGACTCCATACTTTTCGATCGTTTCTTACCGGGGCGCCCCCGGGGCGACGTGATCACGGCAAAAAAAAACTCTTATTCGATGCTGCGATGCGATTCAGCCCCGTATTCTGAACCCATTCGGTTTCGGAATCGATTCGATTTGTATATCTCCGTCTCTGTCATTCTCTATGAAAATAACAGAGACGGAGATATACAAATCGAATCGATTCCGAAACCGAATGGGTTCAGAATAAGGGCACAGATTATAGTGAGACTCTAAGTTTAAAATTGTTATAAAAATGTTCGTTTTCTTTTGCTATGAATATACATTTTGAATCATGTCCTGTTTAATATGTAAATAAAAAATCGGCCAAGTGCGAGTCGGACTCGCGCACGAAGGGTTCCGTACTATTATCTATAGTAGAAAATCGTAGAAAATAACGAGAAATCAACGAAGTTCCAAGTAGTAAATTGCAAACTTATAGGTAGGTTTTCGATACACATCCGGGACATCCGGGCATAACGACGCTCGCGCAAATACGTGCGGCTATGGCTCGCTCCGTGATGTTACCTCCCCCGCTACCCGCGCGGCCGTTGCTTAGCAACCGTCTCGCGCTCACGCCACCACCACACCGCGGCGCGGCGCTCGCACCGCGTTTAGATGCACGGATTATTTTCATTTTGTGAGTTTTTATGTATTAGATTAGGTATTTATTTTTATAGTTAATATATTTCTAAATATTTACTTACAAATATTCAAGTTTCTACCTGTTAATTAAGATCGAGTAAAAAGTGTTTAAAAATTACGTTTGTTGTATGGGAGCCCCCCTTTAATATTTACTTTATTGTTATTTAATTATTTATTTTGAAAGGTAATATACCAGTAAATATTCTGTGAAAATTTAAAGCGTCTACCTGTTACCGTTTTTAATATTGAGCAAAAAAATACGAAAAAAACAATGTTTATTGTATGGGGACCCCCCTTAATATTATTTTTTAATTTTTAGTATTTGTTGTTATAGCGACAACGGAAATACATCATTTGTGAAAATTTCAGCTTTCTAGCTATCACGGTTTATGAGATACAGCCTGGAGACAGACAGACAGACAGACAGACAGCGAAGTCTTAGTAATAGGGTCCCGTTTTTAACCTTTGGGTACGGAACCCTAAAAACAATTAGAAGATGACACAGTTACTGTTGGAAATAAGGGCCTGAAAACTTTGTGTAAATTTAGTGAACTTGGAAAAGACAATTTATTTTCTTACACGGAAAATATAATACCATTGTTCATTTATATCTATTATGTAACCCAAATACCAAATTTCAGGCCCCTAATGGGTAAGGCCGCCAAAATTGTCAATTATATCACAAAAGTAACACAACAGATTTTGTGTTACCATTACACAAATGTAACCCAAAAGTAACACATCTTTTGGGTAAAGGTGGTTTCATAATGGTTAAATAAATAACCTAAAATAATACAAGATAAAAAAATTAAATTGGACGGACTGCAGTGCAGTGCTATAGGAGTAATGAAATACGATTTTTAAACGATGTACTTGCGTACCTTTAATAATGAAATTTAAAAAAATAACGCAACACAAATCTGTCATAAAACATGAGTTAAAACAATAAAAAAGAATCCCGAGTTCTCTAGGGGTAAAAAAAAATGTACAGGATGAAATTTTAATCACCGTTTTCCTCTTAAGGGGTCGTTGTACTCGTCGTTATGAACAACTTTTACTTGGGACCAAACATGAAATCGTGAAAAAAAATCAGCTGTTCCCTACATTTTGACGAGATAAGCGAACATTGTAACATCTGATTTATTTTCTCGATTTCAGGTTTGTTCCCATAGTAAAAGTTGTTCATAATGACGAGTACAATTACCTCTTAAGAGGTTGTTGGTGTTTTTCCTATAACCCTGTATATGCACATGAATAGATTATATTTCAATAGAAGAAAAACATACTCAATTAGTTCGGTGCTAAAGAGCCTTTCGTGCAAGTTTAACTTGCACTTGGCAGGTTTTCACTATTAAAAAGTAGGTATGTAAGTACTGAGTTTGTCATACCTAAAAAATCACACTCAGATACATTACTTTCAAAAATCAGTACAAATACCACTAAGCATGCGGCTTTATAGATCTACTGTGTTACGTAACACATACTTTTGTGTTACAATAACAACAAATGTAACACATGTGTAATACAAATGCAACACAAAAGCAAAATTTTTACAACAGTTTTTTGGTTATATTTCGGTTATTTATTAAAATTAGGCACTAATCGGTGGTTCTAAGTATACTTTTAACCTCATCGCCAACAAATATAATAGAATAACATTAAAATATCTGTTTCTTGCCTCAGAAATCGCATTAAATCGATTTTTTTTCACAAACTACCAATAACGTGACGCGCACTTTACGATCCTTCACTGGCGAAACAATAAAGCTGCCTTGTTTTTTTTTTAATTTTTTCGATTACGGTGTTGCCTTATTAATACTGCGTTTTGCACTTAGGCTCTATAAATAGTAGTTTTGGGGGTAAAAATTCGTCACACAAATAAATCGTAACACAAAAGTAAGCCATTTTTTAATTTTAAACTATCAATAAAACAACTCAGTTCAAGGATTTTCGTAACAATATTATTACCATAGCAGGGGTCTATCATCTAATTCTTCCACGGTATACATATAATTCAGATATTCTCTACAAATTATTGAATATTTAAACCAAAAGATACTGCAAAAAAAAACGACAGAAATGTCACACAAAAAAATTGACAATTTTGGCGGCCTTACCCTAATATCAAAACCCAGGAACTTTCATACATTGTTTACCCCCATTTCTACCCCTTTGTTCACCGATTACTCAGCCAATCGTTTCGATGCCAGCTGATTTCGATGATTTTTTTAGGATTCCGTACCTCAAAAGGAAAAAACGGAACCCCTATAGGATCACTTTGTTGTCCGTCTGTCCGGGTGTCAAGACCTTTATCTCGGGAATGCGTGAAGGTATCGAGTTCAAATTAAAACCATATACGCAAATTCATAGTATCTTGCTGCAGAAAGAAAAATAAAAATTCTCAGTTTTCGTAAAAAAAAGTTATAGTCGAATATGTCGTAAAAACGCACATTTCGACACTCACAAGGGAATCAAAACCTATGGGGTACTTCCCGTTGACCTAGAACTATGAAATTTGGCAAGAAGCATTGTGTTAGAGTAAAAATATAGGAAAAAACCGAAAACTAGACATTTTTAATTTAATCATAAAAAAATAGTGTCTCTATGCAAGGAGTGAGAGCCCAAATTTTAAAGTGAATTAACCGTATCATGTGGGGTATCATATGAAAAATCTTCATTAGCATAAGCTAAAACAGGTTATTAAATATTTTTAAGATGTACATTTTTCGGTTTATGAAGGAAAATATATAAATTCCCCCTTTTACCTACTAGTTCGTACGGAACCCTCGGTGGACGAGTCTGACTCGTACTTGTCCGGTTATTTGTATTTGGTAGGACATACTTCAGAGATGGTCCCATATAAATTTTATCAAAATCTATGTACTTAGTACTGTAGTTTTTCTAACAAAATAACCGGTAAAATATCATCCAAGCGCCTGTAGAAAAGTGAACAGCCAGTTGCGTACATATGTATTGTATTGCGTATTTTGAATTCGGTTTTTTTCAGTTTTTTTAAACTATAATTATTATTATTAAAATGGTATAAAACTGATAATGTTAGACTAGAGTTTGATATTTAATTATTATTTTTCGATTTCCATCAAAGTGAACCCTATAATCTTGCCAATTTTGACCAAGACTTGTATCTAAAAATACAACCGTTTAAGTGTAGGAAACATAGGCGGACAAACACTGTAGCCTCATAGGCTCCCGCACCCTTAGTACGGAACCCTAAATATGAAAATTTTGTGCAATTTTATTTAAACGAACATATACCTACTTATATATATACTTATGTATATATAGCTTAGCACGCAGTTGTTCTTTTATTTTTTACTGACTTCATAAAAGGAGGGGGTTATTAAATCTACTCATTATTGGTACTTGATAAGTAATTACGCAACAATAAATGTGTGTTTGATAACTGCCTGTCTGTCCTACGAAAAATAGACAAATTCTCTTTCCAATATTTTCTGCAAGAAATTAATAATATGGTATCGACGACTACGAGTATGTAATAAGCAGATAAAACAGTTAAAACTTATCCTTCTTGAGCAGTTGCGTAAAAATGTCTTTGTACCTACACGCGAAATTGAAATATAGGTACGCGAGTATGAGGTGGCCGGCCGGCCTCCCCTGCCCCGCGCACCCCCACGCCGCCGCGACGGCCGGGGCCGCCTGCGCCGCTTCGCGCTGCGATTTGTAAATACTTACTTATAGGTAGGTATATGTACTTGTGTATTCATCCGCGAGATTTTGTGTTTTTACTGAATTATTTAAAACCTTTAATAGATTTTTTGGAAATTCTTGTCATTTCTGATAAACAGAAATTAATGCTATCGAATCACATAAGAAACCATATGTTATATTAAACCTACAATAGTTAAAATCAAATAAAACATCTTTTGATGCTAATTACTAAAGAAATATGTATTATAAATCGGGGATTATTGTAGATCTATGATTTTTAGTTATTTTGCTATCATAATTTCAAAGAATCCCTCCTACTGCAAATATTGCGGTCTGCTCCATACAAACGGATTTATTTTTACTAGACTATATACCTTGAATAAAACCGAAAACCTTTTGCTTTTTTTAGATCCATAGACAATAATTTTCCGAGAGCCAGTAATCCAGAATCAGGGTTGCCATAAAAAAATAATTGACTGCCGTGTTTTGAATGTTGAATTGCCGTGTTTTGGCTCAAAATTCCAAAAATTACCGTGTTTCATATAAAAAGCAGTTTTTTATACATAGATACTTAAAATGATCGTGATCTCTCATACCTACAAATAGGATAAAACAGTTTTCTACCCCTAAGCACTAACCGATTTCTAAGATTCATTTTTTTGGCAATGGACATGTATCCATGGCTATATAAACAATTATAGTTAAAAAAACTGAAAAACCAACTTCAAAATACGCAATAGGTACAATGCGTTCTTAGGCGACTTGCTATTTAGGTTTCTATAGGCTGATATTTTACCAGTTATTTTGTTATAAAAACCTAAGTACTGCATCGATTTTGATAAAATTTATATGGGAACACTTCTGAAATATAATCCACCAAATACAAAAAAAACATCAAATTCAATGTACAATTCGCTGAGTACTTGGTCAACAAACATAAAAAAAAAACATACAAACCAAATTGATAACCTCCATCTTTTTGGAAGTCGGTGAAAAAGAATGAAATCGGATAATATTGAGGGATAGAAACAGTTCTTTTTGAAGTGCAGTAAGCTCTTCAGTCACTATTTTCACTTTGCGTTTTTCACTATTTCAATTTTTAAAGTTTCGTAAATAACGTCTGAAGCAAGAATGAATGTCTTTGTTCGTAAAGAACGAGTTATGATATATTTTTAACCTCTTGGAGGTGTCCCTACTAGTGATGTGGTAATATTGGTCCTTGGTATTCTAGAGAGATGTATGATGATGAATCACCTATACTTGAAGTGTCAAGTGTATTCGATGACGTGTCTATGGAATGTGTTCCATTTAGCTGTTGCCTGCAACTCTATTGGTGTATTTTTTCTTTCGCTCTGATTGCCGTGTTTTATGATACGGCAACCAATGTTCTGCCGTATACCGTGTTTTTTATGGCAAGCGGCCCAAATTGCCGTATAACACGGCAATTGCCGTAGAAATGGTAACCCTGGCCAGAATCCAACGTCCAACCTAATTTTTTTTTTTTTTTTTTTTGAGTTTTGGCGGGAACGTCTTAGTAACGTGTTGTTGCTTTGTTTTATTTTAGTAAACTTGTGTTATTTTGAACATTAATGCTATAAAAATGGTGGTGTTTTATTCATTAAGTGTTCGATAAAATGCGTGAGTGTGGGCTAGTGAAATAAAGCAGTAAAACGTGTGATTTTACGTTGTCAGTAAAACTCCATAGAAGCTTCTAGTAAAGTCGCCACCACTTTACTGAAGCAGGACTCGACTTATAAATTGACTGTATACGTGACTTAGATTGTGACTAGAACATTTACAACTTGTTTTATTCAAGAAACTTGAAAAATCTTATTACTTGACACTGGCAAATGCTTTAATGCGAGTCCAATACAAAAAAGAAGAAGAAGAACCTAATTTTTGGTGGTATTCTCTTTCTGTCTGTGTTTACATTGCAAGATAAGTTGTTTCATTACATTTCAAGAAGTACGCACTACGCAGTATATTCTCATAGTTAGGTCTATTTGATAATAATTAATTCCTTGTTTAATTAATCATTTGTGCCATCTAAGCTACGCTGCTACGCCATGCAAAATAGTTACGAGTCTGATAGCGAAGACGAACTGCCGGCAGGATGGGAAGAGAAAAGTACACAAGATGGAAATGTTTTTTATGTAAAGTAAGTAAAGATTGCATATGTACTACTTAAATAGGTAAGTACTTACATCATTGTTATTATTTATACAACTAAGCAAACGAATAACATGTATTTAAACTTTATACAAAGATTTAAAAAATATATAATTATGATCTTACAGCAATTTCTAAGAGCGATTAATTTCAAGATCTTAAGAGCGTTTCTGATTAATTCACTTTATGTTGACACTGTTTGCTAGATTTAATCTGCTAAATAGAATTAATTCCTTCTGCTGCAGCCCCCACACAAATAAAACCCAGTGGACACATCCAACAACTGGAAAAAAAAAAGTAATCCCAAAGGAGCTACCATTTGGCTGGTCCAAGACAGTTGATGAAGATGGCAAAGCTTTGTACATCCACAAGGAAACTGGGAGTAAAACTCACATAGATCCAAGACTGGCATTTGCTAAAGAAGAAAAAAAACATGTAAATGATTTTCGACAAAAGTTTGATGCGTCATCTACTGCTTATCAGGTAACAAATAATCAGTATTTTTCTTACATGCTCAGTAATGTTAACTTTATTGTTAGAATTGAAATGAATATATTATTCAATATGGCAGTCTGACCAGTAGGGATTAGAATTGGATCCACTAGATCTGGCAATGATTAATTACTTCAAGATACAACAATGGATAACATAAAATAATAGTGGAAATCATGCTGAATTAAGATTCATAGTGGCATCTGATTAGACCTTTATGCTGCCATTCAGCCCTTAAAATGCATTTACCCATACCTACTTTGATTAGTCTTGAGTTATTTATTGATCCTTATGCACTTCATAGTGAACTTTTATTTGGATAATTTGCAATAATATCTTTTTATTGAGTATTAGGCTCACCGCTAACACACTTTATGATAAGCGATGTGGTGTAGTGTATGATAGAGTGTGCTTACTTAGATTACTTAGAAATTAGAAGAAACACGATTCTCTCACGATCTTAAGACACCCAGACTACTAAGAAAGATTCACTTAGGAATTGTAGCAGATCATACATGCAAGTGGGAACTTTGACAAATATTGGTAGAATCAGAAAAAAAAAATAACTAAATTTTTTTTATTTTTTTTTTGCAAGATAAATCTATGATTGACCACCAATTCCCCTGATGTGAAGCGACGTTGTGGCCGAAAATGGAGATCGTCGATCTAGAAGATATCCATTCACTCAAGCCTTGAAAATTCCAAGATTGTAGATCTCAGGAAACAGAGATGGCGGCAAAGAATATGTGTATTTATAGTTATTATCATTTCAGATTCTCCATGGAGTTGACTTGTCAGGTAAATGTGCTTTAGTAACGGGCTCTAATGCTGGCATTGGATATGAAACTGCCAAATCTTTAGCAAGACATGGCTGCATGGTTATATTTGCCAATAGAAACATAGAAGCCACCCTAAAAGTCATTGCTGACATTGTGGAGGAGACAAATGTTGTTGAAGAAAATTTTAAAGCAATCCAACTTGATTTGGCTTCATTGAAGAGTGTGAAGAATTGTGCCTTAGAAATTAGAAATAGTTATGAGTAAGTTGGGCAAATAAAATGATCCTTTAAAAATTATATCTAGCAATAATAATGTGGACAATCTAAAAACTGGCTCGGGTCTTGGATTCACAACTTGTACCAGTATCATCATTTTTGTTGGCTAGCTTTTTCTAAGTAGAATAACACTCTGATACCTCTGATACAAGTAATCTTATAAAAAACTGACTTCAAAATTTTACTTGGATGACATATTTTTCCAGTTATTTTGTTATAAAAACCAAAATACTGAACTTTTTTGATTGAAAAGTGAAATTTTGATAAATTTCTATGGGACCACCTGGGAAGTATACCCTTTCAAACAACAAAATAATTTTTCAAAACAGTCTAAGTGTATTCAAGTAATCGGGGCACATACATACATAAAAAATAATATTCCAATGAATTGAGAACCTTCTCCTTTTTGGAAGTTGGTTAAAAAGTTTTTATAAAAAAGGTGAAGCAAAAAGGCAGACGGCTCGCCTGATGGTAAGCGACAACCGTCGCCTATGGACAACTGCAACATCACTGACATTACTGTTGCTTTGCTATCCCGGAAAGGTGCTTGTAGACACCCTTTTTAAAACTTTTTGTTGAAGCTCGGCGAAGACCTTCCGAGAAAGGACATTCCACATTTTGCTTGTACGCGGGAGGAAGGAGCGTGAGAACCTGACTGTATGGGATTTCCAGTTATGTAAAATGTGGGGTTAAAAAGTATTTTGAAATAATGGTTAGGCAGGGGCTGAACTTTTCAAAATACTTTTTGGTAGGAAAATAAACTCCTATGTATAAAAGCGACTTTCGTACTAAGTTTACTTTACCCATATGATGCTCATGATATGGTGTTAAGTGTATGGTCTAGTGATAAAGTATGCACAAATTTACTGTATAATTTATTTAACTTAACATTATTTTAAATATATCATTTACTTATTATATCTACCTAAACTCAAAAACTAGCCCTCCTACTTACCCAGTCGGTTAAAAATATAAATGAACGAATATGTTGTAATTTTGTCAAAAGTAATGAGCTATTTCATCAGGTAATATGGATTATAAAATTTCCAGCCACATTGACATGTTGATCCTGAACGCTGGTGTGTTTGGTCTTCCCTACTCAGAGACAGAAGACCAACTGGAGACCGTGTTTCAAGTGAACCACCTCAGTCACATGTACTTTGCATTGCTACTGGAGCCTGTCTTGAAGAAGGGTTCTAGAGTCGTGTTTGTGTCATCGGAGTCACATAGGTAAGTGAAACTAATATTTTAATCAACTTCTAAAAACGGAGGAGGTTCTCAACTCTTAATGTTTTTAGGGTTCCGTAGTAACTACGAGGAACCCTTATGATTTCGGCATATCCGTCTATCTGTCCGTATGTCACATATATAAAACACTTAAATCATTATATTACTGAGGACATTGACCTTTTCGCAAAGTAGTCTAAACAAAGAATACTCACCAAGTAGTTTTCTTTTAAATTACAGTATTAACTATGGAACCCTACTATACACGTGTCTCGAGACGGTCTTGGCCACTTATTTTATTTTTGTATATGTTTGGTACGCGATTATTTCCACCAATTATGAATGGATTTTGTTGTTGTTTTTGGTAGGTAATACTTCAAAGGTTTTCTTACTTAATATAGTTCATTTGTCCTTACAGTTTCAATTACAATTACAATTTCATATCTGTCTAGACAAATTATATTAGTGTTTGTATGTGCGACGCAGCGAACGAATAGCGGGCGCCTGCGTGCACTCTCAAAGAGGCCTCCAATACAACCAATGCCTGCCCACGATTTCGACTTGCAACAAGACGTGTTATCATAATCAATATTAAAAGAGGCAAAAGTAACCCCTGTCCTTCTCCTCTCTCTTTCTCTTTCTCTGTCTGTCTGTTTATGTATTATCTTTTCGCGATCAACCAGCTGACCGTTATGAAATTATCCACAGAGATAGCTGAATTTACGATTTTGGCAGCTTTGAGAACGAGATTTGATTCTGGGCTAGATGTGATATCCTACCAACCAACTCAACATTATTGGGATATTTTTTCAGGTTCGCTAGTTTAAAAAACACTTTTGTGAACCAAAACCTTGCTATGCAGAAAGAAGAGTACTACTCCATGATGGCTTACAACAATTCCAAATTGTACAATGTTGTCACAGCCAAGGTAAGAGCACATATTTGCGAGATGCTATTATAAAATTTGTCTTCGCTCTCCAAGTGTCACGGTCTGCGAACCAGTTACAAATTTCGTCCCAGACGATTATTATGTTTTTTTCTTTGTTTTCTTTTTTTTTATCATTCCTGTTTGTACAAACTGTCCCACTGCTGGGCGCGGGCCATCTCATTGTGACAAGAGTAAGGCCATAGTCTGCCACGCTGGCCAAGTGCGGGTTGGCAGACTTCACACATCTTCAAGATCATTATGAACTCTCAGACAGTAGGTTTCCTCACGATGTTTTCCTTCAACGTTTGAAATTTGGCGCAATCTATAATACGCATGTCATTTCGAAAAGACAGAGATGCGTGCCGCGTGATTGGAACCCAGGACCTGCGGATCGCAAGTCAGACGGTCTCTCGACTAGGCTGCCGGAAACTTCGTGGTTTGAGCAGACTCGTGGACCAATATTTATTTTAAGTTTTGTAAATCATAACAGATAACATAATATCTTAAAGAAAAAATCGTCAGCTGGTCACACTAATATGAAAAAAAAAACTCGTCTACCCCACCACACCTCCTTCGTTTTGAGTTTTTTTTAGTTTTATGTGAACAATAGAAATTAATCGTAGTAGTATAGTTCCCGTCACGTAAAAAAAACGCTGGTTTGTTCGTAAGCGCGAAATCAACCACAGAACATATAATAAACCGAAACGTTAAAGTTTTAAAACACTATCATCATCATTGTTCCATCCTGTCGGATGATTTAAGCAGCGTCATAAAGTGGAGTTACACCGTCGTTGGTGACTGAATAGGCCAAAAAAAATATAAAAAACTATATCTCGTGCCTAAATAGGTTATTTTCAACCCTTTTGTACCAATCTAAATATTGTGTGGAAACTTATATAATTATTATCTTTTCTAAGATGATGATGATGATTTATAACTGAACCATACATTCATATAATTTTTTTTAATGTAGAAATAGGTTCGCACTTGACCGCCAACTCGCCTGATGTTAAGCGACGTTGCGGTCTACTATGGAGCGCGCTTACCTAGAAGAAACCAATTCACTCGCGATTTAAAGACACCCAGATTCTATCTATCGGGAAAGACCCACTCAGGAAGCGTATTCCACATTCTAGCAGTCCGCACGATGAAAGTGGCAATAAAGCGTTTCGTTCGGGTTTTTGGAATATCCACCATGAAACGGTGACGCTTTTTCGTGTTAATTTATTGAAATCGTTACAAGTCACACATGTTTATCATTTACAATCACTAATAGCATGTATATTATACATTATCTAAATGAGTATAATATCAATTGGTATAATAATCAATAAAATTATGCTTTACAAAATTCAGTTCAACAAACAAGTAAAATACAAAATAAATGTCAGTATAATTAAGTGTAAAATTAACATATATAAATATTATAACATGCCAGAGCAAATAATAAAATAACTGTTATGTTATTGTTTCAGGTGTTAAGCGAGGCGTGGAAATCAAAAGGCATCTGCGTGAATTCCCTACACCCAGGCAACATGGTGTATACCAACCTGAGCAAGTCTTGGTGGCTATTCAGACTGGCCTTCCTTTTCGTACGCCCTTTCACTAAGTCCTTGGTGGGTACGACAGTAGAATAGACATTACCATCAAACATTAGATTAAATTTATCTCCATTATTATTATTATTTTTTATTTATTTATATCCATCCCATGGTTGCCTGGAAGAGATTGCTTTTAGTGATAAGGCCGCCTGTTGTTGCACTAGTTTTTTTAAGTCCTTTGTTATTACTTTTAAGATGTGTACAATAAATAGTTTATCTATCTTATCACCAAGCTGACCTCAATTTGTCTTTTTAGGGTTCCGTACCCAAACGGGACCCTATTATTAAGATTCCGCTGTCTGTCGATCCGTCTGTCACCAGTCTATATTTCGTTTTTTAGAGTTCAGTACCACAGAAGGATGATATCGGAAATGTATAATATAATTATACACAAACGTGCAACACCTCTCATCAGTCTATGGAACCCTTAAAGTATCCGGCTGAGAAATTACATCCTTCAAGTGTATGGTACAGGTGGCGCCACCAACGCTTGATTGGTTTAAGCAAAGACTGTTCAGAACATAGAAAAAAAACTTGCCTATATCCCACATGAACCCACCTGTGGCCGAATTGGTAAAGCCTCCCAAGTACTTGAACCCAAGTTCCGTCGGATGTGAAGATTTTCGAACTATACTGTAAGTTTGTACTTGTCCAATGCTATTTCACTAAAATTACTTTATACCATTCCAGCAACAAGCAGCCGCTACGACAATCTACGTGGCGACCTCCGAAGACCTGGACGGCGTCACCGGCCTGTATTTTAACAACTGCTTCTACTGCGAGGAGTCTGCTCTGGCGAGGGATAGAGACATCGCCACGTCCGTATTCGATATCTCGCTCAGAATGATACACGACCGGATGGGATCCGAATATATTGAGAAATATATGAAAAGGATAAATAAAACGTAATCAGTGATTGGATTGATAAGAATTTGGACTGTGAATACATCTTTAAAATACGTTAAGGGTTATTCACGTATAGTTTTGAGTAGTACTCTTAAAAAAGACCGCCGTATGCAGATGAAACTATAGTCGGAGATTTCTACTCAAAAATAAACGTGAGCAACTGTGTTAATATATTTTAAAGATGTGAATTTACGTCTGATTATGTGATAATCAATATTGGTCTTAAGGGACTATACCCTTCGTTGACATTATCGCTAGTATGTTACGTGTTTTTTTACAACTGCAGTAAATTTTTGTCTACCCCTAAATATTATCCGCTTTAGATTTTTATTTCTATATAGTTGGAATGGAACCATAATGACCTGTACGATTTGTTGACTATGTGATGGTGTTGCGTGCTCTTCCATACAAATATGAGAAAACTGTTTTATAAAACGCGTACTTTTCTGGCGAAAGCTACTGCTACAACTGTGCTCTTAAATCTGTGTTTAATTTGTAGTCTATGATCTGTATTTCTTTTTCTGTATTTGTGGTCTTTTAATAAAGAGTTATCTATCTATGATTACACCATTGAATTTGACGCATTGGTGTCCATAAATAAATTTCAATTGCATATAATATACTATTCAATCCTGTCTGTTTATTGGAAATTGGACCTCCCATTCATATTCTAGCTATTTTTAATTTTTCATACCCCATCTTCCTTCATATTTGCTGTTACTAAGTAAATATATGTTCTTATTATTTTTGTGGGTATTATAAAGGTGATCATTTTAAGGGTACCTAGGTTATCTACTTATAATATTTAAAAAAGGATGAATATGTGTCTTAAGTTGGAAAGAGGTATAAATAGTAAGTGGTGAGTAAGTGATGTACATTTATGTATTTGATTTAAAATACAATTATTACAAAAAAGCTTTTGTGTTATTGTAGTATCTAAACACTTGATTGACGCAGTGCCCAAGAGTGAAACAAAGCTCAAAAAGAAGGAATTCTGTTCTATTTTTTTTGTCATTATCTCAGTTATAAGAAGTCCACTGCTGGACATAGGCCATGGATTACCAATAAGACCGATTGGAAGCGGCTTTCATTCAGGGTCTTCCCGTCACTTGTATTTTTTATGCTATCGCAGAATTCCGTCATTTATAAACCGATTTGAAAAAAAACTTGTTTCGTTTTAAAAAATATATTCTTTCAGATTGGGCCCAAATCAAATTTAATCAAAATCGGTTCAGTAGTTTGGCTTTTAAAACAAAATTGCGTAGTTTAAATCGTTTTTTTTAATTATAATTATCAGATGCTTAGACACGTAAAAACATTAGCAGACAAAAAAATACCCGACTGCAGAAAAGCAGATTTTGCAGTCTTAACTTGCGATTTCGTTACGCTTGAACGCTGTTGAGTTTTTTATGAGAAAGCATACGTAAAATCGCTATAAAAGGTTATAAAGGTGTATTCTTTAGAACAATAATAAAATGATTTATTACGAAAAAAAGTCGTTGGAGGTTACTAAAAAGCGTTTTTTTTTTACAAGTGTCGTAATATTACAAAAAATATAGCATAATATGACAGTCGGGGAGTGAAGACAAATTCAAATCTAACGACACCGCACAAAAAAAAACGGTCAAACCGTTTAGGCTGTAAGTATTCATATAGAACATACACATACTCGAAAAACATAACCATCCTTATGCAGTCGGGTAAACATGACGCGCTTTTTTTTATTCCTAAAACCCTACTAATTGATTTATTTAATACACTTGTAAATGTATCTTTTGTGGTTGTAGGTAAGACTTCATAGAGTGTTCAGATTATGGTTCGAATAGAAAACAAGATATTTGAAAGAAATCTTATTAAGTACCTGATGATACCCGACATTATAAATACTATAATTAATTGTAGTATTTATAGTGTCAGGTATCATCAGGTACTTATTTTTGTTCTGAACCCATACAATTAGCGCATTGCTTTAACATTTTACTTAGTAACAATTATTGTTACCTACTAAGTACTAGTACGGGTTCAGAACAAAAGAAAAGGGGGTTTTTGGAGGTGCGTGTCAAGTGCGTGAGTGTGGGCAAGTGAAATAAAGCAGTGAAACGTGTGATTTTACGTTGTCGACTCCATAGAAGCTTCTAGTAAAGTCGCCATCGCTTTACTGAGGCAAGACTTAAATTTGAAAATGACTGTTTGCGCGACTTAGACTGTGACTAGAACGTTTGATAACTTGTATTATTCAAGAAACTTGAAAATATATAGATACTTGACACTGGAAAATCGCTGATCGCGGGGTGCAATACAAAAAAGGAAGAAGAACAAAAGAAACAATTTTTTTTTTCTTTAGTATTCGACTCGCATGATCAGTGCATTAGCTATGCCATAATGTCAAGTATTATTGGTTTACGAGAACTATAAGTCTTAAAAACACAGCCCCTTTTTAAATGGCAAGTTACGTCATGGAATTTTTGATATTGACTGTATTTTTTGTAGGAATTACATACGAAAACATATTGTCGTTTTATTTTATTTTTCTAAGCTTCTTATTTTGAATTTTAATGCTATAAAATGGTGGTGTTTTATTCATTTATGTGTTTGTTAAAGTACGTGAGTGTGGACAGGTGAAATAAAGCGGCGAAACATGTCTTTTCACGTTGTCGGCAAAACTCCAAAGGTTCCAGTAAAGTTGCCATCACTTTACTGAAGCATGTCTTGAATTTGAAAATGACTGTATACATGACTTAGATTGTAACTAGAACATTTAATAATAATAATAATAATGAGATCCTTCTTAGTTGCATGTATGAGGCAGTGGACCACAGTACTTCGGCAACCGGGCAGTAGGGATGGGTCTTTTACACCGCAGGACTTGATAAGGATTGAACGTGGCATTTTCCAGGGTGACAGTTTGAGCTCATTGTGGTTTTGCCTAGCACTGAACCCTCTCAGCATTTTACTGAAGGATTCAGGGCTAGGCTATCGGCTTCGTAGAGGGGGTGAGATCATTTCTCACCTGCTTTACATGGACGACCTCAAACTTTTTGCACCGAAACGACAAGATTTAGTGACGTTGTTAAAAACTACAGAGGTTTTTAGCAACGCCATTGAAATGGAGTTCGGTGTTGATAAGTGTGCGGTCGTGCAAGTACAGCGGGGGAAAGTTGTAAATTCTCCGAACTTACAACTTTCTGAGACAATGACCCTCAGGTCTCTTTCCGAGACCGAGACCTACAAATACCTTGGTATGTCAGAGTCGTTGGGTATAGCGGTAGAGGACATAAAAAAATCGATGAAGGAGCGTTTCTTTTGTCGTCTGTCAAAAGTACTTAACAGTCTTTTGTCAGGTGGCAATAAGGCACGCGCCTTCAACGGTTGGGTGATGCCTCTACTGACATACTCCTTTGGCATATTAAGGTGGACTCAAACTGAGCTGGACGCCCTGGATAGGAAGGTCCGACATCAACTAACACTACATCGCATGCTACACCCACGCTCGTCTGTTATGAGACTGTACATCCCGCGGAAGTGGGGGGGTCGTGGCTTTTTAAACGCCAAGAACCTCCACAACCGTGAGGTGTGCAATCTCAGAGACTATTTCCGAAACAACGAGTGTGGTATGCATTGTGATGTGGTGGCAGTTGATAAGGGCCTGACGCCTCTCTCCTTGGCAAAAGAAAACTGGCGCAAACCAACGGTGCTCAGCATCGAAGACCGCAAAGACGTATGGAAGAGCAAGGAGTTGCACGGGCGGTTCTACAGGGTGTTATCAGGACCCGATGTAGACCTGCCTGCATCGGTGAACTGGCTGCGCTTCGGTGACCTCTTTGGGGAAACTGAAGGGTTTTCCTGTGCAATTGCAGATGAAGTTATCAAGACGAACAACTATCGGAAATATATCATGAAGGACGGTACGGTCGACATTTGTCGGGCATGCCACCGTCCCGGAGAGTCTCTCCGACATATTGTTTCCGGTTGTTCGCATCTTGCTAACGGCGAGTATTTGCACAGGCATAACCAAGTAGCCAGGATCATCCACCAGCAACTTGCTCTTCAATACGCCCTTGCCGAGTCAGAGGTGCCGTACTATCAGTACGCACCAGCGCCAGTTCTCGAAAATAGCCGTGCTTTGCTCTACTGGGACCGTTCTATCATCACGGACAGGACTATTGTTGCCAATAAGCCTGATATTGTGATCGTAGATCGGTCTCAACGCCGGGTAGTGCTCGTCGACATCACCATCCCACATGATGAGAATCTCGTGAAGGCTGAGAAGGACAAGCTCAGCAAGTACCTTGACTTGGCTCACGAGATAACCGCCATGTGGGATGTTGACTCGACGATCATTGTCCCGATAGTCGTTTCGGTGAACGGTGTCATAGCGAAGAGCCTCGACCAACATCTCAAGAGGCTCTCGCTCGATGGTTGGGTCAAGGGTCAGATACAGAAGGCAGTCATCCTGGACACGGCACGTATTGTCAGGAGGTTCCTCTCTCTGTAGCCCCTACCACCGGCAGCTTGAGCCCCGCCCCGCTGCCGGCGGCACCCTAGTTTTAAGTTTTTTACAATATTTATGTTTATTTTTTTATAAGTTTATATTTGTGTTGTAAAAAATTTAGAATTAAGATTGTAAATAAATAAATGAGATAATAATAATAATATTTATTTAAGACACAGAAAGAGTGACAACACATTTAAAAATATCGGACCCAAAGGCTCCTAGACTAGTTTAAAACTGTGGTACAGGAGCCAATGGCTTCTCCCAAACAAATGAACGAAATTTAATTACATCTATAGATATGAACTTAAACTAAATTTAAATAAATTTTGAATTTATACAGTTATGTTATAAACCACCTAAAATAAATGCCAATTTAGACTTATATACTAAGTAAATGAAATTAATGCAATACATGAAATTAATGCGAAACGCGCTATGTGTGTACACACACACACATAGCGCGTTTCGCATTAATTTCATGTATGTATGTGTGTGTATGTGTGTGCGTGTATGTGTGTGCGTGTGTGTGGGGTATGTTGTGCGTGTAGGGGGTGTTGTTGGTGAGTGTTGGGGTTTTTGTGTGAAAGTGTGGTTATGAGTATTAGATGTTTGGTGTTTTAATGTGCGAGAGAAAGATGAAGTGAGTATGCATGGTGGGGGTGGGGGGTGAAAAGAGTGATGAGCAGCTGCACTTATTTGATAGAAATTAAGAAATAATAAATAAAAAATGTTGTGAAGCAACACTTTGCTAGAAATAAAAGCCTTCAAGAAGATTTTCGATTTCCTTATAATCATATTCTTTGAGCCATGCCATAATAGTTTTTTTTAGTTCTCTATCTGTTACTTTGTCGATCCCGCTACGTTTGTTTAATTCATGATATAGTCTAGGAGCAACAACATTAAACTGTTTTTGTGCGCCAACGCGCTTTCTGTAGGTACAGTCCGATGGTGGTGGCGGAGTAACTTGTTTGTGATATCTCCTTATACTCTCAAATATAAATAGTTTTCGTACACTCAATACATTTGCTTTTTCATAAACATCGGTAGTGGGATGTCTAAAAGGTAGGTGCATCATAACCTTAAGGACAGAGCGTTGGGCACGCTCAGCAACAATGAGGTGGGTTTTATCTGCACTGCCCCAGACACAAACACAATACCTAATAATGCACTCACATAGGGCTTTGTAGGTTTGTATACATAATTTTAGATCTGTAACCGTCCTTAAGGTTTTGAAGACATATATCAATTTTCTGATTCTAAAGGCTAGTGAATTAATATGTATGTCCCATACTAGTTTGTCGTCAAGTAGAACTCCAAGATATTTTAGACTAGTGACTTTTAATAAGGTAGCGCAATTGCATGTATCTATTATATTATTGATTACCAGTCTACGATTGCACGGATATGTATGTATTTTAATTTCAAAGTTAGTTCCAGGACCTGCAGTGCTTCTTTTGCTAAAGCACATATACTTAGTTTTATTTGTATTTAGGCTCAAGAGGTTATTCTCCAGCCATCGTGTTATATTCGAGAGACATTCCTCTGCCAAACGTTTAACTTTCGGCCACGTTTTCTCATGACAAAGTAACACAGTGTCATCCGCAAACATAAAAAGGTCTAGACCGGGTATTGTACTAGTGCATAACTCATTTATATATATGAGGAAGAGTATCGGTCCTAGAGTACTTCCCTGCGGCACGCCAAAATTACAGTATGCTCTGTCACTTACATACCCATCAACACGAACACGCTGCGATCTGTTCGCTAAGTAATCCGTAAACCATTGCAAGACCAGCCCTCGAATACCAACGTTTTCCAATCTGGTCAGTAATATGGGAATTGAGACTGTATCAAAGGCTTTCTGCAGGTCCAGAAAGACTCCAACACACTTATTTCTTTTATCCATATACGAAGTTACTAGAGATGTTAGCGCTAACACTGCATCCTCAGTTGATCTACCCTCTCTAAACCCGAACTGTTTATTACTCAAGAGATTATTATGCTCAAGATAATTCATGACTCTCTTCTTAACAAGTTTTTCTAAGATTTTAGATAGGGTAGACAGCAGAGAGATGGGCCTATAGTTTGAGGGATTGGTCTTATCACCTGATTTGTAAACTGGACATACAATAGCCTGTTTAAATATGGCTGGAAAAACACCCATTTCGAGACTAAGGTTACAAATAGTGGCAATAAAAAAAATTATAACTTGTTTTACTCAAGAAACTTGAAGAAATCTTAATACTTGACACTGCCAAATGCTCTAAACGGGTCCAAATTCAATTAAAAAAAATATCTGCCTTCTCTCTCGCTCTTTCTCTATGATCCCCATCATGGCTGCTTGACGTTTTAGTTTTTGTGTCAAGGTAAATTGTCATGCATGGAAGAAACCGAACAATTTGTTTAGCTTTTAGTGAAATTATTGAATTTTCTTTTTTTTATATTTGCAAAAGTAGTGCTTGATTTTATCTTAATTACGTGATGCTATAATTTTTAACCTAACAAGAAGAAATGTTATTACGGACGCTTTTATAGGCGGGCGCTCCCAATGTGCAACCGAAGTTTTGCCTCAAATAACAAAATGATAGGAAAATGTTTTCAGAATGAGATTTCGCGTTTTTCTTTTGGTATATGATGAAATTAAAACTACTCTATAACTAAGAAGTGTAGTGAAAATGGGTGACAAATTGAACAGAGAATACTTTGAGCCTGGGACTGCTGCCTTCAATTATAATAATGTGGTAAGTGTTAAATTATATATTAGATTTCTTGCAATGTGTTTATGCTAATATTGCTCCCAATTACATACGTTTACCTTTTTACTTACTACTTTAAGTCTTGGTTGCATTCATTGTTTGTTCATATTTACTGTCAAGTGTTAAATGAACAAGGCATTATCACACTGAAATCCTCCCTTGCAGGCTCTGCAGAATTTAGTTGTCATTTCTATGGCATATGGTTTCATCAACACAATTGTCATAAGGTTGCTAATATGTGTATGATAGTGTACCAGAAGTTTTAAATTTAAAAACTAAGACAAACAATAACATTAGACTCCCAAATAACATTCAAGGTGACTGTCTGTAATGTAAAAAATTCAAGGTTGGTGACAAAAGAGCCAACTGCATATTATAAACAGGCATGTAATGAAGGTTTTTTTGGATGTGAATGGAATTAACAATTTTTATATTACCTACTTTTTATAAATTGCTACTTTTGTATCTAAATATTTATTGTTCTTAGGATCACATAGTAACTATAACCCTTATGAATTCGTCATGTGTATCTGAGTGAATGTCACAGCTTTTTGCTTTCCAGAGTCAATAAGTTCTAGTTATTCAAACACCACCTACTCATATCAAACTCCTTAAAATACTGTTATTTTAAGGAGTTTGATATGAGTAGGTGGCATATGAGTAGCAAAGGCATTACTAGCATTTATAATTATTCCATTCCTTTCTTCCATTTCATTCATCCCTTATCATCCACAGTCCTTTAAGTTCCATTAATATTGCAGGATTTATTCATTTTTCTCAAGGAGTCCCAAACTTCATAGATTGCCAAGATTTTGTGGATTTCTTAAACATACCTATCACTTATGACTTTCGAGTTTGAATCACTATTAGCTTAGTCAAAAGAAGTCCATTTATATTTAGCAGATCACATTAAATACAATTTGTGGGACCTAAAAAACACAAATTCACAATAATCCCAGATTAATAAACTAGCTGTACCTCATATAGTTTTGAAAAACAGTGACGATGATAATAAGTACCCTATATCTCCAGGTCCACAATTATCTCTACACTAAATATCATAACAATCTGTTCAGCCATTTGAACATGAATAGGTAACAAACTTCTGTTCTATAAAATTAGTTGGGATTATTATTTTTGAAATTGTGTTAAGTGTATATTAAACCACCAGTAATTTCATTCAAGATTATTTTTGATAAATAATTAATCTGTGGTCAACATTGCTGGTACATCATCAAACTATATTTCCTATGATTACTGTATTAACCAGTTTTGATTATTTACTTTGTTGTGTACTGTTTGTTGATCCTAATAAACAATAAAAAAAGGCCCTTCCCTTCATTGGTGATCTCATTATATTTATTAATTATAGACATTCAGTGATAATACTTTTCTATATTGTCTGATTTCAATTATTAATATTTTCCGGTTAAAAGAGGTGGCCTGGCCCCATTAATATTTCAAACTCTTCAATGCTGGACATAGCCAACTGGAAGGAAATGAAAAAAAAACGCTTGTGTTTCCAGCAGTCTGCCGGAGGTCATTCGGTGGCAGAACACCATATTCAAATTCTATTCTATTCTAAACACATACCTACAAATATAAGAATTACATAGAATAATTCCAGACAAATCTTACTTAAGTATTTATAATGAAACAGTTTGTTGAGGATTTTTGCGAGACTTATAATAGTATTATTAGAAAAAATATATCATTATTCACTTGGGGCGTGAAGATGAATCTAATGACACGTTGCATATCAAAATCGATCAAGCTATTTAGACTATAGGAGATAATATAGAAACATACATATACCCCACATACATACATACATGACATACCTACTTATATATGTATAATATACATACACTCGAAAAAATAACGCTCCTTCTTACGCAGTTGGGTAAAAACCACAAATTATACGAAAACTGCATATTATATGAAAGTAGATAGACTGACAGTAGGTAGGTAGACTGACAGCAGATTTCACCACACAAGTAAATTCATGCAAAATTATTGTAAACATAATAATATAGAACTGTTACGATAAGGATGTATCACAAGATATTGAAAGTCCAAGATAAAATAGTTATCTTTATGCAAATCCACGTCAACCGTCAAGTTTTAATCAAGTCTAGAGAACAGACAGATGTGTTATCGCTACTGTATGTGCATATGGAAGCATGGAACGGTCTGTGAACAAGTATCCATATTAAACAAAATACATCACTGCAGGAGAGTTTTGCAGTCTAACTTACGATTTCGTTGTACGGCTGATACGCTGTTGAGTGTACGTTTTTTTTTTGAGAAAGGAAAAAGTTCGTTGGAGATCACAAAACAGCCCATTTTTTTTATTTTTGCGAGAACTTTATCTTTTAGGAGACTAGCCTTGTAGCTCAGTTGGTAGTATGTCTACCTGCTAAGCTGGTAGGTCGTGGGTTCGATCCCCACCCAGGGCAAACATATATGTGATGAGCATGGATGTTTGTTCTGTGTATGGGTGTTTCTATGTATCAAATGTATATATTTACAAAAAAAGTATATGTATTCTATCAGCCATCTAGTTCCATAGTATAAGCTATGCTTAGTTTGGGCTAGAGCGTGTTGTGTGTAATGTCCCCAAATATTTATTTATTATATTTACAGAAACATATAGCCTATTATTCTCAGGGAGTAAAAACTAATCTAACGATACCTCGCTCATCAAAATCTGTCAAGATGTATAGGCTGTAAGCGACCATATAAAAATACATAGACATACACTCGATAAACATAACGCTCCTTCTTACGCTGTCGGGTAAACACCAGATGTACTATTGGCCTCTTTGCTTTTGTCTGAACTTATGTGACTAAAAGTTAAGTTTTAACGATCGGTAAATAAAATGTTTGTTAGACACTGTTGAAAATGTACCTACTGCAAATTGCTTTTTACCTTGATGAGGATGCCACTTTAGATTATTAGTAGACGTTCGTGGAAAAAAGTGCATTGTTAAGAAGATTATTGCCACAAAACAGAGCTGTTTTGTGTTATTGCACTCAACTTAGTTGCAGCCAGATTTATTTTCACTTACCGAGTGTCACAGGTTGTTTAATAACAATAATACAACTCTCGAATAAAATAAAAAAGTACTTTTGTGTAGCCACGTCAGACAAATTAATTAGTAAATAAATTGTACATTGGGTCGAAACATATTTTCTCGAAAAAAATGTACGAGTCAATATTACCTATATCATAAAGATAGCACTACGTACAATACAACGTACGTACAATATATCGAAAATCGGAGTCGTATTATGCAGTCGGGTCTTTTAATGTGGATACTTGTTATTTTAATAATATCACTTGTTGCTCGACTTTTCCATGAGATTAGATCAGTAGGCTAGGCTAGGACTCTCTCTCTCTCTGTCTCCTTCCTCATCTTCCGCTCCCCCTTTCTCTTTCTGAACTTCCGTCTCCACTCTCCACATAGAGGCATTCCTCAATCGTACCATAAGTAAGTACAATATATCCCACTGTTTCAGACAGTTATGTTGTTTATGATTATATATTATTTACATCCGTGAAAGTGGAAGTAGCGTAATGAAATTGCACATCATTAGTTACATGAGCATACATTTTGTTATTCCTACGTCAGTTTTACGCGGGAATAAGAAAAAAATAACAGCATTGTTCTTCATTTTCTATTTTACCAACAACTCGCGGCGAGACGCCTGTCACTGTACACTGTTCTAACAGTATGAATCTGTGTTTTTTTTTTATTCAATGATAAGCTGGTTCTTGACCAACTTACCTCATGTTTTTTTTTTAAACACGAAATAGAACTATGATTGAGCACTATTTCGTCGCTTACTAGATATATAACCGATCCATTGACGATAATATTGAAATAACATTGTGGTAACCCCACAGGTTACATTTATTTGATTGTGGCTATTCTATGGATATCTTCACGCGTTCCTTAAAAAAGAAAAGTTATAAGTACCTATACATATGTAGAATTTTACCTAGTTATTAATACTCTAAGAACATAACATGCAGACAGATAAACAGCCTGAAAATCAGGTAAGTAAGGGCCCATCAGTACTTAGTGTCCTTACTTCATGTGCGTGTATAGCTTGACTACGAACAATGATCGTCTCGGTCCCACACTGAGACAATGCGAAGTGGGGCAAGCAGCTGACACAATTTAATTTGCTCGAAAAGCTGCGTTCTCGTATTAACAGCCACTTTTTACTCTCACGCTTCCACCTGTACTTATGATCGATAAGTCGCTTCAGTCACAAGATGCTATCTTCTGCAAACACAATGAGCCTTATTGCATCGGCATAAGGGAGTCGAAATACAGCGACCTACATCTTGTGACTTGCTATATCTCGATGGCAACTCCTTACATTATGTATTTCGTCAGTTGTTCGCTTGCAGCATCTGTCGTTGCACATCTGTCGATCTGGCGGAAAAGCTATGCAACCTTACCTGTATTGGAAGTTACTTGCACAATACAATTTGAGAGTTAATGTGACTCTTAGATTGAAAACTCAGTACTGTGATGGCACTTAGTACAATTGTACCTACTCTGTGGTAATGTGTAGATTGGTATCGTATAGCGCGACAATTTGTCGCCAAATAGAGCTAATTTTCCAAAGCAAACGTATTCCAAATTCAAATTCAAATTATTTTATTGCGCTTAAGGCTAACATAACACAGTTGGAAAATTAATACAATAGAACGCCATACACGACCTTTCGGCATGCAAAAAAAAATAAAAAATGCAATAAAAAATAAAAAAAACGCCCCATGCCATTAAAAAAAATTGTGATAGGAATACTTAATGGCCAGTGTGGTGTGTTGTTCTTTTAAATTTTTAACTTATAATGGAATTTAAAATAAATTGTACAGCGAACAACTGCACATAATTTTAATCGACTTCCAAAAAGAAGAAGGTTCTAAATTCGACTGTAGGACTGTAGACTGTAGACTTTTTTTTTGTGTTTTATTACGCGATTACACCGCCAATTATGACTTAGATTTTGATGTTTTTTTTTTGATTGGTAGGTAAATAGTACAGAGTCCCATATAAATTTTATTAAAATCGGTTCAGTGATTTAGTTTTTATAACAAAATAACTGGAAACATGTCATCCAAATAAACGAAATTGCGTATTTTGAAGTCTGTTGCTTCAGTTTTTATCTATAACTAGATGACTCGGCGTACTTCGTATCACCTATCAATGAGTGGGCCCGATATTTTCTCAACGTTTAAACCTTCCCTCGACTACTACAAACATTTCAAAACCAAAATCAGCTAAATCGGCCCAGCTGTTCTCGAGTTTTAGCGAGACAAACGAACAGCAATTGATTTTTATATACATATATAGAGATTATCTCGCAAAAACGTGTATATATTCAACGGTGTACCTAATAGTTGCTCTATGAGAATCTGTTCTTATTTCGTAGGTTTCATATGAAATGAAAGCCTACGTATTTACTCTCTTGAACTATTGAAAGTAAAAAATATCGTATAAATAAAATATTGGATAAATTTAATCAAGAGATTCGTAGACGTTCGAGAGCCACCGAACGTAGCAAAGAGGCTTAGCAAGTTGAAGTGGCAATGAGCAGGGCACATAGTATATATAGAACGTGTGGCCGATGGGACCGAAAAGTTCGAGAGGAAAGCACGCACCGGCAGGCTTAAGAAGACCAGCCACAGATGACCTCATACAATTGGCAGGAGGAATCTGGATGCAAGCCGCTTCTATCAGGTCTTTTTTTGAAAATCTATGGGGGAGGCCTAGTCCAGCAGTTGACTTCTTGTGGCTGAGATGATGATCCTAATGTTTAGGGATAGAAATCAGTTGTCCCCTATTGTATGTACAAATGCTTGGTTCACAGTCCTCTGACACGGATGCGCTTAATTCGTGTCGTAGATGTAACTGCATCGATAGTAGGTAGACACCCACAGTTCGCGTGCGAGGCCCTCGTGTGTTAAACTCTCCACTGATAGGTTAATGGTGCAATAAAAAAACTTGCTAACTATCTGTAAACGTTTCGTGCCATTTGGCCACGCCGCCAATGTGTGCCGGATCAGTTAAAAATAATAATAAAACTCGCAAAAAAAAAAAAAATTATAAGTACTTTTTAAATTGTAATAAGTACTTTTACATAGCCCCTTGTGACAAATAAGTAAAGATACATTAGTCATTCTAACTCATTTAAACAAATTACACAATGGCTCTAAGCATAAACTTAACAGTTATACTACGAAAATCGTTCTTATGCCGTATACCACGCCTAGTGATAATAAAACGGTGATGACGATGATGAATAGTTGTGTGTAACCTATATATTCGTCTCCAGGTTCACAGTTATCTCTGTACCTAATTTCATAACTATGGGTTCAGCCGTTTGATCGCGAAAAGTTAAAAACAGACAGAGATAGAAGGATAGAAAGACAGAGCTATTTTCGCTTTTATAGAATTAGTTGGGATAGTATTTTTTTATGTTAAAACTACGATTGACCACCAGCTCGGCTGGTGTTTTTTTTATTTTTTTTATTTCTCAATTACATCATGAAAATTTATGAGATAATTCTGCCAAACTGAATAACAGTTTGTATGCAGATAATACACTCTCATCCACAATAACAATTCTTTCGTTTGTAGGTGATTGTTTTTGACATCATCATCATTTCATCAATGTTTTCTTATTACAAATTTGATAAACTAAGAGACGGTGTGACCGAGTATATAGCTCGTCGATCTAAAATATATCTATAACTCTAGCCTTGAAGATTCCAAGATAGATAGATAGCAGATTGTAAAAAATTAATTCAATACAATAATATTTTATAAAAGAAAATTAAAGTTATTTTATTTTATTACTTTAACCCATCCGAAGTGAAATAAGTTTTCCACACATAGATGGATAAACCATTTCTATAGTCTCAAAGGTCGCATGTCGAAAATTGAAGATATCGGTACCAGGGCACCAGAATTACCTTGGATCGCGTGAACAACCCCGCTGTCTCCCACCACCACCAACCTACATAAAAATGTGGAACTATGTATAAACTTTATAAAAATCCAGAAAACTCCAATAACATGTAGATAACAACTTTTCAAAAAACTAAACCGCGCTTTTGGTTATATATTCAAATTATTCCTTGTCTTTTTTTTTTGCAAATTGTGCATTTTTGTTATATTTATTATTGTCATTCCAATCAATAGACCTTAAACTTGATCTTTTACAGTTGTTACAAAACAATTTATGAGAAACAGATTTTGTCGTGACACTGTCTGCTGCAATGAAGACGCAAAAATATTGAAAAAAGTTATAGAATATTTGTAATTTCGAATCCAACGACTTCAGACTCTGAAGTTGGAATTTTACGACGAAGAAGCTCGGATCGTCGTGCATAACGCAGTATTATTGGCACGTATAAAGGCAGCGTACCGATCGCGTGATTGTGGCAAAAACCTATCTACATAGTTGGCAATGCCGGTGTACAGTTTTGTCAGCCAGTTCGTTTCAGGCTTGCGAAATAGCTGCCTCGCCATTTTCGCCGCGGACAATTCACCTCTTTTGTTAAGTTAATATAATTCGATTTGAGGTTATTTGTATAGTCTGTGCCGATTAATAGCGGGACACATTGCATACACGCTGTATGCTGTATGTGAAGTGAGAGAAACGTACAGCTTACCTCAACCAAGGATTTGGATTCAGTCTCTGTAGTTTTTCATGTGTTGTGCCGTTTTCGATGCCACTGTGTTTAAATAGCTGAAAGTTACTATCGTCAGTAACTATCGGTTTCTCGTTAAAGTGTTTACTAAACTTAGAGCAATGAAAAAGGTTTGGTTTGCGAAAAAGAAACCGAAGAAAACGGTGCGTTTTCCGATCATGCCATAGTTTGTAGTGACGCACACAATACAGAAACATTGCACGGGGTAAGAAGATATCTTCGTTT
Organism: Lycia hirtaria; assembly: GCA_947563715.1. Lineage (NCBI taxonomy): Eukaryota > Metazoa > Arthropoda > Insecta > Lepidoptera > Geometridae > Lycia > Lycia hirtaria. The sequence goes on from OX387378.1 coordinate 41,117,671, forward strand.
TCATTACAGTAGTCTAGCTCTAAATAATAGCAAGTAAATATTAAAACATCGTCCTAGTAATTACTAGTGATACTTATCATCAACATAGCTTTCATAATAGCTTACTTACTGTAGGAGTTGGCATGCCTTCATGGTTTTTACCAATGGTACTGACTTCTGTTATACGCTCACAAAAAATTTACAGTTTACTTAACATACTTTTCCTTATTTGGTTAGAAAAGGTCGGTTTTCAGTCCTGTCAATTTAGTTAAAATTTTGTGGAGTGTGAAACAGAATTGACTCCATTGTTTGATATTTTCGCATAGCGTCGCATTGCATCGCCTCTCAGTTTGTACCCTAGGACATAGTCTAAATATAGGTATACTTCGTTCGTCTATGTCTAGGATAACGCCGGAGCAGTACTGGGACAGTTGGATATTTTATTTTCCTTTTAATAATATCATTTGTTATCATTTTGTAGGACGGGCTCATTCCCCGTTGACCTGGATTCCTCCAACCCATTCTGGACAACCATTGTTATTGCAGTAGGCCATCTGCCATCACCACGCCTGGCCATATGTCGTTACCAAGTTTAGCGCCCTGATTAGCGTATTCTTACACGACTGCGCAGGATGGAGTGTTATGTTTTTCGAGTTTATGTGTGTTTGTATGTTTCTATAATACTGCACATTCTTTAGAACAATTCTATTAAAGTCACTGATTGAAAAATACGAAATGATTCGTTGAAGGTTACGAAAAAACGCTTTTTTTTGTGAGAGATGTATTATTATTATTCCAAAAAATATAGCCTATGGTACACAGGGATTAAATACGATTCTAACGACAACTCACACATCAAAATCGGTTAAGCCATGTTGGATGTCGGGGCTCATATATATAGAGACATATGCAATATGCATACACACATACATACAAACATACATACTCTCAAAAAACATTTCCTCCTTGCGCACTCAGGTAAAAAAATGAATTAAGAATCTCTTCTTTCGATATCGACGAGTGGCCAATACTCGTAACAGAACAATGCATAAATGTTCTCCGATGTTATGAATTCTTCACCTTCTTCAGTGTCCAAGCACTGACATAAAGTCCATTCCACTTGCGTCACCGGACTATTATATTCCAATTCCAATCACTCTTTTAAATTATTTGATTGCATCAACTAATTTTATGTTACATCGATACCAGTAGTTCTCTGTATCCAAGGATTTCCATTAAATTTTAACGTTCGAATTACATATTTGCGCAAGGTTTAAGTAGCACGCTGTCTTATTTGATTTTTGATATTACGTTATTGGAGGTATTCTTTAGTAAAAACATATGTTTTGTTCTAAATATTGTTACACGATCAAAGAGATTCTAAATCTATATAACTGTACACGATTGTAACTTTACTAATACCTAAATAAATAATTCCTTATTACTGAAAAAAACCCAATCTCTATACTATAAGTAAGTACCTACCTAAATTTCTTTTGCAGATAATTCTAACTAGCGTATCGTTCAAAAAAACCAACATGCATATATAAAGATTATCTATTCCTAAATAGAGGTAACAAGAGTGATACTAGATGACGCTAGTTTTAACTTAAAAAAGTTCGTTTTTTGCCGCGCCATGTTTGCCAGCAAATTATGCGTTTATAATACAACAGCAGATAACTGTTTTCTAACCCTAAATATTATCCGATTTCAATCAATCTTTTTTTAACCGACTTCAAAATACAAAACTAGATATACAGATAGACACACTTCAAACTTATAGCACCCCTCTTTTTGGATCGGAAGTTAAAAAATATGTTTTGTTTGGGTGCCAGGCGAATTGAGGTCGATTTCTTTAAAATATACCTAGCTGTTAAACACTTACTAAGATCTGCAGCCTCATGTTATTTCATTTCAATAAGTATTCCCGTCACATCGTCTAAAAGTGTATGGTTACGTCTGAAATTATGTCGTTAGGACGTGCTACGAATGACAACCATTTGAAAGCTTTACATCTGTAGTTCGTTCGCAGTTATTAACCGACTTCAAATAAAGGAGGTTATCAATTCGACCTGTCAGAACTGCACAGTTTCTGTATACGTTAGTCTATAACCAGCTTCTAAACATGTGTGCCAAATTTCATAAGTAGTGTATGTATGTTTGTCCACGTATTACGCAGAAACTAGAAGTCGTATTGCAAAAAATATTTTTGTATTGAATAAAGTATCTCTCAACTTAGGATTCACTGTAAGTTTTATCAAAATGGGTCCAGTAGTTTTCATGATATGGACATTTTTAAATTTTAAAATATGACCGTTTCAACGACGCTATACAAACTACTGGGCGGATTTGAACGGAATTCGGTAGGTTTATCACTCATACTATGTAAAAGGATCTGGCATACTTTATTACGCAAAAATTAGGTGTTACAATAGTAGTGAAGTGTATTTGAAAATTAAACGAACTTACCCAGTGAAGTTTTCTGAATACAATTTATATATACAGTTTCAAACAAAATAGTAAATACTATTATTTTTTTGAAGTCGGGTAAAAATTAAGAAATAAAAGCAATAAAAAAATTTACCGACCTCAAAACAATCAAACTGATAAGGGAGAAATAACACGAAAAAAATCAAAGCTGGCCTAAGTAGTACGTATAAACCAACTATTTTTGAGGCCGGTGTCTGTATAGTACTTAGTTGATGATAGTTTAGGGCCTGACACCGACCTCAAAAAATAGTTGATGAATGTATCTACTTAGGTAAACGCCCCGTTTTGACTGTTTTCGTGTTATTTTTCCCTTTTCAGTGAATTAGATTAGTTTTGCAGTCGGTTTAATTTTTTTGAATTACTTTTGTTATTTTGGCTTTTGTTCCCGATCCGGCGCTGTGCCGAATGACATGGGCCACAGCCTGACATGTACGCTGTTATTATTACTTTCGTCAAGGCAAAAGAAAATTCCTATATTCACCCGAAGTAGGCACCATTCGTTTGAATAGCATATAAGTGTAGTTTTCTAACCGCAAACGCCGCTAGATCAAATTACCATTGATAGGCTGTAATCTCGATGAAATATTTCCGATATTTAAGCGAACACTCTCCCTAATGTCTTTTTCGAGTTGCAAGATAACATGATAAAATTACGATTGCTATATGTTTTTATTTTTTTATGAAACACGTTGAGCAAGCGTTTCCGTGTGTGTTTTATTTTAATGTACGATTTCCTTGAAATGGCACGACTCTTGAGTCGTTTTATTGTAGGAAAATGAGAAGACAGAAGTAAACCGACGACTTTTCTGTATGAATGTCAAAAGTTTTTTGAAGTGAAAACTTCTTTAGCGGCGTTGTGAATTTTTGGGATGGGTAAAAAATGTTAAACTCGTGTCAGATCGTCCGATCGTTAGATCGTAAGACGGACAGTCAGAAACCTATTTTAACGTTCTGCATTTAAAGTTCATTATTGTATGTACAAGTTTGTCTTCTAGCATGACGTCATTTCGTTGCGCCGAATGCTTATTTTCGTCACATGAACGTAAGACTCGTTAGCTCAATAGGTTAGAGCACCGATATAAATTTCAATTTGTCAATCGGAGGGCGGAGGTTCAAATTCTTCACGAGTCAGTCTTTTTGCAATTTTTTACCGAATTAAAAAAAGGAGGAGGTTATCAATTCGTAGCGTATTTTTTTTAATGTATGTACACGAATTTCTCTTTCATTCTTGAACCAATTTTTGCCAGCCACACAAAAATTCTACTTTTCCCAACACTGCGCCGTCCCTTTTATTAGTTTCTCCCTTACGAAATACCTCATAATTACATTCAGCGGTAAAGAAGCAATCGCAAGTGATGGCTAATTAGCTAAGCCGCGTAACTGCGCCGCACCTCTGTTGCCTTCGGCCAGAGGATGAAAGCCTGAACTTGGCAGTCTGGCCAAGTCCCGTTGCGTGTTTATGAGGACATTATTCGAGCCGATGCTGCAATTAGTCACTTTCTACAGTCACTCCGTACTACCTGTTAATAGCAGTAAACACACATACTTATAGGAGATTTGCAATTAGCTGCTTTTATAGGAAAAGTTAAGATTTGTTTCATGTTAGGACTCTTGCAAAGTCCGTCAGAGGAAGTACCTTTGCCAGTTATTCAATCGCCATCTGCTGCAGTGTCCAACCGTTACTGTGTTCTGGAGCGAAGGGTTTCGTTCTCAGCTAAATTTCTGAGATTTAATGTCTCAAAGTGACAAGCGCAGAACGTTGCCACATAGAGTTTTAGACTTTTGAAGTTCACAGTTCTGCATTGAACTGTGTTGCAAGCGTGATGCTCAACATCAGGCGAGAGTCTTGCTCGCCTTGTCACTTATTCATTTATAAAAAAATCTGTAGCCCAAGCAATTGTTTTGAAGAATAAATAATTATAGCACAGTGGTGTTTTTTTTTTACGTTAAATAAGAAAGCTTCCGTAAAATAAAGCCTAGTTTGTGGTGACCTTGGTGTACTTTTGAAACGCTATTATGTAGCTGGTTGCGAACCAGCTTTTTCTCGATGTGTATTAACTTGAACCAGTCCGGTCATGAAATGCCAGAGTTGATGATGGACCTGACTACTATGTTTGGCATGCACTGCACATATCGACGTTTTCTGGCCTGAAAAGCTTCTATGTAGCCGGTTACGAACCAGTATTTTTCCCGATGTGAACGTCACGTGAACCAGGCCGATCCTGATAATATCATGACGCCATATTATGGCGGGTACTTCGGCGTTTCGCACCGCAAGTGGTTCGAACCGCGGTGCGAATCACCCAAGAGCTCTTTTTGAATAGGTCATTTCGCACCGCGGTGCGAATCGAACAATATAATTTTGGAATAGGTCGATTCGGACCGCAGTGAGGAATATAATAATAATAATAATAAATATTTGTGGACATTTCACACAACACCATCTAGCCCAAACTAAGCAAAGCTTGTACTATGAAACTAGAATAAAACAGTTCTCTTTTTTGGGTGAGTGGGTTCGAGCAGAGAAGATTATGTAGTTTGATTACATACGTAATACCTTACAGTACAACCAGGCACAAAATAACAGGAAAACAAAATAATTAAAATTATTGTTATTTACTTAAGTTTAAAAAAATATTGGCGGCAGTTAACGAAGGCGACTCTGTGGCCTGCACATATACCGTCTTACTTATATGTATACGCTAAATAATCGCATTTTAGTTAAACAGTGTTTTGTTCCGTTTTCGCGCATGACAGTTCCCGTCTGACAGAAAGTGACAAGTCCTTATTCAATGAATAAGATTTGAACATGCGTTTATGGGTGAGACGGATAGATGTCATCCGGAATGTGTGGATTTTAATTCGTTCCGGATCACGTTGACTTTAAGGGTCTTACCGAATAACGCTACTTTAACCAACGTCTTGAGTTCTCTGTCTTCTTTCCGCAAGTGTCATTACGTGTCAGGCAGAAGTTGACAAAATATTTTAAGCATTGCTTAAAGTTACGTAACGTTTTTCGGTAAGGCAGTAAATGTTAGACGAGACAGTTCAGACTGTATACCAATCGCTTAGCCTACTTGTCATAAAAAAAATTGTATTTACTTAAATACCAAGTTAATTAACGTTCTGGTATGCCTATTCATTCTAAACCCTGCTACTGTTTTGTACTGTAGATAAATAACAACAACGATAAAGTGAAATATTACTATCTGCCAACATTTTAAACATTTAATTTGTTTGCTAAATGATTTATGTTAGAAAGTTAGATCTTAAACAAATCCAATCAACAAACATTCCTCAGGCACTCTTTGATAGTCACATAGGGCGCGTTTCATAAACGCGAATCTGTTCGCGTTGCAACAGCGAACTAGGTATGTAACTATGTAGAAAAGTTGTCATATTGTTAAGGCCGTGTCAGTAGTAATTCTACTGTCTCGCTCGCGCATAGTAACATTTTTTAAAATATGAAATTACTGAAATAACTTACGTAAAATCTGGTACTGCGAAAAGAAAAACCTAGATAAAAGATAGATAATTATAAACATTTATTAAAAATTTAATTTTGATTCAAACATGTATTCACTCAGAAAATGGATTTAAGTTCTTTTTGAATTGAAGTCTATATTTGCATGTATTATATTATATTTTATATCGAAATTAAATTTTGATATGAATTCTTGAAAGAAAATCGCATAACCCTAAAGTCATATAAACATATGACCTAGGGTTATTAGATTTTCTGTAATCTTATAAACTGTAGGTATGCGTGAGTGAGACAGAAGTTTTACTACCGACAGGGCCTTATTAATAGTGATATTAACAGGGCGATATTTATCGTAAAGCATCCGTTTCGCTCGTACATATCAACATTTTTGAAGACATAAAATGACTGAATGGACTAAAAATGCTTCCTCATTAAAGCAACATTACAAATGTACAAGAAAAAAATTGTTTGTTAAAAATATTCGTACATACTTTAAGTATCAGAATTTGTTTAGATCAAATGGAAATGTTTGTTGAACTTTTATAATGTTGCTCTGTTCTATTATGAGACGAATTTTTCGTAATTAATTTCATTCAATTAAAAACCGGTTATCTTCAAAAATGAGTGATCGAAACGGGCAATTTATGAAAAATATCGCCATAAAATAACACGCGATCTATTTATTTGGCAACTTTGTTATAGTAAAATCGGAAAGAAATATCGTCTCCTCTTGTAGACTTCGTTTGAGTGAATTATTCAAATTTTGTTTAGAGATTTATTAGAGTATGTGAATGCTGTCTACTAAAAAAATTTTTTTTTGAGACAGCTGGTGCAGTTAAATGCTGACGAAGAATTTCAACTTTCTTGTGTAGAAAATAGAGTTCAGATTTACCGTTGACATCATGTGAGACCGAAGATTTTCGCGCGAAAATCTTCCTTTCTAAATGCAGCCTAATAAAGTTATTACCGATGTTGATTGCTATTATGAACAAACAGTCAGGCGTTCACTTGACGGGCTTGCCTAGACGGGGCGTGAAACCCTACGCGCCGTATTGTCAAGGGCAGGCGTTTGTTACGTACATGTATAGAATATTGTAGAAAACGGCCGCTTTACATAACACTAATTTATTTTTCTGTCCGTGGCATAGTTCTTTCTATTGTGGAAAACGTTGCCGGTATTGTGTTTCGACGGCGTATCCCATGTCCTACTATTGTGAAAAATTTGAATGAGTACGGTTTGGACTTTGTTGAAGTTACAGCAGACTAGCTAAACCGTCTGACTTGCGGTCCGCAGAGTCCAGATCCCAAGGCCGCGCCCCAGTTTTTTCGAAGTTTTGTCATCAGCATCATCATTTCAGTCCTTATCGATCCACTGCAAGACCTTTGTCGTGCCATTATTTCCGATTCTGCGTCGATCTCATCCAACACCCTTTTGGCTTGAAGATAATCGTTCATCCTGGTGGCTGGTGGATGGTCTACCTACTGTTCTTTGTTAATCGCCGCCAACTTCGAACGGCGAAAAAAACAGCGCCAGATATGTTAGATTTCCCGATGGTCATATCAGCCCATTAATTAGAAGGCTAGGCTGATAGTTAAAATTAACTGGCATAAAGTTGATCATTTTGTGTTTATGTTTGACTAGAATTATGGTACAACATTCATACCTATAACTATTCCAAAGATTTATATTTGTGATCATTAACCTGAGCAAACATCCTTAACACACATTATACAGACAACTAACCTTCATTCAATAAACATACACTGGTTTATCGTAGTCAACATTGGTTAAACCGTTGACCCGACTTGTGTTTTTCGATCTCCAGATCATAAGTGAGTCGATCTCTCAACTAGGTCACCGTAAATTATAAAAAAAAGAATAGCTCTTTTAATAATTTGAACCACAATAATTTCTTACACCATTAAAATAATTTCCGCAAACAATAGATTACGTGGCACTCATTCTTTCATTTTTATACTAACCATATATAGCAGAACACGTAGATTTAATTATATGTCAGAACACATCTATGTTCTAAAGTAGGTACCTGACCTGACATATGTAATATAAAAGCGATTTGTACCACCTACATTAAGTACTAAAATAGATTGCGTTTTTGCGAAGTCTAAATACAATTTTATTGGCCTCCAATAAAAAGCAATTGATTTCGCGAGTGGGCTTTAATATCCTGTGTCAATTGTGAATCACTGTAATAAAATAAGCTGTTGCCTGACGCTTGACCATTAAATGCATCCGATGCATGCTGATCCGATACGGATAAACATGTCATGACAATAATAAGGCACATAAAGATTCAGGTGGGCTTTAATACACCAATCTATGGAAAGATTATTTGTCTACGTTCCACGTAAGAGCCAATTTGTTAGGTCACCTTATTCGACTTGACAAATTCGTGAAGACCATCATAGAAAGCATAGTGTAGGGTTGAAGGAGAGGTTCGAAAAATCGAAATGAACAGGCAAATAAAGGGAAATAAAAAGAAGAAAATGTATCGTATAAGGTAGTGAAAGTCTTGACCGATGACTGACATATAGAAGATACGCCCAGAGTAGATCTAACTACAGTTTTCAACGCTGAGCTGAATTAATGAAAAAGAGTTTGAAATGAAGACTTTGAGATAGAAAGTGAGTTTAACCTGTGGATTATCACCGTAGATTTTCTTTGATACTATCGGATACTATCAGTATAATTTAACTATGGATGCAAAAATTTACAAATCCAGTTTAGTCCTACCACGTTACTAAGCGTTGCTTGCTTTATCACGGACATGTCATATAGAAGACATCAAGGCTTGTTGTTCTTGGAACTGTTTCTCTAGTTGCCTTAGTTTGTTCCCTAGTCTAAGTTGCATCATTATTAAAATTTCAATCATTCGTAATTTCGTACATACATAGTATTAGACCTCCTCTTCCTCTTTTGACGTTGCATTCCGTGCAATGTACGATGAATAACAAAATGGTGAGGATCAATTAAATTTGACAAAATATTGAAATCTTTCTGAAGAAACGGTCATACCGGTATACAAAATTAATTCAACTTACGTTCAAAGTAGCTTACTCTAATTACTATTCACCGCGATTGTGGTCGTCTTTAACTTGACTGTTCATGTCATAATGTTTATTGTGTTTAACAAAAATGAAAAACTTGCGATTATATGCTTGCTTCTAATTACCTCCTGTAAGGTGCACCACTTAACTAGGAACATATAGAATTCAATGAGGATAATACATATTATAAAATAAATTAATAAGCAGATTTTAAACATTTAAGCAATGCTTATCTTATATTGTCAACTTCTCGCTGACACGTAATGACACTAGCGGAAAGAAGACAGAGAATTTAAGACGTTGGTTAAAGTTAAGTTTGTGACGTTTTTGGTAAGGCCCAATGTGTCTACAAAATTAAAATTGATAACACTATGTACTTGTATTCTTGCAAATAAACGATTTGATTAAAAAAAAAACGATGTACCTTTAGATTTCTTGAGAGTCTTGATCTTGACCTTTTCAGTACCTAGATTTTGTAATCGTATATCCTGTTTTTATTTTTCTAATTCTGTAAGTCACTGATACTTTGCTTCATATGCATTATACATGCATGCGCCATGTTATTCACAGGTCGACGGCTAACATTCGGAATTATTGTAATAATCCCATGAATACTCTTTGAAACATGAAGATTTTCGAAAAGTTAGTTTCGAAAAGTTTTTTATTTTATTTTATTTTTTATATGATTTTAATCGGCAATCAGTCGCTAGACTATAAGCAGATGATTTAGAATATTTATGACATGAAAGCGATGAGGCCAGTGCCTCATCTGCCTTATCACCACACATCTTTCCTTTTCAGTCTTTTTGGTATTACTGATGGTTTCAAGAGTTGTGATACCAGAGTGTTGGGATGCGCTGATAGGCGTTCCGCATATTTTATTTTGAATCTTTTTTCGGGTTGGACTGTTGGTATATTAAGATAGCCATGTATCTCGTCTGATGTAGTTTCGAAAAGTGTTTTCAATATTTTGATATAAAATTATAAAATAAAAACAAACTTATTCATCGTATTTCGTCTATAGCGGCATTAAATCATTTATTATCTTACACTTCTCATTTTAAAGTATCGGCATTTACTTGTTATTAAATGATTATAACACAGATAACTTTCCCAGAAATAGTTCCACTGTTTAATAATCTTAAAACATTTATCGTAATGAGTAGTGATTCAAACATCCCACAATAAGTTGAATAACAAACTTACGTAATTCACTTAGTTCCGTCCGTGCTTATATCTCGATCTGCAATAGTGGCATAGTATAGTAGCATTAAATATCTAAGTCATCTAATGAATTGGTTACTTGGATCATCTGAATGGTCAGAATTTGATAGAATGCACTCTGATTACAATGATCAATAACTGCTAGATCACGATCTATCGATACTTTGAGAGTTTTGGTTGATTCGGTGTTTTGAATCGTTATTCTTCATAACCTTGGATTGGTGATTTAATTGTCAAGCTGTTTATCTGATAAATTAATATTTGACTCATTGATTTAAGTGCTATTATTAATTGAAAATATCATTTTGATAAAATACACATTTAGATTTTCGTGTCAATTTATGGGTTTGCACTTGCACGTGTAAAAATAAAGTTACCAATAAAAATTTAAGATGTATAATTTTGTGTGGGTTTTTCAAGTATGGTTTGTTATGCCCTTCATTTGTTACTACATACACATACATAAAATTACGCCTATTTTCCCGTAAGGGGTAGGCAGAGCATCAAAGATCATGAGGCCTTTTGACGCGACATTTGACCGTGATTAGAGGGTTAAATGAAAGGGAAGAGGTCATTAGAGGGTAAGAGGGGATTAGAGGGTACCTAAATGTGATATTGTGTTGCAGAGCATCAAAGATCATGAGGCCTTTTGACGCGACATTTTACCGTGATTAGAGGGTTAAATGAAAGGGAAGTGGTCATTAGAGGGTAAGAGGGGATTAGAGGGTACCTAAATGTGATATTGGGTTGCAGTAGCAGGGGGTCAGTTCATCGACAACTAAATGCTAATTTTCCTCGAGTTCGTTAACTAACTTTTACAGTATGCTGTACAAGATACAGTACACAGTATGCTGCAACTGATACTTTTATGTTTTTCTTTTTCTCCCAGCTCAGCATAAAAAATTTCCTTAACTACTATTTGGTAAATAATTTTTATTGCCGCCATTGTTGTGAATATAATTATCTGTCTCTGATTTTGTTCTTGCACTAAACATAATAAGGAATAAAATCTATGATGGTGGTGTTAGGTCGCCAAGCGAGATATATCTACTTTAAACTACACTAGAAGGTGTATCGGTGTACTTCATACCGGAACAATTGCTTACATGCAGTACAAGTTCGGTAGTACATGGAGTATCATTCTCACCTTTGTAGTCAATCGGCCAAGTGTCAGCTCTAGAGTTGGTGTCCATCGAGAACCGTGCCAAAGCTCATTATAAGTAAACGTGTTTCTTGTTCGAATTCAATTCTGAAGCTTGAACTAGAACATTTCACCAAGTCCATTAAAAAGAAAAAGATCCATTAGCGAATGGATCTTTTTCGATATGTATATCTGGCACCTTTAAATCGCAAATGAATTGGTTTATTCAATTTAAACGAGTTATATAAAAAAATATTCAAGGTGTCACCATCATCATCTCATCCATAAGAAGTCCACTGCTGGACATAGGCCTCCCCCATGGATTTCCAGAAAGACCGGTTGGAAGCGACCTGCATCCAGCGCCCTCCCGCCACTTGTATGATATCTTCTGTCCACCTTGTGGCTGGTCTTCCTACGCTACGCTTGCCGGTTCGTGGTCTCCATTCGAGAACTTTTCGGCCCCATCGGCCGTCAGATCTACGTGCTAAGTGCCCTGCCCACTGCCACTTCAATTTGCTTATCCGCTGCGCTATGTCGGTGACCTTTGTACGTCTACGGATCTCTTCGTTCTTGTCTACGGATCTTGTAGAGAGACTCCGGGCATAGCCCTCTCCATAGCTCGTTGCGTGACTTTGAGCTTCATTGTGGGCCTTATATTAAAGGTGTAAAATCTAAAAATACAGTTTAATCCACGGAGTTTAAAAAAATACAGATGAGGCAGTATAACATTATTGACTCTATCAGGAATATAATTAGTGTTTATTTCTTGAACTCGCTTTTTTTTTTTTTTTTTTTTATCAGCCGTTTGTACAAACTGTCACTGCTGGGAACGAGCCATCTTCTCATTGTGAGAAGGGACTTGAACTCGCTTGCGATTTTCTAAATTACACGACACTTTTAATGCAACATCCTTTATAATCTGACGTCGTTTAAGGCAAGCCTTGATTAATTACGCGCTCTTGTAAGGCAATTACAAAATTATAGAGTAAGTAATAAACTAACCCATGTATCTACGAGCTCTATCGAAGTTTTAGTCGTGAATGCTTTCCTAGCTATTAGGGTTCCATATCGTAAAAAGAAAAAATAATCCTTATTTTTAAACATTTTTGTACATGGACAAGGAAGTAATTCCTTGTCCCTATCCTTTGGACATTATCAAGTTGAAATTAATATCAAGTCTCTTGAAACTTAAAATAAAACCGGACAAGTGCGAGTCAGACTCGCCCACCGAGGGTTCCGTACAAACTAGTAGATAAAAGGGTGGAATCATAATTATTTTTATATTTTCTTTCATAAACCGAAAAATATACATCGTAAATATTTAAAAACCTGTTTTAGCTTATGCTAATGAAGCTCTTTCATTTCATACCCCACATGATACGGTTAGAGAATTTTAAAATTTGGACCGTCATTCCTTGTATAAAGACACAATTTTATTGTGATTAAATTAAAAATGTCCAGTTTTCGTATTTTTTCCTATATGTGTACTCTAACACAATGCTTCTTGCCAAATTTCATAGTTCTAGGTCAACGGGAAGTAACCCATAGGTTTTGATTCCCTTGTGGGTGTCGAAACTTGCGTTTTTTACGACATATTCGGCGGTTTTTTTTTTACGAAAACTGAGAAATTTTATTTTTCTTTCTGCAGCAAGAGACTATGGGTCTGCGTATATGGTTTTAATTTCAACACGATACCTTTACGCGTTCCCGAGATAAAGGTCTTGACACCCGGACAGACGGCCAGACAGACGGACAACAAAGTGATCCTATAAGGGTTCGGTTTTTTTCTTTTGAAGTTTGAAGTTGTTTTTTTCCTAAAAATCTAAGTCAATAGAACAAAAACGGCGATAACTGTGTGCCTTTTATTTTGATACTCGTAAGTCATTAAAACACATTATATGAGTTAGTTGCTCTATTGAACTGCATAAAATTAAAATTCCTAATCATCATCGTAATGACCTTTACGTCTATTGTAGACGATTTAAACAGTGTTTTGGCACTTTTTCGGCTACATAGAGAGATTACTCTAATAATCGATTACGTTTAAATCGGGTCTTGTCTTTTCGTCAGTGTAGTTTATTATAAGTAGTATGAGTGAGTAGTAGTTTATTATGTAGTATCATTATTATGTATCTCCTCTGGTGAGTACGGAAGCATCGCGGTGTAAGAGTCAAACTCGTACTTGACTAGTATTTTAAACATTTTTTTTTTTTTTTTTTTATAGAAGATAGATCTACGATTGACCACCAACTCGCCTGATGTTAAGCGACGGTGTAGCCGAGGATGGAGCTCCTCGATCTAGAAGATATCTATTCACTCTAGCCTTGAAAATTCCAAGATTGTAGGTCTCAGGAAACAGAGATGGCGGCAAAGAATTCCATTCTTGTGCAGTACGCAACAAGAATGTGGATCGACATCGCTGAGTACGAATTTTCGGCATTTCATAGAGAAGTTCATCTCGATAAGGATGAGACAGATTAAGAGGACGACGACATGAATAAATTATTAATATTTTTATTATTTCTTCTGACTTGTTATGTTTATGGTTTCCTTTAACTCTACACACTACTTTCGGAAAACATTCATTGTATAATATCCGGTTAATGGTACCAATTAATTCGCAACAAAGTTAATGTTCTCGCTTGGATATTCTTGTATTGAGTCCATTACGTGTGCGTTCTCACAGTATTTAGTTTACTTTGTAAAGATGTTATTGTCGACCTCCAAAATTTATTTTACAGCAGACTATCACGATTTCTTATACTGTGTGGCAACAGTTTACCTATTGCCTTTTCAAGTTCACTTAAAGGCCCACTTAAAACGAACGTATATATAGAAACCTAGGCGTATCTAGATCGAGCTACTTTTAGTAAACTTGATCTTGACTTGTACAAATTAGCGCTGTGGCGCGTCGACGATGGCGACGTGTGATTTGTCTGAACTTGGTATAACTAATGCATTGAGGTGAGCTACCAGCCATAGGGAAAAATGATCAGTGTTCCGTTGTTACAAATTCAAAGTCACTTTGTAAGATTATATGATATTCACATAGGAGTTTTTGGAAACAGTAGTTATTTCAAAAATTTACAAAAATAAATTTAATTTGTAATGAAGCTTTGTTGAGTTTATTGGAAAAGTACAATTGGATAGCAAATCTTCAAAACTGGCGTAAAAAGGTTCCATCCAATCACGTGCACCAGTCTATATTGTGCATTTCTAATTTTCTATGAAAAAATTACAGATGACTTTAGATAAACATTGGTGACACATTTGGCGCCCAATCAAGGTCATGTGTGACAACCATAACTAATCGTAACACACTTTTATAATTGTCTTCTTAGTGACGCTGACTGCTTATCATTAACTGACACACTGTTTTACTTTGTTGTGTTAAACTATCTGTAATATAAAATGCCGACCAGAATAGTCTCATTCACCAAGGCTGCTTATCTCCTTATTTTAAAGTTTTGCTTCTAAGATATCTCAGCTGCGCGATAGCGGTTTCTAAAGTGATATCGGTGAACGCGTCCGGTCGGGGTTTCGTTTCGCCGCAGCGACCACGACACAAGGCTGTTATGACCAGTTTTTATATATAACACCTTGGCTATGTCCATAACTTAATTTGGTAAATGGGTCGCGATGTTACTAGACCCTGTAGTTGATCAATATGAGCATTTCGCTTTTACGATTACACTATCAAAAAATAGAAAAAGAAAGGAGGACGTCTTTCCTATAAGACACTGGCAAACGATGAACCTTTTTTTTTTTTAAGTATTAAAACTAAGCAAAACAATAAAAATGTACGATCCCCGTTACACATAGATACTTTTATACTCTAAACTAGACGCTTTGTAATCCTCCAAACGTGTAATGTGTTTGGCAATTTCTCACCGAGCACTATGACATCATGTGGCGTTGTAGTCGAACTAATCGGCTCGCCTTAGATAGATGCCTTGCAATTAACCAAAAAGTCGGCGCACTGAGTAGCATGTGTAGACTTTTGACTTAAAAAAATTGTTTTTCATGATTGTGGTAAAGGTACGGTATGGAACAGATGGCAGAACATCAAAAGAGAAAAGTTGAGGCTGTGATGGATATCCCTAGTATTAGGATTTCAACCCAAGGAAGAAAGAGGTGGTTTGGTAAGTATTCTAGTGCTTCCAGATAACAGAACATCACTATGTTGACAAACGTTTACGGATACATTTGTTCACTTGCCGTTTTTCCACTCTCTAGACTAGTCTTCCCCATCTGTTATCGGTTGGCCCACTGCCACTTCTGCTAATACGCTATGTCGGCTATTTAGTTCTCTGGCGAATTAATTTGTTTCGGATACATTCCCTCAAGTGAAACGAAGATTTTGATTTCGTGAACAGCTTTAACTGCAAGTGTTCACGTTTCGTCATCTTATAATATACTTCTAATTAATTATAGAATTACAGTTGTCATGTACGTGCCGATTGATAGTTAGGAAACTAATCATGCTGACCTACAAAGGCCGTGAGGTCATTCGACTTCTGCGTATAAAAGACAACGCGGGTTCAATATACAAATGAGCATGGTTCATTCGCCCAAGAATTGGGCAAAAGTACTCTTGCTAAACGGTGTCAAGTTATCGTGTTTCGTGTCAAATGTAATTACTTTACCGTTTGTTTTACGAATGGGCGACATGACACGAAGTTAACCTATTTACCGGTGGGGATAGTCGCGCGGCAGTTCGTCATTTATGTAGCCACACCTTCAGTGGTAATCCCAGAACAACAAGCCTTCAGTCGAACCCTTTCCAAGCACGCGAAATGGGTGTAGAAATTCCGAAGTCGCAGATTTACACTTGAATATCTATTGGATTACCTACTTTGTTCCGAAGGGTGGATTTGCAGTCACTCAGCAATACTCACCTGAACTACTAAACTGACCATTGAAACCTTACTTTTCGACATGTTTCTAAAGCTTCTCGAGACATTCGTAACCTATCAGTTTAAGGTAAAGAGTTTCATTCGAACAAAAACGGCTAACTTTAAAAGTAGTTCATTATCAAATCATATTTTGCCTGCATCGTCGACTTTCCAGAGAACATCTAATTTTTGGAAAGTGTAGTCTATACGGAAACTTTCGTTTACCAAAGAAAAAGTGTTAAAAATAGCATAATAAAGCTCTATATTGGTTGATTGACGGCCGCTGCAATAGGCTGCTAGTTTTTTTTTGGTCTCGGCGACGACGCGCTCTACTTATTCACTTGTGTACGATAATTTTGAGTCAAATTCGTGACAATTAACCGTAACGATGGCGATGTCACATCACTCGACTGTGTTAAATTACCTTAATTAAATTTTAAAAATAATTAGATCACATAATACTTATTGAGTCCAGTCTCGTTACAAGATCACTTTTACTGGAAGTAATAAAACTTTATTGATAGAACTGGCTTCTTAAAACGAGACTCCGTAGTTGGTTTTTCAGATAAATTAATGGTTATAAATTATAATTTGTACCAATCAGAAATTAAACTGAATAGAGCTGGAGTGCGGGCTTTCGCCTCGGATTGTGTTACATAATTTCAAAACAGTGTAGCATAATTATGAGCACACGAGCGTACATCGACTCGACACTCACGAATTGTCCAGTAATTGTTGCATGAATTTATTTGATAATATCTGTCTGCGATGATATTATGTGTTTATTGCCAAATCCTATTGTTCAGCTAGCAGACAACTGTAATTGATTTACTAATACTTTTGCTCGTACGACAATCATCGATATACTTATACGTGTGTATGTAGACGTATTGTCAGCGAAAGTTTGCCTCAACAATGCCCGTACAGTTGAGAATTCGTAATCACAGTTTTGTGGTTGCACAGGTAACCAAAAATTATATCGTCAAAGATAAGTATCGATAAAAATAAGATATTTTACAATCGTTGTTATGTGCGCTACCGAGTAAGACATCAACTTTCAAATACGCTCCGACCACATCCACCGGGTAAGTAATGTAAGTATCGATTTCTTTTCGATCTTCCGGTTCAATTTCACCCGGCGCTGATTAAAGTTAATACTGTGTACAATTCTTGTTGCACACATGCGCTGTCTGGTATATTTGCCTCTAGTGATAATTTGCTCTTTCAGATTGATTTATCGGCTTGTTGTGTTCGATGGTCATTAACGGAGAAAGTGTTAACCGTGTCGATTCATAGTTCACCGAATTGACGCCTCCATCAATCACGATTTAAGAGCTCTTCCCCGCCTGGATCTATGTTGCTTATATATTACTATTATTTCTTAGGAATTGACAGAAAAATGTAGAAAATTCTTTGAGTCTAGCTAAACGTGTTTTATCTTAGATTGCATTATCATCATCGATTAACATCACGCAGCATGGTATATTGTGCGAACGATTTTTGTGGTGATTTTTTTGGTCGTCATACCAAGCATTATATTATAGCTGTCCTGCCGTTTCAGTGCTAAGATGACTAAGATGTTATAACTACTAAAATCTGATCTCTACTATTTGCTCACTCTAATAACACATGGGGCTCTTCAAAATTAACATTTATTACGTGTTGCGTCTTGAAAGTTAAATTTTTATGTGGCGCTCTGGCGTGTTCTATGGCTCTCAAACAGAATTGTCTAAATTGAGAGGGTTCTTATTTATGTTTATTGCTCTGTATGATGTCATCTCCATGTTTGAAAGTAATATGCGGTGTGTTCCTTATGTCTGTTACCGAACACAACTGGTTTAAAAGATTACGCTCCAGATTCAAGATAGGAGAAGTCAATTTAACTGATTCACCCATGTTTTGTTTTTCTGTATATATTTGCCACTTAATCCTCATCATCTGCTCATTTCTATCCACTTTTGAGCATAACCCTCTTCCACTAACGCTACTCCGATCTAACTTTGACCTCCTACTTCCAGCCACTGCAAATTGTCATGTATATCCTCATTCCAACATGACCTAGCGAGCCCAACTACGGTTGCCGGCACACGGTCTTCCCTCAAGAACGCTCTCTAGAATCTGTCGTTTGTTGCCGTATTTCATATCTTTGCGACGACCACTTCGCTCTCGTTTATATTTTATTAATTTCATATGAAGTCTATTTTCTTTTGTTGCCCATATCTCTCTTGCGTTTGTTTCAAATCATGACAGATTTTTCGAAAACTATCGCGAACGTTTGTCACGTACAGTTCTCGTCTATTCTCGGCGGCGTCATCGCCGTAAGATTTCAATCGGAGAAAGTAGTTGCATCGCGTCGCGTGATATGCGCGTGCGCTGATGTTTGATCGCTATCCTTGTTTTATTACAACATATACGATATTTGAATTCTAACATCTTCACACTGCGCGTTGTGTATTGTGAAAAATGGCACCTAATAAAATGTTATTAAGCACTTGGCAAAATTGTGGCAACACTGAAAGCTACTATGGAGCTGAATATGGATAAATACATTTAATTTCAAAGGCAGAGCTAGGTACTCACTACATACGCTACTATTCCACTTGTGAATGGGTTATAGAAGCACTTCCACGGAAGTGATCCATATTCTGCAGACTAAAATTCTTTATAAATTACCTGACTATCAACAATATTTAGTATGTATTGTTGAGTTTATTATAGTTTTATTACAGATAGTTGGTATATAATAAATCCTCTCTTAGTAGGAATGTAGAACAACATATTAAGAACGTATGAGAGATTTAAATGCCACTTTTACACTGACATGACGTACAACAAAAGTAGAGCAGCGAATTGTGGGTCTATTAAGCGCCTACGAATTAAAGCTTTCGTAATCAGGGCTAATTTAACAATAATATAACTCTACCGACAAATAAATGATACTATTTAAAGTGGTTAATGCTTCGCCAATAGCTATGCATTTAAAAATGTGGAAATTTTTAACCATTTTTCTTTTATAAATAAATAATATTTTGTTGTGGTCCATTAAATAAAATCGTTACAAAACAAAACATTTTGAAATAACCTGACATTTAACGATTACTTTATTTTTGTTGTCATCATCATCAACCATTTACACCCCATTGCTGATTTTCGTCTTCAGCTGATCATTCTGTCCTGAACTATTTTCACCTACTGATATTCCAACAGCCTTGGCAATATTGTTAGGCTAGTTAAAGAGCTGGTGGTTTACTGAATGATCTCTTTCTATTATGTGAACTATTATTCTATGACTGCTTTGGTTCACTGGCCGCTTTCCATATTCTGACCTGTTTTTACCGTATTTTCCCGCTCGTTGTCATTCTCATCTTGTCCGCCGTGTCTATTAGTAAAATTTCCTTCACAGCATCTATTTGGCCTTTATATAATATAATGATTGTCTATTGTATTGTATTCGTATATTATTTTCTTACTCAATCTTTACTACGTAGATGTGTAAGTAGGCGGTAAAGTTTGAAACATCTTAAACACAAAAGCTTAAATTGCCCATTTGCAATATCGACCTTCGGCAGCATTTGACGCTACCAGATTTGCCATTGTTAGAAGCTCACGTACAATCGCACTTGGTGAGGCTGACTTTGATTGTTTTATTACGCGATCATACAGCCTCTATCTATTTGTGAGACTTGAAATTGCTCCAGTGGTATCATTACCGCATTTACACAATTGAACATTGTCAGTTCCTATTGCGAAAGTAGATCGTTGTTAAATTGCTTTTCGTCATATGGTTTAGAAAATTACACTCATATTTGACAAGTGTTTTATGTGTTACGCAGGCATCTATATCAGTTGTATGTTATGTCATGTTAAACGTGATTAAATGACGGCGTTATTTTCAACAGGTAAATACTACAAGGTGTAAAATTAGGTAGTTACTTGTGATTGATTTGCTGACCAATCAATTAAGGAGAGCGTTGCTTCGTCATCGAACTCTTAGTCATTGCTGTTTAGATGGATGGATGGATGGATGGGAATACAATATTTCCTTAATCAAATCTGTCACAATCTTCCAATCCTTATTCCAGTCCGATGCTTGTTATCATTCAGTTTTGATACTTTGCTACTAAATGCAACCTTACTCAAAGTTTTATCATAGTAGTTTAAGACACTGTAATAAAACCCCTCCCTTTCAATTCAATAGCCTCCATAAACTATATCGAAGCGAATAAATAATAGCCAGTACGAGTTCGTGACTGCTCGTAGTTAATTAAATTAATGAAAAGGCAATTTGCGGAAGCTCCACTGTTTGGGACTATAATTATTTTTTCGTCAGATGTAGGTAAGGTTAATATATCTTTAATATCGTTAATATGTCAGCATTACCTGGATATCAAATTGTGGTTTAATGGAATCTATAAAATGCTCTAAAACTGTAGAAATGAAGTAGGAGATATTTTTAGTTTGGTAAACTTTTTACAATTTAATGTTCAAATAAATAGTATAGCTAAGCAAAATCATAGACCAGAATATCGTTATATTGTGTTGTTGGTGACTAGCTGAATTCGTCGAGGTTTTCGCGATTTTTGGTGATGCTGAGATATGATGATCTGTAAATTTATTTTACTATATTCCTGAACATTTTGCTGTATGTTTCGCATTAATACTTTGGTCAGTTACATTTCACCGTTAAGTCAACGTAAAATATAAATCCATAACCATATATGTAATATATGGTTATTTATGCTTGCACTTTTAGTGTAGCATAAATACTCTAACATCGATTGAAGCTTCGTATATAATCAATCATCAGATTCCTTTTACACTGCTTTAAGTCAATTGGCATTTTATTTATAGTTCATAATTCATCAAAAGCACTTTGATAGCTTTGGCTATAATCACTAAGCAAAAGCTATCAAAGTGCTTTTGTAGTCGTAGTAAACATTATAGTATAATGGATAGACACATCACAGTTATACTCCCGAAAACAATGCAAGTTTGCTAACTACTCTTATCTATTTGATCAGATTTTAATCAAAGTTTTTTTTTTTTTTTTTGGGGGTTCCGGCATAGCGCCAATGCGTATATTAGCCAGGTCACAGCTTAAGTGTTGCCAAAATACGGCCTAGGGTCAGTGAGTGTGTAGTGACGTCATCGGAATCACTCTCGCTTCTACCATCGCGGATGTATTGGGGTCACCGTGTCACTTTCTTCATCTTTCGCCACCGATATCTCCCATTACGATTTACATTATGCATATGGCATCATATTTGCACACCGAAAATAAAATAAGAGCAATATGCTCTTGAAAATTAATTTTTTAAATCAGTGTTACTTCTACACTGTGTGGTATAAATGCGAAACTCTGTTTCCTTTTCACGATTAAATGACTAATATTAATTGTAATACAATATTGCGTAGTGGTAGTAGACCCGATACATATCATTTAGAAATTGTCGTAAGAATAAAAATTTGCGGACGAAACTGTGGAATGGTTTCACGTTTTTTAGGGTTCCGTACCTTAATAGGAAAAAACGGAACCCTTATACGATCACTTTCTTGTCCGTCTGTCCGTCCGTCCGTCCGTCCGGGTGTCAGGACCTTTATCTCAGGAACGCGTGAAGGTATCGAGTTGAAATTAAAACCATATACGCAGATCCACAGTATCTTGCTGCAGAAAGAAAAATATAATTTCTCAGTTTCGTAAAAAAAAGTTACAGCCGAATATGTCGTAAAAAACGCACATTTCGACACTCACAGAGGAATCAAAACCTACGGGGTACTTCCCGTTGACCTAGAACTCTGACATTTGGCAAGAAGCATTGTGTTAGAGTATACATATAGGAAAATATCCGAAAACTGGACATTTTTAATTTAATCACAAAAAATAGTGCCTCTCTATGCAAGGAATGAGGGCCCAAATTTTAAAGTGCATTAACCGTATCATGTGGGGTATCATATGAAAGAGCCTCATTAGCATAAGCTAAAACAGGTTTTTAACACATTCTTCGCCCCCTGCAGACCCTTCACTTCGGCTGGGAACCAAAACTTTTTAGGGGAATTCTGATTAAGTACAGAGTGGCCGCGCAAAGCAACGTTGACTGCCTCAAACGCCGACAGTTTACTGACTACTACAAAATGAACGGGACGCTCGCTCGGATCCGAGTGGGTGGCGCTGCTACTATAGCCCCGGCCCACTCGGATCCGAGTGGTGAGCAAGGAATGTGTTAAATATTTTGACGATGTATATTTTTCGGTTTATGAAGGAAAATATATAATTTCCCCCTTTTATTTAGTTTGTACGGAACCCTCGGTGGGCGAGTCTAACTCACACTTGTCCGGTTTTTTATTTTAATTTTTTTTTTTTTATTTATTAAGGAACAACAAACAACTACATCTTATACAGTAATATGAAACTTAGTTGCGATAACTTAATAAAAATGCAGTCAACTACGTTATCCACAGATTAAGTTTATACATGTTTATACGCTTAAGCTAGACGGGCAATTAAACAATATTTAATGTTAAAGCAATACAAAAGATAATGTTATTTAAATTTAGATTTAATTAGTGCCTGAATTGGTGTTTTCCTGGAGAAGTAATTGAATTATATTGTTTTTGAATTTATAATATGTTAATTGAAATATATCAATATCCCCAAAAGTTTTGTTAAATGACTCAACCATGCGACGAATCGGTGAACGAAGACCAGAGTTAGTACGACATACATTTACATATGTAGGATACATTTACATACATTTACATACATTATTGTATATGAAGGATAGTGAATATGTACTTCATTATGCATTATTTTTTTCAGTGATCAGGTATTTTAATGTTTTTTTTATTTAAGAATTATTTACATAAATTATGCAAATATTATTACTTATCCTTTGTTTAAAAGTACAAAAACTGCCGTTGTAATTATCTATAATCTTGTTTTATTGTAAGTACATAATTCAATAGATGTAAATAATCATACAAGAATAAAAGCTTTTAAAACGGTAAATATGAAGTCACGGTTAACACTTAACCTTCCATCTCAGTCTCACGTCTGGTTTCATTCGTCTCGCCGAATGCATCAGCCAAAACACGTTTGTTTTAATCACGTTGTGATGAGTCCAAATAACACTTTCTTCAAGCGCATTGTCGAATTTCTCTTCACTGCCAGTCTCTTGGCACAATGAGCAAATTAGTGCGTTTCATTTGCCATTGTTGTGTTTAGGAGAGTTGTTTGCTATCTGCATTCGAATATTAGTCTCATCATTATCGTGTCTAATTTTGCCATTATTAAAATCATATAAATCTTATGCATCACGAACGAAAGCGTTTCGTATTCGTGTTCTCGTTCGGACATTAGCTCCGGCACGTGTATGAAGATGATTGTTATTCTTGTTTGTTCCTATTTACGTAACTCTAAGAACAATTGTAGACGTGTGGTTAATGTCACATTCAAACTCTTTATTGCGGTTTTGTGTAGAATTTGTTATGTAAAATGTTTTCTACATGACGACGTTGACTTTCGTAGTTTCCAGTTGGACTAACCTTGAAGGAACCAAGCGAACTTGACCCAACGTGATCTGTTTATTCAGCTCTTTCAATGGTCTTAGGGTAATGTGCAGTTTATATCTGTCTGACAGTTTGCGAGTCAGTTGACTGACTGATGGCCGTGATGTCTCCTATTATGCTTCAGAGCGCATGGTTGACTGGTTAAATGATTCTATTATAGGACCTGTTGCAGCGTGACCTATTGTAACGGTTGCCTGCATAAAAGTAGGAATGCCAACCTGAAAAACTCAAAAAAAATACTAATAAATACAAATGTATAAAATAGTTCAATTGATGTTGTAATTGATTTCAGGCATAAAAAAGTAAATACAATTGTATAGAAACAGTTGATTATATACGAAAAAAACTTGTTGTTTTACTGATCTCTATGAACAAGATACAATATTTTGTAAAATTGTAGGACAAATCTGAGTATTGTGCAATATCGAGTGCTCATTATAATTATCCTCGGAGCCGAAATGTCGAGAATGTGACTGCAATTGCAGACCATAATGTGTGTCAATGCTAATATCAACTAGCGAACACCCACACTACGAACTAAGGTCGAAGCTTAGGCGTGTGCTTGTACTTGGAATCAGACTGATGGGGTAATTTACCCATCAATCTATATGGTTTATATCGTGTAGGCAGGTAATTTGTTTGATGAAAGCTTTATGTATTTTATATTACTCATTCGCTCGCTTGTATCTATTTTCGGTTATTAAAAACATGTGGGCTTTTAAAAGCCCTTATATCACTTTACAAAAGAATACAATTTGTCATTTATCGTACCTGTATATTCAAAAACATAGGATTGTATCCGTAGCTTTCACAACATTGTTACTTCATTGATAGAGCTTGTGAGATTCCCATAAAAACAGGGAAAGTATACAATCGGCAGACTGCTGAAAGCCCCCGAGCTGGTAACGCCCATCGCCGGTTACAGACAGAAAGTGAAATTCTGTTTGGATTGACGGCTCTTTCTAGTGAAACATCTACAAGGGTGGACAGTTACGTAAATTAATGTTCTTTATTTTTGTGATAAAAGGTACATCGGTTATTTATTGCATGGAAGGGCGCAATAACTCCTTCACGGTTGGCCGAGCGCTCCGCCCTCGCCGCGAGGCCTACGCGGTCTACACTGATTCGCACGTGCACTGTAGAAAAAGCGAACACAATACTACCGCGATACCTCTACTTCAGCCGCTTTATAAGGAAGCAATTACCATGCTTGGTAAAGTTGTTTGACCCCAAAGCGAAGAATCGAGCTGAGGCAACTCGATGATAGATGTAAGATGACTCATACGTTCTTGGTGCCACGATCAATTGGGTGTTAGATTAAAATTTAGATTACATATTTAAAGTCCCCTTTCATCAGACCTAACGGTGTTTAAAACTGATAACATTTATTTTCAAAACGATATCTATATTTTAAGTTGCGCGTTTATGGTCGACACTGCAATCTATAAAGCCTGTTTCAGTGTATTTGCCTACACGAAAATATTGTGATATTTGTAGGCGGTGACGTCGGTGGAAGGTACCGAAGCGATGCGCCATAATTTACAATGCCATCTGATAAACTGTGTTCAAGCCGATGACTATTTTCGTTTGTACTGATTGGTATTTGGTATATTCTAAAACTGGTAATATCAGGTGGAATAGGCTTGCTAGAACCAATCACATATCCAACTTGCATTTACTCTACAAGACTGTGGGATTGAGGAAGGCAAGTCGTGGGCTGATAATTAATTTATGTAGTTGCATCATGGACTACGCATTCATTACGTAGGAACGAAGCCTTAGATTTTCACTCGTAGCGATTTGCAAGTACTTTCATTTTGTAGTGTGTATCATCCATATCTGCCATGTGCTTTGCCGCTCTCACAGAAAGAATTGCAGTGTCGTGATTGGATCTGCTAATGATACATATCGTGTGAATCCATCACGATATGATCGAGATCATGGCTTTGCGTAACATTGTGTAGTAACTTATATTCTATCTGATTCATTATAAAATGTGTTACATGACAAATCCGATGCAGGAATGCACATGGTATGCAATTTTTTCAGCCGCTGGTGTTCAAGAAATATTCACGTTACTAGTTGGCTAATAATGATCGATGAGGTTGGCTTCTTGCTTACTTTTGCATATAAAGTGCGAATGCAATTACCAGAAATTGGAGCATAACGGCTGCTTTGCACACCTCTGCTGACGGTGATTTAATATCTTTCTAAGATACGGAAGATCGAAACTTCATTTTAAAATACTTGCTAATGATTGCAAAAAAAAAAATACAAAACACTTTTTTTTGTCGTCTGTCATAGGGGGGGTTTTGCCATTACTCGCCACGCTTAGCATGCGGGTTGGCGAGCGCAGTAGATATCGTTTTCCGCAGAGGATGCTGCTGCCCATTTCTGGTAGTATTTCCCTTAGCCGGTTCTTACGGCACCCACGGGAGGAGAGGGGGAGGTACTATTCTAAGCCGGTACCCCACGGCAAATTATTTTACTTGTGATGCATTGTTTTACTTGTGACGGTTCAAATTAAATAACTAAAAATTGCAAGCCTTGATAAAAAGATATTGCAATATAAATCAGGGAAATTTTGCTGTTCGTAATTGAAGAGGTAGTTAATAATGCTATAAAATAAAGCGTTTACGAGACAACTACTACAGTAGCTAATTATTGCGTTGAAATTAGCAGTGATACATTTTAGAAAGTTCTGGAAATCCGTTTAATATAATTCCGGGTGTTTTTCCGGGTACGGTCTTTTTCTTTTAGGTTGGAACGGGACTGGGATAAGGAAATTGCTCATATTTTTTAAACTTTTTCGAAGTTTTTTCTTCATAAAGATTATGATATTTACATCGGAATAGTTGGACCAGTGAAATTTATAAATCATCTATTTCAATTTATTAATAGCTGAAAAGGGTCAGCTTTCTATTTATCATTACACCTTTATACTAACTGTGTTATACCAAAATAGTTATTGAAATAAAATGTTATACGTAGTGGAGTTTCGTTTCTGCTCTGCAATTTTTCTATGAATTTTACATATGTATCAATATTGTCACAGTGGTGACGCACGACCCGTGCACACAATTTAAACAAGGGGCTAATACGCCGAGACGTACATGTAAATTTACATGAATTTTACACATTCTATCACATTTCGAAACACTTGTATTACGTATAAGAAAGAACAACAACTACGTTAAGCCAACAAAAGATGCGCGACTTCATATTCGGCAGATGTTCTCGATTCGCGTGTCAAGTTACGATAAATACAATACTTTGACGTAACCTTTTTGTTTGATGTTGACGGGATAATTGCTGCCTTCTTCTGTATCATGAAATGAAATGGGAATAATGTTGATTAATAGTCACCACGCCTACCTTTGCATCAATCCATCATCACCTCGCTTGCCGCCGCGTCGTTACGTCTGTAACTAGCAAAACTTCACAAATAATGTGTTATGCCGACACCGCTCATTCATCGAATATGATGAAATGTATACCTATATGGATCTTAATTGTACTTCGCCGCTCTTAATCCGTAAGAATTTGCTTTAGTGTTGTATAATTACTTCCTACCAGGCCCATTGTTGATGGTTTAGAAATTGTAATTACGGCTTTTACTACAGGTATTACATCAAACGCGCGCCAGCTACTTGTCTTTTAAGTTGGAGTAATGGATTTTAGTTATATAGTTTCTTTGGATAAGCATCGAGAAGCTAACCGCGAGGTTAAAAGCTCCTGTGCATTTTATTAGCTCGTTTCCTGCTCCATCCAAAGGGCCGCTCGCGCTGTTTCTCATTAATAAACAATGTCGTGCATCAAAGAGGCAATTCCAAGGAACGTTTAAATTGTACCCTCTCGCTAGGTATGGTTCAATTAAAACATTTAGAGAATCGACGACAGGAACCTCGTTGTATTTGTAAATTAGACAAAAAGTTCCTACGTTAAATTGAGTGGACGTGCGTGGCCTTACATTATTCACTTCCTCATATTACTCTTGGCGGTTAGCTGACTGTGGTTACGTCGACTTCGATAATATGAATCATTATTAAGTTTACTTGTATTGTGACGTCATGTATCAAGAAATTATAAATCAATGAAACCACACTGACCATGTTATTTTTTCTTTCGAAAAGTCTAATGTTGTAGTCTTTTGTGACAGGGACAAAGTAATGCATCGCCTTTCGCATCGTGACGATAGGATGTTTGCAGTTTTGCATTACAAATAAAATATCGTGTGTCGTGCGTTCGTTAGCAACCATCGGGTCACTGGCTGCTAGTCAATTGTGTTGGACATTGTCGATTCCACTCAATGCTTCTATTGCTGTGGTAATTGTCATTAGTGGCTCATCGGTGGACACTTGGAAACGCCTCATACGAGGCGCAACGCGCTTCAGATTGATAGACTTTCAATTGGTCCGAGGCCGTTCTAATACAAACACTCGTTCGTTTGCTTTAAAACATATTTACTAAATTATGCTTCGTGAACGTGTGCTCAGTCATATAACCTTCCTTTCTGTGTTGACTGTAAATATGATTGTGATTACCCCGCTGTACAAATACAACGAGTTTTTGCATATATTTATAACTACCGACGAAACAAAGTCTTGAAAGAAATGAACTTTAACAGTCGTCGAAGTTCGAAATGAATAATTGATACTTATTTCCCGCGATATAGGTAATATGAAATTCAAATCATTTAAGGGGTAAATGTTAATTAAAAGACGCGCGTAAATGACTACTGCATGCTCAGAATTGTATTAAGCTTTTAGTTTAACATGTCGCATGTGAGTAATAAATAATGTTGTTATCGTTGTTGTAAAGGTCACATCACGTAGACGTATGGCAAGAGCCTTGTAGTTTGCAGCTTTTGAACAAGTGACGGTTGATGGTTTGAAAGAAGAAAAAACAAATGTTTCAACCGGTTGGACAGCATTCAATGACATTTACATTATGTTAACAAACTGGACGAGTCACCTCTGCCTCTGGGAGTTAAAAAGAAAGTAGTTACGCTCCGATGCGACGCCGATATATGTTGATATTGAACTCGACTCGAGTGTTTTTAGACACACAGCTTTTCTTGCAATTTCTCTTAGCACTTAGCAGCTATTTACAGTGATCAGGGCTTGGCATGAGAAATGTGTCTCTAAGTCATTCTGTCTAAATTAATATCATATTTGGCGCGTATTGTGAATTGTGATAAAGCTTTTTGGCAAAAAAGTTTTTAAAACTTCCAACATTACAACTTTTCCAGCGTTTTATGTTCTTTGCAGATGTTTTAACGACTTATCAAGTTGATTTTCTTCAGTACTATAATCTTATCTCTAGATAAAATCCGGTGCCTTTGTAGATAGAAATCCTGGAGCGGTCGCTGACCGCCGCCCACACGGTGTCTATCGATTGCCTTCCAGCTGTGTTCAAGAATTGTCAAATGTTATTTCTATACCTGGAGGTATCTTCTGACGTCACTGTGCGTGGCATCCGGCAATCCAATTAATGCGAATTGAGAAATCTGGTAGAGCCACTTATTTAGTCATTGGATATCACGTGGGCAGACTGACGTCGCGTTGTTCGACGTTGGCACTAAGGCTTCCACGGAATTGACATTTAACAACATTAATAGGATGAAAATTGACGTTGGTGTCTGTAAAAACTGTTACGACGAATGTGTTGGAATGTGGATACTTTTTAACAGACTTCGAAAAAGGAGGAAGTTATCAATTCGTAGCGTATTTTTTTTAATGTATGTACACGAATTACTCCGTCATTCGAGAACCAATTTTTGTGTTTGAATTGGTGTATAGAGAAAGCTCCCAAGTTGGTCCCATCATTATTTTGTAAACATCGCTTTATTACTTTTTGAAAAATCTCTAAAAATTAAAATATTTTCATTGTATTCCTGAGTGAAGTGCGTCAGATTATGGAATCACAGAGTTCCACCTACACGTTTTTCTTTGCAAAAGTGTCAAATATTGAGGATTATCGTATTTATAAATATCTGCACATGTTCAAACCTTGAAGACGAGCATTCGACATTCAATGACAAAAGAAAAAAGAGCGAGTGAAGAGAGGTCTCTTTAAAAAGTTTACTATCGTGAAGGATTTAGTAAGTTGCGTTTGAAGTCGGTTTTTTTGTAGAAAAATTATTTAGTAATAAATATTGTCATTGGTGTTCTTTTTGTGACAGCTCCAGTATTCATGTCTCATTGACTAACGGATGCTGAAGGAGAAAATACGAAAATACATATATGTACCTACCTAATGTTCCGGTGAGTTATAATGCGGCGTATAAAATAAATCTGCATATTTTTACAATCCATTGATTTTATGACTACTCCGTCATGTTGTTGCATCACGAATTGCTACGGTACATTTGATGCACACATTCTATAATAGAATCTATATGTAAAGGCACGTTATTGTAGATACTTAAAACATTTATATTACTTACTAACTTGTTTAGTTTTAGTAGAGAAATTAATATTGGGTTTTATTATTTTTTACCCGACTGCGTATGAAGGAGGGTTGTTTTTCGGGTGTATATGTATGTTTCTATATGACAGCCCACAGTCTAAACGGCTTGACCGATTTTGATGTGCGAGGTGTCGTTACATTCGTCTTCACTTCCAGAGTGTCACAGGCTATTTTTTTTTTTTTTTGAAAATAATAATAATACATATTTTACTGAAATTATTCTAAAGGATGCGCATTTATAATCTTTTACAGCAATTTTACGCATACTTTCTCACAAAAAACGTACACTCAACAGCGTATCAAGCGTAACGAAATCGTAACTTAGACTGCAAAAACTGCTTTTCTGCAGTCGGGTATTTCGTTTTTCTTTTAATATATATATGTAAGTAGGTACATACTTGTTGAGAATTTGAAGTTCTGTATGTTTTTTTACTTTGCATAGCATTTCTGCGTGAGTACTAACTATATATGCACTGAGTTGTGTTTGTATTTATAATATCAATATTATCGTTGACGTCACAATGTTTGTTGCTCTTTATTGTTTTGTGGGTTGTTTTCAAATATTATCTGCTCAAACTGTCATGTAATCGGTCACACTTCTTATCGAGATCCCTTATCTCTACTGTATATTAAATTATGAAACCTTTGTTAAAAATACAATATTATATAGAATGCCTGATTAAGAAACTTATTTACGAATTAACAGTATCATATTTTCGTAACATATATAGCATCAAAAGGTATTGAATGAATCCATCGTATCGCATCAATACCTGGTGCAACAAACTACAATAAGGCAAATATAGATGCAGCTGCTATGTGTGCAAGGAGGCACGTCTAGTCTTCGCAAAACGTGACGCGCGCCGGCCTTGGCGATCGGCCCCGCTCGGTCTGACTCGCCAGCCTTCGGTCTCAGCACCCTTCTCTTTCGCACTCAATGCTGAAACTGCTCGCTCTATCTCGAATTTCCACAATTTACGCCCGTGGAAATCGACTCAGCTGTGCATAGAAATATGGGAAAAATAGGCTTTATCGCTGCTTTATTACGGTGTATATCGGCAAATCTAACTTACGCGAGTTACGATCTTGTTGCTCCGACACGTCATTCTATAGTTCTTTCTCTCTTTCCCAGACCCGCACCGCTGCCTTCCGTCCAGTATGGTAAAAGCGGTGATGTGACACGGACTGTTACGTTGTTTACCCGTGAAAGCCACAAACGATATCGAACGTAACGAAATAATAATACGACGTGATTTACCACCGAAATCGTAATAATAGCAATCAATCACGTATTATTCGGTGGTGTTTCGTGTGACGTATTCCATTTGACGGGGAGCAATTGGCAAAGTTCGCTTGAAACTCGACGATACGAGCAAAATCGTGCTATTGTTTCCAAAACATGCGATTTATCGACGCGCCGACGTGCGGTCGAATTAGTGTAACATGACTGTGACGATAATATCGAAGTTATAGGGAACGGTAACATTTCACCGGCGAGTGCGTGTGTCGGATACGGCCCAGTGATTACCAGGCCCCCATTCTAGTGTCCCCCAGTGAAGTTGCATGCTTGCGTTATACGAAGAACCGGTGACTGATGGAGGATTGTGCAGTTTTAGTGGTTCCAAGAGGTCGTCATGCGGGCCCCCGGAGTTGTGACTAGTGGCACCGAACACCGACAAGACGGCGGCGAACGACGCAGACCCGACTATTTCACCACAGGTTCGCTTTCATCTGTTAAAAGAAAGTGTCGAAGCTATGGACCTCGTAATTTCCATAGATACGGATCCCAGTAGTCAACATGAGTCAAAGCTGAATAAAGCTTTGAATAATTATCTATTCGACACCAACTTATATCATTCGTGTGCCATTGTGCATATTAAGACAATTTATGAGCAAGTTTTCAAGGTAAATTGTGAAGGGATTAATCATTAGGCAACTGAATCGATAAGGCACGCTGGTGTCAAACTTGCATTCAATATGTATTTTCCAACGTTCGATATGTTAAAAGTTTACATATCCACTTGAAAACTGAGCTGAATATATGTATATCCCTTCTTATCTTGGCCAAATAAGATAAGAGAGAAGCAGACGGTATATTTATTGCCTAATAAAATATGTTTATATTCTTCGCTGTACACAAGTACGACTTACATTGCGTGTCTGAAGACTGGAATTTATACATTATACTATTACAATTCGAATACAATATTTTTTTATAATGTTAGAAAATTAGAAACTTAGCAACGAGTTCTCCATTAATCATAGTTGTTATTAAAAAACTATTTTGGATCATGTAATTAAACTAGACCTCACTTTATAGATATTCAATGATACGTATTCAGTGATTCGTCATTTTCGCATAATGAGAGTGATGAGGACAGCGCGCTGTCCTCAGTCCTCAGTCTCCATCGCTGCAGCGATGCAAGGAATTAAAACATTTTTCCTGCACAGTTTACCTGTATTTGCTAGTCGTCATCATGTAAATATTGTGCTAGAGTCGTCGTCTTCATCATCATCATCATCATCTCAGCCATAAGAAGTCCACTGCTGGACATAGGCCTCCTCCATGGATTTCCAAAAAGACCGATTGGAAGCGGCTTGCATCCAGCGTCTTCCCGCCACTTGTATGAGATCATCTGTCCATCTCGTGGCTGGTCTTCCTACGCTGCGCTTGCCGGTACGTGGTCTCCACTCGAGAACCTTTCGGCCCCATCGGCCATCAGTTCTACGTGCTATGTGTCCTGCCCACTGCCACTTCAACTTGCTAATCCGCTGTGCTATATCAGTGACTTTTGTACGTCTACGTATCTCTTCATTTCTGATTCGATCTCGTAGAGAGACTCCGAGCATAGCCCTCTCCATAGCTCGTTGCGTGACCTTGAGTTTCCTTATAAGGCCCATAGTTAGGGACCACGTTTCAGTGCCGTATGTCATCACTGGTAACACACACTGGTTGTAAACTTTCGACTTGAGGGACTGGGGAATATTGGACGAGAAGACGCTTTTAAGTTTCCCGAACGCTGCCCAGCCGAGTTGGATACGACGATTGACCTCCCTCGTAAAGTTGGACCTGCCTAATCGGACCGTTTGTCCTAGGTAGACGTATTCGTCAACAACTTCAAGAGTGAAGTTCCCCACAGATATTGGGGTGGGCACTACATGGGCGTTCGACATAACCTTCGTTTTGTCCATGTTCATTTTGAGGCCCACCCGTTGGAGAGTCGTCGTCTTATGATTTGTTAATCGTAATATAGAATTTTAGTTAGGAATCTAGTCAAAACTATCAAAGTCACATCAATTATTGGTAGAAATTGTTTATCCCTACTGCTCGTAGGGCTATTTCGTTTGTACACAAACGAATTTCATATAACATAGACAGGTGTATTCACTTACGAAACTATTTTGAAAGCCTCTCCATAAGCGATAACTGCACAATAACTATAATATGACCACATCTACCTACACGACCCGTATTTTTTCTGAATATTTTATCCTTGGTGTCGACACAGCTATGCAGTTTGAAAGTTAAACACCTGATTATTTTTTCGCACATACATTTCATTCAGTAAAGGCTTCATTGTAATACGAATTGCATCGTTAAAAACGAGTTTTGCGGAATGGTCTATCTCTGATCCACTGCATTTTCTAAATTCACCTTTTCACCTGCATACATTTTGCAGTAGATTTCACTTATATTCTAAAGTTATGGGACCTGTGGCTTGGTGCATCCACCGACGAGCCATTAGATTAACTCGGAACAAGAATTTTGAGCAGATCTCGCGGGCACAGATTTCTGCAACAAGTATCGGGAACCCCTGATCGTAGAACTAGAACTGATAGGTGTATTTAGAAGCAGCGGATTAGGCTCTACGTTGCCTGCTAGGTCTTTCGGACAAAGCCTTTTGTATGTATAGCTGATATTGTTAATGGTAAGCAGAGTATAAATAAGGTATATGAATATCTTATAGTTCTCGTCACGTCAAAAGAACGCTTCGTAAAAGCGAACAAACCAGCGTTCTTTTTACGAGACGGGAACTAGATCACGTTAAACCTCCTTAGTTTATCATGTCCTATCTAAATGAAAACGGAAATAAGCTAACTTATCAATGAGTCTAATCAGAAAGGAGTATTGTGTATGACAGCAGTTGGACTTATCTTGAGGGGTGAAGATAAAATTGTAAACAATTGAAATTGTCGTTGTGTTGTATGTATATATCTCCTTTTAACAAAGACTTGTGGTGTGGAGATACGAATATAGACAGCATTTAACAAATGTGGCTTTATTCTATCCATTCTTCCAACATTGTAGATTTGATAAGAATATCGTAGAAATGTGACCTGACGACCTCTACTGGTGTTACCACTGTTACAGCTTAAGATGGTCATAAAAAATATTCATGCCATAACGAAAAAGCCATATTTTCGTTCAGACATTGCGACTAAACGCCGACGCGTAACGGTCGGTTCAGCCGTTTAACCGTGAAAAAGTAACAAACGTACGGACTTACTTTCGCTTTTATGTTTTTGGTTATGATTTTTTTTTTTTTTTTTTTAAACAGCCCTGTTTGTACAAACTGTCCCACTGCTGGGAACGGGCCATCTTCTCATTGTGAGAAGGGTTAGGCCATAGTCTGCCACGCTGGCCAAGTGCGGGTTGGCAGACTTCACACATCTTCAAGATCATTGAGAACTCTCAGACATGTAGGTTTCCTCACGATGTTTTCCTTCACCGTTTGAAGTTGGCGGCAATCAACAACAATCAATCAATCGGTATTGTTGGTTATGATTTACACGACCTAAATGTGTACTTCTGCATATAATTATGTACTTACAATCAAATTCCAGTTTGACTCTAAAGCCTTTGAAGCACGGTTTAAATAATTATTTGTTATTTTATTCAATGTGTATGTATAGTGTATAGCTCATACAAGTGGCGGGAAGACACTGGATGCAAGCCGCTTCCAATCGGTCTTTTTGGAAATCCATGGGGGAGGCCTATGTCCAGCAGTGGACTTCTTATGGCTGAGATGATGATGATGATGAGTGTGTAGCTTATACCGCTTAAATCTATCAGTTAAACTCAATTCGCATTATATTAGTAATTTTGAGTTACATCGCGTGAACAGTTCGCTCGTCACTACTCGTAACTAGCATACCGTGTATCGGCTTTAAGCAAACACTTTTGATTCTCTCAATATATGTGATCCGCTGTGATTTTTTACCCGACTGCGTGAGAAGTAGGGCTATGTTTTTTGAGTGTATGTATCTATGTGGGTATGTAAGTATGTTTTTATATGACAGCCTACAGCCTAAACGGCTTGACCGATTTTGATGTGCGAGGTGTCATTAGATTCGTATGCGCTTCCAGAAAGTCATAGGCTATATATTTTTTGTAATAATAATACATCTCTTGCAAGATAAAAAAAATGCGTTTTTTCGTAACCTCCAACGAGCTATTTCGTAATAAACTAGTGATTTTACTACAATCATTCTAAAGATTGCGCATTTTAAATCTTTTAAAGCGATTTTACGCATACTTTCTCACAAAAAACGTATATTCAACAGCGTATCAAGCGTAACGAAATCGTAAGTTAAAGTAACAAGAATTTTTTGCAGTCTAGCAAAAAATTCTTGTCTGCAGTTGGGTATTTTGTTTTCCTTTTATTATACATACTTGTCTGTTCTTGCATGTTGTGCCTCGTGTGTCATTTATAGCAAAATCATCAACATCCGTCAAACCAGGCACTTTAATACATAATGTATGTATATGGGACGAGAACCAGATTCTATACAAATTCATAACTTAGTATGAACTTATTGACCGAGCGAGCGAAGCGTTTCTGCATCAACTGGCCAAATTTTCTTTCGTCTGTCAGTTTGTTTGTATGTTCGTACTCGCGCACTGGGCGTAATTTCTAACCAATGTTGATGAAACTTGGCGTATAGGTTCTATGGATTATTTAAAAAAAAATGTCTTCGGCGATTTTTGATAGGAGGGGTGGTTCCCATAAAAAGGGGGGAAGTTTATTGCGGCGGTGATTACCAACCGATTTTAATGATATTTAGTAGTTAGATAAAGTACACAATTATTACAACTTGACGTAATAATAAACAGAATCGGTCAAGTGGTTGTCGAGATATGACAACCAACTTGAGATTGCGTGTAACAGCGAGGGCGCGTGGATGTGCTTGATGCTTTTTAGCGCTGAATAATTTTCTTGATTTTCGCGAGGTCTACTGTTCGTAGAACTACTAGTATTATATATATGAATTACTAGCTAGACACTTAATTATGGAACTATCGTGGCAAAACGAAAGGAAAGGAAGGATTAACCACTATGGTATTCTGTGGTATGGACTGAACAAAATAATGAAATAAGGACAACAGACTAGGTATATGCCAGTACTGGAAGTCTCGACTTTTCGTATCGACCGAACTCAATTGATAAGTTGATTCATACACGGATTATGGACACAGCCTGGTAAGTCCAGAGTAAGTTAGTATCAAATTATGCACTCCATATTATGTTTATTAGTCATATTACAGACAAACGTAAACCAATAACACTGCAATAAATCCATACTAACTTACTTTTGCACTATGATCCGACTGTGTCCATACGCCTCTATGAATCATTATCAACCGTGTTTGGTAAATACGAAAATGCGACACTTCCAGCCCTGTTGATTTGTAAGAAATTGGCGTTTATGTAAGCAATGGACTGACCCCTGTCACTGCAAGCCAACATTTTGTGTCTAGTAACCCTCTAACATCCG
Source organism: Lycia hirtaria (assembly GCA_947563715.1). NCBI lineage: Eukaryota > Metazoa > Arthropoda > Insecta > Lepidoptera > Geometridae > Lycia > Lycia hirtaria. The sequence goes on from OX387378.1 coordinate 41,154,767, forward strand.
TCAAATGTAGCGTCAAACAACTTCAATGTCAATTCAATGGTTTTTGATGCTGACCCCCTATCACTACAGGCTTAGACCATCTAAAAATGGACGCGCCTTCCAAGAGATTACCCCTCTGCCAAGTTCTATAAGACAAAATCCATCGCGTTTATAAAAACTATTTTCAATCGACATTCATCAGTCCTGATACCGATGCAGAGGTGTAAGGAAGTCTCTAAAAATGCCCAACTGTGCAGTTTTCGACTGTGGCAAGAGATCAAATACTTCTACAATCCAAAAAGATGGTGTATCATTTCATAAGTCAGCATTTTTTTACAGTAATTTTGGTTTACTTTTAATAAAATTGTTTATAATCATTCTTATGAGCTCGTGATTCTAGACGCCCGTGAAATCTCGAGTACAAAAAGTAACAGAATATCCCTACGTAGTATCTTCACTCAATTATGTATCTTATACCTAAAAGCCAGAGTCTATATTTCTAGTGGAAAATAAATATCTTGAAACCACAGGATTTACGTCATCTAACGGTTTTTTGAGTAACGAGACAACTCATTTTGATAGTCAATTTATGACCTTATTTCGTTTACAATTAGTTCCATATTCGATAGCAAAGTAGTTGCTTTGTTTCTTTCTCTCACGCGCTAGTCTCGGCGGGGAATCCCAACTAGTGATGTACCTTATCACCTCACACAGTTTACAGTGTTGATATCGATAAAAGCTCTGAGTGAATTCCTTCCTCTGACACTTTTTTAATCTACTGCGGTTTTTCATTATAATATAATATTATAATGTGCGGGATATATACCGCGGGTTAATTGATTTGAGTTCCCGATGTTTCAGCGCAGTTGCATTCAACATGTTCACGGGAAGACTAGAAAGTGTATGTTGATTGAAAAAACAGTTAAAAGTAGATGTAACGATCTACGTTTTTAAGTATTTTGCAGCGGAACTTGTTATCACCGGTTCTTTATTGCGCTCTATAATATGTAAAAACATAGGTAATATATTTAAGACCAATAATAATGTAGGTATATACCTAACGTAAACCTGATTGAAAAATAAATAATGTATGTTAAAGTGAATTAACTGGTTTAATTTTTTTCATGCATCAAACATCGTAGAAGATACAATGACAACATACCTATATCAACATTTACATTTGTTGCATCAAAAATGAGGAAGTTTCATACAAACTTTCAACATTCTCGTTAGTCTCTTAGAGGATGTGTTTATTTTTCATTAAAAACGTTGTCATTATTTAGCTTATATTCTATAACTTAAAATTTAAAACACTGAATGAAATTAAAATATTGACAGGACAAAGTCAACTTATTCAGTGATCAAAATATCGATAACATTATTATCGATATTTATCAAACACTATCGTCATTTGCAGTTTTGATACTGGTGTTGCCGCAGCTTATTTTGCTTCGATTATGGGTAAATTCTGCGCCTCCACTAGTCTGATAAACGCGGTGCAACTAACGCAAAAAAAAGTGACAACGAACCTGTAAATTTCAGTTCCCAAGTTTTGTCATCGGACTTTAAACTTTATAAATGTATTGCTTCTTTTACAAAAACAAATGGACAAAATAGTAGTTCCCAAGAAGTTTAGCACCTTTTAGATTCCAAGTTTTGCCGTCGGACTGTAGTGGTGGTGCGGGCTCTAGTCTCTAGTCGATTACCTACAACACTCGGAATATTGTATAGTTTTAAAACTAGGGTGAAATGAGGCCCTCGCTCCGCAAACGCAAACGCCACCCCCTTTGTTACTTACATCCCGCGTATAGTAGGTACTTAATATATGTCTCGTATATACTATTATAAAAGTACTGTTATTTTCTGAGAAAAATGGCTGTGTTATAAGGACAAACGAACATGGATAATTTATAAGGGTTCCTCATTTACTTTGGAACCCTAAAAATAAACCAAACTGACTTGATTATAAAGTGTTAATGATAACTTTTTCTAGTTACTTATACGATTTCTAATAGGTTTTCTCATAAGTATTTTTTATCAACTGCATATTTGTTGTAGGTACATTATTTTAACAATCATAAGGAAAAAATGGCATTTACATGGCAGCACTGTTATGCAGAATATTACGTTTATTTTGCATGTTGTATACGTCTTTTGTTTGTTTATGTAAATTTACCCTAACCACGCCCTTTTTTGTAAAAGTGTTGAACATTTGTATTTGTGTGCGAATATAAATACTAGAAGAGTTAATTTGTGTGACGATAGTTTTTAAGTGTGTGTTTGTCCTCGCCCCCCGCAAAAAATGGCAGAAATTTTTGTTCGTAGCATTTAAACTAAGGCGCGTCCATTTTTAGATGGTCTAAGACTACAGGCCAACATTTTGTGTCTAGTAACCCTCTAACATCCGTCAAATGTAGCGTCAAACAACTTCAATGTCAATTCAATGGTTTTTGATGCTGACCCCCTACCACTACAGGCCAACATTTTGTGTCTAGTAACCCTCTAACATCCGTCAAATGTACCGTCAAACGACTTCAATGTCAATTCAATGGTTTTTGATGTTCTGCCTGACTCGTAAAGGAAAATAGGCGTGCCTTTATTTATACACATGTTTATAAAGCAAAACTAGCATTGATACATATTTTTACCCTTTAACAACACAACCTCATACTCTTTAACGCTTTGTCTACTCCCTAAGTAAGATAAAATAGTTGTGAATTTTTAAAATACAATGGTACAGGTACATTTTACGATATATATATATATATATTTTAAAGATAATGGCTTGATGACTGTCAACTCACGTGCGGTACACGATGGAGTGCAATTATCTAGACGATATCGATTTATTCGCTATTTAAAAATACTTACGATTTATCTATATTTGATTAGCTAAACATTTGATAATTTGACTAATCGTATTTGGAACGTAGTTTAATGTGTAACAATCTAATTGAACTAGTCAAAGATTAGTTGACGATTGTCTGCGAAATCATCGGTGAAGACCCACCCAAAGACCCACTCAGGAAGCGTATTCCACAATGTAGCAGTCCATGCGGACGGAACGTAACAAGGGCACCGATGTTACAAATAATCGTTTAAAAAACTAAAAAAAAACGACTTCAAAATACGCAATTCGTTTGCTTGGATGACATATTTTTCCAGTTATTTTGTTATAAAAACCAAAATACGTAACCGATTCTGATAACATTTCTATGGGGCCACCTGGGAAGTATACCCTTGTCTTCGAGTAATCGGGGAACATATGTACCATAGAATTCGCCCTATTTACATAGGACCATATAATTATGTACATACAAAATATTTAAAAAAAAGATTCCGACGAATTGAGAACCTCCTGCTTTTTGGAGTCGGTTAAAAAGGATTTACATTTGCAGGTCAATAGGTAATTGCAGTGATTTAATTAAGACTATTGTCAAATTCGATGACCTTACAGCTTTGTTGTCCACTAACGCGGTTATTTTCCACCGTGACGCTAAAATCGAAACCGTGCCGAGTTTCACTTTTCTACATAATATTTTTTTCCCCCAAAATCGGTTTCGAGTTGTCGATTCAACGGCGGTTTCTAATGCTTCAGTTTTTATGATCTATTAAAACGTAATAAGAGCTAAAAATACCACCACTTATTTAGACTTGTACGGTTCGGATACCTGTCTGGCGGATTTAAATAATTTCATATAATTTGAAGCTGGAGAAAGCAAGCTAGTTGCCGTTTGAAAGTGTTTCACAGGTATTATTATGTGCTTGGCTACTGCACATTTATGCAACAACCGATATCGATGGAATAGTATTGGCACGTGGAAGCCAACGCGTGTTTGAGCCCGATAGCGATAAGACCTGCCGATAGGTGATCAATTGTTCTTCGAATTACACCTTCGCAGATAACTAAAGTAAAAACTAAAAACTCTCGAGTGTAGTTCACATTATCTAGTAGTTCTTTTGTGAAGGAGGGAATAATCCCGCGTTAGCATCTGTGAGAGATTATTTGCAGTGCTTGGTTAGCGCGTTTTGTCCGGAAAATAATTTCTTAATTTCATGTCTTTATAATTGAGGTTGTATGCCAATGAGATTTTATCTATAGAGAGGTTATTTTCATTGAATGTGAAGTAAAAGAATGACAAATCTCAGTTCTCGCCACTTTCGAGGATAAGACCACATCCTTAAGGACTTTTAGTAGGTATCGTGACCCTATATATCTTAGTGTTGCACTTTCTAAACACACAAGATGGAATTGTCACTGTTCACAAGTTACGACACTCGTCTAACAGCGTTGCCCGACGTGTCGTGGTTGAAGACAAGTGGGGCGATTACCTTACTTGAGGCTTGTCACGCAAATCCGGGGAAAATCTATCTACGTATAATAATACATCATTGTTGTACGCTGCTATATCTGTCAGTCGATCAGTATGAAGCCTTGTATAGATACGTTATTTACATATAGGTAGCCTAGACGGCTTGATCTATTTTGTTGTGTGAGGTATTTAATTTTTCTTAACCTTCTAAGTTTCATAAGGTTTTATATATCGCAGTCGGGTATTTTTTTCTTTTAATAATAATAGTCATTAATAAATAAATACTGAGTATAATTAATAGTATAGCTTATACATGTACTACATGACGTATGTATTTTAAAAATAACAACATTTGTAGTCTTTTCCATCCAACAAAAACCTAGCATGATGTTTAGCATTACAAAAGTTTCAATGCTTTTGTACTATCTAAATGACGTATTAGTTCAAAATATGTATGTATGTCTATTGAAATCGTTTCTCGTATCCTTTAGAATTTACCTGAAAAACAATCTATAACTGTATTTATTATATGTTACTGTAAAAGTTCAAACTATGGAAAATCTTGAGATATTCTCTATAAATCCTATGATTTAACAACTCCACGTGAAAAAAGCTACATGAAATATTGAAGAAATAACAAAAACGAAGTCGTCTTGTTTGTTGTGAAAGTAACCTTAACCTTTCCTGTCACTGAAAGATTTTATTGTTCGTTATAAATATATAACTTAATGCTTTTGTATTACTGTTTTTTTTTCCAATACAACATTTACTAACCTTCTTCAGTAGTTTTGAATATGTACACAAATTTTATCACCCAAAAAAAAAAAAAAAGTCCAGTTTTTTTGTTTTCACTCTATTAAAAGTTCCTAAATTTACCAACCCATTTTGGTAAATCCGAAGAATAAGTACAAACTGAAATGAACCTATTTATAGGATTTAGGGCTTCTTTCATCACCCCCGAGTAAAGATCAAAGTTGGCTACTTGCCACTTGAACCGCCAAGTAATTGTAGATTCTTATTTCATAATGTCTGAGTAGCCATAACGATCTCATAAACTGGCCCGTAACTTACGTGTGACTTCATCTGCCGAGTATCAGAGATAATCGACTAGTAAGGTCATTGTCAGTCATAAACAGATGTGCCATTCGTACAACCTCTATTGTAGATGTCCCTGGCTGGATTTTATTATTTTATGACCTTTTGTTCAAATGTGGAGATAGGACTTTATTTCCAGGTAAACTACGATGTCTTACCTACTAAAAGATAAACATGAATTGATATATAAAATCGTAGTATTAAGAGTGTACTGAGAGCCAAAACCAAACACATCTAAAAAAAAGGGTTTTAATTCTATTCTGTTTATTTCTAACAAATATAAAGAACAAATAACATCAAAAATTTAATAGTTCGCATTATAGAACTTGATACTAACCTCATGAAATTATCATATTTCGTACCTCAGTTGTCAGTTAATATTTTCATATTAAGTATCATGTAAAGTATGCGATTGTGGCGCTACGTGTATTTGACTAACTAAACAGTTGTAACAAAGGAATTTGAACGAACAATGAATGTTTTCGTTCTTTCATTCGGCTAACCCCTGAGTTATTACTCGGAGCTAGGTTTTCGTTTGTGAAACTGACAAAAGTTAATCGGGACTATTACTCGCTGAGTAACATTACTCGGCACGTAGCTACTTCTCACTTTACTCAAAGATTATGAAAGAGGCACTTAGTAACATATAGAATTTACTTATAATACATTTAGCTCTTTTGAAATGGTAATCCATGTAGTGTTTACCAGCGCGCTCTGTTCAAGCCCAGGCAATACCTTATTAACTCGGCCACATGCCGTGAACACTTAAATGTCAGTGCTTAAAAACGAATCAAGCAACAATCGAGGACATGTCGAGTTTCAAACCAAATAAGTATGCGATGGCTGAGATAATGTTCGCGGATTCGTTGGGTCGGCTTCGTGAAATCTTTGCAGAGGCGGCAGTGTTGCCAACTTGACAGTTTTTACTCGACTGCGTAAGAAGGAGGATTATGCTTTTGGAGTGTATGTATATTTCTATATTACTTTCCATACTTGGGCTTGTCCAATTTTGATGTGCGAGATGTCTTTAGATTCGTCTTCACTGCCTGAGTGTTATAGGCTACATTTTTATAAATAATAATAATAAGTTTCTCGCTTTATAATAAAAAACGCTTTTTCGTATATTCCAACGATCTTTTTCGTAATAAATAAGTGATTTTACTATAATTATTGTAAAGATTATGCATTTACAACCTTTTAAAACGATTTTACGCATACTTTCTCACAAAAAACTTTAACTTAGCAAGCGTAACGGTTCTTACGAAGTTAGACTGCAAAAGCAGCTTTTCTGCAGTCGGATATTTGATTTTTCTTTTAATATAGATAAAAAACAGAAGATAATAACAGCCCATGGCAAGAATGCATCCCGATTCCCGATCGATTGGCCAAGATCGAGAGGATCCAGGCAGATGTCATGTAATAGAGAAGGCTATACTCAGCTTAGCGTGGCAGACTATGGCCTAACCCTTCTCACAATGAGAAGATGGCCCGTTCCCAGCAGTGGGACAGTTTGAACAAACAGGGCTGTTAAAAAAAAAAAAAAAAAATACTCAGCTTTTGTTTAAAATACGACGTACCACATTTACTATTGAAAAAAAAAACACATTTATTCAAGTTTTGTTTCTATATCTACTTGTGTTGCTAACATTTTCAATAAGGGTCAATATCTAAATTGGCCTAAACGAGCGAAAGTTCCGACTGTGTTTTTGATAGTTTTTTTTTTCTTTCCTATTGTTAGAATTAATACATTTTTAAGTAATTATTATTTTTTGCTTTATGTAGTTTAACGTTTCATATAATATTATTTTATCAGCCCTTTTTGTACAAACTGTCCCACTGCTGGGAACGGGCCATCTTCTCATTGTGAGAAGGGTTAGGCCATAGTCTGCCACGCTGGCCGAGTGCGGGTTGGCAGACTTCACACATCTTCAAGATCATTGAGAACTCTCAGACATGTAGGTTTCCTCACGATGTTTTCCTTCACCGTTTGAAGTTGGCGGCAATCAACAATACGCACATACTTAACTTCGACAAGACAGAGGTGCGTGCCGTGGGATTCGAACCCAGGACCTGCGGATCGCAAGTCAGACGGTCTCCCGACTAGGCTGCCGGAAACTTAAATCAATCATATCAATTAAATAAAGTTAATAGACTTAAACGGGTACAAAGTGCTGGCAAGAGTGTATTTTTAGAAATGAGTGCAAAAAAATAATTAGTTAAACTTTAGCTGTATTTTACGAGTGAGTAGGCAACACTAGCTTCGTGTAGTCAATGCAGAGGCGGTTATTGTGAGAGGTGGCCTTGTGCCGACTGACATTGGTTTCGTCGATTTCGAATCGAGTTTGGTCCTGCGAGACCTTAGCGCCCACCTATAGAAATGATCTCATAGGGTGTCATGCTACCTTTTTACCCGAGTCCAACAAGAGGATCATCTTCAGTTATATATATAACAAAACGAAAAATACGTTACTGCATACTAAGATATACTTTCGTAATCGTAAATGAACATTATTCAGAATAATTATTTTATTTTTACGTTTTTTTTTTAATTTTTACGAAAAAACAGCCCCCTGTTAGCGATGCGTCACCCGCCACGCAAACAGCTGAATGACCGCATTAGATGTTTCGCATAGAAAATGTTGATTTTTTGTATTTATTTGTTATTATTTTTAATACTTACTTGAGTTTACATAAAGCATAACAAGCTATTGCATTGTATAGCTGAAACAACTCCACCTTGTTTGCAGTGTGATGCCGTTTTGTTGTGAGTTTGTTCAAGGCGCGTAACGCGGTTGGTGTTCGAACGGCGCTTTCTATATTTTATCTCAATATCGGCACCCATCGCCACCTCTTTCCTCGCGGTAGCCGATGTCGGCGCGATTAGGGGCTGCTCAGTTTAATGTTGCCAACTAAATAATCTGATTTAACGCCTTGTTGAACGCTCACTGTCTGTTTCTGGGTCAGTAGGCTTGTTGTAGACGTTGTCATGTTCGACTTTGTTAAAAACGTGAGCTTTTGTATGACTTCACTCTATTATAGCGACCTATCGCGAGAGGTTTAATAATCTCCATGGCTCGAGCTGCGTATTGCTACGGGTGGCATAGCGGGAGCCAATTTGGTGTCCACCTTTCTTCAAAAATGGCGTTAATGTAATCCAGATCTTCGTTGAACAAGTGTCTTCAAATCGCGAGTGAATAGGTTTCTTCTAGGCAACCGCGCTCCATCGTAGACCGTAACTGTCGCTTAACACCAGGTGAGTTGAAGGCCAAGCGCAAGCATATCGTCGAATAAAAAAAAATTGTATTAGAGTGCAAAGTTGCTTTTTAACCGCGTGCTCAATTTTGATGACCGAGCAAAGGAAGGATTCTAAAATTGACAAATTAAAAAAGGTTGTATGATAAATTCAGCACCATGGAGGTAGAAGTAAATAGGTTTAATGATGTTTTGAATTCACAAACTTGGTGGACACGATGTTCTAAATTCAATTTACTTTGTCCTCTAGCGGATAAAAACGTCTTTTGCACTCAGATATCGAAGAGCAAAAATACTCTTTCCGAGATGGGGGATGAAAAGATCTTTAAAATATTCTCGCTCGCTTCTCTTGCGCTTTTAAACGTGTCACTTATGACCTGTGATTTGATTTACGTAGTCATACTAGGTTAATCGGGGTTCGAATGTTACTAGGGACATGTTCGACAATAACTTATGACATTAATCCAACCGTCACAAAATTTTCTAGGTCATAAATAAATACATATGTAGTTAAATTCTAAAAGATTAATTGAAATTTATGAACACATTTATATACAATGCAGTTAGATAAATATGACAAAATAACATACCTAAATTTTTCGTGCTCATTCTGCTCACGCTTATCTGTTTCTGAGTATTAGTTTCCGTACTAACTTCACTATTAAAAATTGGATCAGAAAATATTATTTAGTATGGTCCCGGATGGCAAAAATCCACGGTACGTCACTGTTTCATTTGTATACCAGACTTTATTTGAATTTTATGTCTCTATCGATAAAGTAGCGTTATATGCCATTTTCGAGTTCCAGACTGATGCCGGCAACCGCATGCGAAGCGCTGCGGTTGTTTGCCATCTACGGTGCATTCGTCTCGAACGGACGTCGACCCAGCATTTTCTAAGATTTATAAAATCATTTTCTATCGAACCGAACACCATTTCTCAGCGTCGCACTTTGTCTGGAAATGTAATTCCGTTCACGGAAATATATGTGGCAACAGACGTGATCAGCAACCATCACGCGTATTTCCGTTAACGTACGTAATATTTAAACACTCGGATGTTTCTTTGTAGGAAGAAGAATCGGACCCCGAGAGGTTTACAATTATGTCACTCAATATGGCACCAGCCACGACGCCGGCGCGACGCTTGAACATAAATAGAAAGTGTCAAATGCTTCGCATTCGTTTGCTATACTGAATACCATAGAGGCTGTTCGGCGTACCTTCCTAATTACGTCTTGTTAGCGGCATTTTTAGAACCGTTTACGCACGGCTATTTACCGTTGGGCCAATAGCCTCTTAGGATTGCAAACGACTCTCACTATTGCAGAAATCGCGTCATCCTTATAGAGTCACTATAATTGATTTCAAGGAATGCTGGAGTCAACGGTTAAGTAATTCAGGGTTAGGCCAACCGCTGGGTTTTAACTATAAACCCCTACGAATATGTACGGTCTACGCACTTTTAAAATATTGACTTAGAGAGCGATGTGTCTTCATATCAGAATTGGGCGATTTTGTTTTCTTCTGTGTTGGTTTAGCCGGTAGGTATGTATTGTATATATTAGGTAATTCCTAAGGACAACCCTTTGTAATTACCTAATATTTTCCAAATCATAATGAAACTTTGTATTCGAATGTTATGGTTTATTTTCATTTTGTAGGATTGGACGGTTTTTGATTGAGAGGCTAATAGCCCCCAAATAGGGTGGAAGCTCAGCCCTGCTAGCATGGAACATGGACAAATAGTCTTTCTCCCGTTTTATCTACCTTCCATGCTAGCAGGGCTGGTGCCAAATTTAACATCCGAATTTGAATTGGTCATGAAACTTGGAAGCAAGAAATAAGGGCATAAAAAGGAAAACCATAAGCTTGTATTACAAAATGATATACAAACAATTCTTATAAATATATAATTAATTCAGTAAAAGTATGATTGTATCAGTAAAAATTCTCTCAGAGATCCGACTTTTTGCCACCCGAAAGTCTCGCGAACTATTAGTTTTTACTGAAGAAATTATCGCTACTCGTTCCTCAAAATTATGTCGTCAATGTAACGCTATCCGGGTGTTGCGTGTCAAGTAATTGAACGGTATTGTACGTGGGTATATAAATGATTTCCGTCGTGAAGGGAGATTCGATTGGACTCGCGGACGGGTCACGTTCCATTGAACGAGACGAGGATACCGCTCATGCTGAACGGACGGTCGGTGGCTGTTAGACGACTAATTTAAACTGTGTTTGTTATCTAGACGAATCAATTTATCAGATTTGAAGTTTCGTAGAAAGATCGATGAAAACATTCGTAGAACAAATGAAATTGAAGGTGAACGTAAACGTACAAAAGCCTCGATGACACTGGGCTAGTTTACAAGCTAGCGAGTTCGCGAGCAGCTTGTAAACTCGCTCCGTGTCATTGAGCTTTTTTACACTTTTGATTGTGTCATCGACACTCGCACTCGCTCACTCGTTAGCTTTTAAACTTGCCGACTAGCAGCTCGTAAACTAGCCTAGTGTCATCGAGGCTTAAGAGATGGAAATGCTGGCAGAAGACAGAGAAGCATGGATTTTTCATGTCACCGACAACTCTCTCAAATAATTAATTAATATATTTGAACTGTTTGATATAGACAAATTCAATAAAAATCATAAGATGTAGATATTTCTAAACACTTTTTTAACTCTAATTACACATTATGACAAAACTAAAAAAATCGACTTCAAAATACGCAATCTGTTTACTTGAATGACATATTTTTCCAGTTATTTTGTAATAAAACCAAAACACTGAACTAATTTCGATACAATTTCTATGAGACCCCCTGGGAAACAAAAAAAAGAATTTTTCAAATCAGTTCAAGTGCCTTCGCGTAATTGGGGAACTTACATAAACATAATAATAAAAAAAAGATTGAGACGACGAAATGAGAACCTCCTTCTTTTTGGGAGTATGTCAACGAACAAGCTACTTTATTTTACTTTGTCTACTTGTTATTTTTTTTTATTAGTTATGCTTCGTGTTTATCAAATTTGTTTTGAAATGTTTTTATATCATGTATGTTGACATATTGACGCAGATCAATAGACTCTATTATAAGTATCAATATTTTATTTTCATCTATCTTTATTTCTTTTTGTCACATGCATATTCAGTCATTTATTTCTTTACCTTACGTAACTGTATCGATCGATTCTGTCTTCATTTAATGTATTTGAATTTTAAACTCATTATACATGTAGATTATACTGTACTGCAGTACGTTTATTGCACCGTTATTGTTTGCTTTGAGCACATCTACAGTATTTACATGAGCTCGGCTAACAATGCGGTTCATGGAACAGATTGTCATTCCAACTCGTACGACCCTATTCATATATTTATCTGTGTGCACTTTTCATTAGGTTCATTTACATAAATTTTGTCAAGTCTAATTTTGTATTGAATTGATAAAAAAATTCACTGACATAAAATTCGACTTGGCAAATATGTGACCTTAATCCAAAGATAAGTCATACGTCTAATTGTTTCAGTATTGGTGCATCTACTACACAAGTGATCTGCAATTACAGCACTTTCTCATAAAATCTGATGAAAGAAATATTAATTTGTGTGTACTTGCCCTGATCAATGGTTCTGATCACGAAGATGGCTCATTGTCTATAAATCAACCAACAAAACAAGCATTGAGCACAGGAAAGAATCTTCACAAAATTGATAATGATATCACGTAAGACATCACAACAGAAGTCACGCTCGTCGTTACGTCCATATCAATTTCATAAGATATTATTAATATTGGAAAGCGGGTTAATCACAAAATTTCGATTGGCTATTTTTATTTACTCCACACAAATATTGAATTACATTTACCAGTTGCGTCACAATGAAGTATGCCGATAGGACGATAATATAAAAATAATAGCCACAATGCAGATTAATGCAGTTACATAAAAAAAAATCTGTTCTCAGGTACTCTAATAAAAATAGATCCGTGATGTAAGCTATATCATATTTCTGCAATCGCACCTAATGAAACTTTGCTGTAATTATATACTCATAAGGTCGTTTTTTGCTGAGTCGTATAATTATTTTGCTTTTATGCCTAGTAATTGAATGGTATAAGGTTTGGTAAGCCTTTGTTTTGGGACATGCTGTCTAGCGTTTCGTAAAGGTATAATTATGTTGTTTGTTAGTATTTCGATGACTAATGGCCGGTTGCCGAGTTTTAATTCCATGCATTTCTTTTCATTCGCTACGAGATTATCTGTTGTTACTTCATTGCAGACAATGATTATGTTATCTTCTTCAGTCTCGTAGTCGTCATTTTCAAGGGTACTTTTTACTTTTTCTTTTATAAAAACTTATCTATGTTTTTATTCTTTCAGGTAAGCACTGCCGAATCAATTTCGATCGTAACCATTGTGGACACACGTGAGTAGTACAAATAATTGATTGTGTTATTAACAATACGATGTTTAATTTCATCAAGGGCTTACGACTAGTACGCATGTATTTAATTTTCTAAATTATTATTACTGATATACAATAAGCAGTCACGAGTGAAGATTGTTCTCCATTAGATCTTCCGCGGCGTTCGCTAGAGTAATTCAATTACCACCCTACTCATAAATAGGTTAGTGGCCCGGCCCACTACGACAATAACAGTGTCACACTCACGCTATAGAATAAAATAAGCACGTCAGAATCTGTTGATGTGTTGACGTCATAGTTACTCCTTAAACTTTTTTTTACTTAAATCACTAGAGGTCTTACCGAAAAATTTACAAAAATTCGAGCAATGCTCAACATATTTTGTCAACTTCTCGCTGACAGGTTATGACACTTGCGGATAGAAGACAGAGAATTGAGACGATGAAAGTTAATTGTAACATTCTTTGTTAAGGCCGTAAATGTCACACAAGTATGTTTGAACTTCACAACCGAGCTCCGGTAGCGAAGCGCGATGTCGTCTGATTTATGAATCCTTCCTCAGCTATAATTTTAAGTGTTGTTTATTGATGGTCTATAGGGCTGTGACTCGCGTAATTCTTTGACATTACAATCTCTTCCAATCAACTTTTCATTTTTATTCTCCGTTTTATGAACCTCTTACTTTAGTTATTATCATCACCAAAGCTGCGGAAATTGACAAACCTTTAACTATCCGCTATTCGCTATTTATAAAATTATACACTACAGGCTTAATTCCAGGCCTATTATCACAATTAGCAAATAACTGCTTTTGGTTCCGGATGTAAAGCTAGCTAGCATAGAGACGTGAAAGTTACAATTAATATTGTGCAACGCTAATCTCTATTATAACGATATTAAGTGCGATCGAGATATCCGACATATCAAATGAGAAATAAAGCCCCGTACAGACTCACGCCGAGAAGTCTCGGCAAGAAGTCTCGTCGAAACTTCTAGCGAGACTTAATAAACTGTCCACACTCACTATGTTCTCGCTTACTGATCTCGCTCCCACTCTCTATGGACGTATGTGCAGTAGCCTTGGTAATTTGTGCAATAGCCTATTATAACTTTGTTAAAACTAAACAAAACGCAAAGAAAAAAATGGACCCAGACGATGGTAACAGATATATTATAAACGGATAAACACGCACGTTTACTTGATTTCACTACCTAGTTCGCACTGAGACCGAAAAAGAATGTGATAGTCTTCTCTTTTCTCGCCCAAGACACCCTTTGAAGCGGGCAAAAATACTGACACCGAGCGGAGAACAGGCGAGCACGAGAAAGATACGTAGAGAAACCTCTCACATTCACGCTTCTCGGGGGTTCTCGGGCTTTCTCGGCGTGAGTCTGTATGGGCTATAATAATATTGTTCGCGAGAAATGAAAATGTGCGGTTCTAGTAAAACTGCCATTTGATCTCGATACTCTTTCGATAATGTTCTCATCTATGAATGAACTTTCTAATAGTTTTTCTATTGAGATTCCCTGAGAATGCGTGCGAATTATGTGAAATACTACTACTGGACTACTACCTTTTGCTCCTGACTTCGGGGCGAAACCATAAACATTTTTTTTTTTCAAGATTTTATTCTCATTTTCCTATGATTTTGTTACGTGATACTAAATTACAACTTTCTATTATTATATTATTATTCATTATCATCATCATCATCTCAGCCATAAAAAGTCCACACTGGACATAGGCCTCCCCTATGGATTTCCAAAAAGACCGATTGGAAGCGGCTTGCATCCAGCGTCTTCCTGCCACTTGTATGAGGTCATCTGCCCATCTCGTGGCTGGTCTTCCTACGCTGCGCTTGCCGGTGCGTGGTCTCCACTCGAGAACCTTTCGGCCCCATCGGCCATCAGTTCTACGTGCTATGTGGCCTGCCCACTGCCACTTCAACTTGCTAATCATCTGTGCTATATCGGTGATTTTCGAACGTCTACGTATCTCTTTATTCCTTATTCGATCTCGTAGAGTGACTCCGAGCATAGCCCTCTCCATACCTCGTTGCGTGACCTTGAGCTTCCTTATAAGGCCCATAGTTAGGGACCACGTCTCAGTGCCGTAAGTCATTACTGGTAACACACACTGGTCGTAAAGTTTCGACTTGAGGGACTGGGGTATATTGGACGAGAAGACGCTTTTAAGTTTCCCGAACGCTGCCCAGCCGAGTTGGATACGACGATTGACCTCTCTCGCAAAGTTGGACCTGCCTAATCGGACCGTTTGTACTAGGTAGACATATTTGTCAACAACTTCAAGAGTGGAGTTACCCACAGATATTGGGGTGGGCACTACATGGGCGTTCGACATAACCTTCGTTTTGTCCATGTTCATTTTGAGGCCCACCCGTTGGGAAACTCTATCGAGGTCTTCGAGCATCGTACTGAGGTCCTCCATCGACTCTGCCATGACTACTATATCGTCAGCAAACCGAAGGTGAGTGATGTACTCGCCGTTAATATTGATGCCGAGCCCTTTCCATTCCAGAAGCTTATAGGCATCTTCCAAACCGGCTGTAAACAGTTTCGGAGAGACAACGTCTCCTTGCCTCACGCCTCTCTTTAATGGAATTGCCTCTGAATTCTGGTCTTGTACTCGGACCGACATGGTGGCGTTGTTGTACAAACACTTCAGCACTTCGACATACCGATAGTCAATACGGCATCGTTGGAGGGCCTCAAGCACCGCCCAGGTCTCGATCGAATCAAAGGCTTTCTCATAGTCCACAAACGCTAAGCAAAGGGGCAAGTTATACTCTTCGGTCTTCTGTATCACTTGCCGCAGCGTGTGGATGTGGTCTATGGTACTATAGCCTTTTCGGAAACCGGCTTGTTCGGGAGGCTGGAAGTCATCAAACCTGCGTTCAAGACGATTCGTAATGACCCTCGAAAACAGCTTATAAACATGGCTCAGAAGCGAGATGGGTCTGTAGTTCTTCAGCAAAGTGTTGTGTTTTTGAAGAACATTACAATATTATTATTAATATTATAGTATTAATAAGTCTTGAGAAAAAAAAAGTCTTTGAGCTAAGGCGCGGACTGTCTGTCCGCGGTGTCTAAAACATGTTAATTAATATTATACAGTAGTTTTACGTATACTTTGTTGTAATAACGTACATTCAACGTGCGAAACGTAAGTGTAGATGGCACTATGAACGTAGCTATTTTGCAGTCGGTTATTTTTCTTTTAACGTAGATATTGTTTGAATGTGAAAAAGGTTAAAAATACATTTTTGTATACAACATAGGTACATCATGCTAACTGTAGTCTGTATGTTATGTATAGATAGGCCAAGACCTGATTTAATGCTGTTTTAATTTTTTGTTGTCTCTTTAACCATACAACATATTGATATGCTGTAAAGAGTAAACATTATCAGAAAAAAATCTCGTTGACCAACGTAATAATTTTGATATGGTTCCATATATTAACTGTAATTACAACATCGCCTAAAGTATTATTCATTTTACCACTATTTATTCACGTTTACCTTAAAACCAGTACTTAATTGTGACTTTGTGTTACAAACTTTTTTAGTACATCTTCTATAAACACACATTTTTACAATCAATATATATTATAAATATAAATCTAACCCGTTAGTCAGCGTAAACTGATAAAGCAACCTGACGGTTTGTTTTCTCCAACTCTCTTTCTAAACCGCGATATCGTCAAAATCACTTCTCCAGGAAAATACCAATTCAGGCACTAACTAAATCTAAATTTAAATAACATCTTTTGTATTGCTTTAACATTAAATATTGTTTAATTGTCCGTCTAGCTTAAGCGTATAAACATGTATAAACTTAATCTGTGGATAACGTAGTTGACTGCATTTAATGGTATAATGGTATATGGTTACGGAGTTCCGCCCTCGGATCCGCATACAAAAACACAATCTCCATGCTTTTTGTAGAGCTTGTAGGTAGATATAAATTTTTGCTTTAATTAGTCATGCTTCAAGCTGTGAAAAACGTGATTTTTTTTGGAAATTGTTTTTCCTTATCGTAGATTTTACTCGTTTTTACGGGATTTTTCTTTAGATTTATATGGTGGTTGTAAGGTACTAAGGTCAACATTTTGGTAACGGACATTAGACAACTTTTACTGGTCCGATTATGTTTAGATTTAGCAACGTTTATCGAATGTAGTAATATTGTACCATGACGGATGACGGAAGCTAGTGGTTACACTAGAATTTGAAGCCATTGAGTAGATCCGTCGAAGTAGAGGTTATAAGCACATTAGGTGCACGAGATGACGAGGATCTTCTGAGAGAACCGAAAAATAAACACTAAAGCACCCAAATGGCATTTAAGACATCTGTCCAATTTGAGGACAATATTTTATTCATTGTAAGCACTTTACATTACTTTACTTATTGCATTTTTGCATGTATTACGAGTTTGTATATATTGCTGCTTTTTAGGGTTCCGTAGTAGATAAGGGATAGTTATAGTTTCGCCATGTTCGTCCGCAGCTTTACTCAAAAATTATAGGTAGATGGCTGTAATTTGGTACAGATGTGCACATTAATAATGCCGAGAAAGTTGTATAATAAAATTTTGAAAACAACATAAATATGTATGTGGTGCCTACTGTATCCCCCTACTTGGGGATGAATTATTTTTTAAAAACATTGGGGGTGTACAAAAATCATTTTTCTATTTAGGTATCAGTTTGCGAAATATTAACAATTGAAGCGAAAAGGCCATTTATTGGAATTGTATTTCAATGTATTTCAATTTTGGATACATTCAGATTTCAGACATGATATGGACTGTAAAGTGTGGCAAAAGTATGTAGGTGATTCAGATTTAGAAACGACTACATTTCAAAATATATCTCGTATCTCGATAATAGTATCAAATTCTAATCGCCTTGAAATGCCACAAGATACAGGTTGATATTCGATAAAGTGGAGCTACTTGAATGTCGTACGTATCGAATGGCGTTCCGATTGTTGGGAGATAATTTTACTGTAAATGAAATATTACGTGTTCATAAATCTGAAATTGAAATCTGAATTGTAAAATGTGTAGACAACTTAAATTATCTGTATTTTGCTTTTTGTAGACTTTCTTAGTTATGCGTGCAAAATATGATTTTTATGACTTAACTTCAGGTGGGGTGGGATTATATGGTTTGACAAGTTATAGTTCGAAAACTGAAGCTCGACCGTGTCTCTTTTTACCGACTTCAAAAAAAGGAGGTTATTTACATTGCAACTAACAAAATTATGACATTATTTAGTGCAGAGTTTATTCACTTTTTTGAATATGCTTATTCTTATCTTTTGACAACGGTATATTAATTTCGAAAAAAATAAAGTAAGGTTTTAAATCTGTTACCGAATTTCTATAACGCAAACAGCCTTTGTCACGTGGAGTATATTGACGAATCGATTGACACGTCATTCATCAAAATTTGATGAGTTTAGGCACAACAGTAGAGCATATGACACTTAAACACAAATATTCATATATTGTCATCATCATCATCATTGACCTGTTAACATCTAAAGGCGATGACATGTATTGCTTTCTTGGCTAAATTAGCCTATACTAGAGCAACAAATGCTACTAACATGGACGAAAAAAACGTAACCCTTCCATTTGGTTTTACAGTATTTAAATAAAAAATTTAAAACACGTATTTTAAAAACTTCTCTTAATTGTGTTTCAATCCTCTATATCTACCTGTGGTAACCGGGAGTGGGCATGGTGACGTCACGTCATAGTGCTCGCCCGTCCCATGGACCGTGACGCGCCGTTTCCGCCAGCATTTCCGCCTTCTACAAAATTATGTGAACTGTTCAATCTGACTTCCATGTTGTAATCCGGTTTAATCGACTTGATGAAATCGGATTCTTCAGTATCCTTAACTGGATTATTTGCTTTAGAGTCGTTGCTAGCATTTTGTTTCACTGAGCTTTATTTGTACTGTCTACACGATGAAAGAGGTTTCGGATTTAAATTCTTTGTTGTATTTACATTTTCATTCACGAGTACTCGAGTCTTAAGGGAGACCTTTAGAGTTGAAGTGAATAATTGCTTGAAAATTTTAAACTTTTTATTTAAATCAATTTATTTATTCATTCGTTATGCATCAGCAGAGCTACCATACAAATAGGAAAGTATTTCCTATAACTGTTTTGTTCGCTTATCAGTCGAAATACCTATTTACTCTCATTGATAACTGACATGACCATGGATAAAAACAGGTAGTCTAGACCTGTAGTAGTGTTATACTTATACACATATATGCGACTAATTGGAGTTTTCAGAGATTACTCACCTTAACTCAAAAATTACGAAGATGTCCTAGATAAAAAAAAGTAAACAATTAACGTTAAAGTGTTTAATCTATGACTAATTAGTTGGTAACAAAACTAAATATCAAATTCTTTCGTGGAAGATGTACAGGTCACATCCTATAGAGATATTTCCAAGCATTCCGTATTTGTCATCAAGAAAGTAGATCAAACTCGAAACAAACACAAACGTCATTATAAAACATACAAGTCACTGCATGTGCATGCAATTTTTAAGGTTAGAGTGAATAGATATCTTCTAGAATTCTAGATCGACGAACTCCATCCTCGGCCACACCGTCGCTTAACATCAGGCGAATTGGTGGTCAATCGCAGAACTATCTTGTATATAAAAAAAAAAAGACGTGTGGCACTCGGAGACTGCCGCGGTAAAGCTATTGCATAGCATTTTTTATCAACTTATGTAATTATAATTATTTATTTATTTTATTTATGCAGTATTCCTAACACCCCCCACTCCGACCGGCAAAGCGGTGATACTTTTTAGTTTATAGTTTTGCCATCTATCGATGAATAGCAGAACTTTTAATGACTTTTTGAAATATCACGCCTGTCTCTTTAGTTCTGCAAATCGCCTCTAGGTGGCATTGGTTGTATCGGCGTTACTGCGTTAGGTTATTTTCGTTACGGAATTTCTGGATTCGGTCTCCACGCTCAAGGCCCGCGATAGAAGCTATGCAATAGCTTAAAAAATGTCGATACTTTTCAGGAAGACCTATATCCTTCTATTGTGGACGTATCGAGACACCCAATACGTGTAGTACTCAGTGGAACCGCAAGAAACCAAACCCTGGTTGCACCGCCGCCCGTCGTAGTTTCGAATGACACATTGCTACACGATACTATCTTATCGGATTTCGACGTGCATTGCAATTAGCGCATAGAAAAACGCTCGCTGGGTAACCATTGACTCCGATTTAGGTGGATGCGTTGTTTATGGTCTAGTTATGCGTTTAATAGAAATATTTGGTTTCATATGGTACAGTGTTGTGACCTCCGTGAACTTCTTTTTTGAATTTGATTTATAAATTTATATTTATATTAAACATCGACGCTCCGTCAACCTTTTTCTAAATTCTCATTTGTATTCGCTTAGTTATTTCTGTGTTTATCTTTAAATTGTTTGATGATGTCAAATTCTGTCTGTGAGTTTTAAATATATCTCGAGTTATATATCAAAATGTCAAGATCGTGATAACTTTCTACAAGTTTTTATTTACAATCAATAAACTTTTAATAACCAAACCGGTTGCAGCTTCAATAAGTAGGTGTAAGGTATTCTTACATAATTCTGTACTTCCAAGTTCTCGGTCAAATGCGATTAAACCCTATATAGACTTTTCATGGCACTTAATATTATCACCAACAAAATTGTCGTCTTCTTTATGACTCATAAAATAAAACTCGTCTACTTACATAAATGAATAGAAAGTGTCGACTCTGACAATGTGGACGAAGTTCTTTCACTGTAACCTTTACGAGACGTGGCGCGCATGTGAATAAATTTATTGTGCAGTACGATTTTAATTCACGGCTTCGACCATAACGAGTTGGATTACATAGGTTTCTGAATTAAAAAGGCGTGAGCCAGGGCTCCACCGGTGAAAGTGTCCCACTCTCAGAACAATTGATTGTCGTCTTTGAAGTGTCACTAAGATATATGATAGATATCTCAGACTTCCTAGAAGCTTATGTTGCAATATGCATAAAGCTTTCGACACAATCGAATTCTATTTCTACCGGCCATGATTTATAACTTTTAGTTCGATGACTAGATTAAATATCTTATCCATCCATCCTATTTACATATTGTATAATCTGTGTTCTTTAAATATAAATTCATTGTTTCGTTGCTGTATAAATTTTCTTATTAACGAAAGAAACGCGGTTAAAGTTGTTGAAGTTGACCCAGATTACCTTTGTACGAAGTCAGTAGTTCCTTGTTTACTCCACAAATACTGTTCCATGTCCGAAAATTTTATAGGTTTCCAGTACTATAAAAAGGAATATTAAATAGGGACCGTCGTAGTCGCCTTGATGCTTTTACGCTTCATCAAGCATAATGGCTATCGTCCGGGGTTTTATTTAGTTTTTATTATATTCGTAATTTCGTTGTTCCTCATTTCGCTCAATATATTACTCTTAACGTCCATTCAGAACTTCCTTATGATTTGTAAAATTAACTAATATATTGTTCAAATAGGAACATGGTTTCATATAATTGGATTTGTGATTTATGTTAAATCGGAATACATTTAAACTGATATAAATAACCAAAGAAGGAAATACGCGCTCCATTCCTCTCATTCGTTTACCTGAAACGTCTGAAGTGATGAAATAGTGAACGCGGTGCAACAACGGATGGTCTATTTTAGTTTCGGGAGCAGCGACCTACTGTCTAATACGCTTCATTCACAACTGTGATGATTCACTGACTCACTGTATTGTCCGCACCCACACTTCAAGTTTATACGCTCCCGGCCATGTGGCATCAGTTTTTACTTAGCTACATATCTTAAGTACCATGTTCCACTTCGGCGGCCCACTTGGACGTGCCGAAAGTGATATCGTTTATCTTTTGTAACAGAGGTGTTGGCGTTTCGTTTTTATTTTGTCTATTTTTTTTTACACTCTTGTTTTCCACTGTTTGCTCGTGCTCGTGTTCAATGTTACAACATTTTCTATTGTTGACCTATTTTCTCATGTTTTGATCTTGTCACATTTTGCAACCATTCAGAAATGTCGCCGATAAAAACCACTTGTCGTTTTTTATATCGACAGTCTCAGTGATAAAATATACTCTTATCTCTTGATTCCATTTCTTGTTAGATACTTCAAATGATGAATCATTTTATGCGCTGTTACGTTTTTCGAGGAAGGAAGTACAATATTTTTAGCTGAAGAAATTCAATATTTAGACAACAGGATCGGATTGTCACAAATAAGTGGCGCAAAAGGCAGCAGCGGGTGCTGTGACGAGGGGCCGGTCTCATTAGTTCCGTTAAGGGGCATAAAGCGTGTCACCGTGCGCCGTGACCGTAGGGACACCTAACCGATGTTTAGATTCGACGTGTATATTGGCATTGGTTCACTAGCAACACCATTAATGTAAATTACAATATCTTGCACTTTAGTTAGAATCTTATTGGAAGCGTTGAAAAATTACAGATTTCTGAGATTCTAAATATGGTTCTCCGAATAAGAATAAATAAATTTATTTTTTCTTGTGACTTGTACTAAGTGACAATCGTTTTTACTCATACGCTCGCCACTATCAATTTATGACTAAGACGCATCCGAATCAATAACCGTTTCATCGTTTAAGTACAGACGCTCTTGTGCGACAGCTTTAAGTGTTAATAAATGATTAGTTAGGCGCCAATATATACAGTCATTTCCAACATAAATTAGATTTGATTCTTTAATTCCATTTATCGTTTTGACAGTCCTACTTGACGCGTTTTGTTCACATTCAACATCTATGGCGTTGTGAACGATAACAATCTATCAGTTGAGTAACATTAGTTATGCACTTTGCTTGGTTTCTTTCGTTCATTCTTAACTTTCTTTACTATAAACTATTATTATTCGTATTGTGCTGTTACGTGTGTAATTAATTCTTAAAGTCGCGTGTTGCATCTACGACTTTATCTTCAATTCTAGTTTTAAATATCTTCTGTAATAATGGTATAAAACTGAATCACTAAGCGATGTCGTCATTATTTAATATTGTAAACGCTAGACCAATTCCGTGAAAGGAAAGCTTCTTGCGAAGGAAACGCTAGCATAAATTTGATCTTGCCTAGGTCAATACACCTATTGACTCGTCCTTGTGCTGATCCTAATGCTAAAAGGTAAATATTTTAAATAATTTCACAAACACAAAGTTATACATATATATCAATTATATTCAATACACGTTCGCTTCTTACTGAGAATATTGTAAAAATGCATTTTCTATTTATAATCGAATCACATCTTGCTGGCCCTAGAATGCTAAGGAACTACAGACATATCTATTAGTTTTTGTAATTTTATTTATACATACCATGATTCATTGTTCAATTCAATAGTCTAGTGGCACAGTTAGCTGTTAATTTATGCGATTGTCGTTACGAGTCTATCAATAATTCATTTGTACTGGCTGTTAATATTAGCGGCCATTACCGGTATTCCTATCATCATCATTATACACTTAATAAGATAATCAATCTGGTTTTTATTTCTTTTTCCTATGTGAATTTACGATTACTGGAATTTCCAATAAACGAGATGGCTGGTATACAACGTGATGGATGCCCCACTCTACATGTAAAGACGACCAAAGAAAGGATCTGATCAGAAATGCGTAATTATAAATCAGTAGAGAAAGCAATCCCATGCGACATAGTTATAAAATTGAAATTTTTATTCAATTCTAACGGTTGAAAATGATCCGTGTTGCATGATAGAAATTATTGCTGTGCCAGTTGTTCGATAACTGTCGATTACTGAATAACGCACCCTTATTACATTTGCATACCAGACTCGAAACGCGGTCGAATTATCAATTTAAATAATAATTTACTGCAACTACTTGCCACACAGACATTCCGCCTATAATTTGTCTAATAATTGATACGTTTGCTTAGGGGCTATTGTGAAAGATAATGAATGTTTGTGAAACAATCTCACCAATTACATGCTTATGTGCATCTTTAAAGTCTAACGGGCCTCTGCGAGTATTAATTGCGATGCGTCTGACGCTCTCGTGTCTTAAGTGAGTTAATTTTAATTGAAGTTATATTTTATTATTGCGGTTCGTTTAACCTTTTGCTGTGTGATGTTTATATGGTATTGGTGTTTCACAATATTAGCAACGATTTATTTTAAACCATCGCTAATTGATTACTAAATGCTCCCACTTACTGCAGTTTTATAAGAGGTATTCAAGAAATTTATCAAAAAATCTGCGGGTCTAAAACGGTAGTGTGAAGACCAAGACCTTCGCAGACCAATTGCCGATTCTGCTTATATTTGTAAAATGGCGATGTAAATGAGGAATTTATACTCAGTTCAGTTCATTCAATTAATCATATTTGCATGTATTGTTGCCGCATGAACAAACAGAATTGCCGTATAAACATCTTATGAATTGCACAAAGTGACCATTTTAGTCCCGCTGGCCCTTCGTTCTTATGTATTTATTCTTTTCTCAACTCTAGCTGAGATATTTGACATGGAATTTGAAATTATGTACTTAGCTAAATATCTACGAAATGGTTGATTTCTAGTGAACAAAATCTACGACTTTTGAAAATTTAATAAAGTTAGAAACACTGCAATCTTGTTACGATGGGGATGAACAAAATTGACTTGCATATAAAAAAAAATATATTCATCGCCATGCACTTTGTTATACTAATCCTATTTGTCTCGAGTCTTTAATATCATTTGTATTTGAGTTATTAGAATAAAGCTCATGTTCATATTAACTTTGACCTCGATTATTGTATTTATATCCCAATAAATAAATAAATAAATATTTGTGGACATTTCACACAACACCATCTAGCCCAAACTAAGCAAAGCTTGTACTATGGAACTAGATGGCAATGCATTTCCGTTTCATTGAGATTTCAATGACTTCGCGCGATTGACTTCGCACGATGCAATCCATCTAAACGTATGGGTGGGTTCAACAATCGGTCACCCACGCATGCTAAAACAATGAACCATGAATGAGCCTCTAAACGTCTGCCATGTAAGGCACACCAGCCTACGAGTAAATGCTGCTAATTTATTACTTGTACACAAAGCACACAAGATTGTTCTTGCCTTGATTGTTTTTTTGTTTATCACAAATGCAAAGTTATGACCTTTTCCAAATGTCAACTCAATAGGTTTCAACACGTTAGTAATGAGGATTATGTCTCTAATTAGATAGCTTTAGTGGCTTTAAAGTACTTTGGATCGTTGCACGTGCTTCTATCGGATGTTTGAAACGTGCACTCCCATATATTCGAGGAACGTGACAGGTCATGTCTAATGCAGACCGATCGGCTTATATGTCCAAATTGGATGTTCTCGTAAAGGGTATTGTTCGTGCCCTGCCCATACTTATCAGAATCGAATAAAAGCATGCCCGTTTGAACCGTGTGAACTGTATTAACATGACAGGTGCCCGTGCGCCGGTATGTTTTATTGATTTACGTTATACTGATTTCTACAATAAAAATTTGAATTCTGATGAATGTGCTAATTCATATTGTTCGATAAAATACGATTGCTAGCAAAACATTTGAAATGAAACTTGTGTAACCTGTATCATTTCTCACAGCCGTATCTTTGTTCTGTTGTCACTATTCAAATGTCAATAATACTGAAAATTCAATTCAACGCGCCGCGTTATAGACATAATTACATTTCTATTATAAAGTGATTTGGTTATTTTGAAATAATCCGGATGCCAGGTGTTGCTCAACTTGTACTCAGCTCGCAATTAAACTCTGTTATGCTGAATTGCTATAATTTAATGTATATTTACGGTGGAGGCGAGTCCACGAGGCGTCGAAGGAAATAAATTAAAGTTAGTTAAACATGCAACGGAACATTATAGTAGTTTTTCAATGGAAACTATTTGAATTCGTTTCACGCATAGAATTGTGTTTGGTCGTAGCGACTCCACGCTCAGTTGGCCGCTGGCATGCGGGCCTTTTCCGTATTCGTGCACCAGTTTCCAACCAAAATACATACGTAATTTCACACGATGTACTCTACCGTCCACTTTACTTGAGCACGGATTTAATTCCGACCAGATTAACATCGAATTACGAAAGTACAGGAGCAATTTGCCAAACGTTACTTTCAAAGTCATCGGTGTAACTAATATGGGCTTTATGCTAATCGCTGATTCATTGAAGATTAAGTTTAGTTTGTCTTTGTTTTGTTAGAAAAGTCAAGTCTTCTATTGCAGCTAATTTTATGGCGTCGACGAAACCGTAAACGTCGTTTAAATTTTAGGGTACATCATAAATCTTACTTCTCATAGAAGTAGCAAACCGGAGAGTGAAAGCAAGCAACGCTTGATTAAATCACGTTGCTCCTCGCTTCTTTTATATTTTATTGGCAAGTGTCAACTGTTTGCCAACATCCAATTTCGCGCTGGTTATGCTTCTCTATTTACTCGTATCTTGACTGGCGATACTAACGCTACCATTCCGGTCGAAGAAAACGCAGCGAGATTCCAGAATCAGTCTCTCCGTCCTTATAAATTCTAGTTAATAACACGGTGTCTTAGAATTCTTAATTAAAATTAAACGAGATCGGAAATACACTAAATAGAAAGCAACATTATCTAATAAGGATATGATTACCTCCAGATCGGACGGAAGGTAATCAGCCCAAGTTGTTAGACTAACAAAATTCCGAGAAATAATATCGTGATTTAGGTACTATTTAGGTAGGTACGGAACGTTCCAAACAACATAATTTGTTTGTTTAATAATGAAGCGCGTTACGGTTTCAACATACATTCAATTTACCTAGTAAATCTAGCTATTGATATGTGGTCATAAGTTTCTCAGACTAGGCAAACAATACATTATTTTTAGTCATCAAGCCAAAGGCAACTTCCTAATATTTTTCGGTGTATGTGAATCATTGTCTGTGTCTATATTAATTCATAATATTCTTACAGATGGTACGGCTTGACAAATTTTATAATTTTATATTTGACTTTGTGTCCGGCCTTCAGAATTTATACGTATACGTTGTATACGTATAAATTGTAATATGTTGGTGTCAGGTTTGTGTGTATTGATAGGTAGACTATTTTTTTTACTGGTTGACACCCTACACATTCATCGACCCACTAATTTACCTACTTTATCTATCTTACAAGTTCCGGCAGCCTAGTGGTGAGACCGTCTGACTTGCGATCCGCAGGTCCTGAGTTCGAATCCCACGGCACGCACCTCTGTCTTTTCGAAGTTATGTGCGTATTGTTGATTGCCGCCAACTTCAAACGGTCAAACAAAACATCGTGAGGAAACCTACATATCTGAGAGCTCTCAATGATCTTCAAGATGTGTGAAGTCTGCCAACCCGCACTTGGCCAGCGTGGCAGACTATGGCCTAACCCTTCTCACAATGAGAAGATGGCCCGTTCCCAGCAGTGGGATAGTTTGTACGAACAGGGCTGATAAAAAAAAACTTACCAGTTCCCTTTTGGCTAGCTGTTTTCGTTGATTTCATTATTATTTTCGGAAATGACTATCCTAAGGCCGGCTTTAATTCCTATAATAGCTAGTAGGACTGAAAACATTGTACTTTGTTTGTTCTCGGTCTCGTCTCAATTTGCAAACTTTGCCTTCTCGGTTAGCGGTATATATGAGCAATTTTGTAATTATGACAGTTCCCTGTATTTTTTGTCTGTTCACATGGTCGAATATAATGCTTGTCCTATTTTTTACACTCGCTATTTGATGACTGCTCGTAATATCGCGTGTTGGAACATAATTCCGTGGCACGCAGAGTATCACAGCTGGTACGAATGTTCAATGCTGTGTCAAGTTTTATATCTTATGTATTTGCATTCAAAGAAACGGCTCCATATATCAGCGTGTTCTCTTATTTACTGCCAAGTCCTGATACTTGTTTTGCTTTATTAATCGTATCGAATGCTGCAGCTGCTAAAATTGTGACAATTCATGATTTCATGATTAAGATTACGGACCGGCAAGCGCAGCGTAGGAAGACCAGACACAATGTGGACAGAAGATATCATACAAGTAGCAGGAAGACGCTGGATGCAGGCCGCTTCCAACCGGTCTTTTGGGAAATCCTTGTGGGAGGCCTAAGTCCAGCAGTAAACCTCTTGTGGCTGAGATGATGACGATGATTCG
The DNA here is from genome assembly GCA_947563715.1 of Lycia hirtaria. Classification (NCBI taxonomy): domain Eukaryota; kingdom Metazoa; phylum Arthropoda; class Insecta; order Lepidoptera; family Geometridae; genus Lycia; species Lycia hirtaria. The sequence continues at coordinate 41,183,112 of OX387378.1, forward strand.
AAGTATCGCATCTTTCTTTATGAGATTTGATTATGATAATAAAAGCAATTTACTTGAAAGCAGATAAAAGAAATAGAGCATGACTGCTTTACGATGGGCGTTATTATTACTGATTGTCATAATGAATTCTATGCTTCCTCTGATCGACAGCCGACACCGTAGCTACCGTGTGCCGTGACTTCAAAGTGGATGTTGCGGAATAATGACAATACATCGTTTGTAATCGTTATGTCACTCCACCACATGTGTTACTCCATCCATACGTTATCTAAGTTTTCTGTTCAAACGGTTGAATTTATTTAAGTAGTTGACAATTGTCAATTGCAATTGTAACGTTTCTCAAACAGCATACAAGCGATGGCGTTCACAATACCGGTCGGTCGCGGTGTGTGTCGAATGTAGAATTCGACACAAATACTTTCGCCGCGAATTCGTCGGAATCGGCACACATGTTAATTTGCTAACGCCCGCATATGAACACATGCATGTTACGTCGAATGCAATGAAAATGTTGAAATTGCATAGCACACTTTTTCTTACACATAATATAGGTATAAGACAAACTAAAAAGTATGTCGTTAATCTGAACTAATAGGTAATATATTTTCCGATTTTATACCTAGATGTAGCGTTAGTAAACCCTTCATACTTAAGTAGAGAAAGTGGTCTCCATTTAGATCTTGTTCTACTATTAAAACGGGAAATGTTCCATAAAGACTAAGATGTAAATAAGCTGAAAATCCGATGTCAATTTATACAAGTATAAGTTTAGAAACTTTTTTTTCAAAACCGATTTTGATAAAACAGCCAAGAACAATCTCGATGAAATCTTCTTTCAAACAAAAAAAAGAACTAAATCAGAATCGGTCCATCCGTTTGAGAGTTACGGAGCTACAGACAAACACAGATATACAGATACACACGTCAAACTTATGACACGTGTTTTTGGGTCGAAATAAAAATAAATTATTCAATCAATTAAATGATATAAAAATTAATTAATTTAATCAAATAAATATTTTGTTTATTTATCTTTTCGGCTCATTTATATGGTCTGATTCTTTTGAATGTTGTAAACCAGGTAATTATAAAGTTCCATATAAGTTCATGGATATTTTAATTAAAATCCTCTATCTGGCCTCGGCACATTCTCTACGTTTTATGCTCTTGTTAAAATGATAATTACTATATTAAGTTTTATTCTGTCGTAACATAACTTAGATGCCGTTATAATTGCTGCTCTCATAGAGACCTACATATTAACAGTTGCTTTGAAGCGCCGGATATTTTCTCTCGTAGGCATTTTCTCTAAGTAATATATTGTTTATTCGGGATAATATTCTTCAGACAAAGAAATAAGATCAAGATCCTTTGTCTCCGAATTTTGGGTAGGTACCAGACAATACGAGTACAATAAGAATGTTGAAGATAAGTATTTTAAAATATATACAATAGAGCGTATTAGATACCCATATTACCTTCGAAGATATGGAATCCCGTGTTTTCTATCTCTTGTTTTTCGAGGAATTGCGCTGGAGAATTTTTTTCCTCATTCCTGCGTCGAAAATCATGGCACTTCTCGATACCGCCAAAAAGCACATCCCAACATTGTTTATAGCTGAAAAACCCAGTCTAATTAACCCGATCCTTACTTTACTCCTTACATGGACCAACAAGATCAGGAAGGTCATTCCGCTGAGTTTTTTCAATAATTCTTTATTAAATAGCTTTTTAAATAGGGTGTCTACAAGCACTTCCCAGTGTTAGAAAAACATCATCGACACCACTAGTTTTCCAGTTGTCTATAGGTGACGATTATCGCTTACCATCAGACGAGCAGTCTCTAGTTTGCTGCTGCTCTTTATGTATATAAAAAATCAGTTACATATTTTCTCGTGCAAATAAATCAAGTATAAAACGAATCACAATATCAACAAAGTTTATTAAACCATCTACTGTTGAATATATCCAATTAATTCGCTTCCACGTTTCTTTTTTAACTCTATCAATATAGCCAACGCAGCGTGACCTGTATACGCACTTACAGCTTGATTGTATTATTTAATAAAAAACAGTTAAACGGGCTACTTTGTTTACTCTTAGTAACAAGTTAACAACTTTGTTTTCTTGTATGTCATGGTAATCATTAATTACTTCATGAATAAAGATCAATTTTCAATAAGAATTCCTACTTTCCTATCTATTCTTATATTCCTATCTGGTTAATATTTCTATTTATCCTTGATACAGGAATCTTTATCTTTATACAGGATTGGAAGACTGTCGCATTGTCAGTTTCCTGAGGACTACAATCTTAAATTCAAAGCTAGAGTGAATTGATATCTTCTGCATGTATGAGTTCCATCCCTCGTCATACCTTTGCTTAATATCAGGCAAGTTGGTGGTCAATCGTAGGTCTATTTAAAACGAAAAAAAAATGTTCCTGTTTTTTTCTGTGTTATATACTTTATTACGGTGTCAATAAAATATTTTGAGCTGTTTTTGCGTTTGGTAGAAACTTTTACCAATATCTTCATCAAAGAAAAAAATATATATATAATGATAAATTAAGAATTATCTGTATATTCTGAAGTGCAGTACGAGAATTACCCAACAGTGCAGTGACCGGATTATAACTTTCTGCTTCATTGTTTACTTTATCCTTGTCCCTATTCACAGCTTGTATTTATTTATAGTCTTCTATTATTATAACGTTATGCTCTTAGATATTAATTGATTCATTTTGAATAATGTTACACCTTACTTCATATGCTGGAATCCATTGAGAAACTTGCAAAGAAGCTCATTAGCAGTCCCTTGTAGGAGAAACAATAAGCCATATTCATGACCAAAATTCAATAGCTCTGGATATGGGCATCCCCTATGGATTTCCAAGAAAACCGGTGGGAAGCGGCTTGCAACCAGCTACTTCCTGCCACTTGCATGAGGTGGTGGACACACGACCTCATGCAAGTGGCATGACGTGGTAGGCTGACCGTTCTACGCTATGATTACCGATATGTTGTCTCAACTTTTCGACTCCATTGGCCATCAGTTCTGCGTGATATAAATATGCTATCCACTGAACACTCGATGAAATCCTCTTGCACACAAAAAAACTAGATCAAAATCGGCACATCCGTTTGAGAGCTACGATGCCACAGACAGACACAGATATACAGATACATACGTCAAAAACGTGGTCACTCATACAAATAAGTATTTATTTATAAACAATATCTTGGGAAATAGTAAATTATTATGCACCAAGGGGATAAAGTAGTGTTTTATGTCACGGGCGATATATTGAATCCCGAGTGTAACGTAGGATTCTAGGGTTCACTTCACATAAAACGTTAAAAAGATATTATATCACTGATAGAAAATCAGTTACACAGCCGAGTGGTTAAATAAAGTTAATAAATCTTAAAAATTTGAGGTTTCAGTTCGGGGCGCACTACTATTACTATTTTAAATCTCTGGATTTTAAATCATATTGTTAAACATTACATAGCAATCAATTGTTCAACTTAATTACATCACTACTAATATAAGCGCTTGTCCTCTATTAGATCAGCCCCAATAGCGGGTTAGACAATTGAATCTTCCCAACAATGCACAGAACGATATTGACCTAAATATTGACAGAATTGAACAGCCTTTTCGATGAAATTTTCCGACGTCTGATTGTTTCTGTCTGATTTATTAGCCCGGGAACTAAATTTGAGCTCCTCCCTAATAACGTTCCAAAATTGTAACCATTACAGATTCAAAATGGACGCTGATTACAGATCACGTTCGCGTACCCAGACGTAATATAGACCGAGAAATTAGAAGAATAATTTGTAAAAGATAAACGTAAGTAACTCGCTAACGGAACTGTAATGCGAGTGATTATTCATAGGAGAAGTAGAGCGTCCATAAAATACACTGCGTCAGCCGCCGGGTCAGCGCTGTTCGAGTGAATTTTTCAGCGATTCCACTGCTCGTTTTGAGATTGTTTGGCTTTCTCTAGACATTTAATAGAAATTGACGAAGGAGATTACATTAATATGAAATAATACTGACGTGATAAAGTGAATTAGACATAGACATTTATTTATTTATGGAAGACACATAACATCAAGTAAATATTAAGCAACAAAAACAAAAAAAACTAAATTAATAATTTTTATAATTATTATTAAAAACTGACATTATTGACAATCATGAATCAAATATTAATAATTTTGAATTGATTTAATATAAGAGTGTAGTTGAAATAAAGGCTTTTATTTTATTATTATTATTTTATAAGGATATCATTTCCGATGAGCCGCATGTTTCTCGAAGGATGCACTCTATGCACGAACTTGTGCTTGGCATAATTCAGAGCAGTTTTTAGGGTTCCGTACCCAAAGGGTAAAAACAGGACCCTATTACTGAGACTCCGCTGTCTGTCCGTCCGTTTGTCACCAGGCTGTATCTCATGAACCGTGATAGTTAGACAGTTGAAATTTTCACAGATGATGTATTTCTGTTGCCGCTATAACAACAAATACTAATAAACAGAACAATATAAATGTTTGAGAGGGCTCCCATACAACAAACGTGATTTTTTTGCTCGTTTTTGCTAGATATTGATAACGGCAACAGGTAGACGCTTGCAATATTCACTGAATATTGAATTATATTTATATAATTCACTCTAAAAAAATAAAAAAAATAAAAATTAATATTTAAGGGGGGCTCCCATACAAGAAACGTGTTTTTTTGCCGTTTTTATAGATAATGATATGGAACCCTTCGTGCGCGAGTCCGACTCGCACTTGGCCGGTTTTATTTTTATTAGATCCATCTAGGCTTCGTTCTATGAAGGCTTTATTCATAAAAAGTAATTTAAGTACAGGAACTACACATTTCATGGTTAATTCACGTTGCTCGTAATTATTATGTTTGTAGGTGGAAGCTGTTGAATTTAAACTTGACAGCTGACCTCTGTTTTCCTTACCATTCATATCAACTTTGCGCTTTGCATCATTAGCGTCACGTATTGCAAAGGTCTCTGAGAGGTCCAACTGGGTAGATGTGCGTTAGACAAGTTACATGCAAAGTGCTGTCATATTTACTACAACTCTTATCTTAATTACGAAACACTTACCTATGTTAAGGCCCCGAGTTGGACGCTGCTGTTGTCTCGCTCGCACGCGACTCATTTTGTTTGAATATAAAATTATTGAATATGTTATTTACGAATATGTGGACGTCATATGTAAATACCTTATATAAACAGTAATACAAAACAGAATAAGCATTTCTATTTTAATAACTATGATCGATTTGTAAATAAACGCCCTATCCCTATTTTTTTCGGTTAAGGTAACAGATTATAAAATAAAAATATTTTGCATTCATTTTAATAGCATTATCATGAGACTGGCAACCGCATGTTCATCGATATTGTATTAAATGATTGCGCATCTTTAAAAAAAAAGTGTGCGAGTGGGACAGCTACGGCACACATATCTGCGTCTTAACAGCGATGGCACGAAACACCATGTCTCACAATTGGTTTGGCGTGGGTGATTTATCAATCATGGTTATCAAAGCAACATGAATCAAACGGTGACGTTGACTACTTTTAACTTGAGACAAGCTAGAGACAGTGATTTAACACGTGGCTGTGTGATTCAATTTGTTTCAAAGTTCCACCTATCCATCCAGTGTTGCCAACTAGAAAGTTTTTAGCTAGATTTAGCTGTACATCAACTTCATCAGTTACAAACAAAAAAGATTCAGTTGAGGTTATTTTTCTTACAATTTTTTAATACGTTGCCAAAAACATTAAAAATAAGCTAAGATCTAACCCGATAATTTGACATCAGGTAGTTTAAATTCTATCTACGTCAATCTATGGTTTGTTCTTCCACTACACATATTATATTCGCTGAAAACCAATAAAGTTCCAACAAGATCGGTCATTGAAATCTGAACTTCAAGCATGACAAATACAAAATCATTTATTAATAACTTTTAAGTTACAGGTCACAAGTACCTACAAGTAGAGGTGACACTCGCTTAATAGTTGCGACAGATCGTTTTTTGACAATTATGTCGACCCAGCCTCACTGTATCTTTAGATTCTGAAGCTGATCCGTATCTGAATACCGTTCCACACTTCACTACGCATTCCCGTACCGCTCAGGTTACTCACAAGTATTTGGTGGGATGCCTTAGTGTGGGGTAAAACCTAGTACCTACTATGCATTTATACTTTTAAAATAGCCTGTAAAAAAGTGTTTTCCGTAGCTGATCTTGAAATTACAGCTAAAAATAGTTTTTTTTTTTAACATTCTATCTCTATTTCGTCGCGCCGCCGCCGACGAAATTTTGCCGGTGCGCCGCCGCCGACTGATTTTTAACGCGGCGCGCACCTCTACCTACAAGTGACTATGCTTAATATTAACATTGGCTATTCTACATCTAAACTGAGTGAGTTGGCAACACTACTAGGTGTTGATATAGATAGGACCATTTATCTATAACAGAAGTGTTATCGATCGACCAGTGAACTTTATCGAATGTTTCTATACGGTACAATAGCAGACTCATCATTACTGGCTCGCATGAAACATCCATTACGTTATGCACGTCGGACCGTTTATAATTTGCGTATTGTTACGTCTCGAGTGAAAATAAACAATCGACAGATCCGGCAGTTCACTCAACTAATCACTCTAAAGAGTGGCACGCCTGACGCCGTAATGTCATACCATATTAGTGAATAATGACAGGGGAGTTTTGGCGGGAACGTCTTAGTAACGTGTTGTTGCTTTGTTTTATTTTCCTAAACTTGTGTTATTTTCAACATTAATGCTATAAAAATGGTAGTGTTTTATTCATTAAGTGTTCGATTAAGTGCGTGAGTGTGGGCAAGTCAAATAAAGCAGTGAAATATGTGATTTTATGTTGTCGGCAAAACTCCATAGAAGCTTCTAGTAAAGTCGCCACCACTTTACTTAAGCTGAACTCGACTTACAAATTGACTGTATACGTGACTTAGATTGTGACTAGAACATTTACAACTTGTTTTATTCAAGAAACTTGAAAAAATCCAAATACTTGACACTGGCAAATTCTTTAATGCGGGTCCAATACAAAAAAAAAAGAAGAATAATGACAGCGAATGTTTAAGGTGTAATGTCACACATACGGCTTGGGATTCAAATTTATAGCAGTTTTTTTTTGTCCTTGTAGGAAAGTGGACGAGATGTACATTAAATGAGGTAGAATATACAAGTTGACAAAACGGAATAGTAGACGAAGTGGGAAAATGACTGAAAAGGATGTGGATGACGTCACTCTGATTGTATATATTGTAAGCTATCACAATATTTGCGACAATCTAAGAATCTGTATATTATTAGGTCGATTTAACTATTATTAACTCACCTCTAGCTTACGTGAGACTAGAAACCGTTTGAAATAATAAAAATGCATTAAAAACTAAAAGTTATAAGGTGCATTACTGATAATTTGATTGACGCGGTAACATAAAGAATAATCTTATATTGTCGCAAACATTGCGATCACTTAAAATATTAACTGACCTGGCTACAAAGATGAGAATGTCTATTTGAAATTTAAATTTCCCGCTGTACGTGGATATTACACCTTAACGTCGTACAAGATTAGTGAATTGCGTTTATAATAAACACGACCAATGTGTAACGGGAAGTAAACACGGCCTTGCTCTCTGACGCAACGCTCCGCGTCGCGAAGAAAGTGAAACTATGAAATTACTACCAAAACGCGGTGTCATTCAATGAAAACGCCGCTGCTCCGTCGATTGTTCAAGTGGTTTGTCAACAATCCGTACACAAGCTAATACCACAGACAAAGCTTTCACACGGCCCGCCTTCACGCTCCTAGTGTCTATGGTCCCATTAATTGTTGACAAAATATTCAAATACGCGGATTTCATTATGAATATTCGCGTCGGTCGATCGGTTTGGAATTTGAACAGAGATATGAACTAAACTTTCCTTTGTTATTACCTTCACGCACTTGGAATCATCCACTACACGCATGCACATTTTATATTGCAATTTTATCCGACTGCGCAAGATGGATTGTTTGTTAAGGTTTGTCTATATTACTTCCTACAGCCTGTAAACCTTCAAAATGGGTATTTTGATGTGAGAGGTAGGTAAAAAAACGTACACTCAACATCATATGAAGCGTAAAAGTTACACTACGAAAATCTGTTATGCAGTAGGTAACAGTAGGTTATATTGTTTTTATTTTATTTAATACTTTTTTAGCAATAATAATCGTATTCAAATTATCCTCAAAAGATTCTAATTGCGCTGGCAATTCAAGAATGGGATCGACGCAAATGACCAAGAACGCAAAAGACCATTTGGCCTTTTGCTTATTGAAAAAAATATTTACGCGAATGGCCAAAAACGCAAAAACCATTTGGCCTTATGCTTATTTGAAAAATATCCATACTTCCTCGAATCTAAACTCCTTTTATCTTTCAGCTGAGTTGTTTTTTCTTCAATATTCCATTGTGTGATTCATGCCGGTACAAGTAGGTATCAATCAATCATCTAGCAATGTACGGTTAAGATTTGGTTTCGCAACGATGTTCTTCGAAGGCTTATTTAGAGTTTTTTCCATCCTGTATCTCGGAATTCCACGGCTGTATATCGACATATTTCTGTTTGTTGCGTACATTCGTTATCAAATCTGATAAAAGGTTTAGTAAGTTATTCAAAACATTATGTTTTGGCGATAACCAATCTGGTAGGTGTTTAGGATTCGTCACGTAGGCTTTTTTTTAAATTGTCTCTGTGCAAATAATTTTGTCATTTTAATTGTTTACAATTTTGTTCCATTTTTATAGGATCACTTTGTTGTCCGTCTGTCCGTCTGTCCGTCCGTCGGGTGTCAAGACCTTTATCTCGGGAACGCGTGAAGGTATGGAGTTGAAATTAAAACCATATACGCAGATCCATAGTATCTTGCTGCAAAAAGAAAAATACAGTTTCTAAGTTTTCGTAAAAAAAAGTTACAGCCGAATATATCGTAAAAAACTCACATTTCGACACTCACAAGGGAATCAAAACCTATGGGGTACTTGCCGTTGACCTAGAACAATTAAATTTGGCAAGAAGCATTGTGAAGTATTGTACACATATAGGAAAAAAACCGAAAACTGAATATTTTTAATTTAATCACAAAAAAAATAGTGTCTTTATGCAAGGAATGAAGGTCCAAATTTTAAAGTGAATTAACCGTATCATGTAGGGTATCATATGAAAGAACTTCAGTAGCATAAGCTAAAACAGGTTTTTAAATATTTTTACGATGTATATTTTTCGGTTTATGAAGGAAAATATTAAAAAAAAAATGATTTCCCCCTTTTATCTACTAGTTTGTACGGAACCCTCGGTGGGGCGAGTCTGACTCGCACTTGTCCGGTTTTTTTTTGATCCACTTTCTGAATTCTTAAGTCCAGAGAAACTGAACTCTCTACCGAGTTGTTGCCTGTTTCCTGTGAACTACAATCTTGGAATTTTCAAGGCTATACTGAATAGATCTTCTAGATCGACGAATTCCATCCTCGGCCACACCATCACTTAACAAAAGAAAAATAAAATTTTAATTGCATTTGTGTTGTTGCCTTGTACATAGTAGATCTCAATCAATATGTAACAAATTTTTGTTGTCTATTCAGTCATTGTCTATTTTTTTTTTATGTTGTCATGTGCGAGCGAGACGGATTGACATTTTTTTTATATGAAATAGATCTACGACTGGCCGCCAACTCGCCTCATGTTATGCGACGCGGTGCGACCGAGGATGAAGGTCGCTGACTAAAAGAATTGAAACCGTTGAGTACGAATTTTAGGCATTTCAATGAGAATGGGTAGAGTGGAATGAGGTCGAAAAGCTATTGTGCACACTCACCGAAATGAATCAGACAGAATATAGACAGGCACGCTTCTTTACGGCGATGATCGAGATTAAGTAGGTTCTTGGCAACCAATATGTCATCCCCGATTAGCATAGCTCGTCTGTCAAGTTCTACCTACTCTAAAACTTCCAATAGATACTTGGTAGCTCCGTCAAAAAAAAAAAGCAATTAGTAATATGAATGATGTGAATTATTCCCAAAATATGCGTAGATTCAAAGGGACGTGCTCAACTGCTCACAGATCTCGTAACGTAACTGCAAAATGACGATCAGCACAATGGATGCCTTTTAGCTTGATGGAAGTACATTTAAAGGAAGGTTTAGCAATGGCATTTTTGATAATGCAACGTTCCATTGTCGCAAAGGAAGAGAGACGCAGTTTTGTGGGCCCGATGCCCGGACGGCGCGCACTCGTCCGTGACGCAATTTTACGGTGGAGCACACGACAACACCGGCACTGTTCCTTTGGAAAACCAGCACTAATGACTGAGCGATTTATCCGTTCTACACAACAACAGTTTCAAACAGAGGAAGACGACGCCCTAACATTTCAGCCTAGAGCAGTACAATTAAAAAGTTTCCCTGGATTCCATTGTCACATAAGGTAAATATGCGAACTTTTAACAGAACGACTTAGGTAATTAAGTCATGATTCTGCTAATGTCCGTTTCATGCTAGTTTTGTAAACTGCACCTTGCGATACGATATGAGTATCAGTCGATTTGTTGTTTATAATATCACAGTGTGACGTCCACGGGCATCTAAGTAATTTGATAATGAGCATAAAGATTTGTAATAAATCTTTTATAATACTTTTCAATTATTTATTATAGTCACTTTTCATGTACTTGTAACGTATTTTTACTAACTTTGTTCAGTTGTCAGACGAGGCCCATTTACAGCCAATATATTGTTTTAGTTAAAAACTAGTTATAAAACGTAATTTTTACTTTATAATCCATAGTTTTTTGCATTTTTGAAGTGTTCTAGTCTGAAAAGGTCCTTATACAACCGCTAATATTATGTAATTTTTATTTTGCACGAATGCAACTCAACTTCAAACTACCCTCATATTTTTGTCGTTTTTTGAGTGAGATACAAAGCATGAAGTAGGTATTATTTCCAATTAATATTATATTAAGAAATTGTAGAAGAACTGACGAGTCCATATCAGGAACATCCTTAATATTATTTTATATAAAATTGTTAGGACTGTGACTGTATGACAATAAAATATATTCTATTCTATTCTATTCTATTCTTTGAAAAAAAGAAATATATTCTTCTTTGCAACAATTCACACATAATGCGATTGCAATGCGGTGTCAGAGGGGAACCAATCTCTGAACGGATTCTAGAAATTAGGGCTTAGCAAATTTTCTACTTTACTGACGACGTCTGACATCGCCTAGACCTAGAATGTAAAACTAGCAAATACAAACTAGAAAATGAAAGTATTAGTGTATTTAATTGTGCACGACCGTTGTCACGTGCGTTCACGGCAATGTTCAAAATGCTACTGACTCGGTAGAGAGTACCTACTAATTTTCTTTGTAAGCGTGATTATGTCCCGTGGCGTCCAGCTGACTCAGTATGCTAGGTCCAACTTTGAATCTGCGTCACTCGTCTTGCCCTACTTGAAATGAAACTGTCATTGTATAAACTGGGCAAATGGCAAATGTGCAAGCATGATGCCAACATAAAGCAAAAAAAAAAACTTTCATTGATTCTAGTACGCTTCTGTTGTAAACACTCTTAATGGCCCTCGCACTGAACAAATATAGTGTTTCTAAATGATAATTTGACCGAGACGAGTGGTCGTTACTGTTTCATTGCTTCAGTTTGTTCTGCTTTTAAAATGGCAAGGTTTGCTAATGTTGACACGGGCTTCTTGCAATCTTTACATGTTTTCGAGAAAATTTCAACTTCATTGTGGTTAATTTACGTCCATCATGCATTACGTAAGTCGATAACAATGATTTTATTTATGTTTCTTAAATAATGATGGTTTTTCTTGAATTTTGTAATATGTACCTACTTTGTCTAGATTTCGGATACTTTTGTAGTCGGCACAAGTCGTCAAAATCGCAGGTCGTTGAACGAGGAACGAAATATCATACATAATGTCGTAAAGTGAAAAACTTCCCAACCAGCACACAAACAACATATTCAGCCTACCACTTACCTACCACTTGAATTAATCTTAGCCGCATAAAGGTCTTTCAAAAGCAGTGTAATTCGCTACTTGAATCAGGAGTTAGTTATTACAGTATATCATATTATCGTCATATATGTATATTAGACATATGTTCTTATTGTTCTTTCATACGAATTTATGTAGAAAAAATATATAAAGGGCAAGCGAGCTGTATTATTCAAACGACCCAGAAATGTCTTTGTGGCTACGTGTTTTTGTCTATCCGCCGCTCCCTTTCACCCGATATTCCTGTGACATTATCAACTTGTAACTTCCATTCCATCTGATATTCCTGTGGCGTTTCCAGCTTACATATACATAAAGTCACGTCTATTCTCCCTTAAGAGGTAGGTAGAGCATGAAGGACTATGTCATTGAGACCGTTTAATGCGTTTTGACGCTTGTTGAACACCTACAAGATGAATTGGGCATGATCACCAGGTGAATTGACGGTCAAGCGCAAGCCTATTTTCGAATAAAAAAACCGGACAAGTGCGAGTCAGACTCGCCCACCGAGGGTTCCGTACAAACTAAATAAAAGGGGGAAATCATATATTTTTTTTATATTTTCCTTCATAACCCGAAAAATATACATCGTAAAAATATTTAACACATTCCTTGCTCACCACTCGGATCCGAGTGGGATGGGGCTATAGTAGCGGCGCCTCCCACTCGGATCCGAGCGAGCGTTTGAGGCAATCAACGTTGCTTTGCGCGGCAACTCTGTACTTAATCAAAATTCGCCTAAAAAGTTTTGGTTCCCAGTTGAAGTGAAGGGTCTGCAGGGGGCGAAAAATGTGTTAAAAACCTGTTTTAGCTTATGCTAATGAGGCTCTTTCATATGATACCAGACATGATACGGTTAATTCACTTTAAAATTTGGGCCCTCATTCCGTGCATAGAGACACTATTTTTTGTGATTAAATTAAAAATGTCCAGTTTTCGGATTTTTTCCTATATGTGTACTCTAACACAATGCTTCTTGCCAAATTTCAGAGTTCTAGGTCAACGGGAAGTACCCCATAGGTTTTGATTCCTCTGTGAGTGTCGAAACGTGCGTTTTTTACGACATATTCGGCTGTAACTATTTTTTACGAAAACTAAGAAATTTTATTTTTCATTCTGCAGCAAGATACTATGAATCTGCGTATATGGTTTTAATTTCAACTCGATAACTGACGGACAACAAAGTGATCCTATAAGGGTTCCGTTTTTTCCTATTGAGATACGGAACCCTAAAAATGATGATATTTGACATTTAATATATCAGAGTGATGAGCGCAGTGCATTGCCACTCACGGGTTAGATAAATACTACTAATGTTGAAATGGATAATCTGTTAAAAACCCGCATTAATGTGCGTCTTGTCGTTTAGTTGCATAGAAACTGTACTAAATGTTGGCTTGAAGTGACAGGGGGTTAGGCCCTCGCATACATATGTAAATGCCAATTTCTCTCAAGTGTCTTAATTGATTCTTGCAGTTTGCGCGACGAAAGAAGCACCTTACATTTACGTTTTTCCCCCCCGAGTCTAACATGAAAGAGGCGTTTTCAGTTTTTGTCGGGAATGTGAAAAAGAAAAAAACCTCTGTATTTTAATTTCTTAAACTTATTTCGAATAGAAATAGTGGAGTGTATCTTTACGTACATGAGTGTGGGAAAGGGAAATATAATATATAATAGTCAAACGTGCCTTATCATGCTGTCGACAAAACTCCACAGAAGCAAAAGTATCCACAGAGAATGATTTATTTACTTTTTTATTATTCAAAAATAGACTTGCGCCAAACCGCCTACTCACCTTGTTAAACTTGACCGTGACTATAGTGCTTATATGTATATATATATATGACTTATATTATTTATGAAACTTCGAAAATATCTCAATACTTGACTCTGGCAAATACAATAGTCGCGCGGGTCCAATTCGAAAAAAAAGAGAAAAAGAGTAGTAGAGTAATATTCATCAATTCATCGTTGTAACGGATTATGTTGCGTTGTTTCAGACGGGCGGTGCAGACAGCGCCAGCGGCGGCTCGGGCGGCTCTGGCATGGAGTGTCTCCCTCTGCGCACGCCGCCCGAACCGTTCCACTACCTCATCTCCGAGCAGGCTAAGTCCCTCGTCGCTCTACAGGTCAGTCGCATTATACAAATGTAAGGTGTAACGCACAGGACCGGAAAGGATGGCACGAACAAGAGGAGGCCTATACCCAGCAGTTGGTGGATACAGGCTGAATAGATGGATAGAAGGTATAACGCAAGCCGCTTCCAATCGGTCTTATTGGAAATCCATAGGGGAGGCTATGTCCAGCAGTGGACTTCTTATGGCTGAGATAACGTTGATAAATAAATAAATAAATATTTTCACACAACACCATCTAACCCAAACTAAGCAAAGCTTGTACATTTATACTTTTTTTTTGTTGTAAATATATACATATGATACATAGAAACACCCAGACACAGAACAAACATCCATGCTCATCACACAAAAGTTTGCTTGTTGATGAAGGTGTAACAGTGAGAGGAACTCCATTAAATAAGTGTGTTCCTTCTGATTGATTGCTAATCTTATCCTAATACAAAAAAAAAACTGAAAAGAGAGAAAAAGAAAACCGTAATTGAAAATTACTAGTCTACTAAAAACTAACATTACGCCCACTCAAAGGGTCCAATCTATTGAGGTTCCGATTGAAGCTGTAACACAGCTCATTAGGGTCCCTAAGTAGGCATTACGAAGGGTCTGCCGTATAATCGGTTAGTAAAGTACACCAGTCGCGAAGGTAGTATTTATGAGATTTATGTAATCTAAGACAAAGTAAGAACCAATGTTGCCAATTCACTCTTATATAAGATAGCTAGAAAACAGCAAAAGCAAAAATAGCTAAAGGGTAATATAGGTTAATTTCATTTCCGCAACATTTCGAAATTCTGTTCGCTGTAGGACTTTAGTTATGTGAATGTCTAATAGTAGATAGATGACCTATAGCTAAACAGCTGCAGCATGAGATACATTGTTCATATGAAATACCTTTTATACTACTGTCACAGTTATTCTCTGTAGTAAAAGTTACTTTACTGTTTACTGAAATATTTACTGTATTTTGGAGTTAATAGTTCCCGATACTTCGATGCAAATCGCATGCATCATTTTACAGGCTGACTGAAAAACTGGAGGAAAAATTGGTGAAGTCACAGTTCCGGCGCAGTACCGTCATGTCACCGTGATAATCCTTTTTTTACATTTTCTATGAAATCACCGAGAAAACTGAGTCGTCACTGACACTGACATGTTCGTAGAGAATGTGTAAAGGAATAATTGTCACGGTGGCGGTACTGCACCGGAACTGTGACTTCCCTAATATGTACATATGTATGTGTGAACACAGAACCGACCTTACGTAGTTGAATCAATAAAACTTCAAACCACGGTAAAAATATCCCGTTAACAGGTAATATATTTGTATTGTTTTTTAGACTCAATTTTTCACTAAAGCGTCGTGGATCCTGTTTTAAATAAATAGCTAAATCTTAGAAAAAGTCTGAATTGGCAACATTGGTAAAATTTAACGAATCGAGCCAAGCTTGTCTTCACAAAGTTACATGCCCTTCTACCGGAACAAGGTAACGTACTCTCCGTAAAATCGATTTTTGACTACGAAACTTTTGATTCATTCGATTCACTGAACTCGACAGTGAAAAGGGTAAAGTGAAAAAGTTGGTCCACGGAATTCACATTCCGGAAATTGTCTGGTGACAAGAATTTACACGAATGAGAATTGGAAATCGGACTAATCATGCGTTACCTGTTCAGTTTGCCATTTCATTTGAGTTCCACTTTCTGCAGTATATCTTTTACTCATTATGTATTCTTGTGTCCGCTGTTTATGCAAATCAAAGGTATTGTGTATTATCTCTCTAAATTGTGATGCACTTTCCTTAATCCGGTTTTAAATAATTATAGTTGAAATAAATTACAGTTTAAAAAACTTAAAAAAACACGCTCCAAATTATTGTATTGTCATAAACCTAATCGTGGTCAAAGTTCATTACAAGACTTTTCTAACAAATCCAAACACAGCTATGATACGATGTTCCATCATGAAGTTCTAGTTCATATCTTCCGGCTCCATCATCAGATCAGTTCGACAGTACCATATTATTGTATTGTCATCAGAACTACTTACAGCTGCCAATTTTCATGACGCTACGATCCTTGGAAGATGTTTAAATTAGTTACCTTAGATTTCATTACATACAGGTCGACCTAAAAGCGTGTTAAAAAACCGACTGAAAATACCGACTTCAAAATACGCAATTCGTTTACTTAAATGATATTTTTTCAGTTATTTTGTTATAAAAACCAAAGTACTGAACCGATTTTGATAAAATTATGGGACCACCTCTGAGGTAATACCTGCCTAAAAAAACACGCTCAATCTTATCAAATTATTGTATTGTCATCGGTCCTCGATAAGTCTACAAAGTTTGAATGAAATCTGACCGTTTCCGTTGAAAGTTTCCGTTACATAGGTATGAAGCTAATAAAAGCGTGTTAAAAACAATTCATAATTGACGGAGTAATCGCTGAACATAAAAAAAACAGTCGAATTGAGAACCTCCTTCTTTTTGGAAATCGGTTAAAAAGTTGTTCTAAATGGGTTTCCATCCAGACTATTTCTTTGATTCGAAGAAATGTAGTATTCAAGAGGCATAATAAGGAACGAAGGAGTTGGAATATACGCTTGTAGTGAGCACGCATATTTACAACTCTCCTAGTTGAAAAGTATTTTCTACCTTCAACTTTTTCTTAATAGCCTTTGTGAAGAGTTATCCGATTCCGTTTTTTTACGTGATGGGAAACATGATTAGGTATCTTTTAAAAATTGTTTAAAATTATATATACTTATATTTCGTCATCATCATCCACCACCACCCCCACCCCACTGCTACCTCCTTAGCGTGCCACCCTTTCCTGTTCTGTGCTTCTCATCCACTGTCTTATCGATATCATCCGATAATAATATATACCATCTAGTTTCCATAGTACAAGCTTTGCTTAGTTTGGGCTAGATGGCGTTGTGTGAAATGTCCTCCAATATTTATTATTTTATATTTAAAAAAGAAAATTACGAACTCATGGTTCCAATCACATAAAAAAGAAACTATTTAATGTTTTTTTTAAATCCATTTTCACCTCTTGTTGTGCAAATGCTTGCGAATTTAGAGGTGGCGCCAACGCCCAACGTTAATATCACAGATACTACGTTAGCGTAAATAGGGTATTCTGTGCTAATATGGTACGTCTGTCGGTATGGTAATAACGGACGATTATGCTTAACATCGGCCAGACTTCTCAAACGTGCTTTGTCTCAAGTTTCGAGCGTGTCTTATCGGCGGGAAATTAAGTATTGTATTTCGATAGTCTGTACTTTTTACACGACTACCGAAATATATTGATGCAGCGTATTTTTAATACGCTTTTATTAGATCGACCTGTATGTAATGAAATCTAAGGTAACTAATTTAATTTAACCATCTTCCAAGGATCGTAGCGTCATGAAAATTGGCAGCTGTATGTAGTTCTGATGACAATACAATAATATGGTACTGTAGAACTGATCTGATGATGGAGCCGGAAGATATGAACTAGAACTTCATGATGGAACATCGTATCATAGCTGTGTTTGGATTTGTTAGAAAAGTCTTGAGTAATGAACTTTGACCACAATAATTTGAAGCGTGTTTTTAAGTTTTTTAAACTGTAATTTATTGTACAGTATACTATTGTATGAATGTCTAATGCGATGGCACCCTCTACTTACTTTGAATGATTTCAACACAGGTGTCAATAGATTCGTCTCAATAATTGTGGAAAATGACATGGGCTAATTTACCCGACCGATCATTCGCAATCGTGTATAAAATGTTTCTTTTAAAATATGAGTTGCTTTTTTTTGGTCGTAAAACAAAAGATCATAGATATATGAATGACGTCTATTCAAATATACAAATTACATATATACTAACCAAACTTCCACACAAAAAAGGTTGTCATGCAAACCCAGAACTATGAAGATCTAAAGATAATCCAATTGCTGAAACCTACTACCGGTTGACAGCGTACCCAGCATGCTACCGGCATTACCACGTTGAAGCCCAGTGCTTATGCGTTAGGTCAGATAATTTAATTTGAATGTTGTTATCATAGGAACTTCAGAATGAGGTCGGAGCACTGCTCGAGTTCCGCGACCTCGTCATCGAGACGTTTCCGAACCTGCGCTCCAAGATGCCGCCGTCGACGCCCGCGAGCAGCGCGCGCCGCGACTGGGAGCCGGGGGTGCGCGTGCGCAGGAAGCTCGCCGCCTCCACGGACTCGGCGCGCGCCAAGCCGCAGCCCTCTGTACAGGTACTTACGTTACCGATATTTGAAGAGGGGACATTATGGGACCTGTACGATTATTTTTACTTGTCGTCTTTGGTAGTCAAAGACCAGAATAGTGATTCTGAAAATTTCACAATTCCTTAACATGAGATAGATCAGATTTCCTATTCATACAGTCATACTTAAGAATTATATAGAAACAAACTAAAGACGAAATGAATAATCGGACAA
Organism: Lycia hirtaria; assembly: GCA_947563715.1. NCBI lineage: Eukaryota > Metazoa > Arthropoda > Insecta > Lepidoptera > Geometridae > Lycia > Lycia hirtaria. The sequence continues at coordinate 41,201,890 of OX387378.1, forward strand.
ATATGGAAACTCGAAGACTTCGCTTGTTAAAGTCTGTGGCTAACGTTACAGTTGGAAACGTCCACCACGTTCGTCCAGCGGCAGTTCCCTCCATCAAGTAGGTACTTGGGTTTAGGTTGACGATGCTCTTGATTAGTCTATGCAGATTAGGAATAATCGTGTCGTCAATACATCTAGTGACACACATCTAGGACAGAATTTTTGACTTTGAATTTATTTAGTATTGTTTTAGACTTGAAGTCATTTTTATTTCATGGAGACATGACATGACAAGTTGCTTTAAGTGTAATCTTTTTTAATTATGAGTTTATAATGTTACGTAACGTAGAGAATCGAGGCTGCACCTGGTTGCAATCTCATCAGGGCTACCGTTTGACCTTGCGGCCTAGTTAAGTACTGTTGTGGTGGTGTGGTTACAGAAGTCACGCAATAAATTTTACTTTGAGATTGAAATTATAGTTTGAAACACTCGTCGGGTCTATGACTCATGTTGAAAAGTGTACGATAAACTTATCGAATACAATGGCACTGCTTTTGTGCCCATGCATGCGTGTCCAAAAACAATAGCGTACACATAACTGACGAAAATCATATGAGTAAACACTCTTTTGTCACCTTCTTTATACGAGTAGATTCTAAACAAATCGGTCAATTGACAGTTAGATTTACTTATGGCATTGGTATCGCAATCTAGGTTCTGTGTAGTATTATTATATGTTCTATGGTTCTGTACCCGATTATCTGGATTTGGGATGCCGCCGGCCAGAAACGTAATTGTCAGTCAAATAAATCATGGATATAGGTGTCGTCTTTGACAAATCATTCTTTCCAAGCCTGTCCTTTTATTCAGTTTCTTTTTCATATGCTCTAACATAAAATATGTAAATGTAATATAACATACTCTAGGGTACTATTCTGTGACCATTTAAGTACTCCTTTCTTCTTTTTAACTATGTAATGACTTAGTCTTATGGTCATGGGTATTCCTATCTCTTGTCTCACTATTAATTGTTTATTTGTGTATTGTGTATTATATTATGACATCCTCATTTCTCGTTGCATTTCAACGAAGATGTCACAACTTGTCAAGGAACTTGCATGCAAGGCTGTCAGAATAAGCCTGTGTTACCTAATCAAATCAATTTTTTCAGGATTCCGGTTTCAGCACGGAGACATCATGCGGCAAGGACGCGCACTCGTCTGCGTCGGCGTCGGCATCGGCGTCCCGGTCGCGGCCCGTCGAGGACGAGCTGTGGGCGCTGCTGGACGTCATCCAGCGCAAGGGCAGCCGACTCCGGGACGAGGCCGAACAGCTGCGGAGCGAGATCGACGTCAGCCACACCGCAGAGGAGTCCTTCGCTAGAGCTCTTCAGGCTTGCAGCTGCGGAGATCTGCACACGTGAGTTTTGCTTGTTCAATCTTGAAACATTGTTGAATTGTAGCTATTTCGATTTATTTTTCTTCAAGTGCACATTATAGACATCCTTCGCCAGCTGCGAGGGTCGGACTGCATTGGCATCTCGTCATTGGTCAGCTCTGTCTTTCAAACCTATGGAAGAGAAGTATAATACGCGTTGTAGCCTATTATTGTAAATAGGAAGATCTACTAAAGCAACTCGTAAAGGTGCCCTTTCGTTGGTACTAGCATGGAGATTTCGGTACCGTAGACAAATCCTAGTTCTCGTTAGAAAGTTCGTAAGTATGGAGCGCATTTTTTTTTGTGATCGGAATTTTAGGAAACTTAAAAAGTTTAACCCCACTAGGATCTCTTCAATAATCTTAGGATATACCTATTAATGTCTTATTGTTTGACGTTCATAGGTTACGCGAGGAGCGCGATGCTCTGCTGGCGCGCGCGGCGGAGCTGGAGGCGGCGGCGGCGAGCTCGCCCTCCCCCGTCCGCGCGCCTCCCACCCCCCTCGGCCGGCTGGACTCGGTGCTGGAGACCCCCCCGCGCGTGCCGCGCGTACCCTCACCAGACGCGAGGAAGTTCGCTGCGATTCTACTCGAGAGCAATCCGGTCGAACTGCAACGTCAGCTGCTCACTTCCACCGTCACCAACCAGGTGGGTACTCTCTCTCTCTCTATCTCTCTCTCTCTCTCTCTTGTTAACTTTACAAAGGCTAACTTGAATACATTTGTTTATGTTGATACGTGCACTGGCGGCTTATTAATCAACACGCATCTTCATTTGTGTGTTCGGTCTCACATGAACTAAATCGGTGGATAAGCAATAATCGTAAGCGGTAAGCGCGCTCCATCGTAGACCGCAACGTCGCTTAATATCAGGCGAGTTGGCGGTTAAACGTAAACCTATTTCTACATTAAAAAAAAAATTATCGAACATCTTATCCCTAGACGTTTGTCGAATGGTTACGACGATTCTATTTATTTTAATCATGTATTATTTAATGTCTAAATTCATATTTAAAAAGTTGAAAATAGAACAAATAAAAAACGCAATTTTGACCATTCATCGATTTCAATGAAGGCAAAAAACATAACCCTCCTTCTTACGCAGTCGGATAATGAGTTGAAACTGCAGATTTCTCCTGTTTTTTTTTATACGCTAAGTAATTATGCGCGCTACAAGAGTCTCAACAATTTTATAGCCGAAACATCAACTCCATAAGTACCTAGTGGACAAGAAATTTCTAGCGAGTGTGCACAAAATTTGATTATCCAGGTATGTACTTTGTTTTTAATGTAAACGCCCCAGAAACTGGGACAGTGGGACACATTTTTGCTCTTGGCTCGTATTTCGCATCGAATCTGAAACAATTGCAGATGTAATCAGTGGAACGTTTAGCCGTTGCGTGACGGAACAAAAACTGGCTGATTCGAGAACAGTGTCGCGAAATGACGCCTTTCTAATTACCACAGGACTTGTCCAATCCGCGACCTTGCGCAGACGCAGACCGCTGCGGTGACACTTGCGTGTCAATAGGCCGACGCGGACGTGTTTTTAACCTATTAAGAATGAAATGAGGATTGTTATTTTGACGACCAATATCTGTATGTGCGTCAATTCTAGTCAATCTATTATAATTAATTACTTTTTATCAGCCCTGTTTGTACAAACTGTCCCACTGCTGGGAACGGGCCATCTTCTCATTGTGAGAAGGGTTAGGCCATAGTCTGCCACACTGGGCAAGTGCGGGTTGGCAGACTTCACACATCTTCAAGATCATTGAGAACTCTCAGACATGTAGGTTTCCTCACGATGTTTTCCTTAACCGTTTGAAGTTGGCGGCAATCAACAATACGCACATAACTTCGAAAAGACAGAGGTGCGTGCCGTGGGATTCGAACCCAGGACCTGCGGATCGCAAGTCAGGTGGTCTCACCACTAGGCTGCCGGAAACTTCACTTCTTTAACTAGTTATGGTTAGATTTGAAAAAAATTGGTGTCCATTGACGCGACTTCATCCTTCGCGTGTGCTGTCAAAGAAATCAAACATCAATGACCCGATAAATATGTTTCAAAAGAAATAACTTATGAACAAATTTCAGATGTCATTATTATGAACGTATTATATTTATGAATATATGACTTATGTAAGCAACACGAACATGATTAGAGATAATTTTGCAAGAAAAATATCTGTCCTCTAGAGCGACGTGCTCCATGACGACCAAACCGCCGCTTACCATCAGGCGAGAATTGAACCGTAGATCTATTTTTGTAAAAAAAAGATTCATCAGAGCATAAAGACGTTGTCTCGTTTTCAGTTTTCCAACCAATACTACACAACTTGTTACTAAATAAGTAGTCCACTCAAGGTATCAATAACTTAAATGGTGGGCCTTAGTAGTTCGTTGTCCTAAGACAAAGTACAATAAACCTTCACCTGATTAGGGCCGCCGGTGCCGGAACCATTCTACGATGACTCACCGGCGTTAAATATCTACAGCACAGTTAAAAAAAAAACCGGACAAGTGCGAGTCAGACTCGCCCACCGAGGGTTCCGTACAAACTAAAAAAAAACCGGACAAGTACGAGTCAGACTCGCCCACCGAGGGTTCCGTACAAACTAAATAAAAGGGGGAAATCATATTTTTTTATATATTTTCCTTCATAAACCGAAAAATATACATCGTAAAAATATTTAAAAACCTTTTTTAGCTTATGCTAATGACACCCGGACAGACGGACAACAAAGTGATCCTATAAGGGTTCCGTTTTTTTCCTTTTGCGGTACGGAACCCTAAAAACCATTTTAATTACGTGAATAAAAATGTATAGCATTGTAAATCCAATCATCATCTCAGCCATAAGAAGTCCACTGCTGAACATAGGCCATGGAATTCTGTTCTGTTTGAGTAGACTGGCGGGGGGAAATGCACAATACACCCGAAGCGGGACATCAGTGCAGGTCTTATCACCCCCACTTCAAATTACAATTATGCAGAGAGATAGACAGAGTTATTTCGCTTTAACAATATTACTTAGGATAGGATTATGACGTGTTTGTAGAAACCTCTTTAATTACTTAAAATTTATAGCGTTTGCGCATTCTAAATTCAATATTAACAGGGAAATAAAACGTTGGTTTTACTTATTTCCGAGCACGTAGCCTATTCCATTCGTGTATTGATCCCACGCAAATCGCTCGATCGTCTTATGAATTATAAAAAAACTTCCTAATCGGTAAGAGCAAGGCTGCGGATGAGTCACGTCCGTGTGAAATCCCACCATCGGGTCGTTTGCGAAAGCGAAACCAGCGGAATAATTATAAAATTCAACTACGTAACCGTAGTACGTGCCGTCGAACGACAAACAAAACTGTTGGTGTTGTCGCGCTAACGAGACCCGCTGGCGGTGAGGTGACGCAAAACGCAATTTGGTCAGAATTACGCGGAACCGAGACGGTGGGGACTAATGGAGTGTGGCCGAGATACAGACGTCATTAACAAGTAGAATAGAACCGGCCAAGTGCGAGTCGGACTCGCGTACGAAGGGTTCCGTACCATTATCTATAAAAAAGGCAAAAAATCACGTTTGTTGAATGGGTGCCCCCCATAAATATTAATTTTATTTTAATTTAATTATTTATTTTAAAGTGAAAAATATATCTCAATATTTTGTGAATACTTCAAGCGTCTACCTGTTGCCGTTATCAATGTCGAGCAAAAAAAATCACGTTTGTTGTATGAGAGCCCACATAAATATTTATTTTATTTTGTTTTTTTAGTATTTGTTGTTATAGCGGCAACAGAAATACATCATCTGTGAAAATTTCAACTGTCTAACTATCACGGTTCATGAGATACAGCCTGGTGACAGACGGACGGACGGACGGACAGACAGCGAAGTCTTAGTAATAGGGTCCCGTTTTGACCCTTTGGGTACGGAACCCTAAAAATCACCGGTTTTCGCAGTGTTTCAGGGTTTCGTGGTCAATAAGGTCCCTAATAGCTTAGCTGTGTCCGTCCGTCTTGTGTGATTCCGCGGCTTAGTACTAAAGAACTGTTTGGCATGAGTATATTAAGCATGCCGGCAAAGAAGTAAAGAAGTAAAATCTTTAATAAAATAGGTTATCCTACACGTAAAGTGGGGCTGATTTTTTATAGTCTATTCCAATCCTATACCCATGAGATCTGTGAATGATGTGTTTGAATAGATCGCTTGTAATATATTTGAATTTGAATGTGTAGAAACACTTTTCAATTCAAAGAAAGTAGACTTTATTTAACATAAGAGTACATATGCTTCGAGAATCAATAAAGTGAATTTCGTATAAATTCCATTTAAATTTGTCCACATATCGTGACGGACAACTACGGAACCATAAACCGTGCGTAGCCCGACGTGCACTTGACGGTTTTCTTAGCGGAGATATTACTTCTTTGTCGGCGACTTGTACATCGGCAGTGTGTTTTAGTAATGGCCTTTTGCGTCAGCTTCTGGACTTAGTAGGACGTTGACCAGCAAATCGCTTACTGTCAACGAAAAATATAAATTATGCAAGCGTACAGTTATGAAGAATTGGAATGTTTGTTTCTTTCGAGCGGTGCTCGGTCGCCCCTAACAATTGACATTTGATTCGTACATCCTGTGAGGCAACGCCTACGGGTCAACACCCTTGGAATATCCTTTTTAATGTCTCATATAATCGTAAATATACGCCCAGTAATTGCACAGGCTTTAACTTATACACCCTTCAAATCTCAACCGGAAAATGGTAGTTTGTGCGCAGAAAAATAACTTTGGCCCTGACGACTTCCATGTCATCTGTATCGGTTATGATCGATTAATGGTTTTATTATATGTGTTTCTCATAACAAATATAATATAAATACAGGCTGTGGCGGGAAGATACGATACCAGCAGGTATTTCATATTCTGTAACAGTTTTATAGTTTTTGAGATATACAGTATTTTCATCATAATAGGAAAACGTTGACTTAGCTTGCCGACGTAAAGAGCTCTCTTTTTGTGTCGCGCTTTTAGTGCTTTGTTTATGATAATGTTATCTCTAATTTTACTACGAAAAACATTATTAATGTTTTATTCTTCCAGTTTTCAATAGCATTAAATAAATAAATATTGGAGGACATTTTCACAACACCATCTAGCCCCAAATTAATCAAAGCTTGTGCTATGGAAACCAGATAGCTGATAGAATACATACTTTTTTTTTTTAAATACATACATATGATACATACAAACACCCAGACACAGAACAAATATCCATGCTCAGCAGAAATGTTTGCCCTGGGTGGGGATCGAACTCACGACCTACAGCATAGTTGGCAGACGTACTACCACTGAGCCATGGGGGCCTGTATAATATGTCATATTTGTGTTCGCCGGTAAATCTTCAGCGATTTGTGCATCATGCGTCATCTATGTGTTTTGACGTCGAATATAATGCATGCGTCACAAACCTTGGCCTATACTGGTCGATCACAATTGGCTGTGTTTCCGTTATTTAAGTTGCTGGTATCTTTAGACTATATTTTATTTTAAATATCATATTCGTAACTTACAACGGATGCGTTTACGCTAGAAACTACTAATTGACCGTATTCGTAATGGTTATAAATTAAAATAATTTTGTAATTTGAATTTTAATTATTTTTTTATCTTCAATTAGTATATATTATGGAGCCATTGTTGTTATCTTGACAGGAATTAAAATTTGTTGTTTAAAATTAAAAATTTTGCGCGCTTCATTGTAGACCGCAACTGTCGTTTAACATCAGGCGAGTTAGCGGTCAAGCGTAAGCTTATTTTCGAATATAATTAAAAAGATTGGAAATTTAACTTTAGCAAAAATAAAACCGTTTGTATGGAGCTATCGAGCAGATCGCATTAAATACGATTTGGGGATTATCTGGGATTATGATAGGACAAGTAAAAAAAAAACCAAATATCCGATTGTATAAGAGAGACTTTCGATTAAGCGTAATATGTTGTTGCGATAAAGAGCTACTGTGTAATTTATTTAAATGAACATTTTTTATAATATTTTTATAAAATCAGTTATTTGTAATTAAAAATATCGTTGGAGGTTACGAAAAACTGTTTTTTTTTAGTTTTGAGAGAAATATATTATTATATTATACTAATAATTTACTTTTTTTTCTCACAAATATTAGTGAGATATCCATGATTTTATTAAATTTTATAACATTAGTTATGATTCAATTGATAATATAATATTTAATTTTGCGCTCTCTTTGCGCGTGTAAATACAATTACTCATGTTTAAAGTTCATTGTCTTATAAAAAATCGGGTACCACCGTTATCGGCTATAATATATTTGGCAATTACTCATGCTGTAACATGTAATTTATATCGTTTTTATAATAGCAACCTTCGAGGTTTTTTTTGCACTCATTTTATATGTTGCCATTATAGTAATGATCTGACGTCTTAGATTTTTATAAAGTATGTCTAGATGCTAGCAAACTGCTACGCCTAACTTTTTATTTAGTATCAAGGAAATGTTGTCAGAATATTTTGCAATGAATTAAAGGCAGGCTGCTCTAAGGCTGCGTTTTTGACCGGAGCGTGTTGCGGGACGAGTAACTCTGATTTTAACACGCTTTTATTTACTAGTGTAAGTACCACGTTTAAAATAAAAATTAATACATCTGGTGTGTGACAATTTTATATAATCGAGTCAACATAATTATAAAAATTGAAATAAAATTAGAAAACCTTATACCTATTTATAAAATTTGCATATGTGCCTCATCAGCGACAGTTTAAACTTTGTCACGCCGCCGTTGCATCTTTTGTAGGTATACGGTGTGTGAAAACATATTTTTTTAGAAATACAGTAAGTCAAGACAAGACAATTTGAACATAACGCAGACGTACATTGGTATAAATCAGTTGCTCCCACCTGTCAGGATGTTCTAAGTTCTACCACCGAGGCCCTATCGCCTCCGCTCCCGCCGTCGTTCACGCTCCGCCACCCGCCGAGACCGTAAACGCAGCCTTATTTACTATATAACACTATAATACAAAGTATAATCTTAGCATCTATGCGACCTTAGTGACCTATTGGCCTCTATCATAATATTGCTGGTTACCTCGCCTTCTAATATTTACTAACATTACGTAGTGTGAAGATTTTATCTTAAGATATTATATTTTGTATTCGATAAGATATATCTTACAAATGGCTTGTAAAAATTTCATATAACTGTTAAATGCAGATTTTTGTAATCCAGAAACCGAAACTTGAATTAAACAGTGGATCGGACCAGTTTTACCTAATCACGAATATAAAAATGAAAAATGAAATTGGTGTAATGTATTGGACATTGGTTCGAGACGTTGATCGAGGCTCTTCGCTATAAGATCGCGTCCACTTTGTTGTTATTATTATTATTATTTATCGACTTTATTATAAAACAAATAAATCGAGTACAAATATTGGTATTCCAGGTGCTGTGTGAGCGTTTAAGGCGAGCTGCGGAACAACGCACACTACTGCTTGACAGGCTGGAGAAGGAGCGAGAAGTCACAGATGACCTTAAATTCAGAGTAAATCTATTTCTATAATTAGTTTACATGATATGCATTTAAATATTCAGACAAAGCTTGGGGGAAACTAAAGCACCAGAAAAAACGATGCGGCGAACCCTACGTGGCTACAGAGGGAAGGGCTAAGTAGGTAGGTAGGGTTTGTTTCCTCAGGCACGCACTTAATGCAGATGTATTCTTCCTTTTCAAAAAGGGGGTAGGTATGAACATTATTTGTACAGCTACGTAAAAACATAGACCAGTAACATTTACAGTCTTGCACGCTTCTGTTTGGTGATTGAATAACTATTTTTATTTATTTATTTTTAATTAGCATATACACAAAATATTGGTATTTTTTCCGCTGGGATAAGCAGATACTATCTTTCCACTTATTACGATCCTCACACAAGTATTGCGTCTTATGTAGGGTTGTCTTATCCCGAAACGTTGGGACATGTCACCGTTATTATCAATGGTGTTCAGACGCGCCGTCCCGATAAACTCTATAATATCCCGACATTTTATTACTTACTTATTTATTTTAAAAACTATTTATTACCAACTAACTATTTTATTTTAACTATTTATTTATTTTTTATTTCTTATTTTATTTTTCCACTTTACTGTATTGTTTTTTGCGCCCAAGTTAACGTGTACATAATGTATATTGATGTTCTTTTGGAAAATAAATTGTCTTATGTCTTATTTTAAGACTTAGCAATCCAATATTTGGAGGTCGACAATTTCAATCAAAAATTAATATGGATATTCCAATCTCACTAATCAATATTTCCTAAATCATCTTTACTTATGATTTATTTCACCTATAAAAAAATCTCACCTTTTTTTATTAATTCTCAAGTTGTCTGAAATAGATCGCCCAATATTATATTATGCGCTATTATCACCTTATTACTTACTTTTCTAGTGTCGATAGTGTTAATGATCAATAGATGTCCCGATAGGATTCCAGGAAAATATAGCAACCCTAGCCATCTGCTTTCATTAGTGATTTCGTATATGGTCATCGGTTGCGGGTTCTTTTGACCTGACCTTTCTCTAACGTCTTCAATTTGGCACATACCTACGTAGTTTTTGCGCACTTAATTTTTTCGACTTCGGTCTCGTGAGGTCATTGGCCCGTTGTCTTAGAAAAGCGACGCAAAGCGACAATCGACGCGACTCTTTGTTTATCACGTCTCATTGTCCAGTAATTTACTCGACAAAGTTAGCTCACTTGCTACTGGTTAATATTTTCGCATAGCGTTGCGTTGCCTTGCCCCATTTAATGCTCTCGTAGGATAACGTCTGACAGCTTGTTGACAGTTTACTGATCTAACATAAGTGTTGGTTGATTTCTAAACTGATCTAGAAATTAATTAAAGTTAGGTACCTCTACTTCTGTTTATTTCTAACCAGATACTATGACTTGTTTCTTTCAAGGTATATCTGTAGGTAATTTATTGCCAGTTACAAAAAATAGCATCCAAATTACTCTAATTACATATAATTCGTTCGACATGTGATTAGAATTACATTACCTTATTCGAACGTTGAAAAACAACTTGGACTGTATCGTATTATTTTTATTATTTAGTAATTATTGTTATTAGCTGCCACTAGCTGCGTCGCGTGGGTTTGCACGCGACTATTATTACTAATCGTATTCAGCGTAATCAAGTAAAAATAACGTTTTCTATGTTTTTGCTTATTGACCGAGCAAGCAAATGCTGTTAACTTTATTCTGCAGCGCATAACTGCGCTTGGCTCTTGTTTTTTTTAATACATAATAGATATAATACTTGCCTGAAGGTAAGCGACGGTGTGACCGAGGTTGGAGTATTTATGGTCATGGAGCATGGTCGGTCTAGAAGATGTCTATTGGCTCTGGAACCCTGGAATCCAATCTGGGGTCAGAGAGTTCCTGTGCAGTACCTACGCATCAAAAATGTGGATCGAATCTTTGAGTTTTGGGCATTTCAATGAGAACTCGGTGGGAGTAAAAACGTATGTTTTTTAACGAACCAAAAAGTCGGCGCATTTTTTTACTTGATTTGTGACTTTATAAGTAGACTAACTCAATGGAGCCATGCGAGGTTTTGTTCTAAGGGCGAAGCTATCAATGTTTAAACAGTTTGTGTGATTGATAGGTAAAGGTATAACTTGCAGGAAAACAAGTCGTACTTAAAGTTAGCTCGTGATTTAAATTCAGGGTTAATAGCTCTGATATATCGGATACACGAGGTAACATCAAGTAGCGGCGGCCGTTAACGTTTATTATTGAATGTTAACCCACTGCTAGACATAGTCCGTGCCAGGGACCGCGGATACGTTAATTTGTATGCTAGATTGTATCTTTACTGATTTAACCTTTAATACTTAGTGTGGTTGAATTTCATTGTTCTAATTTAATATAGATTACCTATTTATCATCTATTCTATAGAAAATGATATTGTTTTCGGGATATATTATGTTACAAGACATCAACTATCAGCATACTGGGTACCTGCCATATTTTGTTATGATTTAGCAGCAACAGTATTGGCGCAGTTAATAAACAGACAATTTTGATAGTTCCTCTACGGCTTAACCGCCTTTGCAGTCGATGCTTGCGACTGTAGCATTGCGTTGCCTCAGTGCTTGTTTGACCTATCTACCATTGGTAAAATTGCACAGGAGAAAATATTTTTGCACATTTTTTTTTGAAAAAGCTATTTATTTATTTTCAGTAATCAACAGCTATTAAACATCTTAAATTATACAAAAAAATTGCCTATAGTAATTAGAATTAAAGCCAGAAAAACTATATTTGTATGTTTTGAAAGTCTTTTTTATACATATACTCATTTATTATATCTGTAAGGATTGAAAATCTTACAGATATAGCTTTTGTAAAAAAATAGAGCATTACATTCTTCGCCTTTGAAATTTTACCAATGATAAATAGGTCAAACAAGCAATAAGGCAATGTTTGGCTGTAACCTGCAATTTATGCATTTTCGTGTTTACTGGGCATATTCGGTAAACTCAAAAGCATCTTTTCGTCAAATATAAATAAGTTGTATATATGTAAAATATGTACCTACTTACTTCAATGCTTCATGTTGTGTGTAATTATATTATATCAAGTAATTATATGTACGGCATTGAAACGTGGACACTCACTACGAGTATTATAAGGAAGCTCAGGCGAAATTGAATCGCAAATGAAGATATCCGTAGACGTACGAAAGTCGCCGATATAGCATAGCGGATGAACATGTTGAAGTGGTAGCGGGCACATAACATACAGAACTGATGTTCGATGCTGCCGAAAAGTTCTCGAGTGGAGAGTTGCGCACCGGCAAGCGGAGCATAAGAATACTATCCTCAAGGCAGACAGACGACCTCATACAAGTAGCAGGAAAACGCTGGATGAAAACAGCTGCCAACAAGTCTTTGGAAATCCAAGTCAAGGGAAGCCTATGCCCAGCAGTGAACTTCTTGCGGCTGAGATGATAATGATCGCCACGTGCTCAAAAAATAATGTAAATGGCGTATTGTGTAATCTCCTGGATCGGCATTTATTTGATCCATATCATAGTTGTTTAAGTTAACTTTTCATGAGTTTTAAATCGCTCTACCGTGGTACATTTCCTGAAATGGTGTCATTTAGATAAAGACGATAAATATAGGCAAAGAGAACTTTAGCAAATAAATTAATTTTAATTTACCGTTACTATAGATCAAGCGATGATGCATAATTGTTCTGATCTATGATTTTATTTTGCGGTAACCGAAGTAGGTGCTTCAATCCATCAGATAAGTTTTTTTATGTTGTAAAGTGTATATATTATAATGATGAAGATTTTCATCTTATACTTTACTCGCCGTATCTCATAAGGTCTGTGATTGTGATTATTATTTGATTTGTATCCTAACATATTGTACTTATCGTTACAGCTGGAAGAGAAGAGCATAGAGCTGGAAGGCACGCGCGCGCTCCTGCGGCAGTTGGAAGCGCGAGGCAGTCCCTCCCCGGCGCCTGCGCTGGTAAGCTCTGGTGTAAGCGCGGGAGCGGGCAGCGCAGGTCGACCGCGTACCCCCCACTCCTCGATGCGCGACATGGAACCGCTGCAGCTGCCGTCGAGTGGAGGCGAGATCAGCGACACGCCCCGGCGCCGCCCCTCCCGCATTCCGCTGCACACGGCGCACAAGGGCGCCGCGCCGCGTCCCCCCGTGCCCGCGCCGCCGTCGCGCCCTCCCTCCGCGCACTCGGCGCGCTCGGCCGCGTCCGGCCGCCGCTCGGCCGTGCCCGTGCGTCGCGACACTCCTGACCACAAGGCAAGGCCCCGATCCTTCTGGAACTCCTGGTTCTTTAAGGATTAACACACGTCCGTGTGAGAGAACGCCATGCCATTATGTCGATCGTGAGTTTTGGTTGGCGTTTTTGTTTTTATTTTGAATTCGCTTGCGTCGTAGTTCGCGTATGTTACTAATGATCGACGCTGCGCCGGCATTGCAATCTTATACCGTTTTCGGTTTGTTTATTTTGCTTATCTCATGGAGATATGATTATTTTACTGTAAAATACCAAATGTTGTTTATGTTGGTGTACGATTCTGATGCCATCGCAATATTACATGTATCATGTTATTTTAATTATTAATCGTCACATTCCTGTAAAAGTGGTAGTTCGTCGGAACGGTCGAAGTTTATAAGATTATATTTTTTTGTGAATGAATTTATTCGACTTCTCCCGCGAAACACCATTTTCTAAATAACATTGGCGTGGGACACGACATTTATACACCGATTTTTATGTTTGTATTAATTTCACCGATGAACTCATGTTAAAACGTAAATAATTTTATGCAGTGTAACTCTTAGCAGTCAAGTGACGACGCGGACTGAAACAGAATTGTGTTGTGGTAAGTTATCGTTTACATTTCTACATCGTAGCTATTTATCATTATTTATGCTGGCTAATATGTAGAGAAGCTATTTTGCGCATTTATATTAGTTATTTTTTTATATTTTCGAGTGATCGTTGACATAGTGGCATTAAGGCAACTAATTGGCTACTCGCAACGCAATAATGCTCTCACATGGCCGCAGCACGACGTCGACGTTGGGTTTACTCTAACACACTAAACTACCGGCGTAGCGTAGCCACCTACCACTCACCACACTCACTAATAATACTCGTAATGTAGAATTAACAACACGTTGGAGTTTGCGACAGATTTCTCCTCACTTGTTTGATTAAAGCACTTTTGTATCTCACATAGAGTCGATAATAATTAGATGAAATATGGGAATAGTTTGTTTATTCAATGCAGTCGATCATAACAATATTTTAACATAATTTTTAGTTAAAAGAAAATTTGAGTGATAGAAGATGTAATTAAAGCCGATCACTTGATTCAGATATCCTTTGATTCCTGAATAACTAAATGATGGTAACTTTTTACACTTGTCATTGTTTTCAATAATTATCATAATATAAACAATCAATAGTTCCCAAAGTTAAATGAAATAGACAAGCTCTCTGCTGTCTACGATTGCAGTGACACCTTTCACATTTTGTATATAAATAAACATGAAATGCTGTTCATTCGTTCAAGAACGGTTGACTGAACATAGCCAACTATGTTCATAATAGTCCAAATTTAGTTTTTATGGAAACGAACATTGGGAAAATTGCACAGAAAAAAATCAATTTCGAAAACAAACTAAATATACTATTTTCTACAGATTTTTTGTTTGAACTGAAGATACCAGTGTTTTATCGAATAATTGAACTGGCAGGACAATATCTGTCGGGTTAGTAGGTAACATAACTCGAGTGCGGAACGTCGAGCGGGAAGGGCTTAAACCGATGATGAAAGTATGGGGAAAGGTGTGCGTGTGGTAATGTAGTTGGCACGTTCGGCAGAGAGTGGAGGAGGGAGTCGAGGCGAGGGAGTCTGAAGAGTTCGCGCGCGCCGCTGCGCTCGTCGCCGAGTACGTGGCGCGCGCGTCGCGCCTCGCCCCGCTCCTGCGCGACGTGGCGCCCACCCCTCGCGCGCGCCCCCTGCCTCAGGAGCTGGAGTCGACCGCTGCGCCACGCAGCCTCGCGCGCGAGCTGCACGACTCGTTGTGGGATGACCGCCCGCGCAGATACTTCGAGAGCATGCGTCTAGACAGAGACCGAGACTCGGATGATTACGACAGCGACTCGCTCGCGCCTTGAGCCGAACCTCGCGACTGATATGAGTTTGATGCGAGTTTTTCGTAGTTTGTATTATCGTTTTGGGCGTTTTTGGCTTCGGGCGGATGCTTTGTGTGATGTCAACTAGTCTAACAGCGCGAGTTTATACCACGTGAAGACGCAAAAAGAAGAGTTAATTAGATTTATCGAAGACCATTCCGTGCTAAAGTGCAGAGTTGTCTAAAGTTGCAAATAAATAAGGCGTTTACTTACCAATAAACTTTTACTTAAAAATAAAATAAACAGTCCTTAAAAACTTTCACTGTTATTCCATCCACCTTTTTTGTTTATGTTATTAGTCATCTAAAGAAAACGATTTAAATGTGTCAGCCATCTTTCGCCATCTCCAGAATGCCCGCCGAAGTCGAAAACTCACTGTTAGCCTAAACGTATTATGTAATCCGTTTGTTTTTTGGTCGAATGGTCGAAAACTGGACGAATTGAATTATCAATTCATTTCGATGGTAAATGGAAGCGCTATCGGTAGTTTCATAATTTTGCGCTACGCCTCAGGTGTGTGTCGATATTTTATAATATGATCGTTTTCAACGTCGCGTCGTCGGTGTGTCCCTAGCTCTAATGAAATTTTTAATATTATCATCTATATTGTATCTCGGGCTTATTTTTAGTAAGTCGTGTTTAAATTATGATTGTAATGAATTTAATTAATGGAATTTACGTTTTTGTAAAAATACGTTAAGAACGCGTTAAATAGACGCTAAGTATCATGTCGTCTCTCGTCTTGATATAACATGAATTAGTAAAATAAATTACGGCCTGATTTAGCTCTGTCTCTAGAGCTATGTAATCTTTATCATTCCTAATTTAGCCTACATATAGCCTGAGTTTTCTTAAATATCTTATTGTGTAAATAATAAAGGCGGACTGGTGACCAATAACAACTTGCAATTTAAAAAATGTAAGCTATCATTGGTCCCTCATTTTTGTTTACATTGTATAAGATAGGATAACATAGACTTTAAGTACAATCAATATTGAATGAACACTGACAGCTGCGATGCGGTTATCTAAAGGATTTAAGTGTTATTATGGTTGCTACATAGAAAATTTGGACGGGGAAGTAAAAAAAATGAGGATAATTAATTTACTGCAGCTGTCAGAACTGATTCAAAAAATAAACATATTTTAACAGACTGTATAATGGAGTAGTGTGACCAGTGATATTTAAGTTTGAGGTGCTTTACCTGCTCTATAATGTGACAGTAAACAATAACTAATTTGACCAATGACAGCTTTATTTATGAAATTACGGGCTGTCATTGGTTGGCAGTCCATCATTTTTATTTACATTATAAGACAGGTAAATACAAACTAAACATTTCTAAAGTCCAGTATAGTAGTTATTGTAAGTACTATGGTTCCTCGATAGCTAAAACTAACTAAATTAACAGGACTTATTCTCGTGCTAACTTAACTGCTGAAAAAACAAAAATAGGCACAACTTGTAATTATGTTGAATTAGTTTGTTTTAATGAGAGTCTAAAAGAGTTAGCCCGATCGTGTAGAACATTTAATTTTGGTCGCACTGTAGTAGAAATATATAAAGGTGAGCGGGAACGACTGTAGCAAGGCTGTGAACACATGAAGTGTGCTCGAGGTTGTTTCTGAATATGTGAAGCGTCTTAGTGTAGAAATATTTAGTCGACGTTTGTTATGAAATTATTGAACGCGCGGTAGATCTATAAGCGATAATGCGAATAAATATGTTATATGTATATTGATCTTCGTCCAATGATGTACGTCCGACGCCGCCATTACTGCCTTTTGCGATTGTCGAACATTTTTAAGAATAACGTTTGTTTAATGTAAACATTTTCAATATGGCAAGAGCTCGGTAACAAATAGTAGGAGACTGATTTTGTATAAAAATAGTGATATGGCTTTATACCAAGTTAGGGAAAATCCAAAACTTTTCAATCCGATAAGTGTTTAAGTTATGTATGTTTTGCGTATGATCCTAATGTTTATGAATAAGTGTAACTACTAGTGTACGCATAAATATTCCAATTCCTTGTCTATGACTGTAATTTTATGTAATTAAGAATATGTAAGTAAGGTAAATATATTAAGTCAACTGTTTATTGTACAGCTTCCATTCACGCTATTTAGTATTTTGTAAATTATTAAGCCACTCCTACCTAAATAAGATACTCATAAAATTATCTAGTTGACTTGAATCTAGTTGATGACTTGTATAAACTTGTACAGAAATCCATATCATTATAATTATATACAAATTATTCAAAATAAATTGTTCATATCAAATTGGAAACTTTTATTTTTACCCTTTCAACATGAGAATTAGTAAGAATACATTTGTACTTAGCAATAAATGAAACTGTAGCATTTAATAAACTTTTAGTAGAAATAATAATAGTAAATAGTAGCAATTACAAATAAAATCAACTTTAAAAACGAGTAACAATGACAATAATTATTAGAAAACATTTGCAGAGAGCTGTGAAGTTTGTATCAGTCTTCTATACTTACAACTATTCAGAGAAAATATAAAGTATGTACTGACCTTATATGTCAGTACGTAATTTATATTTTCTCTACATGGATATGGCTTAACTACTTTCCATACCAGACTAGCTATACGTAAAAGTGATGTACTGTCGAGAAATAAACACGTCACAGTCTCTAAATACACTTTAGAAATGAAAAACATTAATAACAAAACATTAAACTGTATGTGTTAATAAGTATATTCACTCAATGAACACGTATGCCGAAGAATTTTGATCGAATGGGTTAGGACTGCGATAAAAATTTGATATTTCGATAAATAATTTCCCAAAAATTATTTTTTAAGGATAATGTCAAAATTCCGCAGGCTCGTTTGCCAACTCGAGTAAAACAAAAAGTAAAAGTTTAGAAAACTCTAAAACCCCCAACAAAAACACGACTGAACCGATTTTGTTGAAACACTCGATGAAATCCTCTTTCAAACAAAACTAGTTCAAAATCAGTCCATCCGTTTGAGAACTAACTACGACGCCACAGATAGATACGTCAAACTTATAACACCCCTCTTTTTGAGTCGGGGGTTAGGAAACAGATATTTATATTATATATTTGATAAAACAAGATTAGAACAAAAATATGTCCTGATCAGAGGACTAAACATATATATTTATTTTGTATAGGTTTGGTTACTAATACTGCTAGGGATATATTTCATACTCGACTATGGACCTTACAGTTCGTTAACGATAGTTTTGAAAAACTATTCTTAACTTAAGAATTCATAAGATTCTTAATTGCACATATTGTTATTATAATATCGTGTTGAAACTTTAATATGCAATAGTTATTTCATATTTAGTAATTTCGGATATACGTTTGTAAGTTAAATACCTATATTATTTGGTTTTGCTTAAGAAACTTAGCCTTTTTGTTTAGATATCTAAACAAATCCAGGTGTCTTATTAAAAACATGGATATATTTAGGATTATACCCGATGAAATTATACTGTTCTATAAAAAAAAAACATAATACTATCAAAATTCTTCGACAAAAATTAAATAAAAAAACTTGTAATAACTAAAAGAAATACATACTGAATCAAAAAATAAATTAATCAAATTCGCTTTACTTATATTAATCCAAATCCATTAGGATTTTGGGTCCAATCATTATATCCAATATTTCTAGAGTGTTTGGACATTTTTGTACTTTGATGAATCCATGCTGTTTCAGTTCTGGAAAGCAAACAATAATTTTGTTGTCACCCTGATTCACTGGTAAGTAAATACAACACGAAATACCCGACTGAAAAAATAAAGTGGCACTTTATGAAAAACTTCCTTGCGAACTCTTCCATAAATAACCGGCCAAGTGCATGTCGTGCCACGCACAAAGTAGGGTTTCGTAGTTACACATCATAATTTATTAGAACTTAAAACAGGGTTTCCTTTTTGGTACTAACATACGAGTTAACTTATGTTAGTTTAAATGAAATTTACGCGAAATTTTCATTTCTTACGTCTCCAAGTACATTTTTAAGTTCATCGACTATTAGTCGTTAACTTGTCATAATTTTTCTTTTGATTTCATCATAAATGCTTCTAGCATTTTATATAACTCCAAATGTCAACTGTTTAGCTAGTAGAGGTCCCAACCTCTACTAGCTAAACGGTTGACTTTTGGTGGTGATAACGACGACTACACTGAACTCTATTAAAAATTATAAGCTTATAATATATATATTTTTTCAAGATTTTATTCTACCGTTTTATTGGCATAATAAATATGTATTACCTACCCTATACTAAATTACAACTTTCTAGTACAGTTTTTGAGACATGGCGAAATTATAAGGGTTCGTAGTTGTTGACTACGGAACCCTAAAAAAGGATAATAACTGTTTTCGACTCGAACATTATCCGATTTCGATAATTCTTTTTTGAACCGCAGACTCACACAGTGGTGCTATAAGTTTGATGCGTGTGTCTGGCTGTGGCATCGTAGTTCTCAAACGGATAGATCGATCTTGATCTAGTTTTTTTTGTTTGAAAGAGGATTTCGTCGATTGTTCTTAGGTATGTTTCATCAAAATTGGTTCAGCCGTTTTTTTTTTGTCGGGGGTTGTTGAGTTTTCTAAACTTATATTTGTTATCTGATTGAGATCATAAGTGGTTATGCCTCTACGGTTTCCTTCCTTTTTTAATTTTCGAATTTTGTTATATATTACAAAAGAATTATTGGAATCGAATATTATTTATGGGTAGAAAACAGTTTTATCCTGTTATATGAAAAAAAAACGCGTAAAGTACTTAAAATATAGTCTAAAGTAAGGGCAGCTATTTAAATTGTAAATAAATCTTAACGGCCTTACTAGTCCAGTAACTCTATACATCATAGTGTGCGTCAAATCCGGTAGTTCTGATTTTTTGCAGACTTGTTTATGATGTTGGCCTAATGAATAATCAAAGTTTGTGACCTCGAGCGTCGAACGCAACTTTGTAAAAAATCGAAAAAACCGCGAAAAAATCGTTATTTTTTAAAATGTTGGCGATTATAACCCTAAAGGTCTAGTTTTTGAAAACACTTTCATAGGACGTTTTTAAAGTAGACTAAATTTGCTACAATATGATACTAGAACTGTCTCTGTAGACCCAACAGTTTCCAAGATTAAGCCTTTCAAAGTTATACGTCGACGTCTTGTGCCCACAAGTCATCTATCCTCCATTTCGATATCGGACAGATCGTCGCACTAAGGGACCAAAAGGGGTTCGTCATCTCAAAAATCTGTAACTCTCTCAATTCTTTATAGAATCAAATGTTTTTTTTCTACATATTAAGAGATATATATTACTTATATACATCAAAACACTTTTGTCTAATAAATAGCACAGTGTAATAAAAAATCTTGAAATTAAAGTTTACGAATTTTAACACAAAACTCAGACTGATTCGGGAGTATGATGTTTATAATAAAAATAAATAGTATTTATAAATTAAGTAACTAACTAAATTTGCAAAAAATCAGAACTACCGGATTTGACGCATACTACCCCATACTTTCAGGCGACAAAGTTACTGGACTATACCGAAAAACGTTACTTTAAGCATTGCTTAACATATTTTGTCAACTTCTCGCTGACACGTAAATGACACTTGCAGAAAGAAGACAGATAATTTAAGACGATGGTTAAAGTTAAGTAACGTTTTTCGGTAAGGCCCGAAGTGTGTAATTGTGGGCAAAATATAAAATAAGTTATTTATATCATACTCACTCAGAATTGAAGAAAAGCATTTTGCAGCGATAATGTTTTTGTATCCGTTAATAGCGGGTTGTATCGCGATGAGAGTATTTATAGTGATCGTGTCTCCCCTGCTCTTTCGGCGAAGACATTTAATGATTTTCACCATGGTACCTTCAGTACCCCACTCTTCTCTGTAAAAGAAATACAAAAATGATAAATCATTTCCAATAGATATTCGTGGTCACTTACTAAGGGCCGTATAAGGAACCTCAAAGCCACGCAACGAGCTATGGAGAGGGCTATGCTCGGGGTCTCTGCGAGATCATATCAAAAACGATGAGATCTGTAAACGTACAAAAGTCACTGACATAATACAGCGGATTAGCAAGTTGAAGTGGCAATGGGCATGGCATATAGCACGTAGAACTGATGGCCGACGGGGCCGACAAGTTTTTGAGGAGAGACCACGCACCGGCAAACACAGCGTAGGAAGACCAGCCACGAGATGGACAGATGACCTCATAAAAGTGGCGGGAAGACGTTGGATTCAGGCCGCTTCCAACTAATCTTTTTGGAAATCCAGGGGGGAGGCCTATGTCCAGCAGTGGACTTCTTGTGGCTGAGATGTTGGTGATGATTTCAAAAACACAGCACATTCTTACCTAATACGTTTCATAGACTCAGTTGTTTGAACAGAATCTCCCAATGATACTTTTGTTCTATCCAGGCTTCCCAAGGGAGTTTCCGAGCTTTCGCTCCCTTGTCTTCTAGACTGCCTCGTTTCTGGTGGCATAGTTTGGGGCTCGGGGCGGCCGGGTTCCGTCTCCACGGGCAATTGGGGCGGTATATCCGAGAGACCAGATTCTTGTAACAGTGCCGTTGCTCTCCTTTCTGCAGAGATTTTTGACGAAATCCTGACGAACCCGATGGCTTGTTGGTTTGCCGCGATATTCTCTTTGTCGACTTCCATATCTTCAGGTCGCATTTCTGTAATTGTTTAAAGCTAATATTATGAAAAAAAAATATTAATAACGAGAGTTATTCGAATAAAAAATAAACATTCTTAAAAAAAATTGTCCAAATAAGATTTCATATTTAAAAGTAAATGCATGTTAGTATGATTTTCTAGTTACTTGCATAACAATTTTGCATAAGTCTGTTTAGTAATCACAGATGTGCGAACGAGACAGAAGGTTTACGTACTACCCTGAAGAATATCGTCGTTCCATCGTATCATAGGGCGTCCTACTCTAAGTTTGCCAGAAACGATTTCTATAACATAAATCATCGACACAATGCCACACTTCAGTTTGATAATACGCTGAGCTTTGTTGATCCCGGTTACGATCCCTCTCAGAAGAACGTAGAGTGGTAACTGGCGCTAACTTAATCAATTCTATCATATCACACACTATTGACAACCATACGAATGAATATCAAGTGTGTGTGTGTGTGTGTGTGTGTGTGTGTGTATTTATGTGACCTGAACAATCTTACCTAGTCTTGCCATGGCGGGTTGAGATTCCCGCAATCTAGGTTGATTTTCTCTGAGTGGTAGATTACTTCCAGATTTCTGTCTTTTTGACTGTAACATAAAGATAATGTGACTTACATTTTTACAAGCTTGAGGGTGCTATTCCACCAGAGATGTGTTAGATAACTATGCTATGAGCGAGGTAAAATGAAGCTACGAAACAGCGATATCATAGATTATAAATCTATGAGCGATCTATAAGGTACTAAGGTGCTAAGTAGAGGGGTAAGATGTGCTATAGATATATTGCAGTGATAATGTGAAAAGTTCATAGACCTGCGAGAAAATTTATAGAACACTGATTTTTAGGCTTCTGTAAGGGTGCGGGAGCCTAAGGGGGGCTTTACTTAACTTTGGGCTAGATGGTGTTGTGTGAAATGTCCACAAATATTTATTATTATTATTTTATTATTGAATACTAAAAACTGGTCAAGTGTGAGACAAACCTGAGGAAATAGTTTTTGAAAAAAAAGGTGAATAATTTTGCAAGATAAAACCTCCTTATTGATTCCACAATAAAAGAAACGAAGAATGACAAGTGAACGTTTCGTTGACAGCTGATGTAATGCGATATAAAATTAAAATAAAGTAAACGAATAGTCTTAAAAATCTCTTTGGTAGGTAAAGAAAATAGGTCTGTAACACTTACTTATTTGAACTTGATATTTTATGTGAACGCCTAGCATTTCAGGCTATTCCTACTGCAGAAAATATGTAGTTACAAAATATTCTTAAATATAAAGTACATTTTGTTGAATAATTAGGTCTAGTATCAGTGTTGATAGTAATGTGACATGTACAGGAGTACGGAAGCCTCGGTATACAAGTGAATCTCGTACTTTGCCGGAGTTATTTGTTTTAAAATCTTAGAAGAAAAGTTTGCAATACATTCTATTATATTTTTGAAATAGGCATCAAAGGTAGTCAATAATTTCTTTCCAGATCTAAATGCTCAAAAAAAACAAAGATACTAACGCTTGTAGTGGCTTCATCGCTGCTACGTTTCCTCGTTTCTTGATGTTGCGATAAAGTTTCCAATTTTTGCGTGACCATATCGGCTATATCTTGTTGTTCGGTCACGTTAGCTCTGGTGACGTCCAGTTCTGGAGGAGCTAAATTTTCTTCTATGATCGCACTGGTTTCTTGAGCTCGTTCTATCTGTAGTTCGGCTATTGTAGGACGTTCCTCTACTTCCGGATTAATTTCTGAATGTTGTCTAGCTTGATTACTCTGTTGGCGTTGCATCTCTTCTTCCTGTAAAATTATTTCACTGTTGGATCAGTTTTGTTTTTTACAGACTTCAAAAAAGAGATCAACTACTCGGCTGTGTTTTTTTAAAAATAATTATTCCGTCATTTAAAAACCACTTTGAAAACTTATTTTTCGTATGATAGGATATATTTTCAGATTGGTCTCATACAAATTTTATCAAAATCGGTTCAGTAGTTTTCAAAATAAAATTGCACATTTTGAAGTCAGTGTAGATTGTATCAGTATTTAAAAAGTTTATAAAACTATAATTATATAAACTATTCCATGCAGTGCTGGACATGAGCCATCTTCTTGTTTTGAGAAAGGTAAGACCAGCATTTTGCTATCTTCAAGAACTTTAAAGCGCTTTGTCACTTTGGTCTCGTCACTGTTATATTTATTTATCTACCTTTTTCGTAAAAACACACTTCGGCACAGTGTGACTCGATTTGTGATTAAATTTTGTCAACAAGTACGTGAACGAATACAAAACTTGCTTACAAAATATTGTTATGGGATTTTTGAGGGTAGTATTGAAAAGTTTTTTTGCAAGTAGTATAAGTTTGGAAATAGTATTTCAAGCATAGTGTCTCTCGTGTAAGTCTGTCGCCGCTCAATAAACGCGGCGTAGAACTCTGGATTAGTCGTTTGATTGACCGGCCGTGGGCCGGTAATTCAACATGCGATTTTTTACCCGTCTGCGTAAGAAGGAGGGTTATGTTTTTCGAGTGTATGTATGTATGAATGTAAGTATGTGTGTATGATGTATATGGGTATGTATGTATGTATGTTTCTATATGACAGCCTATAGCCTATAGGCTTACCGATTTTGATGTACAAGGTGTGATTAGATTCGTCTTCGCTTTCATAGTGTGCAAAATATAGTGAGTTATATTTTTTTTGTATTAGTAATAACACATATCTTTTGCAAAAATAAAAATATCGTTTTTGTTAGTAAGCTCCAACGAACTATTTGGTAATACACAAGATATTTTACAAAAAATATTCTAAAGAATGCGCATTTATAAACTTTTACAGCGATTTAACGCATACTTTCTCACAAAAAACGTACACTCAACAGCGTAACAAGTGTAACGAAATCGTGAGTTAGACTGCAAAAATTGTTTTTCTTTTAATATAGGTACATAAATACTTATTTTGTCTATTTCTTTTAACAAAATTCAACATTTAATCTTAATGAACGTTATTCTGTGTTCAATTTTACGACGGCCATTCGATGCTTTCGATTTATCAGCGAGTTTATGTATGCGTTACCGACAACATACAAGTTACATTTTGTTCACATTAGTACTTTGATTGGCTAACTGGTGCAGTGCATCAATGTTACCGAAACCATTGATTTTCCATTATTTTTCACGATTCTGGATAAGTGAGCAAGTCCCATCTGATATACTGAAGATAATTCCTTCACAATTTAGGTATAAAATACTGCTCATTCCTATAAATTTTCTACTGTTTTCACACTAAGACAAAATTATTTCCTAGAGTTCTATCGATATGGGATTTTGACTTTCGAACATCAACATAGCACAAGTTGGCCGTTTCAGAAAAAAATATGTGTAAATGGCTGTACGGCACATCTGCTCCTGTGCCCACTGTGTCCTAATATCTGAACACTAAACGAACTATGGGAGGTCAATATCTCTGCTATCTCTGTGGCCTTCTACTATTCAAATAATATATAAAAACATTGACAGAGCTAGCAACTCGAAAAGAACATAGCAAAATAAAAAAAATAAAAAAATCACAGGTAGCTACTTTATGTGTGAACATAACTTGACTTAAAAGTAACATAGGTAGTGAAATATAAAGTATTACCTGGAATTGCCTGTGAGCACTGTTGATATATCCCAAGTTACGCATAAAAAGGCGAGTGAGAGGCAGCGCGATGTTAGAATGTTCTTTAAATCCCGCACGACAAGGACGGTTCATATAAACATCGTAAGGTACTTGGTACAGGTCCGATATGGTCTGAAATTTGTAAATTGCTTAGTAAAAGCAATTATACACATAACAGAAAGCTCGCATCCAAGGGCGTCGCCCAGCAACGGCAGTCCCCCCCCCCCCCCCCAGAGATTTTAAAAAATGTAGCCAACTGCAAAGCAACCAAAGTCCTAAGGCCGTGCAATTGTACCTATACCTACAATTCATATTTTTCTCATCCTCCATAATATTACCTTACACCCCCCCCCCCCCCCCCCCTCCCCCGGGGCCATGGGCCGGCGACGCCCTTGCCCGCATCTATGTATAAATGCATGCAGCGTAATTAGGAACTGCTTAATAAACTATCTACGGTGCTTGAATAATAATTCGCTAAAAGATTTGACTCGAAATATCTTGTCTATTTTACATGTGGCGTGTAAAAATGTCAAACATGACCTTTTTTTAAAATACACTAAACAATAGTAGCTGTAATATAAAAACCGTTAATTCTGATCAACTACTACCTAGCAATTTAACAATTAACGTAATTTTCTTTCGTCTTTCTACAATGCCATAAAGCCTCTAGTTTGGCCATATTAGGTATATCATGCAAGTACCTCAACACGTATCTCCACATGAGGGTCCTGTATTCTTTGTCGGAGGAAATCACTGCTAAGTTGCGTTTTCTTGTCGATAGTCAACTTCCTTCGCCTTTTTACTCGCGGCTCAATTTCTTCGAGTTCCTATGGAAATATTTTTCTTTTATTCAATAGGCTTGAGCTTGACCACTAACTGATGTTGATTGGGCGTTGCAGTCTACGATGGAGCTAAGAAATCTATATACTCGAGAAGCATGAAATAACAAAAATATGTAAGTGTAATAATTAAATAAGCGTCATACAAGTTATAGTATATAAGTTATCTCAAAACGCTCGACAAAAAACGGCGAAACGGCTAAACCGAGTTTGATGAAACATAGCTAAGAACACGCTCGATGAAATCCTCTTCCAAACACAAAAAAAAAACGAAATCGGTCCATCCGTTTGATAGCTACGATGTGACAGACTAACACAGATAACACCCTCTTTTTGGGTCGGGGGTTAAAAAATATTTAAAATTAACTTGTTGGTTGTTACTACGTTGATCTTTTAAAATATTTAAAATCCTGATGTAAAGTGGACCCCGAGCCCCAAAATTGGATCTTGCATCCCAAAGAAAATAGAATCAAGCCTCTTTATAATTAGATATCTGAACGGGATATAGCTGTAACCTTGGTGACAGACATGCACTATATTTAATCATCCACACGCTTGTGAAACAGCGAGGTACAAGTTATTCAATATGATTAAATTAGCTTTGTACTCTATTCGCTTATAAAAAATAATAGGCATAGTCCAAGGAAACTTGCATATACTTATGTATTTGTACTAGCCTCTAACTCGATCTGAGTTGATTCCCGAGCGGCCCGCTCCGTGGCGCGCGCTGTGTCCCGCGGTTCTTCGATGGGACCTTCCGGCATTTCCACTTCTGTCGCTCGTGCTTGACTATAAACGTAACAAGAAAAGCAATTTTACTGTTAATGATTAGTGGAAAATGTAAAATATCTTTTTAGGTAAGTACTACTACCGTTAACCTACCTACCTACTACTACCGTAAGTATTTACTACCGTTTAAAGGAAAACAATAAAATTTACCTGACTGCGTAAGGAGGGTTATGTTTTTCGAATGTATGTATGAGGGTAAGTAAATAAAAAGAATGCATTTTTTTGTAACCTTCAAGGAACTTTTTCATAATAAACATGTGATTTTACTAGAATTGTTCTAAATAATGCGCATTTATAAACTTTTACAACGATTTTACGCAGAGACTTTCTCACAAAAAAACGTACACTCACCAGAGTATGAATCATAACGAAATTGTTAGTTAGACTGCAAGCAAACCTCTTTTCTGCAGTCGGGTATTTTGTATAAGTTTTTTCGTTTTTTTTTTCTAATATAGATACTTGTTACACCTATTTTTCAAAGTTTTGTGGTGGAGACTGCGTCACAACGTAACGCATCGTAACGTCACAAGTTAGGTCTAGGCGTTTTAAATAATGATTCCCATTTCATTTAGGTATAATATAACAAGACCTAACATACATATTGTCTTTTATTTACTATCGAATGTAATAACCTGGAACCTGATATAAAAGGGTAAATGGGAATCATTATTCCAAAGAACTAGGTGTAGCTTGTGACGTCACAGACCCCACCACAGACAACCGAAATGGTAGATAGGTACCTACCTTCCCAGTGACGTGGCTTAATGATAAACCCAATTTTCAATAAGTCTATATGACATTAGATTTTTTATTTAAGTGTTTATATTTGTTACTACACATTATGACATTATGTCATTATCATAATTACTCCCGAGGTGGGTAGTCAAGTGCGAGTTAGCTAGTGGTGCAAGTTGTTATGTAAAAAATACTATATATTAATTATAAGATAGAGAAATATATGTAAATGTGAATTACGAAATAAATTCATATATCTTTAAAAAATAAGGTATCCCTGAGCGTGAGCGTGATAGAAACCTAGATTTGCTACCGACGGCGCCTTAACTTGATTATACTTTTTTTTTTTTTGTTGTTCCACCTGTACTTCCCCCAACACAAGTCAGGGACATTGTCAAGCTGATACTTGATTATACTACGTAATACGGTCAGTAACTTGGACGTAGATAAATACAACTATTCTGAAAAATTTAAGGAAACTGAGAAACAGGAATGGGAGAACAGGAAAAAGACAAGATGCTGGTATTTTTCGACTTACCTTAGATTATCTACTTACTTTTTCGATATAAACTGCATATAAAAACATTAAAAAAACACCAAATGTACCGGTAAATGAACTAACATTTCACGAGGATCGGGTTTTTCTGGGATCGGAGGTATTGGGACATCAGGACTTTCGGGGATTTCTGTAGAAATGAGAATAAAAAGTCAAGAAATAAAACAACAATAAAAATATAAAAATGGGTGTAGAGGAAGTTCAGGAAGGAGGGAATATCTCATAAAGCTACTACACCTATACCTAGCCCTTAGTACTTAAGGGTCCGTAGTTCAACCATCGGCCGTCTCTCTCGCGCATACCTACATTTTGAAGATATAAAATGACTGAATGAACTTATAAAAAATCGTCGTTTGTAAAACTAGAAAACTACATCACAAATATTAGACAAAAAATTCAATTTGATGCAAGTTAATTTTCATACATAATTTTTTTTATTAGAAATTATTGACGCAAAAATGATTTTTATGTCTAAAAATTAACTTGGATAAAATTGACATTTTTGTCGAATATTAATGATGTTGTTTTCTAGTTTTACAAACAATGGTTTTTTATAAGTTCATTCAGTCATTTTTTATCTTAAAAAATTTGGGTATGCGCGAACGAGACGGACGATGGTCAAACTACAGACACTTAATGTTATCTTTATATTATTTTGTTATTATGTGGTTTTTAACTGTGTTGTCTATCTAAGCATTTAGATATTTGTTATGTTTTTTGCTTGGATACTTAGAATTAATAAGTATGCCCTTTATGACTTGGGTGCCGAGACAAAGTCATAAGCCACTCACACTCACTCAGTGACACTCACTGAAAAAGGTTGAAAATTCGCGATGTTAACTAATATGGTTGTTACACATTTTTAAGTACAAGTATAAGTTTAGAAAACTCAAAACCCCCGACAAATAAAACGGCTGAACCGATATTGATGAAACATAGCTAAGAACACTCTCCATGAGATCCTTTTTCAAACAAAAAAAAATACCGGACACGTGCGAGTCAGACTCACCCACCGAGGGTTCCGTACAAACTAAATAAAAGGGGGAAATCATATTTTTTTTAATATTTTCCTTCATAAACCGAAAAATATACATAGTAAAAATATTTAACACATTCCTTGCTCACCACTCGGATCCGAGTGAGGCGGGGCTATAGTAGCGGCGCCTTCCACTCGGATCCGAGCGAGCGTCTTGTTCATTTTGTAGTAGTCAGTAAACCGCCGGCGTTTGAGGCAGTCAACGTTGCTTTGCACGGCCACTCTGTACTTAATCAAAATTCGCCTAAAAAGTTTTGATTCCCAGCTGAAGTGCAGGGGGCGAAGAATGTTTTAAAAACCTGTTTTAGCTTATGCTAATGAGGCTCTTTCATATGATAGCCCACATGATACGGTTAATTCACTTTAAAATTTGGGCCTTCATTCCTTGCATAGAGACACTATTTTTTTGTGATTAAATTAAAAATGTCCAGTTTTCGGATTTTTTCCTATAAGTGTACTCTAACACAATGCTTCTTGCCAAATTTCAGAGTTCTAGGTCACCGGGAAGTACCCCATAGGTTTTGATTCCTCTGTGAGTGTCGAAATGAGCGTTTAAAAAGCGAAAAACTGAGAAATTTTATTTTTCTTTCTGCAGCAAGAGACTATGGATCTGCGTATATGGTTTTAATTTCAACTCGATACCTTCACGCGTTCCCGAGATAAAGGTCTTGACATCCGGACGGACAGACGGACAGACGGACAACAAAGTGATCATATAAGGGTTCCGTTTTTTCCTATTGAGGTACGGAACCCTAAAAAGAACAAAATCGATCCATCCGTTTGAGAGCTACGATGCCAGACACACAGATACACAGGTCAAAGTTATAACACTTCTCTTTTTGGGTCGGGCGTTAAAAACTACTGTCCATTCACATCTACTTTAGAGTAGGTATAAATCTCTGACTTAATAGTGCAAAGCGCAGAGGTTGTAAATTAGTTGAGAGATTACGACTCATACTCATAATATCAAAACAAATAATTCAGGTCGGGTGACCCGTACTCTTATGTAAAAATATATATTTTTTATTTTGAAATTGATGTCTTAGTTAAAAAATATATTCTTTTCCATTCGTCATCTATCGCTTTATTCCATTCGTCACATATGGAAAAATATTAGTAAGTTGGTAAAGGTTACCTCTTCCAATATCAGTTGTCGACAGCACACCTCCATCAGCTGAAAAATAATACACGATTACATAAGATAAGCACACACGATTACATAAGAGAAAAATATACATATAGGCATAGAGACAAATGAAAGGCGTACCGCCAAATCCAGCAAACAACAAGGCGAGCGCGGGGAGCGGGTGAGGAACCCGATAATAGCGGGAGGCAGAGTGTCCGTTCTGTGTGTAACTAATTGTTATGTGTAGTTATTCTATATTTACTATAAAATTAACTACTATAACTATTGCTATTCTGTATGTATTATTAATGTTTTCTGTGCCGTACAGTAATGTACTATTTTTTTACGCAAGATCTACGATTGACAACCAAGTCGGCTGATGTTAAATAACGGTGTGGCCGAGGATGGAGCTCGTCGATCTAGAAGATATCACATTACTAACAACAATCATAATTAATATTATAAAAGCGAAATTAACTTTGCCTGTTTGCTACCTTTCCAGCGAAATGGCTGAAGCAACCGTTATAAAATTCAACAGAGAGATTTTTTAGAATTTGGAGAAGGATATAGGCATGTCATCATCATCATATTTGACGCGCCGTGGAATTTTAAGATAAAATCAGTCCCCTGCCCCGTCTCGCTGCAAGAAATCTCCACTATTTTCGCCGGGTGTTTTTAGGATTCCGTACCTCAAAAAAAACGGAACCCTTATAGGATCACTTTGTTGTCCGTCTGTCCGTCCGTCCGGGTGTCAAGACCCGTATCTCGGGAACGCGTGAAGGTATCGAGTTGAAATTAAAACCATATACGCAGATCCATAGTTTCTTACTGCAAAGAGAAAAATCAAACAGTTTTCATAAAAAAAGTAACAACTGAATATGTCGCAAAAAACGCATATTTTGACACTCGCAAGGAAATCAAAACCTATGGGGTACTTCCCGTTGACCTATAAATGTGAAATTTGGCAAGAAGCATTGTCATATAGTGCACATAAAGGAAAACATTTTTAATTTAGTCACAAACACTAGGGTATTTATGCAAGGAAGGAGGGTCCAAATTTTAAAGTGCTTGAACTGTATCATGTGGGGTATCATATGAAAGAACTTTATTAGCCCAAGTTAAAACAGGGTTTTAAATATTTTTACGATGTATATTTTTCGATTTATGAAGGAAAATATAAAAAAATACATAATTTCCCCCTTTTATCTACTAGTTAGTACGGAACCCTCGATGGGCGAGTCTGACTCGCACTTGTCCGCGTTTTTTTTTATTGGACAACTAAACAGCTTTTTACACTATTGTTGGAGAGAATCTGAGAAGAGCGCTGCTGCTGCCTAGGAATGACGTCATACCGTTCAACAATGTTCCTTTGGAGCGGGGATCGCGAGTAACTAGCCTCCGTAATAGGCCCTCGCGCAGGGCATACGCGTACGGTGCACGAATTTATAAATCGTACTCAATTAAACAATTTGGCGATATTTGAGGTGTTTCTCTTTTTAGTTCCACTTCTGACCATTTTTCCTTACACTATATAGTAAAAAAAATTAGAATGTTATCAATTAAAACTATTATTCCTATGAAATAAAATTCATACATATTCCCTATTATAGTTAACCGGTACATACAAGGTCTCAGCAGGGTGAGGTCATGCACGGACATGCTCTCCATGTCCAAGCCGCGCGGCGCGAGACGCGTCCTGTCGTGCGACTTGTCCGTGGTATCGGCGAGTGGTTCTAGCGCGCTGTGATGTTCGCCGGCCGCTCGCTGCGACATCATCTGCTCCACGGAGCGGCGGCTCGAGAGGAACTCGAGCGCCTGTTCGAGGTTCTCTTCTCCGAATCCCTCCTAATATACAATTAAATAAATAAATAAATATTTGTGGACATTTCACACAACACCATCTAGCCCAAACTAAGCAAAGCTTGTACTATGGAATTAGAATGGCTGATAGAATATATATATCATTTTTTTGTTGTCAATATATACAATACATATGATACATAGAAACACCCAGACACAGAACAAACATCCATGCTCATCACACAAATGTTTGCCCTGGGTGGGCATCGAACCCACTTACTACAGCTCGGCAAGCAGACATACTGCCAACTTAGTCACAAGGCCAATCGATTACCTAAGTGTCATTGATATTTATTTTGAATCAGCTTAAAAAAGGAGGAGGTTCTCTATTCGACTATATTTCATCATCTCAGCCATAAGAAGTTCACTGCTGGACATGGGCCTCCCCCATAGACTTTGAAAAGACCGATTAGAAGCGGCTTGCATCCAGCGTCTTCCTGGGACTCGTATGAGCTCATCCGTCCATCTCATGGCTGGTCTTCCTACGCTACACTTGCCGTTGCGTGCGTGGTCTCCACTCGAGAACTTTTCGGCCCAATCGGCTATCAGTTCTACGTGCTATCTATCCTGCCCACTGCCAATCCGCTGTGCTATGTCGGTGATTTTCGTACGTTCTACGAATCATTTCTGATTCGATCTCGCAGAGAGGTACTTATTTTATTATACAAAAAATAATATGAACGTGCTGTCATACGTGCCGGGTACGGTTCAAACTATTAGCGGTAGGAGTTGCAGACCGAGAAACTTCATATCTCATATCTGACATTTGCCCCAGCCATCTAACAAGCGGGCCTCTTGATATATTGCTCGAGGCTCTTCGAGTCTTCGATCAAATATAATATTACTAACATTTTTATCTTCTGTATAATTTTCAAAATCTTGACAGTAGACGCAAAGTTACTCAGTTAATAAGTTGATATTTTTATTATTATTTATATATATATATAAAGATATCATTTAAATACATAGTTTATACATACAGTTTTCCCATGTCGCAAGCGTTTAATCGTATAACGCTAGCAACATGTGAAAAGTTTATATTTATACTTCATTTAACTTAAATGACTAGACGAATCAAGGCGACGAAGATTTCTTGCCACCAGGCAGCGGCATGCTTGTTTCTCAACAATGCCTCAATATTTTATTTGGATCACTTACATTAGGCGGTGGGGCGGGTTCACTAATAACTGCTTCCCTGAGCGTTATGTCTTGGATGTTAACGACGTTGCTACTATTCTGAAACGTAGAAAAAACTAATATGTAGGTATATACGTTTAGACTAGTTTGAGCTGTACTGGAGTATAAATCTCATCAGTCAAATTTTATCTGTATAAAACTCAAACAAACTCTAATGGAACTCAAACATTTTATTGACACAAACAATCTTTTAGTTATATTGTTTTAAATATCAGTATTAGGACGCTGGATGTAAACCGCTTCCAATCGGTCTTTTTGAAAGTCCATGGGGGAGGCCTATGTGGACTTCTTATGGCTGCGATGATGATCATAAGGTTCATAGATAAAAACAGTAAGTATAATAATATACCTACGGTTAGGTTATTATATCCCCCATATTGAATTTCTGTAACGCCAATATAATCTGGGTGTCTTTAAATTGCGAGTGAACAGGTTCCTTCTAGGCAAGTGCTTTCTACCGTAGATCGCAATAGTTGCTTAACATCAGGCGAATTAGCGGTCAAGCGCAAGCATATTATGGAATTTAAAAAAACCTGTAGTATTTCCTCAATCCGTTGGCCAAGGTCGTCGCGCTCGTCTGGCGGCAACACGTCTGCGCAGGACACCGGCTGAAGCACGGCTGTAGAAGGTCTCTTGCGCCTGCGCTCCGGCACGCCCGCGCGCCCGGGCCCGGGCCCAGCGCGTGCACGGGGCCTGGCTTCGGCTTCATCACACTCTTCATCATCACCAACGTTACGCCTGAAAAAGGCAATCACATTATCTTCAAACAAAACTAAATAATAAATACCACATGTCATAGATGCAACAATGAGCGTTTTAAAAAGGGTCTACAAGCACCTTTCTGGGCTAGCAAAGCAACAGTTATGTCCCTGATTTTGCAGTTGTCCATTATGCAACGGTTATGGTTTACCATCAGGCGAGCCGTCTGCTTTTTTGGTGCATCTTTTTACTAAAAAAAATGCTCCAAATACAAAGGCCACAGCCGAAGGATACAAAATTGCAAAATTTATGACAAATCTAATTATACACATAAACTTTGTTTTTATCATCATCATCATCATTTGTTTTTATAACAATGTTTTTACAAGATTATATTTAATTTCATCAGTCTTGGTGTCTGTATGTAATTAAATTTTGCAACTAAAAATAAATAAAGTAAGTTAAATTTGACTAAACTGGGAAGTTTACGATTGAGCTGCATGTGTAAATCGGATACTAAATTGCAATATTATTTTGGATAATGAAATGCAATATGACATAGAGCTGATCTGATGGTGGAACTTGGGACTGGAACTTCCTGAGGGAAAGTGCAAAGATTGTCATTGGATGTGTATATAACATAAACAAGATGAAGACTCGTATTGTTTTTATTTAGTTTCTAGTGCTTACTATCTTCAACTCCATTATCACACACATCAGGTCAGGTGAAACCACTTACTAACACCTCTGCAACACCATCACTCACCATGGTTGGTGGTCATAAGGTCTATTCTTTGTAAAAAAGTCATCAAGTAAAAAAAAATATTATTGTGCAGTTTATTATATTTAATAAACTTTTGTTAGTTTATTATATTTAATCAACTATTGTTGATTCCTTATAGAATTTTGTTTTAAAAAAGGATTTAATCATTACATCTAAAAACTTACTTTTTCTTAGCATGTATTATTACATTTGCTTCAATCAAGCACAGGTCACCTGTACAAAAAAGGCATCTTTCAATACAATTTTACCAGACAAATTTACAAAAATGTGCAAGCACCTAAAAATACATAATACTTCTGGATGGATATTTTAATTCTATTCAGTAATGATTCCATTTGGAAACTATATGTCCATCTCTGTCATTGTGTATGGAAATAACAGAGATTTATTTATAGTTTCTGACCACATTCTGAATCAAAATGATTGTGAATAGAGGTAGTGGAAATTAGTACAAATCTAATAATACCATATTTCAAATTAGAACTAGTTAACATAACATTATTATCTACGAAATTTTAAATTGTGTTCTATATAGTAAATATCAGGCAAGTACTTACTTAAAAGTGACTGGGCCTTTCTGCGATACAGTCTCACAAGTCCCAGCATGAGTTGAGAACTCAAGCGCAGTGAATAGCGGTGTGTAGGCCTCCCAGACTCACTTATTATTAATTCTTTTAATTCATCACTGGAATATATAAAATACAGATTTCCACAATGCAGGCTTCTAAGAGTCGAGTGACTGTAGGCAAGATATTTTTTCATAATCATCTACACTAGTCTGATATGAGAAATAAATTATTTATCATTCTATAGGCACAATTTTACATACCTACCTAGTACTTGAATAGAAAGTTTTGGACAGTATAAGTCAGTGGCGGATTTACACTTTTGCCGCCAGTAGGCTATATTTTTTTTGCCGAAAATTATTATTAATCCCCTGAAATCTGCCGCCCCTAGGCCGCGGCCTATACGGCCTATTGACAAATCCAGGACTGGTATAAGTACTGCTACTTAAAGGTTATTTACAGATTTGATCACACTTTTTCTCCAATAATTATAAAATAGATCCTGAATGAAGTCATTTATTAGTAAATAAAGTAAATTAATTTGGCAAATGATGGCTAGATCAGCTGATGCTGTTGCGTCTTGAAGTAGCTAGTTATTTTTTAAGGTAAGCAAAACCTAACCCTATGGAGCGAGAAATAAATCTGGCGAGGGTGTGCCTCTTTCCGTCGAGCTACATGTTAAAGCACCTTTGCCTGTCGTACCTACTCGATGAAAGGAAAGTACTTCGAGAGGTTGTCGAAGAGACTAAAGCAGATGGGGTTTGATCAGAAAAACCACAGAATTTGAGGCCCTATTACCTATGAGAAATACAATAAAACTTAGGTCCGTACCATAATTTGCGAATATCTTGTGACCAAATTTGGCGATTTGAAACGGATGCAAATCGTAGAGGCCATGAACCCGCTATCCACAAGAAATAGAATCTTCCTCCTCGTTTCAATGAGTCTACTGGATAAAACATTTTAGTTAAAACAAGATAGAAATGCAAAGTTTTTGATTTACGCGATGTAAAACTAGACGAACGTGCGAGAAAAAGAAATCAAACGACGCTATCTTTCCCGCCAAAGTCGATGGAAAAAAAACTTGCAACTTGTCTATGATTTTCAGATTACTGCAGGCGGTCAACCTCGACGAACAATGTCAGCCAGTCAGCCTAGCGCTATTCCATAGAAAATTACATTTATACTTGTCTGTTTAATACAGCTTTGAGTTTTGGCGGGAACGTTTTAGTAACATGTTGTTGCTATGTTTTATTTTCCTAAACTTGTGTTATTTTGGATATTAATGCTATAAAAATGATGGTGTTTTATTCATTAGGTGTTCGATCAAGTGCGTGAGTGTGGACAAGTGAAATAAAGCATTGAAACGTGTGATTTTACGTTGTCGGCAAAACTCTATAGAAGCTTCTAGTAAAGTCACCATCACTTTACTGAGGCAAGACTTAAAGAACAATGGCGAAATTTTATGTCTAACTTTTTGAAGCGTCTTAAAATATCATATCTACAGAACTTAACTAAATAATTTTCTATGTTTTTTCAATATAACAGGTAAGCTAGTAAAAGCCACAATAAAAAGATCAATTTAAAAATCATTATATTGATTGAATGTTCTTTCGTCCATTGCATTTTTCCTCTACGGAGTAACTAACTTGGCACCGCATGTCAAGAACATTTGCCCAGCCAAGATATTCCATTGGATTCATCTCTCTGCTAATCCGCTTTTTTCTTTCTTTTAACTAAACATTTTCTTAAGATTAAATTCTTTCTTCTTTTGGGAATTGTGATGAGACATATTGGGTTTTTTATACATAACTACATGCCACTGGCAAATGCTCAATCGCACGGGTTCAATAAAAGAGACGAGGACGGCTTGGACGCCATACGTCACGTCAAATCGAACGTTTTTGTTGTTATTGTTATTCGGTGTTTTTGGTTATATTATTGTTTTATTTTCTTACGACCCGCATTGCCTTTGGAGTTACCAATATTAGTTTGTCTGTATGACTACTACGTGCCCAAGGATTTCAATTTTGTTTTACATCCGATGACTTTGTGCTGTTCTCATTTGGACTTCGATAAAATGTCTCTCGATCTGTTTTGTTTAATTTAGTCATGATGGGACAGGGAGACTTACGTGCAACATATGTGTCAATGCACTGTGCCGATACCGTGCTTTGGAACTTAACACAAAAGTTATAGCTAGCTGTAACTGGATGTAAGTACCTATCTACCTACCACTAATTTAGTAGCTTATCCTACCTGTATAAATTAAACAAAATCTTTAACTTCACTTGACAATGTTAATATTGAATGTATCTTGAAATATATAATGTCATTAACATTTAAAACAAAACATTTATTGCACACACAATCTATTGTGTGTGTAAATAATACTTATACCATTATACCATTAGCTATGAAGCCCTACCATATTATTATGTCTGTTCGGTTTTATCAGTGAAAGTTTTCTACTTTAAAAATATATATAATACATAATAAAGCATTAACTATCCTACGCATTTGTGAAATAAAAAAGGTTTTCAGTTTATTTTGACAAAAAGACTCATAAAAAAGTTCTCTAATCACAGATATTTTATATTATTATTTAATTAATCACTTCATTGTATTTTTGTTTTCAGATAACTGCATTTTATAGAGTATACCATGCTTTCTGGTTATGCACTCAAATAGAAGCGTGTAGAATGAACATTCTATCATAATTTGTGATGGAACATACACAAAAGTGCAAAATACGTTTAAAAAGGAGAGTTACTCTCTTCACAAATACAGGAACTTATTAAAACCATATCTCATTGTCGCATGTGATGGATATACATATTGTTGATTGGTGTATAAAGCAACTACATCAAATGATGAAATAATGACCAAATTATTCGCTAAGGTTCAGTTCTAAGATCATAATTTATAGAAGGTGACGGTTTTATATTAGGAGATACAAAGACAAAATTACTTTTTAAAAGGATTTTTAAAGAAAATATTACTTTTTACAAACCTTACATGCCAGAATCATTAATGGAAAGCAAACATTAGATCAAACAAATCGAAGTCGCTGCATAACAATTTGCAGATGAGTGGTATAGATTATAAATGGTCATTTTAAAGGTGATTTGCAATTATTCAGGCAGAAATATTTTCATAGGTCTCTACCACATGATGCAAAACTTTCAAATAGCTGCAGGTCTTAAAAAGGTTTGATCTTCGCTTTCATAACAATATACAATATGCTCCTGAAACAGAAATAAGTCAGAGAAATAATTGAGAAAACATTTTGGCATGTTTGATATGGCTATAAATATGAATAGACGCACATCCAACTTCCAAAGCATTGCTGCGGACAGAAATAACATCTTGTATTTCCCAACATTGGAATACGAAGATTTGTTTCTGTTCACCCTGGGATCGTATGATGATAAATAAATGTTTAAAAATATTTTTTTATTTATTTTCCTACCTTTTTATTTATTGACAATAATTAATAGTAGACATCTATTTCAGTACAAAGTGAAATAGCAGAGCAATTTACCCGCTTAGTAATTTGCATTACTGACCTGTCACTGTATGCCAACATTACGTCTTACCTTGCAACCCTCTAATACCCTTTCCCTCCTAACTAACCCTCTAAATACGGTCAAATGTGGCGTCAAAAAACCTTATGGTCTTTGATGCTCTGCCTAACCGGTAAGGAGAAATAGGCATGATTTTAAGTTTTTTTTTAACTTATTTTGTTCTTATTTACTTCCAGGCAGATGAAAACATTGTTTTGTGTAGTCGCTATGAGGTAACAACATACATTTCAATAATTAAAACGTTTATATTTTGTTTAACAAGTTGACATCAGCAACATAACCGATAAATCGAAGTTTTGGCGGGCTAGTCATGAAAACATGTTTTTTATTTTATTTTCTTAAACTTGTGTTATTTTAACTATTAATGCAATAAAAATGGTAGCGTTGTATTCATTAAGTGTGAGATCAAGTGCGTGAGTGTGGGCAAGTTAAATAAACCACCGAAACATGTCTTTTCATGTTGTCGGCAAAACTCCATTGAAGCTTCTAGTAAAGTCGCCATCACTTTACTGAAGTATGACTCGAATTTGAAAATGACTGTTTAAGCCTTAGATTGCGACTTGTTATTTTAGAACTTGTTTTATTCAAGTAACTTGAAGAAATCTTAATACTTGACACTGGCAAATGCTATAAGCAGGTCCAATTTCAATAATAATAAAAAAACAACAAACTCACAAAACTTTGAAGCCAAATTAGAATTTTTCCTGGCTTTCTTGAAAAGAAATTCGTATACTAGGAATCTCAGGAAATGATGTAGAATCAGTAGATATTTTTTTTATTTAAAGACGCTACGTTTTTTACTGACATAAAATCATGTATGGGAGTTCGCCATTGTTCTTTGAAAATGACTGTTTACGTGACTTAGATTGTGAATAGAAAACTATATAACTTGTATTATTCAAGAAACTTGAGAATATTTCAATACTTGACACTGGCAAATCGCGGGGTCCAATACAAAAAAGAAGAAGAAACGCAGCTTAAACAATTTTTTTAAATCTTTGGTGGCTGCTGTCTCTAAACTCCATTCTTCCAACAACAGACGAAAGACTCTCTTACTAGTCTGTAGACGGAAGGATCAGAGTAACAAGATAAAATTGATGATTTGGGTTTAGGGTTTTTGAAAAAAAGCGGGAAGGAAAAAGATTTACATTCCCGCCAAAAACTTCTAATAGTGTAACAAGTAGGTATTGAAAAACAAATCACCCGACTGCAGAAAAATAGTTCTTTCAGTCTAACCGACGATTTCATTACGCTTGATACGTCGTTGAGTGTACTTTTATTGTGAGAAAGTATGAGTAAAATCGCTATAAAAGATTATAAATGTTGTTTATTTCGAAAAAGCTCGTTGTAACAATACAATAAATAAAAATAGCCATAGATCTTACTAGGTGCATCATCAAAAATGGGGCAGCCGTATTCGAGATATCCAAAATCCTAGTACACACGTCTTTAAACCTAGAATTCAAATATCTCTAGTATGGCGTGAATGGGCCTCAAAGCGTGGTAGCAAGGCCCAACAGCGCGCAGCTATTTCTGTTACGCATCACATTTTTAAACATATAAAAATAGAAGGGATATTAAATAAGTGAGAGGAACATTTGTTTATTGAGATAGGACAAATATTAGACAAAAGGTTATAATGAGATATCATTTATACTGGCGACGGAGAAGAATAACATATATTTTTCTACTCCTCAGCCAATTAAAAAGATAACGAAGAAAAACTTAACTTTTTAAATATTTTTCCTAGGTATCTAAATAAAGAAATTCGTCTCACTTTTTTAACATTCCTACTTAATGATTTTATATGTTTTAAACGTTGTGATGCGCAAGAGTTATAGCAACTGTAAACAGACTGCAGCTAATAAAGACCCCAAACTCTACATTAGGGGCCAGTGTTCTCAAAGAATTAAAAAAAAAAAAAAAACAAGTAGGTTTTACATATGTAATTATTTAGTTTTATTATTTAGAATAATATTAAAAACTACATACACATACGATTATAACAATAGCAAATAATTTATAGGGGTCTTGCATAACAATGTAGCATATAATTATAATTTATACAGAACAGCCTATGTTGGGGCTGTTCTTTTTATGCAAACAAATAATACACACCAATCACTTCTCACTATTTAGAAATTAAGAACTCTAATTGGTCGTCAGTCTGCTATTGTTGTTTACACCATTGGACATATAAAGAAAAAAAGTAATTTTATAAGGCAATAATTGGTGTATTAAAGTAAGGACTATACTGTATATTAAGGTTTAGTCTGCATGCGATGTGCATGCAGAAGTCTAAAACCTAAAACAAAACTCAATCTCGTCTTGTTAAACAATCTTATTCCCATATTCCAAAATATAACTAAATAAATCCCTAAAAGGAACCATTTTCCTGAGAGAGAACTTTGACCGAGTGGAATCAAAGGAAAAGCTACATTAAAAACACGGGAAAAGTTTGTCACAGTGTTACCACAATAACATAAGAAAGGTCAGAGCAGATTTTTAAGTTCATTCAATTCATGAAACATTCTAGAAAATAAAAACACTGTTGAACATTTTGCTGGGTGTAGTCATAATATCTTCCAAATAGATTTATAATCTTAGACTGGATAAAAAGGTAAATGAATCATACCAAAATTCGAAAACGAAGCAAAAGTTTGCACATGATACAAAATGATTCTGCTTCATTTGGGAAAGTTTGTTTCTTTTAAAATTTTAGTGTGTTCCATCAGCCTTGCTTTCGAGTCTGAGCATAATACAATGTAAACTTTTAAAACTACTCAATAGTTTCAATAATTAAATTAAAATCCATTCTACTA
Organism: Lycia hirtaria; assembly: GCA_947563715.1. Classification (NCBI taxonomy): domain Eukaryota; kingdom Metazoa; phylum Arthropoda; class Insecta; order Lepidoptera; family Geometridae; genus Lycia; species Lycia hirtaria. Next base: position 41,244,084 of record OX387378.1, read on the forward strand.
CAACACCTAAAACTCGTATTTGAACTGTCTACCCTCCGCCTCAACCGCACTCTTCAATCTAACAAAACAATTTTTATTCATATGATCTTTGGTAACGCCAGATTTAAGAGCGTCATTTAGAGCATTTTCCGCCTCTTGAATTTGATTTTCTATAATATAGCAGTTGATTAACCTGGAATAAGCGTTACCTAAAGACCCCATAGAGATAACTTTATTTGTCTTCAAGCTGTCAATCAATTTCTGTATCAATTGCGGTTGTTTACGAACGTGACTCTCTTGTAATAGTCTCCGGAACATGACGATTTCGGCGTTGGTCAAGTGTTTCTTCCATAGAGAGTCTGCATCTTCCATTTTGCCCGATAAGACGTATTCCATCCAGAGTAAGTTTGCTGGTAGCAGTTGGCCTTTTGATGCCGCTATTTCGGTTACTTTTTGACCTGCAACAAATAAATTGATATTGTTACTGGGTAGTTGTATCACAGTGATGAAAAACCGATAACATGAAATGTAATCTATGCCCCTCTCCAGGTTTTAAATTAGCTGTGTACCAAATTTCATAATGACCGATTCAGTTAGGTTTCAGCTTAGATTAAAACGGAATTTAAAAAAAAAAAGGCCACAAAAGTGTAAAGATTCGCTAACATAATATGCTGAATTTCCATAGACAATAGATATATAGGCTAGATATAGATATATAGATAGGCTGAAGGGAGACTACTTGGCAAGTTGTTTGTTAAGTCTGCTTTCCGAAAAGGTTAATAACCTTTGAGCTACATCGGCTTGCATAATTTACACAATAATTATCACTATAGCTTGAAAAGGCCAAAATAACTTTCATTGAAAGTTTTAACTATGTTCTATTACTACGGCTAAAGGTTAAGAGTCCGCGCCACCACTGAAGTCCGATGGCGAAATTTGAGACTAAATTTGACTAGAACGCCAGCACACAGAATATCCTAGTACTATGTATGGCCGGAAGTGGTAGTTAAGTGCGGTCTCTAGTAATGGTTTCAATATTTTTTTATGTTAGATAGATCTATGATTGACCACCAACTCGCCTGATGTTAAGCGACAGTGTGTCCGAGGATGGAGCTCGTCGATCTAGAAGATATCTATTCACTTTAGCCTTGAATATTTCAAAGTGTAGCTCTGAGGAAACAAAGATGGCGGCAAACAATACCATCAAGAACGTGGACCGATATCGCAGTGTACGAATTTTTGTCATTACTTACATTTAGAAATGAGTTCCTGATCACCACTGCCTACAAGGTTAGCAAGCGCATTGCTCCTAGGGAACTTCCTCAAGGCCACCTCCAAATCTTCCGTAGTATTCGCGTTTTGCACCGACTCCAACAAGCTGTCAATATGCTGGGACCCCGCGCCGCGACTAAATATCGCTAACGTCAGTTTATCATCGTAAGTCACTTTGCGTTTCATCGACTCATTGATATATTTCCCAAGCTGTTGTATCTTTTCCACGTAACCTTCTAAAGCTAGATTCTTTAGCAGGAACTTAAGTACTGTCGGCTTCGGCATGATACCTTCTTGAATAGACTTAAGAGCAATATCCATGGCTTCAGATAGTTTCGCCTCTCTGATCAGATTTTCAATAGACGATGTCACTTCGGTTTTGGTGGGCTTCGGTAGATTTTTGGGTTTGATAATTTTTTCAACAATGCCTTCTTTCGCTTTAGCCGATTTCCTAGATATTTCTTCAGGCATGACGAAGGGTACCGGTCTATTTTTTGATTTTAGATGGTTGCCGAGGTAGACCAGGAATTGGTCGGTCGGTACTGTTCCTTCTTCTTGGAGTAACGTCCAGAGACCTAAAGCTTTGTCCGTTTCATCGGATTTGCAGTAAGTTTTGAGGAGGTGGTAGAATATGTTAGAACGATCGATGTGAGAGAGCTCCTTGGTAGCTTCGAGTAAACCTTCGAGGTATTCCGACTTTCCTTCCTGCAAGAAAAAGTGTACTCTTACATTTGAAAACCTCATTGCAGTATCATCAAAATCGAGTAAAGTGACGAATCTAGGATTTCCGTAAATAATAACTAGAAAAAATACATATTTAAACAACTGTTATAGAATAGAATATAATTTATTGTTCAATTGTGTACAGAGATCTTAGGAATATTAATATTTGGTAACAACAATCGACACAGACTTTAGTGGACTCAAGTTGCTTTAACGGATAATTATCTACTTTATATATATTAATTTTAAAGCGAAAATTGCAAGATTGTTGCTTGCAATTTTCGCTTTAAAATTAATATATTGGAAAGTTAAGGATCAATCCTAGGAGAAATAGGATTTGAAAACACGATATCAGTTATATGTTAAGTATTTGTGTGTAATCTTTAATAGTACATACATATATTATAGTATCATATGCATTTTATCGTTTAATTTGTACTGTGACCACAAACCTTATTCTAAATAATATTACTCCTATCTACGCAAAGGTTACCTGGAAGAAATCGCTCTTTGCGTAACGCCGCCTTTTTAATATCGTTTTAAGTTTATTGTTTATTTGTCTTTCTGTATGGATGTACCATAAAGTTATATTCTATTCTATCTTTAAAAAACCTAGATCAAAATTGGTATATCCGTGTGAAAGTTACGATCCCAGAGACACACAGATACAAACTTATAAAACTCCATTTTGGGTGGGTGGTTAAAAAAAAGTAAAAAAATCGACCCCGGGCGATTTATTTTTTTGAAATTCGTGCTGAATTAGTTTTTAAATCCATTGCACCCATGTTTTTTAATAAACCACAGTTCAGTATAATGAGTGGCAACACACTGCACTCGTCACGGTAACTTAACTACATTTGTATAATCCGAAATACATAATTATGGTGTGTACAATAAAGAGTTTATCTATCTATCTATCTATCTGATATATCAATTATTAGGTTAGGTACATGAAGTTTCTTTTTATTATACAAATAAAACTTTCTTATCACCATGATTCGGTTATCAGAGAAGTTGTCAAATGAGCTTTCGGTATTTTAATATGTGTCTTTTGAAATAAAAAATACCGAGCTTAAAAAACAGCGTTTTAAAAAGGGTGTCTACAAGCACCTCTACGGGCTAGCAAAGCAACAGTAAAGTCACTGATTTTGCAGTTGTCAATAGGCGACGGTTGTCGCTTACAATGGTAAGGCGAGCAGTCTGCTTTTTTATAAAAAAAAAAAAAACGTTTTAGGGGAAATGATATTCGTTTTTATTTATTTTTTATTTTATTTCTTATAGATCTACGATTGACCACCAACTCGCCTGATGTTAAGCGACGGTGTGGCCGAGGATGGAGCTCGTCGATCTAGAAAATATCTGTTCACTCTAGCCTTGAAAATTCCAAGATTGTAGGTCTCAGGAAACAGAGATGGCGGCAAAGAATTCCATTCTTGTGCAGTACGCAACAGGAACGGTATGTTACAATTCGGATTATACAAACAGTGCGCTGTCCTCACCTCGACGTATCTCTGGCAGGCGTCATCGAGCCTGCGGTGCCTAGTCTGCAGGCCCGGCGTCTCGAGGATGCGGCGCGCCTGACGCAGCCGGCCGCATTCTACGAACGCCAGCACCAAGTCGTGGAGGATGTTCACCTCGCCGTGGATCTGGGACACGATGCTAGATTGTTACACAAGTCGAAAGTAAATAGTAGAATGATAAACAAGTAGAAAGTAACTAGTAAATTGTTACACAAGTCGAAAGTAAATTGTTACACTAGTCGAAAGTAACAAATAGATTGTTACACAAGTCGAAAGTAACAAATAGATTGTAACACAAGTCGAAAGTAACTAGCCACTTGTATGAGAGCCATCTGTCCATCTTGTGGCTCGTCTTCCTACACTGCGCTTGCCGGTGCGTGGAAATCATTCAGATTAAATGTAGTAGAATAAAGGCTTTTATTATTTATTTATACCTGAGTGCTCAAATCAGCCAGCCACTGCAGTCTAGTGGCATCCTCCTTAATGATCAAAGCTTTCATCAGCTCTCCCTTCCACGGCGTGCTCCTGTATTTCTTGCAGCAGTTCTCGAACTCCTCCAGGGCTCCATCCAAATCTTCGTTTTTTAGGTGGGCCTTGATTGACGGCCCGAGGAGGACATTGGACGGTTCAATGTAGTTGTGGGATATTAGGGTGGTGGTCATTTCTTTTACCTGTAAAGGTATAGTATATATGTCTATGTGGGAGGTAAGTAACAGATTTTAATTAGAACTGTATATGACAAAAGCATTTAGCAAGTGATATTGACAATGAGGCTTATGCACTCAAGATATATTTGAATTTTAAGTATATAGGCGTGTGCACTAGAACTTTTATTATCCGTTATAGAGTATTATCCGTTAAGAAATCACGAAGTTATTGAAATTTTGTTTTTGCCTCGTTTAAAATGCGACCGCTTTGCGTCGAAACTTGACAGCACATTCACACCACAACAGTAGGTATGTGTGTGAGGACAGAATGCTTTCATAGTATGTAAACAAGAACGAACGAGAGGATGACTACGTCACTGTGTATGATTGTCTGCTTTGTCTGCCATCTTTTTCATCTCATTCACGCGCCGTTTTGTGTATGGTATTCTGAAATCGCTGTTTCTCCGTCTATCAATTTGCATGAATAAATAAAAAAATGACACAATTCACATTATATAACATTGATATTAAATTTCATTTTAACTATAGTTTATGGTCAGCTAGAATTCGTTGTCAGTTACAAAAGAAAAAAAAATACAATTGTATATTATTATTTGTTGTTGTAGAGAGGTCTCTGACCTTTATTAGTTAGCAATGAACCATTACTTACCAATCATATTTTAAAATGATAATTTTGTTTCCCACTATTTTACGAACTAAATAAAGATCAGTTTTAGTATTATATCAGAATAAAGTATCACAATACTCACTTTAGCTGGATCTTTCTGTTCGGCCAGTGTGTTCAATATCTGCCATGATTTCGAGTTCAACATGTAACCAGCTTCAGACTCATCTGCCAGCTTACTCTCTTTCAAAAAAGTTATAGCTTCGTCAAATCTATTCGCCTTTATCAAAGCATACGCCATTAACACCAATTTGTACTTATTCAGTGTGAAATCAGGATTCTTAGAGAGTATTTCAGCTTGACACTGTTGAGCTTTTTCAATATCGTCATTTTGGCAGTAAAACTCAAAAAGTTGCGCATACACAGCGGGACTTATTTCGAAATTAGAATCTTTCAATTCTTGAACGTAGCTGCCGACTTTGCTCACATTGTTTTCTTGGATATATGCCGATAGCAGTTGCTTTTGAAGGCGGTTCACATTTGTCCCTTCTTTGGATTTGAGTTGGGCGATCAGTTGCTCTAACTCTACCGCATTTCGCGGGGCGTCTCTACGTACAGTTTCAAGCGGTGTGATTTCCATATCACTCGAAGTCAACTGAGATAGTAGTTCAGATATGTTTGTCGTCAAATTTTCTCCCATGTACTGCTCTATCGCTTCGGCGCTTTCCACTGTTATTCTTAAGCCTTTATCTTTCAAGCCTTGAAGTAATCTTTCGACGAACTGAGGCTTGGCTAGTAATTTTGAGGCAGTCTTAACGAGTCGACTGATTTCAATGAGGTTATTATCGTCTTTCTGTCCATCTTCATTGGTATCTTCCTCGACTTGATTATTAGGCCTACTGCAAAGTACATGTATTATAGATACAAAAGACTCTACATCCTTCGTTTTTGCTAGAGCATTCAAGAGTGGTCGAGCTAACAATGAGTAATTGCCTCTTGTTCTGTATTGTAAAGCAGTTTGGGCAGCTTCTTTAATTTTACCTTGTTCAAGTTCTTCATGAAGTAAATTCTTAGCACTATAAGAAACAGGTATATCAGCAAGTTGCAGTTTAGCTATCACACTTGCTGAGTCTTTCTTTATGAGGTAAGGAATAACGTAATCCCTGAGAGCCTCCCCTGAAACGTTCACATTTTTCCGCTGCATTTCTTTAAGGATTTGCAGGAGTCCTTCTTCATCATTTTCCTTGACTTTTTGCGCTAGAAGAGGCCAGTAGAAATGGGAACGAACTTCGAAACCCTCTTTTTCGTATTCGACAAACAGTTTCTGAGCGACTTCTGAGCGACCTTGAATTAGGGCGTTTTCGGTGGCGATTAAAATGGCATTTGGAATTAGTCCTTCCGCTTTGAGTTCTAGACAAGTTTTGACTATTTCGTCGGCTGATGTACTGACGCGTAGGAGCTGTTTGACGAAGAATGCACCTTTGAAGGGTGTGTCTTCGACGTTGGCCGCCTTTGGCATGGTGGGCAACATTTTCTTGGCTGTTTCTAGTTGGCCTTTGTTAAGTAGCCTCAAAATAAGATTGCAGACTTCTTGGTTGTAACCGACGCTTTTCTGCAGGTGGGGGAACAGTTGCTCGACTTTGTCGCCGTGACCGCCGACGGCTAAGTGTTCAATCATTTCTAGTACATCCTGAAAACAGAAAGTATCTTGTATACTGTCTTGTGTTCTGACAAATTGAACAAGAGTGATATGCAAAAATTAGCTTTAATCAACTTCTTGCAATTATAAAAACATTGACAATATATGATGTCCACTGTAAGCAGACCACTTGCGACCAATCTTTTTGGAAATCCATGGGGGAGGCCTATATCTAGCAGTAGATTTCATCTGCCAGAGATGATGATGATAAATAGCTAAGTGCGTATGGTTCCATAATTACATATCAAAATTTATGAGACCTTAAAACATGGTCTCTTATTTGATACTATGAACATATGAGGTAACTTATGTTAATTTAAATGAAATATTCATTTTTGACTTGTGTAATTATTTTAAGTTGATTGACTATAACTCGATAACTTGTAAAGCCTACTTAGCCGTGATGGTTTTCCTTTTAATTTCATCATATGTTCGGGGGGGGGCTTCATCATATGCTTAATATTTCAGTTTCTCAGTTTTCATAAAAAAAAGTTACAGTCGAATATGTCGCAAAAAACGCATATGCAATGGGGTAGGTACTTCCCGTTGACCTATAACTGTGTTGGTAAATTTGGCAAGAAGCATTGTCATAAGGACACATAAAGGAAAAAATCCGAAAACTGTACATTTTTAATTTAATCACAAAAAATATTTTAAAGGGGTAAATATTTAAATAAGGGTTTTTAGGCATAAAAACCCATTTTTTTTTTTGGATAAAAACTTTTTTTTTAAACCTTTTTTTTATTATTTTAAGGAGGGTCCAAATTTTAAAGCACTTTAACCATACCACGTGGAATATAATATGGAATAACTTCATTAGCACAAGCTAACACAAGATTTTAAATATTTTTACAATGTATATTTTTTTGTTTATGAAGGAAAATATATAAAAAAAATATAATTTCCCCCTTTTATATACTAGTTTGTTTGGTTTTTTACTAAACAGTAACTAAATTAAACAAAAATAGATATTCACCTAAAAGAAATTAAATAAAATCTCAGTAAACTCCAGTAGTTACTATACATATTATTAACAAAAATAAATGAAAATTTTTGTTCACAACTAAAATAAAAGTTCTTTTGTTAAAAAAATAATTAAAAATGCTTAATTAAGTTAAAAATTAGTTTTAAAGCTTTCCTTAATGAATTCAAGATTCGAGATTTGCTCTTTCTCTAAAATCGTTTATCTAAAATAAGCAAACAATTACCAGCAAGTTAAGTTCAGCAAAATTATTTCACAATAAACTATCATTCAATTTACATTAATTTTATATGCACAAAGAAGCTTTATACTATTCCATTTTTGATTAGAACAGAAAATAGAGCTGCAATTGGCAGTATCCAAACAAAATCCCACTTTAAATCAGTTGTGAGCTAAAGATATTATGGTTTTGACCAGTCACATGTGACTGGTGGGACATATTTCAAAACTGTCTCAAAACAATAATATGATCATTTAATCTATAAAAACATGTTAAAATAACACACAACATGTTTATTGTTACTTCTGGATAAAAATACATTAATAAAATCATATTTCAGGTTAGGAAAATAACTTTTTCCTCTTTTTGAGTGACTGGTGGGACATGCGACATGCATCTGTTCAAAGATTTACATAAGAACCAACTTAATTTTTGCACCAACTTAGTCTTTTGTACGCTTTTTGTGAAATATACGCACCAACTTTCTATAATTGTCAAAATAGCCAAGAATAGTGTTACCAACCTACCCTAAATTTGTCCACTGAATAATTTTGTATAAAGTAGAAGTTTTCTTAGGCAGAAACCTTAATAGTCCTTTTTACTTTTTTCAATATTTTTTAGAGATTCATAAAATGCAGACATTTAACTATATGTTCTTACTGAATTAGGAATAATTACTGTGATTTTAAAATTTACTTCGTTTTTCCTATTTTACGTGGAATGCCCCATTTATAGTTTTTTGTTGAACAATGCTGTGGATAGACAGATGGACATGGCAAACTATAAGGGTTCCTTGTTTACTACGGAACCCTAAAAAGAGACTTCAGTTCAGCAGAGAATAGAATAGAATAGAATAACTTTATTGTACATCCATACAGAGTAATTTAAATATAGATAATAATCGGAGTTGAAAATACAACGGCGACCTTATCGCATAGAGCGATTTCTTCCAGGCAGCCTTAGGGTGTATAGGAAACAGGCAATTTGAGAAGGAGGTAATAACAAATCAATAGATGGCCAAATTTTTTTTCCACACACATAGATAAAACTTACTTTATCAGTGACTAGAGCATCTTTTTCTGTAGCCAGCTTAATAATCCCATTGACACCATCTATATCACCTTTCTTAGCGAATCCACATGCCAATAATGTGTAAGTACGGTTGGTAGGCTGTAACCCGGCTCTAGCCATAGTTTCCAAAACTGCTTTGGCACCATCAGTATCACCATGGAAAGCGTGACCCATAACTAGGGCATTCAGAACTGGCTCTGATACAGGGAAGTTAAGTTCTCGCATCTTTTCCAGAACCTTTGTAGCGCCTTCTACGTCGCCTTCTTGGCAGTAACGCCACATAAGTCTTTGGTATGTTACCCTGGAAATTTTGTGAGATAAATTTTACTGTAATGTGAGATTGCAATAGATTTTTTTAGATCAAATTATGATAAGTAGTTTAAAAGTCATATGAGAACAGAAATATAGATAGACTAAAGTTATAAGTTTTTGGTTAAGCCTTAGTTAATTAAAAATACTCACCTGTTAGGCTGCAGCCCTTTCTTTTCCAGCTCTTCAAGGAACTGTGCTGGTGAGAAGGGATGCTCATTCTCTAAATATACTCTTAGTAGTGCATTGTAGTGAGAGATGTCCATAGGGATTCCTCTTTCAGTTAACACACTCCATATCTTCTGAACCAGAAGAGTTCTCTGCTCAGGTAATTCCTCAGGAACCAGCTCCCCTAAAGATTTGCATCAAATCAAAATAAAAACAAATATATTTATTTCTCAAAATAACATTACATTGAGTATATGCGAATTACACTGTGGGTCCACAACACTACGTCAGTGTTGTGGGAGCCTCATATTGAAAAAGCCTCAGTCAAAACTTAACATTGATAACTAGACTTTGACATTCAATAATAAGATATATACTATCAATGTCAACATATATGTATTACCACACACATTAATAGTATTATATACAGAATCGGCACGCTAATCTCGGGTTCCTCACCTACTCCCCGTGCACACCCTCTCATTTCAAAGATTGCATTGTGCATTTATTTGTCAGCCAAGACAAGCTTAGCGGGCTTTAAGCACTCGAATCCCATGATTATGTTTGTGCATTTATTTCAATACTAGTTTATGATTTTGGTTCCAAAGTTTGTTAGTCAATATTAATAGAATAAAATTCAAATATTATAGCCACAATCAAATTAAACTTACCACAACATCTGATAACAAGGAGTGATTGAGAGCTTGTGATATCATTTCTAGATCGGATCTCGTCGAATACTTCGTCAATGTCCTTCTTCGTGATACGGCCATATCTACGCACTTCTGAGTCGAGCTTTTGTAGTAAGGGCTCGAGACTTTCAGCTTTCTTAGTGGCATAGTCGCGCATTAACACACTAGTATAAATAGAGAATAGAACATGAATCTAAATGATCTTTGAGTTTATGAGACGAAAAATATTCATTTATTGCTAAGATAGAAGAATAAGAAAATTGAGTGTAAGCTGATATAAACAAACCAAATCAGTGAAGTAGAACATTACATAAAAGGCTACTTGTATGTAAGACAAAGCATAAAATAATGTTAGTTATAGTATATCAGATAATAATAAAGTAATTCTTACTTATTAGCAGCACATAAAGCCTTTGAACTTGTGATTAAATTTGTTTCTGCAGTCTTAGCAGAATTGAGTAATATTGTCCTTGCGGCGCCGGTAAAGTACCGCACAAATTTCGTGGATCGTAACAAAGACGACATTGTGAAATAATATTGTTATAACATGAAGGTTTGCACTAATTCTCAGGCTAGATTATGAAGAATCACAGAATGCCTGTTCCTAAGAGAAGCAAAGAATTTTGAGGTTATTTGTTATGTCATTCACAATTTCACATTCACATCACAGATAAGAAATAAAGTTTTGCCATAGACAATTTGTGCAGCGCATTATGACTTTTTTTTTTTTTTTTTTTTTTTTTCTTGATGTTGGCATCATGCTTCCACAAAAATTATGACTGATGGTGATGGTGACTGCAGCATTATTAGCCGTCTGAACTGGAACTCTGACCTCGACTGTCTTTTGTTAGGATTGGACAGGTTTATCCCATATAAAAGACAGATTATTGACACATCACATGTGATGTATCTTGATTTATGCTGCGGTTGATACCGTTATTGACTAGCTTATTTACAGATACGGTGCAGCAGTTCTGCCCCCGTATTCTGAACCCATTCGGTTTCGGAATTGATTCGATTTGTATATCTCCGTCTCTGTCATTCTCTATGGAAATGACAGAGACGGAGATATACAAATCGAATCGATTCCGAAACCGAATGGGTTCAGAATACGGGGGCTGAGATGCACTCTGCAACAAAATTTTCTCAACTCTTTTTGTTGAGCGAAATACGAGTTATATTTTTTTGTAATCTGCTGACGTAGGTATTTTGAAAATAAAAAGAGTAGATAAATTATGTGATGGCGCGTATCTTAGGCCTGGAGATGTCACTATTTTTAGTTCCATGGATGATAAATATCTGCGGTCAACGTACTTCAAAATTATAGGCATGAAAATAGTTTCATAGCCACCAGTTGATGGATTTAGAGATCATGGTCATAAATATATTTTTATAACAAGAAAAAAGTAAGCATCATCTGACTAATATCATGCATGTCAATGTCATTTTTTTTTGACATGACACGGCTGCTCTGCTTCCTTTCCTCCGCTCTCCTCTCCTTCTGACCCCGTCCCTGAGTGGCCCTTGCATTGCAACTCAAGCGAGCGATTTAAATTTGTTCGATAAAATTAAATTTAGTGTCGTGTGTTCGTGAGCAGAGTTGCGGGCTATTTGTCAGCATTTCATTTGTACGGCTAATACCGGTACCGGCGAATCAACTTGTCTTTTATCCAGGTGGCTCAGCTTGCCAATCCGTACAACCATCAATTCCACGTTTTCGTGAATCTTGTCGAAATAAAAGCAAGAATGGTAAGTTTTCTCATATGACTATTTTTCCAGTGACATTGTGTTGACCTTCCGTATCATACAAGAAACCTACTTTTACCATAATTATATTCCAAGATATTTTCAAAGCAAGAAAATTAAATGTAAAATATCTTTAGTTTTGTTAAATGATTTTTTTTATAGAGGGGTGTTAATCATAAAAAGAAATGATAATCTACAGACAAATGGGTTTGATAAACTTATCTCTAACCACTAACTAATCTGATTGGAAGCACTTGAATATATGGCTATATTAACTTAATTACTGATTGTCGCTCAAATGGCTTGGTGCTGTTCCTCCTCTAAAACTGCTGAAACTGGGGAAACTTCTGCAGTGGTCATTAAACCTGTTGAAATGGTAGTTCCAGTTTAATGTTTATATTTCCAACTTTATAATATTTATCCAAGTACCCTGTTAGCTTATCTTTAGAATTTTATGACTTGTTATTACACACAATGAAAATAACATGACACATTTACTCTAGACTTACACTGTCATACAATATTTACTATATCAAACATATGTTTTTCAGGCTGCCCCAATCAAAGTTGTTGTGACCGGTGCCGCTGGCCAAATTGCCTATTCTCTTCTGTATCAAGTTGCATCAGGTGCAGTATTCGGCCCTAATCAACCCGTGTTCTTGCACCTTCTTGATATCGCCCCCATGATGGGCGTCCTAGAAGGTGTGGTGATGGAGCTGGCTGACTGCGCCTTGCCTCTGCTCGCCGGAGTCCTTCCTACAGCTAACCCTGAGGAGGCCTTCAAAGATGTCGCCGCCGCTTTTTTAGTAGGCGCCATGCCCAGGAAGGAGGGTATGGAAAGGAAAGATCTCCTTGCCGCTAATGTGCGCATATTTAAAGAACAAGGACAGGCCATGGACAAAGTCGCGCGCAAGGATGTCAAAGTCCTCGTCGTCGGCAATCCGGCTAACACGAACGCCCTTATCTGCTCTAAATATGCCCCATCTATCCCTAAAGAAAATTTCACTGCTATGACCCGTCTTGACCAAAACCGTGCTCAATCTCAGCTGGCTGCCAAGCTCGGTGTTCCTGTCAAGGATGTAAAGAATGTCATCATTTGGGGTAACCACTCGTCTACTCAGTTCCCTGATCCTTCTAATGCAGTTGTTACCATTGGAGGAGTTGAGAAATCTGTCCCAACAGCTATTAATGATGAAGAATACTTGAAAGGAGCTTTTGTTAGCACTGTGCAGAAGCGTGGAGCTGCCGTGATTGCTGCTAGGAAGATGTCATCTGCTTTGTCTGCTGCTAAAGCAGCCTCAGACCATATGAGAGATTGGTTCCAGGGCACCACTGACCGCTATGTCAGTATGGGAGTTGTTTCCGATGGCTCATACGGCACTCCTGCTGACATTGTATTCTCATTCCCAGTCACCATCAGTAATGGAAAATGGCAGATCGTTCAAGGTTTGACCATCTCAGATTTTGCTCGTCAAATGCTTGACAACACTGGCAAAGAGCTTGTTGAAGAAAAGTCAGAAGCCTTGGCTGTCTGTAAAGATTAGAGAATTTAGTTATAAGTGTAATGTAAGTATGTAGGTCACATTGTTATCATTTTGTATGGCAATAATACTATTGAAATACTATGGATTTTGTTATCTTGGTTATGTAACTCTGGATCGGTGGACGTGACCTTTATTATGAATAAATGTAATAAATATGTTCTATTAGCATACATGTTCTTGTTATTAAAGCTATTAGCTTATTATTTGATATTATTGTTGTATAATGGAATATTCCTATATCAGTTGTATTTATTATTCTAAGTTCTATAATGAAATTTTTTTTAACATTATAGTTTCTCATGATTTTCATTATCAGTTTGGTTTTATTTTTATCATAAATGTGATAATGTTGCTTAGATTTACGTAATGAATTATCAGATAGATAAGAGGTGTGTAGATTTTCATAGCGTACTCTGCATCAAGTAGCTAACTAGTTACATGTATTACAAGGCTTTTTTAACTGACTTCAAAAGGCCGAGGTTCTTTTTTTTTTTTTTTTTTTTATATTTGTTACTGCATATTAACTCTGTCATTTATAAACAGTTTTGAAAATATACTTTCAGATTGTTCCTATAGAAATTCCATCAAAATCGGTTTAGTAGTATGGTATTTAAAACAAAGTAACTGGAAAAATATGTCATCAAAGTAAACAAAATTACATATATTGAAGTTGGTTGTTAAAACTATATTAGTTATTTAGAGATATACAGTTTATAACAAATTCAAATCAAATAATATATGCGCTATATTTTTCGAGATAATAATAATATACATCTCGCAAAAATAAAAAAGCGTTTTTTCGTGACCTCACAACGAACTTTTTTGTAATAAACAAGTGATTGTACTAGAATTATCACCATAGATACCCACATACATACATACAAACATAAGTACATACACTTGAAAAACATAACCCTCCTTACGCAGTCGGGTAAAAAGTATTTACATTCTTAACAGTTATTTTCGAAATAAAATATTTTTTACGTTAATTAAAATGAGATATTAATTCACTTTAACGTTATTGTTGATAAATTATTCAGATAAACGGGTCCAGATAAACGTCTCGACGTCAATTTCACATGACCCTCTGTGAATGGTAAACTTTACTAAGATAATGGAATGTTAGGTCATAATATAATCAGTTATTACTTTTGTAGGTATGAAAAGCGTATACCGTCTGTCTCTGGTATAATTATTATAATCGTTTTTTATCTTGGGTATGTCTACTTCTTAGATTTACCTAAGAGCTATAATATAAGATGGTAATATGGTATTAAACATCATGACGACGCGTGGATGGAGGTGCTGGCTCAAAAGCGTACGTGCAGACAACAAATCTACCAACATAACTGACCTTGTGGCTCAGTTGGTAGTGTGTCTACGTCTACCTGCTGAACTGAAAGGTCGTGGGTTCGATCCCCACCCAGGGCAAACATTTGTGTGATGAGCATGGATCTTTGTTCTGTGTCTGGGTGTTTCTATGTATCATATGTATATATTTACAAAATATATATATATATGTATTCTATCAGCCATCCAGTTCCATAGTACAAGCTTTGCTTAGTTTGGGTTAGATGGAGTTGTGTGAAATGTCAACAAATATTTATTTATTTTATTCATTTATTTTATAGCACCTCCGACAAACGTACGTACCTGCCAGCGGTGCGGCCAGAGCTGCGGCTTCCGTATTGGCCTATTTAGCTACCAACGCAAGTGCTCCAATCCGTGAACCTGTTTAAATCATCTCAAGATGAAATAAGGCCTATGATGATAATATAAGCTATTTTATTGTTTCGAATTCTCGGGAAAGAAAAAAAATTGCCGTCGCGGGATGCAGCAGACGGAATGTTGTTTCATCTGCTAGGTGTCCGAACTATTTTGTATCGAAAATGTGCATGAAATAATGGTTCGTTAAAGTTTTCGTATATCTCATTATTATGTTGGTAGAGCACTGCCTTTATTTTTATCGACTTCAATTAGGGGAAGGTTAACAATTCAGCTGTATTTTTTTAATGTTTGTTACCTCATAATTCCGTAATTTAATAATGCGAAAAGTAAAGAATGCTAATTTATAATTTTTTACAGCGATTTTACGCATAATTTCTCACAAAAAAACATACACTCAACAGCATATAAAGCGTAATGAAATCGTAAGTTGGACTGCAAAAACTGCTTTTCTGCAGTCGGGTATTTTGATAGATACTTGTTGTTTGAAAGGATATACTTTCAGATTAGTCCCATAGAAATTTCATCAAAATCAGTTCAGTGGTTTGGTTTTTAAAACAAAATTGCACATTTAGAAGTTTGTTTTATAGTTTTTAAACTACATATCAATAAAAATAAGGGTTTTCATTGGTTTTTGTCAGCCCACCATTGTTGCTTAGTAATATACCTACCTAACTTTTAAGGAAACAAACTTTTCCTAAAATTCACTAACATACAAATACAAAATAGATTTAGTTATGCAATTTTTTTTGGCGAATAACCTTTGATATTGTAACGCCTGATAATAAATAAACATCTGGCGTTAATGACACATAAAATAAATAATACGTAAGTAAGCCGTTCTCATTATTCTCACTATGATTGGTAATGGTACTTATTATGAGAGAAATTACACAGAATATACAAAACCTCTACTGTAAAGTAAGTTTAAAACAGACAGCTAATTAAACTAAGTACTGCCGAAGCAGGCATCATACGTTGTTTGCGGTTCTTACTAGTTCGCGGATCAAGATCTCGAGGTCTCGTTCAAGATCGCCTATCCACGTACCCTCTGCGCTCAATTCTCTTCTTCATAGGAACCCTAAATTTGATGTGTTCAGTGATGAATGGAAGTTGTGTCTGTTTGAGTGTATGATGTTTTATGAGAGGATTGTGTGAATGCCAAAATTTGTTATTAACTCTGACATAAAAATTTTGACAAATTGAGATATTTCATGACGTTAATTCTTTAAAATTAACTTGTTTATATTTTACTTAAGTTAAGACTATTATTATTATCCACATATTTATTTATTAATCTTAAGCCTAAGTTTTTACAATATTTATATAAAAAACAATAAAAACATTATAAAAACTTAAACCTAGAATGCCGCCAACAGCGGGGCAGGGCCTAAGCTGCTGGCGGTAGGGGCTACAGACTCAGAAACCTCCTGACAATTCGTGCCGTGTCTAGGACGACCGCCTTCTGAATCCGACCTTTGATCCAACCATCAAGCGAGAGCCTCTTTTATTATTATCATTGTTATTTAAAATTACTTTACTGATTTGAATTAGTGTAGGTAATTGGTTATAACCGTAGTAATGAAATATATGTATAAATAAATAACTTTTCTGCTATTTAAATATATGGAAGGCTGATTGGCTTTGGTACCAACATCTATATCATTAACTTACCTATAATAATATTACTTACCTGACATAAACAGGTGGGGAGGTTACGAAAATGTAAAAATAACCTTAGGCTTCTAAAAAAAAAAAAAATTTTTTGTTTAAAGCCTTCAGCTCACGGGACTACTTGAATGCAACTCCAGTTTGGCACGCATATGCGACTGCAATGTATTTAATATATTTTATCATATTGATCCGTCCGTCGCACCGTGTACGAACAACGAAATTGTATAATGATGCCGGTGACATAAGAGCGATGCGTAGGATACTCGACGAGTCTCCTTCCGTGTGCAGAACGCCTAATATGTTTACGCCTAGGACGTTTTATACTACAGTAAACAAGCGCGAGTACGTACTCGCGCTTGTTCGCGTAACCTACCCTATTTACAATCACGCCCGCCGCCGCGGTCGACCCGTGCCCGCGTAGCGCTGAGCATACGCTAGCGTAGGGTTGACTCGCGTAGCGCGGAGAATACGTGCGCGTAGCTGGTCAGCGCTGACACGTACGACAAAGCTTGATTTCCTACAACGCTGACGTCTGTCGAGCCCTAGGAAGAAATTTGTCTATTCTATGGTCGAGTGTACCAGTTCCATGGTTCACCATGGTTCAGCAGCAGCCTAGCTGTCCGCGGTGGCAATGCACTGGGAAATTGAAGTCACCGGCTTCTGACACATAGGTACAACTGGTACGCTCGATCGACGTCCGCGAGCGACTTACGTCACGAAAATCAAGCCTAAAACGGCGAGGAACAGTGGCAGGGGCTGTATATAAATCGGGGGCTAAGACTGATGAATATTCAACGATAGCGCTGACTAATCGGTACAAACGGTTCCTCAGGTAGGTAGGTACCTATATTCCATTGAATATACACAATCACCATGGAACCATTTTATAGTAACTTTTAATCAACTTCTAAAAAGGAGGAGGTTCTTAATTCGACTGTATGTTTTTTTGTATGTTTGTTGCGCGATTACTTCGCTAATTATGAGTTGATTTTGATGATTCTTTTTTTTTTGTTTGGCGGGTTTACGCTTGAGAGAGAGATAGATAGATAAACTCTTTATTGTTCACAAATGGAACAAATACAAATAATACAGAACTACTCACAAAACTAGTGTGACAACAGGTGGCCTTATCGCTAAAAGCGAACTCTTCCAGGTATCCATAGTATAGAGATCAATAGATAAAATAAATGGTGTTCCTTATAAACTTTATCATAATTTAGTCCTTTGATTTTTGTAACAAAATAATTAGAAAAATATGTCATCCAAGTAAACGCAATTTCGTACATATTTTGAAGATGGTTGTTTCAGTTTTTTACTACAAATACACAAAGTAGTGTTGCGCTGATAAAATGTGATCAGCCCCGTCGGTGAAGGTCAGCGTGAGTATAATATCAGCTCTGTAACGTGTATAAACCTGTAATCAGATTAATCGAACTATCAATATATTTGATCCCTATTTTTCCTTAATTTTATTTATTAAGCAAATCAATAAAATGATTTCTAGAATAAACAAATTCATCGATCATTTTAAGATAAAACATAGAATTAGGTATGTTATTCGACCGGAAAATATTGACAGTATTTGATTTAAAAGTAGAAGTGTAGCTAATTAGGTATATATCAGTCAATCACTATTTAGAATTAATTACGATAAGATAATTAAAATCAATATCTGTGAGTAGGACCTTTAATGAGAATGCTATATATTTAGTTCCATCATTGTCCTTAACACGTAGGTAAAAGAAGTCAGTAAAATAAAGATTTTTATTTTTGTTTAATGAATATACCTAAATTTTTTAATTTATTTTTTACTCTGCCCATTGTTGTTAACTAATAATATGATTCAATTAAATATTTTTTTATTAGTAAGCTTAGTTATACTAGTGCAAGGAGTTCATTTAGATTTCATTATCCGGCATCCAGCCATAGATGGTTATCTGCACGAAAATGTCCTGGATGTGGAACAGTGTCATGAACAAATCGGATTTATTAGACAAAACACGGCTCTACAAATACAATGTAAGTTTTATTATGGAAACATGGTTTTCACACATTTTTAAATAAAACTGTAGGTCAATCACGTCTGTTTTGAGTTGAAATATCCGACTATAGTTTCAACTGCATTCAACAATCAACACTACACTACAGTTTCGACTCAAAACAGACGCGAGTGACCCGTAGTTTTTATAAGTTTGAATATAATAATGTAGGTATGTATGTACATTGGTGTTATTTTTAAATATATATACTGTAATGAAATGAATGCAATTTTTTTTTATAGCGTAATGTTTAATTGACAAAAGATATCTGTAAGCAATACTTAATTGAAATGATTATTAATTAATTTTCAAAACTGCAAAAATCATTAATAATAATTTTATGATATTTCTTTCACATTTTATATTCATACCAACTTGAAAATGAAGGAGGCTAACGATTTGGTTGCATTTTCGTATAATTCCGTCGCATATAAACCAATTTCAAAAATGATTTTTACTTGAAAGCATATTACTTTCAGATTGACTCCATAGAAATTTCATCAAAATCGTTTCAGTAGTTTGGTTTTTAACACTCTTTTATTAGCTTCATACATATGTTAGTATGTAACGGAAACATTGAACATGATTTTGACCCACTTCTGACGGTCAGATTTCATTCAAATTTTGTAGACTTATCGAGGACAATATAAGAGGATGACAATACAATAATTTGATAAGATTGAGCGTGTTTTTTTAGTTTCTTAAACTATTATTAAAACAATGTTGCGCATTTTTAAGTTGTCGGTTTAAGTTTTTGAAACTGTAATAAAATTATTATTATTTGATGGACCACACGCTAAATACCTAAATGAACTTGAAATTTGAATTTGATTTTCAATTGATGGCTTACTCTTGATTGCAACATATTTCAATAAAGACTAATTTACATAAAAATATAGTGTATATATTACCTATAGCCAATAGGTACGTAGGATAGGTAGGGGAATGATAAGCCAAGTAAAGTAAAAAAAAAAAACGAATGGTTTTTTTTGAGGAGCACTGGACCGTTCGTGTTTTCGTGAAATGACTTAGCTGAAACATATAGGTATTTATGTATTTTTAATATCAACCCAAAAAACAGGAGTGTTATAAGTTTGACGTGTAGATATATCAGTAGGTATATCTCTGTGTGTCTGTCTGTTGCATCATAGCTCTCAAACGGTTGAACCGCTTTTGGCTTTTGATTTAGTAAAAACTAAATTATAAAAAAAAAACAGAGTGCTGTTATGTTTCATCAAAATAAGTTCAGCCGTTTTTAAGTTTTTCAAACTTGTTGTGTGCTAATTATGGTGATTACGTTTTGTTTCAGTTTTCGACTCAGGCATACGTACTCCAAGAGGCGTGGCACAAGGCAACTTTGCGGACTTGGGAAACTATCACCAATGTCTGGCCATATCCCACACAGCAGACGACATGTCTATTCAAGGGAAATACTGCACTATTCAGGTTCCATTGAGCCAAAATTTGAGTTTTCCATGGAACACACATTGGCCAGGATTTGATCCAACGTTTTTGGACGTAGATGAAGAAGTAATAGCCAAGGTGGAGAAGTATAAAATACAGAGGGCAAGAATGCTGGCAGCCATTGGTGTTTGGGATGAAAATCTGTTGAGGTAAATATTTTTTTGGATTGTTTACTGTTCCATTGTGAGTTGTGTATGACAATAGTGTCTTTTTACCGACTTCAAAAAGATGGAGGTTATTAATTGGACTATAATTTTTTTACGGTTTTTTTTGTAACCGGTAGGTACTTGGCTGATTATAAATGCTAGTTTTTCTTTCGCAAAAAAGGAAAATCTATAATTGTGGACGGTTTCTGTAACTTTGAACTATTGGAACTTTGTAAAGTACGAACATCGATTTAAACACAAGAAGTTCAGTCTGAGCTCTGAAGACAGATATAAAAAATATGTTCCTTGTACCTCCATTCAATTCAATTCTTACTCGACCAAACAAAAAAGAATCATCAAAATTGAGTCACCATTGGCGAATGGCGAAGTACCGATGAACAAACAATATTTAAAAAAACATACAGTTTATTTGAGAACCTCCTCCTTTTTGGAAGTCGATTAAAACACGTTTTTATTTTGTGACAGAGTTCTCTTCCAACAAATAATATATTACAATAATTATTTAAAATAAATTAAACAGCGACAAAACAGCACATTTATCATTAATTATAATATACAGTGTAACACCACACGAAAATCGCTATTACATTAGGTTTGTCTATCTATCTATAATCCGAATTATATAATATCGAATATCATTTTTCCGAAAACGAAATATTTGTTTAATGACTACATCAAAATCTCGAAAGCTCATTTGACAACTCGTCTGATAACCGAATCTACGTAATACGAAAGTTTATGTGTATAATAAACATAAATCTATTGATATATCTGATAATCAAACCTTTGAAAATAATTAATAATGATAAATTAATAAACCTCTATAAAAATATAGAAATAAATTAATAAAACTTTGAAATTTTTAGGTTTAACTATTGACCAAAGGTTAGATTGGAAAGCACACGTCACAGAACTTAGTAAAAAAATAAGCAGCTCTTCTTATGCTCTTTATAAATTGGCACCTAATACTAGTACCGAAGCTCTTTTAACGGCATATCATGACCTTGTTGCATCGGTTTTGAGATATGGAATAGTTTTTTGGGGAAATTCAACAGACAAAACCCAAGCCTTTAAGCATCAGAAGCGCTGCATAAGATCCATGTTTAAACTCAAGCCAACAGATAGCTGTAAACCCTATTTTCAGAAACAAAATCCTGACACTACCATCAATGTATATATATGAATTGGCAGTATTTGTAAGGGCTAATCCAAAAACATTTCCGGCACTATCAAAAAAAAGCCGTTCGTAACCGCCGTGACAATAAATTATTAACTCGATACAGTAAGACAAAACTTTTTAGAAATAGTGTTTTTGGAATGGGTCCATTGATATACAATAAGATACCACAAAGTTTAGGAGACCTTAATACGAGCCTTTTTAAAAATAAACTCAAAGCTTTATTGACTGCTAAATGCTACTATAAAATAGATGACTTCCTACAGTATAAATTTGATTTCAATAAGAATTAATATTAACTACTGACATTAGAATCTATAAAATTAAATATGTATATTGTAACTAATTAAATTGATATTGTAACTAAAATGACTTAAGCATGTAAGTGTAAGCTACTTGACTCTCATATTTGTACACCCTATGTGGTAAAAACATGTTTGACCGATATTAACGCTTTGACATCTGCACCTGTACACATGTTTTGACAAATAAATATATCTTTATCTCTTTATCCTTAATAATTTTTTTGGATATATTCAAACAGAAATCTAACTAACCTAACGTAATCAGATACTCATCTCAAAGACAGTTCTATGAAACAGATTCGGGCGAGTAACATTCAAACATATGTATTTCGGATTATAATCCGAAAGGTAACCCGGATATTATTATAGTACTTATTTAGTTTTCATAGTAGGTACCTAGTATTTAATTGTAAGTGCCTATTTCTTTACTAAAGAAGAGAAATTACTGATAACAAAGTGCAATGAATATGAGAGATAGTTGACTTCATACCTAACATCACGCCTATGGTGAAGAATAAAGCGCGCAGCTATCTCTCTCGCGCATCACAACATTTTTAAGCATATATAATCATTGAGTAGGGATATAAGAAAAGTAAGAGGCCTATTTGTTCATTTAGATAGAAGAAACACCCTTCTCACAATGAGAAGATGGCCCGCGTCCAGCAGTGGGACAGTTTGTTTGTACAAACTGTCCCACTGCTGATAAAAACAGGCCTGATAAAAAAAAAATAGAAGAAACATTTAAAAATAAGCTTTAATCAGATATCATTTATACTGGTGACGGAATAGTGCAAAAACATATAATATTCCCTCTCCTGAGCCAATTTACAAGATGTCCAAGAAAAACATTTTTTTAAATAGTTCTCCTATTTAAATAAACAAATTGGCCTCTTACTTTTTAAATACTCAATTATTTTTCACCTCACAAGCTCGGAAAGATTCTGTTTGTCATTAAAAATCTGAGTGGAAAAGTGCATTTGTCCGCTAGCGTGGAAAGAGTTTTTAAAATTCGAACCTTTCTATTCCATACTTTTCTATACCGCAAGTCCACTGAAAATGCATTAAATACTTATTTCATGTCAGTGCGCCAACCTCATTTCTTTGAATAATCGCACTGACCAGCCACAGGTGGCAGCACTGGACTAGCGTTTTCCTCGCTGTAGTGAGGTGAAAAATTTTGTGTTTAGTGAGTGCGGCAGCAAAGTTATTTTGCATCTCGTACCTACTTTTGAAACCCTCGCTACGCTCAGGATTCTATATTTGAACCACTCGCTTCGCTCGTGGTTCAATCCTATAATCCTTCGCTTGCTCAGGTTTTAATACAAGTACTCGCCCCAAAAACCAACTTTGCAGCCTTGCATAACAAATAACTATTATATGTTGAAAAAGGTTGTGATGCGCGAGAGAGATAGCTGCGTTCGTTGAGCGAATCCTTAAATTATTTTTATTATTTTACTCGTATTATTTTCTCGTCAACACTGCCACCGAGTAGGTACACTTCAGAGGTTCAGAGTATGGATATATATAACATATTATTTATATCTAGATATCTATATATATGTGTATATACGTTTGACGAAAATAGATATTAGAAAGAGACTATTTATATTTGGCCTTGTTGCTTGTTTATGAGTGAAAACAGATGATCTGTTATTCTGGAATCTCGTTTTGGCAGTTTACCAAATGTGAAATGCATAATACTTCATAAACACCTGCAGTTTTATTTTGAGCTGTTTACAAGAGTATCTTGCTGCAGAAAGAAAAATAAAATTTCACGGTTTTCGTAAAAAAAGTTACAGCCGAATATGTCGTAAAAATCGCACATTTCGACATTCACGAGGGAATCAAAACCTATGGGGTACTTTCCGTTGGCCTAGAACTATAAAATTTGGCAAGAAGCATTGTGTTAAGAGTACACATATAGGAAAAAATCCGAAAACTGGACATTTTTAATTTAATCACAAAAAAATTGGGTCATTTTGCAAGGAATGAGGGTCCAAATTTTATAGTGAATTAACCGTATCATGTGAGGGTGTCATATGAAAGAGCTTAATTAGCAGGTTTTTAAATGATTTTCATCATCATCACTACCAATTTCAACGATAGTTTTTCTTAGAAGCTTCTAAGTTGTATCAACAGCTTTAAAGCATGTCGTGGTGTGTAATTGCCATTTTTTTTCAGGTCTATGCCATCATTTCCAGATATAGGCGTTTCATTTAGACTTGCGGTTTGTGTTCCGAGGCCTTGCTCGACCCAACAAGCTATCAAGTCATATCTCTTCAACGTGTCTGCCATTGGTTTCCGGTACACGAATGATTTCTGCCGTCTTCCTGACGATAAACCCTGGTCTCCAGCAGACACCGTTGCTGTGTAAGTAGTTTAATTATGCTTTTTGTTTTTTACAACTTATGAATAAATATATACTTACCTAAATCTAGTCAACAAAATCTGCCAGCGGCATCCTTTGCTGTTCATATGGGGCTTGAAAGAAATTGGCGTGTGTGTAGATAGGTGATGGGCTGATCGCCTGACTGCAAGTCAACTGCAATTGTTCTGTAACACCTTTTTCTTGGATATTAAAATATTACATAATGGTTGTGACGTGTAAGACTAACTCGTATGCCGTAGCGTAAATGGGCATGACATTATTTTATGTCATTATGGCCCCCACTACGTTATTGCCATAGAGTTACTTATATATACGGGGTTACTGCTCTCTGCTTTTTTGTATGTGTGTGCGCGTATACTATACATTTCGTTACTTCTATATATGAGTTGTATAGTTGTATAGTGGGTATTGTATATTTAGTCCAGGTTTTAATGGTTTTCAAACCCAGTAAGGGAGAATAGATGTGACTTTCTGTAGGTATGTACATAAGTAGCTATCTTAAATTTTCTAAGTTATGCGGTGATTTCCTAATTATAAGATAAAGTATGATGTAATGCTAGTTTTTTATCTTGGCGTGATATAAAATAATACCTGAGGGGGTGATTTAAGTTATTTATAATTGATGAAGAGATATAATTTGATAACGTTGCACCTGTTACATCAATCCATCAAAATGATATAAAGTGACGTAAATGATTCGACATTATCAATATTTTCAACTATGTAAATAGGGCGAATTCTGTGAGTTTCAACAACATTCCTGAGTTTGTTGCTCCCAATAATTATTGAATATTAATAATAATTATTGAATAATTATTAAAGTCGTAGTAATTACTTCTCCAAGTAACATTACGGTGTTCCGGGGCAATGCTTCCAGCGAAATTTCGGGCATAGGGTTAAATTTTGATATCTGAGAGTGATAAGCGCAATGCATTGCTACACAGCTATGCTACGCAGAAGTTTGAACTGTTGTCGTGCTTTCTTTCAAATAAAATCAAAATCGATCCATCCAAATCAAAATCGATACGTCTGTTAGAGAGCTACAATGGCACAAATAGACACACACACATATACACACGAACTTATAACATCGATCTTTTTACGTCGGGAGTAAAGAGGCTTTGACTGGCCTTGTGGCTCAGTTGGTAGTATGTCTACCTACTAAGATGTAGGTCGTGGGTTCGATCCCTACCCAGGGCAAACATATGTGTGATTAGCATGGATGTTTGTTCTGTGTCTGGGTGTTTCTATGTATCTTATGTATATATTTACAAAAAAAAAGTATATATGTATTCTATCAGCCATAGTTCCATAGTACAAGCTTTGCTTAGCTTGGGCTAGACGGTGTTGTGTGAAATGTCCACAAATATTTATTTATTTATTTTATGTAAGAAATACCATACATTTTCATTTGACTACTAACTTGCAATCATTAATGATAAGTAAATCATCGAATGTCGATTGAAAATCATTTATTGTATTTTTATTTATTTATTTAATATTCGTCCACATCTAACTACTACTAACTAAATATTATTTTTTCAGTGCCATTTTTTCTACAATCGGATTTCTGACACTGATTTCCACAGCTTACGATCTGATTAACATTATTTTTCATAATAAAGGTGAGTAAAATCTATATTCCGGCAGCCTGGTGGTGAGACCGTCTGACTTGCGATCCGCAGGTCCTGGGTTCGAATCCCACGGCACGCACCTCTGTCTTTTCGAAGTTATGTGCGTATTGTTGATTGCCGCCAACTTCAAAACGGTGAAGGAAAACATCGTGAGGAAACCTACATGTCTG
Source organism: Lycia hirtaria (assembly GCA_947563715.1). Taxonomy (NCBI): domain Eukaryota; kingdom Metazoa; phylum Arthropoda; class Insecta; order Lepidoptera; family Geometridae; genus Lycia; species Lycia hirtaria. The sequence continues at coordinate 41,270,025 of OX387378.1, forward strand.
AGAGTTCTCAACAATCTTGAAGATGTGTGAAGTCTGCCAACCCGCACTTGGCGTGGCAGACTATGGTCTAACCCTTCTCACAAGAGAACTTCTGAGAAGATGGCCTATTCCCAGCAGTGGGACAGTTTGTACAAACAGGGCTGATAAAAAAAAACTATATTATTTGATGCGAGGATAGCATAGTCGATTATATGATAAACTTTTGTGTTACAAGCGTGAATTTTATTCTACCACAGCATGACACAAGACGTATACAAGCATAGTAATAAACTGGTGTCCAAATTTGGTGTCTCAATTTTTTACCAAAGAACAAAAAAATATAAAATAAACTCTTATTATTAGGCAAATGACATAAATTAAACATCTCAATTGTTTTTTTTTGTAGTTTCCAAAGATAAAGATAAAGATAATTTATTTGCATACAACACGAGAATTTTATACAACAAGTGCATAAAAGATGTTACACTAAATTTAGTCGCTTAAAATCATGTTGTGCCGATTAGGCGTACAAATGTCAGGTAGACAGCATCATGCACATGCGAAAAATAAAAAAATAATAATTATTATTATTTGTTAGTAGATTAAAACACAAACCAAAAATATATAAAATATGACAAAGCAGAAGCAATAAAAGATACACATAATGTCAATAAAATTAAAATTTGTCATTTAAAAAATCATTGATAGAATAATAACACTTCTGCAATAACAATGCCTTCAACTTTTTTCTAAATAAATTACTATTCTGGTCTCTTATTGACTTAGGAATCTTATTGTAGATTTTAGGACCCATACATACGATGCTATTTTGCATCAGTGCTGTCTTTCCTTCATGTACGCGCCGTTTGTCTTGGTCGCGCCTATTTCTTACAGTAGTATCAGATAGTGTGGGGAATCGCTCCCGGTTTGATTTTACAAAAAGGGCCGTTTCTAAAATGTATAAACACGGAAGTTTAAGAATTTTATACTTTAAAAAATAGGGCTTACAACTATCTCTTTTTTTGAGTTTAAACATTAAACGAATACAGCGTTTCTGCCTTTTAAAAATAATAATTTTATCTGTTGAATTTCCCCAAAAAATAATCCCGTACCTCAAAATTGATTTAACTAACCCATAGTAGGCTTTTTAAGTAAAGATTCTATATTTAGAGTACGAGCTAGTTTGGCGATGGCATATGTTTGGCTACTTATTCTTTTCGAGAGGCTCTATTTGTGATTTCCAATTCAATTTTCGGTCAATATATAATCCAAGAAATTTTGAGCTTTCTACTTCATTTATAATGTTATTGTCATATGCTACATTAATATTACCTTTGTTTGTTCCTTTCTGTCTAAAATGCATTATATTTGTTTTATTTAGGTTAATTTTTAAGTTATTGTTGTCAAGCCAAGATGTAACTGAGGTCAAAGATTTAACAATATCGTTTTCATAAGAGTCAAGTGTTTTACATGCTACGGTGATAGTGCTATCATCTGCAAATAATGTATTGAGATTAAATGGTTGAGATGTAGCATTAGGCAAGTCATTTATGTATGCTATGAATGAAAGTGGTCCCAGGACACTTGTGGAACTCCGTACGCCACTTTGCGTTCATACGATCTATATATTTCTTCTGCTTTCGTGTTAAGATTGACTCGACTGATTTCCGTGATTTGTATTCTATCTGCTAGGTAAGACTCTATCAAATCTAAAACGTTGCCACGTATTCCATACGCTTCTAAATTACTAGCTAAGATTCTGTGATCTACGTAATCGAACGCCTGCGTCATATCACAGAATATGGCGCATACCGGAGTGCTTTTATCCATACATATTAAGACGAAACTATTCAAGTTAGGGTTTCTTATCTTTAAAAAACCTGTATTTCAGTTAGATTCTGGCTAAGATTTTTTTTCTACGTCGGCCACACTCTCAATGTCCCGAAACACCACTTTATTACTATGCCACTATAATTGTGTCATATACCATAGAATACAACAGAACGGAGACTTTTCGGTTCCCGTCTACCATGGAATCCTCTAAATCAAATCAATTGATACATGTAAATCTCTTGCTTTCGAATTTCGACGAAATAAAATCCCACTACCACAATTATTATAGGGCATACGCAGTTACTACGATGGCAAGTATTATTATTACCACTATGCTATGATTTCAGAATCAAAACAACTGAATCGTCTATACACTTGCTTCTCCGCGTACACTAATGGACGTCGACTTATGAACTTTAGCTCTGCACCGGGGACCTTGCATTGCTTGGACGGAATTAGGACGTGGGCCATGCTCTGGGTCGTCGTTGGACATTCTTTCAGCACAGAAGTGTTCTTGGCTAACCCTATTGAAGTCTGGATTGATGTAAGTTAAAATATTATTTTATGATACGATAACCGTTGCCTCTGGATTGGACAACTGCATTAGTAGAATTAGCTTATGCAGAGGTAGGTATAGATACTCTAAATAGGCAGTATTTTCAAAGTTAAAGTTGACCCAGCATTATTTGTAAAAAGCATTTATATATTTCCGCTCCCAATTCACGCCACCCAGCTTGATATCCGAGCATTCTTTCTAGTCACTGATTAGCCGGCCCCTAGATGTATCAATCTAGATCGCGATACGTGGTCAAAATCAAGGATCACGCACGATCCAGATTGAACGTGTATGAAGATAATTGACACGTACACGTTCAATCTGGATCGTAATCCTTGATTTCGGTCACGGATCGCGATCCAGGTTGTTACGTCTACGGGTTGCCCTATATAATTGGAACTTAAATACTTAATCTGTTTTATTTCAGTGGTTTCAAACGCTTGCAGCTCTGTGGATTACCGCGGCGCCGATTACAGTAGACACATTTTTCTGCATAGCTGGCATTTTGGTCGTGTATACTACAGTTGGGAAGATGAATGGAGGTAAGATTATCTTCTAATATAGTTGTCCCAGCGAAGTAAAACATCACCCGCGCACCAGAGCGATGCTTAATATGCCTAGTGAAGAGGTGAAATATGTAATAATAATATAATATATACCTATTGGTGGACATTTCACATAACACCATCTAGCCCAAACTGTGCAAAGCTTGCACTATGGAAACTAAATGGTTGATAGAATACATACATACTTTTTTTTGTAAATACATACCAACGATACATAGAAACATCCAGACACAGAACAAACATCCATGCTCATCACACAAATGTTTCCCCTGGGTGGGCATCGAACCCACAACCTACAGCTCAGGAGTTAGTCGTACTACCACTGAGCCATAAGGCCTGTCATGTCATGTCATGTGTTCATAAAATACCAGCCAAAATACACTAGCTAAAGTACGAACGCCGAGCAGGAAGAATTTCGTACATTGACCTATAATTACCTATCTCTGTCACTCCCGCGTGATTATATTGCTATCGCGCTTGCACGATATAGGTGCAACGACCGGAACCTGTGCGAGCGCGATAGCAATATAATCACGTCCGTACTTTACTCAAGTCAGATTACAATTTAATAATGATTTGTTTTCTTTCATTTCAGTTCAACTGCTCAAGAATCTCCCTTTATTTTACCTGAATAGACTGCTCAGGTTGTTTCCTCTTCTGGCCGCAGCAGTTCTGCTCCAAGCTTCGTTTTTCAATAGAATGTCCGACGGCCCGTACTGGTCTACGGTGGAAGATCAGACCAACTACTGTCGGTCTAACTGGTGGCTGACTTTACTGCATGTTCAGAATTATGTTAGGCCATCGAATATGGTTTGTTGCTTTTTATTCACCAACTTGGATAACTTGGTGAATCAAGCTATTTTTCGTATGAAAATCCTCAAAGGGACGTTAGTACGGGTCTAAATTCCCCTTTAAATAAATAAATATAAAAATACATTTTTCAACACACTTGCTTATAAAGTGGCCTTATTCAACTGTTTTTATGGCCGAAAAGTATCCTATAAAACACGCGTGCTTTTGACTTTTCAATTACGCACTAGTGTCTTTACTTTACAGTCTTTTTTAAATTTCAACAAAGAGTTTTTACTTAAATTAAATATTTCAGTTATAAACGGGTGTTTTTTTTTCCTCGCAAGTGTGTTGAAAAACGTTGTATGAAACGCGTGTGCATTATGTTGATTACACTCTCTGCTCTATTACCCCTCGCCTTCGGCTCGGGCTGCAATTCCGCCTCGACTGTAATGACCAACTTAGCACACTTGTATCATAATGTACCATTGACTTTTATATCGTTCTGACATAACCGCGTGGTTGATATTCGCTGCTTGCCCCTTTTCTGATTTTTAATACCGACTACCGACCCAAAAAAAGGGATGATAAAAGTTGGACGCGTGTATCTGTATGTCTGTCTGTTTTGATCTAGTTTTTTTTTGTATGAAAGAGAATGCCATCGATAGTTTTCTTAGCTGTTTCATCAAAATCGGTTCAGCTGATTTTATTTGTCGGGGTTTTTTGTGTTTTCTGAACTTATACTTGTGTCTATTATTTCTAGCCATCCATAAAAGTTGTGGATTTTTGACCCCTTGGGTAATGTAAATGATTCAACTGCAATGTTCTTACCGACTTTAAAAAGAAGAAGGTTAACAATTCGGCTGTAATTCTTTTTCTTTGTTACCGCATAACTTCGTCAATTATGAACCGCTATGAAAAAATATTTTTTTGTTTGAATATATTGAATTTGAATAAAAATTCCATCAACATCCGTTCTGTAATCTGGATTTTAAAACAAAATTGCGCTTTTTAAAATGTTGTTTCAGTTTTATAACCTATAATAAAATTATTTACTCACTAACCAAAATACTTTCTTCATTTCCAGTGCATACCTCACTCGTGGTACATTGCAATAGATGTACATTTGTACATCGTATCACCACTGGTGTTGTTTTGGGTCCTCGGCAGAACCAGGAAGGTGGCCTGGGTGGCGTTGGTCGGAGGCCTACTGGCTTCTTTAACTATCGCCACTATTTACAACTTCATTCATAATTTCCCATCTCAGCCTGTTGCTATGTAAGTATTTTTTTCAAGTATATTTCGGTATTTTGCTACTGTCATAATATAAAACAAAAAAGTTTATATTAAATGAAAACTTCTGTCTTGCTGTCTAATTGTGAAATCGATTCAGAAATGAAGAGATCCGTAGACGTACGAAAGTCACTGTCATAGCACAGCGGATTAGCAAGTTGATGTGGCAGTGGACAGAGCACATAGCACGTAGAATTGATGGCTAATGGGACCTAAAATTTCTTGATTGGAGACCACGCACTAGCAAACGCAGCGAAGGACGAATAAGACGTTGCCGCATTGGTGGGAAGATGTTGGATGTTACCCGCTTCTATCCATTGGGGAGGCCTATTAGTCTAGTAAAAATAAATCCGTTTGTATGGAGCAGATCGCAGTATTTGCAACTGGGGGGATTCTTTGAAATTATGATAGGAAAATAACTAAAAATCATAGATCAACGATAATCCCCGAATTATAGACTAGCTGCGTTCCGCGGTTTCACTCGCGTAGTTATGAAAAACGGTGATGATTATGATGATGATGATAAGTAGCTTATGTCTGTTTCCAGGTCCACAGCTATCTCTATATTAATTTTCATAACGATCGTTTCAGCCGTTTGAGCGTGTAAAGGTAACAAAATTAGATTTCATAATATCATTATGAAATTGTGTCAAATGTATTTGAAATCACCAGTACATTCATTTAAATAACAATATACTTAGTTGTCTTTTATGTCGTCACAAATCTTATTTTTACTAGACTATATATCCAGTAGTTGACTTTTTGTGGCTGTAATTGTGATGATGATGATCTTTCAACCCAAAAATGTGTTTCCCTCCATAAAGTAGAAAGAGATAGTGCTTTCAGAGTTCCCAAATTCAGAACGACAAAGAAAGTTTTGTGGCCATGAAGGGATTGTGCGCAGCTTGAGAGTGAACGATCTGTACATTGTAAATATTTTATTTTCCAGCAATCACCCGAATATAGCAGATTACTTCCAATCTTATTATTTCAACACGTTAACTCGGGCGTCACCTTTCTTCGTGGGGATGCTTTTCGGCTACATTCTTCATTTGTATCGTGGGAAGAAGTTAAAAATGCACTGGGTAAGATTAGAAAAGGAAATTAATCATTTTATATAACTTGGTGAACCAAGTTATCTTTCGTTTGAAATTCCCCAAAGGGACGTTAGTACGGGTCTAAATTCCCCTATTATTATCATCATCATCATCATCATATCAGCCATAAGAAGTCCAAGTCCACATTAGCACAGCGGATTAGCAAGTTGAAGTGGCAGTGGGCAGGGCACATAGCACGTAGAACTGATGGCCGATGGGGCCGAAAGGTTCTCGAGTGGAAACCACGTACCCATTGTGGCCAGGCCTATGTCCTATTATTATAAATAAATCAAATATAAAAATACATTTTGACTTTTACCACGGCTCTACACTAATATGCCGTGAATTCGCGGCAGAGGCACTCTCTCCACATTCACGGGGGTCACTCATTTGTGCCGTGAAACGGACGTCGAAACTGCTGCTGCGCTTACTTTGCAACTTTTGATGTGGCAACAAAAAGAAGTTAAAAATGCACTGGGTAAGATTAGAAAAGAAAATTTATCATTTTATATACCTATTTTTTGGTTAAATTTTGTTTTATAATCGATGCATTTTTTTCTCAGATGACAGTCGCTTTCCTCTGGTGTACTGCAGCGTTAGTGTCTACCACCATATTCTTCTACCCGTACTTCGTAATGCAGCCCTCATGGGACTACCAGCTCGTGGATAACGTAGTGAATTCTTATATGCGGCCTGCGTGGGCAGCTGCTCTGTGTTGGATGGTGTTGGCGTGTACACATGGATATGGAGGTTGGTACTTGCTAATTATATACTAACTGCGCCCCATGGTTACCTGTGTAGTGATGATGATGATGATAAAATATAGCCTATCTGCGTATACTGGTCCTCAGCTATATCTGTACAAAATTTCACAACAATCGATTCAGCCGTTTAGTCCTGAAAAGGTAAAAGCAGATAGAGAGATACAGATTTACTTTTCACCCGACTGCGTAAGAAGGAGGATTATGTATTTCGAATATATGTATGTTTGTATGTATGTATATATGTTTCTATATGATCGCCTACAGACTAAACGGCTTGACCGATTATAATGTGCTGATTTAAACAAGTATAAGTTTAAAAAAATCAAAACCTCTGACAAAAAAACGGCTGAACCGATTTTGATGAAACATAGCTAAGGCAGTCTTGATGAACTAATAATATTGGTTAGACTCGACATTTTCATAATTTTTTGACGTACATATGACGTATTTATCTTATAGTTTACTTGTTTCAAAGCACCTAACTTAATTTTAATAATTGTATCTATTCATTTCTGTTGTTTAGTTTTATGATTATTTTGCAAAGTCTCTAAAATGTATTTCATCATAATTGTAACGCAATAGATAGGTTTTTAATATCTCCAGCGCGTAAGAATTAGGTATTATGTATTCCTGCCACAGGGTTTTCCCAAGATACCGGCTTAGCCGAGTTTGGGACCCACTGTAAAATGTTGTGTAATATCGTTATGAGGAAATAAACTTTACTTTACTTTTACTTTACTCTTGTTGAAAGGTTTTTTGACCCTGCCATCAGGTCTACGAGGAATGTGCCCGCTTACTGTCGCTTATAGTGGCAATGATAAGACGTTTGTTCATATATGTAAAAATATTTGTATTTTTTTTATACAAGATAGATTGACCACCAACTGATGCTTAACATCAGGCGAGTTGGTGGTCAATCGTAAGCGACGGTGTGACCGAGGATGGAGCTCGTCGATCTTGAAGAAATCTATTCACTCTAGCCTTGAAAATGGTAAACATTTCTTTGTGACTTTTTATGAAAATTAATAGAATTAATATGTACAACGTATAGTATAAATACGCCAGTTATGATTTGCACGTCCAGTAAGGGATAGGATATAGTGATATTTAGATTTTATTTTATAATCCAAAAATAAAAGTTGAATTGCCGTGCGGCAACCCCGATGGGGTGTGCCCTGTGGCCCTATTGGGTTGAACTGGTTGACTATTTGTGGAGGGAATCTAACCGGTCTTCTACCAGACCTTCCTCGACCTCGCTGGCAAGGTCGGTGTGTCGTGATTATGTTCCTTTGGTAACCGACACCTTTACCAAAAACGGAGTATTTCCTGTTGCCTGGGGCTGAAGAATCAGCTCGCGCGCGGCGGCCGCTCCGTTTCTTTATATGCGCGAGAGAGGCGAGACATGTCGTCTCCCTCATCACACATTAGATTTTCAAAATCATACAGCTTCTTATGTACACCTTATTTTGATTAAGTTTGTAATTTATTTTGAAACATAACACTGAATCGGACTGAGTTTTCAATTGATCCTCCCATCTCTCCTGGACATCTGCGATCTCACAAAGGAGTAATGCGCTATGTTCCAGGTCCAGTGAACTGGTTCCTGACCCTGGACGTGTGGAAGCTTCCGGCTCGTATCTCGTATGCGATATTCATATTCCACTACCCCCTCATGTTCGTCATAAACGGATCAGCTATAGCACCTGTCTATTTCACCGCTGCTAGTTTTGTAAGTGTCTTTAGAATAGAATTTTCAAGACAAAATTTGGTTTTGCCAGCCACATACGGGCGCACAACCGAATATAGCAGGGTTCGCCATTGACGGATACGTCAAGGAGGACATCATCAAGTGTCCTTAACAGTCTACCAGTCTTTTATAACCAAATCGTGATATGTTATTAATGCTCTGTTGTTTTAGTTGCCAAGAAGTTAGTTAGTCTCGAGCACCATCGTAAAGTAGCATGTCTGTCTATGCTAAATTCTATTGGATTTATTTCGGGGAATGTGCGCAAGAGCTTCACGACATAATTTCTCCCCATTTCACTACAGGACTAGTAGAAAGTCGGCGAATTACCATCCATTTCTCGTTGACATTATTAAAATCCGTACGCGATATCGGTCCACGTTCTTGATGCGTACTGCACAAGAATGGAATTATTTGCCGCCATCTCTGTTTCCTGAGAGCTACAATCTTGGAATTTTCAAGGCTAGAGTGAATAGATATCTTTTAGATCGACGAGCTCCATCCTCGGCCACACCGTCGCTGTACATCAGCCGAGTTATGGTCAATCGTAGATATATCTTGCGTAAAAAAGAGTCTTATGTGTCGTGAGCCAATTTTATCTTGCGAGCCAACTAGAAGCCTAGTTCGCTCGCAAGATGATCACAGTTATTGACAGGCCTTGCTGATTAGGTACAGAACCCTAAAAATGTAATCGTAAGGTTTCAGTTTATATCGCACTACTAATAATTATCAGACCTATTTGGATTTAGTTAGATTGGATTTCAAAATATTATTTGTTTTTATATGTGGAGTTTCTGGAAGCCTAGTCGGGAGACCATCTGATTTGCGATACACAGGTCCTGGGTTCGAATCCCGTGGCACGCACCTCTGTCTTTTCGAAGTTATATGCGTATTGTTGATTGCCGCCAACTTCAAACGGTGAAGGAAAACATCGTGAGGAAACCTACATGTCTAAGAGTTCTCAATGATCTTGATGAAGATGTGTGAAGTCTGCCAACCCGCACTTGGCCAGCGTGGTAGACTATGACCTTACCCTTCTCACAATGAGAAGATGGCCCGCGCCCTGCAGTGTGAGAGTTTGTACAAACAGGGCTGTTTTTTTTATTGTTTTTTTCTGTATTTTTATTTTTGCAGACATTTAAATCGTTGGCCCACATAACTCTATCGATAGTGGTAGCTTTCTTCGCAACCTTGTTGATCGACGCACCCTTCTCTACTCTTTCCAAAATACTGCTAGAAGGAAGTAAGTATATCTTAAAAACACGAATATAGGTAAATCTTTACAAATTTTTGTTGAAGTTTATCTGGTATTTGTATCTTGTTGAAATCTTGGAAACAATAGATGGATAACTTTCACTGGTTCGATCACGCACGATAAGAGAACTGTTATCGCAATATCGCATGATCTTCCATACAAATATGAGAAAAAAAAAATGTACCCCTTCTTTTTTAACCCCCGACGCAAAAACGACGGGGTGTTATAAGTTTGACGTGTCTGTCTGTGGCATCGTAGCTCCCGAACGGATGAACCGATTTTGTTTTTTTTTGTTTGAAAGGTGAATTAGTCGGGAGTATTCTTAGCTTACATCAAAATCCGTTCAGTTTTTTTTCCGGGGTGTTTTTGAGTTTTCTAAATGTATACTTGTTTATATGATCAAATTCCGCTTAGTTCCCAAGTTCAAAAATGAAAAGTGTAAATTTAAAAACAAAACCAAACCGAAGAGTTGTAGCTATTAATGGTTCTAACCATGAAAACAAAAATAATCGTAATCTGACAATATTTAGGTGTAGGAAACTATTTTCTCTTTTATGAAAAACGCGTTGGTAATTTGCTGGTAAAAGATCGCGACAACGACGCTCTTAAGTTTTTAAATAATCCAGATTACTTTTGAATGCTAAAAACATATTTTTAACATTATTAAGTTACCATTATTAAGTTACCATTACTAGATTAACTTAACTGGGATTGTGTATCTAGTATGATAAAGTTATTTAGCTCGAAATGGGAACTGACTGAGAGAAGCTACCGAATCGTAAAATATGCTTATTGATACACTATTTAGGCTAGCCTGAAAATTTATTCATTATCTTTTTGACGTGATAACGTCTTATAAATCGATGAAAGCCGCCTGCACGCACGAAAAAGTGTCAGATTCCGCCTGAGCCGAGCGTGCAAGCGAGAGCGCGGAACAAGCGATAGAGAGGCACGATCGGCCTAAGCGTTCGGCTTGTGACGCATCGTTATCACGTGAAATTATCGTCCGTAAACAGACTTTACATACAACCATTTTTTTTTCTTACAGATAAGAAGAAACCAGTCGCTAATAAGAAACATAAATCTAGTGGAGTAGAAACAAAGAAAATAGACGAAAACATCCAAAGTAACGAAAATAATAATTAATCACAGATAATGTTAATGTTATTAATAACAATACACATAAATCGAATAGTAGTAATGATGTTAGGAATATTGAAAATTGTGATGCTGTTCTAAAAGTTTTAGATACTGTATAAAGAAGCAGTATTGGTGACACGAATAAACATGAACGAGAAGAAATTGTTTTTAATATATTTTCATCTAGTACATACTAGGCTTCAGGATCTAGCTCCACCCTCCCTATTTTACTACAGGACTAGCAGAAAGTCGGCGCAGTGCCGTAAATAGGGCGGTGCCACCAGTGCCCAGGCACAGGGCGTAGAATCTGAGGGGCGCAAGAATGGCCAGACCAGCCAGGACTCATAGAGATAGAAAACTATTTCTATGGCAGGACTATTATTTTTTCGGTTTGCTCCTGACAAGTTCCCACTGCGCCCCTAGTGCTCGATTCCATTACATACGTACCTACATGCCAGTAGCTAGGCCTTATACATAGCATTGCTCTAGCTAGGGTACCTATAATAACTAAAAAAAAACAAGGGCGCAGATAAAGAAGCTCGCACAGGGCGCCGAAAAGGCTATTTACGGCAATGGCATTACGTATAAGAACAATCTACCAGTCTTTTATAACCAAATCGTGATATATTATTAATGTTCTATTATTTTAATTGCCATGAAGTTACTTAGTCTCGAGCACCATCGTAAAGTAGCATGTCTGTCTATATTCTATGCGATTTAAATCGGGGAATGTGCGCAAGAGCTTCACGACCTAATTTCTCCCCATTTCACTACAGGACTAGCAGAAAGTCGGCGGATTACCACCCATTTCTCATTGAAATGCTAAAAATCCGTACTCAGCGATATCGTTCTTGATCGTGCACAGGAATGGAATTCTTTGCCGCCATCTCTGTTTCCTGAGAACTATAATCTTAGAATTTTCAAGGCTACAGAGAATAGTCGTCTTCTAGATCGAGCTCCATCCTCGGCCACAGCTTCGCCGAGTTGGTTGTCAATCGTAGATCTATTTTGCGTAAAAAAAACCTTGCGATTGAGCAAGGATGCGCAGAAACCGACTAATTATACCAAAAGGAAAATAAAATCACTTTTCCACTTTCGATAACATTTAATATATTAAACATTTATATTACTTATCTTTACTTATACCGGAACATCGAACTGACTAGCTTCCAAAATGAATAAATAAAATAATAATATTTTAATCTAACATGTAAAATGTAAACATTATGCACATAACTTCAGCTAGATGTCATACACTCGTCACTTTATAAAACAAACACACTTTTAGGTACAGACAGTTAAACTAAATCGATTAACTGAATTAATTATTAATAGTTTGTTTGGATGTAGAACTATTGACCCAAAAAATGGGAACTAACGTTTCCATTAGAGATTGCAACCCGGTATGTTTCTCAACCCGGCCGGACCCGGTATCATTCGTCGGGTTGATGTGTTAGCGATGAAACCGTTAAAGTATTTTATGAAAATTTGCTATAAAAGAATGAAAAAGGACAATGATTCGAGGTTACGAATTATTCATATATTTATTTTATTATTATTTATATTCGAATTTATTTCAAACTAGCAAATCAACAATAATCACAATAATCAGTCTCACTCAAAGTCTCAAAATCTCTGATTTAATACAGAATTGATAACTTTTACTTATGGACGGAATAGTAACATTAGTATTAGTAATTATTAATTTTTATAAGTTTAAGCAAGCAGGTCTTTCTCTTTACTCGTTATATAGTGTCCATTTGAAACATAGTACTAGAATAAGAAACTAATAAAGCTTAAAGCACTAAACTTGGATTAGATAAATAGATAAACTTTGGTAGCTTTGGTAATATTTGTTATAAACAAAACAAATTCTTATTGGCGCGTCAGAACGGCAACGTGGCAGCTAGCAGTGGTTGTCATGCGAATTTTCTATGATTTCGCGTTCCCTCCCGCGCCGCGGTTTTCATACCTACCGGGTCCGGTACCCGGCCCGGTAAGAATGGCCGGGCCCGGTGGGTGTCTTAAAAGGCACCGGTTTGCAATCTCTAGTTTCGATTCAATAAAACATGAAATAAAGACAGTAGCGCCCTCAATGCCATATTATTTTTCTATTCGAATAGACTCCATACATCGTGTTTAAAAACATATAGCAAAGGCGCTTTACGGCACTTTATGCTTGATTCTAAACATAAATAATTATAGTTTAAAAACTGGAAAAACCGACTTCAAAATATTGATTACGTACATGTAACTCAATCTTTCAAAATACGTAATTCGGTTACTTGACATAGTTTCCAGTTATTTTGTTATATAAACCAAAGAAATGAACCGATTTTGAAAAAAATAAGTGGGACAACCTCTGAAGAAACCAACTAAACAAAATTATCAAAATCGTAATCGTGAATTATCATAATTGGTGAAGTTATCGCTGAACATACAAAAAAAAACATAGTCGAATTGAGAACCTCATCCTTTTTGGAAGTCGGTAAAAATTAGGTAAGTAAGTTCGTAATGAGTGGGCAGCCCTAGTGTCAGAGTTATTAAGTCGCTGAAAGGCCTCTGACCTGGCTTGACGATTGCTGTTTTTAAGAACAAATAACCGGGACCTAAAATTTAACGTGTCATTGCTTAGAAAGACCCAGTTACACAAGTATCAATGTTAAAAGAAAAACAAAATACCCGACTGCAGAAAAGAGGTTTTTGCAGCCTAACTTATGATTTTTTTTAATTTTGATGTACCCAGTGTCACTCTCACAACTAAGACGAATCTATTGACACCAACCACTCACATCAAAATCGGTCAAGCCGTTTAGGCTCTAGGGCGTGTCAAAGAAATGTACATATATACATACACTCGAAAAACATAACCCTCCTTCTTACGCAGTCGGGTAAAAACAGGGGATTACCACAATCGTTCAAGTAGTCTTATATTACTTCGACCTTTATCATGCTCTCTCAACTGTAGTAAGAGCGAGACAAAAGTCAAAGTAATATTGAAATAAGACGATTGTGGTACGAGGGCAAAACAATCACATTCACAACACATATCGTTCGTTAAACTAGAGAAGTTTCCAGACGAGTTCGTTGAATCTACATGTTTCGAGTGATCCTAGCTTTCGCTGTGTAACTTGCTCAAATGGCCCAGTGTCTGCGCGTAGGGGGCCCCTAGTCATGTGTACACTAGCACTAGAAGCACCACGAAAGCTCCCACCGCCACGCAGATTATTAAGCTCATCTTTTTCTGAAAACATAATCATAATCAATTTATTGATAACAGTAATTACAGGTCACAGTTTAACTTTCTATAGTTCTACATAAAAATATATAAAAAAAAAAAAAAAAAAAAAAGATAAAATACCCGACTGCAGAAAAGCAGTTTTTGGAGCCTATCTTACGATTTCGTTATGCTTGATACGCTGTTGAGTGTACGGTTTTTTGTGAGAAAGTATGCGTAAAATCCCTGTAAAAGATTATAAATGCGTATTCTTTAGAATAAAACTAGTAAAATCACTAGTTTTATAGCGAGAAACTTCGTTGGGAGTTACGAAAAATCGTATTTAGGTATTTTTATTTTTGCGAGAGACGTATTATTATTATTAAAAAAAATATAGTCTATGACACTCGGGAAGTGAAGACAAATCTAACGACACCTCGCACATTAAAATCGGTCAAGCCGTTTAGGCTGTAGGTGATCATAATTATAGAAACATACATACATAATTACATATGTACACTCGAAAAACCTTTCAATTCTAATTCCATTCGGTAGTGATTTGGTCATGTCTCCGTCTCTATCATTCTGAATTGAAATGACGGAGATGAAGTTATAGTTTCCGACGAGATTCCAAAGGATATTAAAAAAGGCGAACTGAACAAATACACACATTTCTAATTTTAGGGGAAGGGCTTAAAGTTTGGATTATAATGCATGATTTTACTAAATATAGGAGTAAAGTTAATATAAAGTTTGTTAAAAATAAATAGTGCCTAAAAGGCTGTATGGACTACAGAGTATGCTGACTACAAACCTTTCTCGTCTTCGTTCTGGAAACGGTTCCTTTTAGCAGCTGTTGTCCACCGCTCTCAACGTGTTCTGTAGCCTGCAGTGCGTAGTATTCCACGCTGTCCACTTGCTCTTGCTGTAAGTTCAAACAATGACTAGTAAAAAAATACTCGTAGGAATTGTCTAATTTACTTGTAGGTATACCTGGTAAAATTCCTCGAAATCAGAGGACGACTTTAAACTGTCCATAAGTATAATATAATATGTATAACCAAATCTATTTGAAATGTCCGAGCTTGGGCTTCCGATCTTCCGAATCAACAAAATCGGTTCTGACCTTGCGCTGTTTTTGTGGTAACAGTGACTTGGAGCTCTCGATTTCGTTTCGTCTTTCCCATTATCGTTGTTTCCTGCTCTATGCTAAGACTCGCCATAAACTGACAGCACGCCACGTGCCGCGAAAGAGGCGAAAGTAAGGTTCAAGTGCTAGACTCTGTTTATTTATTATATGTTATTCTTCAAGTTCTATCGTGGCAAAAAAGGGGAAATAACGTCTCGAAGTATATACTGCTATGGTATTCTGTGGTCGCATTCGTTTTGTAGATGAACAGGCAGTTCCGTGACCAGAGGCTGTTGTTTTAGGATGTCTTAATTTCAGTTTTGAACGCGTTCGCGTTACGCCGCCAACAACCAAAGAATCAGCCTCTGGCCATATTTAGTGTAGATTTTGGCTAATATGAATATGACTTAACAGCAACTATACTGTCTGTATAAAAAATTTGGCTTGGCATGTTTACACGATACGACATGATGGCTTAAGGCTAACTTGTATTGTTGACTCACCTGTGCAGCGACCAGCACAGCAAGCTGCGTGAAGAGGTCGCGCACGTCTCTCAGTGAGGCCTCTATCCTCGCCAGCTCTTCATGCCGAGCCTCCACTTCCCGCAGCATGCGACGAGCTTCGGCTGTCTCTGCCTTCACCTGAGAACACAATACATCATTAATTAAGTGGCTTGTCTTTCTATATTTTATAGGATTAATTTTGGGGAGTGTGCGCAAGAGTTAAACGACTTAATTTCACCTTCCCATTTCACTACAGGACTAGCGAAAAGTCGGAGCATTACTCATTGAAATGCCAAAAATCCGTACTCAGCGATATCGGTCTACGTTTTTAATCTTTGAATTTTCAAGGCTAGAGTGAATAGCTGATATTTTCTAGATCGACAAGCTCCACCCTCTCCGCACCGTCACTTAAAATCAGGCAAGTTGGTGATCAGTAGTAGATCTATTTAACAGCAAAATATCAATAACAGGCCTCATGTCTCAGTGGTAGTACTTCTACCATCTGAGCTGAAGGTCGTGGGTTCGATCCCCACTCAAGGCAAATACATCTGCTGAGCATGGATGTTTGTTCTGTATCTGGTTGTTTTTATGTATCCCATGTATGTATTTACAAAAAAAGTATATATGTATTCTATCAGCCATCATGTTCCCATATAACAAGCTTGTAAAAAGGTGTTGTGTGAAAATGACCTCCAATATTTATTTAATTAAAAAAATATTGTGTGCAATGTCCACCAATATAAAAAAAATACATCAAACACATATATTATTTTATTTTAAATTTATATGGGACCACCTCAGAGGTGACATATTAATTTTATCAAAATCGGTTCAGTACTTTATTTTATAACAAAATAACTGAAACAAGTACTTACTTAAAAAACTTTTTAAGTTAAACGGTTTTATTGAAAAGAAAGATAATGATGTACCTAGGTAATGTATTTACTGTATTTTACTAGAAAAGCCCTTTCATTTGATACCCATATTGTGGCGGTTGTGTTAAAATATGAAATCCGCCATTTTGTGGCGGCGGCCATCTTGGATTTACAATAATACAGAATATACTAAATTGTATTGTGATCAGGACTAAAGGTGTATACCAAATTTCAGATCGATCCGTCAACTGCAAGAGGGTAAAATTTCAATTACTAAATTTGACCCAAACAAACAAATAAATAAACAAACAGGTCAAGCTAAAGAAAACCGTTTAAAATGTCATCGAAGTAAATGAATTGCGTATTTCGAAGTCGGTTTTTCAGTTTTTTTAAAATATAATTATTGTTTACACTTTTCGCAATGAAAATAGGTCCGCGTAAATCTTAAGGCCCGGCTAGTCCGCAAAAGCAGTAAAACAAAGCTTTTTGAAACTTTACAAAAAATACTTGTATTATTAGTTCAAGCTCAAATTTTTTGTATATAAAATTTTGATCTGTTGGCTAGGTTTCCCTAGAAACAAAAACACGATTGCTGAAAAAAATCTCGATAGCTTTATTTTTTGAAAAATATGCCATTTTATTTATTTTTCCCATTTATCTCTAAAGTGTTTAAAGCCATCAAAACCAAATTTACCATGTTAAGTAGCTATTACATTTTTTTAGTGTTCTCTAGAATTACATTTTTGATACGTTTAGTGCATTATTTTATAGTAATTTATTTTACAATAAGTTTGCTCGCGAGCAACCGTCCCGCCGCCTTGCTTCAGCTGTTCACCCGCGCCAGTCTGTCGGTGACCACTGTCAGCGACGGTACTGTGTCGGATTGCATCGCGCGCCAAATAAAACAAATTACTATGGGAAATCATAGAACAAAGAAACCAAAAAATAAGCGAACGCGTAAGCGCAAAATTTTGGCTCATATAGAAATAATGCGATCCCGAAAAAGGTAAATACCCAGTTGCAAGTTATTATTTCCTAGAAATATACATGTAAGTATTTATATAGATCACTCGCACTCGCAGTTCATAAACCTATGAGTTCTATTCATACTCGTATAAAGAAAATGTACTTATACTCTTACCTGATGTTCAAATATTTCAGTTATGAAAGATGTGTGAAGTCTGCCAACCCGCATTTGGCCAGCGTGGTAGATTATGGCCTTACCCTTCTTATAATGAGAAGATGGCCCGCGCCCAGCAGTGGGACAGTTTGTACAAACAGGGCTCATAAAAAATAAATGTATGCATAAACATACATACACATGCTAGCTGCATCCCGCGGTTTCACCCGCGTAGTGATGAAAAATGGTGATAATAATATATATATATATATATTCTGTCTTTCTCCAGGTCCTAAAGAATTTCAGTTCCAAATTTCATAATTATTGGTTCAGCCGTTTAGGTAACAAACAGACAGAGAGACAGACGACAGACAATTTCGGTTTTATAATCTTATATGATTCATACATTTGAAAAACATAACCCACCTTTTTGCACAGTCCGGTAAAAATACACCGTGGTCGCGGCAGGCGGCATATGGCGCGGCATCTTTGAACGCGTCACAGACTTTGAGAGTACCTATATAGGTATACCGCCGTCTGTCGCGCGCCGCCCGCGCCGCGCGTAGGTAGGTAATTTTTACCCGATTGCGTAAGGAGGGTTGTTTATCGAGTATATGTATGTTTGTATTTATGTATGTTTGTATTTATGTATGTAAGGGTGTATGTGGGTGTATATCTATGTATGTACTATGCATATTTTTAGATTACCTCCTACAGCCTAAACAGCTTGACCGATTTTGATGTGCTAGGTGTCGTTAGATTCGTCTTTACTCCCTGAATATCATATGCTATATTATATTTTTGTAACGCATTTTTTGTACTCTTGCAAAAATAAAATAAAATGTTTTTTCATAACCTAGAACTTCTTCGTGATAAATAAGAAATAAGTAATTTTACTGGAAAAAAAATACACAATTCAACTTTTTACAGCGATTTTACGTATACATATATTACGTATTTGAGTATAAAATATTTTACATAGGTAGTTTCATAACATTTATATTTCCACCACAAATACAGGGTGTTAGGTTAGTTTAGGTTAGTTAGGTACATTTATCAGTGATCGACATTGTTAGCATTATTCTTGTATATTGCAGATCAAAGAAGCATCTTGAAGTAATCAACGAGTCTTTGATAACATTAGAGCCAGTTGATTTGAATACTTCTAGGATTGAGTGAGCACTACAACCTTATTTATTTTACAAAAAATGAGGTTTATGCACATATATTTTTGTAACTGCAAATTTGTATGAATTGGTAGGTAGACCAGCAATTTATGTGAAAACCTCACGCAAAAAAGTAAAATAAATTATAATGCACCTGTTTGTGTAATTAAAATATATCTTATGTGCATTAGCCTCGTTGTAATGATAAAATGTGTGTTTGCTACAACGTTTACTTTTATATTACAGAACGACCGTCAATGAAAACTCGCATAATCTGTCCCGTACTCCACCATGTGAGAGTAATAACATCGACATGTGAGTTGTGATATAGTTGTGAGAATAGAACATAAAAAAGAAATAAAACAGGCACGAATACTGCAACCAAAGAAGATGAAATATGCTACAACTGAAAGATCTGTTAATTTTTTGATATTGTACTACGGTTGTTTTTTTATATTTTTATTATGGGAAACTTTAGGTTGACCACCGATCCCGCTAGTTTTGAATGACGTTTACGGTCTACGATGGAGCGCGTTTGCTTAGAAAAACTCTATTTTAATTGCGATTGCGACGTTCTGTTACATAATGTAGGTATAATAATGTGAATCAAAGAAAATCCGTTCAGGTAGCGTATGCTGAAAATTTTCAAGGCTGTACGTTAAAAATAACAACAAAGCGCTCTGTTTTGTTAAATAATGTAGATTCAAACCCATTTCTTTCTATAATCACGCATTAGGTGTAAAAAGTAGAGTATGCACTTCGGGGATAAAGGTGTTTTTGTCTTGGGCGAGCTTGAATCCCTCGTTACACTCCGGATTCTAAATTTGTAACTCTGTAAATATGTAAATCTGTAAATATGTAAATCTGCAAATCTGTAAATCTGTTAATCAATAAACAAACAAAATAGACAACTTATTATTTGTATTATTTGTAGTAAACTCTCTCAGGATCTTTTTAAAACCTACAATAATTGTAAGTTATTTTGTTATAAAAATCCAAAGTACTAGACCGATATTGATAAAATTTATATGGGACCACTTCTGAAATCACTTACCAAAGAAAAAATAATCTTCAAAATCAATTCACAATTGGTGGAGTAATCGGTGAACAAACATACAAAAAACATAGTCAAATTGAAAACCTCCTTCTTTTTGGAAGTCGGTTAACTAATGGTATTGCAATATAATTATAAAATTAACCTTGTTGTGTCTGCTTGTGTTTATTACCTAACATCCTGTATAGACCTTTACACTATTGTCAAAGATATTTACGTGATATATTTGACCTGTAATATGTAATTCTAACCAATATTTATGAAATTTGGCAAGGAGATTCTTCAAGACCTGGAGAAGGACAAAGGCTATATTTTATCATAATCATCATCGTTTTTCATCACTACGCAGGTTACACCGCAGGAGCATAGTTATTATTTTATAAATGTGATAATTTAGTGTTTTATGTGAGTTAGTGAGTTGGTTGTTGAATGGAGATAGATATACCCACATAATATGACATACTTAGGCTTTTATCCCGGAAAAATGAACGAGTACGAGTAGTAAATTATTATTTCATAGATTTTCAAGAAATAAGCTTATAGATTGATATCAGTATATCACAACTTACTTGCCACTACAATGTAATGAACATGTGGCTCAGACGAGTCGCGCGCCGCGCGGCGAGACTCGCGCGCGGCGCGGCGCGCGGCGGATCGGTATCGCACTAAACGTAGGTACGCCACGTTTTGTGCGGACGTCGCGCTCTCATAAATCGTGGAACTATGCCGTAAGCTGAGGTAGCGTAAAATACCTAAATTTCTGGACAAGCCTCGCCTAAACCCGACTGATTAGGACACCTAGCAAAAAACTGTTTTTGAAACTTACATTGTCGACAAATAGTGATAGGTTCTTGGATTCTAGCAGACTCTCGCATTCTTCATCCGATATAGTTAGGTTCGCTGAAACAAACAAAAATACAGATAAAATATTGTAAGTCCGTATGTTTCGGTGCAGTTCAGGTGTTACAGAATAGTAATGTTACACTACAGGTACATTAATACAGGTACTACAGGTTCCACAGACATTTTAAAGGTTAGAAATTTTAAATTCCTTTCAAATAATAAAAAAATAGGTTTATAAATGACGGAGTAACAAAATTACAGTTGAAATGAGAACCTCCTACTATTTGAAGTCAGAGTCGGTTGAAAATTTAGATAAGTAGGTATATTTCACGCGATTGTCGGTACTAATAGAAGCCGATACAAACAGATTCCGTTATTAATTATCATAGTTAGCGCGGAACTAAGGTTAGGAAGTGCAACAGACACGAGGCGAGTGACCGGTCATCCACCCGCGAGCTATGAAGCGAAGCGATCAAAAATAGGTCCTTACTCAACTTGATCTGTTCTTGGAGCAAATCCCTCTGCTGGTCTCTCACTGTGGTCAACACTGCGTGATGTGATGCGAGAGCGTCTGCGTATAAACTTCGCGTTACTGCGTATTGTAGCCTTGCGATACGTGCGCCTGCGTCGTTGCGTTTCGATTTTGCTGCGACACCTTCGAATTGACGCAGGGCGCCGCAAATTTTGAGGCCAATATTGCTTGATGTTGTTATTACTGCTTCCAGTTGGTCTTGTAGGTCTGGAATTGAAACACGCTCTTATTTAATACCGTCAGCAAAGAAATAGTTGTGGAAGGTTTTTTTTTCATATAGCGCCATCATATAGTTCCAAATAAAAAAAACTGGTACTATATAAATTAAATAGTTGACATAGTAGCTAAATTATTTTATTGTATGACATATAGAAACACATAGATACATAATGAGGAGACAGATGGTGGGAGGGGATCGAAAACACAACTTCAGCGTAGAAGGCACACGATTACCCATCAACGTCACCCTACCCGTTTAACCGAGAAGAATTCAGTCGTGATAAGAAGTGCATTCCCACTTTAGTCCAGGTAATCTAGGTATGCTTCCCAAGTAGCAATCAAGGATAGTAGTCAAATCTAATTGGTCTAAACTATGTCTATAAGTTGAGTTTACAAAAATAAAAATTAATTAAATATTATTTCACTGAATCTATTTTATCTTCAAGGTAAAACACTTTTTTTGTAGGGCTATTTTAGTAAATATTGAATATTTTAATACAACGTTAAGTAATTATAAAACCATTTTGTCTGAAGTGTATCTTATAATAGATACGAAAATACATATTTTACTCTACTTTGATTATTTTAAGATCGACTTAACACTTACTTAAATATTATTTCACTGAATCTTTTTTATCTTCAAAGTAAAATACTTTTTTTGTAGGGCTATTTTAGTAAATTTTGAATATTTTAATACAAAGTTAAGTATTTACAAAACCATTTTGTCTGAAGTGTTTCTTATAATAGATACGAAAATACATATTTTACTCTACTTTGATTATTTTAAGATCGACTTAACACTTTATTGATTAATAAAGAATAGCCTGAGTCTTTATTAAGTAAACATGCTTTTGTAGATGCCAACTTCAGATTGAATTTAGTCACAACAACCAAATTGTCTCGGTCAATGTAAAATTACGAATACTTAATTCAATTATTTCTACGCTAAATAAATTTTAAGTAAGAAAAGGTTAGAAGGACGATATATACGCAAAAGAACAATCAAATAAAAACATAAGGTTTTATAGTGTTCCACAATTTACAAATAATGAATGGAAGTCGTAAAATAGGGCGATATACATTTAAGCTATTGCATAGCTTCTATCGCGGGCCTTGAGCGTGGAGACCGAATCCAGAAATTCCGTAACGAAAATAACCTAACACACCGCGCGTAAAGCTATTATGCAATAGCTTTACCGCGGCAGTCTCCGAGTGCCACACGTTTTTTTAGGGTTCCGTACCCAAAGGGTAAAAACGGGACCCTATTACTAAGACTTCGCTGTCTGTCTGTCTGTCTGTCTGTCTCCAGGCTGTATCTCATAAACCGTGATAGCTAGAAAGCTGAAATTTTCACAAATGATGTATTTCCGTTGCCGCTATAACAACAAATACTAAAAATAAAAAAAAATAAAAAAATAAGGGGGGTCCCCATACAATAAACGTGTTTTTTTCGTATATTTTTGCTCAATATTAAAAACGGTAACAGGTAGACGCTTCAAATTTTCATAGAATATTTACTTGTATAAAACCTTTCAAAATAAATAATTAATTAACAATAAAGTAAATATTAAACATAACAAACGTAGAAATTCGACGACGAACGAAGGTCGAAGACGTAGTTAGGCGGATTACAAGACTCAAGTGGAGGTGGGCGGGACACTTGGTCAGAAGGGAAGACGGACGGTGGACTAAAGCAGTCACAGAATGGTGGCCGCGAGACGGAAAGCGAACACCTGGCAGACCTCCGACTCGATGGTCAGATGACATCGACAAGGCAGTGGGAAGACAGTGGATGAGACTGGCACAAGACCGGAAAGAATGGCGCGCTAAAGAGGAGACCTATACTCAGCAGTGGGTGGACAATGGTTGATGATGATGATGATGAAAGTAAATATTAAAGGGGGGCTCCCATACAACAAACGTAATTTTAATCTTAATTAACAGGTAGAAACTTGAATATTTGTAAGTAAATATTTAGAAATATATTAACTATAAAAATTAATACCTAATCTAATATATAAAACTCGCAAAATAAAAATAATCCGTGCATCTAAACGCGGTGCGAGCGTCGCGCCGCGGTGTGGTGGTGGCGCGAGCGCGAGGCGGTTGCTAAGCAACGGCCGCGCGGGTAGCGGGGGAGGTAACATCACGGAGCGAGCCATAGCCGCGCGTATTCGCGCGAGCGTTGTCATGCTGCCCGGATGTGTATCGAAAACCTACCTATAAGTTTGCAATTTACTACTTGGAATTTCGTTGATTTCTCGTTATTTTATAAACAGAACTAAACAACGGGTTATACTCAAATAGATAACGTGTTTAGCAATATTGACTTAAATGCTGGCACGTACTGTGCACTATTTAGTTACCATAGCCCTTTATGGATACAATTTCGAATTGAGCAATAGATTTTATCAAAACTACCCGAAAAGCAAGAATAAACTCTCATGGATTTATATAACAACTAAAACAGACTAAAAATTAGTATACCTACAACAAACGTGATTTTCTATTATAGATGATAGTACGGAACCGTTCGTGCGCGAGTCCGACTCGCACTTGGCCGATTTTTTTTTTTGCTTCACTTTAGCACTTTCTACATTTCTATGGCCTCGTTATCAAGTGCTAAAATAAATTTTACTACTTTATCGGCGTAATTAAAATGTATCTTGAAAACACTTTCTATGGGAATAGAGTAATTTACAAGGGAGGTACCCTTGTAAAATAAAATAAAATATATTAAAATTCAATTTAGTATTCCATATTTGTCTTCGTCTCTTTTGCAAAATATTAGGCTTTAAAATGATAATTTTTGTTAGGGTCAAGTGTCTCTCCCCCTCTACCAGCTAAATGGTTTTTGTCGAATAGGTATGCTGAAAAAATCCAGCAATTAATTTCCCGAAAATATCACAAGTAAGTAGGTTTTACAAGTTAACGAGTATAGAGTAATAACGAGTCTATCAACTTAGCTTAACTAGAATATTCTTAGTAAGTATCAAATAATTATTTTAAGTTCGCATAATATTGACATAGACATAAATTGTGATATGGAACTACGAAACCGTACATTGCGCTAGGCCCGACATGCACTTGACCGATTTTTTAAATTGATTTTAGTTAGTACATACCCGAAAACTAGTCTTCTAAAAACCAAACAAAAGAGAACTCAAGAAACATAAAGAAAACAATAGGTAAGTATATATGCAGTTCATAGAATGGGGTGAATCTATTTTAAATTTGATATTACTCACTATTTATCTTAGAACTTATATTTGATAATGAGGTCATTCAACACTCAAATGAATGTAGATTTTTTTGGCTTTATTTGATTTTTAAGAAATTATTTTATTAGTAAAAATGCAATTAAACTATTTTATTTTTTCCGTTCGCTTGTAGCTCAAAGTTTTTAAATGGCATTTCCCAGAAAATGAACATGAGTAAAAATCCAACCTAAATTACGTAAATGACCGTTTATGAAGATTTTCCGCTATCGAAATGAACGGAAGTCAATTTTACCCACATTCGGGTTTAACTTTGACAAGCCATTTAAACGCGATTTTCTTAAATATTTTCTATACTTACTATTGGACTTGTTACTTCTTTACTTTAAAATTGACCACGAAAGAACGCGTTTAAATAAGTAAACTATTATTAGACTCATACATTAATACTCTAATATCGTAAAAAATATGAAAAAGTGTGTGTAAAGTTACCCACGCTGACAGTAACTCTCTCACATTAAAATTTGCAACCCTCAGAAACTAGCGCCATTGCGGATTATCAATGCAAACAACATTTATCAATATAGCGAGAAAATTTATTGTATTTTTGTTTCAAATGTAATTGATTATTACTGTTCGAGAAATCTATACCTACCGAAGTTTTATGTACGTTATATTATATCTTACACATATATTACGTTTGTTAGAAGTTACGAAAATATTTTTTTTTTATGACTGACAGTTTTTTCACTTTTATAATGATAAACGGCATGTTAGGCATAGGTACTATTTCACTCAAAACGTAAAATTTTATTTCCATGTGGAGCTCAGTTATTTCCAAAAAATGTTCTTTTTTATTGTTTAAGCTCATCCGTTCTTATGCCCGTAACAGTATACTTAAGTAATGATTTATTGATGATATGATAGACAAGATAGTATTGGTTAAATGTAACTTAAGGAATCATAAATACAAAAAGAATTAACTCGTATTTCATTAGATCTATTTTAGACTAAGTTAAGGATAGTTTTCCTTAACTATAGGTACAATAACACAGAATTGATTTTACTTTACCTTAACTATTTCTATTTAAGGCAATGTTGATTAAACTTGTACTTCAGCTAGACAAATTACATTTAACGCCATTTTGTATCCTATTATGAAAATGGAAATATCATTATCATCATCAGCTATGATATCTTAATACCTCTAATTTCCTTATATTCACCTAGAATTCATTTTTAACAGTTTTTAATTGTAATAGTAAGCAACAATATAAACAAAATTCAATCATTGTGTGTCATACTACATAAAATTTCATATTTTCAATATTAATTATGGCGTTTTTTTATTTTTTTTCTTAGTTATATAAGAGGCCCGTTATTTTTAGACAATTATCTTGTCATTTCCAACGAGAAACTAACATGCGTTTTATGTTTCTGGGTATACAAAAAGATGAATACGCATTTCTAGATGTACATAAATAGTTATCAAATTCGTCGCCATTATTTTCATAATCTATTTCACTAATACTCCATTATTTGTGTGAAAATTTACTTCATAAAGTAAACTAAGACTAAATTATTTCTTATGTGAGATTTTTTAAATCTATTTTGGTATCCTAAGCTTGAATTAAAGATAACTTAAAAACTTTTTTAAAGCTTAAATTCAGTTTTAATTTAATCTACAAGATATCTTAAAGAAAACTTGTAGAACATTTTAATACCTCTATTCTTAACTATAGCTTAACTTCATCTTCCAAAGTATTCTTAAGTCCCCCTTAACTTTGTCTGAAAACCTGTGCCCACTTTTACTAAACTATGTCTTGAGGCATATCTAGTAGATATCTTAAGGGCTTGAGCAAGAGAAGTTGAGACAATGCCCGTTTTGTCTTCAAGATATCTTGTATGACCAGTTTAGATAACCTTTTGCTACTTGGGTTATCATCTTAGATCTGTCTATCACTTAGTATCGCTGTCACTTAGTATCGTGAGAATTGTGAAAATATCAAGTAGTATATTTTATAGTACTTATCTGGCCGAGGGTATATTCTGATTGTTAATTGGAACAACTAAAATTTAAGTATTAAGACTGCGTATATAGGTCATTAAAATTAGTAGGTTGCGTTTCGTTCTATTGCAATTTTTAATTCTGCTCAAATTTTCGGTAGTTAATCCAGTATGCCCGGGAAGAGAAGCAGCTGGTAAGTACATTCTATGTTCAAAACATTAACAATCTTGTTAAAATATGTCATCTATCAAAAAGGTACACCCCACCAATTCTATAGATACCGTGCTATATTATGATGATACACCTAAATGATGAAGATATAGTAGATGTGAGTGTGTGTGTGGGTAGTACCGACGTTTGTTGGTGTGGAAGGTGGGGTCTCCGTGCAGGCGCCGCAGCAGCTGCGTGTTGCCGTTTAGCTCGTGGATCCAGCCGCGCATGCGCTCCACCTGGAAACATAAATCATATACACATATAGTTGCGTTGATACTTTGGCATCATCTCATCTTCCTGAGACATGAGGAGTAGCACAGGCGGCGCAAATAGTTACATATTTGAGCCATTTGGAGACTTGATATAATTATGTAAAACAGCGGGTAGCACCGCGGGGCGCAGCTAGTAGAACGTATAACGTTTTGAAGATATAAAATTACCGTCTATACTTACAAAAACTCTGCTAAGCAAAAAGCTAGAGAATTATCTCAATCAATGTTATTAATATATTTTGATTAATAAAAAAGCATTATGATATCAATTAAACAATAGTAGAATCAATTTTGAATCGAACAAGAGCTTTCTTCATCTTTTTTAAACAACTTTTTTTTCTTTTACTTATCTTTATGATAAGTAAAAGAAAAAAAAGTTGTAATAAGTGATTCATATTGGCTTGAGGAAAAGAGATATATTTTGCATAACTTAGGTACATTGAGAGAGAGATTTTTTGCTTATTTAAAAACCTTGTTATTATTTCAAGGATATTAAGGGTGATTTCTTCATTTATTGTAGCTAACAACGAATCGAATTGAAATCCGATGGAACTATCCATGGGATTCAAATTCGGTTTCCACTAGAATACCGTCCTGCCCCGGTATTCAGAACTCATTTGGATTCGGAATCTATATCTCCATCTCTGTCATTCTATATGGAAATGGAAGACGGAGATATAGATTCCGAATGAGATTTGAATACCGGGGCTGGTCTGATGTTGGAGTTAGTAAAATTAAAATTCTTGAAGTGAGCTGCTGAGGGAGCTGAACAGATAACATGACGGATATGTTATATTGGAAAACGGTGGAATAAAAGTGGAATCAACTGGAATAAAACTGTTGAAATATAGATCCACCTGGGGACTAGAAACGAAAATTAACCAGATTTCAAGACAATCTGCTTGCAACTGGTGTAATATTGTATTGTCTGTGATACAAAGTATGCGCGTGCGCAGTATAGACGCGTGCGCGTGGTAGCGCACGATGTCAAGTGTCAGGGTTCTGGTCGGTGTAGTTTATGAATATTTAGCAATATCTACATAATTACTTAGGCAAATACGTGTTGAATTACATATAGATGATCAATTTTGAAATTGTAGTGAAGAGCAACGATGACTCAAATTTCATTTGCCTTATTGCTTTCCATCGTCTGTTATTTTTTTAATAGTCTATAATAAAACAACTACATACCACAACTTAAACTAATAGGTAGGTAGGTTTAAAAATAACTGATTAAATTACTCCAGGCTATTAGGTAAGAGAAGTGTTGTCGCGCAATCATTTTACAGTTAATTACGCATTTTTCAAAAATTTTTTGCGTTTTTTTTTCGCAACACAAGATAACGTTTTTCTACCAATATCAAAGTTCTACCCTTAAAATATGTTATCCGATTTAGAATTCTTTTTAGGGTTCGGTACCTCAATAGGAAAAAACGGAACCCTTATAGGATCACTTTGTTGTCCGTCTGTCCGTCTGTCTGTCCGTCTGACCATGTCAAGACCTTTATCTCGGGAACGCGTGAAGGTATCGAGTTGAAATTAAAACCATATACATATAGATCCATAGTATATTGCTGCAGAAAGAAAAATAAGATTTCTCAGTTTTCGTAAAAAAAGTTACAGCCGAATATGTCGTAAAAACGCACATTTCGACACTCACAGAGGAATCAAAACCTATGGGGTACTTCCCGTTGACCTAGAACTCTGAAATTTGGCAAGAAGCATTGTTTTAGAGTACACATATAGGATAAAGTCCGAAAACTGGACATTTATAATTTAATCACAAAAAAATAGTGTATCTATGCAAGGAATGAGGGCCCAAATTTTAAAGTGAATTAACCATATCATGTGGGGTATCATATGAAAGAGCCTTATTAGCATAAGCTAAAACAGGTTTTTAACACATTCTTCGCCCCCTGCAGACCCTTCACTTCAGCTGGGAACCAAAACTTTTTAGGCGAATTTTGATTAAGTACAGAGTGGCCGCTCAAAGTAACGTTGACTGCCTCAAACGCCGGCGGTTTACTGACTACTACAAAATGAACGGGACGCTCGCTCGGATCCGAGTGGGAGGCGCCGTTACTATAGCCCTGCTCCACTCAGATCCGAGTGATGAGCAAGAAATGTGCTAAATATTTTTACGATGTATATTTTTCGGTTTATGAAGGAAAATATAAAAAAAAAATATGATTTCCCCCTTCAATTTAGTTTGTACGGAACCCTCGGTGGGCGAGTCTGACTCGCACTTGTCCGGTTTTTTTACATATGCTTGGAACTATTAATTACGCCTCTACGGTTTGCTTTTCCAAAATTTTAACTTTTAATTTCTTTGCTTCGGAATTATAACGAAATTTGAACCAATAGACATTTATGATTTAAATTAGATAAAAGAAGTATTATTGAAATAGGTTTAATTAATTTAATGTTTAGAGGTAGAAAACAGATGTTTGACACGCCAAATAACAAAAATCTATTGAAAATGCGTCGAAATATGTGTTTATATGAAATTAAAACCTACAAGTCAATGGGTCCGTAAAGTTCTCGAGTGAAGACTACGCACCGGCGAGCGCAGCGTATGAAGACCAACCACAAGATGACTTTATACAAGTAAGTGGCAGGAAAACGGTCTTTTTAGAAATCCATGGCATAGGCCCAACAAGTGCAGCGTAGGCCTGCCATAAGATGGACAGATGACCATATACAAGTAAGTGGCAGGAAGACGGTCTTTTTGGAAATCTATAGTCCAGATGTGGACTTATTGTGGCCGAGATTATGATGAAAATCTACAAATATGTACCGACCTATATTAACATTAGGTACTATTTGAACTGTTCTGTATAATTAGTTGGGTCCATTCCACTTCATCGGATGCCCTCATTAACATCTCGCGGTCAGGCAATTGTTTGGCGGTCGGTGGTAGGTACAGTGACCGGCGATTAGCGCAATTACCGCAATGAGCAATTCGTAACGAACGCGCATTTATAATAAATGTACTTTGTCACTAATATAGCCATGAATGGTAATTGCATTGCTACACGTCTGCGTCATTTTGCGTACTTTCAATTAATTTACGCTAATTAATGTTTATACTAATTGGTCGACTAGAAGCAATATTATGCAATATTATTGTTATAAATTACCGATTGCTTTAATTTCATGTAGGAATTTATTTCTAATCTAGATTAAATAGAGTTAGATATATAGACAGAAGGACAAGCAGAAGGTTGGCTAATCAGTACCATCCAGAATCCGTACACAGCTGTTTAGGTCTAAATTTTTGATGCGCACTGCACATGAGTGGAACTCTCTGCCTCCTTTTCTGTTTCCTGAGTACTATAATCTTGGAATTTTTAAGGCTAGAGTGAAAAGATATCTTCTAGATTTACGTGCTCCATCTTCGGCCACACCGTCGCATAGCATTAGGCGAGTTGGTGGTCAAAAGTAACTACAAATAATACACTCTTTATTGTTTACACCTTAACTAAAAGACAAATTAATGAGAAAGAGCTAGCACATAAGCCATTTCTCATTAATTTGTCTTTTAGTTAAAGTTTTGAACCAACAGGCGGCCTTATCGCTAAAAGCAATCTAGATCAAGGTTTTAAATAGAAGTATTCAGTCCTATGCCCAATTCTCATTTTGCTATCAGGTAAGTTGTTAGATAAATCTCTACCTATATGTATGAAAATTACGAATCTAAAGAAGACTGGAATTTTCAAGGCTACAGTGAATAACGGCCAGACCGTCGCTTAACATCAGGCGTGTTGGAGGTCAGTCGTAAATCTGACTAATTTATAAAAGACAAGTATAATATCTGACTGACAGAGGCTTTTGAGAGGTAACACAATCACGAATCTCAGATGGAGCCAGCCAGGACATGTTGGCAAGTAGAGTGTGTCGGCACTCTACTGGTGACTCTAGGTGTTAAAGCTTTCTCAATGGTGGCTATGTCCTGTTTAACGAAACGTCTTGTTCAACCGACTACTTGAGTCAATGTATTATGAAGATCGCAGGTCGAACCTGGACAAGATAGGCAAGACAAAGCCAAGAACCTAGTCATTTTATCTCCATAAATCCTCTTCAATGCGTCTTTCTCCATCATATACTTTTTTACCCAAGATAGATCTACGATTGACCACCAACTCGCCTGGTATACAGCGACATGTGGCCGAGGGCTGAGCTCCTCGATCTAGAAGATCGATTATTCCCGTTGTCCCCCAGTTCCATATCCCCCACTGGGGGACAACAGGAATAATCGAAAAAGTTATGCTGATGTCCCTCATAGGGGGACAACGCCACAACTTTTAACATTGTTCCCGTTGTCCCTCAGTGTTCGTGTTCAGGGGATACGGAACTGGGGGACAACGGGAATAATCGCTAGATGATATCTATTCACTCTAGCCTTGAAAATTCCAAGATTCTAATTCACAGGAAACAGAGATGGCGACAAAGAATTCCATACTAATAACACTCCATAAAAACCATAATGACTTTATTTATTTATTTGTTGCTTTATTTGCATCTAGTACTACTTTCCCACCTTTTCACAAAATGATTTTTGATTTACGTTTGTTTGTCTAGAATCTAGACTCTAGATGAAAGGAAATTGAATCAAGTGGATCAATTTTTCTTATATATATATTTCGTATTAGTGGCTACAGGGAAGAGAGGCTTTTGCCCTGCAGCCCACTGCCCAGCCACTGCTCAGCCGTTATTGCCCCAGCAATAACGGCTGAGAAAAAAAGTGGCTAGAGGTAGAATAGGTGATAATAGTGCACCTACCTCCCGGAACATCTCTTCGATGTCCTGCGCATGTTGTGCCGGGGGGTGTGCCTCCACAGTGTCGCGGTAGATGATTGCACCCCCCACACCATCCGCCATCTGTAACCGACAAGTGCGACACTCAGCAGAAGAAAACGGAGAAGAGAAGAAGATTAATTCTTCTTCTCTTCTCTGTTTTCTCATAGGGCAATTATACTGAAATGAAATGAAATATTCTTTATTTGGAACAGTAACATATAGGAATAATAAAGGCACGATGCTACCTGCATTTGTTTAGAAATAAGCTTAGAAAACCCAAATACACGAGACAAAAAAACGGCTGAACCAATTTTGATGAAGCTAAGAACACTCCCGACTAATTTACCTTTAAAAAAAACAAAAAATTGGTTCATCCGTTCGGGAGCTACGATGCCACAGACACACACACGCAGACACGTCAAACTTATAACACCCCGTCGTTTTTGCGGTGGGGGTTTAAAACTATGTCACGTGTAACATCGCCCACCTCCGGAGTAACATTACATTATAATTACACAATAAGACATTCACAAGTTCATACATATATTATATATTTATCTTGTAAATATTTTCTAGATATTGAAGCCGTTCTAAGCCCAGTTTCCACCGCGTCTGGAACCTTTACTAATAAATAAACCTAACCTTAACCTTAATAACCTTTACTGTAAATGGTTAAAATAAAAAAGCCTAGTGGTGAGACCGTCTGAAAACATCGTGAGGAAACCTACATGTCTGCGATTTCTCAATGATCTTGAAGATGTGTGAAGTCTACCAACCCGCACTTGGCCAGCGTGGCAGATTATGGCCTAACTCTTCTCACAATGAGAAGATGGCCCGTTCCCAGCAGTGGGACAGTTTGTACAAACAGGGCTGATTAAAAAAAAAAGCTTTCAATAATAAAATATAATGAAACGGAAAGGACTGAGCGAGCAAAAAAAGTTGAAACAAGTATCTCGCACTGCAGAAAAGTGGTTTTTACAGTCTAACTTAGGATTTTGTTTCGCTTGGTATGCTGTTGAGTGTGCGTGTGTGAGAAAGTATGCGTATATTATTAAAAAAATATAGCCTATAACATTCAGGGAGCGGAGACGAATCTAACGACACCTCGCACATCCAAAACAGTTAAGCCGTTTAGCGCCGTATGCTGTTTTTTTTTGTCTGTTGAAACTTTCTGTCTCTTATGAAATAATCTCTTCTCTTTTACCTTTGTCCTTGTGACAAGTTTTGGCTAAAAAGTAACAACTTAAAAATATGTTTTTCCTTTGTCGCTTGTGTATGGTCGCATAATTCGACTCAAAAATAGACGTGAGTAACCCGTTTGTTCAAATAAAAGTGTTTTATCAAATTGCAGTTTGTAACCATCAGATGAATGTGTACAAAACGCGGAATCGGCGAAAGCAGCTTATGAGGTAATTTTTCATATCATGACATTACACAGCTGAGTCAACTTACTTGTAACTATGTAGGTAGCACATATTAGGTATACATAAATAATACTTACATTCAACATTCGTTTACTCAATAATTGAGTACCTATTCATTTATCTGCAACAAGACTAAACAAAGGATGACCCTCTTGCGT
This sequence comes from Lycia hirtaria, assembly GCA_947563715.1. Taxonomy (NCBI): domain Eukaryota; kingdom Metazoa; phylum Arthropoda; class Insecta; order Lepidoptera; family Geometridae; genus Lycia; species Lycia hirtaria. The sequence goes on from OX387378.1 coordinate 41,303,792, forward strand.
GAACTACTGCGAGCTTTGTTCTATACCTGGTACTTAGTAACTGTTATTCATTCTGTGACCTATGAACCTAGTGTTTATTTATATGCATATAACTCATGATAAGTAATAAAAAGGTTGCCAAAGTCATCGAACACTGCGTTTTTATGCAAGTGCTAACAAAAACATAGACAAAAACTGCTTATCAAAACATGCAATCATGGTAATGTAATTTGAAGGAGCTCAATTTGGTACATATTTAAGATAAATTTGATTCTATTTTTCTGTGTACATGTACATATTTATATAGTATACATAAGTTAGAAAATGTTTTTATACATTTATCACAAGCATGCAAGAATGCAATGAATTAAGCAAGTATAAGTTTATAAAACTCAAAAACCCACAACAAACAAAAGAAACGGCTGAACTGATTTTGATAAAACATAGTTAAGAATACTTTCGATGAAATCCTCTGTTTCTACGATGCCACAGACAGACACACAGATACACGCGTCAAACTTATAACTATGTACTAACGTACTACATATAACTCAATGAAAATACTTATGTTTTTGGGTCGGGGTTAAAAAAAAGTTTTTGAATAATACTTTTTTATATGAGTGGCTAAGACATTTGAATATAGTTTAACTGGCTTCACAGCACAGTTTTAGTTTAAGGTATTACTGCCTTTTAAGCCGTAGGTCGTGGGTTCGATCCCCAACCAGGACAAAGAAATGTGTAATGAACATGAATTATTGTCCCGCCTTTTTAACAAACTTCAAAAAGAAATATAAATTGTTTTTTCTATAATACCGCAAGTAAAAAATGTTAAATTTTACAGAATATCAGTAATTTTATGACTTTATGACATAAATATCTAGTTTTTACTAGATTTAACCGCTTTAAATGGTCTCATAAATTATTTCATAAAGGTACGAGTATATATACATATTCTGTAATACGAGTCTGATAGTCACGTGGAAAACCCAAGAGAAACACACACAGTCTCAAACATGTATGTTTGTTTGTTTAGCACTTAGCACTATTGGGCGCAGCGTGACAACACCAAGGATTTAACGTAGGTAGATATGTAAGAGATAAGAACGAATCTTCAGATTTTTAGGTTTATACTGAATTTTGGCGGGATGTTACTTACGTGCCGGAACTCTGCCAGTCGATCCTTAGTCCGCATTTTTCTGTTCCAGCTGTTCCAGCGGGCGTTTTGCCCTCAGGATTTTCTTCGTAAGGTGTTTATCGTTCGGTATCTTATCTGGCACTGATAACGAAGTGCTCGCGCGCGATATGGCGGGACGGCCGACGCCGACTGCTGCTCGGTTGCTTTTTACCGCTGATTCATTAGTGCTATCTAGGTTATTGCACGGACCTGTGATACTGTTTACTACACATGTCGTGGACGTAGTGTCGTGTTTGTCTTCAGTTTTATTTCAGGTTTTTATGGGTAAGCTAAGCGTTTGTCCGCAGCTCACCTGATATTAAGTGATGGTGGTTTTTTTTCAACCGACTTCAAAAAAGGAGGAGATTCTCAATTCAACTGTATATATTTTTTTTGATATTAATACTACCTGTGTTGAGGGACGTTGCGGTCCACTATAGAGCGCGCTTGCCTAGAAGGAATATAATGAATATGACAATGTAAGTGTAATGTCTACCTACGGCCCAGGTCATCTCTCTTTACTCAACAACCAAGGTCAGATCTTGTTTTTTTTTTTTACTATAAAAATATGTTATGTGTATCAGGACGTGTGTTCGATGTTTCACATTTAAGTAGATATGTAAATTGTATTACGATTATATTGTTTGATTATTTCTATTCAGTTTGTTTTTTTTTGTTAATTTTTTACATATTTTAAAATATTCAACTTAAATCTCGGGTCGCAGCCCGGTCTCAAAGGACCGGGCTGCGTTAGTGGAGCCAACACTGAGAGGCTCTTTACATAAAATAATTTAAAAAATAAACAGATTTTTTTGTATGTGGATAGATGATGGAACTATTTTACATATGGAATTTGACATATCATGGATATGAAATGGTTATGACTTATAAAACTAGTTTTTTTGGTGTTTTTTTTTTTATAAAATAGGTGAAGCAAAAAGGCAGACGGCTCGCCTGATGGTAAGCGATAACCGTCGCCTATGGACAACTGAACATCACTGACATTACTGTTGCTTTGCTAACCCGGAAAGGTGCCTGTAGATACCCTTTTTAAAACCCTCTTTGTTGAAGCTCGGCGGGAAAACCTTCCGAGGACATTCCACATTTTGCTTGTTCGCGGGAGGAAGGAGCGTGAGAACCTGACTGAATGGGATTATCCAGTTATGCAAAATGTGTGTTTATTGGCTTATGCTACCATACAGTGAGTAAGATAAGGTACTTCTGTGTGGGAGCATCAGAATGAGATAACTGCACCTGCCAATTTCGTTTCATTATACAAAAATTAACATATTATTATTATTATTGAAATGAAACAAATTTTAACGGATTAAAAATGAATTTGTTAAAATTTGTTTCATTTCAATGAGTAGGTAACAATCGCGAAAACCTTAGAAAACTGTATAATATAGTTTTCAATTTTTACTGTGGAACCGCGGAGTTTATTGACCTCGAAATATATTTAACAGCAAGATAATAGCAGATTTGCATTAGCAGGATTGGTCAATATAAACCAACAAAAAACACGGCGTAGCAAATTTTCTTTTAACCTTTTTTTTTAGCAGTTCACTTTATATGGTTTTGTTTTTCCTGAAACACATCATAAGTTCATCTTTTCTAGTCACTTTTCACGTCATAATAAAATATTAGATGAAAAACGGTGCATCACATGACATTGACACGTACCACGTACATGAAAACACCGCGCTCAAGAAGTGCGGCCTTAGGTAGCATAAAATACCTAAAGCTCTGGGGAAGTCAAAACTTGATAATCAAGCACATCTTCGACTCGTGCCGAGGCTTCCGTATAATAATTAATTTTATTATCACGTGCCTATCCATTTATTTTCTTAGATTTTAGATTCCTTTCATATCTACTAGAGGCTATAGTACTACTATAGTAACACAGCACTATTTTAACCTATCCAATTACTTATAGATAATAGTTAATTGTACACTTATCTGAAAACCTAATCTTATCATTGTACTCGTGTATTATAATAAAATCACTATTAAATCCTGCCCTAATACTGACATACAACCAGAAAAGCATCTCTTATGCACCATTTATATTGTAGAAACTTCTAAATAAGTAATCAAATATGCTGAGTCAGTAGCTTTTCCACGTTATACCTACATCACCTCTTAGCTTCAATAACGTGGTAATTTTTACGCTTTCAGCATATGAAAGAGACAGTACTGATGCGTCTGTTTGAAATATCACGTCGTCTATTTCTACGGAGAGCTTTGTTTCAAGATAACACATTATCGAAGCAAAGAGGCAACATATCTTCAAAATTTTGGAATACGAAAACTTTTCCACAATAGCATCATCATCATTTCAGCCATAAGAAGTCCACTGCTGGACATAGGCCTCCTCCATGAATTTCCAAAAAGACCGATTGGAAGCGGCTTGCATCCAGTGTCTTCCCGCCACTTGTAAGAGATCATCTGTTCATCTCGTGGCTGGTCTTCCTACGCTGCGCTTGCCGGTACGTGGTCTCCACTCGAGAACCTTTCGGCCCCATCGGCCATCAGTTCTACGTGCTATGTGTCCTGCCCACTGCCACTTCAACTTGCTAATCCGCTGTGCTATATCGGTGACTTTTGTACGTCTACGTATCTCTTCATTTCTGATTCGATCTCGTAGAGAGACTCCGAGCATAGCCCTCTCCATAGCTCGTTGCGTGACCTTGAGTTTCCTTATAAGGCCCATAGTTAGGGACCACGTTTCAGTGCCGTATGTCATCACTGGTAACACACACTGGTTGTAAACTTTCGACTTTCATCTAATAACTTAGGATAATATATTGAAACCTAAGGTCTAACTTGGCTAGTTCCATTTCTCATTCAAATAATAAAAATCCGTTCACAGCGATATTGGTCCACGTTCTTGATCCGTACTGCACAGAAATAGAATTCTTTGCCGCCATCTCTGTTTCCTGAGAGCTACAATTAGGCTAGAGCGAATAGATATCTTGTAGGTCGACGACCTCCATCCTCGCCCACGCCGTTCCTTATCAACAGCGTACTAAGGCCGTCACAAACGATGAAGATACTTTATTATGCATATAATATAATAACAACAAAAATACAAATAAAAACAACAAAACAAACAAAATAAATTACTAAGTATATTATCTTCATTATGTGTGGTGCATCATTCAGACGTAAGACTAGTAATATCGATATATTTAATAGAATATAAAATATTATAACAACTTCAACCTGTGTAACGTCCTTTACAAATATGCCCAATAAGCTTGTATACATAAGTGCAACGTCAAATTGTCTGCCTGCGCCCGCGCACCGGAACCAGCCAATAAACAAACAAGACTGAACCCACTTACCCACTATCACAGTCTAAAGAACTCTCTACTTTATATACTATATAATACAGATACGATACATTATACTACAACCATATATTTTACTTCATCATCATCATCTCAGCCATAAGAAGTCCACTGCTGGACATAGGCCTCCTATAGATTTCCAAAAAGACCGATTGGAAACTACGATTTCGTTACGCTTGATACGCTATCGAATGTACGTTTTTTTGTAAGAAAGTATGCGTAAAATCGCTGTAAAAAATTTAAATGCTCATTCTTTAGAATAATTCTAGTAAAATCACTTGTTTATTACGAAATAGTCCGTTGGAATGAAAAACGCATTTTTTTTTTTGAGAGAGATGTATTATTATTATTATCACAAATAAATATAGCCCATGACAATCTGGAAGTGAAGACAAATCTAACGACACCTCACAGATTAAAATCGATTAAGCCGTTTAGGCTCTAGGCGATCATATGATCGCAACATACATACATACCCACATATACATTTACATACTTGTACATACATACACTCGAAAAACATAACCCTCCTTCTTAAGCAGTCGCTAAAAAGGTAAACATTTTGTGACTCGCTTTGAGTCCAATCCAACCTTAAAATTCTTAAAATATAGAAATGATTCGTTTTACTCGACTGCACAAGGAGGAATATGTTTTTCGAGTATATTATTTGGTTGTATTTGTGTATATAATATATAAAGAACATACAAATTATGTAGGCTTCAATAGGAATTACCTCTTACAACCTAAACGACTAGACCGATTTTAATGTCCAAATAATTATAGGACCAACTTGGGAGCTTTCTCTATACGCCAATTTACGAAACACTAAAATTGGTTCTCGAATGACGGAGAAATGTACATACATAAAAAACATATACGCTACGAATTGATAACCTCCTCCTTTTTTCAAGTCGGTAAACAATGTTTTTAAACGGTTTTATTTAGCTTGCCCTGTTTTTTGGTTCAAATTTAGTAATAGAAAATATACCCCTTTCTCGTTGACAGATCGATCTGATATTTGGTACACGCCTTTAGTTTAGATGACAATACAATGAAATATACATATTTAGTATCATTCTAAATTCAATATGGCCGTCACCACAAAATGGCGGATTTTATATTTTAACACAACGCTCATAATATGGGTATCAAATGAAAGGGCTTTTCTAGTAAAACACAGTAAATATGAAATATAAATATAAATATAAAATATAAATATAAAACACACCTGCATCATTATCTTTCTTTTCAATAAAACCGTTTAACTTAAAAAGTTTTTTTAAGTAAGTAGGTACCTACTTATTTTTGTAGTAGACAACGTAGGTAGCTCACCTGATGACCTGATAGCTGACTGTCTGGATCATAATACTAAAAGTTTAAAAAACTGAAACAACCGACATCAAAATACGCACGCAATATCTTTTACTTGGATGACTTTTTTTCAGTTAGATACCTATAATTGCTTTAAAAAAAGCCGAAGTCATTGTGAAACAAACATACTACAAAAAACCTTACAGTCGAATAGAGAACAACCTCCTTTTTGGAAGTCGGTTATCATTATCATCATCTCAGCCATAAGAAGAACAAATAAAATAGTGTAATGCATTAGAGAGATAGCTGCGAGCTTTGAGTAGTCATATTGTATCGTACAAAGGTTAACAAACAAGATACACCCGCGCATAGGGTCACTCGAGACGAGACTGATAAAACGAGCCCGTTTTTACTCCATTACAGTTTTGGGCGCCGAGCAAACAAGATGTTAATGAAACTGTTGACACTTTTCTGTCTGTTTGCGTGCTCCGTCGCGTGGATTCCACCTCAACGATGCGCACAAGGAAACGAACATCCAAGAAACTGGACTGCGACAGGCACAAGAAACATCAACTTAGTATCCAGCATCGACGAATTCGCTGCCAAACAAAAACAAGCCCTGAAGGAAAGGTATAAAAATTACGAATTCTATGGCGTGCCAATACGAGCTGTTGCTGATGACGAATATTTACTACAAATCGAGATACATGCGCCTTATAATTGCAAATTCTATACATACAATCCAAGATTGCTAGCTTCCGTGGTTTGCAGTAATGCCACCTGTAAACTGACACACACTGTGTCAACATTTGACACATATACTGCCAGTGAAGGATATAATTGGGGTGTAAAGGGTTCTTCAAAACTATCTATTCCACATATATTTGAGGTCGGTGGCGAAATAGCTTCAACAGAATCTTATACCTGTACATTCAGTAAAGGCAGAACAACAACAGACACAGTGGAATGCTCAGATTCCAGCCGCGAAAATGGCCATCTTCAACTGTACAACGTTAAATCGGACATGGTTTGTGATTTTGGCGGTATTAAACTTGTGAGGCATTTTAGAAATGGCGAATATGGCGTGTCTAGACTTGCTGAAGATTTTACAATAGAAGAAATACGTCAGCTAGAAGCCAGTGCGCAAGTTGTTCTTGAATACCATGGTTCTTTGGGTATAAATTGGTTCATGATGGATGTGGATAAGGTATCAGAAGTTTTGTTTCAAAAAGTTTTAAACAAATTTCCTCTTTACAACCCTTTCACGGATTTAATTTTGGTGGAGCCTAATTATGTTGATTTGAACATTAGAGTGCTTTATTTTAAGCAAGCCTCAACTGTTCCGCAATATAGAAGTATAGTTCCATTTACAAACGAGTCTGGGGACTCTGTTTTTCAATATGCATGTATTAGGGTGCAGATTTAATTTTCTAAAATGTATTTTTCCCTGGCAAGAGGAAAATATTTACAATTACTTACTAACAATGTATACCTATAAGGGACTTTATTCATAAGAAATATATAATAAATTGTTATCCTTAATTTATAGATATCTTCTAGATCAACGAGCTCCATCCTCGGCCACACCGTCGCTTAACATCAGGCGAGATGGTGGTCAATCGTAGATCTATCTTGCATAAAAAAATTACATAAATTTAGAAAATATTTGACCCATATATGGGTCATATATTTTCTAAATTCTACATATATTTTTATTTTCTTTTTTATCTAAGATGAAATTTTCTTTTTCTACATATATGTAATTTTATATAAAAATAATTGATGCATTTATGTTTTATTTGTACAGTAAAAATTTCGTGCTTCAAATTAATGAACACAGGACAAAATAGATATCTTAAGCTTAAATACAAGTTAATATAGTCTGTAAATTCTGTTGTCAGTCCATTGTGGTTTTCATTATAAGGAAAACGACATAGCTAAATGTTACTAACGTTAGACTTACTTACGCCTGTTTTCTAAGTGAATGCAAGATTAAAAATATAACGCCTGTTTAAACTATCATAGCATGTGTCCATATGACTTTTTTATCTTGATTTGATGAAGGGTGGCTCTGCCCCCGTATTCGGAACTTATTCGGAATCGATTCAGAATCTATATCTCCGTCTGTGTCATTCTCTATGGAAGTGACAGAGACGGATATATAGATTTCGAATCCGAATGAGTTCTGAATACGGGGGTTGGTTGTCTACTATTACATAGGTTTAGTAACGCTTCGAACCTATTATGGATATACCTATAGTAGTACCAGTAATTATAGACTGCTATGGAACCGTAATGTCTGGAAAATTCGGCGAAAGTTATGGAGTTACTTTATTAACTAGATAATGTTCTAGATCAAAAATAAATAAATTCGGCAAAGTACGAGTTTCACTCCACAGCGAGGCTCCCGTACTATGTATGACATACTATGAACATGAACACTGATAATAGAGCTAATTACACAACAAAATGTGCTTTATATCTAAGAATTTGTAACTTCATATATTTTCTACAGTAGACTGTTTGTTAACATACAATATCAAGTTCAAACAAGCAGGTAAGTGTTACAGATCTACCTATTTTCTTTATCCAAAGAGATTTTAACTCTATTTAAGGAAACGTTCACTTGTATTTTTTTTTGTGTAATCAGCAATGTCGCAAAATAATTACCCATTTTTTCAAAAATTATTTACGCAAGCTTGTCTCGATTTATAACGAAATAAGCCCTACAATCATGCTAATTTTGATATTTGTATCTATTACCGTTCAAAAGGTGTAGGACAAACATACACCTCAACTCAACACCGAAGCTTCACGAATAGGCTCCCGCAGCCGCACCTTCACTTTAGTACGGAAACCTAAAATCTACTCTCTCAACCTTTCCTCCGCGGGCAATTTGAGACACTTTCGTCCCTAGGGACGAAATTGCCATTTTTTTCTTTCAATTTGGAAGAAAACCATAAACCATACATCAAAGCCAACAACCACCTAAGCCGCAACAGCTACCTGCAGCTGTTCGCCTGGCGTATGGATCTGGACTGCCCAATAATGCGACACTGGACAAGTGTGCATGTTGAGCACTCCGGATCAAAACCGAAATATAGATTAAGATATTAAATAGGTATAAGTTTTGTATTAATATCGACATTTTATTTCATTTTTAATTATTTGATATTTTTTTTTGTATTAATATCCTGACATTTTAAATATTTTTTTGTGAGTGTTTTTATATCAGTTAATCTAATTTATCTATCTAATTTAATTTAATTTTGTATATGGTTTGTATATGGCCGAAATAAAGATTATTATTAAAGCAAGATAATTCCAAAAATACACATTAGTTTTTTTTTATTAGTGCAATTCACAATTTCTCTTAAAGTCACAAATAGGAAAAGTTAGGTATCTTTGTTCAAGTTTAACTACATTTTCACGCAGAATAAACCAACTTATGAAGATTTTCAATAGTAAGGATCTTACAATCTTTACCCACCTATACTATACTCCAAAAGTACAAACATACTTAATAATCGAAAAATATGGGGTAGGTAGTATCGTTTCACTGTGGTCAGTTCTGAAGGCACACTTAGGTATTGATTAAAACAACTAAATTCAAAAAACGAATGAATGTTTCATACAATTTTTGTTCCTTTTTTAATTTTGAATTTTATTCAAATGCCTTCAGATTATACTACTGTACCGTACCGTACACCATATACAGGTATAATATTTGAGAGAAAATATTTTATCAATAGAGCGTTCGGGATTTTGATTGTAGTGTCTTTGATGTTTCGTGTGAGTGCATCGCCATCTATTTCAATAGCTAAACATTATGATATCGGTACACCTTTGAGATTCATGTATAATAAATGTAGTGGACGCCGTAGTTCTGGCTAAAAGGCACAGATGTCGTTACTTTCGCAGTAACATGCTTCTCTGAGAGAAGATATATAATTATAGGAATAATTATAATATTTATCTTTATAAAATGTATATTATGTAATAAGCGGGACTTGTATCTTCAGAACGGGTTAAGTATTTTGGTAGATATTTTTCGTGATTGGGCGCTTTCACACTTAACGATAATGGCTCTTATTAGGTCGATAAATGTGATTGATAATGTCAACGCGCGCAGCTATCTCTCTCGCGCATCACAATGTTGACTTGTAACTTGGGCGTTATGAATAAATTATTTGTATTTGTATTTATAAACATATAAAAAATCATTGTTTAGAAAAGTGAGAAATGAAATATTTAAAAATAGTTTTTCTTATCTTTTAAATTGACTGAGGAGTAGTAAAATATATGTTTTTTTCACTACTCCGTTGCCAGTTAGGTAAGTAAGTAATACCTGAATAAAACTTTAATAAAATAGTTATTTCTCCTATGTAAGTTAACAAATTTATTTCTCACTTTTCTAATATCCCTAACTAATGATTTTACATGTTTAAAAAGGTTGTGATGCGCGAGAGAGATAGCTGCACGCGTTGATTTATGATTAGAGCCTGTCCAGCCCCCGTATTCTGAACCCATTCGGTTTCGGAATCGATTCGATTTGTATATCTCCGTCTCTGTTTTTCTCTATGGAAATGACAGAGACGGAGATATTCAAATCGAATCGATTCCGAAACCGAATGGGTTCAGAATACGGGGGCAGATGACGCGTTTTACGCGCGAGTCAACTCGCGCGTAGTCACTCGCGCGTTCTCGAGGTACTAGAGCTACGTCCCGTCCAGACGCTGCCGCGCGTTTCCTTACTCGCGCGTAAAACGCGTGTTATGAGCGTTAGGATGATGATCTTGAGCATCATGCGATCGCAAAACATCACGTCGACTAGCGAAATACCATTGTAGATTATTATTAATCAACACAGGTAAGTAAACCTATCTATGATCCAAAATACGTTTCTTTGAATCTGATTTGCTCGAATCCGTTTCATAAAACTGCCTGATTCCAGATGTTTTAAATGATACGAGTTTCATTTGTGCGAACAATTATTTTTTTACACAACATTTACAACGTCCACAACATTTATTTTTATGCATTTTTTTATTTAGTGATAATTATTTGCAAAGTTTGTTGTTCCCATCAACTGTAGTACAAAACAAAGGTCAACTCGCGATTTGATACAGAATGCCAATGTACTCAATTTGTAGTTTTAAGTTTGAATTAGATTAGGTTTTTTTTTATTTACGTATAACGGAAACTTTCGTATTACAAAGATTCGGTTATCAGACGAGTTATTAAATGAGAGTTCGGAAAAGTAGATGCGACGTTCATATTATTTTAGGGAATTATTGGGTTAAACAGGAATCGGGATACTAGGTTTAAATAAAAGCGAACCATTAGTGTTATAGTGTCTATCATGTTTTATTGTAACATTTAGATAGTCTTCTACACATCCACCTTACATACTCGGGGCGCTACTGATATGAGCCTGTACAGAACCGGCGCTCCACATAAATAATTATTTCACGTAATATTATAAACTTACATCTAACTATAATGACGGCGGGCGGAACACCGTCCCGCCCCATGTACACCTATATACACTCTACACTAGACTGTACACCGACCGTATTTACAAGGGATATGTGCGGGGCGCGCGGGGCATGCGGGGGCGGGCGCAGGCCGTCAGTCGCGGTGCGGCGCGCGCGCAAGCAGCGCCAGAGGCTGCAGCGAGTGCACGTGCGCGTGCGCATGCGCGTGCGCGTGCGCCGCGGCCGCCGCGTGCGCGTGTAGCGCGAGAGCCTGCGAGGGTGGCTGCGGGTAGCCCCCTGACAGCGTGGGACCGCCCTCGCCCGCCGGCGGGTTGATGCGCTTCTCCTTCTGCCGCCGGTTGCAGAACCACACGCGCACTACCTCCTTCTCCATGCACAGAGCGTCCGCGAGCGCGGCTATCTCCTCGCTGGTCGGCTTCGGGTTGTGGAGGAACGCCTTTTCGAGAGCGACGCGCACGCCTGATTCTATGGAGGTGCGTTTCTTGCGGCGGCGGCCCACTGCCTCGGCGAGTCCAGCGCCCAGGCCCCCCGCCCCGCCCCCCGGACCGCCCGCAGCCCCGCCGCCTGCTAGCGACGAGTCTGCATCCTCGAGCCACTTCTGCAGCAGTGGCTTCAGTTTGCACATGTTCTTGAAGCTCAAATTGAGGGCCTCGAACCGCGATATCGTCGTCTGCGAGAAGTCGTTCCCGTACAGCTTACCCATCGCCAGCCCGACGTCGCCTTGAGTGAAACCTGCGGACGGAGGATAATATGAACAGCAGTCGCACTAGTGTTCAGTAGGATATAGGTATTAAATGACGATCGCGGTGGTTTTGCACTACCAACCACCGTGATCGTAACGTTTAAATCTAGAAATGGTAGCCACAAAAAATTCGGTGATTAGCGTAAAAAATATTTTTCACTACTCTTGCTCTAAAAGTCCGTCATTGTAGCGTAGTAAAGCGGGGGAAAAATAGCATTTTAAGCACTAGGGGAAAAAGTTTTTTTTTTTAAATTTATCTGTTACCAAAGAGCCTACATACACGAAACAGTCTTTATTCAAAAGTAGAATAATCTCTTGGGAATATAATTACATTCTCTTTGCAATCATCTCGTTAAATAGGTATCCAGAATTGTACAAATTGTACATAATAATATCATTTTTAATAAAATAAACTTTGAATTATTGTATTGGATTATTTTATTTTCTCGCAATCGTAGTGAAAAGTAGCGTGTAACACACGGCGCTAAAACCCATTGTAACTCGGTTTCTATTTACTCCTGTAAAAATCTACCTCGTTACAATGGACCATTTTAGCCCCTTGTATAACAATCTACTATATTATAATTGAACCTACTAACTATTCTCAGAATTATTTGTTAGTGTTTTTTTCCAACACCGCATACATTGCTAAAAATTTAAGAGCGCTCTATCATGAATGCAATCACTGCGACATAAGGCTATAAGTAGTTAGCGATTAAGCGTAAGCCCAATAGGTGTCATTCAATAGCAACACCCAGGACTTTCCTTCTAATGTAAGGCACACATAAGAGAATAAAACTCAAATTATAGACCAACAGTCTTAATTAATCTAGTCTTTTAGACTTTCACCGTAAGCCAACACACTTTACGTTGGATTGTTGTGAATATGAAGAAAAAAAAAAAACGGTTGTAGACGTAATGATAACTCACCCAGCTTGATCCGACGCTGCTTGAATGTTTTGGCGAAGTGCTCGAGCTCTTCGAGATCGGCAGTGTCGTCGGCAGCCGGTTCGAGCGCGCGCGGCTTATGCGCGTGCGCATGTATCGGCGTGTGGCCGCCGGAGTGGAGCGGCACAGGCGGGGAGCGCGCGCGTCCGGAACCCGGCGTCAGCGGCGTCAGGAAGGCGCCGGCGCCGGGCGGAGTACGGCGTGGGGACGGCGACCGCCCGCCTGCGTGCAGCGACGGCGGCGCCACCGCGCGCGCTTGCAGCTGCTGCAACTGCTGCGCTGCTGCCTGCGCCACTGCCTGCTGCACCTGCATACGTATAGGTACTCTCGTTACTTTCTGCTTAATATCAGCTGGTTGAAATTCGAATTTCAACCAGGTTTTTTACAGACTTCAAAAAGATGGAGGTTAACAATTCGGCTGTATTATTTTATGTTTGTTACCATAACTATAGCTTAACTCTGTCATTTATAAATCGATTTGAAATATAATTGTTTTGTTTGAATCAATATCAATATCAATCTGAAAGTAAGTATACCTTTCAGATTACCACCACTTACTTTCAGATTGACATTGATATTGATTGCAAAATTGTGTCGGCAGGTGTCCAAGGATTTGGGTAAGTATGTTCAATAGGAGCTTTAAAAAAATCAATTTGAACATTGCCGATAGATGGCACTCATAACATGACGGGTTCATTAACCTCTATGAATATTGGTTTCCGGAACATTTTATTTTAAAAATATTTTTTTTCTATCAATATCTAAATGATAATAGTTTCTGAGTGGGGTTTTCCCGATAAATATAATCTGTGTGTCTTTAAATCGCGAGTGAATTAGTTTCTTCTAGGTAAGCGCGTTCCATCTTAGACCGCAACGTCGCTTGACATCGGGCGAGTTGGCGGTCAAGCGCAAACCTATTACTATTTAAAAAAAAATGTCGAAAAAAAGAAATCTATGCAAGTTTTCAACTTGAGAGATGGCATGATCGATACGCCATCTAGTGAACAAGTAAATCTAGTACGAAATCTAATAAGATAGATAGATAACATAAACTTTTTATTGTACACACCATAAATCTAGTAAGAAATTAGTAAGAAGTAAGGATTAAAAAACCCTAATTGTAATAACTACGGATACAAGCGCGCATACAGAGATGTTGATCACCTGTGTGTGAAGCAGCAGGGAGTGTGCGCCGTGCTGCGTGAGCAGCAAGTGCTGGAGCTGAGCCAGTGCGTTTCCCGCGCCCGCAGCGTTCTGGAAACACATTGGATTTTTAAAAATAAATTTGGAGGACATTTTAACACAACACCCTCTAGTCCCAAACTAAGCAAAGCTTTGTACTATGGGAACCAGATGGCATACATATATACTTTTTTTTATACATACACATAATACATATAAACACCCACACACAGAACAAACATCCATGCTCAGCAGAAATATTTGCTCTGGATGGGGTTCGAACCCACGACCTATAGCTCTGAAGGCAGACGTACTACCACTGAGTCTTGTCAGAGAAATGCACGAGTTTAAAAGCTATAAAAGTAGGGTGAGCAGTGATACCAAAGTAAACAGTAAGATTTAACGTGATCAGCTAATTACTCGTAGCTGGCTAGAGTTGAATGATCCCGCCGTAAAATCAATAACATGATGAATAGAAGAGGTCTGGAGAGAAGACTGCCATTCAGTAAAAGTGAAATCTAAGACGTCTTTAGCTACAGTAGATTATACCACTACTTATATCCAAGTCTAAGCTGAGAAGTGATTTTTTAGAGGAAGGGAGGCGCTTATTTTTTTCCGTGTCTGCTGAGACAGGCCTAATATTGGACATAGGCTTCTTCTAAAGATATCCATGATGATGCCACCAAACTTTGTGCCTTAGCTAGTTCCTGCAAGTTATCGTCAGTATACCGCGTTGGGGGCCTGCCTGCACTGCGTCTGTTAGTAAGAATCTAGGAACGTTTTACTAGTTCTTTGAATGAGGGTACTTACAAAAACAGCGGCTGTTGCGGCTGCGCTAGCGGCGGGGTGAGCATGCGCGGGGTGTGCGGGGTGTGGGAGGGGCGCGGAAGGCGCGCGAGGCGGGGACGGCGGTCGCTCGTCGCCGCTGATCTCGCCTTCGCCGCTCGCTGACCCGTCTGGAATAAAAACAGTGTAAAAGTTAGAATCAGATCTTTGTAAAAAAAAAAAATTTGCAGTCACGGCACGCCCGGCGGATGTGAAACAAAAAGTGATATTTTCAGACATACAAAATACAAGCGGTAAACGCGTCAAATATACTATAGTAGAATATACAGTATACAACTCACACATAGAAGTAACGAAGTGTATAGTATACGCGCACGCACACACAAGGGAGTTGAGAGCGGTAGGTAACGTAGTAGGATGACATTAAAAAGCAACATTCTGTCATCGCATACGAGTTGGTTTTACTGCATCGGCACTACAATAGATGAGCGCATTATTATATACATTAATATTATATATTACATTTAAGTACCATACATTAGATTACATATTATTACATTAGATAAAAACAAACTTATCTAGTAGCGTCAGGAAAATCACTAGTTGTGTACACAACAATGAAATTTGATACTTTATCAAAGGTAACTAAAGAAAAGTTAAAAAAATCGACTCCAATGCAGCCGAAAGGCAAGAACTTAGAATTGGCACCGTGTAAATTTCTGTGTAACTAAGAGATTAATCGCGACTAATTCTGTTTGATTTTGATTATTCTAAAAATGAATGAGAATTGAGAACGAGAATTCTGAGTATGAATTTGCAAAAAGTACAAAAAAATAATGTCATTACAAGCGTGAGTATGATCTTGCTGGGTGAGGGTAAAGTGGTGATGGATCGATTCCGGATATTGTATGTAAATGTACCCCGGAGCTACGGACCGCGACAGGGTGGCCGCCGCGGACACTATCTCAATATTAAAGCTTTGTTTTTTCGTAAAACTAAACAAAAAAATCATATTGATGAAACCTCTGCCACTAAATAACGACTGAACCAATCAATCAATCAATAACACTTTATTACATTTAAGAACACTGAACCGATTTAGATAAAACATAGCTAGGATCATATCACATCATATCTCGATCAAATCCCATTTAAAAAACGGGATCAAAAGCCGTCCGAGAGCTACGAAGCCAAAGACACACACACACACACACACACACACATATAAATACACAGATATACAGAGACGCAGTTACACACATCAAACTTATAACACCCCCGTTTTTGGGTTGGTGGTTAAAACTCATTGCAATCCTTGCAAAAAATACGCACAAACTACACACAACAGTATTGCAGAGTTGCAAAATAAATCTCAACACAAGGTCGAGCGACAGATGTAAAAATAAATGGAGTGAAGGGGTGAAGTGAATCTATAAAGGCACGTGGTCCTTCGTAGGGAGTGCCTTAAGGGTAGGTGTTTTTTTCTTAACATGTGTTACAAAAGTGCTTTGGCATCAGGCAAGGCACGCGACGCTGTCAGGTAGGGAAGGGACATTGTGTGTAAGGGTTAAGATATTTGACAGTTTCATTTCATTACTATATTGTTGGTGTGTCGTGCTTGTGTAGTGTTGTATTGAGAAAGTGAAATGGAGATTTGATTGAGCTAACTTTTACTATCGCTCATAAATTATTCTTACTTAGAATGTTTTTTTTAATTCTTTAGGTACATGTGTCTTATTAAAACTTGCGCAATTTGAAACGTTAGTTATGATGACATTTAATGAAGTGTTCAATCATGTGTACGAATGTTGGTAAGTGGAATTTTTCGAAAATAACAAAATACGAAAATACGTACGAGTATATTGTCGGCTAAAGTGTGGCTAATTTCTAAAAAAACTTTCTGTAACGTCACTATTTTATTTAGGCGTGACTAAAACTTAACCGTTATTAATAAAACTTATCCGTGACTTATATCACTTGAGTTTGGCTGTAAAACTAACTGTATTTAATAAATAATATTATAATTAACTCGATGCAATTAACACTTGAAAATGGCAAATATAAACCGCATAAGTCCAATATCCGATTAGGAAAAAATAAGAAAATGTAAATGTGTAAAGGTGTACCATCTTAGTGTACCATACAGTTTTTTAAACTAGTTTTAAAGGTGTAGTTTTGGCGGGAACGTTATTGTTGCTGTTATTGTTACGAAACATGTTGTTGCTCGGTTTTATTTTCCTAAACTTGTGTTATTTTGAATATTAATGCGAGGTGATGTTTTATTCATTAAGTGTTCGATCAGGTGCGTGAGTGCGGGCAAATGAAATAAAGCAGTGAAACGTATCATTTTACGTTGTCGGAAAAACTCCTTAGAAGCTTCCAGTAAAGTCGCTATCACTTTACTGAGATAAACTCAAAGTTGAAAATGACTGTTGACGTGACTTAGGCTGTGGCTGAACACTATACAACTTGTATTATTCAAGAAACTTTAAAAAAAATCAATACTTGACACTGGAAAATCGCTAATAGCGGGGTCCAATACAAAAAGGAAGAAGAAGAAGAACTTTTAAAGGTTAATTCTGTGAATAATTGATATAGTTACGTAAAAAGAACGCCTCATGAACGTCTGAAGAGTGACGGGAACTATATGACGCCGAGTAAACGGCTAGTCCAACAGATTTCATAACATTTGCTTACTAAACATCATGAAAGCAGCGTATCCAGCGCGCTGACCGTAATTAGAGGTTCTCCATGCACGCTGCGCGTTATCATACTCCGGATCATGTTTTAGAAATTTCCCTAATAATTACTAACGAGTACAGAAGAAAATTAATTAAACCCGAGATAGCATCTCATTAGCATGGCGGCGGGCCGTACAGAAAAAAAAACTGTGTCCATGATAAAAACTTGAAACTGACAGATGGGTACGATCCGTCAAATTAATTTAATTTTTGAATATTGTAGCTAGGTAAAAGCGTAGATTCTTTTTTTGCCATGCCGTATTTTGAAGCGTTCTGAATCAGAATTAGAACGAATTAGAGTAACATTGTTATACCTAGGTATCAAGAGGGTTTTGTCCATTTCGTACATACAATAATAGTCTTTATTTGTCATATAATGAAATTGTAAATGAATTAAATGAAATATCTAACTATTCACTTATATCATTATCAAAATATTTTTTTAAATTATAAAACTCTTTAATAATTAACCTATCTTTTAATAGACTACGTTAAATAACCACATTATTTAACATTTTTATTTATAGAGTCAGGTGGTTATACACTTTAATAGCTTTTATGAAAGAACTTATTTTAACGTTATTTTAAGCTTAGATTTAATATACGACAAATATCATTAAGGATTTTAGGGATTCTTATCAGTTTTACTTGTGTGTATGAAAAAATGCGCACCAAATGATTCTCTTAATACGTAGATAAGATATAAAGCTCGCATGAACACGAATAAATCTTGTTCGTTTTATCAAATAATAACCAAAATAATGAGAGCGGACAAGCGAGCCGTGCGTAATTACTTTTGAACAATACACGTTTTGTTTTAAGTGTTAAAACGAGTAACGTGATAAATATTACTTTAATGTGTACTTAGAAACACATTACATTTATATTAATATGGTAATAATCATACGCATCACAATGAGAAGATGGCCCGTTCCCAGCAGTGGGACAGTTTGTACAAACAGGGCTGATAAAAAATCATACGCATTGCTATTTTGAGTTAAAAATAATTGGCATTTAGGTAATACCTACTTAATATTTGAAACCTAAACATAAAAAACCTTACACTGTGCTGCATCTTTTAAATAATAAAATCCTGGCGCGAAACCGGCCCAATGCAGCCAGTATGCCATTTAACGTAGCAATACTGTTAGCATGCTGGGTACGTTGCCAATCGGTAGCGGGTTGGATCACTTTGATTATTTTTAGACCTTCATTGGTCTGGGGTATCTGATTGCTTCTTTGTGTAGTAGTTTAGGTACTTAGTTAAGTTTATGTAGTTTTTCCAGGCGACGCATATTATTCATTATTTTGCAATGCGTATTTCGATGTTGTATTAAGGCAACCTTCGATTGTATGAAAAAATACAGTACAACACACATACAACGCATCTTAGGAGAGGCGCACAGAATATCACACGCTTCTACGAGGAGCATGGTGCATGGAGCATATACATATACACATATGGTATACGTGTATAATTATATACACTGAAGTCCATAATTTTTTAATGTGTGCAATAAGGTTACAAAATGTGCCATTTTGTATTTTTTATGACGTTATATAGTTCATTCATTTAGTTCGCGGTATAAAATGCATTGATTGACAATCATTATGTTACAATAAGATTAGTAGTTAAGATGAAGCACAATGTATTTTGCATACAAATACATAGACGACCTAAAATCATTAACCTTTTACCTAATGTAGTCTGGTTTTCTTTATATTTGTACCATCGTTGTTCGACCTGCTATTTTTAGAGTTCCCTGCACCTTTGCATGGCAGTCCTTCGCTCTTCTGAACTATAATAACTTCATTGTTTATTCCTGGTTCTATCATGAACGTTCTATGATAAGTACAGTAATCAGTAATTATGCAAAGTAAATAGAACTAAAATTTCCGTGCGTATTCATTTAGATTATTTAATGAACCGGAAAAAACTCACGATATTAACGCCAGGAGACGAACGAGTCTCAGGAATCAGACGACGCCGTACGGCGTGCATGTGTGTGTCTCCATATACACGGTAATTACCGTGTATATGGAACATAATATGTATGTATTTCTATAATTCATCTGTCATGTATTCTATCAGCCATCTAGTTCCATAGTACAAGCTTGCTTAGTTTGGGCTAGATGGTGTTGTGTGAATGTCCACAAATATTTATTTTATTTATTATATTTATTTACACATGGAGACACTAGTCCTCAGGCTGAGGATGGGACTGTGACAGTTCCGAAACCGATTTGAAGACATCGATCTTTTGACCGATTAATATTAATATCGTGAGTTTTACAAGTTTTTTTTAAAGTTTTTTTTTTAGTTTTTTTTTTTTTTTTTACGAATTTTATTTATATTAATATTAATATCGTGAGTTTTTTCTGGTTCATTAAATAATATAAAGTAAATAGAGTAAAGGAGACGTACCATGACTGGGGGGCGGCGACGGAGACTTGATGAGCTCGCCAGATTCCTCTGAAACAATACAAACACCACTATTAATAGATATAATTTGACCTATAACACTACCCAGAATAAAACAGAAACATTGGTTCAGTAGTTTAGTAACCTGTCTTGATCTTGACCTAGCATGTTCTAAAGTCTTCTTTTCTTACAGGTAGACAGCCTCAGCACGAGGGATTATCTCATAGACATATATTTATTGGCGACATAACCACAAATGCAAATAGACATAGCCAAGTTTTAAAGTCACAACCATTTTATCTTAATAACCAAGATTTGTTAAACTCCACTATTCAATAGTTTCATTTCCTTTCCATATATCTAATTTCTGTAAATTTATATTTTTTTGTTAGAAGGGCCTCATTATTAGCTTCGGCTCCTTTGATGCCCACCGAAAGATCGGGTTTGACCCGAGAATATGTTTGAATACAAATAAAATAAACAAGAACAACAAATATACGTATAAGTATCACGTTTTTGTCACAAGCAAAGTATAAATATCGCTTGTTTTGTATCTGAAGCTTCAATGGCTAAGTACATGTCAGATACTTACAACGACGCGCTAATGATTGATACATACACAAGTTGAGGTTTGTATATAAAAAAACGTACACATGATGTTAGTGTCGTCATCTGGCTGCCGCTCGCTTGTGGCTCTAATCCGGATTTGAGTGCTTGAAGCCTGCAATTCATGCCTTGATTAAAAAGTAATGTGTCGTGCAGGCTAACTCCGGCAAACGATAGGGCGAGCGCGGTGAGTGGATGAGGAACCCGAGATTGGCGGGAAGCGTCGAGTGACTGTTTTGTATGTAATACCTACACACTATAATTGTATTCTGTGACCTAGGTTTAAGATGGAAGCTACAATAGTCAACGACAGCAGCAAGTAAGTAAGTCTAAGAGACTTAGTAGGCAACGAGGGCGTTCAGTAAAGGGATTATTTGATTAGAAGCCGAATTAATCACCTACCACTCACC
Organism: Lycia hirtaria; assembly: GCA_947563715.1. Taxonomy (NCBI): domain Eukaryota; kingdom Metazoa; phylum Arthropoda; class Insecta; order Lepidoptera; family Geometridae; genus Lycia; species Lycia hirtaria. The sequence continues at coordinate 41,324,944 of OX387378.1, forward strand.
ACTCTAATCACGAAGCCGCACTGGTGTTCGGTTACTTTTTAATGATATTAAATACATTAATCCAATACGCGCTGCTACCTCGCAGTACACTTTAAAAGTTTACCTGAAAGTACTTTAAAACAAAGAATTTTCCAAATCGGTTTATGTGTGCGTTATGTGGTGTCAAAGTTAAAAAACCACAACCGAATTCAGAACCCTCGTTTTTTACAATCGGTTAAAAACAAAAGTCTATTTTCCTGTCTGCTTGTTACTATTTCGCGGCCGAACGGTTGAATGAAACATCATGAAAGTTACAGAAACAAAGTTAATTATAAGAAAAGAACATTTAAATTGGACGATAAATAATATTTAGGAAGAAGTATTGAGCTTACGAATTTCACAGAAATACTTTCAAAAACTACTAAGCCTTCACACTACAACTACCTATTTTGTTATTATTACCTTATTTGGATGAATAACCGTTAACATATTATTCCAGTAGGCTCGTCTTTAGCGCAAGCGCACAAAAACTATTTTTTATATTTCAGAAATAATGATCCTCATCCAGAGTAAGCCGTCTACGCGGACGCTACGAAAGTGCTACGAATGACTACGAAAGGTTAAAATATTGATAACACTTATTTTGTTAAGTTTTAAGATGTATAGTTTTCTAAATCTGTAATATCTTTGAGTGATGAATCTGTCTGTATTCAAATATTTCTTGAATAGTAGGATAAAGTTGTGCAACGCGTGGGAACAGTACCTGCTGAAGGAACGGATAATCTCGCACAATCCCCATGTTGCGAATAAAAAATATTAGTGAGCGCAAATGCAAGCGCATTCAAATATCCGCCCCAACACAATACCTAGCGATTCACAAAAAAGCGATGATTTGAACCAAAAAATGCAAACGCATTGTGCGCGGATGAGCCGATGGTTTTTTATTTGTTCCTTGGCTTTTTATTGAAATGTCACGATAGGTTTTTGCATTAACATCGCTGTCAGAAAGGGTACAGTCGCAGAAATGAGAGCGTAGGTGTATCCAAACGGACTTCGGTAAAAACCGACAGTTGCTACGTTTTTTGTTGCAGCGGATTAAGTTTTTTTTTTCTCAACCGAATCGTCTAAAATTACCGAAATTCGAAATGAGTTGAAACATTGTGTAATTTAATATTCCGAAATAGCAAGCGACTTAAAAATGTTTCTTTTTTTAAATTTCTATTGTACTGCATTAATTGCAAAGATAGTTTATAAAAAAAAGTTTTTTTTTTTTTAAAGAGAATGCCTTTTTGTTTATTACAATGTAAAATATAAACTAATTTCGTCAGAATATTAAAATACTCAACAAAAAAAATTAACTACACCCTGGTCATTGAAGATATACAAATAATATAAATGCCTGATAAAATTGGTCGATAACTCAGTCTAATAGTCAGCAGATTACCCAGTGTTTCCATTAAGTCAAAAAATCAATCAAATTTGTAACGTAACCATAAAAAATAAATTGCCATTCGGCGTAGTGGGTACGATGCCAACCAGTAGTAATTGATTCTTCAGATTATCTTTACACCTACCTACGTTGGGTTGGAGAAATTTTATTGATTTTTCTGTAGTAATTATGTATAATGTTAATAATGTACCCCGTCATATTACTTTCGTTTCACTCTTCTCCATCCTAAGGTTGCCAGGAAGAGATCGCTATTAGCGATAAGGCCGCCAGTTGTTACACTAGATTTTAAATATCTTATCTTGATTGTAAGTTTCTAAGGTGTGTACAATAAAGAGTTTGTCTATCTATCTATTTATGTACATATTCTACTATATAAACTACTACACAAAATTTACAATGCTTTGTTGTAGCTAATAAACGCGTTTGCCCGTTATAAAAATATAATAAGTATTAAGTATTCCTATATTATTTAATTAACCGGAAAAAAAACACGATATTAATCGGTCAAAAGATCGATGTTTTCCAACCGGTTTCCTAAGTACTACTGAAATTTTATGGTATTTTTAAAGCTGTTTAATAAGCGTTTGTTATACGTGAAAATAATTTTATTTATATATTTTTTAAACTAACAATTAGATATATTCATAAATAAAACATATATGAGACGCATAGAATGATGAACACAAGACAAGGCAAACTGTCCATTTTTTTGTGTGGAGAGAATGCGTGTTGAATAAACTATAATATGGCACAACCAATAATTATCAGGATGATTGCTCCTGATCCTTTTAAATTGGTATCGTTTGAAAAAACTTTCATATTTATTTTAATTTTATGATGCAATTTAATAACAAAATTATTTAAACGAGAATAAGCAAGAAAATTAGACAAAACTCGGGTTTAGGCATGTAGTAAAGGTAGATTTAGACTGATCCAGTGACTGGCGCCGAAATCGAGACAAGCCAGCGCTGACCCGAAAAAAACCCCGTGTAAATTGATTTCAAGTCAATCCAGTGGCGGGAAGTCAGCGCTGGCTTGTAAATTCGCACACGAATATTTAGAAGCCAGTCTAGGCGCGGGCATTGGCGCCGATAACTGACTTGTGCACTGACCCTGTCTATAATTGCCTTAATACTAAAGGTTTCTGTGGTTTGTAATAATATTAATATCTTCTGTGGTTCAGATATAAATTACGTGCTGAAAACAATTGCATGTTATATTTGAAAGTTAGAATTTCAAAGTTTTATATATTTTTGAAATATGTAACTTTTGTTTTCAGCGCTCAAATTAGATGCCGCGTGGTACCTACACATAATTTAGAATAGTGGATGATTTAGGACGATAGACGAAATAAGAAATGCAAGTGAACGAAACGGAGTAGACGAAGTAGGAAGATGACGAAAATGGAAAGTAGACGATGTTACCCTGAATATAGTAACATGAACCATTATAAGTTGACACTTTTGATCTGATACACTTAGGTTAGAATTAACTTGTTTGTCTAATACTTTTAAATAATAGTTCACCCACTATCTACTCAAAATAGAAAATCTGTCATCAAGCTTCTATCGGTATGTTCATTTAAGACTAATAGTAATACTTTAAAAAACTGAAAAATGAACTTCAAAATACGCCATTCGTTAACTTGGATGACATATTTTTCCAGTCATTTTGTTATAAAAATGAAAGTACAGAATCAATTTTGATAATTTTTCATGGGACCATCTCTGAAGTATGATCTACCAAACAAAAAAGAATCATCAAAATCAATACATAGTTGGCGAAGTAATCGCTGAACAAATACAGTCGAATTGAGCACCTCCTCCTTTTTGGAATCAGGCCCCATTTCAGGAAGAATATGCTTACAGCATCTTTATATAGATTATCACATAAAAATTCGGTACGTTGTAGTCAAAAATATATCTACGAGTATTTCATTTAATCAAAAGAAAAAACCGAAACCCATAATAAAAAAACATGTTTGACCGGAAACAATTATTGACAAAAACTACCGAATGATAGATAAGTTTACGTTCAAACAAAATAGCTTTACATAAAAGCTTTTCATAAGGTTTTAATAAAGTTTAGTTAATTTATCACATTTGTAACTGACTTACCTGTAAACATGTATTCTTATTCATGGTTAATAAAAATTCTTATTCTTATCTTTTATAACATACAAAAACATTATAAAAACTTAAATATCTTACATTAAATAGTAGTATAAATAAAAACAAAAAGCAAAATGTAAACACATATAGTTGAAATATAAATAAACTTATTTTCAGCGAGTAGTACAAACTACTCATGTTCAATAATTTAAAAATGGAAATACACGCAATTTTTTAAGCCAAAATTAACTTTTTTCCTTAAATATATATAAAAATAATTTTTGAAATTGTTATAGTAAAAAAACAAAAGTTACGACTAGACTCACGGTATGTGTGGCAGTAAGTAGTTTCGCGGGCTGCGGCGCGCACGCACGATGAAAGCACCATGGCTCGCGTGTGCCGTAGCTTACGACACCTTACAACTGACGCGCTTGGCGCGCAAGCAGCCACTGCCGCGAGCCCGCCTCGGCGCCGATCTTCCCCCTCACCACCCCACCCCTCCAACCCTCCGAATTAAAAATTTGGAAACTTTTTTGCCCAATCCGTTTCTTTTTCCGCCCTTAGTGAATTTTTTTCGCGCGACCTCGCCATTATTTCGATTACCTGGCGATGATTTTTTTGGCGCTTTCGCCGAACGGATCGAGTTTAAAAGCTGTTTAATTTTTTATAGGAAAGGGGAGCGACGGGTTCGGCTAACCGATGCGCGAATTCCGATATCGGGTTCGATTGAAAAACTATACGAGCGTGCGTGTGCTGAATGTCGTTAGTGAATTATTGTCAGACAAATAGCAGAAATGCATCTCGGGGGAAAGAACACGTTGCCGCAATGTGACGTGTCCGTAACGAACTTTACTATTATTTTGAAGAGACAATAATTAATTAAATGCGTTATTTTGCACGGTCACATACCATATGTCATAAAAAAAAAATGTTGATCTAAATCACATGAATACTCAAGTAGGCTTTTTATTGAACTGAATTATGGGGCAAGCGAAGCCGTTTGCAATAAATACACTTGCGAGCGTGCGATTAAATTTAAATATCTTCTAAATCAACGAGTTCTGTTCTAGAATATACCGCCACTTACCATTAGGGAATGCTGGTCAAACTATTTTATGATTAAAAAAATTGGTGACACTTCTCACTTTACATTTAAATCCCTTTCGGGAATTCTTTAGAAATTTTCGAAACTTTAGTTTGCTGGAAATTGAGTATGACTTCACCGACATATATAATGTGGGTGTCTTTAAATCTTTAAATGTCTGTAAGTACATCGAAACGTTGGCGAGTGTTACAGTCAAGCACATACCCATCAACGAAAAGAAATACCTACTATTACTTGAAGATTTTATCTGTAAAACGGTTTTAACACTACATGGTACGTAATAGAAAGTAGACTTTTATATTCAAGTAATATTATGTAAAGCAAACCGATTCAATGAGAAAACTGTTGGAATTGAGTCACTGAAAAGTCGACCTTTCTCTAGCGCCTACGCCGCGCGTCCTCTATAAAGAGTTTCTGTATTTTCTCAAATAAAATTCATGAGATGTGTACCGGCGTTTTTAAACATGAGCCGTCCACTTATTGTGATGAGATAGCCAGCCTTTGAAGTGTGAACTCGAGGGTGCGGAACTGTTAACGCCGCGTCAGCTTATGCTGGTCGTAACATCACAACTTGTCGGATGACGGAAAGCTCGACATACCATCATACATTTATGGTGGATAGCAAAAACCACGAAGTTCAAATTCTAATTTGAAAAAAAAATAGGTTACTCAAAGCTTAACTTTGTCCATACCATCAACATTTGGTGGATAACAAAAACAGATATTATAGAAGTAATAGCAGAAAGTATAGAAGTTTTATTTCCCCTTTAAAAAAATGAGGTTAATTTTGTATCCGGAATTTTCAAATATAAAGATAATTTGATCTCAGATCACGTTGCTCCCTAGTTCTTTTTCACCCATTAGGTATATAGCCATCAACTCAAAATTCAGAATTTTTATGCCAATAATTTCCAGGTCTTTCCTGTTCCACGTCTGCTAACTTTCCTAGCGGTCGCAGTCCACCGTAGCGTGTGTTTACTTAGGCACACATATTGCTACTTTGAATAAGATATTTGGCTCTCTCTAGAGCTTCTTTAAACCGAATCTAATGTTTTCGTAAGCGACCCCTGAGCGGACAATGCCGTTTGATCGGCTCCACTTGTTTGCACTGAGATCTTTTGAATTGCAGATATAGCAATTGTATTTTCAAGTTGGGACCGAATTGCTTACTTAGACCTTAAACAAAATTGTTTCTATTATTGTATGCTAAAATAATGATAATATAGTGTATTTTTTTTTAAATTCATTTCATTTTTGTGAACACTGCCGTTTTTACTTGACTTCCCTAAAAGAGGGTAGTATTTTAGGGGTATGTGTTTAAGTATACCTATATATGCTTCTATATTACAAAATTTCATATTAACAACCGCTCTCCAGGATCGCTGATCTATTCGACACGCACAACATAGCAATAAGATTAGCAATAATTTAAAATAATCTTCCCGTATGATGATAAATGATTCAATAACAATATTTGTAAATTTGACAAAAGACACGGATGCCTGTATCTGTGGAGCGATAAATTAAATAATAAAAAATCTTAGTGGCTTAATTATTTATTATATATATACAATAATTTATTATGCAGTTTGTTGTAATTTTCCATAACAAATCTTTTTTATTTATCTTTTGAATCGTGAACAGTTCGGCCTATTTATATATATATTTATTTATACTTACTTACATAACGTTATAGCTTTTTTATTAACTGATTTCCAAAAAGAAAGAGGTTATCAATTCGACTGAATGTTTTTTTGTACGTTTGTTCACCGATTACTCCGTCAATTGTGCATGGATTTTGATGATCTTTTTTTGTTTGATAGTTCATACTTCCGAGGTGGTCCCATATAAATATTATCAGAATAGATTTAGTATTTCGGTTTTTATAACCGAAGATATCATCCAAGTAAATAAATTTTGAAATCAGTTTTCAGTTTGTAAACTAATTATATTTTTTTTTATATAATTATTTTACTATTCTACTTTTCTCCAATTATGATGCTGTTTTTAAACGGTTTTCTTTAGCTTGACATGTTTATTTGTTTGTTTGGGACAAATTTAGTAATTGAAATTTTATCCCCTTGCAGTTGACGGATTGATCTGAAATTTGGTATACACCTTTAGTCCTGATGACAATACAATTTAGTATATTCTGTATTATTTTAAATCCAAGATGGCCGCCGCCACAAAATGGCGGATTTCATATTTTAACACAACCCCCACAATATGGTTATCAAATGAAAGGGCTTTTTTTAGTAAAATACAGTAAATACATTACATACATCATTATCTTTCTTTTCAATAAAACCGTTTAACTCAAAAAGTTTTTTTAAGTAAGTACTTGTTTCTTCTCAGATGTAAAGTTGACATGTGTGAATAGGGGTGGTAAAAACGATTTTTCAAGTAGTAAAACAAGCACCATCCGTCGCCGTCCCAAGATGTATATTAGAAAGTAGTTGTAATATATTATGATCCTGCCGGGCGGTGGGGGTCAGGGAACGACGTCGTAATACTCGAAGCACCCCCGCGGGACCGCCGGACCGCCGGACAACCCGCCCGGTGACCAGCCGGAGTTGGCGGTCACCACCCGGTGGTAAATCAAGAGAACCTTGCTCACACAGAATAAATAATAATGCCTCATTTTCATGTTAAACAGGTTTAATTTTTTGCTTTAATGATGTAATAATCTTTGTATACCTAATAAATTTTAGTTCCAAAGCCACTCAGTTTTTCCTGATGTCGAAAAACATTTATTTTAAAATAAAAATAGCCAAATTGATTTTGCCGTTTTTAAGAGAAATGTTGACCGCGCATTAATTTATATAAAAAGAGAAAACTAAAGTGAAAATTATTCAATTTCGATGATTTTTTTTTCTGATTGAAATAAGAAGTTGAAAAGGTAAAAATTTTAATAAAGAAAAACGTAAAAACCACAGGCCACGTAGAGCACACCACAGCCATTGTCTCAATCGTATAAAAACTATCATCTAAATTAGAACATATTTAAAAATTGAATAATGTTTAAAAATGTGAAATGCACCATTAAAAGTTACGGTCTTAATGATTCTCTTAAGTAATATTAGCAGCGTTTTATTTTCATTCATATAAAATATCATTTATCAAAAAAAAAAACTCTTCAACGTTAAAAAATGCATCTAATGTATTGATAAGATGGCATAACCCGACCTCACCCTACGCCCTTTGAATATAGCATTAGAGGACACACTGATCGTCGGCACGTGTATACTATGCAACCCTTCATCTACCGACAAATCTTTAATTAAATATACGAGCATGCGAGAAAGGGTCGCGCCGTCTACGGGCCCACACTAAACTGCACAAATATAGAAATCAGTGGTCATAAAAATGCTGTAAAGACGGGAAATCATGAGTTTTCTCCTACCCCAAAACTAACCGTTCGATTTGCGTAGCTGCCAAAACTTTTACTCTATTGAACTTGTGTTTACCCTAAGATGAAGCTGAAAGGAGTGTTGCAATTTTAGCCCCTAAATAATGTTCAATAATTATTAAAGTTTAAAAAACTAAAACAACTGACTTCAAAAAGCACAACTTTGTTTTATAAACTACACTATTGAACCGATTTCAGTGAAATATATATCAGAAAGTATATATTTTAAAAAGTATATGTTCAGAAAGTATATGTTTTCGGCTTTACGTTAGTTAATTGGTTTATTTAGCATTTGTATATATAAATTGTAAGCAGTTCTGAAGGCACCATTAATTAAAATTGTTAAGAGAACTGTTGTCGCGATCTTCCATACAAATAGGAGACAACTATTTTCTACCCTTAAACATTAACCGATTTCGATGATTTTTTTTATCTGTTTCAAATCATAAATATCTATACCTCATCGGTTTGATTTTTTAACCCCCGACCCAAAAACAGGGGTGTTATAAGTTTGACGTACGTATCTGTGTATCTCTGTCTGTCTGTGGCATCGTAGCTCTTAAACGGATGGACCGATTTTGATCCGGTATTTTTTTGTTTGAAAGAGGACTTGACCGAGAGTGTTCATAGCTATGTTTCATCAAAATCGGTTCAGCCGTTTCTAAACTTGTTTCTAATTTTTATTTTATTTCTAAAGCTCAAAAATTTTGTGTGAATTTTGAAAAAGCAAACCGCAGAGGCATAAATATGAGCAGTTTTCACTGAATTAACAAAAGTTTTTCTCTAAAAACTTTTCTTGATTAGAGTTTATTAACTTTCAAATGTTTAAAGTATAGTAAAAGAAAACGTGTGAGCAGAATGACATGTTAAAATTGTAGGTGCTTTATTTGTAGGGTTGCCAACTTTTATTAGACGAAATAGAGTATATCTGATTTCAAAGGATGCAAATAAAGAGTACGGACTTATAAAAAAGAGTTTTAAGAGTTATGCGCTTTTAGTAAGCGCTTGAATCGGCATTAACAGTAGGTAAATAGTCGACTTTTCTAGTTATGATAATGGGTATGCATCATATATTCATGACTGGCACTAGTATAGTAAGTAAACATTGTATAAAAAAAGTATTTTAGCGAACTCTATTAGTGTTATAGATAGAGTACGCCTACATGATATAGAGTACAGTACTCTTTTAGAGTACGGTTGGCAACCCTATTTATTTGACCTAGTTAGTTCAGTGAGATGCCCTTTACGCGGCGTACTATTAAAGTCTTCTATGACGTACCTTAAAAACTTTGACGAAAGGCACAGCTAATATAACGAAGTTATTTTGCGTTTTTTTGTAATTTTTGTCTAAATTAGAACATCATTACTTATTCTATTATGTACCAAAAATTTTTTAACCTATTAGATTTCACTTCCAAAGGCCAAGGTTGTCTGGAAGAGATAGCTTTTAGCGATAAGGCCGCCTGTAATTTCACAAGCATGTAATCTTAGTTAGGGTGTAAAGAATAAATATTTTTTCTGTCTATCTCTCTATCTGCTGGGCAAAAGTCTTTCGTATTTCTTTCCATTCCTTACGCTCAATTGCTATTTTATTTGTTAAAAAAAAGAATGCAAGAATGAATTAATTGTGCTAGCTGATAAAAAATCATAAAAATAATGCACGTGCACACATCCTGAACAAGACCGCCGTACGTTAGTCGTAACTATAGGTACCTGGTAGGTATTCTTCAAATTTCGAATCATCATTTCACTTAATTTTATTATGTATATAAGTTTAGAAAACTAGAATAAAAAACCGGCATAAAAAATTGGTTGAACCAATTTTGATGAAACTTAGCTGATTCTCGATCAATTCCTCTGTAAAACGAAAAAAAAAAAAACTAGGAAGTTTCCTAGTTTTTTCTCCTAGTTAAGTGAAAATCGATCCATCTCCTTGACATACACACGTCGAACTTGTAACATCCCTCTTTTTGGGTCGGGGGTTAAAAATGAGAGATAATTGGATTAAAATATAAAATTACTGGAGAATCAGTGAGACGAATTAGCTAGTCCAGTATAATCGTGATTTTTTGACAGTGCTTTTATCATTATAAATTATGAACGTTTAGTTAACGAATATAGTTTCGACTGCACCAGAATAGCTTGATCAATGTGAGAGAAAGCAGAGGGTAGACGGGCGGCAAGGGGCGCCGCCATATTGGATTAGCACCATATTTGCATTTTCAATTTAGCTTTAAATGGAGAAAAGGCCACTCGAATAAATGTTTCTCTTCTATTGCGCCGTTATTGTAAGAGGGTCGAACTGTAACAAAGGTTAAAATTTATTTGAAGCCGACATCTTTTTGTGTACATATAAATATGTACTTATATGTTTTCAGCAGTTTACATAGGGATTTATTGTGTGTTTTATGTTTAAATATCAGTACCTGGGCGACCAAGCTTCACTCGGATTTTTTATGACTGAAAATACGAGCAAACCTGGGTTTATTAAAAATGAAACCTAGCAAGATCGATTTATCGTCCCTTAATCTACCTACAAACCAAATTTCATTAAAATTGTTTGGAGCCGTTTCCGAGATTCAGATTATATATATACAAGAATTGCTTGTTTAAAGGTATTAGATAGATAAATTAAGGTTACATAATTAAGTGTCAAAAAAATTGGTTGTCTGTTAAGTCAGTTTACGGACGATAGTTTAACGTGACAACGCTAAAACAAAACATTGATGAAATGATGATGATGATGTAACGGGACAATGAGCGTAACGAGATACCGAGCGTAACGTAACGAGACAATGAGTCATACTTTTTCGTGCGTGCAGCCGGCGTTCATCGATTTATTAGACGTTGTCACGTAAAAAATTGGAAGCTTTTGATTTTATCTCGTTTTATCAACTGAAGAAAGAACAAGTCAAACGGTAAAGTAAGCGATTTTCGTATCACCACTCGCTGGATTTCAGATCGCAACAATAGCTAAGTAATTTAGCTCGCAGCTGTTGGTCTACAACTCTACATTTTACGTAAAAAACACAAATAATCGATTAGGAAATTAGATCGTCACTCATTTGAAGGCTATCTGAAAAAGATCCTTTCTGTAGTAGAGTTTTCGTTTTTCTGGTTACAATTACCTAAGTTCTGTTGTTTGTCGTCTATTTTACTTTCAAAGTGGAAATAAATTTAAAAACCTGATAATATTATAAGATTGAGAAAATGTAATTTAGTATTGATTACAATACTCTGTAGGTAACGGATCTAAGAACTGTTAAAAAAGTTACGTTGGGTGAGGACTCTGACGCATCGCGCGCAGCGGAGAAGAAATAATTTTTAAGAAGTATGAACGTCATGAGCAAGTATTCACGTGAAACATGCGGTTGTGTCCTAGTCTAGTAAAAATAAATCCGTTTGTATGGAGCAGGTCGCAGTATTTGCAACTGGGGGGGATTCTTTGAAATTATGATAGGAAAATAACTAATCATAGATCATCAATAATCCCCGATTTATGGACTAGCTGCGTTCCGCAGTTTCACTCGCGTAGTTATGAAAAACGGTGATGATTATGATGATGATAAGTAGCTTATGTCCGTCTCCAGGTCCACAGCTATCTCTATACTAATTTTCATAACGATCGGTTCAGCCGTTTGAGCGTGTAAAGGTAACAAAATTAGCTTTTATAATATCATTATGAAATTGTGGCAAATGTATTTCAAAACACCAGTACATTAATTTAAATAACAATATATTTAGGTGTCTTTTATGTTGTCACAAATCTTATTTTTACTAGACTAGACCCGTCCTTCGTCCCAGATCAACATACACTACGATTATTATATACAGCTGTGTAACAATGTGCGTGTTCTTTTTAGGGTTCCGTACCCAAAGGGTAAAAACGGGACCCTATTACTAAGACTTCGCTGTCTGTCTGTCTGTCTGTCTGTCTGTCTGTCTGTCTGTCTGTCTGTCTGTCTGTCTGTCTGTCTGTCTCCAGGCTGTATCTCATAAACCGTGATAGCTAGAAAGCTGAAATTTTCACAAATGATGTATTTCCGTTGCCGCTATAACAACAAATACTAAAACTTAATAAAAATTAAATATTAAGGGGGGTCCCCATACAATAAACGTGTTTTTTTCGTATTTTTTTGCTCAATATTAAAAACGGTAACAGGTAGACGCTTCAAATTTTCACAGAATACTTACTTGTATATTACCTTTCAAAATAAATAATTAAATAACTATAAAGTAAATATTAAAGGGGGGCTCCCATACAACAAACGTAATTTTTAAGCAATTTTTACTCGATCTTAATTAACAGGTAGAAACTTGAATATTTGTAAGTAAATATTTAGAAATATATTAACTATAAAAATAAATACCTAATCTAATACATAAAAACTCACAAAATGAAAATAATCCGTGCATCTAAACGCGGTGCGAGCGCCGCGCCGCGGTGTGGTGGTGGCGCGAACGCGCGGGTAGCGGGGGAGGTAACATCACGGAGCGAGCCATAGCCGCGCGTATTCGCGCGAGCGTCGTCATGCTGCCCGGATGTGTATCGAAAACCTACCTATAAGTTTGCAATTTACTACTTGGAATTTCGTTGATTTCTCGTTATTTTATAAACAGAACTAAACTTTGTAGTATTATAGATGATAGTACGGAACCCTTCGTGCGCGAGTCCGACTCGCACTTGGCCGATTTTTTTCTCTTAGCTAGACTATTTAAGTTTATATGTACTCCGCTTGGTGCATCCGTACGAAATGAGAAAATTAATCTAAAATTTATCCGTTTCCAAAGTTTTTTTTTACCCTACTGTGCAAGAAGGAGAGTTGTTTTATACCAATGTATGTTATATATATGATGTTTCTATATTGCCTCCTATAGCCTAAATGACTTGACCGATTTTAGTGTGCGAGGTATCGATAGTTTCATCTACTTTTTGTAACAAATAAATGATTTTACAAAACCTATTCTATAGAATACTTGGAAATTTGGAATGATTTTGCAAAAGCCGCAATATATTGTAGAAAATTTGATAAATATTTATGTTAATTTTATAAAATAGTTGATAGTGTTAGTTTGAACAAATTCGTATAAATATGCTCAAAATACGCTCGTAAATCTATGATTGATGATCCCAAAAAAGTGATGGCCGCCTATTTATAGCAAAACCATGTATGTATTAGCATGCGTGATGTGCTAATGTCACGGTGAGTTTGTGCGGAAGGGTTGCGAGTTGGTCCCACTGTAATCCTGTCAGGGGCACGCGCCCCAGTCTCCTCTAATCGTTAGTTTAAACTGCATTTACATATGCAAGGGCGGAGGGTGAAGGGCAACTCAATTTTTTTGAAGTTTTAAAACATAACTTGTTTTTTTTGTTGGTATTTACCATTATTATAAAAAGTCTTATACTTTATACTTAGATTAAGTTAACTTAGGTTAACAGCCTCAATGTACGTATAGTTTTTTGATGTTTTTAAAATATATAAAAAATAGTGACAAATACATAAACCTCGATTAATGCAGTTAAATTATTAAACATTTACCGTCTTACTCATAAATTCTCTGCGCATAATTAAATAGTGTTTTGTCTCGTTTTCGTACGTGAGAGTCTGACAGAAGATGACGAGACCTTGTGTGAATAAGATTTTAAGAAGAGTTAAAGATAGAGATTAAGATAAAGATAGAGATTAAGTTAGAGATTAATAACGTTATAAAAAGGTTAGTTTATTACCTTATTACTTTAATACAAAGGTTGGTACGTCGTTAGGCTAAGTACGATTCGGTTAGGTTAGTTTGGCATTTTAAACAATAATGTAGGTAAGTAAGTTCGTATAGATTGAGTGGCCAGCCCTATTGTCAGAGTTATTAAGCCGCCGAAAGGCCTCTGACTTAGCTTGACGATTGCTGAACAACCGGGACCTACAATTTAACGTGTCATCCGACCCACGGTAGCGCTCAGAAAGAAATACCACTCACGGTCACCCATGCGAAGACTGACCGGTCCGTCCGTTGCTTAACTTTGGTGATCGTTCGGGAACACCTAGTCAAGCTACGCCACGAGCGCTACGCGGTAATGTAGGTAATAAAGTGTTATTGATTTATTCAATTATTGTAGCTTTTAAAATTACACAGAAACAGAGTGGTATGATTTTTACTTTATTTTCAGTATTAGTAATTTCACGTAATCATTGATATCGTAAGTTATACTGTAAACACTACTTTTCTGCAGACGGGTATTTTGTTTTCCTTTTAATATAAATACTTCTACATTTATTTACATAAACGAAATGTACGAAAAACTAAGAACTATAACTATACCTCTACTATCTACACTTTAAGACTACGTAAAAAACAATTTTAATACCTATATATATACTAAAATTCAATTTTTTTTTCAAGTTATCAAGCTATTCGTAAAATATACAAAATGTAAAATGTAGATAAAAATCCGCAGAAACAAGAACCTATTGTTGCGAGACGTGAGACAACAGACGGTGTCTCGCCCGCCGCTGATTGCTCTAATCAATAGCTGCAGTTGCACCCCCTCCCCCCTTCCCCCTGTAGCCACCTCACCTTGCACCCCTCACCCCCCTGCAGTCTGAGGCAAGTAAGCTTGGAACTAGCTGAGTATGCAATGTGCGTAGGTAACACTTTACATATATTTTTAAACCCAAACCAAAAAAGAGAGATGTACATAAGTTTCAAGTGTGAATCTGTATATCTATCTGTCTGTGGCATTGTAGTTCTCAAGCGGATGGATCGATTATGATCTAGTTTTTTTGTTTGAAAGAGGATTTCATCGAAAGTGTTCTTAGCTGTTTGATCAAAATCGGTTCAGCCCTTTCTTGTCGGGGGCTTTTGGGTTTTCTAAGCACGTACTTGTAAGCCTTTGAGAACATTTTGTACCTTTGAATATATTTACCCGATTACGAAGCTAAAAAGATGGTTATGGTTTTATCTGTTTCTGCATAACTTCTAAACTCTTTATGATGAGTCGACAAATGAGATATTTTTAGAAGCTTCTTAATCAAATCAAATCTGCAAATCGCGAGTGAATAGGTTTCTTCTAGGCAAGCGCGCTCCATCGTAGACCGTAACTGTCACTTTACATCAGGTGAGTTGACGGTCAAGCGCAAGCCTATCTTCGAAAAAAAAAAAAAAACACCTGTTTGTTACAAGTTATGTGACGTCATACTAAATTCACTTTGACGTCATCTAGACAACATAAAGCCATGAAACGAAAATAAATTCGGCGAAAAACGAGTTTTACTCTCACTTTTTTCTTAATCTGAATTGTTCCTCTGCTAAGCAAAGGTTTCCCTCAATACTTTCCATGCTTCTATATCCTTTTCCAGCACCACCGTTTTTTTAAATAACACTAGTGTAACAACGGGCGGCCATATCGCTAAAAGCGATCTCTTCCAGGCAACTATGGGATGAATTGAAATTTAGAAAAGAAATTAGACGGGGCGTGCAAAAGACGAAAGTAGTTAAGTATGTAAATACCGATAATACACAAAAAACTAACTTCAATAAGTTGATAAAAAATAAAAGTGTATTCTGTATCAGTTTCGTTATCATATCTATAGCACAGACATGGGCGGGCGGTTATCGGGGCGGCGTCTCTCCGTATGTAAATTATATGTAAATATCATGTAAAACGGGCCGCCGTCGGCGATTGGCGCTCGGGCCGCGCGCGCGCTAAAAAACCTACCTATTCAAGAGAAAGGGTGCAAAGGGTTGTAACACATGCCCGTGATTTATGTGTGTATGACGCGACATGACGGCATTTGGAAATGATGCCGTCGCGGGTAACAACGGTGACGGGTTTAAATTAAAGCGCAGTGATGAATGGGACGAGGGGTGAGGGTGGTAACTAGTTTGGATTAATGCGGACTGTATTCATAAATTATGCCAGAATGTCGCGCGAGTTCTGCAGAGTACTCTATACACAGCTTCAAAGTTTATCTGACATATACACAGCTTCATAGTTTATCTGACCTATACACAGCTTCATTATTTATCTGCCCTATACACAGCTTCAGTTTATCTTACCTATACACAGCTTCATAGTTTATCTGACCTATACACAGCTTCATAGTTTATCTGACCTATACACAGATTCAGTGGGTTCTTGATGGAAGATGTTGCACTTGAAGGCCTAAAAAACGCTGGCGTGACGATCTTGATGCATATCGGGAATATTGGCAGGAGGCAGCGATGGACCGCGATTTATGGAAGGAAATGGACCTTTGCCCAGGAGTGGGACAGTATAGATTAATAAAAAAAAACACAGATTCATAATTTATTTGACCTACACAGAGTCATAGTCTATCTGACACACAGTTTCGTAGTTTATCTGACCTTTATGCAGCGCAATAGTTAATCTGATATATGTATATACAACTTCATAGTTTATCCCGCAACTTCCTAATAGTAAGCCAATTTTATTAGTTTTTTTATCAGCCCTGTTTGTACAAATTGTCCCACTGCTGGGAACGGGCCATCTTCTCATTGTGAGAAGGGTTAGGCTATAGTCTGCCACGCTGGCCAAGTGCGGGTTGACAGACTTCACACATCTTCAAGATCATTGAGAACTCTCAGACATGTAGGTTTCCTCACGATGTTTTCCTTCATCGTTTGAAGTTGGCGGCAATCAACAATTAGTTTACTTAAATATTTTCATCAGGTAATAGTAAGATTAGGAATTTGTGTGAAATATACGTTATTGTAGATGACTGGCTTAGTCCTGCGGTTTTACTCCTGTAAGATGTCCCACTAAGATATATTTTTTATCCCGAGTAAAACCGCAGTCTATCTTAGTATATCTTCTTAGAATTTAAGATCTCTGCGACCAGCGGTAAAGGCTGTGCGTAAAGTTCGATTCGAATATTGATATTTTCTTTGGAACTGTTGATGTTGCGATGCGGTTTTGAATAAACCGCTTCATAGTTTTTTACACCAGATATGATTTTAAATAAGCCGCTTCATTATTTTCCTTATAAAACAGATACTCATCAAGCTTTAATTCTGGTTCACTCGTTATTTGTACAAGAAGTTGTAGAAGTCAATCGTAAAACGATATTAGGACAATTTTCTCTGGCACTATTGGTCTTATTGCGCTAAGATTTGATATATAGGTACAAGTACAAGTTTAGAAAGCACAAAAACCCCTGACAAAAAAACGGCTAAACCAATTTTGATGAAACATAGCTAAGAACACTCGAGAAAATCTTCTTTCAAACTAAAAACTAGATCGAAATCGGTCCATCCGTTCGAAGGCTACAATGATACAGACAAACACACAGATATAAAGATACACACTTCAAACTTACAACCCACTTTTTGTGTTGGGGGTTAAAACATCACAAGTGGTAGGAACATGACTACATTAATACGGCAGTATTGGTCTGATAACTTGAAAGTTGATACAAAAACTTGCTGATACTTAGTTTGGAGTTCATTCGTTCTTGCGATTTTAGAGTTCATTTGCTTAATCTATCACAAACATTTATCATTTTGGTACACGCAATGATGAAGGGGCCGAAAATGGACATGGGAATTCCCAAATGGCAAATGGTGAATACATGATGCTTAGAATAGTTTTTTTTCATCGCTATCAATCCTTGTTGTAATAAAATTTCTATAAACTGTTATTTTTTCAGAATATACCTACCTAACTAATTTATATTCATAAAGTTGATTCTTTTTTGCAGAAAGTTTTTTCTGAGTAAAACAATTAGTCTTTTTAGGGTTCCGTACCTCAATAGGAAAAAACGGAACCCTTATAAGATCACTTTGTTGTCCGTCTGTCCGTCTGTCCGTCCGTCGGGTGTCCTTTCAAGGCCTTTATCTCGGGAACGCGTGAAGGTATCGAGTTGAAATTAAAACCATAAACGCAGATCTATAGTATCTTGCTGCAGAAAGAAAAATAAAGTTTCTTAGTTTTCGTAAAAAAAAGTTATAGCCGAATATATCGTAAAAAACGCACATTTCGACACTCACAAGGGAATCAAAACCTATGGGGTACTTCCCGTTGACCTAGAACAATGAAATTTGGTAAGAAGCATTGTGTTAGAGTACACATATAGGAAAAAACCCGAAAACTGGACATTTTTAATTTAATCACAAAAAATAGTGTCTTTATGCAAGGAATGAAGGTCCAAATTTTTAAGTGAATTAACCGTATCATGTGGGGTATCATATGAAAGAGCTTCAGTTGCATAAGCTAAAACAGATTGTTGAATATTTTTACGATGTATATTTTCCCCCCTTTTATATACTAGTTTGTACGGAACCCTCGGTGGGCGAGTCTGACTCGCACTTGTCCGGTTTTTTTACTAGAATGGAACTTGCTGCTACAAGTAGCTAACTAAGGGTAGTTATCAACCGAGGATAAAACAATGGCATTACAACGGAATAATATCCAAACATTGTAAATTTCCGGCTTGTAAACATCGAAACATAATGTAAACAGTCCGTATGAGCAACGCGTAAACACGGTCCGGCACGGCTCCGTTCCGGACCGGACCGTGCCGGGACGGCAAACAGCCTGATTGTTTGTCCAGTAAGCAAACAAAGTCCAACGTTATATTTATTATGTGCCTCCCTGGAGACGCGCAGCAATGAATAAAAAAGTATTTCAAACCAATCTAGTACATCCTCAAGGGATGTTCTTGTATTTAATCAGTCAAAATCTAAAATATGATTTGATGATTTTTCTTTACAGGTCAGATTCTATGGTTTTTTTTCAGCGCAAATATCCGTCTTCTTTTTTCTCATCTCTTGGTATGGAATGATATAGGCAACGTTGTAGATAATTATTAAGAAGATGAAATATCAAAACAAAAAAAAACTTATTCATAGAAAAAGTTAGTTGTTATTGTCAAAAGTATAATGAAGCCGTGATATTTATTTTGTAAAATTTTATCAGAAGAGGCACTTTAGGCATGTAAAAGGAATCTTGTATAATAAAACGAAACTTGACAGATTTTTAAAAATAAACCACACAGTTTGTTAATATAATTGTATTAATTATTGTATAAAATATAATATATAATTCTATAAACAATAATAACAAAATTTAATTTTAAGAAATTACGTAAATAAATGTAATAATAATAATAATATATAGACAGATATGCATATAATAAACTCATAAATGGGCATAATGTGTGTTCTGATATTACACACATAAACACTAACACACACACAGTGTGTGTAGTGTGTGTTCGTCACGCATAAACAGTTTATATTCATATATTAGTATATTCAATATGAATAACAAATACATTAGAATAGGTATTTTTAAAGTATGTATTTTTAGGGTTCCGTACCTCAAAAGGAAAAAAACGGAACCCTTATAGGATCACTTTGTTGTCCGTCTGTCCGTCTGTCCGGGTGTCAAGACCTTTATCTCGGGAATGCGTGAAGGTATCGAGTTGAAATTAAAACCATATATGCAAATCTATAGTATCTTGCTGCAGAAAGAAAAATAAAATTTCTCAGTTTTCGTAAAAAAAAAGTTACAGCCGAATATGTCGTAAAAACACACATTTCGACACTCACAAGGGAATCAAAACCTATGGGGTACTTCCCGTTGACCTAGAACTATGAAATTTGGCAAGAAACATTGTGTTAGAGTACACATATAAGAAAAAATCCGAAAACAGGACATTTTTAATTTAATCACAAAAAAAATGTGTCTCTATGCAAGGAATGAGGGCCCAAATTTTAAAGTGAATTAACCGTACCATGTGGGGTATCATATGAAAGAGCCTCATTAGCATAAGCTAAAACAGGTTTTTAAATATTTCTACGATGTATATTTTTAGGTTTATGAAGGAAAATATAAAAAAAAAAGATTTCCCCCTTTCATTTAGTTTGTACGGAACCCTCGGTGGGCGAGTCTGACTCGCTCTTGTCCGGTTTTATTTTAAATATCTTATCTGTACATAATTTTAAGCCCGACAAAAGTAAAAGTACTTAAACGATCAATAAAAAGTCGTCAGACCGCACATCATATCCGAACCAAATCGGTTTAAAATACGATGCAGATATACCGATAGCGAAATCATAAAAAAATCGAATTCGGAACTATAGAAAGTGTCGTTTGAAATTGAATAGCGAAGGCTGCGCGTGCACAGACTGCGAGCAGCTGCAAACGGACGAGTCAGGGGGTGCGGGGGATGGTAGGGGGTGCGAGGGGGTGCGGGGGTGACAATCCCCGGCACGCGCTACCCAACCCTTTAACAGCATTTAACTCCATTTAATTTTACCGGCGCGTGTCACAGTATCTTCACATGCGGGCATCGACTGCGCTAGTTACGTCTCAAATTTATATCGCGGCCGAATAAACATTATAAATTGCTTTAATCATGCCGTCTGACGGTTCCGGCGGTAATAACTCAACGATATTAAGGGAATGTGACCCTTAAAATAGCGCATTAAAATATTAATGTGCATTATCCCCGGCCAAATATCGACTTGGACTATTTTAGATAGCAATAGAAATTTAGTTATAAATTCTCTTTGTTGTGTAAATTAGAGGGCTACCACATAGATTTTATTGCTTTTTTTTACATTAAGGTTAACAATTTTTAGGTATCCTCTATAGTAAATACAAACTGGGTATCTTCAATACAAGAGTGAATAGGCATCTCATGGGCAAGCGTGCTTTATCTTCGACTACATCGTAGCTACATTAGGTACGTGAGTTTTAGTCAAATGCTGGCGAGCATTTGACGAGTTAGTTTTATTTTAGAGTTATTAGTTATTTTCCTAAGAGTTGTGTTATTTCTAATGTATGTTTTAAAAAGAAAAAAATAATAACTGTATGGAAAATAAAAGTTTTTGACAATTAAAATGTGAAGGCGAATCTAATGATAACTTGAACTTCAACATAAGTAATTTTAATCTACAGAATGTACAATGTTACAGTGGGCAGGGCGCATAGTACGTTTTTTGATTCGAAAATAAGCTTATGCTTGACTGTCAACTCACCTGGTGTTAAACTAGGTATAGAGTTTTGTGTTACGTAGAACTGATGGTCGATGGTACCGAAAAGTTCTAAGTTCGAAAGACCACGCACCGGCAAGCGCAGCGTAGGAAGACCAGCCACGAGATGGACGGATGACCTCATAAAAGTGGCAGGTAGACGCTGGATGTAGGCAGCTTCTAATCGGTCTTTTTGTAAATCCATGGGGGAGGCCAGATGTCCAGCAGTAGACTACTTATTGCTGAGATGATGATGATGATGAAGCTACAGAAGAACAAGCTTTTCCTACACAAATGATAGAATAAATATTCGAGTGTTCCACAAACTACTTTTAGGGAAATAAGCACTTACTTTTCATATCAAAGTAAGCTCTACAATTTTAAGCGCAAGTTTTGAGACTTGTATCTATTACCGTTCAAAAGATACAGCCATTTAAGTGTAGGACAGACAGACAGACAGAGAGACACGGCAGCTTCACGAATAGGCTTAGCGCCCTTAGTACGGTAGCCTAAAAATAAACAAAAATGTTTTAATAATGATAGATCACTTAGAAGAACATGCAAAAAAAAACAAATTAGACGGATTTTGAGATCGTACTTTTCTAAGTTGCATAAAAAGATTGTAAAAAGTAGGTACATAATAGTAACCAGACAGCAATCTTTAAAGATGCTGTCGACAGCCAGTATCAAGGGTGGATAACATCAAACGACATTCAAATGTCCCTCCACCCTCCGGCTCGTGGGGCTGCACTAGTCATTGTGCCCGGCTGCACCCGCGGCTTTCTAATACAAGCGGTGCCTTTGCCCGATCATGCGGAAGTTCCATTTCGACAAACAAAAGGGATGTTTGATTCCTTCACAAATTAAAGTCAACAATGTACCTTTCCTTTCTTTATGCGATAAAAATTGGAAATTCCAAGTAATTGTTGAAATAGTTGATTTTTAAGATGGTTAAACGTGTTCTTTTCCCATCTGTCTAAGAAAGAGGGTATTGTTTTTGGAGTACTGCACGTACATACGTAATTTATGAATATTCGAAAAATAGACAAGTACATATCTAATGTGGATCAGAATAAAAAACAACAATTTAGAAAACAAGTGTGAAAACAGGCGGTCTTATCGCTAAAAATAATTTCTAACCCTTTGAACCGTGGGTATCGTGTATTATCTTGTAGCTTATCCAGATTAACTGATTTAAATATGAAAAGTTATAGTTACATACACTTTTCTACCTCCCCCCTCCCCCCGTGTCATAATTGTCATACACATTATTACGTTCCGTGTCATAACCCCCCAACCCGTGTCATAATTTTATTATCATTTTAGCTAAAATTCTAATAATTCGCTTTCAAAAACGAAGATTTACCTTTTTTGATATGGCCATTTAATAAACAAGTTGACCCGTGAATCAAACTAACATCCGTCAAAAAGAGATGAATGTATAAATGTTTGGTTTTACAATAAATTAAGAAAGTATCTTATCTTCATTCTACCATAATTTCAGAAATTTTTAACCGATTTATCGATGACGAAGCTAGGAGATAAATATGTCCAAATTGATAGCCTCCTAATTTTCTTTTAAGTCGGTTGCGATAATAGCAACTTTTTTAATCAGTTATATTATGAATCACGATATTCGTATGTAACTTTATGCTTGTACAAAGATGGCTGCTGCTCATAATATTGACTAAAAAATTCATACAACCAAAGTTTACGAACATCTGCGCATTTTCGACTCATACATAATGGCATGATGAATCCGCATATTTGCTATAATAATAACGCAAATATCAAATGAAATCTCCCGTGTTCAATGTATTGTTTCGTTTTAAAAGTGAAATGGTATCCCTTGTACATATCGATACATGGTCCGCACGTGCACAGTAAGGGTTAGGGTAGAAAGAAAGAAAAGTGCGGCGCGAGGTGCGCGGGGGGCGGAAACAAGGGTAGAATAGCATGCGCGCACGCACAATGCTACCCTTTGCTTAGAATTGTTTAGCATTTTTTACTGATTACCGATTGCGGGGTACGGGGGTAGAGGTAAAGGAGGTTGAAGCAAGCCACGCCCCTTCGTTTGCATACGTACTCCGTCGCGTTTTATCTCCAATTGAAGTGTACGAGAGTGAAGGAGAGAGGTTTCGCTTCGCGAGTCGTCTTCGCGTTTTCCATTGCAAATGAGACGCGATTTATTCGCTGGCTCGAAAATGATTCTATCTGATGATAGACGATAGGATGGTCTTCATCAAATTGTTTAGTTATTATGTATGTAAAGGAGTAATCTAAATCGGATATACCGGAATACGTAATTTTCCGTTTCTACATTAAAATAAAATAAAAAAAGATTTTAATGGGTAAATACTGTATTTCTTATCCACAAATAAAAATTACTACAAAACTAATTAATGACTTAAAACTACTTATGACGAATAGTTTAATAGAATTTTGACTATGTACTTTGAATTAATATTTTATAATCGCATGGATTTATTCTTACACACCAGTAATTCTTATCATACTTTTGAAAAAAAAAACTTAACAAAAAAAACATAAAATGCTACATACTCACTAAGTAAATACTTAGTCTTACAGTGAAATTAATAAAATACGTCATCACCAAATAGATATTGATATTCTAGAAATATTTATAATAAGTACCTTTTTAACCGACTTCCAAAAAGGAGGAGGTTTTCAACACGTTTGTTACGCTAGTTCTCCGTCGATTGATTTTGACAATTCTTGCTTGTTTAGTAGGTAATATTTTAAAAGTGGTAAAATATAAATTTCATTAATATCGGTTAAGTACTATGGCTTTAAAACAAAATAACTGGCTAAAAATATGTCGTCTAAGTAAATGAAATTGGGTATTTTGAAGTTGGATGTATCAGTAGGTATTTTAACCTATAATTATAGTATTTAAACACATTATTAGTAATTAAGCACGTACATAAGCAAAACAGCGGATAAAAACTAGCATATAGATATATTCCTTTGCCTTGTGGTTACTCAAGTCGAAGTCAGTTTAAAATAGAGGCGCGTCTATTAATTTGTACACTATGCGTATTTACAAAGTTATGGTTAAGAACTTTAGACCCATAACGACATATTTCCAGGAAGCGGAATGACATATACGCAATTTTTTTAATTCATCTTTTTATTTAAGTACTTTTTACTATTTGACAACCATACATATTTATAATTTATAAACCACAAAAATCTTACGTCAATTACATAAAATAAAAATTATTCAAATAATCCGCCCCGAATCGATCCTGGCGCAAAGGTGCCCATTATACTAGCAGCATTACCTCGTTACGCTAAATGACATAGACATACATATAAATGACACACATGTCATACTTATTTTTACCTCAACTGTACATACATGAATCTGAGTCAGGAGAGTGTCATAATGCAATTCTATAATGATAATTTTTATGTTTATCTCTAAACCATGTCATATTACACTATAAAGCAGGAGCAAATCATCCAACCGTATTATACACCATAGGTGATAAAATATTTCTATAAACACTAGGATAATTATTTATTCTGTAGTATTAGATACGCAGCTAAAAGTTGCAATGCCATTTCAAACCACAGTGATTACAATCGTTCGATGCATTGTAGCAGAATCGCAAATGATCAGAGACGCGAATGATCATAAAATCTTAACCTAAATCCTACGCGTTGTACTGTCTACGCAAGCGAACTAGATTTTTTAGATACGCATTTTACCATATACGCGAAGGACCAGAAATCTAAAACTGAAATCCTACGCAGTAAGGCCGCAGTTGTACTTTCTATTACGTTTAATATCTATATTTAAGTTACTCTGTATGGATGTACAATAAAGTTATTATTTTCTATTGTACCCGATACTTAAAAGGACTAGAAGATACGGACTTCAGTCCGTTTAAGACCACAAATGTCCATATTCATCTCTAAATACTCGGCGTTACTCCTAGCTCTTTTAGGACCACTTTTATAAACACGATTAGTAAAATACTAAATTCTTTAAGGTGATAAATCTCTTGCACAACGCAAAGTTGTTTCAGCAGAGACGTATTTAGCGAAATTAAATTGAAGATTGATTCTAATGTCAGTGGTTCAGTTTCCAGTGGAGTAGTTTGTGTCATGGAAGCCCGGGTGTGATGTAATCTTCAACCGCCAATAACGGCTTTTCATCAATATCAACGAGAATTCCAGAAATTAACCCCAATCCCTGAAGGAACTTCACTCGGTCACTGAGCCGCGTATGGTCGGGTCCATTGTTCGTCTCGGTACTACACGCTAACGAGCGTTTTGTGTTTGCTTTACGCAACGCAGCTGATTCCCTAGATTTTTTACCAAAAACCGTTATTTTAGACATAAATCTCACCCTTCCGAGTTTGAAATTTCAATATCCCCTTCGCATAAAGCTTTCGCGTCGCGCTTTTTTGTCGTTTTTTAAAAAATGTGGGGTAATGCATTTTTTATAGTAAAAATGTGCGCTCGGAGACGGTCGTTATTCCTTCCCACGGCGGGAAATGGGTCACCCATTGTTCGGTTCCTTCGTTTTTGCGCTAAAAAGAGATTTCGCGTCGCGGACCTGTCGTCTCCCGCCGCGCCCCACCCCTCTGACACACATTTTTTAGGGTAAAAAATGTAAAAATTACGACGCAGCTTGCGAACGACTTTTCTCAGAGGGTTTTTTCGCGATAAATCTAATAGCGGCTTGTAGTACAGGAGGCGCTGCGGATGAAGGGTTCCAGGACAGATGTCGCGGCGACTACCTCGCTCCGGGGCCCTGGGCGCCGGGGCCCCGCCCGGCCGCGGCAATAAAATGATTAGGTAAACAAAACGAAGCCTGCGGGCTGTTTACAGGGGCGGGGGCGAGGCGAGGCGCGCGGGGGAGGGCGCGAGGGACGAGATTACCTCCGTTTTAACGCGCGAAAGATTTCAAAGGCGGCCACTTCACAAATAATCCATCAGCGTCGTCGCGAGCTCTTTTAAAGGCCACTCGGGCGCGCCGGCCGGCGGCCCCCAGGGCGCAAATTCGATTCCGCTGTAGATTGGAGTGCATATTCAGCTAACGAGGTTTGGACATCCCCCGCCCCCGCACCGCTCGCCCGACGGATACCTGCGCTGTGTCCACCACCACACGACACATTCGAGAAAGGACTCTCTGAAGGCATTCAGATGCGGGAAGCGATATCTCACATTCTTAGTCAAAAAAGCATAATAATATGCAAAAGTTAGTTTTAGTCTGCAAGTAAATTTTTGATACTTAGGATTTCATTGGAGCGCGTATTACATTTGATAGGAAAAAATAATAAGAGCATGTCTCGACACTAATGCCATTATTATTTTCCGTAATTAATACCGAAAAAATGCAAAGGTTCACTCAAACCCTGCGAAAAACCCGAGTTACCAATTCGATAAACCGAAATAAAAAGAGCACGCTTGCGTAAGCCCAATTCACTAGCGATCTGAAGACATCCAGATCACCTATTCGAAAAGACCCATTCTGGAAACATACTAAGTACTATTTCGTTCAAGTTTTCGGAATATACCTATTAAGTATTAAAATCAGTTGCTTTTACCGTCTTCAAAAAGAAGGAGGTAAACAATTCGGCTGCATTTTGTCATGTTTGTTACCGCATAATTCTGTCATTCATAAACTGATTTGAAAAACTATTGTTCTGTTTGAAAATATATATTTTGAGATTAGTAACAGAAGAATCATCGAAATCGGTTTAGCAGTTTGTTTTTAAAACACAAGTATATGTTTAAAAAAATTAAAAACCTCCATCAAAAGAAAACGGCTGAACCAATTTGATGATTTATGAAACAGCTAGAACAGTCTTGATTAAATCCTCTTTCAAACAAAAAAATATAGACCAAAATCGGTCCACCCGAGAGCTACGATGTCACAAATAGACACACAATAAAATAGTCACATTTATAACACCATGGGCGTACCCAGCTTCTGGTCTAGGGGGGGGGGGGGCAAGTCAGATTTTTTTTAGGTCAGATCGTCCGCGGCTGTTTTGTCATACACACTACACAAAAACACCTACATGAAAGATAGCGGGAAGGGGGAGGGGGGGGGGGGGGGGGTAACAATTTTGTTGGTTAGTAATAAAACATAGGTAATAAATAGCCCGAGCGAAGCAAGCGCGAATTTTTTTGTAATGTTTTATAGTAATATGCTTTATTTCTCGTATTAGTGAGCCCACAGTACTTCTATATTAAATTAGAAAAATGTTAAGCGCGAAAATTTAAATGGTTATTTAAATTAAATCTTGGAAGTAATTTGATTCATTGATCTTGTTAGCGTGTCCTAGGTTTTTGTGGCCCAGATAAATAACACCCCTTTTAAAAAATTGGGCATTTTGAAACTGGCTTTTCAGTTTTTTACCGACTTCAAAAAGAAGGAGGTTTAACAATTCAACTGTATTTTTATAGTTGCTATCGCATAACTCCAACATTTATAAACCAATTTGATTTTTTTTTTGTTTAAAGGGTCTACTTTCAGATTACTTAGTTCCATAAATATTTCATTAAATCGGTTCAGCAGTTGATTTTTAAAACAAAATAGCTCATTTTGAAGTCGGTTTTTTAGTTTTCAACAGACTTCAAAAAAGGAGGAGGTTTTCTACTCGACTGTATTTTTTATTTTTTTTTATGTTTGTTATCTCTGAACTTTCGTTTGAGTGAACCGATTTTGATGATTCTTTTTTTATTTGAAAGCTGGTCCTTCCCGTGTAGTCCCATTTCAATTTGGTCCAGTTCTGACAATGACATGCATGAGAAGTAAAAACCATCCATTACCATCCATCTATTAACCATCTATTAAAAAAATCGTTTAACATGAACGCATCGACATCGAACATGACTTCCGGCTGACACCTGCAGCTCACCATATCCGGTGCGGTATGAATATGAAACTTAACTCTAGCCGTAATACACTTTAATGAATTATTAATAATTCAATACTACATCATCGTAACGGTGAATACACAAACAATAGTTTTTTTCAACCCCTGTCCTAGTTTTGTAAGCCCAGTCAATTAACGTCGCGGTTAAACAATCATACAAAAAAATATATCAAAAAAAATAAAAAATATAATGTATTTTCAACTGACATCAAAAAGGAGGAGGTTCTCAAATCGGTTTTTGACGTGATAACGTTTTATAAATCGATGAACGCCGGCTGTACGCACGAAAAAGTGTCACGTTCCGCCTGAGCCGAGCGTGCAAGCGACAGCGCGGAACAAGCGATAGAGAGGCTCGATCGGCCTAAACGTTCGGCTTGTGACGCATCGTTATCACGTAAAATTATCGTCCGTAAGCCGACTTTACAGACTTACTTTTTTTTATTATATATAATAATAACTCATTTATGAAACAATTTAGAAATTATATTTTTATTTACAAGGATATAATTTCAGATTGGCCCCATAGAAATTTAATTAAAATTGGTGTTACTGTTTGGGTTATAAAACAAAATAATTGGGAAAAAATATGTCATCAAAGTGAAATATATTAGATACGTGTTTTGAAGTCGGTTGCTTTATCTATTTTTGTTCGACTTAAAAAAAAACAACTAGACACATCAATTATTACGAACAAGCTTTTATAATACATTACATTGTTATATTAAAATGAATAAACCTAACAAATTTAGAAAAAGATGTTCAAATATGAATTACAATAATTTCTCAGAAAGTAAAGAGGAATCTAATAATACCTTGCACATCAAAATCAGTCAGACCACATGCACTACAGGACCTACCATAAAAACATACATGTCAACTTTGACTCCGTGTCAGTACATAGCTTTTTTGACCCCCGACGCAAAAACGACGGGGTGTTATAAGTTTGATGTGTCTGTATGTGTGTGTCTGTCTGTAACATCGTAGCTCTCGAACGGATGAACCGATTTTGATATTTTTTTTGTTTGAAAGGTGAATTAGTCGGGAGTATTCTTAGATATGTTTCATCAGAATCGGTTTAGCTGGACTAGTAGAAAGTCGGCGAATTACCACCCATTTCTCGTTGAAATGCCGAAAATCCGTACTCAGCGATAGCGATCCACATTCTTGTTGCGTACTGCACAAGAATGGAATTCTTTGCCGCCATCTCTGTTTTCCTGAGACCTACAATCTTGGAATTATCAAGGCTAGAGTGAATAGATATCTTCTAGATCGAAGAGCTCCATCCTCGGCCACACCGTCGCTTAACATCAGGCGAGTTGGTGGTCAATCGTAGATCTATCTTCTATAAAAAAAGCTGTTTTTTTGTAGGGGGTTTTGAATTTTCAAAACTTACCTATACTTGTTCGAAGGTTTTTAATTATTTTAGTAGTCAAATTACTTAACTAATTATTTTGCAGTCGTTTTGAGTACTCATCTTTAACAAAAAAAGGAATATCAAGACTCTTCAAATAAGGCTATGTAAAATGTTTGACACAGAGTCAATGTTACCTACATTATCAATTTTTTTACATACATTCAACACATTTACACTACAGTCAACTTAGATAACTAAAAAAGTTTCGGAACCTCGGTGACAGAATTTCAAATGGTGGTAGCAAGCCAGCCAAGCGCAAATTACACTTGCATAATAAAATATGATAGTTATCCAACATCATGCGACAATTACGCAGGCAACATAATTATGTCGCGCGGCGGAGTGTCACAGTCGCAGTGCAACGACTGCGCACTCCCGTTAGTTTCTTCTGATTTTATAAAAAAAAAACATTATTTAATAACTACCACAGGTATAATTAATTTAGCCAGAGTTAAAAACAAAACAATGTACCAGACTGCGAGAGATTTTGCGGTGTAATGATATTGAGAGTAGTTTGAGAGAAAATATGCGCAAAGTTATTATAAAAATACAATTAAATATTCTTTAGAATGATTCTAGCAAAATCAATTGTTGTCATTGGAGACTATAAAAAATTAAGTCTCTCTAAACAGAGAGTGCGCTACATTTGTGTTATTTAGGAATTTTTGCTAGCACAACTGTTTGTGAGTTTTTGTAAAAACATAATTATAGGAAAAAAAATGGACTTCAAAATACGCAATTCGTTTAAGTACTTGGATGTCATTTTTCTAGTTATTTTGTTATAAAAACCAAAGTACTGAACTGGTTTTGATAAAATTTATGTGGGACGAAACAAAAAATAATCATCAAAAATCACAATTGACAGAGTAATCGGTGAACAAAAATACAAAAAGAAAACATAGAGTCGAATTGAGAACCTCCTTCTTTATGGAAGTCGGTCGAAAACCTCACGATCATATTCAAATTATTAAGTCTCATAGAAGTCGCGTTGAAATCCTTTATACACCGAACTATGTATTAATTCCCAAAAATACCGAGACAACGATAATAAAATTATGATAACAAATGAAAAAATCGGTGATAATTGAAAACTTTATCGTATTTTTCTTCTTTTTTTTACTAAAAGACAGGTTTATTTGAATGATATAGTTTGCATATTTACCAATAATAACAATGGCATCCAGGGGACCCATTCAATTGCACGAATTTTAGGTATGAAATTCCCCTGAATGTCACTATATTGGATGCCAATGAATATGCTTACAATATTAGCATAGTGGGTAAATTTGTAAGTTACATAAAGTCTGAAAAACTTGGCCATTATACGAACTAAATTTAACGGAACAATTTTATTCTTACTATCAACTTTTTTTTATTTTTTTTATTCGATGATAGGCTTGCGCTTGACCGTCAACTCACCTGGTGTTAAGCGACAGTTACGGTCTACGATGGAGCGCGCTTGCCTAGAAGAAACCTATTCGCGATACCTAACTCGCGATTTTCACATGTTTTCATAGTTATGCTTGTCTCTCTGATTTGTCGCGAAATAATGAATTGTTCGTTGTTTATGCGATTGTGGCGCTACTCCATGGTGGCAGACAATTTGAATGCCTATATGTTAAGAATGATTTTTTGACGTGATAACGTCTTATAAATCGATGAACGCCGGCTGCACGCACGAAAAAGCATGACTCATTGTCACGTTCCGCCTGAGCCAAGCGTGCAAATGAGAGCGCGGATCAAGCGAGAGGCACGATTGGCCTAAGCGTTCGGCTTGTGACGCATCGTTATCACGTAAAATTATTGCCCGTAAACCGACTTTACAGATAACCATTTTTTTATGAACTAAAAACATATTTTTCCTAGTAAGGTATCACTAATCACTAATAATACGATTACAGCACGCTACTCTGAAGGGTTACTCTACTCTACTCTGAACACAATCTCTCTATGGACTCTACTCAGTGTCTTGACATTTTTTTTTTACTGATTTCCAAAAAGAAAGAGGTTCTCAATTCGTCTGTTTGTTTTTTGTATGTTTGTTCACCGATGACTTCACTAATTTTATTTCGATTTTGATGTTTTTTTTTTTTGGTAAGTCATACTTACTTTAGAGGTGGTACTATTTAATTTTGTTAAAATCGGTTTACTATGGATCTTAACGTGGATTTCACACATTTTTAAATAAAAACTACGGGTCACTCACGTCTGTTTTGAGCCGAAATATCCGACTATAGTTTCAACCGTCACCGACCGAGAGTGACGTGTGTGCTGCTCCTTTGAAAAAGACCGCCGAATGCGGTTGAAACTATAGTCGGATATTTCGGCTCAAAACAGACGTGAGTGACCCGTAGTTTTTATTTAAAAATCAGTTAAGTACTTTGGTTTTTATAACCTAATAAAATGTCAACCAAGTACTTAAGCGAAAAGCGTATTTTCACGTCGGTATTTTTTGTATTTAATGCTATAATTATTTGTTCAAATATGGGCTTGCGTTTGACTGCCAACTAGCCTGAAGTAATATTTAATGATTATTTGTGGTAAGCTAGTCTTTTAATAATCGTATGGTTTTCTCTGACAATACAAATAAATTATAGTTATAGATCGACATGAGACCCTCAATTCACTGCCTCGTCCCAACGCTTCTTGCGGTTTGCTAAGCACACGCGTTATATTATGCAGTACCTAACTTATATCTCAGCTATAATTATAAAATTCAATTAGTACCAACAGATTTACTGATCTATTGTTAAGATGCAAGCAGTGCAGTATTAAGTATACATAGAGTTTAATTAACGTTATTTTTTTTTATGTTTAAGAGTAATAATGGCTGCAAATGAGATAATGGCTTGAGTTTTTTTTAATATATATTTTTGTAGTGAGATACGTTGCCATGACATGACATATATAGCATGACTAAAATTTTTCCCTATTGAGGGTTGTTTTTTTTTTACGAATCAGTTCTACGTTACTGCAACTTGCCTGAAGGCAAGCAACGGTATGGCCAAGAATAAAACGTCAATCTACAAGAAAACTATTTACTATAGCCTTGATTTTTGTGCTAGTAATCAAGCACAAAGTAGTTTTACGAGGTTGAGTCAAGGCATCGCCACTGCAGTAACTTATTGTACTCTTACACTGCAGTGAATCTATCGACAGTCGACAGTTAGATTGGGATCAGGATGGCTGCGACTTGCGTCTCCACAACAAAGGCTCGACTATAGATATTAGAATCCTCCGTCGCTAACAATGAACCGCGGTAAACACTCATCGAATCGTAATCGCACGAGCTCGAATAATAATTCGATAATAATCGAATAATCGGGTCGACGGCCGCGATTATTAATCGAGCGCAGGCGCAGCGGGCCGGGGAGTGGGGGGCGAGTCACGCGCGCTCCGAGATTTGAATACTAGATAATTAATATCGCTTTATTAGCGGGGAAATATCGATTTATGAAGATATTATCCGCTTTGTGGTCGCCGCCACCGCATCGTGCGGCGTCCGGCCGCGGTCGCGAGCGTCAATCAATTACTGTCGAGCGCACGGCGCGCGCGCACGCACCCGCCGCGCACGGCGCGCAGTGCGCACGAGATTCTGGGCTTCCTTGCAAATTTGCACTGTTTATGACTAAAATTAAGCGAGATCAAATCAGGAACGAAGGTAGACAGGGCACATAGCACGTATAACTGATGGCCGGTGGGGTCGAAAGCTTCTCGAGTGGAGGCCAAATACCGGCAAGCGCAGCGTAGGAAGACAGACTAGAAGATGGACAGACGACCTCATACAAGTGGCAGGAAGATGCTAGAGGCAAGCCGCTTCCAATCGTTTTTTTTTTGAAAATTCACTGCGCGTATTAGACTAGCAGCGTAATTCTTATCGCTGAGATGATGATGATGATATTGGAAAAAAGTAGAAGGGGTAGTAAGGTTTAGAAATATGGTTTCTTCTGTTGTATGTATAAATACACAAGTTACTGTAAATATAAGCGCACTTAGCAATCATCTTAAGCCCGAAGAATCATAATCGATAATTGTAATCGGTCTTTTTCCGTTTTTATCTCAATAAACGAATATGAATATGAATATAATCGCGCAAGAATAGTTTCCGTAGCAAGTTATCGTTGTTTGAATGACGTAGTAGCGTTAATGCTCGGAGCGGCGTAAGCGCAGGCGCGGGCGGACGCTAGACAATGCTCGTATTGTGCGCGTACACTTTAATTCGTTATCTTCATTTATTAATCAGCAAAGGTCGTTCACCTGCGATCATCGGTTTGTTTGGTGAATGTAGATTTTGTTAGATTACTATGAAACTTATTATGTTATGATTCTGTATTGAGCTGTATTAGAAATGAGTTTGTTATTTTTTATGAAATCCTCTTTGCTCTTCTTTTTAGGCAGTTGATAAGTTAATAGTTGACAATCTAGTAAATTATGTAAAATTACATTCCTCATCGACCTCATCACCGAGTGCAATTGAGGGCACAGTCAGTTTCCATAATTTAAATAATAATACTACAGAGTAGAGAGCTGAATGTTTACTCCTCCCTACCCGGTAGACGATGAAACAGCATTTTTATATTCATCTCGATAATATTCTCGTCAGTTTTAGAGCTGGTCGATACCGCAATGGTGAGCGCTTATCGGATCGCAGATAACATTCCGTTGAGATGTGCGCGTGCCGGTATAATGTTCTAAAGGAATTCCTTAATCTTTGTAGTAAGATGATTAAGCTTTCAAAAAGTTGTGGCGGAATTGGATGAACTTCTTTCGCAGTTAAATTATCTTATATGTAAAAGTTGAAATAAATAAAACAGAGTCAGAATAATTATAGTTTAAATGTGAATTAAAATCTTAATTAAAATGCAATCGACATGATCTCGACAAGTAAAAAAAAAAACGACTTAGAAAAAAAAACTTATTATACTAATAACCTTAAAAAAACTATTTTGAGTCATCATAAAGTTCCAGTGCCAATATAGTGCCTCGATCATCAGAACAACTGTATGGTACCATGTTATTTTATCATCATCGTAGTTAAATACGTATCAAAATACATGTCAACGCTGTTCGAATCTATTTACAAAATTTTAACGTCGACTCGTACAAATCCTGAGCAAAACTAAATATCCAAAATGCGTAACAACTTTGAAACAAGAATTACAATAAAATAAAAAAAAATAAAAACAAGCAATAAAGTGATTAGCTTTAAAAAATAGGACATATAGCGTACTAAAATGATATATAACTACTACGAAATATAAATAATGGCAGTGATAATGACATTAATATAAACATGAAATTTGGTTGTAGATCAGTACGCGTTGATGTCTTTTGTTGGTGCGTAGGCGCAGCCGTAGCGCCCCCGTACGAGACGCACACTCTCTCACTCGGACACACACACGTAAGTGTACACAACACGTAATCTTTCTGTCAACAAACGACACGTTTTGACAGCTAGCGTTATTTGTTATCTAATAGTTCCAAGCAAGTAGGTTTGTTTATAGTTATTAGTTATGTACAAATCATATTTTTTATACATTTCAAATAATTATGACAATTTTAAAGAACATATAAATTATTTAATATACAACGGCTAGTGTCTATTTACTTCATGCTTTAGTTTCGGCCACAGCTTTGCTCTCTGTAGGAATATTTGGGTATATAGATTATTTTTTATAAAAAAGATTAACTATAGATAAATATTTTTCTTAGAATAATCACTAGGTAAAAGATCGATTTTAATGTAATACTTTACTTTTTTATTAATTGAAGTAAAAGTAGCATACGCTATTCTGCTCCACCTTTGATTATATGGACGACCCGTAAATGTTAAATATATTATAATAAAAAAATTAAAAAAAATGTTAAATATATTATAATATAATAGCCAATTAAAAATATGAATTCCTGTGAGATAACGCATGAATCCGCGGGGAGCATCATATATGTAAACAGCTAGGTTTAAAAATTGATATTTTTATGCAGTGGAAATCTATATTCCGGTAAAGCAGTAGATTGACTCCCCATGATGCAGTAAAGGAATGCGGCGGCTGCTTTGAATAGCGAACTCTGCGTTCTAAAAGCTCTCTTTGCTCTACCGGCTTTCTTTGCTCTACCGGATTTCTTTGCTCTACCGGGTGTAATTAATATGTGCGTGCAAGCACTCTATAGTACCCCGTCGCGAGTTAACGATGCTAAACCCATAATGCCCCCATAATGTTAGTATGTCTGAGAATCACTGCCTTCTACGGATGTTAGTGTTTAATGCTTTGTCTATTACTTGATGATGTTCAGGTAATTAGTATAATTATATGCTTTATTAAAAGAAATGCAGAATAAAGTAAAGTAAAGAAATAAAGTAAGTTATTTTCCCCTCTTGCTTCTTTTGAAGTGGGTATTTTCAAAGCCTGAATGAATGAAAACTATCTGAATGAACCTCCTAAGTCAACGTGTTCCATTTTCACCCAAATTATCGATTTCCAACAGGCGTGTTGGTTCTCGAACGTGGACTTGTAGAAAAAAATACTTTTCCTATAAGAGTGACAAGTTCTCAAGTACAATTATATCAAAAAAAAATACTATGCAAGTATTACAAGTAACAATTTATAGTTAAGAACACTTAAGAGAGCGTACTTTCTAATAAAATGTTTATAACCGACACTCTTAATAGAACCATCTCTGATCAGAGAGTGAATATTCAAAAGGAAAGATTCCCAATAAGAAGAAGATCGACAAACGGTATTCATACAAATCTTAACATTGTATGTGCGTTCGTAAAGCGCATGCCGCGTGAATAGGGATACGACTAACTAAGAGTTTTGTAACATTCCCTCTTAATTAATTTGAATAGGAAAACGCATGTTCATCTGTTCGAAGTTGAGTATTATCGTACATTCATAATTAGGTGCCATAATCCCAGTTGGAATGAAGCATTTCAATCAACATAACAACTTTTTATGTGTAATAGATTTAGAAATTTTGTGGTTGAAATTCGTTCGAAAATTAAAAACGTAACAAACTGTATAATTGTTTTTTTTTTATAGAATTATTTCAACGAGAAATGGGTGGTAATTTGCATATTTATTTATAATCAATTTCAATTAGGTAATTCAATATAGTACATGCTGATATTTTTTTATCATATTTACTGACATTTTATTTTCTGACATTTCCATTTTTTTTGCTTTAATGCCATTGTCTTAATTTATCTTCTTTATTAGTACTATTAGTTTTTTTTTGCCTAAATATCAATCATTGCGCTGTTCCTAATGTGGATATTGTTAATATTATGTTTATGTGTAATATTTCAGATTAATAACTTAGTTGTAAATTGACTTGCCTGATATAGCGGATAAGTTATAAGGCCAATAAAGAATTCTGATTTTGATTCATCTCTTGCGTTAACTAGCCTGCGCCTGCGCTTGTATGCATTAGTAATGGCGTCGTCTGTTTGTTCGTCACCGTGTTTAATTAGTGGGTTGGCTCTCGTTCCTGCCTCGCTATTACTCATATAACAATAGATATATGCTCGTCTCGAATATCGTCTCTAATAGTATTGAAATAGAGTTGAAAACTAGTTAATATTGCATAGTGGCCATGGTAAAGAAAAACAATGGTGATTCGAATACAACTAGGGAAATCATTTTGCGCAATTCTGCACGTGTTGTGTGCACAATTGTTATCCAATTACTAAGAAGGATGGTATTGATTGTCTCTTTCTAAAACAAAGTAAACGGTTTGGTTGATTTAGAGGCGGGAACAATTGTTAAAAAGAATGAAGAAAAACATAATACCAAATCACATATCTGTGTTTTCACACTCTATTCCACATAAATTTATTGATTTATATTTTTTTTTTTTTTTTATATAATACATATAAATTTATTTATTTTATGTTATATTTGATTATTTGATTTATTGATTTTTAATTGTATTGAATTTGTATTGTTCATTATTTTATATAACTACATACTGATGGATTGTCATGCGATTTGGCCTACAGCTGTAAGCATGACAATCATTTGTAAATAAATAAATAATGTTAGTTCATTTTTAAGATAAAATATATTCTGCGTTATAGGATATAAGCTTCCTCCATTACCTTAATTTAAATCCGATCTAGCCGAGAAAAAGACAAAACTCTTATAAGTACAAAATTTCGTTCCAATACATTTACAACATTAGATTTTTTTTGGAAAGAGAACCATCGTTGTAAAAAAATAAGTTACGTTTCGATTGTGTTGTTACTTGTTAGAATAATGGAATAAGAACAACAGCGCCCTCAAATGTCACATTAGTTCTATTTTCGAACAGACTTGTAGATTTAAAATGTATGAATACGGCAAGGTGTGTAGTATTTAGCGATACGATAAGAATGTAGTATATTACATTTTTTTATACATTATAGATCTACGATTGACCACCAAATCGCCTGATGTTAGCGACGGTGTGGCCGAAGATGGAGCTCGTCGATCTAGAAGATATCTATTCACTCTAGCCTTGAAAATTCCAAGATTGTAGGTCTCGGGAAACAGAGATGGCGGCAACGAATTCCATTCTTGGATATGATAATTATCGTATTGTTTTAAATATAAACTTTTCACTCTAACTTTCAGTTTTTCCAGTTCCATTAAACGGAACAGATTATTCTTAGAACACAAAATATGAAGAAAGTTTTGCTTATCTAATAAAAAAAAAATCTCATAATCTACATGCAATGTTAGTTCTCGGATAAGAATATCAATTTGACTGTGTACATACAGTAGTTTCTAATTAGAAAATTGAGCCCAGTTAGAAGTCTGGTTTTTGATCCAGAAACCTTGATTAAAATCAGGTTCGCCTGTATATTTTCTAAGCTATATGTGTAATGTTAATTTGCGTCAACTTTAAACGGCGTCGAAAAACAGCAGGAAACTTAGCTCGAGCTCCATCCTCGGCCGCACCGTCGCTTGACATCAGGCTTAAAATGCACTTATTCAGCGTTTATAAGTAAGACGGTAAACCGATAAGAACCTGTCCAGAAAACCATTACCAATTCCGATCAAATAAATATGTCCAATATGATCGTGTTGTTTAAAAATTTAACGGGTTCCCGGTAAGGAGTGTGAGTTGACCTTTACCGTCGTTAGCGTGCCAAACTTAATGTATGCCTCCGTTCATTACCAGTCTGGAATGGGAAATGTCATAGATCAATAAACAATCAAACCACGACAGACGTCGGAGTGATGAAATAAATTGGGGTACTACTATTTCTATTAGGTACTATAATATTAAATAAATAAATATTCAAAATTCAAATTCAAAATCTTTTTGTTTCAGGTTAATTGTTCCCATAGAATAAAACAGTCCCATTATATATACAATCAATATAGTCAAATCATAATCATATAATTAAAATACAAAAACATGTAAAATATAAAAAAAAAAAAAAAAAAAAAAAAAAAAAAAAAAAGTGGTAAGTAGTAGTAAGTAAGTAGTAAAACATTTGTGGACATTTCACACAACACCATCTGGCCCAAACTAAGCAGACCTTGTACTATGGAACTAGATGGCTGATAGAATACATAGATCCTTTTTTTTTTTGTAAATATATACTTATGATACATAGAAACATCCAGACACAGAACAAACATCCATGGTCATCACACAAATGTTTGCCCTGGGTGGGGATCGAACCCACGACCTACAGCTCTGCAGGCAGACATACCAACCAACCAATACCAACCAATACCAACTGAGCCACAAGGCCAGTCAATACTAGAATAACTCTAGTAGTTCTACAAATTTAAAGACAGTTCAAAAACTACACACATCCGACGAAACTTAAACCCTCGTATCCCGATCTGTACTTGGGACTGGAGCCTTTACCATTTTGGATTAAAGCAAAATAGACTTTTAAAGTTTCGACCATCCCACGTGACACTTCCGTGGCCAAAATGGTAAAGGCCCCCAAGTACAGATCGGGATATGCGGGTTCAAGTCCCGTCGGATGTGTGTAATTTTTGAACTGTCTATGAATTTGTAGATACTTCAGTGTGTAAAACACCCAAAAATATCGAAAAACTCCAATAGTTTTTAATGTTTTCTGAGGTTTTCGCGATTACTAATTGCAATGAATTAAAGTTTTAACGAATCTAAACATACAATTAAAATTAATCAAAAATGTTTATTAATAGTTGTAGTTTTAAAAATTGAAGCAACCGACTTCTCATGGATGCCATTGTCAGAACTGGATCAATTGAAATGGGACCAGACGGGAAGCACCAGCTTTCAAATAAAAAAAGAATCATCAAAATCGGTTCACCCAGTCAAAAGTTATATGGTAACAAATAAAAAAAAAAAAAAAGCAGTCGAATTGAGAACCTCCTCATATTTTGAAGTCGGTTGAAAATACACACTAAAATTACTTTACTGAACATAAACTTAAAATTCTTTAAAACAAAATACATACGTGTATATTTTTTTTAAGAAAACTTACAGCGAAATACTTAAAAAAACTATAAATTTAGATAAATTACGTGGCTAATTACACATTTTCGCCTAATATTAGCACAAATCCAATACGAACGAATATTTCAATCCAAATTTCAGGGCTTTCCCACAGTGAGAGATTTGCTTCGCTTCTGGCACGATATGAGATTCTACACGCGTCAAATTGAATCACGTGACTCTTATAAGAATTATCTCGTAATGTATGGGAGGTCTTACAGACTCCGTCTCTCACAGACGTCAAAAAACTACAGACTGATTACGCCACTTACACCAAATCAGCATAATCATAAAATACATAATATTCATTAGAAGCAGGATGTGCGTGTAATAGTGAAATCGCGTTAGTTTACTATGTTGATATTCACTTGTTTTCATATGCTCATTATTTTAAATAAGTAATTGATACAATTCAATTACCAATATACATATATTAAAAATTCTAAAAATACTTGAACTTATTTTGTGACTCGAAGAATGCATATATTTAATTTCCTATCTAAATTCATTACATTTTTGGTAAGCTGACAAATAACGTACAGCCCAAATCACTAAAGATAAGTATAGTTTAGTAAAATTAAAACCGTTTTTATGGAGCAGATCGCATTACATGCAATATAGGGAATTATTCAGAATCATGACGGGAAAATACCTAAAGAAACATAGATTCACTATAATCACAGATTTATAAACTGGGTACGCCTCGCGGTTTCATGCGCCTTAAACTTGTAAAAAAACTGTGATTATGATGATGATGATAAGTAGCTTAAGTCTGTCTCCAGACCCACAGCTATCTCTGTAATAAATTTCATAACGTCCGGTTCAGCTGTATGATCACAAAAGGTGACAAAATTCGCTTTTATCATATTAATATTGATGTGAATTTGTGATAAAAAAAAAAATTATTTCAAAACATCAGTACCACTTCCATTTAAATAAAAAATTTGTATTTTGTGTCACAAAATTTATAAATAATTTTATTCTTACTGGACTAATACGAGTATTTGAAGGTTAGTTTCCTTATAAGTTGGAGGTAAAGAAAGGTATTTATCGATCGCGGATAGTACCGAGGGATGCGGCTTCTTTAAAAGTGTTTTTGTTTTGCATTACCTATTTAAATTAATAATATAATAATTGTGTATTTATATTTAGCCATGAATGAAATGAGCCCGTGTGACCTTTACTTCGTGTCGTCATTACTTGTACCTGAATATTCATCAGTTAGCATCGCGCACTCTACATTGCGTGCCATATTTTATGGACACATTAGCTACGGCTCGTGGTTTCACTCGATTACCTCGTGGTTTTACAAGAATATTTAATTTTTGCCGGATAAAAAGTGTATGAAACATTTTGTCATTGCTCCAAAAAATCTATTAAAGGTGGACAAATACAAATACAAATAATTTATTCATAACGCCCAAGTTACAAGTCAAGTTCATAATAAATAATGTTAAAGGGTGGTTGACAAAACAATTTGATATTAAATAATTAATAAATTTTTAAGCTTGTTGTATTTTTTTTTCGATATTTCACAATTCGGATTTATAGCTAGGTAACCTGTATTTAAGCTAGTGGTGAGATCGTCTGACTTGCGATCCGCAGGTCCTGGGTTCGAATCCCAGAGCACGCACCTCTGTCTTTTCGAAGTTATGCGCGTATTGTTGTTTGCCGCCAACTTCAAACGGTGAAGGAAAACATCGTGGGTAAACCTACATGTCTGAGAGTTCTCAATGATCTTGAAGATGTGTGAAGTCTGCCAACCCGCACTTGGTCAGCGTGGCAGACTATGGCCTAACCCTTCTCACAATGAGAAGATGGCCCGTTCCCAGCAGTGGGACAGTTTGTACACACAGGGCTGATAATAAAAAAACCTGTATTTAGGGATCTCATAAAAGTAATGCTCAGAATCAAATATTATATTTGGAGCGGTCGTAAAATTTTAAATACACTGTAACTCTTTGACGAGCGTACATGCAAATCGATCTGTACTATAAAGATTTTAATGAAACGCAAAATACGTTAAATACATTACAACTTACTAACGTGTAAATACATTACAACTTACTAACGTGTAAATACATTACAACTTACTAACGTGTAAATACATTACAACTTATTTTAGATCTTTTAATACGATTACATCGCTCTAGATTTAACTTTTATAATCGTAATACATTTTCCAGTATTTACATAAGAAATGGAAACAAACAATCCGATTTCAAGTGTGTTTTTACAAGGTATTTGTAGACGTTAATTTCTTGGAAACGATATTGGGACAACTTCTATTGGTTCGCCGATTTCGATCTATTTTTCTTTTTGGTTGAAAGAGGATTTGATCGAGAGTTTCGCAAATCGTATTCGTAATTGAGTATTTTGAAATCGGTTGTTTCAGTTTTTTAAGCTATAATAATTTTATCTGGGGGTTTTAAGTTTTCTAAACGGGTTTTGGGAGAAATTGAACCATAAGATACACATACAAACGTACACATTTTGTAGTATATACACGGAAAAGTTGTTGAGTGGTGTATTTTAAAATGTGTGTTTAATATTATTCGTAGTAACGTAAGTGGTGAACAATCAGTGGCCGAAATAATAGAGCGGACTCCCCATGCGATGTGATGAGCAACGATGAGTCAGTGCGTTCCCACGCGTGCCGCAACGGGTCGTAGCGTGCCGCACCGGGCCGCACCGAGCTGCGCCGGGCCGTAACAAGTAACAAGGATATTAAATCAAATGACGCACTAAATATCACGAGAAAAGAAAAAGGCTTCACGTGATAATCTAAATATTACATCGAAAGTAATGAGGTGAAATGAAATCAAATAAATATTGAACTATAGTTAAAATCAGTTAATAAACAAAGTTATGAGAACATCCTCCTCTTTAACCGACTTCAAAAAAGGATGTCCTGAATTCGATTGTATTTTTTTTTGTTTGTTACCACATAACTTTGTCATTTAGAAACCGATATAGAAAATTATTTAAAAAAATGTTCGATATTATATGTAGGTACACGTATTTGTGAAATATGTTTTCTGTTGTCATTTCTTTTTATTAAGTAGTAAATGTTATACAGGGCTACTTTTGCAATTAGCAGGATGCCTCTTTAAGGCAGATTTCATACATCTACATCTACATCTTAGTACAATACAATCGTATATTATGTTATGTGTATTATGTGTGTATACAGGGATCTACCTACATTTTTCATGAATTCCTGAAAAATAACAGTTAGTCAACAAAATAAATGATTGAATCGTGATTAAATATTATGTAACCACTATATAATTATTATAGCCAATTTCTAAAAGTAGTAGATTGAAAGTTGGCTGTATACTGTACAGAAGCTAGTCTGGCTTATTAAAAGTAACCTACTTGAGATTTATTTTGTTTACATCAATCCGATTGTAAATATAGATACGGACAAGGATAGAACACGCATGCTGATTCATAGATTTCCTTTAGGTTTACCAATTTAAACATCGACA
Source organism: Lycia hirtaria (assembly GCA_947563715.1). NCBI lineage: Eukaryota > Metazoa > Arthropoda > Insecta > Lepidoptera > Geometridae > Lycia > Lycia hirtaria. Next base: position 41,368,304 of record OX387378.1, read on the forward strand.
GTCTATATTGTTTACTAGAAGCTGAGGTCACTGATTCTGTCCGCACGCACGCTCTTCTCAGAGCGGATTTTGGTGCTGAGTTGTGATTCATGGTAACTTTTTGTTCCGTCACCGATCAAGCCCTCCCCTGCCCCTCAGTAGCCCCCCCGGTAGCCGAAACAACGCAATCATGAATACAATTACGTGCCTGACCACACGTAATAGGCACAGTTACTCCGAATACCTCATTATTAGATTTGATTAATATTCCGGAGTTCAATCAGCGCGCGGTAATTTATGGTCATTTTGGTAGTACAAACAGACTCGGACGTTTGATGCGTCCGGTTCTTGTGGGAACCGGGGCCGGCGCCGGCTGCCGGCGCGACATTCCGCCACCGGGATTCAAATTCGTCGTGACTCCCATCCAATCGACGACGAAAAAACTTTAATCACGATAATTTCACTTTCGGTAGTTCGTAAAGGCTTTGTGTTTTTTGTGCGTGGTGGAAAGTGAATTCGTGTGTCAAATGCCAGCGTTCAACGTTCAGCGCATCACAGGAATAGCGGGTTGATTGGGTTTTTACGGGCGGGTAGACGGGACCGCTAGGAATCTGCCGCGCGGCTGCGGAGGGCGGGCGAGGAGGTGCGGGCGGGGCGCGGGAGCGGGCGCGGGGGATACAGGGGTACTGAATTTAAAATTCAGATAAGCGGAATAAACACTCGTGCGCGGAATGTGTGTAAAGATAGTCCGCTCGCGCTGCGGTCAATTTCGCGGGCTGACTGATTCTGTACCAAATCGATAGTGAAGCCTGAGAGTATATACTGCCGTATAGTATACTATTTATATTATAGTAATAAAAATATTGGAGGGACCGTAAACATGATAGTAAGGAGAGGGCGATTGTAGACGGTGTGGATGAATGTGTCAAAGATTTTACGAGTATGTGTGTGAAAACTGTAGAGATGTCTGATAGAGAGAAGTGGCGTAAAGAAACGTGCTATGCCGACTCAACCTAGTGAAGTTAAGGTCTAGTATGGAAATCTCAGTTTCTTTGCTAAACACCAATAGTGGCGAAGAAAGATTCAGTTCTCAAATTCAATTCTCAAAGAGAGATTCATTTTTGTAATTATGAATTCTTATTTGTCGCCATCTACAATTATTTTTGCATTATAATACACAGACGGTAACCAAAATAATACCTAGCTTTATTTTAATACTTGATATCAGTATCCTTTAAATTGTATTGATTGTCGCTTGACCTTGACCACCAACTCGCCTGATGTTAAGTAGGTACCGTTGCGGTCTACGATGACGCACGCTATTTAGAAGAAATCGCTCGTAATTTAAAGACACTGGATTCAGATTGTATCTATTGGAAATACAGATAATATATATATATATAGTTTAAAAAACTGAAGCAATCGACTTCACATGGATGCCATTGTCAGAACTGGACCAAATTGAAATGGGACCACACGGGATGCACCAGCTTTAAAATAAAAAAAAAAATCATCAAAATCGGTTTACCCAGTCGAAAGTTCGGAGGTAACAAACATAAAAAAATACAGTCGAATTGAGAACCTTCTCCTTTTTTGAAGTCGGTTGAAAAGAAATCGCTCTATGCGATACGGTCGCCTTTGTACTTTCAATTATGTTTATTATTAACCGACTTCGAAAAAGGAGGAGGTTATCAATTCGCACCGTATATTTTTTAATGTATGTACACGAATTTCTCGTTCATTCTTGAACCAATTTTTGTGTTTCGTGAATTGGCGTATAGAGAAAGCTCCAAAGTTGGTCCCATAATTATCTATATTTAAGTTAGGTACTCTGTATTATGGATGTACAACAAAGTTATTCGATTCTATTTTAGGAAAAATACTCAGATAGCATAATCTATACGTTTTAGCTTAATTGATATTTACAAAAAAAATTGTTGATCAGGGCAGACTGCTAGGACGATTTGATTGATAAATAAATCTTTAAACTTATTGCTGAAGAATTATTTTCTAAAACATAATCTTGGTGTTTTCGAGCTGACCGAAGACTACGTCGAAGATCGAGCGAAGTGAAGAAGCAAAAGCAGGAAGGCTAACGCCGCCACCATGTGGGATGAATAGCACGGAAAAGAGAGAGAGAGAGAGAGAGAGAGAGATAATCTTGGTGTCTTCAAACAGTGGTTACAGAGATTCTTGTAAAATCAGTTATTTAACACAAATGACTACCTAAACTTGCATTTTTTAAAGGAGATAATACAAAAACATACATACATACAACATACATGCCAAATATTACCTGCATAATTAGAAATATTCATACTCGTACAATAGAAAAAACTTTACTCTAATTTTGTGCAGCCGGTTAAAAAAGTGAGCCGGTTTTATAGTATTTTCCCCGTAACGTCTGAAATGGTAATATAACGTACACTCGTATTACTCATAGCCGAAAGTGAATTCTTCTGGTCGAGAGGGCATTACGTTATCTCGAAGCGCTTGTGCACAAGAATGACCTTTGCGTTAGTAGCCCTCGCTCCGGTCGGCCGGTCGAGAGCGAATGTGCCAATTTTCCACTACAACTGTCAGCCGCGCTGGCGACACTGTTGTCAATTTGTGTACGAGCATGCGCACAATTCAGTGGCTACTGTGTCATTCATAGAGGAAGTACGAGTTTTTTAACCGACTTCCAAAAAAAAGGAGGCTATCAATTCGGTCTGTATGTTTTTTTTTATTGTCAGTTGAAGGTGTGAGCCGAGTGAAAATTATTTTACATATATTTTTTAACCGACTTCCAAAAAGAAGGAGGCTATCAATTCGGTCTGTATGTTTTTTTTATTGTCAGTTGAAGGTGTGAGCCGCGTGAAAATTATTTTACATAGCTTTTTTAACCGACTTCCAAAAAGAAGGAGGTTATCAATTCGGTCCGCTTTTTTTTGTATGTTTGTCTTTTTGTATTTGATAGGTCATACTTCAGAGTCCCTAAATCTAAAAAATCTAAAATCTAAAAAAGTAGGTACGCTATTTATAATGTAGGTATTCTTACTAATTTTCTGGGTTAGTAATTCAGTAAATGTTGTCCAAGATACTTACGCTTGTTGATTTTTTATCAGTTCATAGTTAAACTACAGACTAGAAGTTAAACTATATTAAAATGCATGTAATTATTCTATTGGTTATCTTATTCCCAATCCAGACTCGATTGGGTTGGATCTAGATGGCGCTGTTTTAAAATCTATACCATTGTAAATTAATTTAATCCCAATTTATACAGTATATATATATTCACGATAATGAGGGAGAATATCGCTACTAATATTATGAATGAACATAAATATTTATCACAATAGGTGTCGATACAATTCCAATCAACTATTTAGTCATGAATAATTCACAATTGCAATAAATAACGTTCAAATATTAAAATAATCGGCCAAGTGCGAGCCGGACTCGCGCACGAAGGGTTCCGTACTATGATCTATAATACTACAAAGTTTAGTTCTGTTTATAAAATAACGAGAAATCAACGAAATTCCAAGTAGTAAATTGCAAACTTATAGGTAGGTTTTCGATACACATCCGGGCAGCATGACGACGCTCGCGCGAATACGCGCGGTTATGGCTCGCTCCGTGATGTTACCTCCCCCGCTACCCGCGCGTTCGCGCCACCACCACACCGCGGCGCGGCGCTCGCACCGCGTTTAGACGCACGGATTATTTTCATTTTGTGAATTTTTATGTATTAGATTAGGTATTTATTTTTATAGTTAATATATTTCTAAATATTTACTTACAAATATTCAAGTTTCTACCTGTTAATTAAGATCGAGTAAAAATTGCTTAAAAATCACGTTTGTTGTGTGGGAGCCCCCCTTTAATATTTACTTTATAGTTATTTAATTATTTATTTTGAAAGGTAATATACAAGTAAGTATTCTGTGAAAATTTGAAGCGTCTACCTGTTACCGTTTTTAATATTGAGCAAAAAAATATGAAAAAAACACGTTTATTGTATGGGGACCCCCCTTAATATTTAATTTTTTTTAATTTTTAGTATTTGTTGTTATAGCGGCAACGGAAATACATCATTTGTGAAAATTTCAGCTTTCTAGCTATCACGGTTTATGAGATACAGCCTGGAGACAGACAGACAGACAGACAGACAGACAGACAGCGAAGTCTTAGTAATAGGGTCCCGTTTTTACCCTTTGGGTACGGAACCCTAAAAAAGACATGAAGCATCAAATTTACCCGCACATAAATGAATTATCATTATTCAAATCGCGCGTCAAAACAAGCGCGCGCGCAAGTGACGCTCGGGAAAAAATGATGAATCTCCTCGCACGAGGAGCCGCGGGGTCACTGACCCCACATAACTACTGGTTAATTGTTTTATTACTTCTAATAATGCTCATGTTCCGTGCTTATGTAAAATAAGCAATATTATACCGAAGTTACCGCGCGTTTACTTAACATTGGCACTATAATTTTAAGCGTTTGAGGTGAAGAATAATAAACCGCAGCTATAAAACATATTTATCATCATAAAATGTTATTATATAGTTATAATATGTAAAATATTTACAAAACAATATGTATACTAAGGACGATAAAGACTTGTTATTTAAGAATTTAAATTAATAAACATAAATTGTCTAGTTTGCCGTTGGTTTGAAGCTTAGAATCCGTTCAGAGGTAGTGATCTCTCCAGGCAGTGCGCTGTAATCGCATTTGTGAAATGTTGCTAGCAAAAATATTTTGAGTTTTGTAAGTCTATTTACAACAAATTATTTATAGTCTGTTTGGAATGAGAACAATCGAGGCAAAAATGGAAACTAACGTCTCGAGTAAATAAAATAATGAAATGGGACAGAAGCGCCCCCAATATCACATTAGTTCTCTATTCAAACATGAGTCCCGCGAATTTTATGCTATAATCGTATTACATAATATATATACTAAGAACTATTCTCAAGTCATCGCTAAACTAATTAAATTAAATTACAATAAATTAAAAAAACTAACGAAATTCATATACAATTTTTGTTAGTAAAAAAACTAATTTTGATAAATAAGGCTACAACAGAACAATGCGTAACTTTTTGCAACGAATTACGAGTTAAATAAGCATATTTTATTAATCGCTACGATAGAAATGACAGAACTTAACAAGCTTCCAGTATGAGCAGGCTAATGAGGTGAATGTGAGGGCATATAACATAGCTACCGGGTTTGACTAATGAGACGCACGCGCGGTATCATTTGCGCACTCATTCATATCAGATACATATTTAATGCAGCCATGCAAAGCGCACAATAATTGCATTGTATATCACAATAATGGTTGACACATGAGAACAAATAAGATTTATTGTTCCTGTGTCATAATCACAGAATACTTATTGATACAGACGACTACGACTCCGAAACCCATTTAATTAAATAACGATTTTTGCTACGACGCAATAAAGCGCAAGTCAGTTGCACAGGTGCTAAGTGCGAACACATTGTAGCTTCTATATCTTCTGGCGTGTGCAAAGTACTGAATTGTCCGGTCGAGCCGGCACATCATACGTAATTATCTAATTGTAGCGCTCGTGGCGTAGCTTGACTACTTAGGTGTTCCCGAACGATCACCAAAGTGATCGTTCGGGAACGGACGGACCTGTCAGTCTTCGGATGGGTGACCGTGAGTGGCATTTCTTTCTGAGTGCTACCGTGGGTCGAATGACACGTTAAATTGTAGGTCCCGGTTTTCAGCAATCGTCAAGCCAAGTCAGAGGCCTTTCGGCGACTTAATAACTCTGACAATAGGGCTGGCCACGCAGTCTATACGAACTTAGTTACTTACCTAACCATTATAAAGCCGAATCCACAGGAATGAGTTTACGTGTGCTTGAAACAGTTCTATCATGTCACAAATGTGCTTGCTACATTCCATATTATTATCATTATTTTATGTACATTTAACATTGTACATTACCATATGTACATTTTATGAATTTTCTTTTCTGTTTTTATTTTTAAGCTATTGCATAGCTTCTATCGCGGGCCTTGAGCGTGGAGACCGAATCCAGAAATTCCGTAACGAAAATAACCTAACACACCGCGCGTAAAGCTATTATGCAATAGCTTTACCGCGGCAGTCTCCGAGTGCCACACGTCTTTTTGCTAAGTGATTGTGCGTTATATAATGTTAAAAAAGTTGTGTTATAAATATTATTATTTGTTTATGTTGTTATTACAAACGCGAAAGTAAACAAGACTACAAGCATAAAAAACTACTATTTACGAAAAATCTCGAAAACTCGGTATTGTTCCATAGTGAATGTTTTAAATCCATTTTTATCGCACGAACTGCTAAAGTATAAGTAACACGCTTTTAGCATAGGCATTTTCCGAAAGGATATTCTGGTCTTCAAATATGAATCGTTTTCCTAACAAAAGTTTCATTGTAAACCGACAAAATAGCTATCAAGGTAAGTTTCGGTCAAGCCAAGCTTATCTTGACTAATAAAACCGGCCAAGTGCGACTCGGACTCGCGCACGAAGGTCGTTGGTACCCAATGGCGTCGCCAGCCCATGGCCCAGGGGGGGGGGGGGGGGCAAGTTAATGTTATGGAGGATGAGAAAAATATGAATTGTAGGTACAGGTACAATTGCACGGCCTTAGGACTTTGGTTGCTTTGCAGTTGGCTACATTTTTTTAATCTCTAGGGCCCGGGCAGCTGCCCCCTCTGCCCCCCCTTGGCGACGCCCTTGTAGGCCCCTACCTATTTATTGTCTATAAAATAGCAAAAAATTACGTTTGTTGTATGGTAATAAAATTAATATTTAAGGGGGGTCTTAAATATTAATTTTACTTTAATATAATTATTTGTTTTTAAAGTGAATAATATAACTGAATATTCTGTGAATATTTCAAGCGTCTACTTGGTGTCATTATCAATACCGATCAAAAGCGAGCAAAGAAATCACGTTTGTTATATGTTTAGTATTTGATATAGAGGCAACAGAAATATATCATCTGTGAAAATTTCAACTGTCTAAATATCACGGTTCATGATATACAGCCTGGTGACAGACGGACAGACAGACAGCGGAGTCCTAGTAATAGGGTCCCGTTTTACCCTTTGGGTACGGAACCCTAAAAATCGAGATCTAGAGTGATGCCTAATATTTTTCCTACAAATGATTCACCTCTCGTCTGCGCAGGTTATTAGTCAAATTTCAAAACTCCAGCACGCTTATGGCATTTAAATTCAGTTATAGCAATTAGAGCATTCTCGAATTTGTCTGAGTAAATATTAATTACTAATTAGCATTAAATAACAATAACCATATTAATGCAAGTGCGGGCAAAAAGTCAAGCGCATGTACACTATATATTACAGATGATTAATTTTAATTTGATTTTAATAAGTAGGTGCCAAAATTGATAACAAAATGCTGAACAAGAAACTAAAAAAAAAGTAAGTTCGTACAGACAGAGTGGCTAGTCCTAGTGTCAGAGTTATTAAGTCGCCGAAAGGCCTCTGACCTAGCTTGTTGAGTGCCGATTTTAAGAACAAATAACGGGACCTAGAATTTAAAGTAATATCCGACCCACGGTGGCGCTCAGAAAGAAATGTCACTCACGGTCACCCATCCGAAGACTGACCGGTCCGTCCGTTGCTTGACATTGGTGATCGTTCGAGAACACCTATTCAAGCTACGCCACGAGTGCTTCATGAAAAATGAATAAAAATCAAAGTACTGAATCGATTTTGATAAAATTTATATGGGAACACCTCTACAGTATGCACATACTAAACAAAAATAATGATTAAAATCAATTCATAATTGGCAAAGTAATCACTGAACAAAACAAAACTGAACAAAAGTTTATCGATTTATGAAGTAAAAAGAAGCTTTACTGATAAATAAATTAACGTGATATACCTAATGTAAAGAATAAATTACAGTTTAAAAAACTAAAATCTACGCCACAAATTATTGTGGTCAAAGTTCATTGCAAGACTTTTCTAACAAATCCAAACACAGCTATGATATGATGTTCCATCATGAAGTTCTAGTTCATATCTTCCGGCTCCATCATCAGATCAGTTCGACAGTACCATATTATTGTATTGTCATCAGAACTACATACAGCTGCCAATTTTCATGACGCTACGATCCTTGGAAGATGGTTAAATTAGTTACCTTAGATTTCATTTCATACAGGTCGACCTAATAAAAGCGTGTTAATGAATATTAATATGAACATGAATATACATTAGTAATACGTATGTGTATGAATCTTCACTTGATGATATTTTTAAGCGGAAATAGCCGAAATATACAAAACAGATGCCGTTTCCAATAAACCAGCTGTTAAGTCTGAATAATCGTACATTCGAACAAATTAATCTCAGTCTGACTCGTAATTAGCCAGGTTTTGTCGAATTTATAAAATAACAAAGTTTACGACTTATAAAACAATCTACCAGTAAAAGGTGTTGTCGATTACGACCGACAAAGCAAGAAACATATTGAACCAACAAGGGTTGGATTATATCAAGGACTTTCCATCACGTGGACGTAAATTGTAAAACAAAATTCACGAATATAGTGTCCTGGGTTGACCGATACTCATATACCAACAATGACGAACTTAAAGATTTTGATATAAAGACTCTATGTCGCCGCGCTAAGGTGTAATTTAGATTGAGAAGTCTAGAGACGTCTATTTGCCGCTTCGAATTATTTTGAAAATCGAAATTATTTTAATCGTGTAAGGCGTCTAATTAGATCTCATTGAGCTCGGACTTTTTGAGGACTGACGCTACATCCCGTAGATACTTTATCAAAGGGTAATTGTACAGCAGTCTACATACTTTCTCACGAAAATGTGCAATCAACTGCATATCGAGTGTAACAGTTAACTACGTCACAGCTTTGAAAATCGTCATACATTTTTAAGATTTTTGGATGTATTGTTTGTTGTTTGATTACAATCAAAGAGAAGCCGACCAACCGATATGTTATCGAATATGTAACACATTTCTGATAAACTTAGGAAAACCTTTTTTTGCTAAGATAATATTTTAACAAAAAAAAATGATAGTATTTTTTTTTTAACAGAAAGGTTGGTCTAAAATAAAAATATCTTAATGTAGAGACTGCAAATTAATTCGGAAATGCAAATAACATGCAAATATCGCTGCTCCCGCCACATTTAATCGACACATCTTAGGAATAATTATTTAATTATGAATGCAAGTTATTTAAAAAAGAAAAATACATTACTTAATTAAAAATAAATAACAGTTGAAATTAATGAAATAATAACGGTAATGTCCTGCATAAGTTAAAACAGACAGAAAAATATAAAACATGCCGTAACATACCGAAACATAATACACCGATTACAGTAAAAATTAGAAAAAAAAACACGGCGAATATATTTTTGCTAAAAATGTATTGACAATTTTTTTTACAGATGTCGCTCTAAATCTAGTACAAAATATCCTAATATAATGTAAATACTCAAAGATTATGCCATGTGACCTTGTACGTCATGTGATTTAATATAATTTGGAAATGCACATAGACAAACATATTTTTATTTGCGACAAAAACGGCCACAAAGTATAAACGCATAAAAATATAAAAACAAAACAAACAAATTGCATGCTTATCGTTGCTACCGCTGCCTTTAATCGACAAATCTTATATGAGTAATAATTTTTTTATATATGCAAGTTATTTAATATATCAGAAAACAACGGTTCTAAATGCCATAATAATGGTAATAACCTGCACAAGTCACAGCAGACGGACAATTACTTTCGGCTTTGGCGAGATAGGATTTTTTAGTATTCCGTAACATCATCCTAAGGTTGCCTGGAAGAGATCACTATTAGCCTATTATTATTATAAGGCTGCCAATTGTTACACTAGTTTCATATAGCTCAATTTTAATTTTATTTGTATGATGTGTACAGAGTTAATGTATCTATCTATCTATAAAGAAATAACCCTATGGAACTACTTCAAATAAATTTAAATCTATAAAAAAAGATTCTCAGTCAACAAATAAAAGTAGCTCCATTTACTTTTTATTTTATTTTGATAATTGTTTTTAGGCAAGTACGAGATTTCAGTATAGTGATCACAAAACAAGAAAATAAACAAAAGTAGTTAATGTAACATAAACAATAAATTTTGATATGTGAGTAGGTATTCTACTTTTTGGCAAACATCTTTGACACATGATTCCTGTGACTGACTATTTACGTACAACGTACAGGACCCTCGACGCGGTAATCAGACTTGCGCTTGTTTTTTTTTTTATAACACTGTATTATAGTGCATGCTACATACGTTTCACTATCGTCTTTAAACCGTTGAACTTAACTAACACGTCTAGCTTATTTTAACAGTTACCAGATATTTTAACAGTTACCAGATACAACAGAATACATTCTAAATATAGTATTTTTATTCAAATGAGTCGAACAAGACACTGATTTGCATCTTATCCATCATCGTAACACGAAACACGACTTTTAATTGTGTTTTCGTTAATTTATTTACCCAAACGAGCTTTATTTTTTTACGTCGAGCTCTCATTATAATATTACAGTTATTGCAAGTCAGGAACGCGCGCGACCTTTGCATTTTTTTTTATTTCAAGATAGATCTACGACTAACCAACTCGCCTGAAGTTAAGCGACGGTGTGACCGAAGATGGAGCTCGTGCTTGTGTTTGTGTTGCATTTGTATACATGCGAATAGATCTCGTTCGTTTCGATACGCACACACATCAACGTAAGTAAGTTTTCGGATAGGTGTTCGGGAGTGGCATTTCTTGACTAGTCTTGCAGTTCAGATGATGGTATGTCTACCTGTTAAGCTGTAGGTCGTGGGTTTGATTACCATCTAGTTCCCATAGTATAAGCTTTGTTTGTTTGTTATTTGTTATTAAAACACTAAAATTATAGTTAAAAAAACGACTTCAAAATTCGCAATTCGTTTGCTTGGATGACATATTTTTTTGTTATTTTGTAACAAAAAATCAATTCCTAATAGGCGAAGTAATCGCTGAAGAAACATACAAAAAAATACAGTCGAATTGAGAATCTCCTCCTTTTTGGAAATTGGTTAAAAAACAGTAACATCAAGCGACGTCAGAGCCTTCCAGCGGCTTAGTAACTCTGGCACAAGGGCTGGCCACTCAGTCTATACGAACTTACTTTTCACACCAACGTAATGTGTGTCTACGCCAATGGATATAAATCTGGGTGTCTTTAAATCACAAGTGAATCGATTTCTACTCGCTCCATTGTAGACTACAACGGTGCTTTAACATCAGGCGAGTTAGCGGTCAAGCGCAAGCCTATTTTTGAATAATAAAGGCTCGCACGCGCTTACGAATTGAGCAGTACATACAATTATCATGTTTTACGAACAAGCTACCGCGGTATTTGTACTTGTCCAAATTAACATTCACGTACGTAAGTTGTGCTGGTTTATGAGTGGCCTGGTTGAGTTAGATCTATTATAATTAACAAGAAAACGCTTATTATGCAACTGAAACTGTTGTTGTTCAGCTTACGGTATGAAGAAGCTATAAAATTTGAAATATTTTATGTTAAGTGATAAAAAAGTGTTGATTCGTCTGTCATTCAAATATAGGTCGAAGTTAGCTCGTGGTACTATATAATGCATTCATCATCATCATCCACAGCCTTTTCTATCCTACTGCTAGGTATAGATAGGCCTCTCTCTTACCATGCCATCTGCCTCGATCCTGTGCCAATGGAGTCCAGGTTCCATCCGCGATAGACACAATATCGTCCACCCATCTTGCAGCTGGACGACCTACGCTCCGCTTCCCTTATCTTGTCCACCACTCGGTCATAACCTTACCCCACATGTCATCACTGCATCTAGCAACATGTCCTGTTCAGTTCCATTTTAATTTCATTACCGCCATTCCGACGTCCCGAACTTTTGTTCTCCGTCGCGTATATGGAATTTATACCTTCACACAACGCTCATGACGTCAGAGACCATGTTGCTGTCGGGTATATTTTCAAATTCAGAAAGCGAAAATCATTAAAGCCTACCTTTACCTAACATTTGTGACATCACTGGTGCGTGTTGACTTCGGGTATACTTTCAGTTTGGAAACGCCCGCGCAGTTATTTTAAAACATACTGGCCGCAACGAAACGAGTAAAAAAAACTTTATTCCTTTTTTTAAAACTTAACGTATAATCCTAACATATAAAAATAACCATCCCTTTGTCTGTCTCTGTATTCGTTGAAATGCACTAAAACGGGTATAGATTACAGTATAGCAAAATGGAATGTCCTACATGAAAGTATACCCCAAAAAAAAAAATGTTGCAGTCGGGTATACTTTGATCCTTAATACGGCTATATTTTTTTTTATTGTATATCCGAGCTCAACACTACAAAGCGTTGTGTGAAGGTATATAAATTCCAAATACGCTTCTCCGTCGGATTTCGGTATTTCGACCTCAAACTTCATTGTAAACTATACATTTCTAGACATTATCGACCTAACCAAAAAACGTTACTTAACTTAGATTAACATCTCAAATTCTCTGTCTTCTTTCCACATGTTAACGAGAAGTTAACAAAATAAATGTTGAACATTGCTCAAATGTTAGTAAGACCGGTAAGACCCTATAATCGTCGTTTTTCTGAAACCTCTCCAGATCAGTCAAAAGTTAAAAAACAGTTTATATTTCGTTGTGTAGAATAATGCGCGGTATACTAGCTGTTACTGTGACATTTTAAAATACTCTGCCACAGTACACAAGCAAATTGTCTCGAACCAAGTTACTTTCTCACACCTATAAAGTAGCAAGATGTAAAGGAGGCAGTAGGTAACTGCTAAGCAAAAGACGCTTGGAGAACTATATATCTATTTGCAAAACGACCTCGGGTCTCCATTCGAACTAAAAACTTAATTCCCCCAGATAGAAGGCCGGACAGAGGGGAGGGCGGGGTGACACTTTCTCTCTCAATATTTACGAGTTTAAGATGGATCGACTGTAAGGCTGTGCGCACACTGATGCGATGTGGTGGCTCGGCGGTGCTGTGCAGTATGGCATAGGTTTAAGCTGTCAATGTCAAAAATTCCTCGTCAAATTAAGACTTCTATTAGGAAAAGCGTGTGTGTCTAAATAAAGTTTGACATTTAAGGTCTGCATCTCAAAATGCCTAAATGGGCTCTGAGTTCGGACTCGAGCGATGATTGTATTACAATTTTAAATTACAACAATTATAAAAAAATCTAAATGGAAATTGACGAAACAACGGGACATTTCTGGATTTATAATTAGATCGCAGAAAACACGTAGAAAAAATGTTTCACAGAATTGAGAGAAAGATCGTGTTTTTTATATATTTTATATTTTTATTTTAATGAGTTGGGGTTTTGAATGATGACATTTTATTCATTAAGTGTTTTTTAAGCACGAGTTAAGCGCGAGTGCCGGGAAGTGAAATAATATATAATAATCAATTATAAATATGTAATAATAATCAATAATAAATTTCACATAATATCATAAGTGTTTCATTTTATTCTTGTTTTATGTTTAAGATAAATGTGCACTTGACCACCATCTCGCCTCATGTTAAGCGATGTATTTATTTTAATTCTTGTGTAGTATTTTAGATGTGCAATAAATAGATTGTGTAATGTACACAATGTATTGTTGCGTTGGTAGTGCTATGCGCACATCGCTACTCGTGTGGCACGGTACGCGTGCGCGGGGTCAGGGACAACGCGACCGAACTTTTTGTGCATTTTGCGGTCAAGTGTCGGCTCGAGCCGGATCGAACTTAATGACGATACGTGATCTGATCACCGGTCTGCGCCTGCGCCGCCGCAGCGCACTTCTACATATTAACTTGCTGCATGGTACTTATAAAATCTAGCTCTTCATTGGAAGCAATTCTCAAGGTACAACTAAACTATTAAAATAATTAAAAATCACTAAATTAAGAAAAAAAATTATAAATTCAGATAAGAACGATATTGAATTGTTTTTTTTTTTTTCTAATTTTGTGATAGAATTTTAATTAGTTCTGTGGCGCCTTAAGAATTTCTTCGAGTAGGTAAAAAACCGATCGGGCTTTTAATTACAATCATATTACGTTATATAGACAATCTAGGATTACCTAACCCTAACGCTAAAAGTAAGAAAAAAAGTAAAAGTAACCCTAAAATAACTTGGCTGCATTAATATTATAGTTAGTAAAAATAATGTTGTGTAAATTTACTGAATTGTTATTAAAAATGATACTAAACGAGTAGGTATTGATTGGAGATTGGTGAGTAAGTAAGTGAGTACATAGATAATAATCACATTTCACTTAATTGATTCTTCGGAAACGGCCGTTTACCAGCAGTCTGAATCACAGATTGAGAGGAAATTCTTGATTTATTAGTCGGTGTGTACTGGACAGTGCGTAGCAATGGTATGCGCGTGCGCACTGAGACGCACTCTCAAATTGACACTTCCTCGCTGTGGGAGTCTTGCGTGTCGCAACCTATTATAAACCCACTACTTTCATGTCTAATGTTGACTTAATTGTTTAATTAAAAATTGACTATAATATAAAAGTAAGTTTAATGTAGTCCCTAAAGTTCAATGTTGGGGTTAACGTGATTCCGAGCAGTTCAAGATGGCCTGTCATTGGTAAGTAGGAAACAAAATAAACTCACTCTTATTGGCTAAAGGCAGTGTTGTCTTTCTGGCGTTGAATTTGACGAATTTTTTGTCACCCCAGTCGGACAAAGCTTTTAAAACTTTATTCATACGCACAACCATATCTCCTCTCAACGCCTCGATTTCCGATTTTATGGAAGAGCGTGCGACAACGTTTCTTTTGAGAAACTTTTTGACAAACTAATGTCCCACAAAAGTTATCTTTAGTGTAGACGCACCTTAGCGAGCGCGAGTGCTGCGCGGAGCAGGTGCGTATGCGCACAAAATACCACCACATGTCGCTCACCCCCGCGATATCTACCGCTATGCCGTTACAAGACATATTATAACCTTATTCACACTGATAAGGGTGATAAGGGATAAAACAACGCAAAAACTCGAGCATTTATTATTAAAATGTGCATTTTTGACAACTTTTTATGTTTGATCGATTTGATAAGCGTTTGCGAAGTTAATTTTAACGAGGTAAGCGATGTTTGATATTGATCTGAAGTATTACTATATCTTTATACATTTATTGGTTTTAAACCTCCAAACTACTAAACCGATTTTGATTAATTTTCTCTAAAAGTAAGTATCATATCGAACATATTTTTTTAAAATAATTTTCCAAACCGGTTTCTAAATGACAAAATTATGCGGCAAAAAACAAAACAAAATACAATCGAATTGAGCACCTCCTTTTTTGAAGTCGGTTAAAAAGGAGGATGTTCTCATAACTTTGTTTATGAACTGATTTTAACTATTTTTCTTGCATTGTAATCATATTAGCTTTAAGAATACTTACAGAAGAACCGTTAATTCTTCCAAGATGTATCCTGGGGTTTTTTATTTTTTGTTCTAAAATGACTATGTGTTATTTTAGGATATAAAATCATACCCATTGAGCTGTTTCAGCGTGAAAGAGTAACAGATACACACTTACACACATTCGCATTTATAATATTACTAGCTGTGCCCCGCGGTTTCACCCGCATAGTGATGAAAAACGATGATGATGATGATGATGATGAAATATAGCATTTATCTGCCTTCAGGTTCTCGGCTATCTCTGTACCAAATTTCATAGGAATCTATTCAGCCGTTTGACCGTGAAAAGGTAACAAACAGACAGAGAAACAGACAGACAGTTACTTTGGTTAGAATTGAAATTAGATTACAACTTTGCAGTTTTTTTTTCATTGTTCAATAATTACTACAACACTGCAGTTCTTCGAAAACTTTCGTCACGATAACCGTTTGCGAAGTGAGCTTGCATTTTTATTATAATCGCTAACACTCAAATATTTACACAAAGGAGTAACAAATTACAAAGAGTTCATCGTTCGGATAATCTAGATTAGTGTTGCCAGTGGACAGGCTATTGTCGGTCCACAAAGATGCTGTTATGGACGAAACAAAGCGGGATTGTTGCGTAACTGTATCTAAAACTGATCTTGTAATGACGTTCGTTAAGGGCCCGTTCACGAAGATAAATCTGGATTTGAATTAAGAATATTTTAATTAAAAGTAATAAGTAGTTTTTTTTGATAATAAGACTAAAGTGGCGGGTGCCGATTTCTCATTCTGGTGCTCCCACATAGAGATAATGCATTTTACCTTCTGTGTGGGAGCATCAGCCCATTGCCTATATTTTTATATTGTAATAGTTCTATCAGCCGCCACACTCATTTACAGTATATTTATTTAAATTAGTAAAGGGCCTCTAAGTGTTAACTGGGGGCCTCTCTGATGTCCACCATAAGACCGGGCTTGACACGAGATTGTATCAGAATAATTTTATGTTATTTATGAGATTTCACTCGCCGCACAAGGTGACGTTTGTGGTCCAGATCGTGTCACGTCACAGTGTGCTGTGAGTCAATATAATAAGTATGTATCAAAACTGTTGTGCGCTGCTCGGTGGCAGCATTTTGTAGCTGTGGCGCGTGCCCCGTGTGCACGATACAGCACATTAGGGTCCCCTAATGTGCTGTATCTCACGTGTGCGCAGCTCAGCTTGCCGTCACCGGCGCGGGTGGCGGCGTGTTTACTCAACACAAAACAAGCACAACAAAAACTATTTAATTGAATACAGCTCGAGTTTTCCTCTTACAGCACTTAAGACTGCTTTGACTGGCTAATTCACTTGACATGACTCATTTATTTATCATTGTAATGGACTATTAAGATCGTAGTGTTAATAATAATACATAAAATTTGCAATTGAGTAAGTCCATAATAAAGTGAAAGCGAGCGAAAATTTATTTAGTTATTTTAGTATTTACAAATGAAAGTTGTAACATAATAAAATTACTTGACGACAAGATGATCATAATTATTAATGTCTTATAAATTCTTACGTAGGATGTGTAAAGAGGCGTCGATTGACGCCACATTTGTTAAAATCTGAATTTTAGGGAGCACATAAACTTATATGACATGTAATTGTACGTCCGGTGTTATCTTATTCGATGTTAACCGAAAAATGTTACCGTCCAAGTAGCCAGTAAAAAATTGACGGGCGTATCCACACAACAATGCAAAATGTTCTCTAATATAAATTCCGTGCATATTTGCAATGTAACGAGCCGTAAGTGTCGTCACGTATCGTATGGACGCGTGGGAGCTGCGCGGGCGCGCCGCACTACTGCCCGGGAGCGGTGATTGGCACTCGATCCTACTACTCCCTATACTGTGGCCACATTTGAATGTATTCTAATGGCGAGCATTACAGGCCGGTGCGGTTTGTACTAGTGATGTATTGTATTGTTATATAAAATTTTCTTGTTATATGAAAATAACATATAACAAGAAAATTTAATTAATTTAGGTGTTAAAATTAATTAAAAAAATGATTACGTGGCTTGGTTATAAAAATAGAATAGTAAATGAATGATACTATCATTGCTGTTAGAAATTATAGCAACTGAATTAACGTCTTAAGCTGTTTTGTTTGTGAACGATGCGAAAGTGAAAATATTTCAAATTGTTTTGATTTTATATGCGTTCATTTAAAATCATAATCATATTTTCATTTTAATTGGATAACACGTTTGAAATAGTAATTTTCCATGCTTATGGTACACGCTATTTTTGTATGCACTATTGCAATTTCTCAATTAGCAAATCAAATAGCAAAAGAAAAATCTTTGTCTGTAAAGTCGGTTTACGGACGATAATTTTACGTGATAACGATACGTCACAAGCCGAACGCTTCGCCGAGCCAAGCCGATCGTGCTTCTCTATCGCTTGTTCCGCGCTCTCGCTTGCACGCTCGGTTCAGGCGGAACGTGACAATGAGTCATGCTTTTTCGTGCGTGCAGCCGGCGTTCATCGATTTATAAGACGTTATCAAGTCAAAATATAAAAAAAAGCATAATTATAAAAATGTTATTATTATGAATGAATTGTAAACCTGAACCCACATGTTGGTAATGCGAATGCTAATCAGTCCGTCACTAGCGAGCGCGTGGGCTCATTTACCGCACCCGCCACTTACCGGCTCGCTTCACGCCCTCACCAATATCGATACCGTTCTCTTGTAATATACATCGGGAATCATTAGGCGCGATCTGAAATCACATTCAGATCCACCGCGGGCCGATATCGAATCATTCGATTATTAGAAAGTTGATCATTCGAATAGTGAGCCTCCTGTTGTGGTTAGTCATAATCACCGATTGGAGATGTGTCCAAAGTATTCATGTTGCGTACTACACAAGAATGGAATTCGTTGCCGCCATCTCTGTTTCCTGAGACCTACAATCTTGGAATTTTCAAGGCTAGAGTGAATAGATATCTTCTAGATCGACGAGCTCCATCCTCGGCCACACCGTCGCTTAACATCAGGCGAGTTGGTGGTCAATCGTAGATCTATCTTCTATAAAAAAAAAAAAAAAAAAAGAAGGTGATAATATTGAACATGCACAGGCGTCATTTTCTTTCGTGTAATATTCGGAACTTATTAGAGTTCGTTTCAAGATTTTGTTACCTCGTGACAGCATAGAAAGAATATTCTTGAGTTCTTAAAAACACACTTATGGTCTATATTATATAGCTCCTGAATATTCGCAGTCCGTTATTGCGACATCTCTTAATGAATGCGGTGAGGTGCGCGGGCGCCGGCTAGCGGGACCGTAACGTGCGCAGGACAGGTGACTAACGGGATACAGGAAAGGTCACCCTCAAGTCTTTAAGACACCCTCTATATAACTACTAGGCTACCACTTCTTTCACCCGTCACGCTTCAACATACTTGGAAAATTGGCAAAGCTATAGCAATACAATTTTAAAACGCTTTAAAAACTTTTTACAAGTTTTTCGTCAATATAAAAAAATTATACGCGAGATGTTTTGATGTTGTTATTCAATTGAAATACATAAAATTTTATGAACAAAAAGCCGGTGAACTTTATGAATAAACTTGAATATACTTATTATAATTAAAAATTGAATTTAGATTAGCAAAAACATCGTGCAACTTATCGCACGTGTGACTCGATAAAATTTGGTAACTTTCGGAAAAACGTTTACTAAACCTTGTTAGTTGCTAAAAAAAAACTACCAACTTCGTCAATTGACAGTCAGCAAAAAAAACATATTTTGATATGTGAAAAAAACCGAAAGCTTCGTCTGATGTCTATACATTCCTGAGGTAAAAAAGTTAATATAAAAAAGTCTGAAAATTGTTTAGTGTGCGTGAGATACGAGTAGGGTAGAGTCCTAGAAACACATTAAAACGTATTACGTGTCGCACGCGCCCCACTGAATTTAGACAGGGGCAAGTGGCCCCGGGGGGGTCGTACTACACTCTAATATCACACATAAGCACACATGTCAACCATTTCTCAAGACGAATGCAAAAATGTCACATCATTAGCAAATTGCTCGAGCGCGCTTGCATTAGAAAGCGGATTTCGTAAAAACACGCAATTAAATCTTTGACTAGAACAATGACATTGTATTATAATTAGGGGTCCACTAAAAAGAGCATGCAAATGAATGGACTTTCTTTTATGAGCGTTGTAAAAGTTAGCGCAAAGTTGGGACGGACTCAGGACGCGGCGCAATGTTGCATTTTATATCATTCGATTGTTTCTCAGTTTTTTAAGGCCGCGTCCGAAGCTCGGACAATAAATTAGAAAGTCCGGTTTTTTGTCATGAACGGAATATTTTTACGGCGATCGCTTTCTTCCATACAATGCGAATCCGTTTTTTTAGAGTATCCCTTATTAGTAGTTGTTTACGAGTGAGAACCGTAACGTGTTCGTAGAAGCGATGTAAATACTCATTTAACATTGTTTAGAGGGTGGATGATGGTGGTAAACGTCAAAAAGTGTATAATGTTTATAACGGTATCTTATTATACTTTTTTTTAGCTCCACAGACATCGTGACCTTTGTCAATTTTAATTGTTGTTGTTTAAGATGTTATTATACTTAAACACGAAACCGAACAGTTTTGAATAAGACGATAGACGTTCGTCTATATCTCATTTTCCAGTGTAATAGCAAGAAAATTTGCTTGAATTTATCCCATATATTTTGTGTAATTTTATGGTCTGACGTTATGTAAAATTTACGCAATAAGTCCGATACAATTTGTTTAATTTCAATGAGTAAGAGAAGCAAGTCTATAATATACGGGACAGTAACATTTAAGGTACTTCAATGCATCTAAAACGCGCTTGATTCCGTCGAAAATGTCCCCTTGATTTTAATGTCAAGTTTGGCAAACATGCAAAGGAAAATTTAGCAAACCGACGAAGTGGCAATTCAGACAGATTGTTTCATTTGTTATTATTGTTGTTGCTTCGGTGATTTTGTTCTTTAGTTATCCAATAAAAGCGCGACATTCACGGGATCAGCCAACTTGACTAAGAGCGTGACTTTTTTGCAAGAACTCTGAAAAATTCTTACGAAGAATTTCAAGGGGGAAAAAATCTTTTTGGCTACATTTCGCACACAATGCAATTACAGTACGCAGCCTATAATGTACAGTTTGTTACTTACAGTGTAGTTTCATAGTTAATTGTCAGATGCAAAGCACATTGCATGGATTTGATTGGGCGATCTCAACATGGTCTGAAAGCTGCTAACATCGAGTAAATAATTATAAATAATGAAATGTATTAGCTTATAAAAGGCACGGACCCTGGAGTCTGTGGAGCTCAAATTTTGAAATAAAAAAAAACATCGAGTTCTACTGTTACAACTAATTACATATTCAGAATATTTCAGGGTATTAAGAGCTACAGCTAATGCTCACCGAGTTCCATGGAGCGGCGCCGTCCAGCGATGAATGGAGAGGTTAGGTAGAACCGCCCCACCACATTGCCTAGACCTGTCTACCAGCATTATTCACCCCTTCGCGATCAGAGCAAAAACACAAATGTCAGGTGATTTCCCCCCGTCCCCCCTAAATAACGGTACTTATGCATAATTGGAGTAGTGCAAGGGTGAGGAGACCTTTACGGTAATTGTGTTGTTTGTGCGACCCTTGACCACAGAAGATATAGTAAGAGCTAACGAACGGCGCTCGCGCAGGCCCGTGTAACGGTGTTTTTTTTTATACAAGATAGATCTACGATTGACCACCAACTCGCCTGATGTTAAGCGACGGTGTGCCGGTGTGACGGTGTTAAGCGAGGTTGGAGCTCATCGATATATACCTATATTTGTATATATCGACGAGCTATAAGATTGAAGATATCTATTCACTCTAGCCTTGAAAATTCCATGATTGTAAGTCTCAGGAAACAGAGATGGCGGCAAAGAATTCCATTCTTTTGCAGTACGCAACAGGAATGTAGATCGATATCGCTGAGTACGGATTTTTGTTACGTTTATCAGTTTTATATTATGTAGGATATATTTCATATTTTAGGGTTCATTAGATCAAAATGAAAAATTGGAACCCTTACAATTGTTTTTATTGAGTGTAAGGTTTGCACTTGATCGCTATCTCATCTGATGTTAAGCGATGATGACGGTCTATGATGGAGCGCGCTTACCTAGGAGAAACCGATTCACTAGTCATTTAAAGACAGTCAAATTATAACTATCAAGAAAGGAAAGAGATCAATTCGCTGCCCGTCTGCTTGTAGTATAAACTATATAGGTTTTCTAAGTCTGTAGTTAGACTGTAGTTGCCTATACGGCAAACATTGTTTTAACAATAAAGTTGGGTCCTGGTCATCAGATTGATAAAATCTCAGCCTCAAAACAGATCTGCGATACCTTCTAGAACCTTATAATTTTGATTTTTAATTTTTGAATAACGTGGCCAGTGCTAAATCGGACAAAGGAGGCCAACTATACTTATGTAGGCGATGCTTTATCTACTATTGCGGATGTTTTTTATAGCAACAAACTGGAATTCAAAGGAAAAACAGGAAATTGCTAGTCTGTTTAGATAAAGAAGTAGTGCTGCAAAAAATAGGAACTAATGCTTCAATTTAATAAAATAAACATTGGAAGCTATTTTTCATACAACACCATCTAGCTCCAAACTAAGCAAAGCGTATACTATGGGAACTAGATGGCTAATGAAATAAGGACAGAAATTCCCTTATTCTTGAACAAAATAGCGAAATAGGGTATTAGGGCCCTCAACATTAGTTTTCTAACTGAATAAACTACCTAGCCAAGTCCTCCTTACCACACACAGGTCTTGTCTATGGCAGAAACAGTTGATTAAATCGAACATAGCGTTACATCTCTATAAGATATTTTTTATCCATTAATGCTATTTATATCTACTAGATACACAAAGCTTGAAATAATCAATGTAGTGTCCGAGCGTAAAGCGGAACTCCTACAAAAACTCGAAGTACGAACGCGACCGGCTCCTAACAATGAAATTATGCAAATAATCTCTAATTAGCACGAGTATGTTACTAGTATTAACATACTTATGCATATTATTACAATAATTCAGACGTTTTAATAATAGCTACATAGCACAGGAGACTATTCCGTCTTCAATAGTTGAGACTCGAGACAAACTATGCATTTTTTTACCAGACTGTGTAAGAAGGTAATGTTTTTCGAGTGTATGTATGCAATTATGTTTCTATATTTGATTCATCTTCACTCCCCGAGTGTAATTTTTTTTGTAATAAAAGTAATACGGCTCTCTCAAAATAAAAAAAAACGCTTTTTGTAACTTTCAACGAACATTTTCGAAATTAATAAGTGATTTTACTGAAATTCTAAATAATGCGCATTTAAAATCATTTGCAGAGATTTTGCGCATACTTTCTCATACCAAATAGCGTATCAAGCGTAATGAAATCGTAAGTTAGATCGCAAAAACCGCTGTACAGCAGTTGGGTATTTTTTATTTTTTTTAAATACAGATACTTGTTTTTATAGGATAAACAAATCCACTAAGCGTCGTGAAAAGTCCAATTCAAAGGCGCATTATGGGACTGGAAAAGAGATAGCAATAAAGGTAAGAATGAAACCTGTTTTTGTGTACCTACGCAAGAAATACTTGTCATATTTTTTATTGGCAATTTTAGTTTAAAAGTTGACTGAATTAAATTCTCTCAGCTATCTGTGTTCCATATATGCTTAGTTTGGAGCTAGATCGTCTTGTGTGAAAATTCCCACCAAAATATTATTTATTTATATCAGTGTAAACTGCAGATTACTTTTATTTACCTACATATTTTTTCCCATTATTTCATTATGGAGATATATTGGAGATATTCTGATAATTTGTGTACAGTTTACGAATTATTTTGATAACTGTCGTCATAATATGTACTTAGGAGATGTATGTTTTTGCATCTTACTGTGTAAAGTCGCAACAAATTAAATAGAGAAATGAATTATAAAAAAAAGGTTGACTTTAACTTTACTTCGACTTTAAAGTCATGCTTTTTTTCATGAAAATTTATTGGTTTATTTTGCATAAAAAGTGTAGTTTTATGTGATTTACTAAGAAGTTTTTGAGGGCATCCTCAAAATTCGGGGAAGTCATTGTCTGTCGGAAATTTACGACGAGATCGAAGATTACACAAGGAATATCCTAAAGTATGTTTGCTAGGACTATCGTGGAAAATAAAACCGGCCAAGTGCGAATCGGACTCGCGCACGAAGGGTTCCGTACCATTATCTATGAAAACGGCAAAAAATCACGTTTGTTGTATGGGAACCCCTAAAATATTAATTTTATTTTAATTTCAATATTAATTTTTAAAGTGAATAATTTAACTCAATATTCTGTGGTTATTTCAAGCGTCTACCTGTTGCCGTTATCAATATCGAGCAAAAGCGAACAAAAAATTCATGTTTGTTGTAAGGGGGCTCCCCCTTAAATATTTATTTTATTCTTTTTTTTAGTATTTATTGTTATAGCGGCAACAGAAATATATCATCTGTGAAAATTTCAACTGTCTAACTATCACGGTTTATGAGATTCAGACTGGTCACAGGTGGATAGACAGAGGAGTCTTAGTAATAGTATCCCGTTTTACCCTTTGGGTGCGGAACCCTAAACATGGGAACTAACGTTTCGATTAAACAAAATAATGAAATAAGGACAGCAGCGCCTCCAATGTCACATTAGTTCTATATCTGAATAGACTCAACAAACGTGTAAAGAAAAGATTTTGTTGTTAAATTTTAATGTATGCGTCTATACATTAAAATTTAACAACAAAAAATTGCAAGTCATTTTATTCCTTATGCGCTTACGTTACGGCTTATATTTCTGCGTTCGTGCGTGTTCCATCATAACAATAGATTTGCATACTGTGCAATTTTTTGTGCGGAAGCTTTTTGTCCGTTTCGGAATCCGAAAATCAATCATGGCGACCTTTTGTAAAAAACTATGATTTCTTACCTGGTTTCAATAGAAATGCGCTTTCTACGTTCGTGAATAGTATCCATTAGACTAAGAATTATTTATTTTAGTATCGCCTAGCGAACGAGGGATTTCTTCTACAATATAAAAACTGTAAGCGGTAGAAATGTTTGTGTAATTGTATACTTAGATAACAATAATAAGAAATACGTATCTAAGTTGTACTTTTTTATCTGTAATATTGTATTTAATTGTATTCGTTTGCATGTAAACGTCTTCGTATTTCAAAATCATTTGTTTTTTTTTATAAGTATTGAATTGAATATATTAAAATTTTATAATTATATTTGAAATATCAAATGAAGAGTTCTGTATGTATTAGTTTAAAATATTTATATGTATATAAAACGATCTTAGTAAAAGTACCACACCTACGTACGAGTACGAATCCTACTTGTTTTGTTGAAGGAAAACTTTGTGAAGAAAAATAACATGCTAGTCACAGATTTAGGAATTCCTAAGTTTGTGATAGTACTTATTATTATAACTGTTTAGTACGTAGAAGTGGCTGCTGCTCAAAAAAACTTGTCACCAAACACCTAACAGTGTGCTCTGGCCGCCTGACTTGAGGGTCAGATCCTATTCCTGGCTCTGTGTGCTAATTATTTTTAACCACATAGTCACATAACAATTCGAAGAACCAACTAGTATTCATTTTTTCACACGCACATTTCGATTTGCATTTTTAATTCATAAAAAGCGCATTTAGCTACTACAAGACATTCACTAAAGAATGTTCATTTAAAATGGAAGCTTTATGCAAAACTCTTGGTAACGGATAGTCTAGAATGCTAACTTGGTATTTGAATGGCAGGTGTACATGTACAGCAAGGAACTCTGCACGACAATATGTAGCAAATAAACTGCGCTAATGCTGGGTCTACATTTGTTGCATTCCGATGTATCACGACACGGTATCGTATCGAACACTTGTAACCTAGACAGGTTACAGATACTCCAAGATAAGCCACAACGTATCACAATCAAAACGCATCCATACAAGACAGTGTCATTGTCATATCCTCATTGGAGAACAAATAAAAAACCAAAAGTGACGAAACGCGGAGTATGACGTATCAAAACGCAATAGGTTTGTAGTGTACAAGATATACATTACTTATCGGGTTGTAGGTACATACTTAAACTGTACCGTGACGGCGCATCACATAAATCACATTACTTACATAAAGTAATCACCAAGCCTAAGATGTGCCTTGTGTTTTTTTTTCTGCTATTCAGTGGATCCAGAACGTGACAAGATTACGGAGATCTATCTATAAGATAACAAATATTCTTCTACGCTGGAGTGAGAGAAAAAAAATAGTAGAATATACCAACTGCTTTTCTTTCCGGGAGCTATAAAAGTCAGTTAAGGCAATTCAGGGAAATAAGTGTTTTTGTAGACGGTGGACTGACCCCCTGTCACTGCAACCAACATTTTGGACATCTTCCTTCTAGCCCTCTATCCTTCCCTTCTTATTTCTTATTTAGTCTAATATGGCGTCAAATGGCTTCATGGTCTTTTATGCTTTGCATACCCTGTAAGTGGAAATAGGTTTAATTTTTTGTATATATGTAAGTAAAAGCTAATCTCTTTTTCACTCAACACAAACAATACAGAATTTTATGTATCGGTGTGCATTTTAGGACTACATGATGCACATCGATGGCACGTGAAGAAGACACGGCAAGCTAAAATTGATACAAAATGTAGACCCAGCTTTATGCATTTCTCCCATTATTGCTATAAATAACAATTAATTATTTCTTTTATTATACTGATCGCTTGATATCACCATAATGCATTTATTAAAGTGCAAAATTATATACATCAGTTTACTTTAGTGCTCAAATATGATAACCAATGATTAATCACAAAATATATTAAAAATAATTTAATAACACTCAACTCAATAGTTTTTACTGAATATATTTAAATTAATCTGAATTTTACTTCTAATGCTTACAATACATTTATTAAGGCCACGTCAAGGTGTTCTTTTTACTAAAAACATTTTATAAGTCTCATGTTTTGTGAGCAGAATGAGGATGAGGAGGAAGAATGAGGAGGTTCTTTTATTTAGAAATAGGTTTGAGCTTGACCGCCAACTCGCCTGATGTTAAGCGACATTGCGGTCTACGATGGAGCACGCTTACCTAGAAGAAACAAATTCACTCGCGATTTAGACACCCAGACATCTAGTAACTTAAGTATATGTAACGTTGACAATAAGTAACTAGATGTGCTTAGCGTGGTGATAAAAAATAGTGATGATGACGATGATGATATAGAGCCATGAATGATGATATAGAGCCATGAATGATGATATAGAGCCATGGAAAGTTATATATAAATATTAGCTATTTTTTGCAGGGTTACAGTCATCGCTACCTAATTGTGTAATAATCCGATCAGTCGTTTATTTGTGAAAGAGTAACAAATAGACAGAGAGATGAGAGACACTCATTATAAATAATAAATAAATAAATATTTGTGGACATTTCACACAACACCATCTAGCCCAAACTAAGCAAAGCTTGATACTAAGTACTACTACTAAGTACTATGGAACTAGATGGCTGATAGAATACATATATACTTTTTTTGTAAATATATACATATGATACATAGAAACACCCAGACACAGAACAAACATCCATGCTCATCACGCCAATGTGTGCCCTGGGTGGGGATCGAACCCACGACCTACAGCTTAGCGGAACTGAGCCACAAGGCCAGTCAGATAATATCAGATGTTAGCGATTAGAAAATATATCAAATTGTTACTTACATCAAAATTTCTCAAATTTATAAATCCATATACCTACAGAATATTAACAGAATGCCTTTAAAAATAGGTATAAGCCCCGAAATATACATCGAAACGCCTGACATTGACACAAAAATCCGTCATTTCGACCTTGATTTTGGATAGGAATCAAATTAGTCAGCAATGTTTCATTATTAGCATAGCTATTCCAATTAATAGATAACTGACATTGTTGGCGGGTAGACCGTTTCGCCTCCTGCCGCCGTTTCTCGGGGATGAGTTTTTGCGGTGCGCGGGCGCAGGTAATCTTACCTGTGTGATCCGCACATACTGGATGTGGTCTTTGGGAACAAAGGTAAGTAAAATGCCATTTATGGATGTTTTTTTTTAATGGTCAGTATTAGCTGAGAAAATGGTGTGTCGTTAACCAAATGTATTCTGATACGGTTTTTTTTTTATTTTTGTTTAAAAATGTTTTTGCTTGACGTCCCCTTATGTATTAAGTACAGAGCACACAGTACCTATCTATAATACGAATTGTAGTATATTTTGTCCAAAAAACACTTTATCAAATTCCTGAACGCTTATTTTTCAACTCGTCTGATAGCTGAACTGAACTGAATCTTTGTAAATAATAAAATTTCAAGATATAATAAAACAGAAACCTAACGAATATCGATCATTCCCGTTGTTCCCCACTTGCGTGCCCCCCACTGGTGAACATTTAACCTAATAATTGTTCGAAAAAATCATTTACTTAATTCCACTTCTTGTGCTACATAATAATAATATTTACAAGCTTAGGTAATCTAAGAGACCGCTACCAGTTGGCAACGTACCCAAAATGCTGCCAGCCAGGTTAAGCATTGCCATTCAACGTGGCAATGCTTAACCTTGAGCCAAATAGAGACCAGCATTTTGATCACGTGTTGCCTCGACCAGTCGTTCCGATAACTCTTTGTGCATTTTATGTGCACTCGGTCCCCACGGCCCCAGCGTTTTGACCCCAAAAAGCGCAAATATATAACTAATATCTAGGGTACTATATTTACGCCTTTTGAGATTCTCTGCGGAATCCGCCGCCGCACCAGCCTTATTTTGTGTTCCAGGAAGATGTGTCGGCGCAAGAGTGTCTACACCACAGACATAGGTCTACACATGTTGCGTCCCACACTAAAGGCCGCCCATTCTTCCATGGAATTAAAGTCATCGAACAAATTACTATGGCTAACAAACTTGTGGGATCAGAAATTCGTGTTAAGTAAAACATCTGCAATTAAACAATTGTATAAAATTGAATCGGACAAATAAGATTCAAACAAACGTATTCGGATCACAGATATCCGCCATAGGTTGCCGCAGTGTACCAAGAAAAAAACTATTTACTCTAGTCGACAAATAGGTATGATAAAATCGATTGACATGCGTTCAAATCATGCGAACAAAGCTAGTGAGTGTTTATGTGAAGTTCTACGAAATCGTAAAGGCGCCGACGTTTTTGATTTTTGTGTTTTTGTCCGTCGCCCGTAGTGTTAGCAAGTTGAGAATTTCTCTAACCTACAGGGTTTTGTGGGAATTTAGAATGAATTTTATGAATATGGGATTCCATAATTTTTTCCAACCCGTGATCGGTTGCTGTTCTATGGTAGGTATCCTATGCAATAAAAATAAAAACTCTTTCCAGTTTGTACTTACCTAACTAGTTCTCTCAATAATTTAAAAGAAAAGCATTTTGGCCAAACATTTTGAAAACTTGACGAAAAAATTTAGATTAGGTGGTTTGACTAAAAGTTGAAATTGTTTTTTATTTTATTTAGGTACATACCTACATTTTTTCAATGGATTTATGGAATCCACAGAAAATCTACTTGAAAAAGCGAAAATACCTAACAAAGAAAATACACATCCAGTCAAATCCGTTTGTGAAATCGTTGAAGTAAGGGTAAGGCTATATGGAGAGCGTGTAACGGCACAACAAGAAATGTGAGGACCAAATACGGCATCGGACTGTATGCAAATGTGGTAAAAAGTGGTGAAAACATGACGGCTGGACTTACGGGCTCACATTCTAGGTACTGTTAGTGAACTTACGCATATATGTACTTTTTAATCGACTCCAAAAAAGGAGGTGGTTATCAATTCGCAGCATATATTTTTAGTCAGGAAGTTTTAAATGGAGAAAGAAAAAGTAACAGTTATATAAGGATGATAAGTAGATTTTTATAAAGTGTGTTTGTGTTGACAAACGTAAGCCCGAGACGAGGTCGGAGGTCATAATTTTGTAAAAGTCAATTCCGCTCGCGTTTTTCAATACAGATACCTAATACCTACTCACAAATGAAAAAAAAAAGGCGCACCTTATTATGACACGCATGCTCGAGGCTGCGTTAGGGGTTAATCGTTTGGATGTAGCATGGATTTGTTGCCTTAGTGAATATGACAATTGAGATATTATTTATAAAACAATTTTATATATACTATAAAAATTGTTGTTGCCGTGCTATGCCTTAAATGTATCACATCGTGCACTTTTAGTCTAGTAAAAATAAGATTTGTGACAACATAAAAGACAACTAAGTATATTGTTATTTATAAGAATGTACTGGTATTTTGAAATACATTTGACACAGTTTAATAATGATATTATAAAAGCTAATTTTGTTATCTTTACACGCTCAAACGGCTGAACCGATCGTTATAAAAATTAGTATAGAGATAGCTTTGGACCAGGAGACGGACATAAGCTACTTATCATCATCATAATCATCACCGTTTATCATAACTACGCGAGTGAAACCGCGGAACGCAGCTAGTCTGTAAATTGGGGATTATTGTTGATCTATGATTTTTAGTTATTTTCCTATCATAATTTCAAAGAATCCCCCCAGTTGCAAATACTGTGATCAGCTCCATACAAACGGATTTCTTTTTACTAGACTATTTTTTCTATTCGAGCATTCAACGAGCCGCGACAGCGAGAGGCAATGATCTGTGCGCAACGAGCCATTTACGACATATGCCTTGTCTGGACCCACCTTTAAAATCAATTAGGCTTAACTTAACTGTACTCTATAGAAGGACTCGATCTTATGCAGATCGAGTCCTTCTATAGAGTACAGCTAAGAATACAGGTTGGAACGTCACTAGTTGGCATGAATACTGATAATTAACTATTAACTTTTTTTTTTGAAAAATTTAGCTCCACATACTCCAGGGTCCGTGCCTTTTATTAATATTCATTCATATTCGTTTATTGAGATAAAAACGGAAAAAGACCAATTACAATTATCTCACAATATTCAAAAATTATTCTTAAACAATTCATTTCTAATATTAAGTAATATTCATTATATAAATACAATATCATTTAAAATGTCATTATAAAAATGTCAAATGGGCAATACGCCTAGCATGTCAATACAAAAAAAAAGATATATCAAACAAAGTGAAATATACCGTTCGGGTAAGTACTCAGAGTACCAAGTCAATAAACTCAGAGGTTACCGTCAAAATCCAATGAATCGTCAGGCTTTTTACACCTGTCCCATTGATCCATTACATTTTCACAGTAAGACAAGGAGGTACTTAAAATAGTCTTCCAGTTAAAATAGTCTTTATAAGCCAATACATTTTATTATTTACTTTTACAAGTAACAAAAACTGCAGGTACTCTGAATAGACAAAAATGTAGATGAAGAATAAGTAGTAAGTATGTGGAACCTACCTACCTACTTTCTGGAATATGTATGTGGAAGTTTTTGAAAGGATGTATTTACATAGATACAATGAGTCGGTGCTGTATAATACATACATGTATTATTGTAATATTATGTTTCGCTTCAAGTATTTTAACACATTTTATTATCAGTATTACAAGTAGTATCTATTTAATTATAATTATAGACCAGACTAGGTATATTAGAATTTGCATTTGAAATCTCCTTTTACTGGTCTAGAATCTGAACAGTGAAAAAGTTTTGGTGTTCTAGTGCTGTGGCGGGAAGACGCTCCAGCGTCTTCCCGCCACAGCACCATGCACCATGTGCATCCATGCAAGCCGCTTCCAATCGGTCTTTTTGGAAATCCATGGGGGAGGCCTATGTCCAGTGAACTTCTTATGGCTGAGATGATGATGATGACTCTCGCATATGCATACAGCGCCAAAATATCTCAAATTGACTCTCGCATATGCACACAGCCCTAAAATAGTGATAAATAATCAGAAAAAACATATTACTGCAACAAATTTTATAGTTTCCGTATAGACTAACGTTTATGTGAGTTTCAAAAAAATTGGGCATTTCTATTATCATTGCATACTTAAATATCTAATTGACAATTTCCTTTTTTTAGAGAGGTTTGAAAAGGCATGTAGCATGTGAACTCATATTTTCTTAGTTGGAATATTGTAAACTGCTCTTATATTCCGCCCTTACCTTCCCTGTTCACCGACCTTACGTTCCTTGTTCAAGAGCTTCGTGACCTAATTCCACCATCCCCATTTCACTACAGGACTAATAGAAAGTCGGCGAATTACCACCCATTTCTCGTTGAAATGCCGAAAATCCGTACTCAGCGATATCGATCCACATTCTTGTTGCGTAGTGCACAAGAATGGAATTCTTTGCCGCCATCTCTGTTTCCTGAGACCTACAATCTTGGAATTTTCAAGGCTAGAGTGAATAAATATCTCCTAGATCGACGAGCTCCATCCTCGGCCACACCGTCGCTTAACATCAGGCGAGTTGGTGGTCAATCGTAGATCTATCTTCTATAAAAAAAATAAAAAAAACTTATTTGCTTATAAGCCACCTTAGAAAGCACATACCTACTCTATAGAATTTTTCGGCTACCAATCCAAAGTCAGCGAGTGAAGCTTGCGCATGCGCAGTCTCGTGTAATGTTTAGTAGAGTTTAGTTTCTTGCATATATATATATATTATTTTTTTTAATAATAAAAAGGTTTATTTGTTCTTACAAAAAATATAAATTCAAAATTAAAATATTCCGCTCGCATCACAACTATCCCTCATATGATGTGTTATCTACCACCAAATATTTTTCAAATCAAACCATCTCCATAATTACAACTCCCTGCCTTATTACAATGAATAATGTAAACAATTTTGATTCATAAAATTAATTGGAATTTTCCGCTCTTAACTCCGGGGTTATAATTGACAGTACAATTAAATAATATTCAAATGAGTAAATTACCCGAGCACAGTGGTCTTCAATTAGTTATTTATTAGGCGTGATTAGCATAATAATGCGGCGAGTTAGACGCGTCGATGCGCAGGCGCACCAAAAATACTGCACCTGTGGTTATACCTCATTATGGCATGGGATGGGAGACGCGACGAAAACCCTGCTATTGTTATTACCTTTTTTATTTTTTTTAAGACACTTCATTCGCAAAAAAGCAGTTGTTCCAGATAAAAATTGAATTGACCTGCATGAAAAATTTACGGAATTGCAGATTTTTCTGCGAATTCAGGATTGGTACCACAGTAGTATAGTTATAATGATGACTACAATGATCCCTTAAAATATTTGTCAATCGCGAAACAGTGGTGCAAAAACATTACTGTATCCTTTTGCTCAAGTATTAGGTATATACTGAACGCAAAACGCCAAATCTTGTCATATCCATATTTTAGAGTTTTGTTTTATTGTGGGCAACCGCGCAAAATAAAATAAAAACATTACCGTTCTCTTGGGCAGTCAGGTACTATTAAGTACCAGACTGCCCAACTACCTAAGTTTAAGGATTCGCTCAACGCGCGCAGCTATCTCTCTCGCACATCACAACTTTTTAAACATAAAAAAATCATTGAATAGAGATATTAGAAAAGTGAGAGGCGATTTTGTTTATTTAGATAGAAGAAATATTTAAATAAAACAAGTTTTTCGTCGATTTTTTTTTTAATTAGCAGAGTAATTGGAAAAATCTAAGTTTTTTTCCACAATTCCGTCGCCAGTATTATATCTGATTAAAACTTTTTATAAATATTTCTCCTATCTAAATAAACAAATTCGTATGTTTAAAAATGTTGTGTGCGAAAGAGATAGCGGATTCAAAATCCAATGCGTATGTTTCGTAAGCTAAGCCAAATCCGGGTTCAACAAGATTATGCATCGATGTCGCATATTGCATATCACATCGGGTTCTACGTGAGGCCTCCTTCGTACGAACACATACTGAATATTATATACGATATTTTATTGCATAATACTGAAATGTTTATCACTGAATTGCTACATTATTGCAT
The DNA here is from genome assembly GCA_947563715.1 of Lycia hirtaria. Classification (NCBI taxonomy): domain Eukaryota; kingdom Metazoa; phylum Arthropoda; class Insecta; order Lepidoptera; family Geometridae; genus Lycia; species Lycia hirtaria. The sequence continues at coordinate 41,401,930 of OX387378.1, forward strand.
ACAGACTAGTTAATAAGGCAGATGGATTTCACAGAATTTGAAAGTGAAACCAATTCTTACAACCAATTCTTCTTATTGTCGTAACTACTTAGATGAAACTATAGATTACGATCAATGTGACATATTATGACAATGTGATACATAAATACATTACATTACATTGCTACCATTATGGCATTGAAACGAGGTCACTCACCATAGTGAGTGACCTCATAGGCCTTTTAAGGAAGCTCAAAATCACGCTACGAACTATTAAGAGTGAATGATTAGGGCCAAAATAAAAGTAAGATTAACTAGATGTAAATAGATTTATTTTGGCTTACGGAACACACGATAATATATGACAATGAACGATACCGATACTGAGAAAGTTACCACGAGCGTAGGTACTCTCCGGTGGTTGACGAGAGAAAAGGGGCGGGAGCCGAGAATGAATTTGCACAATAGGCTTAGATAATAAAGATTTCTACAGACTCACTTATTGTATTTGGTTTACTAACTACAGATAATAAATTCCAACAAAGAGGACTATCCTCGGAGTCTCTCTGCAAGATCGAATCTGAAATAATGATATCCGTAGACATACGAAAGTCACCAACATAGCACAGCGAATTATCAAGTTAAAGTAGCAGTGGGGGCAGGGACATAGGATACAGATCTTCTGATGGCCAATGGGGCCGAAAAGGTTGCACGCGCCGGCAAGCGTAGCGTAATAGGAAGACCTGCCACAAGATGGACAACTATATGCAAATGGCAGAAAAACATTGTAAGCAGACCGCTTCCATTAGGACTTTTTGGAAATCCATGGGAGAGGCCCATGTTCAGCAGTGAACTTTTTGAGGCTGAGATATTTACAATTTTGTATATTTTCGAATTTCCCACAAAAAGGCTTTGTTTTATTTACGCGTTCTATGTTTCGTCTATTTTTTTCTTCTATTTGATATATTTTTCAAAAAACGTAAATTATAACATTATCGCCACTCATGAATCCCCAAAAGTTAGTGATTAAATATGTTGTGAAACAAAATTACAATAAAGTCTATAGTCAACACAAGCTGAGCGATAATTATCCTATTTAAAGCTAAAATATTATATTAATAACAAAATGATGATGTCTATCCAAAGACAAGAGATATTTTCAAAGATAATATCTGGACGATCTGTAGCCATGATAGCAGAGATGAGAAGCTTTATCGCTCGGATCGGTCCAGCGCTGCGCAAGCGACGCTACTCAGCTCTGCTTTACCATCACATTAGCAAAGTGGCGCGTTTTTGCGCCCGCACACATTTGCATGCGCTCTACCTGCGAGCGCATCTGCCAGTTTTTCACCTCTGGGCCCCGAACAATCACTTTATTTCTTGCATATAGTTTTTGTAGCTATGATTCGAATGGAGTTTTTTCCCCCTGAGATTTATTACGAACGTGTGCTGCGCGGGAGTGCGACAATGCGGGCGGCGCGGACGCAAGAAATGATTTAATTTTATTGCATTTCGCTTCTAACTTTTAGATTAGATACAGACGATTTCTACGTATTGGCTACCTACTGGGAAACGACTGTAGAATGTAGGTCCGTCGATACAACTATCACACCAATTACTGGAAGAGTAAATGGCACGAAAGATAAAGACAGTGGTCGAAAGTAATCGGTAGATAACAGCACATTCGCGGGTAGATTGCTGTAGAAAGGTTCGTTGAGGTACTACAGGTGTAATAGACTTTGTCCCGCCCCGGATACGGCACTAGTAGTGTTGCCAGTTGCAGGACCATGACTGAACACTGACTAATCGTAGCAAAAACAATACTTAATCAGATCGCAAATTTGTTTACACTATTCTTGTATTTATTCAGCATACTTACTCTATTCGTGATTGTTCATTTTTCATTTTTTACTAAAAACTTAAATAAAACCCATTTTATTAACATAAGTCAATTGAAAACATATGAATATACAATAAGACCGCAGTCTGACATCAAAAGTATAGTATACAAACAAAATCAATACTAGACAAATTTAAATAATCATACAACATTTAAGTCTAACATACGACTTCGTTACGCTTAGTACGCTGTTGAGTACCTATACGTTTTTTGTGAGAAAGTAAGCGTAAAATCACTGTAAAAGACTATAATGCGTATTCTTTAGAATAATTCTAGTAAAATTACTTATTTATTACGAAAAAGGTCGTTGGAGGTTACGAAAAACGTATTTTTTTTTATTTTACGAGAGTTGTATTATTATTATATAAAATATAGTTCAGGGTGGGAAGACGTAAAGACACCTCGCACATAAAAATCGGTCTAGCCGTTTAGGCTGTTGGCGATCCAGAAATATACATACATACAAACATACTTACACTCAAAATTAAGACCCACATTCTTGCGCAGTCGAGTAAAAACTGGTCCCGTTTCGTTCGTACATTAGGGCAACACTAGTGGTTGGCTAGTAGCGGGCCTTCGCAAGGCATTCTAATGGCAATTACCTTCGATGCTCCTTTCCTCGGCCGATTCTGTCATTAAACGCCTTTCACGCTCGCCGATCGACGCAGTTGCGTCATTCCGACTCTAATCCCAATTGTGTTTGTGCTGTATGATTTTGATTAGTGTTTTTACCTTTCCTTGGGTAATTTTAGTTGCGTTATTATTTTAGTTTCTGCTTTCGTGGGCATGGGTATTTGTATTGTAAAGAAAGTAATATCTATAATGTACAGCGCTTAACATTATATGAAACATAGAAACACCCAGACACAGAACAAACATCCATGCTCATCACACAAATGTTTGCACTGAGTGGGGATCGAACCCACAACCTACAGCTCAGGAGGCAGACATACTACCAACTGAGCTACATGGCCGGCCGCATAGGTGAGACACCTCAATCAGCTTTGAAGGTGATTTTGAAGATATATTTTAATATTTTGACATTATAATTGTTCTTGTTTATTTTAGCGTGAATGTAATTGTTGTAATTGACATTGAATTTATTTTGCTCTGATATAGGTATAATATGTATATATATTTCTTCGTGACATAAATGTACATCGTTTTTATGTCAATAAATAATATGAATTTGTATCAAGGGATGAACTCGTTTCTAAGACAAGTTCGATTATTCTCTCCAAAGCGTTAATTCGTTCAACGTAGTTCCTGCTATTTGCAGTAATCAAGCAAAACATAAATTCAGCTGCAATATACCGAAGGATTCAAAGCAGTTGTTGGTTATCGCTCACGAATTCCGAGCACGATTCGATATTGAGTTATGTCGTTTCATCGGTCGGTATAAATAATATTTTGTCGTTAGCGCAAGTCTTTGCTCGTAAAAAGTAATACTGGAACACCGGATACCTATAACGAGACTTACGGAAATCTGCGCAAAAACCTAGACCTCATTATCATTCCAGCCAAATAATGAGCTAGACTGACATAAAATATTCAAATGCATTCTATTCATGTTTGAAAAATAAGGTTGTGTTATAAGGCTTTGTGTACATACACTCTGCAACGTCACTCTTTTGGAAACGCTATTATTAAACTAACATTTATTTTCTTACTTCTTAATAGGCTTGAGCTTGACCACCAAATTATGTCAAGTGACGTTGCTGCCTACAATGGAGAACAATTTCTAGAAGACATCGAGATATATATTCACTAAGTACAATGTCAAATTTTCTTTTTAATTATTTCAAAAAAGGAAGATAAGAAGGCGATTAAAATTTTTTGTGGGGGTGTTTGTGTGTATACATATTTCGCGATGTTTTGTTTATCAGAAAAGGGTATTTCAGAATTAGCCCCAAAAGGTTGTAATGGTGTTGAATATAATAATAAATAAATAAAAATCTCATGACATTTCATTTTTCATTCAGTTTTCAGACTACAATTTTATTAGCAATAGTCATTAGAACAAATATTGTTTTCAACAAAATTATTTGGGCATTGTTACATTTTGTGTTACACAATATTTATCTGTACACAGCCTTATCTCTCTTGCACAGCTAGGATAATTCTATACATTTAATGTATACTAAGTAATTATATATTAAAATGGAGAGTGTCTCGTATTATAATTTTAATTTAACTATAAATAATTATTAACCTTTTGGTGTAACAGTTTTATTATTCAAGTGGTTGGGCTTTGAATCAAATATATCAGTGAGCATAACTTGTTAATTAACAAGTTATATTCACTTATAGTTATAGGTCGAAAAACTAAACCCGGCTACGTAGGTACTTACCTATGCTCCATTGTATCTTTTTTCACAAATTTTGAATTATGCTTTTTTTGCGTAATATGTACATAGATGAAAATTATAAGTAAATATATAGAATATTGAAAACACTTTATATTTTACTTAAAACTTTTTTTACGATGTGAAATGATATGAGAAATTAAGTTATGAAATGATTACCAATTGACGATATGTGGGTACGGACACGCAGAATATGCAAACGCGTCGATTGACGCCTCATTCGTCAGAATCGGATATATAAAATCCCATTAAAGGAATACAGCTTATACTTACGCAAACATACATATATAGATTATATAAATCGATAAATAATATGAGGGTTATATTATTTATCGATTTGTATAATTTATATATCTTTTTGTGTAATCGGTTAAAAAGTAGGAACTCTAGGTAAACAGGCATTTTTTTTTAACGAGGCATCAAGAGAGTTTGTCAAACGCAACCCTGCGGCAGCGCCAGTACGTGCGGAACCATTTCTACTTATATTTTTTAATAGTTGTTACACCGAAATTTGCTAAAGCAAAACTATTGTTAGATTTGCAATTTTCATGCCATCTAATGCAATTTGGTTTTTGTCAATAGACAAACTTAATTGCATTAGGAATTGCTCCAAACTTGATTAGAGTTGAAATGTTTTTGTTATGCTTAGTTCTTAACATTTTCTTTGGTGATTTTTTATTAGCAGTCGTTTTGATAATTTTTATAGATTAACAATCAAGAATACCTATTTGAAAAAGACTATGACAAGGGCTCAAAGTTATTAATCAGTTAGTTAGTTACAATGTCAAATTCAATAACAATACAAATGATTTTTTACGTCTATATGATACTTAGTCCATAAAATATTCAGGGCAAAATCTTTATAGGTAGAGTTTGTTCAGTTAGAGAACTAATGCGGCATAGAGGGCGCTGCTGTCCTTATTTCGTTATTATGTTCGAGAACACGGGCACTGCTGTCATTATTTAACTTTTTTTATGGAATCGAAACGTTGTTTTGTATTTATTGCCACTATAAAAGATTATTGAGTGGGAACTGTCAGAATGTGTATAAGGAACGCCTATCTCGTACATATAAGACGCGGCACTTTCTTACACATTAGCATATGGAATTATAGACAAGCATGCGTGAATGCGCATGCGACGCACCACATGCGCCATCGACGTAACGACTCGCTATCTAGCTGCCACTGAATTCAGAAAGCTTAGAAACTTGTCACTATGATGGAAATGTTCTTGAATTGGAGATTTTTTCTACGCAAGATAGATCTACGATTGACCACCAACCCCATATAAGTTTTATCAAAATCGGTTTAGTACTTTGGTTTTTAAAATAACTGGAAAATATCATCCAAGTAAACAAATTATGTATTTTGAAATCGGTTTTTCAGTTTTTATACTATGATTTAATAAATCGAAGTTACTGGATTTTTCAATTCAAATAAAGTAATATAACAAAGTCAATTCATAATCAGCAAAGATGTCGCAGAAGATACAAAAAAATGTATTTAGAATTTCTTATCACATATTTTTAAATCGGTCAAAAATTGATAAAGGTACCAAAAATTGACAAAGGTACCAAAAATCGTAAATCTGTCCTGAAACATCTAACCGTGTGTTCCAACAGCTTTATTTAAGAGCTAGTTTTATTGATTCTAATGCTATATGCCACATCTTGTACCACATCGTCATTTAACATCAAAGTGATCTGGTCAAATGCTTAAGCCGGAGACCGTAAAAAAAGTAATTGAGAGCCAATTTTAAATAATAATACTTAGATATAACATGGTTAAGGTAATATTTCAAATACCAAAGCTCAGTCAAACAGTAAGTCAGCACAGCAGTGGTCCTGTCGACAACAGCGTAAGCTGAGTAAGGAAGTGAGTAAGGACTGGGGTTACCATAATCTCACACAATAATTTTAATATTACTAATTAATTTTATGGGTAATACCTTTGCACCATGCAACAGTTAGAGGTGGGTTATTTGACTGAGTCAAATTTCGTTCGTTTTCAGTTCTTTTATAAAATGTTACTTAATTAATTCAATAAAATAAATTATTTATTATTTATTTGAATCATAAATAACTATAACTCTACAGTTGCTTTTTTCGAATTTCGTTATAAATCCAAATTTAGTTTTTTTTGTTTTTTTGAGGCATAGCCATAATCAATTTCAATAATATAAAAAAAAATGTAATCGGATAATTATCCGATTACAACTTTTTTTAATATTTCGTTAGTAAATTACCCGTGTTTCGTTTACGTTTACAACAGAAGGCTGTTTTCTATATAATTATAATTATACACGCGTAATTTACTGACGAAATATTCCGCGAAAACTATCCTCTTTCTTTCGATTTAGTTTTTAGGATTTCCAAGTTATATCCTTTTTATCCGACTCGCAGATGCAACGTGTCGTGGTAGGCCCCCGGGTAGAAGATGCTGCGTCACGACGCAGCGCGTGGGAGCGCTTTTTGTCCGTCGCGCCGCCACCGACCGCCGCCGCTCACTCTTGACCACTCCCGAACAATCTACCGACCCAGCTTCCTACTCGATTTGAATTTACAATATTAGGGATTTGAACTCAATCCGTCATCGTCTAATTTAAAAAACTTTGACGAAGTCAAAGATAGTTTGCATCAGAGATAGTTTTGCTTTTGTTTGTTTTCTTCATAGGGCGAATTGGTAAGAAACCATCGCAATACAGTATTTTTTACTTAAAAACCGTGCCCAACAATACCAACTAAGGGTAGATACATATATATATTTCAAAAACTATCTTTTCACTAACCTAATGGATAGTGAACGAAACCTTTTCACTGTCTATTATGTTAGTGAAAACATAGGAATAATTTGAGTCTGACAGAATATTGTCATATAGTCTATTCCATTATTGCATATAAAAAGGAAATCAAGTCAATGTAGGTACATCTCTATATAATAATGATCGATGCCATAGTTACTATTCAAATGAAAGAGATCATGATCGATCATAAGTTTCACGAATAAGTACATTACACCGGCTTATTCGATTCGCGTATTATCAGTAGGTACCTAATAAAGCGAATTCCCGCATTAAATGCTCATTACAGCATCTTATGCAGAAAAAACCGTCGATTTCGGCCGTGAAGTGTGACAGATGAAAACGTGGAATGATAGCGACGTCACGCGTTTTTGCCGTTTGCCGCGATTTGAATAACGAAGAGTCGCGGGCGCATCACGCCGGAGCACAATACTGGGGCCGCAGGCGTGAAGCACGCGCAACACAAAAACCGTAGAAACCGTCCGACGCAAGGCACGACGTTTTTTCGTAACCGGACCATTCAATTCGTAATTAACGCGCACAAAAAACGGGCGTAGACGAAAATGAGAAATGTTTCGGTGTCGCGCGGACGCACAAAAACGGCCCTCAGCTGTGAATTTGTATTAATTTAATTATGTCGTTGTTTTGTCTCCACGAGTCACGCTTCTCCGGAGATGTGCCTAATTTGAGGAATCGTGGTCCAGCGCATCTACCGTAAACACTTCACACTGCCAATCCTACAATGTACCTGATTTTTGAAGTATCGCTACATTTTTATGTAAAATTCATCACGCTCATGTTTATTTTAGTTGAAATCCCCGAGTATAGTTTCAAGCGCATTTAGAGGTATTTTTCAAAAGGAACTTCGTAGATTTTACTCCTGATTGATGTATCGTTTGTCACATTACCTGCTTAACATGCATATCATTTTCACGTCTACAATCATTCTACAATACAGGAATTTTGGCGGAAATTTGTTAATCATGTAATCGCGTTGTTTTATTTCCCAGACCTGGGCCTCAAGGCTGCTAAGTGGACATCGCTCGCTCGCCGCTCGGTTATACGATTCAAAGACAATTTTGACAAATTGTTAGTCTATTTATATAGTAATAGACTAGCATTTCGTCAAAATTTTCTTTGAATCGTATCAGCGAGTGGCGAACGAGTGATGTTCACTTAGCAGCCTAGAGGCCCTGGTATTTTGCGTGTTAATGATGTCAAAATGGTAATATTCGTTTAATATAGGATAGTGAATGAAAGTGGTGAAATATGTTGCCATGTTGTTAAAACTGTTTAGAAGCTTTCAATGAAATCACTACCTACCTGATATGTGACTGGGACTTGACTATCATTATTTTATTTCACATCGACTGTGACTAAAGCTTTATCAATGTTAATCGAAGAAAAAAGGTACAACGAAGAAACGACATTATTGACCAGTATCCAGTACCTGCGATACATTATAAACAATTAATGATCAATAATATTATTTAAGAGCAGGATTTTAAGCATACAAGATTTAAAACAGCTGTCTGCGATTAGTTTTTGATGTTTGTTTTAGTTGAAATTTCTCGCGATCCTAACGATTGCAAATACGCTTATGTAGTCTAAGCTTCTTGTAGTGAACACGCTCACTTAGCTGCCGTTGACCGAATAAAAACTTAATTAGATAATTCGGGCATTGAGTGACCTTCTGCCGTATTCAAATGAGCCGCACATGCAAGCGATAATAAGTTCTAAACACTCACCGTTAAGGTCGAGCACCATCTGCGTATTGAAGAAACTGCTGACGTCACCGCGCGCCGACACTGCAACAACAATATTATAATGTAATTAGAGATAAGCGTTAATTACAAAGAATGTTTTGAGCTGTTGTTACATTCGTATCACGCTGCCGCTGATGTATGATGGACAGGTACAGTAGATGACACAGTAGAAGATCATAGAATAGATAGTGAAGAAACAGAACATTGTTCGAGTGAATGTATTGTTTGCGACCCCATCAATACTAGTCTTATACAATATGTACAACTCAATAAAAATAAATAAACTAAGAAAACCATCGATACAAAGAATGAATGAATGAATGAAAAAGATGATAAAACACAACACAGCGCACCACATCACCCAACAAAAACTATATCACGTTAAATTAAAAACATGAGAAATGATTGTTAACGTGCAACTAGAAGATATATTTAGAATTGATAAATGAATAAAAAAAAATATATATATATATAATGAAATATAGAATAATGATCAATATAGTATATATTACCATAGTTATTGTATTCTGTTTGTTATTACCATATGATGAAAGATGTCAAGAAGTATTTTACATTTTAAGCGATGATTTACATTATTAAGAAGTGTTAAAATACTATGCATAATATAACTATTACTGTTGATATATTTTGGCCAAAAATTTAAAATAAAATTGTTTATTTGCTAGTTTATTTCATCCAACTGACTAGATTGATTGATTTTGATTGATTTTTTGATTTGATGCCCTTATTTGACCGTTAATTTAGGTATAGATTGCGTAGGATCATGGATCACGCGCCTTGTGTCTGCAGAGAATAAATAATACTACAAGTATGGATAGTGAAATATGGCACCCCCTCGGAATTAAATCACACCTACGCTTTACAGAGTTGACGGCGACACGTCAATTCGCACACACACAATGCTCACACGCAGCTGCCGCATTGTCCGGCAGAGTGACCGTTGCAGATAACGCTCTCATTTAGAACAATTTGGCTGAAATAGCGAAGGCGGAGGCAACGGACACACGTGTCTAATGGGATCATAAAAACAAGGCTTTGTACCTGAATAGAAATTTGAGAATTTATTGAACGATTCGATTGCCTGCGGTGAATTTTGATACTTCAATATCTCAACTTGTTACCAATGAGTTATTGTGAAAAAATATAATGAGCTTAAAGTTCAAATTATGGGCTACAATATATGGATTTAGTTTGGATCGCCTGATGGACAGTAGTAGCAATTTGATTCTACGTGAAGGAACGTATGGAAATGAATTTGGTTTAACCCAAACCACACTTTGACATTGAGCTATACTTAGAAATAACATGTAATAAAAACGTAATGATCAGTTTGGTGTAGTTAAAAATAGAATTGCAAAACCTTATAACGTCGGACATGCAAAATTAAAACCATCGTCGGAGGTTAAAATATAAAGTTGCAGTATTATGGGTATAAATAATAATGAGGTCGTAATTGCGGTGGTGTGTGCACGACGACGTGCGATTGAGATCGCGAGCGCTGGCGATCGTATCGCGATGTCGCCGCGTGCGTGTGCGCAGCGCATCGCACAGGTGCTGCCCACCTACCTGCCAGAATGTCGATACTTGGAGCGTAAACGAGGAACAACCGTGGCCCGGGTGGACACCCTCGTGTAACACCATACCGGAATACACAAATTTGAATATTTTAATATTGACTGACAACATGCGCAAATAATCAGCAATGATTAAGTAAATTAAAATAATTTTTGATATGAATTGGAGTTTCTCTGTTAAGCTTATCATGAGACACGCAAGTATTACAGAAGATTAATTTAAAAAGTAATAATATCAGTAGGACTCAAAGTCTAAAACAAAATTCACGAACAAAGTATCCTGAGTATCAAAAAAAAAAGTATCAAAGTATCCTGACTGATGCTCATATACAAAAAATTATGAACTTAAAGATTTTCAATTAACATCTACAATCTGATTTAAATTGAGAAGTTTAGAGACATTTATTTTGCCGCTTCGAATTATTTTGAAAATAGAAATGGTTTTTATCGTGAATAAGCTCTACAGGTTGAATTAGAATTAGAATTAGCATTTTTTATTGGCCTTATAACTTAACTGCTATACTAGGCAAGTATATTTACAATCAATGTCAATATTAATAAGGTCAGAAATATTAAGCAGTAAATTAATTCATAACACGACACGTGTCAGTAACAGAAACTATCATATATCCTTAAAGCTATTAGTTCCGTCACGCCCCTGTTCCCTAGATCACTAGATGTCATTGAGTTCACAATTTTGAGCGCTGACGTGAAATCCTTGTGGTTGTGGTTGAAAATATCGTTGCAGCTTATGATAATACAGTATTTACTAAAAATGCTCAGTCATTATCTGAAGAAAACTAACGTTATGAAATGTAAATAATACATGTTTAACGAGAAATTAATTCAGCAGCTTAAGCATTTAATACCTAGACACAAGATTTAGCGGTCGGTTTAATTCCGATTTTATAATGTTATCTAATCTCGTCGCTACAATCGCAAACTACATGAATACATATAAATTGCACTTTATTTCGGCGAAAATAAATGGAAAGGTTTTCCATAGCCTTTGTTGCGCAAAGGGTAAGAGGAAAGTTTCGGGTATTCCATTAGAGACCCTTATTTTCTTATCACGATGTAAAAGATAGCATCGCATTAAGCGGCCGGCGTATAAACGGGGATGGTTTCTATTTAAAGTGGGGTCAGGTGGTGTTCCATCGCTCACAGCGGACCGGGCGGCAGTAAATCGAACCGCGTGAAATAGTGCCGCTCCCGGCGTCACCCGCCCGCGGCTCCCGAGGGAGCTAGCCTACTCCGATACTCCATAAATCGTCCCCATTTGGCTAACCCGCGAATCAAAGAAAGGTAATTCACGATGTTTAAATCCAATTTGAGTCGCGGCCCCTCGCCCTCGTGACGTGAATGTAAATTCACTGACAAACCGTTTATTGTTATCGTCGGTTTGAAATTATTATTACTTGGAGGTCTCGGAGGGCGCGGAGGGCGGCGCGCACTCGACTGCGAACTTCGTACACATGTCTCGGCTCTTTCCAGAGTCCCGATAGGCCCCACCCGATCTCCCGGACTTGCCTCGATTGTCCGTACTGCACTTGACAAACATGTTTTTCTCTCTGAGCATGTTAATAAGTGTTTATACTGTATAAAGAATTTCAATCGATTTGAGTATACTCAAATTGTTTATGTTAACATTTACTCAATGTATTATACATGTACATACTTAATTGTGATTATTTTTATCCAGTAGTGTTCTTATTTTTGTTAAAAGACTTCTGTTATAGATTGTTCTAAAAGTAATAATCTACTGGGTCAGAATATTTGATCCCGTGATTCATTCGTGCATTATCTTTCAATTACCACCCATTTCTCAGTGAAATGCCAAAAGTCATTACTCAACGAATTTGATTCACGTTCTTTTGTCCTGCTTGATGCGTAGGTACTGCATAGGAATGGAATTCTTTGCCGCCTTCTCTGATCTCTGAGAACAACAATCTTAGAATGTTCAAGGCTAGAGTGAATAGATATATCTTCTAGATCGACGAGCTCCATCCTCGGCTATACCGTCACTTAACATCAGGCGAGGTTGTGGTCAATCGTAGATCTATTACAAGAAAAAAATTATAGTTCATTCACTAACTTCAATCAAAACTATAATACCTATACTTCAAACCTTTTGCACTATACTAGTGCTTGCCATGTGGACGAAAGTCAACTTTAATTCTTTAAGTTAATTAATTTTTAATTATGTAAAATTTTACAATCCTTCGTGTGCGCAATATTTAAATATATTTTTTTATCAGCCCTGTTTGTACAAACTGTCCCACTGCTGGGCGCGGGCCATCTTCTCATTGTAAGAAGGGTTAGGCCATAGTCTGCCACGCTGGCCAAGTGCGGGTTGGCAGACTTCACACATCTTCAAGATCATTGAGAACTCTCAGACATGTAGGTTTCCTCACGATGTTTTCCTTCACCGTTTGAAGTTGGCGGCAATCAACAATACGCACATAAGTTCGAAAAGACAGAGGTTGCGTGCCGTGGGATTCGAACCCAGGACCTGCGGATCGCAAGTCAGACGGTCTCCCGACTAGGCTTAAATTAAAGTAAAATATTTAAATGTAATAAGAATAATTTATTTGAGCCCAATAAAGTGATACATGATGCAAAATTTTAACATTTCGTTTATAACATTTTGAGCTTAGATCGTATGTCGTGAAGCTATACATAAGGATAAGTTCTGTTCTCATATAAGTCACCGCGGTAGGATACCCTGTGTTGCGATGACTAGGGCTCTTCGTATGAATCAAATTTTAAAGAGACAAAATCTAGCTGTTTGACACCGTATGCAATTATTTTAACTTTTTAAATATCAATTATTTTAATTATAATCTCATTCAATTCAATTCATTTATTCAAATAGGTACCTAATTGTACACTTATGAATGTCAGATTATAAAGATAATTACAAGATACAATCAAAATATAAATAACATCATTGTATACACAAATCGTCTTAAATCACTAAATAAATAATAATAATAGGAAAATACAATAGATACTAGAAGTAAATTTAAGTTAAGGGCTATTACATTCAGATTCCAATTTCTTATTAATCCATTATAGTAAATATGTTATAATGGGGGTCCTGAGATTTCCCCATAAATTAAATTTTTACTTAAAGCAATATTCTAGATAATTAACTAAACTGGAAAAAGAATACAAAGTACATAATACTAAATAAGTAAATTTAATAGCACTGATATAAAAAAATATATCTATCTATAAAAAGCTTAGGCCTTAGTGTCAGTGACAGACAATGTAAATACATTATACATAGCTAGACGTAGATACTTGAAATTTGGTGGGAGTCTTTCCTGTAAGATACCACGTACCAGATAAGAAAGATATCAGATAAAACCCCATCTATTTTACTTTACTAGGTAGGCAGAACATCAAAGTTATAAGGCTGTTTGACGCCACGTTTGACCGGAGTTACAGAATTAGATGGAAAATTGTATGTAATATTCTAGATTTCTCGATCGTGGGTAAAACCGAAGAAGTAAGGAGGAAAGGTTTAAAAGATTTAAAAGGAAAAGAAGAGCGAGTAGGAATATATAACTGGATAGGAATATTAAATGTAATAGATATATGAAAAACCGGACAAGTGCGAGTCAGACTCGCCCACCGAGGGTTCCGTACAAACTAGTAGATAAAATGGGGAAATCATTTTTTCCTATGTGTGTTACAATGCTTCTTGCCAAATTTAATTGTTCTAGGTCAACGGAAAGTACCCCATAGGTTTTGATTCCCTTGTGAGTGTCGAAATGTGCGTTTTTTACGATATATTTGGCTGTAACTATTTTTTTAGGAAAACTTAGAAACTTTATTTTTCTTTTTGCAGCAAGATACTATGGATCTGCGTATATGGTATTAATTTCAATTCGATACCTTCACGCGTTCCCGATTTAAAGGTCTTGACACCCGACGGACGGACAGACGGACAGACGGACAGACGGACAACAAAGTGATCCTACAAGGGTTCCGTTTTTTCCTATTGAGGTACGGAACCCTAAAAATGATATAAATGGTCTTAAACGGCATGATAAACTAAAGAGAATCGTCGCAAATGGACAGACAGAAATAAATAACAATGAATAGATTCTAGAATTTCTAGATCAAGTGATCATGCCATATTGCTATAACAGTACAAGGCTGACATTGCGCAAGAATATTGTTTTGTTTTGTAATAATTTCGACCAATAAATATAATGATTATAAGCATTAAATTATCCACGTGTAAATAAATACATCACCAAATCGAGTATCCAAATAATAATGATTACGAGATAAGACGTAATACATTTTATGATACAGAGTGGTTCACAAATTAAGCAACTTCATTTATCGATAAATTAAATTTGCATAAACATGATAAATAAATCACACCACGTTCACAGTTGGTGTTAATGTATATTAATTTAGTTGTTAGGTGTGCTTATGACAAAGATAAAGTTATCAGGCTGCGGAATGTTTAAAGAAATTTTAATGCGATATTTTTTTTTATATTATACGCAAACCTATATTTTGTTGGCTTGACCGCCAACTCACCTGATGTTAAGCGATGTTGCGGTCTACGCTGAAGCGCGCTTACCTAGAAGAAACCGATTCACTCGCGATTTAAAGACGCACAGATCTAAATTCTGCAGATAAACTGTGTTTAATATAACTTCCATATCCATATTCTATGTGTATATATAGGTAATTAATTATATATATGTATAAATACATAATATATATATTCAGATATATTTTGATAATTTTCCCTCCTGATTTACTTTCGTTTCACTCCTCTCCATCCTAAGTTTGCCTGGAAGAGATCGCTATTAGCGATAAGGCCGCCAGTTGTTACACTAGTTTTTAAGTAATTTATCTTGATTGTAAATTCTAAGGTGTGTACAATAAATAGTTTATTTATCTATCTATCGTTGTGGTGGAAATAAGGACTGTGGCATATAACATTTCAATTAGATTATCATGAAATTATTGTAACATAGTATTATCTTGTCTAGTGTATCATTAACCTTATAAAGGATTTCAGTTCCATGCACAAATAATTTTATATTATAAAATCATGCATATAGCATCTAATTATATCATCATGCATAATCTGCATTAAATCGCATAATGACTGGTTTTAAATTTTTATACGAAACCCTAAGATCATTAGACTAAGTTAAGTTTAATGATCTAAATTTAAACCTTAGCAAGTACCTAACAAAAATACCGATTGGAGAAGAGCGAGTTGCAGTCTAACTTACGACTTCGTTACGCTTGATACGCCGTTGATTGTACGTTGTTTTTGAGAAAGTATGCGTAAAATCAGTGGGACACTATAGGCTAACATCATCATCATCATGCTGTAAAATCGCCATAAAAGATTATAAATGCGTATTTTATTAAAAAGTTCCTTGTGGGTTACGATTTTTTTTTTGCAAGAGTTGTATTACTATATCTTTATTTATTTAATTTATTAGGTCTAAGTTTTTACAACATAAATATAAAATATACATATTATAAAAAACTTAAAACTAGGATGCGGGGCAGGGCTCAAACTGCTGGCGGTGGGGGCTACAGACAGACTGAGGAATCTTCTGACAATGCGTGCCGTGTCCAGGACAGGACCACTGCCTTTTTTTATCTGGCCCTTGATCCAACTATCAAGCGAGAGACTCTTGAGATGTATTGTATTACTATTATTATTACTAAAATAATATAATAATATTATATTTTAAATAAATAAATTACAAAAAATATAGCCTATGACATCTAGGAGCAAGGGCGTCGCCAGCCCATGGCCCAGGGGGGGCAAGTTAATGTTATGGAGGATGAGAAAAATATGAATTGTATGTACTTACAGGTCAATTGCACGGCCTTAGGACTTTGATTGCTTTGCAGTTGGCTACATTTTTTAATCTCTAGGGGGGGCAGGTGCCCCCCTTGCCCCCCCTTGGTGACACCCTTGTCTGGGAGTGAAAACAAATCTAACGACACCTTGCACATCAAAATTGGTTAAACCGTGTAGGCTGTAGGCGATCATATAGAAACTCATATATACATACTCACCCACATACATATATAAATTTTATACAATGTACAATTTTGAATATTCGTTAATTTATATTTTTGAAGAACTCTTTCGCAAAAACAATAAATACTACAACTTTGTAGTACTGACGACAAAGGAGTAAAAATATATGGTGTACATGAACGAAATATTAAAGTAAGTAAGTAGCATGCATTGAAAATATCGAAGTTGACGTAAACTCAAATAAATATCTCTAAAGAGTAAATGCACACATAAATTATGCATCAGTGCGCACGACATATGAATTATAAACTAAGTTCTAAGAATTGATCGCGCTTTATATTTAGTTATGGAATTTTCACACTCACTGGTTCAGATTCAGATTTAATTTATATGCCAAAACATATGTATAAAATAAGGTGTTACAATTAATATGTTACAAATGCTATGGTTAGTTTTTAACTGTTGTCAATATAGGAGGTACCTACAAAAAATAAACATAGGTACCTATATAGGTACTAACATAGGTTTTTGGTTTTTGTTTTAATCTAATAACAAATAATAATTATTTTTTTTAATTTTTCGCTCGTGCATGATGCTTTCTACCTGACATTTGTACGCCTAATCGGCACATGATTTTAAGCGACTAAATTTTGTGTAACACCTTTGTAGACTTGTTGTATAAAATTCTCGTGTTGTATGCAAATAAATTATCTTTATCTTTATAGGTGTAAACAATATATTCGTCGATTCTAGATCTCTTTTTAATCCCCGCCTCAAAAAGAGGGGTTTTATAAGTTTGACATGTGTAGGTATCTGTAATCTGTGTGACAATCGTAGCTAGCAAATGGATGGATCGATTTTGATCTAGTTTTTTAACTGGCTTCAAAAAAGGAGGTTATCAATTCGACCTGTATGTTTGTAATATTGTCAGAATTGCACAATTATTTTTTTTGTTTGAAAAACGATTTCATCTAAATTGTTCTTAACTCAGTTTCTTCAAAATCTGTTCAGCCGTTTTCTTTTGTTGGAGGATTTTGTATTTTCTTAACTTATTTACAATGATTATTTTTCATTAACAGTAGGTATCCTATAAAGTACTTTACAGATGATTTTATATAAAAAATACATTCTGTTCGGTTCGGTTTTTAACCAGCTCGACATATGAAAATTTCGTTCTATCATCTACTAATTAAAAAGTTTTCAGTTTTTTTAAACTTAATTTTTTATACCAACAAGTCACTTTCAAATAATTTATGAAAATAATACACAAAAAAAAACAATGAAAACATGAATGAGTTGCACTTAATACCAATACGTCATTTTAAAATACAATAAAAAAGATGAAAACATGAATGAATTTCTCAAAAGCAAGCAAGAAGCACTTTACGATTTTTTTCTTTTTACATCGTCATAATTAAGTATCTAAATTTAAAAGAATCAAATAATAAATAGAAACCTATCAAATCATATCATAGCTAAAGCAAGGAATATGACCGTCTGCGAGGGTTAGTTGGAAGTGTTTCCAGGAAGGTGCGAAGTACGAAGCTTCAAGGAGAGCGTCTCGGTCGGCGTCTTGTGTAGTTACGTAAAGGATAAAGCGCGGGTGGTTCGGGGGTCGTTGACCGGGGCTAATTGCGTGCCCCCCGCACACCGCCACTCAACCCCCGCCCTCACCCGGCCCTGGGTCACGCAGACCTTCGCACATGACGTCGAGTAACGAGCACAACACATTTGCCCTATATACGAAAATCGATCACGGGAACAAGTTCACGGCGGAACATCCCAAGTCCAAAAACAAAGCATAGAACAATAAAGTTAATACTGAAGATGATAAAGATGACCAAAATGCAGCTACCGACGGAAACAACGGTATGATCACCGCCAAAGAGAATATAAATCACCGCTTTAAACTAGATCGTATAAAAAATAATAGCAAAAAATTCAAAATCAACTCGACCGATTCGCTTAAACTTTTTAATCCTGTGTAAATCAAACGTGCAACATAATCTGTAGGTAAGAAATAAAGAAACAACGTTCGCAGAGCCACTTGAGTAATCGAATGACGATTCATGTAAGCTGCTAACGGTTACAAGCAATTTTATCACGAATCAGAGGCGCTATAGAAAATTACTTAAATATTTGATGAAACTTAACGATTCTACGAAACGACTCCCCTTCGCATAATTTGCGCTGTTTTATATCGAACCCAAAAGCGATGAGCTCGAAGAGGGTCATTGAAATGCGCGTTTACTTTAGCGATTGCCTTCGCTGCACCGCTCACAGTTGCCGGTACATTAATTTCTGTAACATTTATAACTAAAACATTACCTTCAAAAGTAAGTTCTTTATAAATTGCGTCAGCTACTGCTATAACTTTATCTAATGTTACTATCGAATTGATCTTGGTATTGTGTGCTTACTCTTAGAGTTGTTAGTCAATTCGACTTGTCCAAGATAACTCAGGTTCAATTAATGGTAACTCGTCAGGAATAGAAGCATCAGCAACGCTTGTAGCATGCAATTTGTTTCAGAACCGGCTGGCTCCAACCGACGTCTCTATGAGGTATAGTGCAGTTTGCGATCAATTATATTTGTTTCGTAGTTGATACGTATAACTGTCGGATCGACTCAACAGTTTTGTACAGGCCATTAAAAATATTGAACATACGTGTTCATTAAATTAGTTTATAGGCTTCACATATGCTGATAATTATTTCAAATGCGCATATCGATGTGTAAATATACATTTATTTAGGTGAATTCGTTTGATTATGCTTCTACACTTTTACCAGACTTCTCAAAAGGAGGAGGTTCTCATTTCGGTCGTATTTTTTGTGGTTGTTACCGCATAATTCCGTCGTTTATAAACTGAATTAGATAATATTTTTTTTGAAAGGTTATATTTTTAGATTTGACCTTTAGATATTTCATCAAAACCAGTTTAGTTCAGCTTTGAAAATAATATCTGGAAAATATATATTGGAATCTATTTATACAAGTAGACGAAATTAAGTTTATTTTTATTTTAATAAATAAAGATTAAAGATTAATTAAGATTAAGATTGCGATAAAGATAGTAACACCAAAAACCTCGCCGAGGTTTGTCTTGGCGTTATTTAAATGTTGGTATAATATTATTACATTTATTCAATTTAAATCTCGGGTCGCAGCCCGGTCCTTTGATGGGCATCAGTGGAGCCGAAGCCAACACTGAGAGGCCCTTTACATAAAATAATATAAAAAATACAGTTATTTTGTATGTGGATAGATGATGGAATGGAACTATTGTACAATATGGAATCGGACAAATCGGGGCTATTGAGATGAAATTGTTATGCCTTATAAGACTAGTTTATTGGCTGTTGCTCCCACACAGTGAGTAAGATAAGGTACTTCTGTGTGGGAGCAACAGAATGAGATAACGGCACCTGCCTATTTTGTCTCATTATCCAAAAATATTGAGGCAGGTGAAGACTCGCCACCCACTGAATGGGCCCCCATATTATTACTATTATTATATAATTTACGTAAACATTTAACATTCGTTGTATAATATATAGTTATACAGATACATTTGTGACGCTCTTTGTTAATTTGTATTACTATTTATAATCATTACTCGATCAAACCACTTTTTATGAAATAAAATACATGAAGTCAAATTTTTTGTACATTTTTTTAAAAGTTTTACTTCAGCAATGTGTTGTGCAAGTTACACTTCATTATTTACCCTAAGAAGATGCCTCGTGGAAAGGTGAAACACAAGTGTGGACAAGCGTACCTAGCAGCTAGAAGACATGAAGCCGTCAAGAGTACCAGCTAGTAAACACCGAAGCAGAAAAGTACCAGCTTGAAGACCTCGAAGCAGAAACACACAAGATAAGTTAGACTTATGTTTTTTAAGATGAATTTCTGCAAAGTAACGCCTGATTCAATAAATTTACCCTAAGATTTTTTAAATATATTGCAAAAGATGTACCTAATAAATATCAGAAATTCGTGCCAATAATTATGATGAGCGACAAATAAGGATGATGATGTATTTGTAGGCGTATCCGTCAACGGCGAACCTTGCTAACTTTAGACAAATACAAATTAATTGATCGAACATAACAAGTATAAATTTAAAAAACTCAAAACCCCCGACAAAAAACGGCTAAACTAGTTTTGATAAAACATAGCTATGAACAATCTCGATAAAATCCTCTTTCAAATAAAAAAAATACCTAAATCAAAATAATTCCATCCGTTTGAGAGGTACAATGCCATAGACATACACACAGATATACAGATACACAAACGTACAACATCCCTCTTTTTGGGTGAGGGGTTAAAAAAATCTTATAACAAAGTAATTTATCGATTGGTTTAATGTGAATTTTGTTTATGTGTCATCACATTATTGATACTGGAAGTTATTCGTAATTAGGAAATTTGAAATAAAATATTATGTGATCAACAAAATTTGAATTTTGTCTTAAGTTTTCTACTAAACATTTTCTTCATTTTTGTAATCGATTTAGATTATATTTGTAATTTTTTTTCTTCTATACTATACTAGAAACAAGTATCAATGTTAAAAGAAAAACAAAATACCCGATTGCAGAAAAGAGGTTTTTGCAGCCTAACTTATGATTTTTTTAAATTTTGATGTACCCAGTGTCTCTCTCACAACTAAAACGAATCTATTGACACCACTCACATCAAAATCGGTCAAGCCGTTTAGGCTCTAGGGCGTGTCAAAGAAATATACATACATACACTCGAAAAACATAACTCTCCTTCTTACGCAGTCAGGTAATAAATAAAATGACGATCGTACGCTACAATATATCGGAGAAGAAGACAAATATAACATTATGTTTATCAGACTATAAAAATGTTTCTTTAGAACAAATTATCTACATTTTTAAAGTCGATTCAAAAAGTAGATAATATCTAATAAGTACTACTATTACCTAAATAAGATATTTTTCATTACAAAACCGAGTCTTAGGCATATGACATCGCTTAGAAACATACATAGCTAAGTATTTAAAACAGGTATAAACATAGACATAGTTTCCGGCAGCCTAGTGATGAGACCGTCTGACTTGCGATCCGCAGGTCCTGGGTTCGAATCCCACGGCACGCACCTCTGTCTTTTCGAAGTTATGTGCGTATTGTTGATTGCCGGAAACCTCAAACGGTGAAGGAAAACATCGTGAGGAAACCTACATGTCTGAGAGTTCTCAATGATCTTGAAGATGTGTGAAGTCTGCCAACCCGCACTTGGCCAGCGTGGCAGACTATGGTCTAACCCTTCTCACAATGAGAAGATGGCCCGTTCCCAGCAGTGGACATTTGTACAAACAGGGCTGATAAAAAAGTAAAAAAAACATAGACAAAGATCTCCATAGATCGCAGTGACATTTAAGTCGCTTAAATAATAAAAATAATTTAAAAAAAACATAGACGACATTATAATCATGGATAATGTTCCAGTTAGTCAGATAAAAAGTATAAAATACAAAATTAAGCCAAAATAAGTCTAAATTTAAACATATTATAACAATTACAGGTGCGTGATACAATATAAGTTTGGTAACAGGTGTCGGGTAGCAGTTATTGGCAGTTGCGTGTCATCGCCCAAAGTTCACGTCTATCCCAGGCGAACACAAGCTATACAGGTTGTATCGAATGCGCGCGCGCCGCCGGCTACCAACCCTGCCATTACGCTACCAAACTACGCGTGACTCTATCAACGAACGAATCAACGGCTAATTCAGTTACCTAGATGACATTATCATTGTCGAATATCATTACGAGGAACATTATAACCTGCATCGACGGGTTCGACGCCTATTCCACTGTAATTTCGATATAATTCGTTGGGAAACCGATATAAACGACATTAGTGTACTATTGTTTAAGATGAAGACGTAGCGATGATTGCCGCCGCTTAATCGCTTTCGACGCCTCACGATTCGCCATTACGTTTCTCTCGTTATATTTTCTCACAATAATAATTGTATATCTATTGTATTCTAATTGCGATTAAAAATCCATAAGACAAACTAGTTTTGTATACATTTTCAAAATAATCTTCAAACGGAATGTGAATTTGATGTGAAAAGTTTGAGTTGAAGGAAGGTTGGAGTGCAATAATAGGCCAAATCGAAGGTTGTTCAAGTGCAAATAGAAAGCACTCAAGCTCTCAATAAAGGTGGAGTGCGTCCGAGGCGTGTCAAAGGAGTCATTTTGCAGATGGGTGCGGGCGAGGCGACAAGAGAGTTAATATTGTTTGCGAGGGAGGCCGGATAGAAGGCACCCTTGCGGCGCGACTCAATCTCGGCCTACCCGCACCTGACCCCTGGTATTTCCGATAAAACATTATCTCATAATTATTTCTTGTCACTTTTTGAACCAGCACTATACATTTTCTTGGACTTTGGCTATTTGTTGTCTAGCTTATAAAAAAAGTGTACCTACTCTAAAGTTGTGTTCATAATTGAGTTGAATGAAAATAATTTGATTTATTTTTTAGATAAGTAGGTATTTTACATAGACTAAAAACAAATTATTTAACTGAAAAAAAGCCCAATAAATGACAGATTAATAAGTCAAAGTAGTTATTAAGTATTTGATATTCGTTTGTCTTAGGAGACTGTTGTAAAATGCACACGACTACATAAATATTATATTACAACACGCCTTAAAAAAATAAATGCGACAATTAGATTTCAATTACACACAAATAAACTCAATTTGGTCAACATAATTGAAGTGTGTCCAAACCAAACATGACATTTGTGTTTTATGGCACGAACTTGACTGGTACACTATTGTGTTCTTATTTATTTCTATGCGTTGTCATTTGTTTGCTAAATAGAAATAACACCTACAATAGACTGTGATGATCGCAATAAATATTGTGTTTAATAAACTGTCAGACATTCGATACCAGTTTGAATTTGTATAAGTACCAGGGGAGCCGAATGGATGACAATAATGGAGTCGGGAATCTGACCCCAGAGACGTCCGCGCGAGGGTCGCGGTTGAAGAATGGACTGACAAAACCGAACACGAATGAATGGAGTCTCATGTGAGGACAACAGGTCCCTGTGACAAACCGTTGGAAGATACTGCCGGCGCCATCCTGCGTTGCTGAAGCACACACAGATCACTGAAGACACTAGGGCACTGCCACCGGTACTGACCGTGGGTCGGCTGGTCGCGCGGCGGCGGGGGCCACGCGGGCAGGTCGCGCAGGCGCATGGAGCAGTCGAGCGGCTGGTCGCGCAGAGCCAGCGCGGGCATGGCGCGGCCGCGGCCGCCGGTCTCGGGTCGCGCCGTCTCTCCGGTGCGAGACGTCCGCCCACAACGCGCGTCCGTCAGACACTGCCGTGCACGAGCCGCTTTTTTCCCGACGTTTTTTTAAGCGCGGGCGGGGGCGGGGCGTCGCCGTAGACCAATGAGCTCCCGCCTCCCGCTCCCGCCTCCCGCGCGCCCTCGCACCCGCCCGCGACCTCTTATTTACGTGCCGTATATTAAAAGGGTTTTCCGCGTGCCGTTATGGATTTTCCTACGCTAGGCGTTTTACATACGGGGCGGACTCGGTCGGGCGGCGACGCCGCGCTCGCGGCCGGTTCCGACGATTCCAATTTCAAATTCGGCTCTTCAGTAAAAAGCCGAAACGAGTCGTCCATTCATTTTCTCGATCACAGTTTTTGTCTTTGGAATAAAAGTCGATCCTTTAACTTAGCAATTGAGATGAGGAGACGATGCATTCAGGCGTATGAGAACGTTTCGAATTTATCCGTGATTGTGTCTCTGGTCGGTGCGCCAGAATAGGTGCGAGTAGTAATGAGTAGTATGGGTTACGTCAGAGGCGAGGTCGTTGACCCGACGGACGGCTGAACTTGAACCTCCGACAAGCGTTCACTCGCGCAAATTAACATCTGCTGCCAACAGACTGCCCGTCGATACCTACTGACGACCTACGCGCTCTGCGGCGGAGACCACAACAACAAACAAACATTTACTTTCAAACCAAATAGGTTATTTCAATATCCCAATTAACAACATACCTATTGGTGTCTATTTCTAAGGATACATCTTTCTAAATTAGTCTACGAAAAAAACTATAATTTCCCAATTAAAATGACTAATGACATTTTTTAATACATAAAATTTATTGACTGTGATTTGAAGATTGGTTTTACTCATTAATCTCCAATATTAAACAACAAGCAATAAATAAGTAACGTGTAACGTGTACGTTACATCTCACATGCCTGCAATTCTCAAGTTGGTCTAAGTACTTGTCTGTTTGAGACAAGTGCAACCTTTTCTTACGCGAACAATACACTTGATTCTATTCTGAATTTTACTGAACTAAATGAATAGTTATTTCTACCAAAGGCAACTTAAAATTAAGGTTTCATGAAAAAATACTTGTTTTACTAAAATTCAATATTGCGGTCAGAGTAATTTAGGTATTATTATTTTTTAATATTGTACGGAAAGTTTCGTCTATATTTTTCTTTAATAAAGACAGTAAAGTACCTAGTGTTTTTTTTTTGAGATAAAAGGGTTGGTGGGAGAGGTTTGGTCCTGGCAGCAGAGGTTCAGCGCTAACGGTATACACATTCCCTCTGCTGCCAAGTACTTAAAGTAGGTGTTAGGTTATAGCATAATAAAACAACTATAGACTAATTGTTTTTGTGTAAAATGTAATTGATTTATAGTTATTCAGTTTCTGGTCGCTTGTATTTTTATTTGGAAACATGATGAAAACATTGTATAATTTGCAATGATTCTTAGCGCATAATTTAATCTATAAATATTGTCTTGATTTAACATAAAGATAATTAATTGACTTTTATGAATTGTAATAATATTTCAATAATGGAACTTCCGGAAAGTCTCGAAGGCTACGATTTCGAAAGCAGGAACGCCATTCCTGATTTAACTGAAAAAGTAGCAAGATGTTGATAAACCTCAAGCCAATGAAATTGTCTAATTTGAAATAATATTGCGTTATAAACTGTAAGTAAGTGTATAATTTTGGACGGATATATGGATATGGATTTACTTCATTGATGTTCGAAATGGAATAAATGTATAAAAACTACCCATTGTGTTCTGAATTTTTGGCTCTGCCAAAAGTAGTAATTTTTATTAATCGCTTTTAGCGATAAGGCCGCCTGTTGTTGCACTAGTCTATTTAAGTACTTTGTTATTACCTTTAAGGTGTGTACAATAAAGAGTTTATCTATCTAGATTACACAACATGAACTAGGCGAATATTGATATAAATAATATGAAAATTAAAATCAAAATTGATTCTCAAAACGGCGGAAAGTAAAAAAAAACGTTATCAAAGTCATTCCGATACTTTATCAGTAGCAGTAGTAGTAGCAACGGATTATCGAGATAAATTATTAAAATAAAATAAAAATCACATAATATGTATACCTAGGAGGAAAAGAGTTTTCCCTAAAAAAAACTACCTGATACCAAATACCGAATTGATATTTCTGCCAAAGAAATGAAAGTGTGAAACCCTTTCCTGAGAGGTTAAAAATGTTGCGTTCAATTTTGTGTGCAAAAATAAGATACTTAATCACAAAAACGTGATATATTAAAAAGGACCAACATGTTAATTTACTACGTTTTTTTGTGATAGATTATTATTTTTTTTACTAGCCAGTAAGGTCTTAAATTCAAGGTAGTCCTTAAAACTGGGAGTGTGCGAAAACCATTTAGGAATCCGTTTGCGAAACATTCAGTTTTGAAGTGGCAATTTTTGTTAGAGTTAAGTGTCCCAGCCTCTACTGGCCAAACGACATGATTTTTTTTCAAAAATTCAAATTCATGCTGGTAACACATGATGAAATTAAAAGGAAAACTAACATGGCCAAGTATGCTTTACAAGTTAACGAGTAAGTAATAGTCGATTAACCTAACAAAATGTAGAAACTAAGAAAAAAAGTCAAAAATCAATTTTTCATTTTAAGTTACTTAACTCGTGCGTTTAGAGTATCAAACAAGAGACCCTGTTTTAAGATGATATAAATTATGATATGTAACTGAGGAACCCTACATTGGGCGTGGCACTACACGCACTTGGCCTTTTATTGGGTTTGATTTGGATTCAACTGTCAGTCACTCATAATAAAATACATCTTTCCAGCTTTGAACTAGGTATACATAACAACTTTCTTCTCATCTGTTTTCTTTTTAGAATTTTTTCTGTTTAAAATATGAAGTATTTTTAATATTTTAAACAATTATACTGTTCATATTATATATGAAAAATAATTACACACACCAAGGAGTTTATCGCTTTGCTAAATATAGGTTTAAAGATTATTTATTCTCACATAAAGATATTACATGAGACATTCCATGAGAACATAATTAATGATTAAATTTATACAGTTCGTCATCGCAGATATTAGCTCCAAAATATAAATACAAACACATCACAAGGTTTTAAACATCACATTTAAACATTCACCCGTACAACGCATTCAGTTGCATTTTCAAAGTCAAAGTCAAAGTCAAAGTCAAAGTAAATTTATTTGCATAAAACATGAGTAGCATGCACTTGATGTTATTTGTTTTATAGACCTTCATGTTGCCTGATGAGTGTTAAAGAAGGTTAAATATAATTACTCTTCTGTAGTTTTTTGTGTTGCTATGATACCAAAATAATAGTCTTGTCAGATTCGGAAAAATATATTGCGTCTACTGAAAAAGCTCTCTCTTATTTATTTAAATACATGTTCCACGATATACAAACTTCTGTAACAATGAGGCGTACAAATCAGAGGCGCGCTATTACAATTTTATATTATTAATACAATATTATTATTTAATTTATATGTCATACAATTATTTACTAAATACATATATATTTTTGACCATAACATTTTTGTCATAATAAAATTACTACCTACATTAAAATATTTTTTTAATATTTTGATAGTGTTATCTTATTTTTATGTGTTCGGCGAGCTGCTTCTTGAATATGTTGAACGAGTCAATGTTTTTTATATTCGAGGGTAGTTTATTGCACAAGTGCGCACCTTCAAAAGTGATCATAGTTTTGCCGTAGTTCGTTCGGATCTTAGGCAAGACAATGTAGCTACCGCGCCGAGTGCAGGGGTATGAAACATTTTGTTTCCGTTTGGTGAATAGCAAATTTGTATGAACATTTTTGTTTCGTTACGTTCCGGAAACTGCAAAATCCTTCGCTACGTTCAGGATTCTACTTTTATAATTGACCTTTTGACTAGCCTTGTGGCTCAGTTGGTAGTATGTCTGCCTGCTGTGCCGTAGATCGTATGCAAACATTTGTGTGATGAGCATGAATGTTTATTCTGTGTCTGGGCGTTTCTATATATCATATGTTTAAATTTACAACAAAAAAGTATATATATATACTATCGGCCATCTAGTTTCATAGTACAAGCTTTGCTTAGTTTGGGCTAGATGATGTGTGAAATGTCCGCAAATATTTAAATATATATTTAATCCTTCGCTACGTTTATAATTCTGCTTAAAATCCTTCGCTACGTTCATAATTCTACTCTAGAATCGTTCGTTACGCTCTAAATTTATCAAAGTGCCCTTTACATTTCAAAACTTCATTAGGTGTATAAAATCGACTGTTATTAATTTCATGATACTTAGATACCTCATACACACTGACATTCGACAACTAAATACTTAGTTAAGTTAAAGTAAATACTCTATGCATATTATCTATTTAAGTACCTACTTACTTAAATATAGGAAAAAGCGCCATCTTCCTTGTATTCTAAGAGATACAAATAGATACAATATGTCAAGGTCAGAGTGAAAAAGTATCTGTTAAGTCTTCCTGCTTTCATCTTAGACCACGTCGTTGCCTTCCAAAAAAAGAGGTGGTCCAAAGCTGACTACAAATAATTAGCCGAGCAAGGTTCATCTTAAGGTGGTTGTCATTAAACCCGGATTAAACCGATCTTTTCACTAACCATCAAATGAGCTAACGTTGACAAAAGTACAAATAGTTGGTTAGTGAAAATATGGACTCAACAGAATAGAATAGAAATATTTATTGACCTTATTCAACATTCAATGTTACAGGCAAGACCTTTTACAATAAAGAGTTTAACATATAAAATTATATAAATATAATAAAAAATTGAGTATATACAAAAAAACATATTCAAATAACATAAAAAATGTCAAATTAAGTCGACCAAATAAAATAGCATTAAAACGACAAAAACTGTTAATACAAATATTACAGTGACTGTATATACCTATTACTAAGCCTGTATAATTTTAAGTTTTTTGTAATTTTATTCTAAGTATATTTTGAGTAATGGGTACCTAGTTGACCTAATATTATAGGTCAACTACCATTACTCTTTAGAAAACATTCTATAAATCAGTACTCTACGGATTTCCATCCCTCGTGGTTCTAGTGGATAGTTTGATTCAATACCGACGGCAAAAGCGAATGCAGAACAATGCGTCCCGTGGCTTTGTCTACGTATCGTTGACCCGACGCTACAATCCGCCAAACATCTAAACAAACAGTAAAACATGTCCCTATCACCACTGCATAAGGTTTACATTCGTGCTCTGTTCGTCAATGGTGGTGAAATATGGGTCAGGTCGAGGTGGTAGACATCTGCCGCCCCCGCACCTGGCGTTCACCCCACCCCCCGCATCCCGCACGCGACACATGCAGATTTATGGCTCGAGCCATCAAGCAGATGTAAATTGCCTTTTGTTGTCACAAAATTACGAAAATCAATCAATCGAGATTTTAGATACGAAGCGACGGCGGTGTCCAAATGAAATAACTTAATTTAACTTAACCAAAATCGCTGTATTTCGTAGGTCATTTCGTATTTTGTTAATATACGGGAGATTTCAAAATTCAGCTACTTTGCCATTTCACTAAAACTATGCAACCAATGCACAGGACAGAATATTGGGTTCGCATTCGCAAAATGCATTTGTATTTTGTTCTTTTTTCACATATTTTTATATACGTACCTGCAATGAACAAAAAATATTGAATAGAGCAAAATATTTACCTAGGTATTAATTTTCTTTTTGTCTATTGCATGTCCCGTCTAATTTCCATTTTAAATTTTACTCCATACCATCGGTTGCCTGTTAGAGATCGCTTTTAGCGATAAAGCCGCCCGTTGTTACACTACTTTTACTTTATTTCCTTTTGTACTGTATTGTTAATTTTAAGGCGTGTACAACAAAGCGTTTATCTATGCCTTTTGTTTTCGTATAGGTAACTATACCTACATATGTATTTAGGTAAAAAGTACCTACTTAACATTGTAAAAAATATTCAACTGCTAGCTAAAAATAGATATCCTATAACGTCATAGGTAGATACCCTGCATAGTAAAGAAAAGAAAAGTAGAAGAAGTGAAGAAAATTATAAGTACACATTGAAATCTCAATCGTTCAAGGTACTTATTAGACAAACTCCCAATATGGTCAGTACCTACCAGTACAGTGTTGTTCGCCAGTGTCCCACGCAAAGGGGTCAGTTGAGACAAAATAAAGTAATTATAGTTTTATAGTTAAAAACTTGAAAAACCCCGACTTCAAAATACGCAATTTGTTGAGTTGAATGATATTTTACCAGTCATTTTCTTATAAGAATCAAAATACTGTACCAATTTTGATAAAATTTATACGGAAGTATGCTACCAAAAGTATGACCTAATCCTGAAGTAAACAGAAACATCAAAAATAATGCACAAGTGGCGGAGCAATCGGTGAATAGACACACAAAAAACCAGTCGAATTGATAACCTCCTTCTTTTTTGAAGTCGGTTCAAAAAAGGACATCTGTGTCTTTACAGTTATTTAGAACACCACAAATTATGCTAAAAATAATTTAACCAAACAACCAAAACAAACATCAATAGAATGTAAAAGTTATTCCGTCCCTTCTACTTTAAACGCGGACAAAAAAGCTGTTATCAACAATAAAAACAAATTACCAGTGAGAAAGTAGATAAACGGTATAAAACTGTTACGGTAATGGCAAAACTACAGTTCATATTATTGAAGAATAGTCAAAAAAGTTGCCCAGAATGTTATTCTGTACGTTACGTAATAAAACAGTTAAGTACTGGACAATGAAGGGAGGTTTGTAACGGGTGTATTGAAGGATCAGGTACCTAGTGAAAAAAGTATGGGTAAATTTAAAGGCAGAAGACGTTTCGTTTCATCATCATGCAGATAAAATTTATAATTTCCCTGTTGCTACTCCTTCTTTTTGGAAGTCGGTTCAAAACGATAATTAACACCAAGAACTTGTGCAGATATTTACTTAAATTCATTATAAAAATATTTGCATGATCGGGAATGGAGTTTCGGACCTTTCACTGCAAGTCTTGACTGGGTCAAACATGTACTGGATTCTAAGGTGAGTTAAAAAAAATTAAAGAAAAAAAAAAACGAGACATAAATATAGTTAAAAACTGAAAAATCTACTTCAAAATGCACAGCACAGAATTTGCCATAATATTACATTTGATGCACAGTTTTGATTTATAAATCAAACTACAGAATCGATTTTAATGTTTTTTTCTGAATTTGAAAGTACATATACCATTTGATACCATTTCAAAAAGTTTTTATTAAATAGGTTTTTATAAAGTTTTTATTAATTTTATCAAAAAATTTATCTATTACAATTATTAATTTAGTAAGAAACAATTTTTATTTCTATAAATGACCAAAATAACTAAAGATATTATTATAAATAAAAAACATATTAAGATAAAAAACAGAACTCAGGTCACAGTCCCAAGGCAACGTTCCCAAAAGGCTGGCGACATTGCCTCGTTGGATAGCAATGCTAATCCGCTGATCGAGGTAAGCGCCAGCCCTTTGGTAAGAAACATGAATAAATAAAGCCATTCGGCTGTATTTATTCATGTTTCTTGAATTGTTAACCTCCTTAGTTAGCCGACAAAAATGATAACATTACGGAAATGCTTAATTTCAATTTTATCTAATTGTCTAGATACGAATTATGTACTCTTATTTTGCATTAAACGACAATATTGACACGTATTTTGAATTTAAATAATTAAGTTTATTGTTTTATTGACATGACACCACTGATAACGAATCAGACACTTATGATATCAGATTAAAATGAAAATTAGTGTAATATGAAGTGCATAAATTACTTTACGATAAAAGAATTTGATTGCATTGTTGTGTCATTTTTGTAACATCAATGGTGCGCCTCTTTACATGTAGAATTTACATGTTTATTTAAAGAATATATGTTGAATTATGATTCAATGAAAAATACACAAAGCACGTATCCGACGGTTCCGACGGACGGACTTTTATTATGAGTTTTTTTTCAACTTTAAATGTAAAAGTTACTTACGAGGTGCTTTTTGACTGAAAACTCCATAAAATTGTCGACTACTAATTTGTTTTATGGCCTACGAAAACATTAATTTGTATATAGCCTCGTACGAAGATTCTCGAATTTTAACCACAAGATTTGTAGTCAAAACGACTGCTAATTGATTAATAGGTAATTTGTAACTACCTAATACTACTAATTAGTAACTACGCTTTTGGAAAAACTCTAAAATCTACAAATTAGGTTATTCAAAATGTTTGACAAGGTTTCAAACTTAGAGTTTCAAAATTACCCACGTTAACCTACAAAAATAAAAAATACATTTCAATTGTAAAAAAAAAATACAGGAAAATTCAGCCAGTAAACTGGACAACCAAAAAGTATGTTCGTCAACAGTAAAAAGTAAGAGCGAAACCCATGCGCCGGCGACCACTGTGACTGGGTGACGGCTTCGAAGGCACCATGTTGGGCGTAATGACTTCATCCTCCGCCAGCTGTGCAATTAGCCATCTACAAAAACTACCGTCCATCCGCGTCTTACAAGAACAACATCAAATATAGCATACTTTACTGCATAACTACTTTTGGAAGGATTAAGCTGTACAAAAACATATTTAATATAATGTTTTTTTTATATAAATAAATAGCTTCTCAATTTTTAAACGTACCTCTTGATAACTTAAAAAAACTATGTGCTCTTAATTTTTTGATGGACGCAAACTTGACTGTAACAAAAATGATCTCTTTAAAGCTTAATATTTCATTAACCATTATCTGAATTTCGCCATGGGATAGACGAGAAATAAAATCATCCCCTTAAGTTGAAAACCGGAAGTGTCTTAATTTTTTAACCGACTTCCAAAAAGTGGAGGTTCACGATTCAACTGTATGTTTTTTTATTTGTTCACCGATAACCCCGCCAATTGTGAATTGTTTTTGATGAAACACTTTTTTAAACTATCACGGTCATTCATTAAAACACTATTATTATTAACGGGAACACTAACACACAAATAACACACATAACACACACTAACACAACACTACTATTATTTTTTGTCGTGAACATGGTGCATGTAACTGTGCCGAATTATCGGGAGCTCAAAATTAACGCGAACCACGGTAAATATCCCGTTAATAATAATAATGTTTTTGATGATTATTTTTTTTGTTAGAATAAATACCTCAGAGGTAGTTCCATATAGATTTTTCCAAAATCGGTTTGGTACTTTGGTTTTTATAACAAAATAACTGGAAAATGTTATCCAAGTAAACGAATTGCGTATTTTGAAGTAGATTTTTTCAGTTTTTAACACGCTTTTATTAGGTCGACCTGTATGTAACTAACTATATAATGAAATCTAAGGTAACTAATTTAACCATCTTCCAAGGATCGTAGCGTCATGAAAATTGGCAGCTATATGTAGTTCTGATGACAATACAATAATATGGTACTGTCGAACTGATCTGATGATGGAGCCGGAAGATATGAACTAGAACTTCATGATGGATCATCGTATCATAGTTGTGTTTGGATTTGTTAGAAAAGTCTTGTAATGAACTTTGACCACAATAATTTGTAGCGTGTTTTTTAGTTCTTTAAACTGTTATTTATAACTATAATAATTAATTATTTGATATTACCACTCCAACGGCATGATTAATATGATAATATGTATAAGTACTAAAAATAGATTTTTAGTACTACTTTGAGCTAAGCCACGGACGCGGACGGACAGACGGACGGACATGGCTAAATTCTATTGGTTCCTTATAGACTACGGAATCCTAATAATGACATTCTAAATATCGTAATACTTAATAATATTAACTTGCGTAATAACCACAAGATTTATTAAAAATAAATCAATTAAAGAAGAAAAATGCAGCAGGTTTTGAAAACATATTTTAATTTTACTTTTTTACAACGAGTATACTTATTTTGTTACTGACATAATCAATCAATTAATATCTCTCAGATAAATATATCTAAAAGAATTTAAATGGTCGCTGGTGCAGAGCATTGCCATTTAAAAACATGTAGCATTCCCTTAAAAAATATATTAACAATTCAATTTATGATTCATAAATAATAAAAGAGACGCAAGTGCGAATTAAATCCATAGCGAATTGTCTGTTCTCTTGCAGGTGCGACATGTCTTTTGACGAACTTCGAAGTGTTGTTATTTTATGTAAAGAGTAGCAAATCTCATACAGTCAGGTTCTCACGCTCCTTCCTCCCGCGAACCAGCAAAATGTGGAATGTCCTTCCTCGGTTTTCCCGCCGAGCTTCAACAAAGAGCGTTTTAAAAAGGGTGTCTACAAGCACCTTTCCGGGTTAGCAAAGCAACAGTAATGTCAGTGATGTTGCAGTTGTCCATAGGCGACGGTTAGACGGTTATCGCTTACCATCAGGCGAGCCGTCAGCCTTTTTGCTTATCCTATTTTATAAAAAAATAAAAAAACAAGAAGGCTCTTCTGATGGTAAGCGACAACCATCACCTATGGTATGGTAGAAAACTCAAAAAACCCCGACAAAAAACGGCTAAACCGATTTTGATGAAACAAAAAAATCTAAATCGGTTCATTCGTTCGGGAGCTACGATGTCACAGACACACACACACAGACACGTCAAACTTATAACACCCCGTCGTTTTTGCGTCGGGGGTTAATTATCTAATCCCAAACTAAGCAAAGCTTGTGATGTGGGAACCAGATAGCTGATAAAATACTCATGATATTTTTTTCTTAAAAGAATACTTATGAGACATACAAACACTCATACACAGAACAAACATCGACTCACATCACACAAATGTCCTGAGCGGGGATCGAACCCACAACCTACAGCTTAGTAGGCAGAGATACTATCAACAGAAACTGAGGCCAGTCGAAGAACCCGATTCGATAGATTATAAGCCAGGTTTGCTACTCTAAAATTTAGGTTAAGTTACTACATATTTATCTTCTACACAACTAGTTTAATACCACCAATTGGTGATAACTAGTAAAACTAAAACGAGAAGCAAAAAACTAGTTTTTCTTTGATATCTTTTATATTAGCTGAGGAATAGGAAAATATTTATTTTTTTCACTCCTCCGTGGCCAGTAAAAGTGATATCTGAATAAAACTTCTTTAAAATATTTCTCTTATCTAAACTCCTATCTAAATAAACAAATTCATTTCTTACTATTCTAATATAC
Organism: Lycia hirtaria; assembly: GCA_947563715.1. Taxonomy (NCBI): domain Eukaryota; kingdom Metazoa; phylum Arthropoda; class Insecta; order Lepidoptera; family Geometridae; genus Lycia; species Lycia hirtaria. The sequence goes on from OX387378.1 coordinate 41,436,998, forward strand.
CTACCCAATGATTTTATATGTTTTTTATTTATTCGAAACTTAGGGTGTCAAATGGGCTGCGACAGCCTTGGATAACTACTGCGACCTTTCCAGATCTATTGTGACATTCCTTGTTTCTTAAAGCACCTCTCCAAGTCCAATGCTGTTCATGTAGTCAGTGATGGCCTTGGGAGAGGAGGTTTTTATCTCATCGGATGAGATTAGGTGACCTCCAAGATGCTTCTGCTTTGGTGCAAAGGCTCACATTCGCACAGGACATGTATTTAATATATGTTTAAAATTTTTGTGATGAGCAAGAGAGATAGCTGCGCGCGTTAAGCTCCACCTCAGAATAACTTGTATATTTTTGTCGATCTTTATTATTCTTTATTATACGCCTTGTCGCACTATACCTGCGTCTGCGCACAGCAATGTTGCGCAGTTGATAAATAATTCAAGTATCATCGCCTCATTCATCCACTGTCGTTAAATATACCTATTATATGTATATCTATATGCCTACTTCCTGTAAGATTCTCAGGTTAGATTTAATAAGCTAGGTCTAAGAAGCTAGGTAAGTACTTAACGTTAAGCCTAGTTCCTTCGTTCATACTAGTAATTTAGTCGATGAGGAAACCCTCATTTGCATGTGCACTTTTCTAAAGCATACCTAGTTAGCGTTGAGATACTTGTGTAGAAAGTATTTGTTTAGAAAAACTGAGCTAATGAAGGGTTACCACTACTCGACTAGTTACAGAAATAATGTGAACTAAGCTTTAAGGGTCTATAGGTGTAGTTCGACCATCATCCGTCATACGCTAATGCATACCAAAATTTTTGAAGATATAAAATTACTGGATGATCTTATAGGATAAATAAAAAAAAAACACACATTAGAAAGTAACAAAAAAGACACAACATTCATTTGGCTTCATACTTAAAAATATTTTTTACAAATTATTAACTCAAAAATGATTTTTATACATGAAAATTAACTTCATTCATGGTCATAATTACATTTTTGTTGAAAATTTATAATGTAATTTTTTATAAGTTCATTCAGACGTTTTATATCTTCAAAAATGTTGGTAACCGCGAGCTAGAAGAACTGTAGTCGAGGTCGAACTACTGACTGTTAAGTCTAGTCTCTAATTATTTTTTTTACATTAGATAGATTGATCACTAACTCGTCTGATGTTCAAAGTCTAAACATTGAGGATGCAAACAAGAAGTAAGAAACGAAGGAATATTTATAGTAATATATATCATATAAACTAGCTGCCCGCCGCGACTTCGTACGCGTAAGAAATTCGTTCATGTCACGCTCCTACTTGCACTCACTGCACCCCCACCAAGTAATAACATTAAAACTTTGGACCTTTCATTCCTTTAATTTATCCCTGTCGCAAAACTATAGCAAATGTATACGTATATGTATATGTAATAGTTAACCTAACAACTAAATACTGATACCTAGGTTCTATTTCTGCACAACATTTTGTTCTAGAATACTTTTCGCAGTGCACGCGATGTAAGATGTAACAAAATATTAATCAATTTGTTTAAAAAAAAACAAGCTTTTATTTAAATGCTCTAAAACGAAGAAAATAAATTTGTCGCTATTTGAACAGCGTATGCGATGAAAGACATTTTATGGATTTTTTTTTTACACCTTGGGTTATATTATTGAAGTTTTAGTAAGGATCCCTAACCTTTTCTGATATTAAATATAGCCTGTGTTCATCAGGCTTAATGTAGTATTCTAGGGGTGAAAGAATTTTTGAAATCGGTCCAGTAGTTTTTGAGTGATAGTTTGTCAAGCATACAAAAATACAAATCTTTCCTCTTTATAATATTATTATAGTGTAGACGTAGATATATATGAACGCTATCAAATGACGTTCAGTAGATATTTGGCGGCCGTCCAGCAACGCTGACCCGTGGCTCTGCCCAATCTTAAGCTCTCTCATCGATATTTATCCCCTCTTTGACAGGCCTCATGGCTCAGTGGTAGTACGACTGCTTCCTGAGCCATAAGGTCGTGGGTTCGATCCCCACCCAGGGCAAATAGTTGTGTGATGAGCATGGATGTTTGTTCTGTGTCTGGGTGTTTCTATGTATCATAAGTAAGTATGTATTTACGAAAAAAAAGTATATTTATGTATGCCATAGTACGAGCTTTGCTTAGTTTGGGCTAGATGGCGTTGTATGAAATGTCCACAAATATTTATTTATTTATTTATCTTCGTTCACGCATTCATAATTTTTTTCTGTAAGCAGTAGACCTCGTGTGCACAAAATCTATGACATCTCGCACATCAAATTTGGTCAAGCTCTCTAGTGTCCTAAGGGTAACAGAAACATACACATCATCGTCTCAGCCATAAGAAGTCCACTGCTGGACATAGGCCTCCCCCATAGATTTCCAAAAAGACCTATTGGAAGCGGCTTGCATCCAGCGTTTTCCCGCCACTTGTATGAAGTCATCTGTCCATATCGTGGCTGGTCTTCCTACACATGATGTATTTAAGATATACGTTAAAAGCCTTGGGCTGCTGAAAAAAGCACAAAAATTAGATTTTCTGTTTTTGTGTAGTAAGTAGCTTTGTTTGATGACTTATCGGTATGAATAATATCACGAAATTGAGATGTTTAGAATTTGTTTCATTAATGTATTTTACATGTCTCCAAGTTTTTCTAAATAATAATGTTAATAATTATGGGACCAACTTGGGAGCTTTCTCTATACATCAATTCAAGAAACACAAAAATTGGTTCACGGATGACGGAGTAATTCGTGTACATACATAAAAAAAAATACGGTACTTACGAATTGAAACCTCCTCTTTTTTCGAAGTCGGTTCAAAAGCAGACGATGGACATCTGCAACATTACCATTGTCACCGCAATGAGATTTTATCTATAGAGAGTTTATACTTATTGAATATGAAGTAAGTAAAAGCATGGCAATTCTCAGTTCTCAGCACTTTCGAGGATAAGATATCCTTAGGGCCTTTTAGTATCTTGGCCTTATAGAAGCTTTGGAATTAGTTGAACGGAAGCTAGTGGTTAATTGGGGATGACAAACTAGTTATCACGAAGCTGTTTAGTCTCGAACATCGTCGCAAAATAGCATATCATTTATGACAATATTCTATCGGATCCACTATTGGAGTGAGGGTAGAAGCTATATGATCTTATCCCAGATTCCTCATTCTACTACAGGTCAAGTAGAAAGTCAGCACACTACCGACCATTTCTAATTGAAATAGCCAAAATTCAATTCACTAAGATTTTAATCTACATTCTTGATGCGTACTGTACAAGAGTGGAACTCTCTACTTCAGCCTACATTCATTTCTGATAGCTTTATTAAGGTTGTATTTTCAAGATAAGAGTAAATATTATTAAATATTATATCTTCTAGATCAATGTGCTCCATCCTCAGCCACACTGCTTATTATCAGATTGATTAATCAAACGTAGATCTATGCTGCATAAAAAAATATACTTTTGTTTATAAATATAAACTGACATTACTCATTAATATCTATTAAAACGAGTTCGCTAAAATAATTAATTTAAGGCAAAGAGTAGGGTGGCGCTCGTGCTGTCTCACTCGCATGCCTTTTCTTAGATACACAATTATTGAAATTACTTTTGTTACTTTTTTTTTGAACACGAATAAGTCCGCGTTTGACCACCAACTCGCCTGTTGGAAAGCGACGATGTGGTCGGAGATGAAGCACGCAGACTTAGAAGACTTACTTTGCCCGATATAAACGTGTAAACCAAGTTACGAATAAAAATCCATGTCTACACGTTTATTTTGGTAAAAATAACAGATATAAAAATAACAGCTATTGTTGCATGCATTGCAATAATGTTCTTATGAAGCTAAAGAGAAAATATTTATCAAAAGTAATTTCATTATTTTTATATCTAAATAATCGGCCAAGTGCGAGTCGGACTCGCGCACGAAGGGTTCCGTACTATCATCTATAATACTACAAAGTTTAGTTCTGTTTATAAAATAACGAGAAATCAACGAAATTCCAAGTAGTAAATTGCAAACTTACTTATAGGTAAGTTTTCGATACACATCCGGGCAGCATGACGACGCTCGCGCGAATACGCGCGGTTATGGCTCGCTCCGTGATGTTACCTCCCCCGCTACCCGCGCGGCCGTAGCTTAGCAACCGCCTCGCGCTCGCGCCACCACCACACCGCGGCGCGGCGCTCGCACCGCGTTTAGATGCACGGATTATTTTCATTTTGTGAGTTTTTATGTATTAGATTAGTTATTTATTTTTATAGTTAATATATTTCTAAATATTTACTTACAAATATTCAAGTTTCTACCTGTTAATTAAGATCGAGTAAAAATTGCTTAAAAATTACGTTTGTTGCTTACTTACTTACGTAAAATTACTTTGCTTTAACGTAACTGCTGTGAATTTATATTGATAAATATGATTAGCAATATTTCATAAGATTTCATTTGAGAACTTTTTACATAATTTTAAATTAATTTCAAGTTTTTAGTATGTAATTTAGAAGTCAATAATTAAAGGTATCTTTTAGTAGTCGTTAGTGAAGGTATTGAAACCAATGAAGTTCCAATACCAATAGCCTTTTATGGGAAGCTTATTAAGGTTTGATTGTAATTTTCTTGGAATAGAATTTAAATTAGTCCTATTGGTAATATAAAACCTTTAATAATTTTTATACTACTTGTTCTATAATTTTATTTCTAATGTGAGATAGTCGTCTATTTGTAATTGATTGGGCAAAAATTTAATAATATTATGTTTAAATACTTCTCATATAAAGTAAATAATTATTCTGTAATACTAACCGACTACTTAAAAAGGAAATCTTAGTTCGTCGATTCATTAGGTATGTCGTACAATGAATTTGTTTATCATTTTGTTGGTTTTCAATTTTCAGGGGTAGTCCTATAAAAATTAAAGCTAAGCAGTTTTGTGTCAGTACCAGCTCTCTTTATACACAAATTTCTTATCTAAAATTATATGTATCAAATGGTAAATATTTTTTTTTGTAGTTCCCGGCAGCCTAGTGGTGAGACCGTCTGACTTGCGATCCGCAGGTCCTGGGTTCGAATCCCACGGCACGCACCTCTGTCTTTTCGAAGTTATGTGCGTATTGTTGATTGCCGCGAACTTCAAACGGTGAAGGAAAACATCGTGAGGAAACCTACATGTCTGAGAATTTTCAATGATCTTGAAAGATGTGTGAAGTCTGCCAACCCGCACTTGGCCAGCGTGGCAGACTATGGCCTAACCCTTCTCACAATGAGAAGATGGCCCGTTACCAGCAGTGGGACAGTTTGTACAAACAGGGTTGATAAAAAAAAAAAAAAAAAAATAGTAAATTTTTTTTTTGGGCAAATTTTGATATGTGATGTGGTATTAGATTAATTAAGGCAATAATTCTAATTACTATTACTAATTATAGGAAAATCAGTAGCAAACAAAATTTGTTTTTACCCGACTGCGTAAGAAGGAGGGTTATGTTTTTCGAGTGTATGTATGTATGTATGTATATTTCTTTGACACTCCCTAGAGCCTGAACGGCTAGACCGATTTTGATGTGAGTGGTGTCAATAGATTCGTCTTAGTTGTGAGAGTGACACTGGGTACATCAAAATAAAAAAAAAACATAAGTTAGGCTGCAAAAACCTCTTTTCTGCAGTTGGGTATTTTGTTTTTCTTTTAACATTGATACTTGTTTAGCTAAGACCTATGTAAATTGAACTAACAGACAGTACTACTATCCGTAGTCCGACCATCGTCAGTCTCGCTCACGCATGCTCACATTTTTGAAGATATAAAATGATAGAATGAACTTAATTTCAATTTGATCGAAGTTAATTTTCATAACTACATAAAAATCATTTTTACAAATAATTAACGTAATAATCATTTCTACGTATGAAAATTAACTTAAATGAATCCAATATTCGTGATATTGTTTTCTAGTTTTAAAACGATGATTTTTTTATAAGTTCAATCAGTCATATTTTATCTTCAAAAATGTGGATCAGCGCGAGCGAGACGGATGATGGTCGGACTACGGACTCTTAACTGCGCCAAGGCTTCTTACTCAATATCTCTATAAAACAAGTGGTACCTGTGAGCAGTGCGCGTGCGCGCGGCGAGTGCGTTGCGTTGTGTCGCGGCACGCATGCGGTCCGCAGCAACCGCTGCAGCCGCGCCGCGGGGTACACCAGCCACGACGTCGGCTCTCGGCGACGCTGCAACACACAACAACTTAGGTGAGTGTGAGTTGGTCGAAGCGCTTGCGCTGGTTGGACAAGCGCATTGAGCAAGAGTGACATTGTATTCATATCTTCATCACCATCATCATCTTTGTTGCACAAAGGCTTAAAAAATAGTTAAAAAAATTGAAACAAAATTACAAAATGTGAAAATTTGTTTTAAAAACCAATCTACCAAACTGATTTTGTGGAAATTTCTATGGGACCAATTCTGAAGTACATAATTACCCTTTCAAGCAAAAAAATAATTTGCCATCTTACTAGCGCGTAGGGTTCGGTTTCTAGGGTTAGCGTGGAAAAGTTCATTTTATCGGCTAGGGTGAAAAGTGATTTCAAAAATTATAATGTCGAGTTGACATACAGTCGTAGACGGCACAACAACCCTATTATTTGGTGGGAGGTGAGGAGTGTCCGTTCTATACGTAGTTGACCGAGCGAGCGAAGCGTCTCTGCATCAACTGGCCAAATTTTCTTTCGTCTGTCAGTTTGTTTGTGAGATTGTGAGTTTGTGATTTGTTTGTATGTTCGTACTCGGGTATAGGGCGTAATTTTGAACCAATTTTGATGAAACTTGGTGTATAGGTCCTATAAATTATTTTTAAAAAATTGTAGTCGGCGATTTTTGATAAGAGTGGTGGTTCCCATAAAAAAGGGGGAAGTTTATTGCGGCGTTAATTGCCAACTGATTTTATTGATATGTGGTAGATATGTAAAGTACACAATTATTACAACTTGTGGTAAAAATGAACAGAATTGGTTAAGTGGTTGTCGAGATATGCCAACCAATTTCAGATTGCGTGTATCAGTGAGGGCGCGTGGATGTGCTTGATGCATTTTAACGCTGAATAATTTTCTGGATTTTTTACATTTATTTCTCGTTTTTTCCAACTATTTATTTTTATAAGAATATACATATACATTGTTTATAAACTAAGGGCATCTAAACCCATCCTAGTTTTTGAATTAATTGTGTAAAAAATTAAAATGATCTTTCAAGCTGCTTAAACTTATGGAAAAAAAAAATTTTGACCGTGAAATAACGTCTGTAAAATCACTTAAAATTGCGAAATCGGCCAAAATTTTACATACGGCCTCCTAAGCCAATTTTATGTAGGTATTATGTACAGATGATCCAAGGTGATCTACAAATAAGCTCTCTCGCGAGGTCTACTGTTCGTAGAACTACTATTATTATTATATGATCTGTGCCTACAGCCTAAACAGCTTGGCTGAGGTGTCCTTAGATTCGTCTTCATTCCCTAATAGTCTAGTAAAAATAAGATCTGTGACAACATAAAAGACAACTAAGTATATTGTTATTTAAATGAATGTACTGGTGGTTTGAAATACATTTGACACAATTTCATAATGATATTATAAAAGCTAATTTTGTTACATTTACACGCTCAAACGGCTGAACCGATCGTTATGAAAATTAGTATAGAGATAGCTTTGGACCTGGAGACGGACATGAGCTTCTTATCATCATCATAATCATCACCGTTTTTCATAACTATGCGAGTGAAAACCGCGGAAAGCAGCTAGTCTATAAATCGGGGATTATTGTTGATTTATGATTTTTAGTTATTTTCCTATCATAATTTCAAAGAATCCCCCCAGTTGCAAATACGGTGATCTGCTCCATACAAACGGATTTATTTTTACTAGACTATGAGTGTCATAGGCTTTTTTGGAATAATAATTAATAATAAAACTTTCGTAGAAACAAAAAACAAAGCTTTTTCGTAACCACCATTGAACTTTTTCGGAAGAAATAGGTGATTTTACTGCCATCATTCTAAAGAATGCGCATTTATAACCTTCAAGAGCATGTTAGTTAAGTGTAAATTAGACAGTGTAATTATGTCTTCCTCTTTCATACTTAGTTTAAAAAAATTAAGTAACTAAAAATACATAGTTTATAATAAGCACGGACCCCGGAGGTCTTGTCTGTAGAGATTAATCTCTACAGACAAGATTAATCTTGTCAAATAAAAAATCTTCAAGAGTGATTTTCGCATACTTTCTCACAAAAAACGTGCACTCAACAACATATCAAGCATAATTTTGTTTTTCTTTTAATATTGATACTTGTTCTATTTGAACAAGCAAACATTGTTATTAAAGACACAGTTTTCTAAACTACTGCGGGTAGCATCGTGCCCCTTACTGTTATTGTAACCCTTTATTAGTTCCAAATAAAGAATATTTCATTTCATTTCAAAGAATGGTTAAATGGATTAACAAAATAAACCATTGTTACAACTTTTTTACGAAGCTCTAATAAATCACGTTCTAAAAAAGTGTCCCTTAAATACCGACAAGGAACAAGTCTCACCGCCACGCGTAAGGCGCGAGTCAGCCAGGTGTCATCTAACCCTTCCTTAAACAGGTGTCGGCATTAGACGGAAAAACACGCACAAAAAAACGCAAGGCCGCGCGTGCCTCAATAAAAAACGCAACCCTTTGTCGCGCGTCTAACAACTAATTACCTCACCATCTAACACTTGCTAATAGCTTGTTAGGTTAATATTTCAACCTTTTTGACTTAATTGTGATAGACAGAGCTTCCGCGCTGGAGGCATATACATAATTGAACAGTCGTAAATCCGGCACATATAGAGCCTCCCTTTTTCAGACGGATTCAAATATAAAGTGGTGTAAAATACATAGTTAGGTGTTGGCTAAGGGGCGTCGCGTAGGCGGGATCGCGCCGTCTCGCTCTAGGTAATGTATTCACGTTTCCCGCCGTTCATTTTTTATCGCAGTCGCGCGCCGCATTAGAATTTCCAGGCGAGAAAATCTCACGCACACCGAGGAGGCTTTCCTTTGGGGCGCGCGCGCGATTTTCGACTTTATTGGTTGTTGGTTATGAGGTAGAGTCGTTTGCTGGCCGGGCGGGCGGCGGGAGGTAGCGCGGTGTGGGCACTAGGGCCGAGCATTGTAAATTCCCGGGCGGCAGCGGGGTGACGAGGGGGGTGAGTGCGGTGCGCGGGGGCGCTCGATAACACGCGCCTTCCGCAACACTAGTGAGAAGCGCGGCTTCACTCACAAACGTTACAAATATAAATCGTTTATTAGTAATAATATTACGAATCATATTAAATGTTGTTTAAAAATAAAAATCAAAAATATAATCTTAAGAAGAGAATTAATAAAACACTATTATTATTAACGGGATTCGCGGGTTCGCGTTCGAACCACGGTTAATATCACGTTAATAATAATAGTGTTTTAATGAATGACCGTGATAATAGTTTAAAAAAGAGAATTAATAAAATTACAATAATTCAAACGGCACAAAAAAAAATGACGCGTGGCACTCGGAGACTGTCGCGGTAAAGCTATTGCATAATAGCTTTACGCGCGGTGTGTTAGGTTATTTTCGTTACGGAATTTCTGGATTCGGTCTCCACGCTCAAGGCCCGCGATAGAAGCTATGCAATAGCTTAAAAATATTAATTTGAGAAATGTCCGTCTTGCTATTGTGTTACTGACTACATTTACACTTTAACTCAATCTCTTGCTATTGTCACATGTTTTGAAAAACTATTGTAATGTTTTCTAAGGCTGTCATTTACTCTCACCTATGACCACAGACGCTGCAAAGTGTTTGAAACGTTAGGTCATAAGACTACGTAAAATATACGCGATAAATCCGTTAAAATTTGTTTCATTTCAATGAAAACTATTCTGCTCTCCAGGCGGACCAAACAAGAGATGGAGTGACATCACTAAACTAGTATGCAAGATACTGATAGTTTACACTAAACGGCCTTACCGAAAAACGTTACTTAACTTTAAGCATCGTCTTAAATTCTCCATCTTCTTTCCGCAAGTGTAATTTCGTGTCAGCGAGAAGTTGACAAAATATGTTAAGCAATGCTTCAAGTTAAGTAACGTTTTTCGGTAAGGCCGAAAATATTTAAAACTATAGATGTGGGTAGTACTACCTAAAAACAACTTTTGTAGCCATTCCATACAATCTACAATTTGTTGAACCCGTTTTGAAACCTAATAATAAAAAACTACGCAAACACATTACGCCATATTGAGCAACGAGCGACCTGGTTTATTGTTGCTAGAAGATCTTCGATTCATCATCATCATCATCATCTCAGCCATAAGAAGTCCACTGCTGGACATAGGCCTCCCCCATGGATTTCCAAAAAGACCTATTGGAAGCGGCTTGCATCCAGCGTCTTCCCGCCACTTGTATGAGGTCATCTGCCCATCTCGTGGCTGGTCTTCCTACGCTGCGCTTGCCGGTGCGTGGTCTCCACTCGAGAACCTTAATTAACTTCGATTAATACAAAGTAAATACTTTATGTTATTCATTAACCTCTCTTTCTTCACATTAATTAATTAATGCATTAGTCCTTCTAGCGAATACTCATTGAATTATTCGATTGTAATCTCCCAATATCCACACACACACAAATAAATAAATATTTCTATATTTTCTAGACATTTCACACAACACCATCTAGCCCAACCTAAGCAAAGCTTGTACTATGGAACTACATAGCTGATAGAATACATATATACTTTTTTTGTTATAAATATATACACATGATACATAGAAACACCCAGACACAGAACAAACATCCATGCTCATCACACAAATGTTTGCCCTGGGTGGGGATTGAACCCACGACCTTTCAGTTCAGCAGGTAGACGTAACCACACTACCAACTGAGCCACAAGGTCAGTCAAATAGAAAGCATATTAATGAATATGAATAAATAAGTGAATAAGTGAATGCATTTTCGGTTTGACTCGTATTCACTTTAACCTATGACCCAATAAGAGTTGTGTTAAAAGTTTAAGTGTGTATGTATCTGTGTGTCTGTCTGTGACATCGTAGCTCTCAAACTTGTTTGTTTTTGATAATTTTTTTATATAGAGGATTTCATCAAGAGTGTTCTTAGTTATGTTTCATCAAAATCGGTTTAGCAGTTTTTTGTGGGTTTTTGGGTTTTCTAAATTTATACTTGTACATTCGCTTTGATGGATCGTTTAAGCCATTGACGTAACAGGAAAGCAGAAGGCACTATAAGTGTCACGTCTGTTATCTGCTTGCCTTCATAATTCACAAATCACAAGCATTTTGCCTGATATTAATGTATATTTTTTTACATAAAATACAATACAAAAATACTTTATTGACACCGTAATAAAATAACAATAAGTACATGATTCGTAAAAAAGGCGGCCTTATCGCTAATAGCGATCTCTTCCAGACAACCTTTAGAAGATAAAAGAGGAATATTTACGTATAGATAGCAGTATATACTTGTATAACAAACATGTAAATTAGCTACAGAGTATACAGTAGCTATCTACCCACACCGCTCCCTCTACGTCGGCTGAATGTTAAAACGCCCTCAAAGCATCGCCTGTATCTGCTCTACATGGCGCTAAAGAGATTTATACACATCGTAGCTTGCATCACTAACTGTCCTATCTCATTTCAGTCATTTGTTCAGGACAAACCTTTTTAAACAGTTTTTTTAGCTTGACCTGTTTGTTTATTTATTTGTTTGTTTGGGTCAAATTTAGGAATTGTAATTTTACCCCCTTGCAGTTGACGGATCGATCTGAAATTAGGACTAAAGGTGTAGCAATACACCTTTAGTCCTGATGACAATATAATTTAGTATAAATTCTGTATTATTGTAAATCCAAGATGGCCGCCGCCACAAAATGGCGAATTTCATATTTTAACACAACCCCCACAACATGGGTATCAAATGAAAGGGCTAGTAAAATACAGTAAATACATTACCTACATAATTATCTTTCTTTTCAATAAACCGTTTAACTTAAAAAGGTTTTTTAAGTAAGTACTTGTTAGGTTCTGAGATTAGATTGTATTTGCCAAAAATATTAAATATCGGATGTTTTGTATACTTTGATTGTAGTAATGCATCCTCCAATCAAAATTTTCAAAAATATGTAATGTACAGATTTTGACCTGTTACATACAGCCTTATTACTTTCTCTGTTCTGAAAAATATTTTTCTCAAGCGATCTAAGATACTTTAAGAAAGGAAAGACTAGGCCTAGAAACAAATAAATTATGCGGTATCACCCATTAGTTTTATAGAACTGTGACGTTATAGAACTTATGGAGATTTTCCTATTATTTTTTGATTACGATTATTTAAAAAAAAAAATACATCAGAATTACTAATCGTTACCATGCGTTACTTTTGTCACTCGATATCTGGCAACACTGGTGCGTTTACCGTAATTGTACCTATTTGCTGTGCAAAACAATTGTGAACCTGACATTTGTACCGCAGTTAATCGTGTCATGTGCGACCAACCGCGGTCAAGGGCAGCTAACGGGACAGCGCTGGGAACTCTCCCGAACCGCTCGACAGGACGCGAGCAAAAACTGGCCATTACAGTCTTTTACTGGGTTACCTGACTATAATTCGAATTCTGAAATATCGAATATCATTTCTCCGAAAACGAATTATATTTTTTCTGTGGTGTTCGGCAGCGAAGAAATTCGTTTCGGATCTGCGACACTGCAAATTTCTCTCACAAAACAGCATGGCAATGCAACGAGCGTGCTTGGGAATTTTGGGCCTGTGATTTGTACGGAGGACTACTACTCGCAACTGGGTAGCGCATCTGAATTAATTACTAGTTAACTTGTAACTTGTAAATATGTTCTGTTATAAATAAATTTAAAACAAAATCCTTGTTTTCAAGTAACAATTTATCAAAATTCCGATAGCTATTCCGATTTTATAATACGATTTTTTTTATTGGTAACCTATCTATAATCCGAAATACATTGAATTTCGTTAGCCATCAGTTTTATTTGCCTGAATAGTTATCAGGTTAGGTTTGTTAGATTTCTGTCTTATTATATCCCGAAACTTCTTATTTACAAGGGTTCAATTATCACATACCTATATCAATTATTAAGTTAGGTTCGTTAAGTTTATTGTTATTATACACATACAAATTAGTATTACAAAGATTCGGTGATCAAATGAGTTGTCAAATGAACATTCAGGATTTTGATATATGGTGTCTTTTGAAAAAAAAAACGTATCGGGGAAATGATCTTCGGTATTTTAACATTCGGATTATACATAAGTATCCTACCTAACCTAATATTTGATATATCCGCTAACCAAACCCTTCTCAATAAAGTAATAAAAAGTTGAAGTGACCAAATAATTGTTCGGGCCAATAAAACTTAACAAAATCTGGAATCAGACAGCTCTATGAAATGGATTAGGGTAAGTAAGATCGAACAAATGTTTTTTGGACTAAAGATAGCTTACCTTTTTACTCCACAATAATTTAGAAGTTTTAGAAAGTTGGCCTTAGAAGGTTACTTACAAATATTATAAAAAATAGCCTTCGGTTTAACCGTACTAAATGGTCTGATATATATCTAATTATGTACTTGTTGTAAATGCTAACAGAGAGAGTAGTTTTTTTTTATCGCTTAGAAATTATCGTCGTATAAAAGAGCTTGTCTCAGATATAGAGGTTTAAGTTTTTTATTGCTTTGACTTATCAGCTTGATTGAAATAGATCTTGACAGACGGAAAGACAGACAGATGGATAACGAAGTGATCTTGCATGGGGTGTTTTGTTATTACAGGCACAGAAGTATAAAAATTAAATTATAAATTGAAGTAATAATGCAAGTACAACTAACAATCGTCAGTATTGTTCAGTACTCTACTATGGAAATTAACGTGGTTTTCACACATATTTAAATAAAAACTACGGGCCACTCACGCAGTGCAAGGTGCGTCACCGACCGAGAGTGACGTGTGTGCTGGTCCTTTGAAAAAGACCGCCGAATGCGGTTGAAACTATAGTCGGATATGTCGGCTCAAAACAGACGTGAGTGACCCGTAGTTTTTACTGACGACTCTGTCAGCAAATGTGAATAAATGACGGATTGGTGAGCAATTAAGAGACTAATTTCCGAAATGATTATTTTATTGGTAGCCATTCCACCACCGTCCTTGTTTACTTTATGATACAGGTAAGACAGCACAGACTTTAGATCACGCTTGTAGTAACATCGAATTATCGTTCGACGCTGGGAGAAATTGACAATGACATATTACATAATATACCTACCCCACGCATTAAGCTCAGATGACAGACAGATAGGTGGTTGACTCACTGAAGGAAAACATGACATGAAATTCAATAAAATATTATTATTTGGAACTGTAACATAATGTTTTAAGACCAATAAAGGCACGATGCTACCCGCAGTAGATTAGAAAAACCGGACAAGTGCGAGTCAGACACGCTTACCGAGGGTTCCGTACAAACTAAATAAAAGGGCGAAATCATATATTTTCCTTCATAAACCGAAAAATATACATCGTAAAAATATTTAACACATTCCTTGCTCACCACTCGGATCCGAGTGGGACGGGGCTATAGTAGCGGCGCCTCCCACTCGGATCCGAGCGAGCGTCTCGTTCATTTTGTAGTAGTCAGTAAACTGCCGGCGTTAGAGGCAGTCAATGTTGCTTTAAGCGGCCACTCTGTACTTAAGTAATCAAAATTCGCCTAAAAAGTTTTGATTCCCAGCTGAAGTGAAGGGTCTGCAGGGGGCAAAGAATGCGTTAAAAACCTGTTTTAGCTTATGCTAATGAGGCTCTTTCTTACGATACCCCACATGATACGGTTAATTCACTTTAAAATTTGGGCCCTCATTCCTTGCATAGAGACACTATTTTTTTGTGATTAAATTAAAAATGTCCAGTTTTCGGTTTTTTCCTATATGTGTACTCTAACACAATGCTTCTTGCCAAATTTCAGAGTTCTAGGTCAACGGGAAGTAGATCTATATTTGATTTGAAGATTGCTTCAGTTTTTTAAACAATATTTAGCACTAAGGCTGGCCATCCAAGAGGTGTTTGTGAAAACAATCCTGCCAACCTGGGTGAATCCCCTACGCAGTCAGGTAGCTTTCGAAAAATTCACCCTCATCAAATAAAATCATCCGATTTATATGCTCCAATCAGCCTGTTGAATTCCTTACCTAATCTTAATGTTACTCTTGCTTGCTTGGTCAATTATCTGGTGTTATTATTATGTGACAGTAGGTATAAGCGCGGTGTCGGCGGAGGGTGACCGTCACGTCGCGTGCGCATCCAACGAGCGCGGTTTATGACATCCTCGCATATCGCAGCTATAAACATTCGGCCATTTCGCCAGATTGGCTTAATGATATGCAAAAAGTACATCCTGTCTGGATTCGGGTTAGGATGGAGCATAATTACTTGGAATTGTCGTGAAACTTTTGATAATTCAAAATCTATGTACTGTAGTATAAGTTTCACGACTTCAAACACTTCCATTTTATACAAAAAAATCCGAATGAAGCCTTTTGGTTCCACTTTTGCCAAAATGAACTTTTAAATTATAAAATACTCTATCTGAGTAAGTTTCCCACGATATACATGGGCAGAACTACTTGTGTCAATGCCTGTATCCTCTAACACGCTGCTAGCAGTAACAATTCGAATTTACAATCTGGCCAAACGGTAGATTATAATACATACCTACATAGCTATATATGTAGGTTTACAATTGTGTATATATTGCATAGTGCGTTTTGCAAGTAATTATGCAGATGTGTGCACCGCCATCGTCCGCTCTCGACCAATCAGAGAGCGCTGCTGCCTCTCGCTCTAGCCGCGCATCTATTATCATTGATTCAGCTAATTGCACATATGTACATAGATGCGCACGCGCACCGGCTTTCATGACGTTGACGACTTTCAAACGTGCCGATACTGAATATAATATTGAAGCCGAAGATCTGTCTGCGAGTATGTATTTAATAAATTCAACTTTGGCAGTTGACAGATTTCATGAATTTGGGCTCAAGAGCTCATTTTATTTTCAAATTATTATAGTAGGTATAAGAAACTGAAACAACCGACTTCAAAATACGCAATTTCGTTCACTTCGATGACATATTTTTTACAGTTATTTTATTTTAAAAAACAAACTACTGAACCGACTTTGATAAAAAAAATATGGGACTACCTCTAAAGTATGACCTAGCAAACAAAAACACAATCATCAAAATAAATTCATAATTGGCGAAGTAATCGCAAATAAAGCAAAGTAAAGTAAATAAGTTGAAAACTGAGATAATGGTCGTGATGTGTGACCAAAATTGTAAAATACGTATCTGATTCAATTCAGATATACCTAAACAAAAATGGCAATGGTAGCTGTGAACCTGAAGACGGACATGGGCTACATTTTATCATCATCGTCATCATCATCACCATCAATTTTATTACTACGCAAGTGAAGCGAGGCACAGCTAGCTTAAGGTATTCCTTTGACTTGAACTAATTGACCAAAAAGTATTTATCGATTATGAATTGATTTCAACTTGATACCTTCACGCATCCAAGAAGGGTCTTTACAAAGTGATCTCACAATGGTTTCAACCTTCCATTTGACATACCAACCTTAAAAATTATGTAAATTACCTACATACCTATTTTTAGGGTTCCGTACCTCAAAAGGAAAAAACAGAACACTTATAGGATCACTTTGTTGTCCGTCTGTCCGTCTGTCTGTCTGTCTGTCTGTCCGTCTGTCCGTCTGTCCGTCTGTCCGTCTGTCCGGGTGTCAAGACCTTTATCTCGGGAACACGTGAAGGTATCGAAATTAAATTAAAACCATATACGCAGATCCATAGTATCTTGCTGCAGAAAGAAAAATAAAATTTCTCAGTTTTCGTAAAAAAAAGTTACAACCGAATATGTCGTAAAAAATGCACATTTCGACACTCACAGAGGAATCAAAACCTATGGGGTACTTCCCGTTGACCTAGAACTCTGAAATTTGGCGAGAAGCATTGTGTTAGAGTACACATATAGGAAAAAATCCGAAAACTGGACATTTTTTATTTAATTTAGGGTCGAAATTTTAAAGTGAATTAACCGTATCATGTGGGGTATCATATGAAAGAGCTTAATTAGCATTAATTAAAACAGTTTTTTAAATATTTTTACGATGTATATTTTTCGGTATAAAAAGGAAAATAAATAAAAAAATGATTTCCCCCTTTTATTTACTAGTTTGTACGGAACCCTCGGTGGGCGAGTCTGACTCGCACTTGTCCGGTTTTATTTTAATGTTAGATATATCCACGATTGACCACCAACTCGCCTGATGTTAAGCGACGGTGTAGCCGAGGATGGAACTTAAATTCGTTCGCAATAAGAACCCATCTCACGTTGAACTATAAATTAAGTTATGTACCCAGTAGTAGGTACTTAGGTATATAAGTATGTACTCAGCACGTGTCATGCGCGTACAAGGTCCTTTTTCCATATTCAACACAATTCGCTGAATTGGCCGGTAATCGATTTATTGTGTACAATATCGCCTACTGTTTCACTAAACGTGTGACTTGAATCGATATCGGGGCTGATGAGTACATTATGAACGTTATTATTTTAATTTTTAGTTAAAATATATATGTACGATTATTTACTCTGGGAGTTCTGCAAACATTGGACCTCTCGAGCGCAATAACTTTTCGTCCTCTTGACTGATTTTGGTCATATTCGAATTTTTTGTTCAGAATGGTATAGTATCCATTCGTATTTCAGTAACCAAATTAAATATTATCAAAATCGGTATAAAATTCGTCTTGTGGTAAACCTTGTCCAACTAAGACTTCACAAACTTTTGTTTCGACAACCTCATGACTAATTTTACTCATATTTAATATAATTGGCAAATAGTTTAATTGTTTAGAATTGGATCTATTGAATTATAAACAAGATTCTAATGTATCCAATGAATACAAAATGAAATATTATCAAAATCGAATAATTGTTTAGAATTGGATCAATTGAACTCTAAACAAGAATATAATGTATCCAATGGATACGAAATGAAGTATTATCAAAATTGGTATATAAACAGACTCTTCACAAACTTCTACTTTATTGAGCTAAGAGTTTTGTTTTAACAACCATAAGAGGCTGTCAACCTCTTATCCGATTTCGCTCATATTTGAAATTCTTGTTTAGAATTGGACCAATTGAATTGTATTCAATTAAATATTATCAAAATCGGTCTATAAACAGCCTTGTGGTTGCTGTGAAGTAGAAGAACAAAGTAGAAGTTTGCTGTTCAGCTAAGAGTTTACATCCTTCACTTTCGACAAGCAAGAGGTTGTAAGCCTCTTATCAGATTTCGCTTATATTGACATTCTTGTTTGGATCAATTGGATTCGATTCAATTCTAATCAATAATTCAATGCATCCAATGGATACCAAAATAAATATTATCAAAATCGGTCTATAAACAGCCTAACCTGTGTTCAGCTCTGAGTTCACAAACTTTTGTTTCGACAGCCAAGAAGTTGTCAACCTGTTAACAGATTTTGTTCATATTTTAAATTCTTGTCGGTCTAAAAATAAAATGTCAGCCGGTAAATAGGGTCACAGCATCCACTGCATCTTTTATTGTACAAATTAGATCCACGTTTGACCACCGACGCCAGGCGCGTTTACACTTTGTGGGACGAGCGATGGTGCATGTCGATTTATAAGATTATTATCGTTCATTCCGACCTTAAAAAATTCAAGAATGTAGTCTCGGGAAACATAGTAGGCGGCAGGGGGTTCCACTCCTGTGCATACGCATCAAGAACGTGTCTATTGTCATTCAAGAATGAATTTCAATTCAGAGGTAGATATTTTGTTTAGATTTTCCTGCGTGCATACCTACGTAACGTTTTGATAATATTATATTATTATAAAACTGAAACAACCAAACAACTGAATCGATTTTCATAAAATTTCTATGGAACCCATCTAAAAGTATAAATACATAAGTGTAATATCAAATAAAAAAAAAAATTAAGTCGGCTGAATAAAATAGGCGGTGGAGCCATTGACAGTGGGTAAAATTATATAAAGAATACACGATAAATCCATTAAAATAGTTTCATATCATAAAATATATTTTCAAACCCCTCTCAAAAACAAAATAAACTCCAAATGTTGCATGATATGCTCCCAAACTGTCATTCACAAGTCCTCAGTAAAGGTGCGTCATTCCAAACAGAGTAAGTAAGTAGTTAGCCGTTCTAACACAGGTGTGAGGTTCGATTTCCGAGAGAACTTCCTTCCCCGAACTTGCCATGCGCAGGAGTCGACTCCGCTATTGTAATGGACGCGTGACTTGCTTGCTCATTGACGCTAATGTGATGCGACTGCCCGTGTGCCCTACGACTTCATACTGATTTATTATATTGACATGATTATTATTATCACTTTACTAGCTGGGACCAGCGGTATCGCCCGTTATCCCACAGGATTCGGTCATTTTCCAGGATAAAATGAGACAATCATCAATTTCAATACATAATTGGGGAAGGAATCGCGTTATAAACACACAAAAAAACATACAGTCGAATTAAGAACCTCCCCCTTTTTGAAAGTTGGTTAAATATATAAAAAAGCTTTCCCCACCCTTCTGGACGAACATTCCCACTATATTCTTCAAGCACTCTATATTCGAAACGGACCTGTACCAATGTAATCTTTACCTCTCACATTGAAAACATATTTTTTTATTCAGATGCGTTAAGCTCATCTGTTACAGTTTTTTGCTTGCTTTTTTTTCTGCAATTAAAAGAGTGACACAAAAGTTGAATCAACTGTTGAAAATATCATGGTCCCGCTATAGGACGATCTTCACCAAGCTGGTTAATGGACGAAAAGTATTTTATATTCAATTAAATATTTCAATAAATATATTGCAAATGGGTTGTCTAAAAAAATTCAGTCCAGAATGATTAATTGTTTTTTTTTTAACTTTTCACTGGTTTTTGTTAAAGACAAATTCCATACCAATCGACAGTATGAAGCCCATAGAATATGCAAACGTTACGTTGACTATTTTTTTCCTGTCACAACTCTTGGGTAGCAGGTATAAACAGGTAAATCGATACTAGTAACTTGCACCAGTCTAGTTAATGAATTAAAGTTAAATTAAAATAAAGATTATTTACACATGAATATATTGAATTTGTCTATTAACCAAACCAGTGAAATATTCTATCTGAAACTCGAAGGTAAAAGGTAGGGGGGGGGGGGGGGGGGGCTAATCTGATTTAAAAAGAAAACGTGTTCTAAGACCACTGAATTATTTATCCTAAAATTAATTATGACTATTTATGAATGGAGATATTTTATCAATATTATTACTAAAAGAACGCTTACAAAATTCAGTGACGCAGCCGATTCAGAGAAAGTAAAACTACTGTATTATTAGTGATGATTTTCACGTATCTCATACCTGACTACTTTGTGCATTAGTTAGGGCAGAGTCACACCTAAGATTAATTATTTAATAAATTGGTAAGTACAATTAATATACGCTATGCGGCGAATATTGTAGTCACTCTAGAAAGTATAGGTGACTGACATGTTAAACATGAAAGTTTATGAGAAATTGTGGCGCGAAAATATCATACCATTTGACGATTGTATGGATGTAGTATTATTTCACGACAACTGTGATTTTTTACTCCTTTTGATTGCTCGAAATTTACTTGGAACTCAGTATAAAGTAATATTCAGCTCTCGCACATCACAATATTTTTAAATATGTATATAAAATCACTGAAAAGTGAGATATGATTTTGTTTATTTATATAGGAAGAATGTAAAAAAAATATTTCTAGATATATTTTCACTTGCCAATATCAATAATATCTGAATATGTATCTAAATACATATATATTTTAATATTTCTCCTATCTCAATAAACAAAATCATCTCTCGCTTTTCTAATATCCCCACTATGTGTATATAATGTTTACAAATTATGTCATGCGCGAGAGAGATAGCTGCGTGCTTTGAGCCCAGTCTTAATAGAGCGAGGCTTCTTTAAGTTCTTTTTCAAAACCAATGTTTTTGTATATACATATTAGGTTATTTTTAATCGAGCAACTAACCTTTCACCAACCCCGTCTGCGGTGTGGCTCCGTCCCGAGTTAGGCCATTCACAAGGGCCATTGAAGTTCCAAAGCGGCGGTTCTCAGTACCGACCGATCAAATTCTTTGATTGATTCATGAAAGGCGACCCGGGTTTTAATTACGCTTTAAGCATGGGAATAAAAAGTATTTTAATTTATTACAATTGCCGCGACAAAAATATAATGGCGATGATGCCCAATGGCCATTGTCAGATTGGCGCTGGTTCTTAGCTGTTCCAAAATGTACCTAAATATAGGTTGAATAATATAGTTTAAACAAGTAGGTCTCCACTCGAGAACCTTTCGGCCCCATCGGCCATCAGTTCTACGTGCTATGTGGCCTGCCCACTGCCACTTCAACTTGCTAATCCCTTGCTAAGCCTCCTTGCTTGCTTGCTAACTTGCTAAGGTTCTCGAGTGGAGACCACGCACCGGCAAGCGGCAAGCGCAGCGTAGGAAGACCAGCCACGAGATGGGCAGATGACCTCATACAAGTGGCAGGAAGACGCTGGATGCAAGCCGCTTCCAATCGGTCTTTTTGGAAATCCATAGGGGAGGCCTATGTCCAGCAGTGGACTTCTTATGGCTGAGATGATGATGATGATGATGAAACAAGTAGGTACGCAGTTTATCGCAACCTAACCAAAATTGTTTTTATTTGACAAAATGTATCTCTACAGACTCCGGGGTCCGTGCCTTTTATAAACTTATAGGTATATGTACTACTTATTAACTACTTATTTTTTTTATTTATGTAAGAGGAAGTTAAGTGTAAATTATACTTAATTATCATTCATACGTGTGTATACGCCGAGCAGTCAAAAACTAACTTACAATTTCGTAACGTGCACGTTTTTTGTGAGAAAGTATTCACAAAATCGCTGTAAAAGATTATATTCGCAAATATTGCAAAAAATTAAATGCGTGAACTTTTAATAAGATTGCGTACATTACATGTATAACGATGAACACATATTCAAATAGTACACTTGATATTTCTAGAGCACGCCCCCCCTCGCCCCTAGGTACCACCAACTGTCATACACACATCAAAATATTCTATTGGAGATTCCAAGTATTCATCATTTAGGTACTCGTATTAATCACTACTTTTTTTTTTATCATCCCTGTTTGTACAAACTGTCCCACTGCTGGGAACGGGCCATCTTCTCATTGTGAAAAGGGGCCTCACTACTTACCTGTTCGTAATTCATATAATTATCAACTCTTTATAGGTACTATTTATTATTAACTTAAATTCATTTCCCCATAAAAAATGGATAAGTACTTAAATTTATTTGTTTGCATGCATTTTGTCTACTAGTATTTACCTAGTTATTTTTTTTAATTAGTTTGTTATTAAATATATTTTTGTATTTGTAACTTTCTTTTGTTACAAGCTTTATACTATGTAAATAAGTACTTATATTTAGTACAAATCTCACACAACAGAACCATAACTCGCCTGATGTTAAACGGTGTGGCCGAGGATGGAGCTCGTCGATCTAGAAGATATCTATTCACTCTAGCCTTGAAAATTCCAAGATTGTAGGAAGATTGTCTTCTTTTAAGTCCACCATGTTTTAATTATTCTTGTTGTCATTTGTTTATTTGAAATTAAATTTTAATTCAATACGTATAGGTACAATGACGAAGTTCTGAAGCTCGTCAAATAAATTACATTAACTGGTGGACTTGTCGAGTTGGGCTCATTATTTTAGTCATCTTAAGCTTTAATAACAGCTTGTGTCTAAAAAGTATAATTATAATTGAAATTTGTTTATATTACCAATAAACCGTTTCACCTTAAACACGTATGTTATAACAACGGATATGCATCCATTCCCGTGCAACACCGACGTCCACATCCGGTTTCAATTACCCAATAATTATCAACCGAATTACTCATTACCCCATCAACAAAACTAATAACCCTCGTTATATTTATATAATTCATAATCAGCATTTTAATCGTCCATTAATAAGTATTTGTAGATCGAGATTTT
The DNA here is from genome assembly GCA_947563715.1 of Lycia hirtaria. Lineage (NCBI taxonomy): Eukaryota > Metazoa > Arthropoda > Insecta > Lepidoptera > Geometridae > Lycia > Lycia hirtaria. Next base: position 41,460,318 of record OX387378.1, read on the forward strand.
TGTCAATTCTCCTCACGAAGAACGCAGGTGTGCAAAGCGTCTTGAGAATAACAAACATTACCAGACGTTAACTGGACTCACCACCAACTTAACTAGACAGTTAGCATGTTGTATTTTAATCCTTACCTATTTAGTTTTAAGGTGTGGTTGCAGTGCGCAAGATAAGTTTGTCCCAGGTCCTTCCCAATACTGGCCACAGAACTTTACATATGATTTTTTACGCACCAGTATTGAATAAAACTTTGTCCTGGATATGTCTTGGTGCAGATTAAATGTGCGCGATATGAATGCGGGAGGAGGCATCGATCTCAGCAACTGTTTTTCCGATCGGTTTCCAAGTAAATCGATTATGAATTTAAATGTGGGTGATTATGTGGTTCTTGGGAACAGACATGTCATTTTGTAGGTGTTGAATGTTAAGATATGTATTAGATACTTAGGTAACTTATTAAGGTATTGTCTTTTTGTATTATTCATTCTTATTCATTTATTTACAGGATAAAAATAAAAACAAATTATTTAACCAATATACTTACCAATTTTAACAAAATATATTACATATTGTTAAAATTGGTAAAATAGATCTGATATAATCTGAGTGTCTTTAAATAGCTAGTGAACTGATTTCTTCTATGTAAGTGCGCTCCATCGTGGACCTTAAACCAGGTGAGATAGCTGTCAAGCATAAACCTATTACTTAGAGTATTATAAAATTAGGCTTATGCGACTTTAATAGGTGACGATAAATTTGTGGACAAGAATCTACTTAGTTTCGAGGACCTCTGCAAAGTAGCATGTCTGATCTGGCAATTTGTCGAATTCATTTCGGCGAGTGTGTGCAAGAACTTCACGATCGCATTCCACCCTCTTCATTCTATCACAGGACAAGTAGAAGTCAGCACAACTAGCATATATTTTTCACTGAAATGCCCCAAATCCGCAAACTTTCAACGATTTTGATCCACATTCTTGATGCGTTTTGCACAGGAGTGGAAACACTCTGCCATCTTCTATGTTTCCTGAGAACTGCAATCTTGGAGTTTTCGTGCTCCATCCTCGGCCACACCTTCGCTTACTCAGATAAGTTATTCAAACATAAATCTATTTACAAAAATCTATTAACAGAAGTAAACTAGGATGCAAGGTGTTGTATGACAGCGCTGCAGCGCTGCAGACTCTTTCTGCAGTGAAGCTCAAGCAGCGCTGAGTTATGAGCGGCCTGTGAGCGCAGTGATTTATCAGCGAGCGCGATATCCCAGCCTGTGCCCGAGCGCCCGCGCTTCCATCCCGTACACAGTAAAAAAATACAGTATAATAATATTTCTTTCAACTTGTATAAAGTCATGTACGTTAAAAAACTGACATCGATTTTTTATAGCGGCAGACTTAACATTTAACCATACCTCTACTTAATTGTGTTAATAAGGAAAATGTATGAATTTTATTTCATAGAAACAATCATTTTAGGTTGAAAAGTAATATGCAAAAATGTACAGATAGTATAATTGAAATCAATCAATAACCTTCGGAAGCATATATTTAAAGTTTGTAGAGGTGGATGCTGTGTCTCTTTCTGGTAAGACGAGTTTGTATGGAATCTGTGTGGCGAACATGATGTTCGTCAATTTCCGCGATGGTGTGCTCTCTGTCTAACATGAAATTGAAATGCATCTAACTTTCTTAGTCGTGGAAGATATTTTAAATTGGTTTTTGTGGAACGGATCTATTTGTGGTAAGCTTTTTTTAATTTTGAACAAATAAGAAAATAATCCATGTTCCCTATAATATTACGGCCTGCACAGCAACGTTCCCTAGGAATGGGAACCGATTTTCAAATTAAGCCACCAGAAACACCATTAGGAGCTTTACGATAGCTTTTCAACTTGAGATCGGATCCAGCCAGTCGGAAAGTTCCCAACCATCATTTGACGATTTCTTCAAGACGTTTCCATTCACCTTCATAACAGTATTCTCGGAATTCGAATATCATTTCGATAGGAATGATCACAGGGAAGGATATCATATTATTCAACTAACTGAGCTGACATCGCTATAGCTGAATTAGAAATGCAAAAAAAAAAAAAAACAGATTATTTATCAAAAATTATAAAAGGTAAAATAGTTTTAATAGTTCTATGACGTCACTAACAGTCATATGGAATAAATAGGATTTACCAAAAAAAAAAACTTGTGCTACGCATACAAATTTCAATAATATATAACACGTTCACAAGGCCTAGTTTGTACTTCTGTGCTAGTACAGAAAGTAGACAAACCGTTTTTATCCACCATTATGTTAGTTGTCAGTGTCAGACCATACTTTATTTCCACATATAAGTAGAGAAAACTAAAGAAAGAAATTATTCTACGTTCCATTTCCATGCTAGGGCATGCTAAGTGAATCTTTGAATCTTTCTATACACAGACAATAAATCTGATTGTGTATAAATCACTCAATCATTTAAATCATTTACTTCTAGGATAATCAAGCTTCCTAGAGGAAAGCCAATTAAATCAAATCAGAAGAATGTATTTACTCACCTAACATTTTGTTAGTTCAAAGTTTTAAAAGGCGCACTTAGCCTATAAAACGATCTTTTCAATAACATAATATGTAACTGTTCTTTTACACATTAGGAAACTTGTGTATCTAGCATTAGCAGTGTCATTAATTAGCAGACAAACACAAGCCTCAACTGTATTAAAATAACTGGACTAGTGCTAGTTTTCAATTTGAGGTACAGAACCCTAAAAACAGTAAATGCGATTTTTTTTAAATTAAACATTGCACATATTGACTGTGGCACAGGATACTCGATAGATCCTGTGCCCTCGATATGATATAATTAAAACGGCGTCGGAGGCACGAGCGCGCGAAATATTACCATACCTGTGCTATCGAACCACCCATCTGCTCTGCTCAGTACTCACACTGAGGAGAAAACTTACAGATGTACAACTTTTAACAGTTTTAATTATATATATGTATACATATTATTCAGATTAACATATTTAGATAATTTTCTCCCCTCTCTATTACTGCACGCCCCGTCATATTACTTTCGTTTCACTCCTCTCCATCCTAAGGTTGCCTGGAAGAGATCGCTATTAGCGATAAGGCCGCCAGTTGTTACACTAGATTTTAAATATCTTATCTTGATTGTAAGTTTCTAAGGTGTGTACAATAAAGAGTTTATCTATCTATCTATCTAACAGTGCGAAAGTGTTGGCGCGGTAGTACCTACTTGATATTATCTTGGACAGATGTACTTGGAGTATGATAGTACCATAGTGTGTGCATTAGGATAACCCGTAATGCCCACTTATGGCATGTATAATTTATAATAAATAAATGCGGGATAAATGCGGGATTAGCAAGTTGAAGTGGCAGTGGGCAGGGCACATAGCACGTAGAATTGATGGCCGATGGGGCCGAAAGGTTCTCGAGTGGAGACCACGTACCGGCAAGCGCAGCGTAGGAAGACCAGCCACGAGATGGACAGACGACCTCATACAAGTGGCGGGAAGACGCTGGATGCAAGCCGCTTCCAATCGGTCTTTTTGGAAATCCATGGGGGAGGCCTATGTCCAACAGTGGACTTCTTATGGCTGAGATGATGATGATGATGAAATGCGTTAACATAGTGAGGTATCACATACACTTCTACGCATAACCTCCCATTCATGAAATATTATCCATGATATTTATATTATACTGTACTGATAACAGTGATAACATATTGTTAACCAAAGATAATGCGTTCGAAACATAAATAACATCTACTTTGATTGACTGACCAGAATAGCTCTTATTTTTTTATAGTGACACTATTTTTGCTTTGTTCATAATGTTGCTTATTGATTTTATAAAACGAAAGGAAAGGTAAAAAAATATCTAGTAATAATTCCTTGAAAACACCGAAGTAAAGTGAACACTTATTGTTTTAATCTTTTGTACATTTCTCCCTCAGTGTAGTGCGGCCGATGTGCGCCCGCGCCGAGTTGATTTACCGAGCCGCGCATGCGCTGTGATAACGCTTTACGAGTTATTAAAAATGTTCTACAATTAGGGTACGGGATTTGCGCACGACTCGACGATATCTCGCGGATCTTGTACCGACCTGAGGAATTGCACATGCTGAGATCAAATATCGATACTTTACATGAAGATAAACATATTCAGACCAGTGGCCTTATCGGCATTAATCATTCTGATAATTCAAAAAAGTTCATTGCCAGACTGTAGATAATAACGCCTAATGACCATGAATGTCAACGCGATTTCGAGAAATTGATAAATAGAATTGAGATTTGAGAATTGAGTCTATAATGAACTTCATTTCTAGAGGCAGTTAGCTGATAAGGACGTAGTCCTGCTTATATAATTAATTTACGCATTGCAGGGTTGAGGGCATCTCATTGTAAGAAGGGTCAGACCACAGTCCACCACGCTGGCTATTTGCGAATTGGCAGACTCGTATCTTCAAGAACTTTAAAAGAAGCTTTTTAGGCAACCAGGTTTCCTCACGAGTCACGATGGTTTCCTGTTTGTATTAAGCAGCGAATGTATCTTGGAAAGTATAAAGATAGGTACCTAATACTTGGGATTTGAACCCAGGCCGTACGGCCAGAGCGGGCCGCTCGGCTAGCTTTTATGTCAATGAGAATTGTTGAACTTCGTCGAATCAACCAATCAAAAGGTTTCATACAAGTTAGGTTAGGTTACGTTATTCAAAAAATCATCGATCATCGCTCATATTGTTCAAAAATTTAAATTAGCTCGAACGCAGTGTCCGATACTTTTTCCTTAGAGACATAATATATGTAAGTTATTTAGATTTAGAAAAAATAGATTTTTGTCAGCGTACTATTATACATTTGACCACATTATCAGTTTAGCCTACCAATTTTAAGATTTTTTCTATTACCAGTTTTAATAAATAAATAAATATTGGAGGACATTTCACACAACGACATCTAGCCCAAACTAAGCAAAGCTTGTACTATGGAAACTAGATGGTTGATAGAATACATATATACTTTTTTTTGTTGTAATTACATACATAAGATACATAGAAACACCCAGACACAGAACAAACATCCATGCTCATCACACAAATGTTTGCCCTGGGTGGGGATCAAACCCACGACCTACATACAGCTCAGGAAGCAGTCTTACTGCCACTGAGCCATGAGGCCTGTCGAATAGAATAAAGAGGCGAAGGAAAAATCACGTTAGTTGTTTGGGGATCTCTCCTAAATTTGTACTTCTTTGTAATGATTATTTGTACATAAATCAGCTACAATGCCCAATATTGATACGTAGATAGGGTTTCCCCGGCTCTGCGTGGCAATTCTCAAGTAAGGTAATTCCCGGAGTTGTCTTCAGTTGCGACACGTCGTGTAACGCTGTTAGACGCTTTGTGTCGTGGCAGTTACAATGCTATCATGTATGTTAAGAAAGTGCAACACCAAGAAATATAATGCCGAGATATACTAAAAGGCCTTAAGGTTGTGCTTTATATTTGAAAGTACTGAAAGTACTGAGAACTGAGATTTGCCATGCTTTTATTTCATGTTCAACGGATATAACCTCTTCTTCTTCTTTTTTTGTATTGGACCCGCATTAAAGCATTTGCCAGTGTCAAGTATTAGGAATTTTTCAAGTTTCTTGAATAAAACAAGTTGTAAATGTTCTAGTCACAATCTAAGTCACGTATACACTGTATACAGTCAATTTATAAGTCGAGTCCTGTTTCAGTAAAGTGGTGGCGACTTTACTAGAAGCTTCTATGGAGTTTTGCCGACAACGTAAAATCACACGTTTTACTACTATACTTCACCTGCCCACACTCACGCACTTTATCGAACACTTAATGAATAAAACACCACCATTTTTATAGCATTAATGTTCAAAATAACACAAGTTTAGGAAAATAAAACAAAGCAACAACACGTTACTAAGACGTTCCCGCCAACACTCATATAACCTCTCTATAGATAAAATCTCATTGACAACAGCTCATATTTTGTGAAAATGTCAACTTTCAATTGACAAAATTTATCTATTACAATCTATTACAATCACAGGTTACGTATAATTGAAATGTAAGAAGTGTCATTGGGTCATCAACGCTAACACAATTCAAAATAATAATAATATACAGACAGCAGTTCAAGGATAGACAGACAGACGAACAGACAAAAGTTAGGCTCAGTAATAGTTGCATATTTTGATACGCAGAAGCGAAAAAAGGGCTTTTTTTTGGCTTTTCGCACATTTTGTGCATTTGCCATAATCACCCAAAAAAGTTATTTGCTATGTATTCTTCTTATCTACAGTACACGGTATTATATAGGTAAACGGATATAAATAAATACCACGTCATATCATAGCGTCAATGAATAATAATCAAAATTATAATTTTCGATAATTTTTATTTAACGTCGCCTAATCACGCCGGAAATGTCTTGGATTATTTATCATATTCTATTTTTAATCTGGATTATAATTTATACACAAAACTAGCTGTATCCCGAGTTTTCGCTCATCATCACCATAATCTCAGCTTTAAAAAATCCACTGCGGGACATGGGACTCCAACACAGATCATAAAACAAGGTTTGTTTTATGATCTGTGGACTCCAACAATCGTTTTTTTTATTTTTTTGCATTTTTGCTCGTAGAAAAAAATTGTACTATTGAGTACCATTTTAGCAGTGTATCTTAATTTTAAATTTTACTCAAATTTATTTATTATTCGCCTAAAAATGTCAAACATTAAAAGAGGGAGAGAGAGAGAGAGAGAGAGAGAAACCCGGCCATCGAAATGCTATTTGGTTATGTGGACTGCCAAATACTAAAATCCCCTTAGTCGCCGACCTCCGAAGAAACTTCCAGTTCATCCGTAGGACCGCACCCACAGATCATTATGATCTGTGACCGCACCCATCCTTCTTTACTGATCTAAATGCTGCCTATTCGTCTTTCCCTCTACATTACACAAATAGAAGACTCTCCGCCTCCCGCCAGAGTCTGACTCGCACTTGTCCGTTTTTTTTTAAATTTAATTTGGATATAATTCTAATTTGACTTTAATTTAATTCGACTTGTGATTTGATTTTGAGATTTGTAGTTATGTGTAATGAATGATATTATTTGTTACGGATTCTGTAATAATCTGAAATGAAATAAATGATTATGATAATATAATAATTACAGTTACAACTCCAAAACTTGGTCGGGATCTTCGAAACAAAATAATGCCGACAATTCAGCTCTTGCGCTGCGTCTTTTCAATTAGTTAGGTACTTGGAACCTCGCGCTTTATACAAACAAACGTACACACGATAAAGTGAAGTAAAAAACAAATTCAAATGTGATTTTAGTATTATATTAAACATAAAAGATAAGAGCAGTACATTTGAATAATATTTAATCGCATTAGCGTATCATTTCACACGTCGGCGTCACGAATGCGGTACAATCGCGTACATCGCAGACTCGCTGTCTCCGGATAACAACACCAATGTAGGGCAGTTTAGTATGGCAAGTACAGTTCTTTGCAAAAGTGCTTTAAAGGAAATAATAAATTGATATTTTATTTTTCACAGCCATTACTGTCCCACTGCAGGGCAAAGGCCTCTCTTCCCTCTTTCCATTTTTCTCGGAAAGAGGGAAATTGATTTTAGTATGTACCAACTAAGTTGATTTTCTTTATTTGGTATAGCAGTCAGCTTGCACTTCGGAGCAAGACGCTGTGATGCCCATACCTGCCAGCGTGGTACTGTAATTGATTAGCCCGGTCACCACGGTCTCTCCTGCTCGGAAAGCTCTGTAAAATTGGTCGTCACGCGAGCCTGAATGGTATCATTTGCCAGGCTTTTGCCACCGCCGATGTTTCAGCTGCATGCTGGGCACGCTGCCATATGATAGTGCATAGTCGTTGGCTACATATTACAGAAATATTTTGGATGTGAAAAAGCGTTCTTCCAGGACATTGTTGAGACTTCGATCTCTTGGCTCATAGAGTCAATGTCCTAAAAAATAACTCGTGTTTAAGTTAGATTAAGTTTCTAAGATCTTTTGGATTAAATTTTCCTTCCGTTTCCGACTGTACATCCTAATCTACATAGATATTCCCACGAGAGAGGTATGATGTCGCAAGTTGACGAGACGCGTTGCAACGCGTTGAGAAACACGCGTGACTGTGACACGATGCGACACGGCGCGACACGCCACGCGCGACTTCCCGCTCCCTATCAAAATAATCTAGAGTCATGTCTATACAAATGTCGCGTACAGATAATATATTATAGTTGGTAGATATATATTATAAAAGCGGAAATAATTCTCTCTTCGTCTGTTTGTTACATTTTCAGTCATGAAAATCCAAGCTGAATGAATGGTAATTATACTATCGTCATCATCATCATCATCTCAGCTATAAGAAGTCCACTACAAGACATAGGCCTCCCCCATGGATTTCCAAAAAGACCGATTGGAAGCGGCTTGCATCCAGCGTCTTCCCGCCACTTGTAAGTATGAGGTCATCTGTCCATCTCGTGGCTGGTCTTCCTACGCTGCGCTTATCGGTGCATGGGCAAAAAAGGATTTATATATTTTACCCTATAATACCTACGAATCCTCCAATACTTAATTATTGTTACATAGTTACATTAAAATTGAAGCAGATATCCACATATCCGATCTGCATAATAGGGATTTTCGTAGTACTAAATACTAATACGCCAAACATTCAAGCCCTTTAGGCTACAAAAAAGGCACTTAATAAAATAAAAACCGGATAAGGCGAGTCAGACTCGCCCACCGAGGGTTCCGTACAAACTAGTAGATAAAAGGGGGAAATTATATATTTTTTCATATTTTCCTTCATTAATCGAAAAATATACATCGTAATAATATTAAAAAACCTGTTTTAACTGGTGGTAATTAATCTCTTTCATATGTTACCCCACATGATATGATTAAAGTACTTTAAAATTTGGACCCTCTTTCCTATTAAATTAAAAATATCCAGTTTTCGGATTTTTTCCTATATGTACTATATCACAATGCTTCTTGGCAAATTTCATAGTTGTAGGTCAACGGGAGGTACCCCATAGGTTTTGATTCCCTTGTGAGTGTCGAAATGTGCGTTTTTTTTTTTACTTATTCGGCTATAACTTTTTTTATGAAAATTCAGTATGTAGTTTGATTTTTCTCTCTGCAGCAAGATACTATGGATCTACGTATATGGTTTTAATTTCAACTCGATGCCTTCACGCGTTCCTGAGATAAAGGTCTTGACACCCGGACGGACGGACAGACGGACAGACGGACAGACTATTGAGGTACGGAACCCTAAAAACATTCATGTAGATGGCCATAAATTATTACACTGATTTTTTCATAAAGTAAATCAATTTGATCATCAATTCGCCTGATGGAAGTGGCTCTGTAACGTATCTATGCAGTAGATAGTCATTAGACAGTTGGGTTAAAACAGCAAATAATTTCTTTTATCACATAAATATATATCCTGTCTGTTTTATGTAAGCTATTTAATAAATATATTAAGCAATGTATCCTTTGTATTCGCAGTAACTGTTAACGAACCGCGTTTTAGGGAAAGGTCAACTAATTGTTACTGACACTTGTTTTGCAGCGTGTGGACTCAAATGTTAGGGTCTTTTGAAGACTTTAAAGGTCAAGGTAAAGTACGTCTCGCTCGCGCATACCGGCTTTTTGACCCCCGACTCAAAAAGAGCGGTGTTATAAGTTTGACATATGTATCTGCGTATATCTGTGTATCTGTGTATATCTGTGTATCGGTATATCTGTGTATCTGTATATATGTGTATATATGTATCTGTGTGTTTGTCTGTGACATCGTAGCTCACAAACGGATGGACCGATTTTGGTCTGTTTTTTTTTTCGTCCTTGATCAGACATCTGGGATTAAGATACAATTATACCTTCAGATAATATCTAAATCCTTAAAAGTAATCAACACAAACATTTCATAAATAGTTGTATATATTTAAATGTATAATTATTACTTATATTAAAATATTCATCATACAGCAAATTAAATTGCTAAAACATTAATATTAACATAACAATAATATAACAAGACAATATTTTTCATACCATAATAATTTTATTAATAAGGTATAATTATTATTATTTAGGTATATAATATGCCTATAATTTAGATATAAACCTAACGATTATAAAGCCATATAATTTAGGTATAAACCTAAAGATTATTATTAGTATATCTTACGTAATTTAATTGCATAATTATTTATTTATCAGTGTTCCCCAAGCACAATAAAATTAATAACAAAAAATCCAACTGCGCTTTAAAATCTAATCTGATTCGAATATTAGTACATATCGTCAAGTAATATCATGAAACTTTGTTTTTAATTTAAAAATACCTAGTACATTAAAATCGACTACCTAAGCCGATTATGGCTATGGAATCTTATACATACATTCCTAATGCTGATAAAGACAAAATAATTATATTGTGTCTTTATCAGCATTAGGAATGTATGTACCTATTTGTGTGAAAGTATGTATGAAAATTTGGCTGCGTTAATACACAGCCAAATTTTCATACATACTTTCACACAAAATATTCATCAACATCTATCACTGCCTACCCTCTGCTGAGTACTGGTCTCCTCCCACACTTTGCGGTCCTGTGCCAGCCTCATCCATTGTCTTCATACTGCCATGTCGATATCCCACGACAAAGGAGCTATACAGAACTCAAAATATTAACGGCGATTAAATAAAGCTGTCTACAGACAACTCAACCGCGTACCGCACAGGTGCTTCTCGTCGCCCGCGGTACAGACCTGACCATATCTCCGTTCAACCGACAGACCAGTTTGGCAACTTATCTTTCCCAGCAATTTATAACGTGCCACCGAAGCGCCTAAAGCAAGCCAATGAGCCTTTCAATAAAGGTGACTCCCTATCAAGATTGATAATCAAACTACCCGTGAATAATTTTATTTTTATATCATGTATAACCTTTTGTATCGTTCACCTGCAGTAACTTATTGTCACGATATTGTCTTTTAATTTACTACATTACATAAATACTTTACGAATTGTAATGTAGAATTTAAAATGTTAACAATGACAATTAATTCTTCGTAAAATTTTGTAGTAGTTTAGGTATGTATTTTGTGCTTTATATTAATATAGATATAGAATTATATACTCAATTAATTAAAAATATTTTTCCGTCTAAAAACGTTAATTGCGTCTAGTTCAGTAACAAATGATATTATTAGAAACAAACATAAAGTACTAGATAAAAAGCTCTTTTATGGGTAGATTAGATGTTCAATTATCGGCGGATGGTAATTTATGGTGCAACTCGCACGCGGTTCGATCGCCATTAGCGGCGATTTCACGCACATCTGTCGCCCGCCTAACGCAAATGCAGTCTGGCTTGATCCGACATACGGCAGCTGAAATGAATATAAACTGATTAGAAAACACGAGTTTGAATAGAAAAACTCAAACAGGCAACTATTTTTTTAGGTCGTATGGTATGTTACATTATGGACACAATGGGCAAAGAGAGATTTTAACATTTCATAACTCAAAGTGACGGGCGCAGTGCATTGCTATAAAGTTGAAATCAAAAGTTCTGGATGGTATATTGGATTGCTATTGGCTATGGTCAAAGCATCAGGCTTTACAATAACTGAGCTTACTGATTTAGTGGGTGAATTGTTAAAAATATAAATAAATATACTTACCAGGTAGTCAATAGTCAATAGTCTAGTTACACAAAACTGCGTCCTAAAACTCAGATTTTTTACGTCACTCGGAAAATTTCTCCATTATTTTTAACCTAAAACTACGCATCACGATTCAAAGCAGTGATCACTGAGTGAAGAGCTCCCTAATGACCCCTTCCTCCGATGGCAATCAGTCTGTACAACAAAAAGCGCCGCCAATTGCAAGCGCCGGCAGCGGCAGCGAATATCAATGAGCTCTAATTGGCCAAGAGATGACTGTATTAGCCGAGACACGGCGATACGTATGGCCACTTTAACCAATTGTATAGATGCTCTAGTTTAGTGCTGTGGTTTTGTCTACCTATTTCTTTTTTACAAAAAAAAACACCTCTTATTTTAATTAGCTAAACGCCCCTTAACGAACGCATCTGTAGGACAAACTTGATTATACAACTAGATAAAATGAAAACTGGGTCTATTAAAAAGCCAGCTAAATAACTAATTCACCTAAAATCCATTCGAAAGTTGAAGGACCCTTGGAAAAATACATGGAGCTTTTTTATCATTAATTTTCAAAAGTTGTAAAATATTAATTCGCTATGTTGTTACTTAAGTAACTCTGAAAGATAATAAAAAAAAAAACAAATGTATTAATATAATTCTTTTCAAATCCTATCGTCATAATTATCATCATCTCAATCACAACTAGTGCACCAAGTCCAGTAGACAGATTTCCAACAAGACCGGTTGGAAGCAGCATGCTACCAGCGTCTTCCTGCCACTTACTCGCATGTGGTCATTTGTCCACCTTGTGGCTCTCTAATCGAGAACTTCAAATATTTTCAATATCATCTATATTGAAATATTGAGTGTATTATAAACATCGTCGAATAGGAACAAACACTCAAACTTCCGCGTTTTTTTTTTATTGCGATTAATATCTTGAAAATTAAGCGTGTCTATTTTCTATTTTCACAGACCACATCCGCTGTGGAACGATTGTCAATTGCCGCTATGGCCATGTGATTGGCCTGAGGAGAAGCCGCCTTGTCCGTTCTATAATTGCTAAAATGTATCGCATCGCCACACTGCTCAAATTAAGAGCTCTACAATTGAGACAAATGCCTTAATTTGTAATTTTGTCAATAGCCATTTGAAATTCTAGTGTGGAGAACCGATGCAATGCAATGTCTAATTTTATCAACAAAACAATACATAAAGGAAAAGAAACATTACTGGTAAATGAACAAAAAACAAACGGAATTTGGAGATGTTCCACCCATATTCAAGATACGAGTATAGGTACGATAAGGTACAAGATAATATTATTTTACAAAACAACTAGCGTTGGTGAGAATGGATAATCAAATCTCATGCAAAATAAGTGTGAATTATAGATATATATTTTTATCATGAAAAAGCCAAGCCTGAAAGATAACTATTACTGAACTATTCATAGTGGAATCGCGCGAAACAACAAAACAGAATTTAGCATTATCTTCTAAACAGCATAGCACGGAATCAACCGTATTTATTTTGTATTTTTTTTACCCTCATCTTTCCTAACTATTGCAAACTGGATATCTGCAAAACAAGAGTGGATAGCATTAGGCTTCTTATAATTAATTAACTTGGACAAGCGAGCTCTAAACTGAGCCAAATCGTAACTTTCCATTAGATGAGTTTTGGTCAAATATTGACTCATCAACCATGAAAAATTGCATCCTTCTCCCGTAGTCAGGTATAAAAGATAATTACCGGCAAACACTTGCACTTACATCGATTATCTGGTCAATGTATATTCAGAGAACAACAATGACATGCAGGCGGCTGCGCTAGCGTCATTAACAAACAGTTAATTGGCAGCCACTCACGCCATCCCGTGGCCTTGGACACAATCCGACGCCTCTTATCTTCACCGACGGCCTCGTTTGCCTATTGATACACGCATTAATAGCCGTCTAGATTAACAGGTCAACGCGTAGAAACTTCTTCAACTGACTCATTTGTTTCATTCATTGATTGGCTTGCACTTGACCTCCAACTCTATGATTCTAGAGCAGTAGCTTCTCGTTCGACTGTTTCAATTTGGCTATATGCAGCTTTTCTACTTCTCCCCATTGTCAAGTTGGAGCTTCCTGCTCTTATCTTACCTTTTGATTTCTGTAAAAGACTATGGTCTTTTATCATTTTTATCATTATCTATTTTATTTCAATTTACCTATGGGCAGCTTTTCTACTCCTACCATCGTCAGATTGTAGCTCCTTGCTCGTTTTTACCTTTTTAGATCTTTATAAGACCACAGCTTCTGTTTTCACTGTTTCAATTTGAATAGCTAGTTTGCTGCTTTTCTACTCCTTTCCATTGTCAGATCGCAGCTCCTTGCAGTTCTATACATCTCTGCAAAGTTTTTTAAACTACTATTTCGCATGCTTTTGCCAATTTGCAAGTGCATTGTAACCGTGACGTCATTATGCGGGTCTTTTAATTATTCGTTTACATCAATTGAAACGGCGATTTGAATTAATCAGGCACTTTTAAACCAGCATCGCTAAGATGTACAACAAGTTTTAAATGAGTATACATTGAACTGTTTTCTACTGTAGATATCTGTTTAATTAAATATACGAAATTTGATAATTGCTTTATCTACATTGCGGGCCACATCCAATCGTTTATGGATCTTTTAAAATCTCTTCACAGTGTGTAATTTGTTGGTTAAGTAATATACTTTTTTAATGTGCAGCAAAGTATCAGCTGCTCGAAGTTGCAGATCGAATTGCTGTGAAGAATCTTTAAGACTATCATCTAAATCACTTCGCAGTTCCTTAATTTATCAAAATATATGTACTTATTTATTCCACAAAATATGTAATGAAAGTAATGGTATTAAAATTGACTCTTTTATTCTCCAAACAAAGATATAGCATCTCTCATACAGTATCTCTCAAGTTATTCCCTTGTACCTGTCGGAGGATGAGTTTGGTTCAGATATGTGCGTGGATAGTGTAATTGCAGGGTGGACCGCCGCGGCGTCATGTTCCATATTGTCCCCTACCGTCTCATTAAATAGCTGTAAAGGAATATTGATAACTGCACCGGCGCGGGCGCATACGTTGGATGAAGCACAGAATAGAACATTGCCAGAGAGATAATTACAAAGAATACAGAGTTTATGAAATTAAATGAGTGCTATTATTTGCAAACAGATATTCAATGATCACCCGCAGTTATTAAACTATACTACGAAGAGCAAGAATGAGCATGTTTTGTTTTGATTAGCACCTTAATAATACTTGCTCATATTTGAACTACAGAATTTACAAACTGTTATAAGATATGTAATAAGAACAGAAGTATAACAAACTCTTGGTACAAACTCTACAGTAAAGTTCCAAAGCTTAAATGAGAGTGAATTTTCACCAGAGTAATGCCAATTTTGACCGAGTTGAAGGAAAATTTACGTTGAAGAATACGGAGGTTGATTTTAAAGACAAACGTTTGTATAAACTCGTTTCTTTGTATAGAACAATTTCCTCTGTGTTGAAAATACGCAGGTGCGGTGCCAATTACAGCATCGCGCATCTGATACTGCTAACAAGACGATGCGTATCGCACGCCTCTAGGGATGCGCGTACGCATGGACTTCCTACCCCAATTTTTACGACATTATTTATAAAAACACTTTAATTACTTGAATTAGTTAGAAGTTTCCGGCAGCCTAGTGGTGAGACCGTCTGACTTGCGATCCGCAGGTCCTGGGTTCGAATCCCACGGCACGCACCTCTGTCTTTTCGAAGTTATGTGCGTATTGTTGATTGCCGCCAACTTCAATCGGTGAAGGAAAACATCGTGAGGAAACCTACATGTCTGAGAGTTCTCAATGATCTTGAAGATGTGTGAAGTCTGCCAACCCGCATTTGGCCAGCGTGGCAAAATATGGCCTAACCCTTCTCACAATGAGAAGATGGCCCGTTCCCAGCGGTGGGACAGTTTGTACAAACAGGGATGATTAAAAAAAAAAAAAAAAAAAATTGTTTAACCAAAAGACATACATTTATAGTTATATTAATGAAAAACCAAAGACCTATATCCATTAAAGGCGTGATCCTGAGTTACTGGATTACATTCAACGTACAGACAGCCTGAACCGTTACTTCAAGAGATATCAACATTGGAAGATTATCGAGCACCACGAAGGAATAATCATTCTTACATACATAGGCTTATAAATACACTAACATCTTTAGCATCGTGGGTAACATGTTTCCATTTCCACGTTTTGTATGAATCGTTTTTAGATTTACGTTCGACCACCAAATCGTCTGATGGGAAACTGGTGTCGCCTACGATGAAGCACGTCGATCTAAAAGAAATCTAAATCAAATAAAAAAAAAACAAAATAAAACTAATCTACTATAGTCTTAAAAGTTCCGAGACTAACCATATCTGGCTAGACTTCTTTGTTTTTCTTTCTTCATATTGTTAACTTTTAACTTCGAAGTTACCTATAATGGAATTTGAAATCAGAATCATCGAAATCTGATAATGAGGGGTAGAAATCTGTAATTTCCTTTTGTATTGACAAGTACGTTGTACTTAATTGCTTTCAATTATTTGATTTTTATTTTATAATAAAATAGATCACGTAGTTACAGATTTATTTATTTATTTATTTATGCATATACATAAATTGTGATGTGTCTTCAAAAATATATTGAGGTATTTATACAGACTAATCCGTGGTAATATCCTTCGACTCGTGAAGCTCAATGATCTCCGATAAACTGCATCATTATTCCATAAATCCCGGTAATTGTAAACATCCCGAGGCAGCACTACTCGCCTGCGCACGGGCAACATTCAAATTCCATAACACAACACTAAATCTTCCTCTGCTCAATGTAATTTACACCTTAGCATTATAAACTAAAGGTTTAAATTCGTTTGTTGTAGAGTCAAAGCCACTTTGCATGATGAACGCTATGGCGTGAATTACGCGACCGCAAGTCGTTATTGCTTCACAACTTTATATTATCTACATGGTTCACATAAATTTAAACCTTATCGTACTTGTAATAGATGCTATATAAATAGTAAATGTAGTTTCGGGTGGTATAGTTGTGCACGGAATATTTCACGGCGATTGTCCGATAGAGTCTTGCAGATAGAATCTCGATCGGAAGGACAGCTCGCGGCCGTGAATCAGGCTCAACGCAGCACAATGCAACACAATGCAACACAACGCAACATCTAGACAAACGCATTGTTCCTGTTACGTAACAATGCGAGCTACGATAATGTTTGTTGTTTATTTGGAGTTGGAATCAGATGTGGTGTCGTTAGAGCTGAAATATAACTAGGAACAGGGTGCAGGTAGCGTTCCGTGGGTTTCGGCCGACGCAGCCCACTCGGCCATAGTGTACGAACATTATAAAAAATACATGGGTATTGCGATTTCTAAAACAATGCCTTCCGTTGTTTTTTTTTTTGTTGTCGACAGACATAAAAGTTGGTAAGGTAGGTAACACAGCCCAATTAATGTAAAGATGTGGTCTAAAATGATGAGCACACGTAATTTGGAATGTGAACTGGCTATCAATTGATGCTGTTGGAACACACCGTTTGGTTAAGTGCGATTATTATTTTTGTATTCACTTGTCATGTTCACCACCAGTCGACATTATTTTACAAATGTAATGTCTTGTTAGGCGAATAAAGAAGCGTGTGTTAAGAAATATACCATTTTGTTGCAATATGTGACACATAATTCAAAGTGCGGCTTCTTTCAAGTCATTCGCTAATAGACCTAACATTTTAGTCATCATTATTACTACTAGTCATATAAGTAAGTAATACACTTGTGAATTTTTGTTTCTGGTTATTTGTCATATTTTCGGCGGCTCTCTTTATCTTTGTCAAAACTTTGAAACAAGCTCGATTCAATTAACCAAAATAAATGTGGTATAAAATTACCGACATAAATAAAGCGTAAAATAACACATTATTTCTCCGCAATATGGAAGTATGTAGGTAAGTATTTTATCAGCCATCTAATCCAGAACACGCTTTGCTTAGTTTGGGCTAGATGGAGTTGTGTGAAATGTCCAGAAACTTTCCAGAACAAAATATTATTAAAAATATATACAGTATAGACATAGGAAGACCATCCACGAGATGGGCGGATGACCTCATACAAGTGGCGGGAGGATGCTAGATACAGGCCGCTTCTAATCGGTCTTTTTGGAAATCCATGGCCTATGTCCAGTATTGGACTTCTTATGGCTGAGATGATGATGATGATGATGATACAGTATTTGACCACTAGGTGGCCACAAAGAATGTGTAAAAACAATGTTTTTGTTTAAATTTGACAAAAATACAATAGTGCGTAAAAACTTTTTTTTTTTATTATGTTAAAAATCCAGCCATTAGGTAAAGTTAGGTGGAGCCGCTTGATCCCAGGCCGCCAGGAGTGCGGTAGAGTGGGTCCATAACTCACGGCGATCTAGGCCGCCGCAGATTGGACTCCACTCGCAAATAACCACTACACAGACACCATACAATGCACAACAAATTCAGGACTCCACTACGGTAAAGGTATGGTGTGGCTGTGCTGTGACACAGCCACGTGTGTGTTGAAATGATCTCAAAATGGCAGCGTTTTCTCCTCCACTGCGCGCGATGCGTCACAGTCCTGACTCAACGAATTTTTTTATCCTAAATTTTAGATGTATATGATAGATATAATGTAGTTACAACACCAAACTCTACCCGTTTATTTTGTTTATTCATAATTTAAAGTTTTTTTGACATTTTTGACATACTCCTTTAAATGTCCTTCCATAGAGCCAATTCAGAAATCTATACCTAATCAGTTTTGTAAATAAGCAAAAGGCGTACATATTCAAATAAAAATATTATGAATATTACCTCGGCAATAAATATTGCATATTATCAAGTTTTAGAAAGAGATAGTTATATAAACACATATACATATATAGAGTGCCATTAACTTTGCACGACACTCTTCTAAGCCGAAACTCTCTTTTTATTAGAAGGTACAATATTTATCTAGTATGTTACGTTTCGAGTACAAAGACATATTTATCAGTAAAAAGTCGAAGTCTTGGTTACTGTTTGGAAACTGTCAATAAAAGAAAATCCTATTTTAATAAACTTTCACTAGTATGTGCCTAAAACATTGCCACAATAAATTATGATGTTAATTGTGTGGCCACGATTTACGTCGACCAAGTGCGTAGCTATCTTTTTAAATTTTACTCAGTAAAGAAACAAAGCGGTGATTATCCTAAAAGTTCCTAAATAACAGTCACCGTAATGAGCGCAGAGAGCGGCTCCTTTGAATAATTCGCGATGAGTCGTAGATTTATGGCCCCTAACTACAGAGCGGTGGCGGCGCACACAATTAAATCATTTGCCTACAGACGCCCGCCGCTGTACCAAACTAACTTACTGGTAAACTGTGACAACATATACTAACTGACACTTATGCTGTGGTACGAACTAACTGCTGGTTGATCTGTGATGATGTCACATAGTTGCATTGATGTATAGATGTGAAGATCTGGTTTTACATTATCATACTATTTTTTTTAAAGGCAAGTGCCTTTATTAACTACGACAAAACAATATACAAACTACACATTCTTAACTAACTAAACTACAAAAAAAAGCAAATTGATTACCCCAGACCGCGGTCTAAAGACAGTTGGCAGCATACCCAGCATATTTAGTTGGTTGTTTGGTTGATTTGTTTTTGAGTTCCCGACGCTTCGCCGCAGTTACATATACACCACGAATAGCCTGAAAGACACGGGTAACAGAAAAAAGTTCAAAAAATAATATTTTTCACACAGCGCCATCTAGCACCAAACAAAGAA
Organism: Lycia hirtaria; assembly: GCA_947563715.1. NCBI lineage: Eukaryota > Metazoa > Arthropoda > Insecta > Lepidoptera > Geometridae > Lycia > Lycia hirtaria. The sequence goes on from OX387378.1 coordinate 41,479,995, forward strand.
AAGGTTAATACGGGAAGCAAAAAGCTAATAGAATACTTATTTATTATACTTTTTATAAAACATATATATATTTATGACAAATATAACACTCAAAAACATAGCAAACATGCATACTCATATCACGTTTTGGCGGGAACGTCTTAGTAACGTGTTGTTGCTTTGTTTTATTTTCCTAAGCTTGTGTTATTTTGAACATTAATGCTATAAAAATGGTGGTGTTTTATTCATTAAGTGTTCGATAAAATACGTGAGTGTGGGCAAGTGAAATAAAGCAGTAAAACGTGTGATTTTACGTTGTCGGCAAAACTCCGTAGAAGCTTCTAGTAAAGTCGCCACCACTTTACTGAAGCAGAACTCGACTTATAAATTGACTGTATACGTGACATAGATTGTGACTAGAACATTTACAACTTGTTTTATACAAGAAACTTGAAAAAATCCTAATACTTGACACTGGCAAATGCTTTAATGCGGGTCCAATACAAAAAAGAAGATACTCATATCACAAATATTTATCCTGAATTAAAATCGAATGCACAACACAGTTTATAAGAAAGAAAGTATGAGATGAGTAGTAAATAAATGATCAACCGCCACGCGACAAACTTAAATATCAATCTCAAGGAAAAAGAGTTTAGTTTCAATATTAACCACGGTACATATCTCGCGTATAAATTGTACGTGTTTTTACATGAAATATGTAAATTGACCATCAACTTGCCTAATAATGGTGATAACGACCAATTTGATCATTCAGCATAGAAACCTTCATACAACTAAGTTCTCGACGACGTATTGACGACGCCGACGCAACGTTGAACAAGTCTTTATATCAAAGTCAATGAATTACAACCGTCGTGCTCTTCAAACTCACTCGGTGATACCGATACATAATCTGTGGTACCATCATACTGCCACATATTCTGTGGTTTGTACTAAGTAACTGTAGCATATTCTGTGGTGGTAAGAATAGGGCGTGGGACCACAGCGCAGGCGCAGGCGCCACTCGCCGTTTACGAATATTGTGATTAGTAGCCCGCGCGGGCGGTTATTAATCAAACCATTATGAATTTGAGTGTTGCAATCTGCTGAATATTCTAACGTGTTATTAATACAATGCCAGGATTCGGAGTATGAATTAACTATTTGATTGCTGCGATTTTAGTATTTTGTAAAATGCTTAAAATAAATTTGTAGTTCGTAGTTAATTTTAACAAACAAGCATTTCAAAATAGTCATAGATATGAGTTTTTGTTTGAGAGTTTCTTATACGCTAATACATCATATAAAAAATAAATAAAGGCAAGGTAAAAGACATTTTTTTTTTTATAAAAAAAAAGTAAAGTCTAATTAATATTATATAATTATAGTTTAAAAAACTGAAGTACCGACTTCTCATGGATGCCATTATCAGAACTGGACCAATTGAAATGACCACACGGGAAGCACCAGCTTTCAAATAAAAAAAGAATCATCAAAATCGGTTCACCCAGTCGAAAGTTATGAGGTAACAAACATTAAAAAAATACAGTCGAATTGAGAATCTCCTCTTTTTTGAAGTCGGTTGAAAAGCGAAAGTAACTTTTTCTGTCGTTTGTCTCTCTGTCTGTTTGTTTAGTTACCTTTTTAAGGCTAAACGGTGGAATCAATCTTTATGAAAATATTCTCTTTATTTTCAACCGACTTCCAAAAAGGAGGAGGTTATCAATTCGACTGTATTTTTTTTTATGTTTGTTACTTCATACTTACCTTTCGACTGGGTAAACCGATTTTGATGATTCTTTTTTTATTTGAATGCTGGTGCTTCCCGTATGGTCCCATTTCAATTTGGTCCAGTTCTGACAATGGAATCCGTGAGAAGTCGGTTGCTTCAGTTTTTTTAACTATAATTATGCACATATATTTTTTAGGGCCAGAAGAAGGACATAGGCTACATTTTATCATCACCGTTTATCATCACTAAGCGGGTGACACTCCGGGACGCAGCTAGTGTTAAATATTTATCATTATTTGTAATAGTCGAGTATTTTTTAGTTTTGTTGGCGTCTGGCGCATGGCGGTGACGCGCCCACGCTCAACCCATCCAGCGCCAATTAGTGATTGTCGTCCAAATGGAAGACAAAACGATTACCGCTGTTACCGCCTTTTACAGCGTTCCCACTGTCCCTTCTGATAAACCATGTGAAAGGTCCACTACAATACGGTAGCAGAAACGAAGCTTTGCCATTAAGGGGCTGCAGTACCTCACATAACCTAATACAATCATATGTTTTTTAACAATTTTGCTGTATACGCTTTAAAATTAATATGTTAAAAAATTTAAGACATCGTAGAAGCAATAATATTTTAATACCTACTCCATATCATAAAAGTATCTTGATAGAAAAAAATGCGAATGCAAAACATCTAGTAGTCAGTAAAAATGTTAGAATTAGGTAATAAATTTAGCATGAGAACTGTGCTATTTGAATCAAATGGACTGTGAATAGCTTTGCAGATAGGTATACCTTGTTTTTATAAGAAAGAGCTTCGGAATTCGTCGCTGGTCAGGAGGTCATGCTTGAGAATCGGACTTTCTGTCATAATGAATCCAGGGCAATACTAAATAAAACCGGACAAGTGCGAGTCGGACTCGCGCACGAATGGTTCCATACTTTTATCTATAAAGACGGCAAAAAAATCACGTTTCTTGTATGGGAGCCCCCTTAAATATTAATTTTATTTTAGTTTAATTATTTATTTTGTAAGCGAATAATATAACTCAATATTCTGTGAATATTTCAAGCGTCTACCTGTTGCCGTTATCAATATCGAGCAAAAACGACCAAAAAATCACGTTTGTTATAGGGGAGCCCCCTTAAATTTTTATTTTATTCTGTTTTTTAGTATTTATTGTTATAGCGGCAACAGAAATACATCATCTGTGAAAATTTCAACTGTCTAACTATCACGGATCATGAGATACAGCCTGGTGACAGACGGACGGACGGACAGACAGACAGCGGAGTCTCAGTAATAGGGTCCCGTTTTTACCCTTTGGGTACGGAACCCTAAAAACAAATCAACATTGGTTAATACAATAATATATTAAAAATTTATTTGGTAATAGGAAATTAGAAATAACTACCTAATAAGTAGTAAACGTAAACTAAGTAGAAAATACAAAACATGTAGAAAAATAATAAACAAATCATCTTAATTTTAACGTCAAATTGTTTTTAATTTATTTAGTTAATAGCAATGTTATTAATTTATATTATTTCTATGTATGTTTTATAATTATAGAACAATAATTATGTTTAATATTCCATTTGAATAAAATAAAATAAACAAAGTATTAAAAGTAGTAGAATAAGAAAAAATCTGATTATAAAGGATAGTCTTAGTCCTTTATAATCAGATTTTTTTCTTATTTATTAGACGAATTTAAAAGCGATAGTGGCAGATAGCATTATTGCACTTAATAAAGCTAATTGACATAATATGAGATTCTGATACATCATCATCATCAAATATGGGTATGGAAGAGCCTCCCATCGATTCTTAAAAATACTGGATGCAAGCCGCTTCCAATCAAGCGGCTTGCATCCAGCGTCGTCAATTCAGCGCTTCCACTTCAACTTAGTTAATAATGTTATGTCTGTGTGTCTGTATACATATGTGTATTTTAGAGTTGACGGATCTCTTCATTACTAATTCGATCTTGCAGAGAGATTCCAATTTAGATACTTATACGACAACATTTTTCATCTATTAAGTATTTTTGTTCCAATAAGAATCATCGTATGAGATCAATATAAGTGTGTTCTAGTAACCAAGAAGTAAGAATTCAGAACTGTTACTACTCAAGTAGTTTATTAATTTTCCATCAACGTTTCCAAGAATTTTTATTAAAGGTGTCACCTTTTCTTTTTTTTCTTTTTATAGAAGATAGATCTACGATTGACCACCAACTCGCCTGATGTTAAGCGACGGTGTGGCCGAGGATGGAGCTCGTCGATCTAGAAGATATCTATTCACTCTAGCCTTGAAAATTCCAAGATTGTAGGTCTCAGGAAATAGAGATGGCGGCAACGAATTCCATTCTTGTGCAGTACGCAACAGGAATGTGGATCGATATCGCTGAGTACGGATTTTTGGCATTTCAACGAGAAATGGGTGGTAATTCGCCGACTTTCTGCTAGTCCTGTAGTGAAATGGGGAGGGTGGAATTAGGTCGTGAAGCTCTTTATTAAAAGACCACATTGTACAAACATATAAAAAAAAATGAAACATATAAATCATAAAAACCCGTAAGTACTCAGCGATATCGATCTACATTCCTGTTGCGTACTGCACAAGAATGAAATTCTTTGCCGCCATCTCTTTTTCCTGATACCTACAATCTTGGAATTTTCAAGGCGAGATTTAGAAATTTTAGGCGAATTTTAGAGTGAATTTTCTAAATCGACGAGCTCCATCCTTGGCCACACCGTCGATTAACATCAGGCGAGTTGGTGGTCAATCGTAGATCTTTAATGCATAAAAAAAACGAAAGCAAAAAGATAATGTGTGGATCTTACGTACTGTTTGGTAAGATCTTAGATGCGGATCGTATGCCGCAGGCTGGAGTTGGAGTGGAGTTACTTTGTGTCGGCAATTGCATAATTGGAGGAGAATCAATTGTCGCCGCCGCCGCCGCACCCGTGTGAACTGCGACATCCTCACTTCCTTTTTTATGCTGTAATAGGTTTGGGCTTGACCGCCAACTCACATGATGTTAAGCGACGTTGTGGTCTATGATGGAGCGTGCTTACCCAGAAGAAACCAATTCACACGCGATTTAAGTCAATCAAACTATATCTCGTAAAAGAAGCGTTTCATTCGGGTTTTTGAAATATTTACCATAAAACAATGACGGTTTTTCGTGTTTCTAGCTGTCCTATAGTTTAAAAAAAACCGGACAAGTCCGAGTCAGACTGAGGGTTCCGTACAAACTAAATAAAAGGAGGATATCCATTTTTTTTTCTTCATAAATCAAAATAATACATCGTAAAAATATTTAAAAACCTGTTTTAGCTTATTATGCTAATGAAGTTCTTTCATACACATCATCCACACATTTACCCCACATACACCATACGGTTAATTCACTTTAAAATTTGGGCCCTCATTATGACACAAAGAAAAAATAAAAAAAATAAAGAAAAAGAAAATAAAAAAAAACATAAAAAAAATAAAAAAAGAAAATAGTGTCATAAAGACACAGTTTTTTGTGATTAAATAAAAAAAACCAGTTTTCGAATTTTTTCCTTTTCCTTAAAAAATGCGTTTTTTCGCAACCTCCAACGAACTAAAATTATTCTAAAGTATGCGCATTTATAATATTTTACAGCGTTTTTACGTATACTTTCTCACAAAAAATGTACACTTAACAGCATATAAAACGTAACGAAATCTTAGATTAGTTAGATTGCAAAAACTGCTTTTCTGCAGTCGGGTTATTATTACTTACCTATATATCAAAATCAAATGAACAAACTCCGTAAGTACAAAGTTTCGCATTTTTATGTTTTGCTAGCCCGTCGCGCCCGAGTACCAGACACTGGTTAATCTAGTTACAAAATAGAAACTTTACCATCAGATCCGCCGTCTCCGCTCACCTCTCGCGGAGATATAAATTATATTATTATCGATGGAAGTTGTTTCGGATTTTCTTTGTGAAAGTACTTCAGTGGTGGCGTTATTACGTTCTCTACCTAACTGCCCCAAAAGGAGGGTGATGATATTAAGGCGCTGTCAGTAGTAACAAATCTGTCTCGCTCGCTCAAGTAAAATTTTTGAGAATATATTTTTTTTGAAATTACTTACGAAAAGTTCGCTATGCAAAATCTTGGTGCTTAGGTATCTTGACGTTACCGGACGATTCAAGGCAATGCTGGCAACATGTTTGTTACACTGCTAACTGATAGTAGGTAGTTTACTTAGTAGCATTTGAATAATCTTCAGCACTTAATAATAATCGATAATGGATAATCGGACTGTTTTTTTTTTGTTTAGTATTTTAAGTAGTACCTACTTCCCTACTGAATATTGAGTTTTTTTTATTTGTGTGGATATAATTAACAGTACAGTGTGGATATAATTAAAATCAATAAAGGATTTAGTTTTTTTTTTACCAACTCCATAAATTCATATTAAGTGGGCCCCTCGGTTTCTTAGTTTTTGAACAATATATAGGTAAGTATATTTATTTAAATGAAATATATTTATATTTAACCATCAACTGTTAAAAAACGCTATTCTCAGACGTCATTCACTATTAAACGCATGAACACTGAATGCAATTGATAATTCAATTGCACTATTTCTCCACAGTGGCAGTGCACTGCGCCTCGCCAACAATTTGTTCGACATAATTCCATTAGTCGAAGAGTGTGAAGTGAAGGCGTGAGAGAGTCATCCATCTTGATTATTCAAATCAATCAGAAGTCGCTTGATGCCCTTATAATGATGGGAGCGCGTGCCCTCGACACAGTTAATATGTTACAGTAAGTCACTTTAAATTTACAGACGATCAACAGACTTTTTTCGCAACAACTCGCCTGAACCTACTATGGTGCAATGGTAAAGCTGGTAGAGCTTCTATATTTGCACAACAGCATGCCACCTTATCATACTAACTTGCCAGCTTATCACATCATGCTGCATTATAACAACGCTTGCCACTTATTTACGATAATATATCATCTCATCGTAACAGTATCTTATCATAACAATATGCCACCTCATCACAAAAGCGTGTCACTTCATTATAACTGTATGCCACCTTACAACAGTATCATACTATAAGTATTATCACAACGCATGCCGCCTCATCACAAAAGTAGATATGCTACCTCATTACAGCAGCATGCCACCTCGTTACAGCTTTATGCCACCTCACAATAAGAGCATACCACATCTCCACAAAAACATATTATGTCACATTATTATCTAGACGACCGTACTCCGCTCGGATTTTTTATGAATAAAAATACGGGCAAACTCGAGTTCACTAAAAAATTGATTTGTCGTCTCTGAATTTACCTAGGTACATACCAAATGTGTTCAAAATCATTGGAGCTGATTCCGAGATCCCTATTATTTATATATTTATACACAAAAATTGCTCGTTTAAAGTATATTAAGTATTATCAACTGTAAGAACACCATCGCCCGCCATTAGAGCTATTTCAAGGTTAACATAACACTTTCAAGGTATAGGTAGGTACTTGAAAAAAAAAAGACGTGTGGCACTCGGAGACTGCCGCGGTAAAGCTATTGCATAGCATTTTTTATCAACTTATGTAATTATAATTATTTATTTATTTTATTTATGCAGTATTCCTAACACCCCCCACTCCGACCGGCACAGCGGTGATACTTTTTAGTTTTGCCATCTATCGATGAATAGCAGAACTTTTAATGACTTTTTGAAATATCACGCTTGTCTCTTTAGTTCTGCAAATCGCCTCTAGGTGGCATTGGTTGTATCGGCGTTACTGCGTTAGGTTATTTTCGTTATGGAATTTCTGGATTCGGTCTCCACGCTCAAGGCCCGCGATAGAAGCTATGCATTAGCTTAAAAATCTTCTCTAATGTTTAAACTTTTTTAAACCCACGTCAAGGTCTTTTTCAAAGGACGCACGTACTATTGCCGGCTAACAAAGCACACCACCTTTGAATCTCCTAATAATAATATGCACACGAGTTTTCTAACTGCATGCTTGCACTATGTAAGTGGGGCGAGTGTCAGCTCATTTCCGATTAGAGCGGGCCGCGCCGCGCGCCGTGACGAGTCAATCGCGCACGCGCACCTACCGCGACGGACATTACGCTCTTATGACACTTACTGCAATTACACTTGACAATATTATCGCACACACATGCTGTAGTTACGTGAAGAACATGTAAAGGTGGTGAAAGGAAGAAAAAAAGGTAAAGACTGTTCAGCTGGAGAACTAATGTGGAATAGAGGGCGCTGCTGTCCTTATTTCATTATTTTGTTGAGTCGAGACCACAGAATAACATAGTAGGACATAAGTATTTTTTATTTATTTATTTCATTGTTACACCAGCAAAGGCACCACCAAGACAAATCAAATAAAAATAAGGTACAAAAGAGAGATAAGTACATATTGAGTGCTACTTCAATTACAGGTATAAACTACATGCAAGAATTTATACAGCACATTTACTTAAAACAAAACTTAAGATAAAGAGAAATTTATTTGCATACAACAGGAGAATTTTATACAACAAGTGCATAAAAGATGTTACACTAAATTTAGTCGCTTAAAATCATGTTGTGCCGATTAGGCGTACAAATGTCAGGTAGACAGCATCATGCACAAGCGAATAATTAAAAAATAATAATTATTATTATTTGTTATTAGATTAAAACACAACCCAAAAATATATAAAATATGACAAAGCAGAAGCAATATAAGATACACATAATGTCAATAAAAATAAAATTTGTCATTTAAAAAATCATTGATAGAATAAACACTTCTGCAATAACAATGCCTTCAACTTTTTTCTAAATAAATTACTATTCTGGTCTCTTATTGACTTAGGAATCTTATTGTAGATTTTAGGACCCATACATACGATGCTATTTTGCATCAGTGCTGTCTTTCCTTCATGTACGCGCCGTTTGTCTTAGTCGCGCCTATTTCTTACAGTACCTATAACTTAATCATGATTAAATTGAATTTACACAAAAAAAAATAATACTTACATACATTTCGAGACGTTAGTCCCTCTTTTTGACACGATAGAAATTTAAGTAAACAGATATCTCGTCTCGTCTGATCGACGCAACTCATGACCAGAATGCTGGCCTCTACTTTGCTTAAAAAGTATCCACGCCGAGGTAATGGGGCCAGCATCCTGGGAACAATTCCCGCTGCTAACGGTCTTTTAGAGTAGTTTTATTTTTATTCATGTGTGTGTGTATACATTATACAAGTTCGTTGACGGATACAAAAAACTACATTTTTTATTTTAGCGAAAGTTTTATTTTTATTACTAAAATTTTTTGCCAGGGAGTGAAGACGAATCTAACGACACCACGCACATCAAAATCGATCGAGCCGTTTAAGCTAGATATAGATCCACATATATACACTCGAATAACATAACCATCCTTCTAGTGCAGTTGAGTAAAAAGGCGCGGTAACACGGTACTGTTCTTTAATTTCCCATCACACATCAGTTGAGGATGATAAAGAATAACAGTTATTTAGCAATCAAGAAGGGTTGAATCGATTGGTCTCGACCGGCGACCCCGCATCGCCACAGCTCGTAAACTCCGAGTAAGTACCGGCGCGGGCGCACCAGAGATACTTAAGATACGGTGTGTTATCATATTTTTGATTGCCATGCTAGGCTTGACCATAGCTTACTTGACATAAGAGATGGCGTGGTCTGCTTTGGCTGGCTGAACGTTTGCGGGACTTTTTTTTAGGGATCCGTACCTCAAAAGGAAAACGGAACCCTTAATAAGATCACTTTATTGTCCATCTGTCAAGACCTGTATCTCGGGAACGCGTGAAGGTAACGAGTTGAATTTAAAACCATATACGCACATCTATAGTCTCTTGCTGCAGAGAGACTATAGATGTGCCTATATGGAACTTATCAGTTTCCATAAAAAAAAAGTTACAGCCGAATATGTCGCAAAAAATGCATATTGTGAATTAAAACCTATGGGGTACTTCCCGTTGACCTATAACTGTGAAATTTGGCAAGAAGCATTGTCTTATAGCACTCATAAAGTAAAAAATCCGAAAACTGTACATTTTTAATTTAATTACAAAAATAGGGGTCTTTATGTAAGGAAGGAGGGTCCAAATTTTAAAGTGTATATTTTGAGGTTGTTTAATTTTTTTAACTATAATTATTTAAACTTTATTATATTTGAAACTAAGTCTGATCAGAGTATTGTATGACATTTTATGTAACGCACATCGCATGTTGTCGCGATCGCCCACGTCGCGTGTCGAATGCGGTGCGCGTAACTAATGCGCGAGTGCGAATTGCAGTTTATTACCACGCACAGGTTGCTTTAATACTGGGGTAATGTCGGATGAACATATTTAACGGGCAGGTATATTATTTAAACACACTAAAGTTTAAAATTTTAATATATCACATTGTGTCTATCTGAAATAGGTAAATATTTTTTTTTCGTTTTTTTTTTAAATTTAATAATAAAGTAGGCTTGCATAAAAACGCCAACTTGCCTAAAAGAAACCATTTTACTCGCTGTTTAAAGACGCCCAGATTTATTTTATTTATTTATTTGGTACAACAAACAGAATACAGTTAAAATTACATATAAGTAAAATAAAGGGATACTTAGGTAAGTTAAAGCTGACTTAACAAATGTGCACACATCATGTTCCGCATAACGGTATAACAATATACATAATATGAAATTTAGTAAGTGTTTTTTTTTAATGGCAAGCGCCTTTATTAACTACAACACAACAATATACAGACTCAACTAACTAAACTACTACACAAAAAGCACATAGATCACCCCAGACCGATAAAGGTCTAAAGATTATCCAAATGCTCAAACCCACTACCAGTTGGCAGCGTACCCAGCATGCTGCCCGCATTGCCACGTTGAATGGCAATGCTTATGCGTTGGGCCAGATACGCGCCAAGTGGTTAGTAGATCATGAATAAGTATTAACTATTTTAAAAGTTATTTGTAATTAAGCACTAGTAATTGTAACATTTAGGTATAACTTTGAAATTGGAACAAAAATCAACTGTTTTATATGTTAAAAGTTGTTATTTTCAGAAAAAATATTATAGAACAGTTTTTTTTTTCGTGGTTTTACTTAACCCTAAATAGAAAAAAAAATGGCTAAAACTAGTCCAGACCTCTGACAAACTAAGAAGGACTTACTTAATCGCTCTGAGGTCCAGACATAACATAAGTTTTCTAAGCTTAAAACCCCCGCCTTAGAAAAAAAAGGCTGAACCAATTTTGATGAAACATTACTAAGAACACATTCGATCAAGTTTTCTTTAAAACAAAAAAAAAATAGATCAAAATCAGGATATCCGTTTGATAGATAAGTACGATGTACTTTACAAATGTTAATGACCTTTATACAACTTGAATGTTTAACGTTTTATCCATTTTGGAATGAAATTATGGTAGTCGAGTTTCATTTAGACAATTTATATCTTTAATAAAAAGATATAAAAATAATGACTAAGACTTTACATAGGCGTTAAAGAATAACGTTGCCATGCGTTCTTCCAGATCCAGGCGAATCTGGTTGAAATCATAAATTACTACTCCAGTACGTTTCGCTTATTTATTTATTTCAAATTTTCCGAATTAAATTAAAATGGTTGTCTGTAATGTCGGTTTACGGACGATAATTTTACGTGATAACGTCATGATATATGCGTCACAAGCCGAACGCTTAGGTCGATCGTGCCTCTCTCGCTTGCACGCTCGGCTCAGACGGAACGTGACAATGAGTCATGTTTTTTCGTGCGTGCAGCCGGCGTTCATCGATTTATAGGACGTTTATTATCACGGCAAAAATAATATTTTCGAAAAAAAAAACAATGTGCATAGCCATTAACAGTTCCAATCAACGCCCTAACAGGGTATGTACCTAGCCATAAGATGCTCTGTACATATAGCAATTAATAAATAAATAAATATAAAAATTATAAATTATCGAAATTGGATTGTAATTGGGGGTAGAAAATAATTTTACCTTTTTGTGTTAATAAAGAATACTCGTAATGTACGAAAATTGACGCAATAACTAAGTATGCTCTTAAAGGGTTGTGTAGGAGGACCCGCATAAACACTGATAAGCTATTATTGATACCAGCATAATTTCAGTAAGGTGTCCCCCGCCCGGGGTCAGAGGTCCAGGGGTCCAGGAGTCCAAGGTCCCCTGCGTCCAGGGGTCCAGGGGAGCGAGTTATCGCGCGCCACCTGACGAGGGGACCGTCGTGTGCCTGGGGTAGTTTTTGTTTGGGTGCCCGTATTGTAATCGAACCCTTTATACTTTCAATTTGTTATTTCGATGTCAAAAGCGAATGAAGTGAACCCTCCTGATTGTGATTAGCTTATTGAAATTGTTTTTTTGGTAGTAAAAGAAATATACAAGCTCGTATAAGATACTTTGGTTGTAAGATGATTTTGAAATGCTGAAGCGGGACTGGTTTGTGATAACATAAAAACATATTTTTTTCTTAAATTGTACAGAATAAATTATATTTGCCGTGTTCAGTTATCTAGGTATCCGTAAAGTCTTTTTGTCAAAGTCTTAATAAAAATCTCTGGTTTTTGTGGCAAATAAAGATTATGGTGTACTACGGGAGAAAACGGCCGCCATCGCTGTTTGCTGAGAACTACAATCTTAGAATTTTCAAGTCTAGAATGAATAGATATCCTTCTTTTAAATCGACGAGCTTCATCCTCGGCCACTTCATGCTTAACATCAGGCGATTTGCTGGTCAATCGTAGATCTATCTAACATTAAAAAAATGGTTGTCTGTAAATTCGGTTTACGGACGATAATTTTACGTGAGAGATGCGGCACAAGCCTAACGCTTAGGCCGATCGTGTCTCTCTATCGCTGTTTCCGCGCTCTCGCTTGTACCTCGGCTCAGGAGGAACGTGACAATGAGTCATGCTTTTTCGTGCGTGCAGCCGGCGTTCATCGATTTATAATACGCTATCACGTCAAATGTAATAAAACTAAATAATTTTTGTGTAAACATTTCCAGACGGGTTTTCAACGAATATATGACTTGTGAAAGCGTTTCTTTTTCAAAGATCAACCGTAGTAACTCACCCTTACGACATTTCACAACATTTATGTGAATTTAATATCCTCGAGTCGACCTTTTCAGCGAGTAAATCTGCTAAATCCATATTGCGGCCCGGTGTACCGGAATCCACTCCACCCTTTCCCTTTTTAGCGACCCCGGTTCCCTCGTGATATGTTTATGAGTAGTGTTTACATTCACGGCGACAGCTTCTGTGATGGATGACGTCACGACCAGAGAATACGTGGTAGTTTCTTGGATTTCAACCATAGATTAGATAAGAGTTAGTTTGTAACTTGAACCGTGGTTTAATGTGGAGCGATTTGTAGGCAGGTCGGTGGAAAGGTCTTAGTTGATGGATGTGGTGATTGTTTTGGTATAAATTTGATAGGACGTTTGATGTATGGTAAATCGAGAGTTCGGTTTAGACGTACCTAGGTAAGCCATTTTTAGCCCCCGACCCGAAAAAAGAGTGGTGACAGAAGTTTGACGTGTGTATCTGTGCTTCTGTCTGTGACATTGAAGCTCTCAATCGGATGGACCGATTTTGATCTAGGTTTTTTTTGTTTGAAAGAGGATTTTATTGAGACTGTTCTTAGCTATGTTTCATGTAGATCGGTTCAGCCAGAGAGGTTATTTTTTTTCGGAGGTTTTTGGGTTAATTTTTAGGTACTTGTTATTATGTTTGCTTAGGGATAGGTACGTTTTTTTGTACGATTAAAATCAGAACAATTCTAAACAAATTCCACTAAAGCCTACAATTAGATTTGGTATACAAATAATTATAAATTCCATGTCAATAGGTATAATACATACCTACATATATAAGTTTATGTTTATGTTGTTCTAATTTTCGTTATAAATTCGAAGTTGAAAATTGAACATTTCAAAAAAAAGTAGAAAGCCATTAATTATTCAAACCATATAAAATAAAAATCATCGAAATTGGATAATATTGAGAAGTAAAAAAATAAATTTTACCAGATTAAATTAGAAGTTGAAAATAGAAATGAATAAAAAAAGCCATTAGGTAATTATTCAAACCACATAAAATAAAAATCACTGAAATTGGATAATATTAAGGAGTAAAAAATAAATTTTACCAGATTAAATTCGAAGTTGAAAATTGAAATGAATAAAAAAAGTCATTATTCAAACCACATAAAATAAAAATCACCGAAATTGGATAATATTTAGGAGTAAAAAAAATATTTTACCAGATTAAATTCGAAGTTGATAATTGAAATGAATAAAAAAAAGCCATTAGGTAATTATTCAATCAACATAAAATAAAAAACATCGAAGTTGGATAATGTCTATTTAATGTACTGGCGAAAATAAGTGCTAAATGCTATCTGCTGCAAATCTAGATAAGAAGCCTATCACATTTAACTTGTTTACTAAATCTCTATAAGGATATATCTCAACGATGGAGCAGCATATTTACCATTTATGCACTCCCATCAGCAATAAGTTATGCGATGGGCTCCTTCACAAGCTATTCTTCGATAATAGCGGATCAATCTGATACATAAGTAAGTACTTACTAAATACGTGAACGGTAATGTACCGTGTTACAATGTTGGGATAATGCAACAATATCTTCAGGAAGAAGGAACTGCGATGAATATTGTAAATTGCTTGTAAAAAGTATGTTTTAAAACTAAAAAACCCCGACATAAAAATATCTGCACTAATTTTTATGAAATATAACTAATACCTAACACTCTCGAGCAAGTCCTCTTTCAAAAGTAAACTATATAGATCAAAATTGGTCCATCCGTTTGAGAGTGACGATGCTACAGACAGATACACAGATATATATTTTTTATTCGAAAATACTATACTTACAAATAGACTAACAATTTGGCAAAATTGTCTTTGAATCGTATCAGCGAGCGGCGAGCGAGTGATGTTCACTTAGCAGCCTTAAGGCCCTGGTGTTAAGCGACAGTTACAGTTACAGACATATACCTACACCCAAAACAGAGAGGTGTTATAATAACCCTTCATTTTGGGTCGGGGGTTAAAAACTAAAATAGATTAGGACAAAATTGCGTCGAATATCGAGATTTCCGCATACACATGTAAATAATTTATAAATCACAATCGACCCGGGTGTCACAGATCTTTGCCAAAGAATGTTTATGAAAAATATTTTTTTATAATTTTTTATCCTTTCTTTTTTTTTTTAATATCTTTGACTAATGCTTGAAACCTTGCTTCCTGAGAAATTTAATGATTCTAGCGATCAGTCAACGAGCAGTGTATAGATATCTGGCCACAGATCATAAAACAATGGCTTTATGGTAACTAATGTAAACTAAAAATGCGGGGGGAAAAGTCGTAGGTACTTACGTTTTGATTTTGTTAATTTAGTAACTGTTTTTTTTTACTAAAAATAATTTTCAATCTAGAAACGAATAAGATCAATGTCAACTTATTACTTCATAGTTTCTTATTCATTTATTAATCTGAGAAAAGAATTTTATCAGAACCAGACGATAACCAATTTTCTTTTTTTTCTTTTTAGCTGTAGGTAGGTATAACCATATTAAGGTGGATTAATATCTTCAATTATTATCTGGTAATAAGTAAATGCCTAAGTATAGTAACAATGATGATACGTAGTTCAGTTTTCCCCGGCTCTGCGTGGCAAGAATCAAGTAAGGCAATCGCCTGACCCGTCTTCAGCCGTGACACGTCGGGCAAAGCTGTTAGACACAAATGTCGTGACTTGTACACAGCGACAATGCCATCGTGTGTGTTTAGAAAGTGCAACACCAAGTAAGGCAAGATACTAAAAGGCCTAAAGAATGTGGTCCTAAGTATCCTATCCTCGAAAGTGCTGAGAACTGAAATTTGGCATGATTTATTTCATATTCAATGAGTATAACCACTCTGTAGATAAAATCTCATTGTTTAATAATAATACGATATAGTCTTCATTAACCATGAAAAAATACTTACTTACCACAGATTTTAACACACTAAATGTTAAATCGTTTATAAAACTAAACAAACCGACTTCAAAATACGCAATTCGTTTAGGTAGTTGGATGACATATCTTTTCTAGTTGTTTTGTTATAAAAACCAAAATACTGAACCGATTTTGATAAAATTTCCACGAAACTACATGGAAAGTAAGTATACCCTTTCAAACAAAAAAATAACTTTTGAAATCATACATAAGGAACATACATAAAAAAAAGATTCCGACGAATTGAGAATCTCCTCCTTTTTAAAAGTTGGTTAAAAATAATATTAAAACAACAACTTAGGAGACCGATTCAATAAATTATCTATTTATTAAATTAATAATAACTAGTTAGCGTTACTTTCAGTTACTTTTAAAAATATAATAATTGCGCAGTAAGTAAGATTCAAGTGTCGCTAACAGTTAACTTCAACGCGCTGTCTTGTCCATACAAATGGGTAGCTAATGTCGTAATACTTAGCTACTAATGTTACATACTTGCAACATAGCAAGTGTACACAAAAAAGGAGCAATTATCACCTTCGGTTGGCAGTAAACGACATTAGCATCTGTAATTACTTAGTTAATATACCAATGACAGGGGCCAGTTTGGTTAGTTACATTAGTCATTGCTAAGAATTTTCTTGCTAGGTGTAAAAAAATAACTATTGTATAGACTAAGAGTGGACCGTATGTTTACACCTCATCGGGCAACAAGATGTATCCTGTTTGGGATGATCCACATTAGTATGGTGTCTTTAAATGTACAGTTTTGCCTAGGCTAAATTTTGAGCGTTTTGTACAGTTAGCAAAATGTGACCATTTTTTGGGATGTCCACTACCTCACCGTGTAACAAGTAGTACCCACAATCGAAAGAGCCAATCGAAAAGTACTAAAACCAGGGTTAAGGCGAGTTTTCGTGAGACGGCCTAAGTAGGTAAGTACTTAACTTTTGGGTGCCAAAAAATACTTAGTATCAAACACGTCATCCAGTACTAAGATGAGATTTATGCAACCATATTGATATTGGAACTTCTCGATAGGCATTTCCATAGTTGTTTTTATTGTTGGAACCTATTAAGCGTAGCGAAAAAAAAATGTCTGCAGTTGGAACAAATTTACCACAAAATTAAAAAATATATATTTAAAATATCCGTAGAATTTGATATTTTGACCGGCATCATCATCTTCACCTCAACCAGAAGAATACTGCTGGATATTGGTCTGCATCCAGCATTTTGTTGCTTTGATAGCAACAAAATGCTAAGTATAGATTCTATAGCATTTTGTTGCTTATACTTGGGTACATACGAGGTCACCTAAGTACTTATGCATCTTATGGGTTGTGTAAATATTGCGTTTTAGTATCTACTGAATATCTACGTATACTCAACATTTTTTAGTTTTGTTATCTTGGATCTAGCTGTTATAAATCACACAATAGATAATTAATTTTTATATCTTAAAGAAAGGAAATTACACCCCGAAAAAGCATTCGTTGTAGGCACGCAACAATCAAACCGATTAGTATGAGATGAGTGTTATACAGGACAGCAATGTCTCGCGCATGTCACCGTACTGTGTGTGTGTGTTTACATGTGGTATGATGTGGCATAGGTACATTATAAGCAGCGCTAGGCGGGCTCGCCGGGCGAGAGGCGAGGGGCGCGGGGCGTGGCTCGCGCTGCCATTGGACGCCGCATGCAAATACGCGCACCGCCTGCGTACGCGCAATCACTGCCCGCACGAAACCCACCATTGTCTCTACAAACAGCCAACAAACTCGGCTGAGCTCGTTTGTCGGGAGCTTGTACGACAAAAACGGTGGAATGATAACAAGAAACTGCAAAAAAGTTGGGACGACCGACGTGGCGCTCTTTACCCGGGATTGATGTACCCGCAGCGCACGCGCAGATCTGAGTCCGCTAGTTATCCTAACGTCTCATCGCGACCTGTCGCCACTTCTCAGCGTTTTTGCGCTGCGGGCGAGTGACCCCGCTCCCCATGCGCCCCCCTCTAGCGGGCTGCGCATGCGGCTGAGTCTCGCTCTATGTGCGCAGTCAATTGGCAACAAGGCCATTACTTTTAAAGCGCATTTACATTGAATGCGCTACGGCCCGGGCTCGAACATCGAGATGCTCAATTAAAATAAAGCAATAAATTAACAGATACACTCGCAAAAGTCTGCATGAATCCACTTTGTTAATCAGTAGCTCACGAATCCGTATGTTCAGTTTTTATTAAAAGTTCTTATACGATCCCATCATAAAGCACGGAGCAAATGGAAATGTATATATTTTAATAGGAACATTTTTTGCATTGAGAATAATAAAATGAGCAAGTATGAATATGATATATATATACTGATTATATATCTATACTGATTATACTGATATATATATACTGATATATATATACTGATGATAATATATACTGATTAATGGATATATAGATATGATAATCTCTTGTATACACTATAAAATTATAATCACAATACATTATTTAAAAACCGGACAAGAGCGAGTCAGACTCGCCCACCGAGGGTTCCGTACAAACTAGTAGATAAAAGGGGGAATTTATATATTTGTTAAATATTTTACTTCATAAATCGAAAAATATACATCGCAAAATTATTTAAAAACCTGTTTAAGCTTGTGCTACTTAAGCTCTTTCATATGATACTCCACATGATACGGTTAAAGTCATTTAAAGTTTGGCACCAACGTCCAAAACATCGCAAAACGTCGCATTTAAAGTTTGGTCCTTCCATGCATAAATACCCAAATTTTTGTGATTAAATAAAAAATATCCAGTTTTCGGATGTTTTCCTATATGTGTACTATAACACAATGCTTTTTGCCAAATTTCATTGTTCTAGGTCAACGGGAAGTACCTACCCCATAGGTTTTGATTCCCTTGTAAGTGTCGAAATGTGAGTTTTTTATGACATATTCGGCTGTAACTTTTTTTTACGAAAACTGAGAAATTTTATTTTTCTTTCTGCAGCAAGAGACTATGGATTTGCGTATATGGTTTTAATTTATACTTGATACCTTAACGCGTTCCCGAGATACAAGGTCTTGACACCCGGACAGACGGAAAACAAAGTGATCCTACTTATAAGGGTTCCGTTTTTTCCTTTTGAGATACGGAACCCTAAAAAGTACTATACGTAACAAATGCTGGCTTTATCGCTAATAGCAATATCTTACAAGCAACCTTAGAATAGATAAATAATAATGTATCTCGCCGCTAGATTTACCATGTAAGTACCTACCTACTGGTAGAATTTTAAATTGGAACGCTCATAGGTCCGCTTTAAGCGACTATTTTGTGTTTCGGTCTCTTTATTTTATTTTCTTTCTGAAATGATTAGATTGAATAGATGTTTTATGCTACAGAACATTCAATAAATCATAAGAAAATTTAATTAGAAAATGGATGCAATTATATCCTACAGGCACCTTTGTTACTAATGCTGATTGGTTGCGGCGCGCTCCCGAGTCCCGACCACGCTTCGATCGACAAAGGCACAATTTTTTGCACGATTGTAGAAGCAGCCAGATCTTATTGTGCCCTCATCGCTAATTATCAGAGGCCATTTACTGGCGAGGAGAAATCTGCGTGTCGTGACGGCATCCCCCTATTCAACCAGAGTTCACACTGCGTTCGTATAAATAACGCTCATTAGGCGTCTAAGATTCGTTCCGAGTACGCATTCGTATTCATTATGCGGTGCGGCAAAAACTAGCAGCGCATTAGAATGACGGTGGCTCGTTACTCGCGCGTCCACTCGCCCAATTTACAAATAAAACGCGGGGAACGTCCGGCGGGAGCAAAAACTGCTCGCTTCGCTCCTCTCCGCTCCGCACCCGCCGCGCGCTCCGCCGCCCGCGCGCCGCACAGTGCATATGAATGGGCAGGTTTTTTGCTCACGCGACGCGACTTTAATATGCCGCTCTGTGAATCACTGCAGCTTCTGTGACGGCATTTCTGACGGGATTTTTTGAAAATGAACTTCGTAGACAAGTTCAATGTCAGTCCATCGATGTGTCCTTATGTAACCGGTTATTATGGAAACCTTGTGAATTTAATTGAAATACTTAGTTTTGCATTTTATTTGAATCTTTTAACAAATGTTTCAAGAACTAAAAAATACGTCAAGATTAATAATTATTTGTAGAAAATACCTCTACGAATCATTATAAACCATACTTATTATTTTCTACTTACAACTCTACGTGCAACCTAAAGTGTATGATTGCCTGGCGCAACGCCAGTTACTTTCCATGACGTAAATTCTAAAACAAAAGGAATATAATACTTAATACTTAGAATATAGAAAAAATATTTTTCTATATTCTAAGACTTAATACTCCTAAAGCAACAATGACGAATTTAAATATTTAGATATAAAGACTCTATGTCGCCGCGCTAAAGCCTAATTTAGATTGAGAAGTCTAGAAACATTTATGTTGCCGCTTCGAATTATTTTGAAAATCGAAATTAATTTAATCGTGTAAAGGGTCTAATACGACCTCATTGAGCTCGGACGTTTTTCAGGACTGACGCTACACCCCGTCGATACTTTATCAAAGCCTTTCGCGTAGTTATTTCTTTTCAAGAACAAACTAAACTATCTAAAAGACCTATTTAGTCTTCTATATGGTTCTGTAGCACCAAGTGGCAGTAGTAAGCGCCAGGCTAAGCCCCAGGGCTCAGGGTTCCAGGTCCGATTACGTAACGAGAAGCTTTTTGCCGCGAACGTCCTCGCGTCTCGGAGTATTCAACAGATTATCTGCGGACGACTGCATTATATAAGAGTTATGAAGTAACTAACTATGCATTCTGGGTTCTGGGTTTACTCGTTTACTACAGCAGATATTTTAACGCTAATGAAGGTGATATTCTAATTAAGATTTATATTATATACTATGTAAGAATTATAAGGATTGGATTAAGGATATGGATAAGGATAAGGGCCTTAAGGCCCGGCTAGTCCGCAAAAGCAGTAAAACAAAGCTTTTTGAAAATTTACAAAAAATACTTGTATTATTAGTTCAAGCTCAAATTTTTTGTATGTAAAATTTTGATCTGTTGGCTAGGTTTCGCTAGAAACAAAAACACGATTGCTGAAAAAAATCTCGATAGCTTTATTTTTTGAAAAATATGCCATTTTATTTATTTTTCCCATTTATCTCTAAAGTGTTTAAAGCCATCAAAACCAAATTTACCATGTTAAGTAGCTATTACATTTTTTTAGTGTTCTCCAGAATTACATTTTTGATACGTTTAGTGCATTATTTTACAGTAATTTATTTTACAATAAGTTTGCTCGCGAGCAACCGTCCCGCCGCCTTGCTTCAGCTGTTCACCCGCGCCAGTCTGTCGGTGACCACTGTCAGCGACGGTACTGTGTCGGATTGCATCGCGCGCCAAATAAAACAAATTACTATGGGAAATCATAGAACAAAGAAACCAAAAAATAAGCGAACGCGTAAGCGCAAAATTTTGGCTCATATAGAAATGATGCGATCCCGAAAAAGGTAAATACCCAGTTGCAAGTTATTATTTCCTAGAAATATACATGTAAGTATTTATATAGATCACTCGCACTCGCAGTTCATAAGCCTATGAGTTCTATTCATACTCGTATAAAGAAAATGTACTTACTCTTACCTGATGTTCAAATATTTCAGTTATGAAAGATGTGTGAAGTCTGCCAACCCGCATTTGGCCAGCGTGGTAGATTATGGCCTTACCCTTCTTATAATGAGAAGATGGCCCGCGCCCAGCAGTGGGACAGTTTGTACAAACAGGGCTCATAAAAAATAAATGTATACATAAACATACATACACATGCTAGGTGCATCCCGCGGTTTCACCCGCGTAGTGATGAAAAATGGTGATAATAATATATATACATATATATATATTCTGTCTTTCTCCAGGTCCTAAAGAATTTCTGTTCCAAATTTCATAATTATTGGTTCAGCCGTTTAACCGTTTAGGTAACAAACAGACAGAGAGACAGACGACAGACGATTTCGATTTTATAATCTTATATGATTCATACATTTGAAAAACATAGCCCACCTTTTTGCACAGTCCGGTAAAAATACACCGCGGTCGCGGCAGGCGGCATATGGCGCGGCATCTTTGAACGCGTCACAGACTTTGAGAGTACCTATATAGGTATACCGCCGTCTGTCGCGCGCCGCCCGCGCCGCGCGTAGGTAGGTAATTTTTACCCGATTGCGTAAGGAGGGTTGTTTATCGAGTATATGTATGTTTGTATTTATGTATGTAAGGGTGTATGTGGGTGTATATCTATGTATGTACTATGCATATTTTTAGATTACAGCCTAAGCAGCTTGACCGATTTTGATGTGCTAGATGTCGTTAGATTCGTCTTTACTCCCTGAATATCATATGCTATATTATATTTTTTGTAACGCATTTTTTGTACTCTTGCAAAAATAAAATAAAATGTTTTTTCATAACCTAGAACTTCTTCGTGATAAATAAGAAATAAGTAATTTTACTGGAATAAAAAATACACACTTCAACTTTTTACAGCGATTTTACGTATACATATATTACGTATTTGAGTATAAAATATTTTAGATAGGTAGTTTCATAACATTTATATTTCCACCACAAATACAGGGTGTTAGGTTAGGTTAGGTTAGTTAGGTACATTTATCAGTGATCGACCTTGTTAGCATTATTCTTGTATATTGCAGATCAAAGAAGCATCTTAAAGTAATCAACGAGTCTTTGATAACATTAGAGCCAGTTGATTTGAATACTTCTAGGATTGAGTGAGCACTACAACCTTATTTATTTAACAAAAAATGAGGTTTATGCACATATATTTTTGTAACTGCAAATTTGTATGAATTGGTAGGTAGACCAGCAATTTATGTGAAAACCTCACGCAAAAAAGTAAAATAAATTATAATGCACCTGTTTGTATAATTAAAATATATCTTATGTGCATTAGCCTCGTTGTAATGATAAAATGTGTGGTTGCTACAACGTTTACTTTGATATTACAGAACGACCGTCAATGAAAACTCGCATAATCTGTCCCGTACTCCACCATGTGAGAGTAATAACATCGACATGTGAGTTGTGATATAGTTGTGAGAATAGAACATAAAAAAAAAACAGGCACGAATACTGCAACCAAAGAAGATGAAATATGCTACAACTGAAAGATCTGTTAATTTTTTGATATTGTACTACGGTTGTTTTTTATATTTTTATTATGGGAAACTTTAGCTTGACCACCGATCCCGCTAGTTTTGAACGACGTTTACGGTCTACGATGGAGCGCATTTGCTTAGAAAAACTCTATTTTAATTGCGATTGCGACGTTCTGTTACATAATGTAGGTATAATAATGTGAATCAAAGAAAATCCGTTCAGGTAGCGTATGCTGAAATTTTTCAAAGCTGTTCTACTGTTCTGCTGTTCTTCTGCTGTTCTACGTTAAAAATAACAACAAAGCGCTCTGTTTTGTTAAATAATGTAGATTCAAACCCATTTCTTTCTATAATCACGCATTAGGTGTAAAAAGTAGAGTATGCACTTCGGGGATTAAGGTGTTTTTGTCTTGGGTGAGCTTGAATCCCTCGTTACACTCCGGATTCTAAATTTGTAACTCTGTAAATATGTAAATCTGTAAATATGTAAATATGTAAATCTGTATATCTGCAAATCTGTAAATCTGTAAATCTGTTAATCAATAAACAAACAAAATAGACAACTTATTATTTATATTATTTGTAGTAAACTCTCTCAGGATCTTTTTAAAACCTACAATAATTGTAAGTTATTTTGTTATAAAAATCCAAAGTACTAGACCGATATTGATAAAATTTATATGGGACCACTTCTGAAATCACTTACCAAAGAAAAAATAATCTTCAAAATCGATTCACAATTAGTGGAGTAATCGGTGAACAAACATACAAAAAACATAGTCAAATTGAAAACCTCCTTCTTTTTGGAAGTCGGTTAACTAATGGTATTGCAATATAATTATAAAATTAACCTTGTTGTGTCTGCTTGTGTTTATTACCTAACATCCTGTATAGACCTTTACATTATTGTCAAAGATATATACGTGATATATGTAATTCTAACCAATATTTATGAAATTTGGACGGGAGATTCTTCAAGACCTGGAGAAGGACAAAGGCTATATTTTATCATAATCATCATCGTTTTTCATCACTACGCAGGTTACACCGCAGGAGCATAGCTATTATTTTATATATGTGATAATTTAGTGTTTTATGTGAGTTAGTGAGTTGGTTGTTGAATGGAGATAGATATACCCACATAATATGACATACTTAGGCTTTTATCCCGGAAAATGAACGAGTACGAGTAGTAAATTATTATTTCATAGATTTTCAAGAAATAAGATTATAGATTGATATCAGTATATCACAACTTACTTGCCACTACAATGTAATGAAGATGTGGCTCAGACGAGTCGCGCGCCGCGCGGCGAGGCGCAGCGCGCGGCGGATCGGTATCGCACTAAACGTACGCCACGTTTTGTGCGGACGTCGCGCTCTCATAAAACGTGGAACTATGCCGTAAACTGAGGTAGCGTAAAATACCTAAATTTCTGGACAAGCCTCGCCTTAAGTACTTACAGAAAAACGTTACTTAACTTTCTTTTCTTTTTTTTTCTTTCGTTTGTTCTTTTCTTCATCGTCTTAAAATTCTCTGTCATCTTTCCGCAGGTGTCATTACGTGTCAGCGAGAAGTTGACAAGATATGTTAAGCAATGCTTAAAGTTAAGTAACGTTTTTCGGTAAGGCCGAAAGAGGCTTAGGTATATAATACTTATAATTATTATTTTATTAATAACAATAAGTTAAGTACACGTCAGAAAAAGTAACAGCGTAATAACAGTAAGTACTTACTTAGTTATTAGTAGGTACTAAACTAGCAGTAGTAATTCGTGTATATACTTAATACTTTAACAAGTATGTACCTACGTATATAAAAAAAAAAACAAAACTCCCTGACTGCAGAAAAGCAGTTTTTGCAGTCTAACTTACGATTTCGTTACGCTTGATACGCTGTTGAGTATACGTCTTTTGTGAGAAAGTATGCGTAAAATCATTGTAAAAGATTATAAATGCGCATTCTTTAGGATAATTCTAGTGAAATCACTTGTTTATTACGAAATAGTTCGTTGGAGGTACGAATAAACGCATTTTTTTTATTTTACAAGAGATGTATCACTATTATTACAAAAAAAAAATAGCTCACACGACACTCAGGAAGTGAAGACAAATTTAACGACCTCGCACATCAAAATCGGTCAATCCGTTTAGGCTGTTACCATACATAGACGCCTCTTGAGCAGTAGGTCGTGGGTACGATCCCCATCCAGGGCAAACATTTCTCCTGAGTATGGATGTTCGTTATGTGTCTGGGTGTTTATATGTTTCATATGTATGTATTTACAAAAATAAGTATATATGTATTCTTTCAAAAATAAGTATATATGTATAAATAAGTATATAAGTTACCGGCAGCCTAGTCGGGAGACCGTCTTGCGATCCGCAGATCCTGGGTTCAAATCCAGCGGCACGCACCACTGTCTTTTCGAAGTTATGTGCGTATTGATGATTGCCGCCAACTTCAAACGGTGAAGGAAAACATCGTGAGGAAACCTCCACGTCTGAGAGTTCTCAATGATCTTGAAGATGTGTGAAGTCTGCCAACCCGCACTTGGCCAGCGTGGTAGACTATGGCCTAACCCTTCTCACAATGAGAAGATGGCCCGTTCCCAGCAGTGGGACAGTTTGTACAAACAGGGCTGATAAAAAAAATATGTATTCTATCAGGCATCTGGTTCCCATAGTACAAGCTTTGCTTAGTTTGGGGCTAGATGGCGTTGTGTGAAAAATGTCCTCCAATATTTACTTTATTGCAAACAAAGAAAGGTCGCATATAGCAAAGGACATATACATTATAGCTTTCTACTAAGAAAGTATATACTCGTACACAAATATCACGATTTCTTTCAATTCTGAAGTAAAAGGAGGACAAAATAACACATTTCGCATAATATTAGGATCATTACTTAGATAGATAGATAGATAGGTATATAGATGAACTCTTTATTGTACACACCTTAAAAGTAATAACAAAGAACTTAAATAGACTAGTGCAACAAAAGGCGGACATATCGCTAAGAGCGATCTCTTCCATGCAACCATACGATAGATAAAAATATAAATCAGACGGGGCGTGCAACGGGATATTTAACAAGTAACATTATAAACTATAAATAATGGACATAGACATACATACATACTAATAGTAATTACATATTAATACTTATGAGAAGGTAACCAGATAATCGTCATTTCAGAATGTTAGTTTTTGCAAGGTGAGACGACCATGTGCTGTTCAATATTCATGTTGTCGAAGACCGTCATCTCTGCATAACCAGTAATTAACCTAAAAAACATTAAATAAAAACTGTTTAAGTATAATAACGTTATTATCACATGAACGGCAAGTCTTAATACAAAACTCAGGAAAAAAGTGTCGTAGGTTGACCTATGATACTTAGATATATTACAAAAATTACGAACTTTTTAACACGCTTTTATTAGATCGACCTGTATGTAATGAAATCTAAGGTAACTAATTTAACCATCTTCCAAGGATCGTAGCGTCATAAAAATTGGCAGCTGTATGTAGTTCTGACGACAATACAATAATATGGTACTGTCGAACTGATCTGATGATGGAGCCGGAAGATATGATCTAGAACTTCATGATGGAACATCGTATCATAGCTGTGTTTGGATTTGTTAGAAAAGTCTTGTAATGAACTTTGACCACAATAATTTGTAGCGTGTTTTTTAGTTTTTTAAACTGTAATTTATTAAATTAAACTCTATGTCGCCTGTGTCGACAAAGTTTGCCGCGCTAAAGTGTAATTTAGATTGAAAAGTTTGGAGACTTATTTTGCCACTTCGAATGACTTTGAAAATTAAAATCATTTTAATCGTGCAAATGGTCTATAGATTGCCAGCTTAGTCCTCATTGAGCTCGGACGTTTAGAGCGCTGACGTGAAAATCCGGGAGTTTTTTGCATTTCTTCCTCATCAAAACTGCAATAATGCGGATCTTGGAAATCCATGGGGGAGATCTATGTCCAGCAGTGGACTTCTTGTGGCTGAGATGATGATGATGATGATTATTAAAGCGGATCGTTGCAGTACCTAATGAAAAATGAACATACGTATACCTACTACCTATACCTACTGCATTTATTTGCCCCTTATGGGTCAAGTATTCGTATATAAATAAAGCTCGGTATCTCAGATAACGTGTCTACGTTTTTTGAAGATTGAATATACTCGTGACGCATGCAAGTATTATTACGCATATATTTGCTTGCGGAGCAAATTGGTATGCGAAGTGGGCCATCTTCTTTAATAGATACCTGTAAAATGTGTATGAAAATCAAGTTCCGAGAATCGAATTAAAAAGAAGGGTCAAATAGGAACGAACTAGATTCTACTGATAAATAATTTCAATTACATTACAAAACCTTCCTTATTATTTTTGATAGAAATCAGCTCGGTCGTGCCGTGCTCCGGTTGCTCCTGGAATTTACAATGGCTCAAAATGAGGAACTGTTTATTTTAGTACACTGGCATAAACTATTTATTACATACACACAAACACACCTGCCTGCTGTTGGAATATAAGGTGTTTAAGGCATTAATGGTAATAAGATAACATTCGGGACATCGTCTTTACGCGTCAGAAACACCATTATGCGAATATGGAATGGAAGCATACTTTTGACGACAGCAAAGATGAAAAGGCACATAAAGGGTTGCGGAATTGAGACCAATACGAGGAAACAGATACTAAGCGCCTGTTTCAGCTGACTTACGCTTTATTGTGTCGCAGCCAAGAACAGCTATTTAACTAAATGTGTTTGCCTAGTGAGTCTTCTATACTATAATAATAAATATTCTGTGAATGAATTTAAGCAAATACGCTTCCATAATCGGAATTTCACTACCTACTTGCTCTGTTTGATGACGCTCAGTTTAGTAATTCAATGCGCTGTTAGCGATATCACACACACTTTCCAGTTGTGATACAATGTTGCCAATAATTATACTGTCTTTCATGCGTCCATCAAACTGCGGCGTGGATATGGGTTGACTGGTCACTATCTCTTTCGTAATCATTCATGCCGCTTATTTGAATGTAAATGACATGCTTAGGCTGTAGATACATATATATTATGTCTATATATGGATATATAATAAATGCCATGTATACACACAGATAGCTATGCAAGCGTTAAAATAGAAAATAAGTATCCCTATGACCTATTTTAACGCTATTTTATGCGGTAAGTAAGTACTTACATGTAAATAAATCGTGAACTCTATAAAATGTGCGCATGACCTTCTTGTACTTATTTTTTTTGACATGTTATAATTATAAACGTTCGCCCGATATTGACGTATTTTTTTACAGTATTAGGGAGAAAAATGTACCAAAATTCACTTTCCTGTCATGGTAACGCAAAGTGATATACTCAGCCTTGCTAATAGTTGCTTCACTGAAATAGAGGCGACTCGCATTCCATTCCAAGCCTATTATTTACTTCTATGCTCTAACGTATTTCCAATGTCCATAACTCTGGGGTGGAGGCGTATCGGCTGGATCGCGATACGAGCTGACTTATTGAATCCAGCTCCAATTAAAAGGATGCTGCAAACCGTGACCTAATCAATAATTAGTATTAGGAGCTAGGAGCGACCGGGTACTTACATCTGATAACACTAGTAAATTATTAGTAACTCTTTGAGGAGAGTGAACTTGAACCATTCGACTTCTTATCGCCCACTTAGTCTAGTAAAAATAAGATTTGTGACAAGATAAAAGATAACTAAGTATATTGTTATTTAAATGAATGTACTGGTGTTTTGAAATACATTTGACACAATTTCATAATGATATTATAAAAGCTAATTTTGTTACCTTTACACGCTCAAACAGCTGAACATAGCATTATGAAAATTAGTATAGAGATAGATTTGGACCTGGAGACGGACATAAGCTACTTATCATCATCATAATCATCACCGTTTTTCATAACTAGGTACGCGAGTGAAACCGCGCAACGCAGGTAGTCTATAAATCGGGGATTATTGTTAATCTATGATTTTTAGCTATTTTCCTATCATAATTTCAAAGAATCCCCCCCAGTTGCAAATACTGCGATCTGCTCCATACAAACGGATTTATTTTTACTAGACTAACTGCTGAGCGTAACCCTGTCTTTTTGTACTCCACTCATCTCGGTGCTGTACCCATCTTGTTCAGACCCGCGATCTTTGCAATATCGTCGACCCAGCGACCTGATGGGCCTCCAACGCTTCGTTTATCAGAATATATTATCAACAATTATTAGAAAAAAAATGGAGGAACTGAGGCAAAATTCGGCAATAGTCCCCAAGTATAAACAATACTTAATGTCATAAAATCTTTGAATTAATAACTGACTAGATGCATGTTATGTAAAAGCTTCTTTCTTTTCTTTACGGCGAACATTTTCTCTATGCCTTGGACATTTGAAAAAAAAATGTTAGATGATATGTTTAAAAACTGAATTATAGGTCACGCGTCGAAAATGAGGAAAAAAATAGTTTTTATTTATTGAATTTCAATACATTTCCACAATGTATTTTTTTTTCTGTCATCAGGTATTTTCATTTACATTTAATGTAAAGTAATACTTGATCTCATATTCTTATACAATTAAAATAAGTACCTAAATAATTTTAGACTTCTATTATTTTTTATTAATTACATTTTTTTAAATAAATTGTACAGAAATTACAATAAAACTATCGCACTTAAGTACTTTTATAATCCACCACATTAAGCTCACTTAGCCCACATTCGGAGTATTCATACGCTATATCATAGTTATCCTGTACGTTACGCTGTATCATAGTTTCCGGCAGCCTAGTGGTGAGACCGTCTGACTTGCGATCCGCAGGTCCTGGGTTCGAATCCCACGGCACGCACCTCTGTCTTTTCTAAGTTATGTGCGTATTGTTGATTGCCGCCAACTTCAAACAGCGAAGGAAAACATCGTGAGGAAACCTACATGTCTGAGAGTTCTCAATAATCTTGAAGATGTGTGAAGTCTGCCAACCCGCACTTGGCCAGCGTGGCAGACTATGGCCTAACCCTTCACACAATGAGAAGATGGCTCGTTCCCAGCAGTGGAACAGTTTGTACAAACAGGGCTGATAAAAAAAAATACGCTATATACCCTTTTTAAAGGTAGGTAATTTCAGTACTTTCTCTACATTGTTGTTACACAAAAACATCCTCAGTATTAATGATTTGTACCAATTAGTGACCAATAACTTATTAACAACACGCTAAATTAAGTTAAATACGTTAAACGACCTTTATTCCAGTGATCGTTTATAAATAAAGCAGCTCGGATAGCCATCATCTGCGATGGCGCCGATACTAGTAAATGTCGGTGTCACTGCACTTAAGCGTTTTGCGTCGAACTAAGGATACTTTCATTCATGAACTAGCTCTTAAGAGGATCGTTGAGTGGCCGATTGTTCATCGCGCATTTTTCCATACTAAAACGCGCGTCTAGCATGCATCTTATTGCCACTTAAAGTAAGCTTAAGTGTTTTTTTTTTTTTCAATTATTAAGACAAACGAGACAAAAATCTAAGCTAGCCAACGTTGAATTGTAAAGGCCGTCACAAACAATTAATATATTATGCTTAGCTTTCATAGTACATATTTCAATATCGCTAGCCATAGATCTTAATAACGCACCACACACTGTGAAAATAATACTTGTTACTAAGATTTTTTGCTCAGCGAAGCATTTTTTTTAATACAATATAAGTTTGCGCTTGACCGCCAACTCACATATTTCAATTTCAAGTAAACCATTAATATATGGTTTTAATAACTAAAAAAATATATATTAGATGTTTGTTATCCTTTTTAAGTATATGCCTCGACAAATGAGCGCTGACCGAGCCTCTTAATTAGCAGATTGTCGTCACACATTTAAAGCTAATTGTCAAAACAGAATATATTATTCACACAACTCTAAACTTAATTACCCTGTGATAAGACTGCAGCTCGAACCAATATTTAGGCCATATCGACGGGCAGATGGGCAAATGTCAAAAGTGAGCTCGAGGCATTAACGGGACTTCAGTTCCGGTGAATGACTCCAAAGTGCATTTATAGTTTTCGTATTTTCACCTTGAACATGAAACCTATTTATAGAACATATGAAGAAAGCGACTAGCCCACTGGCCACTGCTTGTGGGGCTATTATTGTTGATTTTTTTATATGATTTATTAGAAAGTACTGTGAGAATATTGAGATATCTCATGCGTGTACAGATTGTGGGTAATAAGTAGAAAAAAAATCAACATGTGGCTTTCTTTCTTGAAAACTTTCTGGGGACCGAAGTTCATGAATGGGATTATACACGTCATTTACTTACTTACTTCATAAAAAGAGGTTCTCGATTCATTCGATTTTTTATACATATTCCCCTATAATTGTTTACCAAGCTGTTCGATTTCAAAATCAAATTCATATTTAAAATAATTTATTTGCGTTTTAGGTATTTATACAGGCGGTGAATGTATTTATATAATCAAATTAATCAATAATGGGCATTATGAGTTAATTAATA
The DNA here is from genome assembly GCA_947563715.1 of Lycia hirtaria. NCBI lineage: Eukaryota > Metazoa > Arthropoda > Insecta > Lepidoptera > Geometridae > Lycia > Lycia hirtaria. Next base: position 41,511,602 of record OX387378.1, read on the forward strand.
TTAAAAAAGTTGTTATCATAGAACACAATATCATACATACAGATAACAAGTATAAGTTTAAAAAACTAACCCCGGACAAATAGAAAACGGCTGAACCGATTTTGATGAAACATTGCTAAGAACACTCGCAATAAAATCCCCTTTAAAATAAAAAAAATAGATCAAATTTAGTCCTACCGTTTGAGAGCCACACACACATCTGTGTGTGTGTGGCTAATACAAATACAATAAATACAAATACACACAAATACACAGATACATGCGTCAAATTTATAACACCCCTCTTTTTGGGTCGAGGGTTATAAATCACAAACTTAAGTATACTAAGTACCAAATCACTACCAAAATCATCTTTTTTTTAAATGTAGAAATAGGTTTGCGCTTGACCGCCAACTCGCCTGATGTTAAGCGACGTTGCGGTCTACGATGGAGCGCGCTTACCTAGAAGAAACCAATTCACTCGCGATTTAAAGACACCCAGATTATATCTACCGGGAAAGATCCACTCAGGAAGCGTATTCCATATTCTAGCAGTCCGCACGATGAAAGTGGAACTAAAGCGTTTCGTTCGGGTTTTTGGAATATCCACCATTAAACGGTTACGCTTTTTCGTGTTTCTGACTGTCCGATAGTAAAAAGGGCAAGGGGGAATTATATGATGCAGATCAGATGCACACTCACCGAAATGAATCCGATAAAAAACCTAGCAACTTTGCGGCGGTGCTCCAAGCTTTGGAGTTTTGCACGAAATCTTGTCGAACTAATGACATAAGTACAAAAGTGAGTGCGTTTGTGTGTTTGTTAAAATAGCTGAATTTTTTTTTTTACTTTTCTTCAATTTTTAGTAGTGTTTTTATAGTAATATACTTTATTTATTAGTGAGACCACAGTATTTCTATGTTAACGTATTCAGCAAAAATGCGCGAGCGAAGCGAGTGCGAAAATTTAGAAGGTTTTTAAAATTAAATATTGAAAGTGATTTGATTCATTGATCTTGTTAGCGTGTCCTAGGTTTTTGTGGCCCAGAAGAACCAAACAATTATCTGTATTAACAGAAAAATGAAATATCCGACAGTATAAGAACGACTTAAACGTTATCAAAAATGATAAATACAACCATTTGAATGCATTGATTGCAAATTTATTATTCATAATTAAATTTAAACATATGACTTTATAGAAAATTACAAACATACATTTTTATGAGAAAGTATGCGCAAAACCGCTGTAAAAGACTATAGATGCGCATCATTTAGAATAATTCTAGTGAAATCACTTATTTATTACGAAAAAGCTCATTGGAGTTCTAACAAATCTAACAACACCTCGCACATCAAAATCGGTCAAGCCGTTTAGGCTTGTAGGCAATCGTATAGAAACATACCCACATACATGCATACATATACATGTACTCGAAAAACATTACCTCCTTCAAACCCAGCCGGGTAAAAATAATAGGAAATAATAAGTCGCGAGCGAAGCGAGCGCGAAAATTTTTGAAACTTTTTATCCAATTTTAGGTATTCATATGCTAATTTACTGTTAATGTTGTCACATTACTAACAAGGCTCAAAAATACAAAAGACCCAGCCCAGGGGGGGGGGGGGGTCAATGACCCCCATGACCCCCTCCCCTGGATCCGCCCTTGTCTGAGAATATGACGATATGCAACCTAATCATTACCTATACTACTATATATTATTAATATACACATGACAATAACCTTTATAAATAAAAGTATAATCATAACATGTTCAACTTTCTTTATTATAATTTCTCTTTTTTATTGTAAAGGTTATAAAGGTCAACTTTACTTTCTCCTACCACGACATCCAACGGCACAGGGATAATTAACTGTTATGTAAATATCACCCTTATTAATCAGCGATCCTGGTGATAGCTCGTCGGTTATCGGTTGACAGCTCATTCAAAACATTACGACGTTTCGGAGCCGATTTACTGATAATATAATACGGTAGCATTTATATGTTTAAAATAGCACAATGGCTCGGTTTTGTTCGATTTTGCTATAAAATATGTAATTGTAGTGCTCGTGGCGTAGCTTGACTAGCTGTTCTCGAACGATCACCAAAGTCAAGCAACGGACGGACCGGTCAGTCTTCGGATGGGTGACCGTGAGTGGCATTTCTTTCTGAGCGCTACCGTGGGCCGGATGACACGTTAAATTGTAGGTCCCGGTTGTTTGTTCTTAAAAAAACAGCAATCGGCAAGTCAGGTCAGAGGCCTTTTGGCGGCTTATGACACTAGGAATGGCCACTCAGTGTATATGTTACTGTAAAAGCCCGAATATTGGTAAATCTTAGGTTTTACCAGTAAATCTTAGGGTTTACCAACACGAGTCGGTAAATGTAAGAATATGTAAAAAAGAAACGATTTTATCGGGCTTTTACCATTAGAATTTAGTACATGCTAGGTTTTACCAGTGACGGTTGGTAAATGTTGGTTTTGGAAATAAAACAATGCATAATAGACCAGTTTAGGCTAGGCCAAACTAGTTGATCCTGGTATAGGTATAAGCAATAATTTCTTCAGAGATTAGGTTATGGTTTTTTTTTATACAAATTTATTTCCGGCTCGCTCTTGGGACTTTCCTCGTTTTCCCCCTTAGCGCTGTCGCAGAAAAATTATTTGCAGCTGCAAACTTAAAGTGTAAGTTATCTTTATTTGTAAATTATTATCTATAAATTTGATAAAAAAAAAAAAAAAAAAACATAACCTAATCTCTGAAGAAATTATTGCCTATACTTAAGACTGCGTTGCACCAAGCTACATCGTTCAATCAAACAAATGTTATTATATATGTTACTGTAAAAGCCGAATACAGTAACATATGCATTGTTTTATTTCCAAAACTAACATTTACCAACCGTCACTGGTAAAACCTAGCATGTATTAAATTCTAATGGTAAAAGCCCGATAAAATCGTTTCTTTTTTACATATTCTTACATTTACCGACTCGTGTTGGTAAACCCGAAGATTTACTGGTAAAACCTATTTTATAATTAGAGTTTAAAAAGCTAAAACAACCAACTTCAAAAAGTCTTGGGAAGTCGAGTAAATCATAACAAACACAATGAATAATGAAAATACTTTTCTCCTTATTTTTGATACAGCTGTCATGGCCGTAAAAAGATAATAAATCAAACACGCGATTTTTAATATCAGTAACGATTATTACTATGATGTATTTTTAATCTATCCGACAATTATGAGGATTCTCAAAAATGTTCATCCTTGAATAAAAAATTATGTAGAAAATTGGCTCATTTAGATTACTTTTATCAGCCAGATAGCCGGTTCTGGAGAAATTCTGGCGTGATTTTGCAATGTATAAATTGCGTCTTAGTTTATCTGTTTACATTTACAATATTTTGAGGAATTGAACTTTATCTACGAGTAAATTTATTGGTATTACGAATAACGCAATATTCAAAAATTTTATAATTTTTTTAATCATAATTAAGTACCCGAGTACACCAAACCACCGATTCTAAGGAATCAGTCAGTATGTAGAAACGAAATTAGACGTACTAAACTACACAAATAAAAGTCACTGAAATAGTTCACTGGATTTCAAGTGGTAGTGCACATGGGTGGCACATACTCGTAGCACGCTGAAACAAATAGTTTGTATCCATACAAACTATTTGTTTGATGATGGCTGATTGAGTCTTAAATAATGGCGAGCACGCACTAGCAGCGTAATACGACTAAGACACAAGTAGATAGATGACCGCGTAAAAATACCATGGTTACAGACTTTCAACCGGCCTTTTTAACCGACTTCCAAAAAGAAGAAAGTTCTCAATTCGTCTGTACCTATGTTTTTTGTAAGTTTATTCACCGAGTACTCCGCCAATTGTGAATAGATTTTGATGATTTTTTTTGGTAGATAATGCCTTAGAGGTGGTCCCATATACATTTTATCAAACTCGGTTCATTACTTTGGTTTTTATAGCAAAATAATTTGAAATCGATATTTTCAGTTTTTGGAAATTCAAGATCCCCATGTAGGAAACAGATCGGGAGGTCTATTATACATATAACCCGGAATGCTTATATGTAACATATTAATATTCGCACTTGGAAATGTTAATAATATAAAGAAAATAAAATGGTATATTTAAAAAAAAAATGACTTTTTTCAGCATTCGTGTTTTTGAGCTAGGAGAAACTTAGCATAGACCAACGTTTTACAGACTAAAAATTTGAGCTCAAACTAATAGTACAAGTTTTTTTTTTCAAAAAGCTGCTAAGTATTTGCTTCTTTTGCCGACTTGTCGGGCCTTAAAAAGAGTGAATAAAAAAAAATGTTTTATCTCGTAAATTTGTTCGCCTGAAGACCAAACCAGTTTATCGCCAGACCCGCGTCCCGATCGGCTAATTTTTATGGTTGGACATTGGACAGGGTCATCATGACTATTGCCAGACTACCGACAATGAGCATTGGTGAACTTCATCGAATCCACAGAATTCGCCCTATTTACAGTTTTAGTCTTTGATCGAATCAACCAGTCAAAACGGTTATTGAAGCTCAGAATAACAAATGATCATGGTCATGCAACCTTACCAAAAAACGTTAGTCAACTTTGATCAACGTCTTAAATTATCTGTCTTATTTCCGCAAATGTCATTACGTCTCAGTGAAAAGTTGACAAAACATTCATCCATGCTGGACTGGAAGAAGAATTAAAGCAGAATTTGCCAGCTGGTACTCTTGATGACAGCACCAACAATATGTTTACAGAGTATGTTTAGTTTATGGGCAATTAGACGAGTGACTCCACCCTACCAGTCATCAATTAATTATGGTGAAGCGATAATTAGATAATGGGTGAACAGTGTGTCGTCGGTTCAATATCGCTTCCTGTGGCGATATCTTAGCTACTGTTACTGCCGGTTGGATAATACATACCTACACGTATCTACATGGGTGATACTTTCCTGCATACTAAAAAGAAATAAAAACCAGACAAGTGCGAGTCAGACTCGCCCACCGAGGGTTCCGTACAAACTAGTAGATAAAAGGGGGAAATCATATTTTTTCTCCTTCATAAACCGAAAAACATACATCGTAAAACATTTAAAAACCTGTTTTAGCTTATGCTAATGAAGCTCTTTCATATGACACCCCACATGATACGGTTAATTCACTTTAAAATTTGGGCCCTCATTCCTACTCAATACATTTTCTTTTATTTTACATAAGTATTATTAATGTCGTATTAATAGAGTTGTGACCACAATAGACGTTTTAGTTGACATCGCAAACAAATACAGGGGCGGGAAAAAAGCGTGCGTGCGAGCAATCGAGCGCTCTCCCGCGCGCCTTGTGTAGGGACGTGAATAAATATCGATATATCGGTTAAATCAATCGAATCGATATCTATCATTGTCCCGTATGATGTAAAAATCATCATCAATCATTATAATTTGAAATAATTATCGTGTTTTATATAAGTACATATAGACAAAGTTGATCATATTTGTCAGATTATCGCAACTAATCGAGCTTATTTATCTATCAATCAAACATAGTCTGCCAACCCGCACTTGGCCAGCGTGGCAGACTATGGCCTAACCCTTCTCACAATGAGAAGATGGCCCGTTCCCAGCAGTGGGACAGTTTGTAGAAACAGGGCTGATAAAAAAAAAAAAAAAAAAAAACAAACATAGAGCCCGGGTAATCCGAAATGATAATATATTAATAGAATTTGTTTGCATATCATTAAACATTCCTGATGTATTAAATAAATTCGATGTATAATAAATACATTATTTAGCCGATATGTTATGTGAATTAGGTGCGCATTTGTGCAACGTGTACTTATTTTATGTAGATTTGTATCTGATATTTCCTTGAAAATAAAATAAAATCGTTTTTGATTAGGCTAAAATTAACAAGAAAAAGTCGATATCCAGGAATGAATCAGAGTTTCACTAATCAAGGAATTAGTTTTTAACTAAAAATTGCAAAATTCAGATCATAGGATTACCATAATTCGTGAAATCTAGGCAAGTATACAACATTAACGAATTCTAAAAAGTCACAATAATAATAATAATCTTTCATAATAAATACGATACTGTATCTACTATTACTGCTACCGATTGTTATAAAACGAAATCATACACCAATATGATCACCTCATGTGTTTTGCATGTATTAAAGTAGATAATGATTTTTATGAGTAATAAAATAAAATATCTTTAAATATAATTTAAATAGCTATGAATTTGAAAGGTAAGATAAGGTAAGGAATATAAAAATACCTAACGTGCTTCTGTAATTATTTCAAATTAATAATACCACAAAAGATTAAATCCATAGTATAAGTTTGTTGGGGTTACGAAAAAGCGCTGTTATTTTATTTTTACGTATGTCGTATTATTACAAAAAATATAGCATATAAAACTCAGGGAAAGAAGACAAATCATCGCATATCAAAATCAGTCAAGCCGTTTAGGCTGTAGGAGGTAATATGTAAACATACACTCATACAAACATACATACACTCGAAAAACATAAACCTACTTCTTAAGCAGTCTGGTAAAAAGCGTTCAAATTACCACAGACCGAGAAATATCCAAATGCTCCAGCCCTCTACCGTTCGACTGCGCATTTCGCTAACAGCATTGACTCATTGATTGGAAACATTTGTTTGTTGTAATTTATCGATAATATAAATGACGCGGAGAAGTCCCATCCCTAACCGTCAGGGTTAGCGCGAAAAGCACGCAACCACGGTCAATTACAGTAGCAGCAATTTTTTAATACGCGAGAACTTTCTTCAATTAGCATGCGCTACAAAGAAAGGTAGAAATTATACCGCATGAATATGCAAGCGGCCGCGTGGTAAATGTTAAAGGTGAACGACTGAGACGGGTACGGCTGGCTTCTCCGGCGAAAGCTAATATCTAAATGGCCGAAATGTGCTGATTCTAGGATTCCTTTAACTGCTTAAATGGCGGTCCAGAAATGTTTTGGTCGTTTGTTTGGTTCACAATCGTAACAAAGGCTGTTTTATTTATATAGACCTTTTAGACGTAGATTGACTACGCGTTATGACTAATGATGGTTGCGGTCATGAGTAGGCGAAATGGCCAATCGCAAAATGAACTCTTGCAAATGAACTATTGCAACTCTTGCAATAACAAGCGAAACATCAAACAACCAACTAAAGACTGACAAACGCATAAAAATAACAAACAATCTGATTTTTTTTCGAGGTTAGGTATATGCCCGATAGACAGACCAGAATTTCACCATACAGATGAAGGTTTCCAAATGCTCAAACCCACTACTCGTTGAAAGAATACACAGCATGTTAGCAGCAGCATTGCCACATCGCAATAGCAATGTTTATGCCAGTGCATAAGCATTGCCTGATCGATGCAACGCGTGGCCAATATGCTAGCACGTGGGGCCAGACAAGCAACAGCATTTTGATCACGCGTCGCGTCGGTCATACAAAAACTTTATAAATAAAATGTTTTGTCTTTCAGTAATTGATAGATAACTTACAAACTAATCACTCTGACTAAATAGTTGGTTTTGATATGAAAAATCGTAACTTAGATTGCAAAATTCGTTATTTTGCAGTCGGGTATTTTCTTTTTATTTAAATATAGGTACTTGTTATTGTTAATATATAATTTAGTATTTATTTGCATAACATTATTGATCGCAGAGCCATGATCATGCTTGCGGCACGCTGACCGCCCGTGATCTCGCGTGCGCACTGATTTATACCCCGTAGCGACGGCCTCTTTACTCCTGACACCGGATTAAACATTACCGCAATCTACATATTAATTACAGGCGAATCCGAACAAAAAGCTATGGCTAATTAACTCGGCTTGTTGTGGAGCCGCCGACGCCCGCGCCTTAATGCTAAAGCCCGATTTCCACTGCGAGAATAGTGAGCGCGAGAAATGACAGCGGAACAGACTCCGTTTAGATAAAATAGGTTCTTCTTCTTCTTTTTTGTATTGGACCCGCATTAAAGCATTTGCCAGTGTCAAGTATTAGGATTTTTTTCAAGTTTCTTGAATAAAACAAGTTGTAAATGTTCACAAATCACAATAGTCACAATCTAAGTCACGTATACAGTCAATTTATAAGTCGAGTCCTGCTTCAGTAAAGTGGTGGCGACTTTACTAGAAGCTTCTATGGAGTTTTGCCGACAACGAAAAATCACACGTTTTACTGCTTAATTTCACTTGCCCACACTCACGCACTTTATCAAACACTTAATGAATAAAACACCACCATTTTTATAGCATTAATGTTCAAAATAACACAAGTTTATGAAAATAAAACAAAGCAACAACACGTTACTAAGACATTCCCGCCAAAACTCATAAAATAGGTTAGTTTACGAGTATACTACCAATAACAAAGAGTTTTAATATTTATTTATGGGTGTTAGAGATTTGAGGTGTATATTTTGTGTGTTTGTGGCATCGTATCTCTAAAAGCGGACCTACCGATTTTGATCTAGTTATTTTGTTTGAAATAGAATTAGATCGTGAGTGTTCTTGGCATGTTTCACCTAAATCGGATTGATCGTATTTGTATGTCGTTTTTTTTTTAATTTTATAAGTTTGTTAACTTTTTATAATGCAGCTCGTAATACCTACGTGTCTTTTCAGATTTATAAATAACTTATTTGGGGACCTACATACCAAGGCTAGCCCTGGCTTTCGACGAGCTCCATCTTCGGACACAGCAAGCAAGTTGCTGGTAAATCGTGCTGGTAGATCTATGTATGTATGTGATGGTAGCATTAAAAAAATAGTATGTTCGCTTTTATTAGCTAAATGGAGTCCGTAATGAATCCTCTCCGCTCGCAGTGGAACCCGGGCTTACGGCATTTCCGCGCGGTTCTGCGAAATCCTGTTTTTACATACCATTAAATGGGGCTGTATCGTGATAATACGTCATTCATGTGTTGTTATTATCTGTAAATGATTCTTATAAATAATTGTGTAACGGCACTGTACATACTTTCCCACAAAAATAACAATCATCTGCATATCTGCATAGGAAATAACGGTTGCATTACGAAACCTATTTCGTATTAGATCAGAGATCCAAGTGCGAATCTTATATCCTATTGATCGCGCTCATGTAAATTTTTGCATTCACTGGAAAAATATATTTCATCTGTTCGGATGTTTGTTGGTGTTATCGTATACTTAAATCGTGTTTTCCAATAATTTTTACAAAATATGATATAGTTTTACAATTGTATAGATTTTTTATGTTTATAGATTTTGGATTAACGGGTAATTCCCACAAAAAAGGAGGAATTTTGATGTGACGCCATTTATTGACCTATTTTGATAATATTTGGTAGAAATTATTGATACTCAATTTTGAACATAAAAAATATAAACAAAATTGGTCAAGAACTTGTTGAGACGAAAGTTTTAGATATCTTGGTTAAATAGAGAAATTTACAAGGTCCTTTGTTGGCGGACTTTGATATTTTTTAGCAAAAATTTTTATGTAACATGAATTACTGTAAAATTTCGACCTCTGAGCATTCACTAGTATCAATAAAACTGTCTGTTCTTAACAAAGAATTTAAAAGTTTTTCAGTAACTTTGTAGTTTTTACGAATTTTCGTTATTGACTAGAACAAACAAGCTCCATAGCCAACATTAGTTTCCGCACTAACTTTAAGCCCCGACTACACCCGCAAACAGAACACTAAACTACCGTCGCATGCACCTTCACCAAACTTCTATTATATTATTTTGCACGTGACGGTAACAGGGGAGGAGTAAGTAAGGGAGGAGTGGGGGGAGTAAGGAGTAATGATACATTCTGAACTCAGGCGAGAGGTAATAATGAGTTATGTACGTGATCCAATTATTTGGGCGCCGGCTCATTACGCGCTAAGTGTGAAATATTGCTGGCTTTATTACTACCATCGCTGACTTGCACCCCCCACCCACGGGAGGTATTACCCCTATCCCCCAGTAGGGGGGATGGGGGTGCAGCGCTGCAACTGTGCGCGCTAAATCATAATAATGTAAGGTGCGGACCGCTCTCGGAAGAGTTGCGACTATTCTTGTGTGATGTACGGCCGATAACTTGGTGCCGTTTGTCGCCTGCGTCCGGAGATTAGGCTCTATATTTGAAGTATACTGTAGGATTACACTTAGAATTTTGTAAATAGATTTTGAGTATTTATTACTGGTCTAAACTTTATAAAGGGTTTCATTATACACATTATTTTGAACAGTTAAATTGCTGCATAATCTGGTAGTGCTAGTGGACTATTGTTTTACAATTTCTGCTTAGGGAACTACTTAAATGTGTCAGCTATTAAGGCACCAAGCAGTCGTGCAACTAATTCTTACTTCCATAAATTGAGAATTATTTCTTATGCAATCGTCAACAATGGAGTGTTGTTGTATTGAAGAAACTAATTTACTTAGCATTTACATATACCTAGATTGTATTTATATACCTATTATACAAAACAATTACTATTCCATTGATTGATTTTTAATTGTTATTTGACCGTCTCACTATTCAATTATTTAATTAATATTTTATAATTTTCTAGATACAATCTACAAAACTTTACAAGTCATAAAATGGAAAAATGACTCAAAAACCCAACCTTTAAAACGTCATAAAATAAGAGTAGTACCCCCCCCCCCCCCCCCCCATCAGGAAGCTAGGAGACAGTGCGCGCCATTCCACTGAAATATGATCACACCTCGCGCACTAAATCGACACACATACATTAGTTAAGAGTTATATTTTAAAGATTTCCTCGCGAGTGCAGTAACGAACACCCCCCCACTTGGGGGGAGGTAGCCGGAGTTATTCCATTAATTAAAGCCGAGGGGGGCGCGAGTCTATCTCCCCTGGCTGCCCTGCCAGTGGCACCCCCCTCCCCCCGCGCAAAAACAAAGCAAGCCGTAACGAGCATAGGGTTCCCACCTGCAACTATGCCGATTTATGGAAGGAGTTTGCCGTTTCGAATAAAATATGTCAGCAAATCGTGAAACCTTGTTCGCAATTTCTTTCGTAATGAATTGTGTGTTTAATATTGTTGTTGAGTATTTATTGGATATAGAAATGAATAGTAGACCTATAGTTATGTATGTTGTTGTATTATTGGTTATGGATGTGTTTATTATATAACATAAGTGATATTGTAATGGGGAAAATTTCAGACACCATTAATTTGAATAACTGGAAATAAGAATGTACCTATAAAAATTAATACAATTCTATGAGAATAATCTGTCGATCTGTCTCTATGTGTGTATTCTGTTGATCTTATTTTCAGTTAAACGTTTTATTTATGTAGGTAAAACGTTTCTTACAGTAGCTATTTGTCCAAACGCAACAGAATAATGTCTAGACTTGTCACCTATTTTATTCAGCATTTTTGTTACCTACCTATTCTGCATTGAAAGACACAATTATTTCATTTTTGAAGCAATTTTGTCAGTCAGGTTAATACAATTTTAGATTTAATCAACCTTAAAAAAGGCGTTAAATTACATCTTAAATAACTTTAATAGTGTCTACTTATGTAGTTAGTAGGTAAGTAAATAGCATCGACACTGGCAACCCTGCAGGCTTCAGCGGCGGGGTGGGGTGAGGGGGGCGCGGGACGCGGCGGGGGTCGCACGCTCTTAGAATAAAACATTATTCATAAATAGGATATTACGACGATGCTGCCCACCAGCGCCTTAACTTCAGTGAAAGAGCAACCAATTTATTTTTAACCGAGTTCCAAAAAAGGAGGTTCTATATTCGACTGTATGTTTTTTGTATGTTTGTTACGCGATTACTCCACCAATTATGAACTGTTTAATGATTCTTTTTTGTTTGGTAGGTAATAAGTACCTCAAAGATGGTCCCATATGAGTTTTATGAAAATCGTTTAAGTATTTTGGTTTTGATAACAAAATAACTGAAAAGATGTCATCCAAGTAAATGAATTGCGTATTTTGATGTCGATTTTTTTTCAGTTTTTTAAATTATAATTTACCGACTTCAAAATAGGAGGAGGTTATCAGTTCGTACCGTATATTTTTTTTATGTATGTACACTAATTACTCCGTCATTAGTAAACCAATATTTGTGTTTCTTGAATCGATGTATAGAGAAAGCTCTCAAGTTGGTCCCATAATTATTTTATAGATATTGCTTTATTACTTTTTGAATGATCTCTAAAACTGTAAAAAATTTCATTGTATTCCTGAGTGAGTGCGTCAGAATAAAGAATCGCAGAGTATCACCAAACCTTTTTCTTTGCAAAAGTGTCAAATATTGACGATTATCGTATATACCTACATCTGCACATTGCACTTCTGCACATCTTCGAAGACGAAGTATTTAACATTCAATGACAGAAGAAAAAAAAACGAGTGGATGGGAAAGGTCTCTTTAAAAAGTTTACAACCATAAAGTATTTAGTAAGCTTGAAAAGTAAAACCTTCTTACACCTCATTAAATGTGTATAGGGAGAAAATGGGCGTTACTTTAACGCTTGAATGCGTATTTTTACCCAACTATCTAAGAAAGAGTGTAATATTTTGATATAATGATAGCGATAGGTCAGTCGGTTGTGTGATAACGCACCTAACATATTCTGGCAGTGTTACCTGAAAGAAAAGGTATCCTTACCATCTGCTTTTCCATCCAGGAAAGGTAAGCATACCGTCTTGGGTCACACAGTCACTTAAAAGTGAGCAGTAGTCAAATGACTAGTTTATAGATTATAAATAATAAAAATATTATATGCTTCTATACATATAACTTCCTGTAACCTAAATCGCGTATTTACTTTTTTGGCTGTTGGCTTTATGTTTAGTTCAAACCTACTATCAGTTGGCAGCGTACCCGGCATGCTGCCAGCATTTCAGACGTTTATTATAGTTTTTGTATTTATAGTATAACAATAGTATAATTTATAGGTATTGACATAATTTGACAGTCACCTGTTCATGCAAAACGCACTGTTGTTTTATAAAGTCTTCTAAGCGTTGTATTATAGAATCCAATCAAAGTCCGGCGTACCTCAAGGTTCCATTCTTGGACCGGTGCTTTTCTCTATATTCATTAATGATATCATAGACCGAATAAAACACTGTAGATATAGCTTATTTGCCGATGATTTAAAGATATATAGGGTTGTAAATACACTAGAGGACTCTAAATTAGTACAGGAAGATATTAACAGTATAAAGTTATGGTGCGACCAGAATAAAATGTTTCTCAATTCAAAAAAATGTTATTACATTAAATACACGAGAAAAAAAAGGCCCATAGAATATACCTACACACTTGACGGAGTTACCCTGGAGGAAGTGGATGATATACGTGACCTGGGAGTTATAATTGACAAAAAACTTACATTTAAATCTCACATTGATGCAATAGTTACAAAGTCTGCACAAATGATCGGGTTTATTAACCGTAACTCAAAAAGCTTCCGTAACATTAGCACCAAAAAGTTGCTGTATAACTCACTTGTTCGAAGTCATCTCGAATACGCATCTTCTGTGTGGAATCCTCTGTATAGTTGTCACTCACAACGTATTGAGAGTCTACAGCGTTCCTTCACAAGATCGCTCGCATTTTCCAGTAGTGGCATATCTCACAGGATTGACTATGACAGCCGTCTTGCATTTTTTGAAATGTCTTCGCTCCGGACGAGGCGCAAACAACGAGATTTGCATTTTTTACATAAGATCATCCATGGCGACATTGACAGTCCATACTTGCTCGAAAACGTCAAATTACATGTCCCTCATCGCTACCCCAGAAATATGATTAATAAAACTTTTGGCCGTCAAGTATATCGTACTAACCTCGGTTTGAACTCACCTATGGTGCGCATGTGTTCATCGTATAATGATATTGGCAGCAGCGTGGATATTTTCTCATGCAATCTAATACAGTTTAAGAAACAAGTTTTTGAGACATTAGCTAAATATAAATGAAAGTGTGCTTCCACATCCACAGTTCAAAGTTATTTGATAGTTTTCTGTCTTTTACTCTTTCGATAAATTTCAATTTATTTTAGTTAATTTATTTAGATATTAATTTAAAGTCTGTACCTTAGCAAGATAAATTTATCACAAGCTGTGTATGCCTATAAATGGCACATGTATCAGAATGTAACCATGATCAATATATGTTGTACCTTATAATATGTGTGCTGTTGGTGTACCTTAATAAATAAATAAATAAATAAATAAATAAAGTCAAAGTCAAGGCCATAGTCCATAGTCAAAGTCAAGTAAAAAAAGCCATCGTCAAGTCCTCGTCATCTTTCAGTGAAGTGGTGTTGACATTACTGAAAGTTTTTATGGATTTTTGCCGATGATGAAATGATACGTTTCGCTGCTTAACAAAAAATAACACAAGTTTAGTAAATTAAAACAGCGCGACGACATGTTCCTATCACGCTCCTGCCAAAACACCCTATCTCACTGTACCTACTGTGACAATGTTGCCAAATTATCTATATTTTTTTTTTTTTTTTTTTTATCAGCCCTGTTTGTACAAACTGTCCCACTGCTGGGAACGGGCCATCTTCTCATTGTGAGAAGGGTTAGGCCATAGTCTGCCACGCTGGCCAAGTGCGGGTTGGCAGACTTCACACATCTTCAAGATCATTGAGAACTCTCAGACATGTAGGTTTCCTCACGATGTTTTCCTTCACCGTTTGAAGTTGGCGGCAATCAACAATACGCACATAACTTCGAAAAGACAGAGGTGCGTGCCGTGGGATTCGAACTCAAGACCTGCGGATCGCAAGTCAGACGGTCTCACCACTAAGCTGCCGGGAACGCCGGGAATTATCTATATAGTATCACCAAACACCCCGTAAATATTCTAGTTGAAATTCAAAAGCCGAAGCACTGGTTGTTCAGTAGCGCCGTATAACGGCAGGTGGCACCGCCCAGACTCACTCCCGCCCGCCCACTGCAGCCGCCCTGCGCTCTAACAATGCAATATGGACAGATACGAGGTAAATGAGATCATTTTTAACGAATATGGCTTTGAAACTGCGCAATTTATGGAGAGTATTAGAAATATATATTTTTAGTTTCATTTAACATTGTAAAATTTGAAGTTAGGTTTAGACTACATTGATGCAACGTTGCTGCTGAAATTTACGATAAGTTTATTTTATTAGTCATGTATGAAATTAAATTATTTGATTTGATTTGATATTTAATTACAATTTTGGAAAAAATATTATTAGAACAACTTCCGATGCTATGAAATGTGCACACATCGGCAAGCGTCAGCCATAAAGCCAGCCATAAAATGTAAGCTGTCAAGTTCTCCATAATTTGAATCTGACATCCTGACACATAAGGTTATACAGAAGATTGATGAGCCCTTACGTAGCAGGATTGCGCTTACAGGCAAAAATACTGGGTGGGTAAGTAATACGAGTTGAATATTTGTGCTGTCAGTATTAAATCTTGATGGCGTTGATGGAGTTGACAGTTGACAGCTCACCCTTTATGATTGGATTTGTGGATGGTGGTCTTCTTACACTGCACTTGCAGATATCTACTTGGCCTCCACTCGAGACTTTTCATCCTCATCGGCCATCAGTTCTACGTTCTATATGCCCTGCCCACTTCATCTTGCTACGCCGCTGAACTATGTCGATGAGTTTCGTTAAGATTGATCTGTTTTATCCTTCCAACTTATTATAGTTTAATAGTCAGCAAGGAACCCTTATAGTTTCGCCATGTTGTTATGTCTGTTCGCGGCTTTATTTAAAGACTGAGTACTAGAAAGCTATAATTTGGAACAGGTCATACCTGATTTAATCAATTCAACAGGCATGCACTTGGCCGGTTTTTTTTATCTTTGCATCGTGTTATATCCTAGAATATAATGCATGCATTGCAATATCGTAAAACTTATTCCTCGGTATTTGACAAATGTCATGCAGTAACGTATACGCTCTCTCAATTTCCATGTCAGATATTTTTGCGGAATTTGTGTGAAAAACTTCAAGTAAACGGTGGACGGTTAAATCGCAGCCAATTTGCATTAAAGATACATTCGAATGCTGGAATGAGCCCGCTTCGACGTCACGTCGAGAAAATAACCATAATTTGCGCCATATTTGATCATGTTATGTATTCATTTTTCTCTGCCAACTGCCGCTGACTCTCGCAGTGGAAAATAATAAAATACAAAAATATGTAGGTTTACAAAACATGTGTTTCACTAAACCTACCTATAATAGACTACTACAATTTGAGATTATCCAAGTTCATTTACACATAAAGTTTGTTTATATGTGTACTCTAACACAAAGCTTCTTGCCAAATTTCATAGTTCTAGGTCAACGGGAAGTACCCCATAGGTTTTAATTCCCTTGTGAGTGTCGAAATGTGATTGATTGATTGATTTTTCTTTCTGCAGCAAGAGACTACGGATCTGCATATATGGTTTTAATTTCAACTCGATAACTTAACGCGTTCCCGAGAGGTCTTGACATCCGGACAGACGGACAGACAGACAGACAACAAAGTGATTCTATAAGGGTTTAGTTTTTTTCCTTTTGAGGTACGGAACCCTAATAAAAACGAAATAGATTACTTTTTATCTTGTAGTCGACTAGAATTGACTAGATACATACAGATGAGACAAATCAAAGGCGTGCGCGGGTATCACCGCCCAGGTAAGTTAAATACGCGCGGGTAAATGCGCTCGAATCGAACAGACGCATGCGCATTCTTTCACTGTTGCCACCTTCGCAATTTTTTAGCTAATTGTGGCATCTTTTTACAAGCAATAGCTACTCCTAAAACTGAGACAGTGAACAACAAAAAAAAAAAAATTATATATATTACTCTCCAGAGCCACTAAATATCGATATAGGTCTAGTCAACTATTACTTGCAACGTTTTCTTTTAGCAAAATTCTGTCAAATTTTATTTAAGTACCTTAGTATAGTGGCTGTTTTAAATTCCCAATTAAATATTAGTATATAATAATGTACAATCAGAACAAAATCTAACAAAATGTGACGTATTTGCAAGTACGTCTTATTATGCTTGATTTTTCAAGCATAGACATGAACTCAAATGGTTGTACAGTTTTCTACTTATATTTTACATCTGCATTTGTGCGGCAACCACATAAAGGAGCTGTAAATAAAAAAGAAAGAAATAATATTGATAATATTTTTTTTTTTTTTAAGTATTGATAAGAGCGTATATTTATTTTCTAACTGAATACAGATTACTTTTTATTGATAATAATTAAATTAATTCATGAATTATCTCGTTTGATGGTGGGGTCTGTATCTGATTTTCGTTGAGCTCAGATACAGACGGCAGTCATCCTGGACACGGCGAGCATTGTTAGGAGGTTTCTCAGTATGTAGCCAGTAGAATAAGCTCTACCCCGCTGTCAGCGCGGCGATGCCCTAGTTTTTAAGTTTTTGACGGGACAACGTCTAATAAATCAATAAACGCCGGCTGCATGAACGAAAAAGTATGACTCATTGTCCCGTTACGATCGCGCGCGCTTGCGGTGGCTGAGGAAGTGGGCGGGTGTGCGCGGACGTATGTTGTCACGTTAAACTATCGTCCGTAAACCGACTTTACAGACAACCATTTTTTTTACATTTTACATATTTATGTTTTTCATTTATATTTACACGGTTTTTTTTTTAAATGGAGTTATAAAATGGCTATGAAATTATATAGAATACTATAAAATGTATTGATTATTTTGTTTAGCAATTTTCAATTGCTTTTTCAATTCTTAATTCTTTAATAAGTCTAGTAACTTTTTGGTGTAGCTCTAGACGTTATATAAGCTGGCAACACTGCGATCATTGCGTTGCTTAGTATGGACAACTGTGTCGTGGGAAACACCGTGAGACTGTACGAACACATACCAAGCCTTCCTACCAAGACATACGTGACAACATCGCACGAGAAAAACTTCATCATACATTGTTTTGTCAAAATTAAAGCAGTTTTAACATTGTGAGCATTACCAGCAATGGTTGCAGTATATTAGCATAAGTTGGTGCGAGTAATTAATAAAATGTCAAAGGAGATTTTTAACATAAGTGTAGCCGGCGTGCGTAACATGTATGCTTATAAATATTGATATCCTTTGAAATATACCATATGCGATCGATAGGTTAACGCTAACTATTTACATTAATAGTTTTATGCTTCACCTAGGTTAGGTATTGAATAATAAGCAATTACGTTACGCAAAAACGTTAGATATATACTTTTTAATTAAATAAATTCTTAAACGTATGAAAGGTTAGTCTGATACAGATATGTGAATTAAACAGTAAAACGATAAGTAGTTTTTTTTTATCAGCCCTGTTTGTACTTACAGTCCCACTGCTGGGTGCGGGTCATCTTCACATTGTGAGAAGGGTAAGGCCATAGTCTACCACAATGGCCAAGTGCGGGTTGGCAGACTTCACACATCTTCAAGATCATTGAGAACTCTCAGACATGTAGGTTTCCTCACGATGTTTTCTTTCGCCGTTTGAAGTTGGCGGCAATCAACAATACGCACATAATTTCGAAAAGACAGAGGTGCGTGCCGCGGGATTCGAACCCAGGACCTGCGGATCGCAAGTCAGACGGTGTCCCGACTAGGCTGCCGGAAACTAAGTAGTATTTACCGACTTCAATAAGTAGGAGGTTAACAATACGGCTGTATTTCTAATATTTTTCTTTGTAACCCCATAATTTATAAACCGATTTCAAAAATTATTTTTTGTTTGAAATGACTTTCAGATTGGTTCCATATAAATTTCATCAAAATCGGTGCAGTAGTTTGGTTTTTCAAACAAAATTGTGTATTGTGAAGTCGGTTTTCAAATTTTTTAAACAATAATTATAAATACAAATATTTGAAAATATTTTATGAAAGGATTTTATAATTTCTCTTAGCTTCGGTCACTATATTTAATAAGGGTTATTGAATATTTATAGTTTAATCGTAAATTAAGAAGAAAAATAATCTAATACATCTCACATCTCAGAGTGACAAGCGTAGAATATTGTCACACATGGGTGTGTGTTGTTTGAACTGTTGATGTGTGTTACTCTGTTTACTAAATCAAGTTAAAAACAATGGAGGAATTAGACCTATTCCCATCAGTGGGACAACACAGGTAATATGTTACATCAAAATTATGAAAATACTGTTTCTTTTTAGGGTTCCGTACCCAAAGGATAAAAACGGGACCCTATTACTAAGACTTCGCTGTCTGTCTGTCTGTCTGTCTCCAGGCTGTATCTCATAAACCGTGATAGCTATAAAGCTGAAATTTTCACAAATGATGTATTTCCATTGCCGCTATAACAACAAATACTAAAAATTAAAAAAAAAAAAAATTAAGTGGGGTCCCCATACAATAAACGTGTTTTTTTCGTATTTTTTTGCTCAATATTAAAAACGGTAACAGGTAGACGCTTCAAATTTTCACAGAATATGTACTTGTATATTACATTTCAAAATAAATAATTAAATAACAATAAAGTAAATATTAAAGGGGGGCTCCCATACAAGAAACGTGATTTTTTTGCCGTTTTTATATATAATGTTACGGAACCCTTCGTGCGCGAGTCCAACTCGCACTTGGCCGGTTTTTTCATTTTCATCATATTACAATAGTGGAAGCAGCAGTGTAGTTTCTATTTACTCAATCGTTTGTGCATAAAACTAAACAACTTTACAACAATTATATCGATTAATCAATCAATTAACACATGAATAAGAAATCAATGACCTAAATACCTAATAAATTCAATTTGTTAGCTAAACACGCTGTAATATTGAAATACAGTATATACTCGATAATCCGGACTATTTGATGTCCGCAAGTTATTCGGATAATCGAATGCATGAAAAAACTATCTTTCCCACTTCGATCGAGGCTAATTCCAAAGGCAACAGTGCAACATGTAGTAAGATCGTATAGACTGACTGTCCAGCCCTATTGTCAGAGTTTGCACTTTACGAACTAAACTAGAAAAATCACTTACATTACTCGATCCCAATGATGATGATGTCATCCTAGCCGATTTCGGCCACGGTGACTTAAGCTTCTGTAATAATTGAGCTTGGATGTTTCGCTCTCACGTGACTTATGTACCCTATTTTTGCAGAAAATGTTCGTGAGCATTCAATGCAAGTCAGGACGCCACAATTATAGTTATATGGTATTCTTATGGGAGGTCTGTTCTTGAGTTCGTCACGTTTCTGGTCAAGTTGACGCTTTCTATTATCTTCGAATGCGTATACATGACTCTGCACAAGACGTCTCCACTCAATTCTATTTCCGGCTATGGATTCCCAACGAGAGGACTCAATTTCGCAGTTTTTCTTACGTCTCTTCTGAACATCTATAAATCTTAAGAACTGGCCGCCAGGTTTCCGCTTGCCATCTTGAAGTTCAGAATAGAAAACTTGTTTTGCTACTCTCTCGTTGGACATCCCAATAACGAAATATCCGGAACATCAACGAACATTGTGAAATAATCTTCCTGAATGGGTTTTTCCAAAAGATAAAATCTGGGTGTCTTTAAATCGTGAGTGAAACGGTTTCTTCTAGGCAAGTGCACTTCATCATAGACCGCAGCGCAAAATGGCATCAAACGCAAACCATCATTGTATAAAAAAAATATTTGTCTATTATTTTTTTTAATTCGATATCCTATATATGTATATTAGCTATTTAATGTTAGTTTCCACTAAATAAGCTTAATAAGTAAGTTTAAGTTTCTTCCCAATTCTCGTACCTATATGTAATGTTACCATTTCCGAGTAGGGATGGTGAAATATATTTTCATCCCCCCATCTCGGAAAGAGTATTTTTGCTCTTCGATATCTGAGTGAAAAAGCCGTTTTTATCCGCTAGAGGATAAAGTAAATTCAAATTTAGAACATCGTGTGCACTAAGTGTGTGAATTCAATACATCATTAAACCTAATTTACTTCTACCTCCATGGTGCCGAATTTATCATACAACCTTTTATAATTTGTTAAAAACTCAGATTTGGAACCTTCTTGGTGTACTTTTTTTTAATTTACTTTGCTCGCGCCATTTTATTTTCACGACATATTGTTAAAACCTTAGGTTTTTAAAGCCAAAGAAAAGAAAACCTTAGGTTATAAGCAAGAAATTTGAAACATGTGAAAACCCGAAAATCTGTTGGTGTCAAATAAAGAAGTTTATTTGACACCAACAGAATTGACTGAAACTGTTAATAATGCGCGAAAAAGCTTTCTTCCTCAACAACCACGTGATAAGTATTTGAAAGAATACGCTAAGTTTAACACGTGGCGACTAGCTAAAGGAGCCAAAACTTTCTCCGAAAACGTTTTGCGCCCGCAAAACTCTTGGTCTCGGATGATTCAATAAAATATGCCCATATTTTATTGAATCATCCGAGACCAAGAAATCAAGCACTCTATGGAGTACGTATTCAATGCTAAAATCAACATTATAGATGAAAAAAGACATACATATCAACACTTATCCTAAATTAGTGGCATTTTAAAAAGAGCCTCATCTGGTCATCAACTAAGTATTATTTGTTATAATTTAAAGATTATTCTGTAATACTTACCTATCATAGTGTAGTAGTTAATATCTAAACTGAAATAAAAGTATCTTGTGATTGTAAATGTTTTTTTTTTGCATTTAGTCATTTCCTCGCTGAGGTGGGATGAAAACTTACGTGCTGCACTCGAGTGCAAAAATTTTTCACCTCGTCTTTTGATTCCGTCGCTAACGTTCAGGATTCTAATTTTTTAAGCACTCGCTACGCTCGTGATACAATTTTAGAATCCTTCGCTTGCTCGGTCATCAAAATTGAGCACGTGGTTAAAAATCAACTTTGCACTCTTGTATAACTAATAACTATTGTTTGCGGTTGAAGATCCGGATAATCGCAAATCCGTATATTGAATCCGGATAATCGAGTCTCCACTGTGCACCTATGTATAACAAAGTTGCAAGCCATTATGCAAACCAGTGCCTGAGCTCTAGTGACTTGTAATAAACTGAGTTTCTACAGGAAACCGTGTCAAGGTGATGTTAACTACTGCTGTAATCGTTTAACACCTATAGGTATGATAATAAATTGACTCATTTCATTACGTCAATTTGCTTATAGAATCATTGGCAAGTTAAGTTAGTTAAGTTGGCAAGCTACTTTACTGTGTACTGCATATAAATGGAACTCTTTACCACCTACTATGTGTCCTGAGAGCAACAATCTTGGAAAATTCAGGGCTATATATTATATATATCTTATTCATCAACGTGGAGTACCTACATTGATCTACTAGATATATGATATCGTAGACCATATCGTCGATTACTAGCAGTGGAGTTGGAGGTCAAACGTAAATATATATCTAGCGTGTCCTAGGTTTTTGTGGCCCAGAAGAACCAAACAATTATCTGTATTAACAGAAAAATGAAATATCCGACAGTATAAGAACGACTTAAACGTTATCAAAAATGATAAATACAACCATTTGAATGCATTGATTGCAAATTTATTATTCATAATTAAATTTAAACATATGACTTTATAGAAAATTACAAACATACATTTTTATGAGAAAGTATGCGCAAAACCGCTGTAAAAGACTATAGATGCGCATCATTTAGAATAATTCTAGTGAAATCACTTATTTATTACGAAAAAGCTCATTGGAGTTCTAACAAATCTAACAACACCTCGCACATCAAAATCGGTCAAGCCGTTTAGGCTTGTAGGCAATCGTATAGAAACATACCCACATACATGCATACATATACATGTACTCGAAAAACATTACCTCCTTCAAACCCAGCCGGGTAAAAATAATAGGAAATAATAAGTCGCGAGCGAAGCGAGCGCGAAAATTTTTGAAACTTTTTATCCAATTTTAGGTATTCATATGCTAATTTACTGTTAATGTTGTCACATTACTAACAAGGCTCAAAAATACAAAAGACCCAGCCCAGGGGGGGGGGGGGGGGTCAATGACCCCCATGACCCCCTCCCCTGGATCCGCCCTTGTCTGAGAATATGACGATATGCAACCTAATCATTACCTATACTACTATATATTATTAATATACACATGACAATAACCTTTATAAATAAAAGTATAATCATAACATGTTCAACTTTCTTTATTATAATTTCTCTTTTTTATTGTAAAGGTTATAAAGGTCAACTTTACTTTCTCCTACCACGACATCCAACGGCACAGGGATAATTAACTGTTATGTAAATATCACCCTTATTAATCAGCGATCCTGGTGATAGCTCGTCGGTTATCGGTTGACAGCTCATTCAAAACATTACGACGTTTCGGAGCCGATTTACTGATAATATAATACGGTAGCATTTATATGTTTAAAATAGCACAATGGCTCGGTTTTGTTCGATTTTGCTATAAAATATGTAATTGTAGTGCTCGTGGCGTAGCTTGACTAGCTGTTCTCGAACGATCACCAAAGTCAAGCAACGGACGGACCGGTCAGTCTTCGGATGGGTGACCGTGAGTGGCATTTCTTTCTGAGCGCTACCGTGGGCCGGATGACACGTTAAATTGTAGGTCCCGGTTGTTTGTTCTTAAAAAAACAGCAATCGGCAAGTCAGGTCAGAGGCCTTTTGGCGGCTTATGACACTAGGAATGGCCACTCAGTGTATATGTTACTGTAAAAGCCCGAATATTGGTAAATCTTAGGTTTTACCAGTAAATCTTAGGGTTTACCAACACGAGTCGGTAAATGTAAGAATATGTAAAAAAGAAACGATTTTATCGGGCTTTTACCATTAGAATTTAGTACATGCTAGGTTTTACCAGTGACGGTTGGTAAATGTTGGTTTTGGAAATAAAACAATGCATAATAGACCAGTTTAGGCTAGGCCAAACTAGTTGATCCTGGTATAGGTATAAGCAATAATTTCTTCAGAGATTAGGTTATGGTTTTTTTTTATACAAATTTATTTCCGGCTCGCTCTTGGGACTTTCCTCGTTTTCCCCCTTAGCGCTGTCGCAGAAAAATTATTTGCAGCTGCAAACTTAAAGTGTAAGTTATCTTTATTTGTAAATTATTATCTATAAATTTGATAAAAAAAAAAAAAAAAAAACATAACCTAATCTCTGAAGAAATTATTGCCTATACTTAAGACTGCGTTGCACCAAGCTACATCGTTCAATCAAACAAATGTTATTATATATGTTACTGTAAAAGCCGAATACAGTAACATATGCATTGTTTTATTTCCAAAACTAACATTTACCAACCGTCACTGGTAAAACCTAGCATGTATTAAATTCTAATGGTAAAAGCCCGATAAAATCGTTTCTTTTTTACATATTCTTACATTTACCGACTCGTGTTGGTAAACCCGAAGATTTACTGGTAAAACCTATTTTATAATTAGAGTTTAAAAAGCTAAAACAACCAACTTCAAAAAGTCTTGGGAAGTCGAGTAAATCATAACAAACACAATGAATAATGAAAATA
This sequence comes from Lycia hirtaria, assembly GCA_947563715.1. Lineage (NCBI taxonomy): Eukaryota > Metazoa > Arthropoda > Insecta > Lepidoptera > Geometridae > Lycia > Lycia hirtaria. The sequence goes on from OX387378.1 coordinate 41,536,175, forward strand.
CTTTTCTCCTTATTTTTGATACAGCTGTCATGGCCGTAAAAAGATAATAAATCAAACACGCGATTTTTAATATCAGTAACGATTATTACTATGATGTATTTTTAATCTATCCGACAATTATGAGGATTCTCAAAAATGTTCATCCTTGAATAAAAAATTATGTAGAAAATTGGCTCATTTAGATTACTTTTATCAGCCAGATAGCCGGTTCTGGAGAAATTCTGGCGTGATTTTGCAATGTATAAATTGCGTCTTAGTTTATCTGTTTACATTTACAATATTTTGAGGAATTGAACTTTATCTACGAGTAAATTTATTGGTATTACGAATAACGCAATATTCAAAAATTTTATAATTTTTTTAATCATAATTAAGTACCCGAGTACACCAAACCACCGATTCTAAGGAATCAGTCAGTATGTAGAAACGAAATTAGACGTACTAAACTACACAAATAAAAGTCACTGAAATAGTTCACTGGATTTCAAGTGGTAGTGCACATGGGTGGCACATACTCGTAGCACGCTGAAACAAATAGTTTGTATCCATACAAACTATTTGTTTGATGATGGCTGATTGAGTCTTAAATAATGGCGAGCACGCACTAGCAGCGTAATACGACTAAGACACAAGTAGATAGATGACCGCGTAAAAATACCATGGTTACAGACTTTCAACCGGCCTTTTTAACCGACTTCCAAAAAGAAGAAAGTTCTCAATTCGTCTGTACCTATGTTTTTTGTAAGTTTATTCACCGAGTACTCCGCCAATTGTGAATAGATTTTGATGATTTTTTTTGGTAGATAATGCCTTAGAGGTGGTCCCATATACATTTTATCAAACTCGGTTCATTACTTTGGTTTTTATAGCAAAATAATTTGAAATCGATATTTTCAGTTTTTGGAAATTCAAGATCCCCATGTAGGAAACAGATCGGGAGGTCTATTATACATATAACCCGGAATGCTTATATGTAACATATTAATATTCGCACTTGGAAATGTTAATAATATAAAGAAAATAAAATGGTATATTTAAAAAAAAAATGACTTTTTTCAGCATTCGTGTTTTTGAGCTAGGAGAAACTTAGCATAGACCAACGTTTTACAGACTAAAAATTTGAGCTCAAACTAATAGTACAAGTTTTTTTTTTCAAAAAGCTGCTAAGTATTTGCTTCTTTTGCCGACTTGTCGGGCCTTAAAAAGAGTGAATAAAAAAAAATGTTTTATCTCGTAAATTTGTTCGCCTGAAGACCAAACCAGTTTATCGCCAGACCCGCGTCCCGATCGGCTAATTTTTATGGTTGGACATTGGACAGGGTCATCATGACTATTGCCAGACTACCGACAATGAGCATTGGTGAACTTCATCGAATCCACAGAATTCGCCCTATTTACAGTTTTAGTCTTTGATCGAATCAACCAGTCAAAACGGTTATTGAAGCTCAGAATAACAAATGATCATGGTCATGCAACCTTACCAAAAAACGTTAGTCAACTTTGATCAACGTCTTAAATTATCTGTCTTATTTCCGCAAATGTCATTACGTCTCAGTGAAAAGTTGACAAAACATTCATCCATGCTGGACTGGAAGAAGAATTAAAGCAGAATTTGCCAGCTGGTACTCTTGATGACAGCACCAACAATATGTTTACAGAGTATGTTTAGTTTATGGGCAATTAGACGAGTGACTCCACCCTACCAGTCATCAATTAATTATGGTGAAGCGATAATTAGATAATGGGTGAACAGTGTGTCGTCGGTTCAATATCGCTTCCTGTGGCGATATCTTAGCTACTGTTACTGCCGGTTGGATAATACATACCTACACGTATCTACATGGGTGATACTTTCCTGCATACTAAAAAGAAATAAAAACCAGACAAGTGCGAGTCAGACTCGCCCACCGAGGGTTCCGTACAAACTAGTAGATAAAAGGGGGAAATCATATTTTTTCTCCTTCATAAACCGAAAAACATACATCGTAAAACATTTAAAAACCTGTTTTAGCTTATGCTAATGAAGCTCTTTCATATGACACCCCACATGATACGGTTAATTCACTTTAAAATTTGGGCCCTCATTCCTACTCAATACATTTTCTTTTATTTTACATAAGTATTATTAATGTCGTATTAATAGAGTTGTGACCACAATAGACGTTTTAGTTGACATCGCAAACAAATACAGGGGCGGGAAAAAAGCGTGCGTGCGAGCAATCGAGCGCTCTCCCGCGCGCCTTGTGTAGGGACGTGAATAAATATCGATATATCGGTTAAATCAATCGAATCGATATCTATCATTGTCCCGTATGATGTAAAAATCATCATCAATCATTATAATTTGAAATAATTATCGTGTTTTATATAAGTACATATAGACAAAGTTGATCATATTTGTCAGATTATCGCAACTAATCGAGCTTATTTATCTATCAATCAAACATAGTCTGCCAACCCGCACTTGGCCAGCGTGGCAGACTATGGCCTAACCCTTCTCACAATGAGAAGATGGCCCGTTCCCAGCAGTGGGACAGTTTGTAGAAACAGGGCTGATAAAAAAAAAAAAAAAAAAAAACAAACATAGAGCCCGGGTAATCCGAAATGATAATATATTAATAGAATTTGTTTGCATATCATTAAACATTCCTGATGTATTAAATAAATTCGATGTATAATAAATACATTATTTAGCCGATATGTTATGTGAATTAGGTGCGCATTTGTGCAACGTGTACTTATTTTATGTAGATTTGTATCTGATATTTCCTTGAAAATAAAATAAAATCGTTTTTGATTAGGCTAAAATTAACAAGAAAAAGTCGATATCCAGGAATGAATCAGAGTTTCACTAATCAAGGAATTAGTTTTTAACTAAAAATTGCAAAATTCAGATCATAGGATTACCATAATTCGTGAAATCTAGGCAAGTATACAACATTAACGAATTCTAAAAAGTCACAATAATAATAATAATCTTTCATAATAAATACGATACTGTATCTACTATTACTGCTACCGATTGTTATAAAACGAAATCATACACCAATATGATCACCTCATGTGTTTTGCATGTATTAAAGTAGATAATGATTTTTATGAGTAATAAAATAAAATATCTTTAAATATAATTTAAATAGCTATGAATTTGAAAGGTAAGATAAGGTAAGGAATATAAAAATACCTAACGTGCTTCTGTAATTATTTCAAATTAATAATACCACAAAAGATTAAATCCATAGTATAAGTTTGTTGGGGTTACGAAAAAGCGCTGTTATTTTATTTTTACGTATGTCGTATTATTACAAAAAATATAGCATATAAAACTCAGGGAAAGAAGACAAATCATCGCATATCAAAATCAGTCAAGCCGTTTAGGCTGTAGGAGGTAATATGTAAACATACACTCATACAAACATACATACACTCGAAAAACATAAACCTACTTCTTAAGCAGTCTGGTAAAAAGCGTTCAAATTACCACAGACCGAGAAATATCCAAATGCTCCAGCCCTCTACCGTTCGACTGCGCATTTCGCTAACAGCATTGACTCATTGATTGGAAACATTTGTTTGTTGTAATTTATCGATAATATAAATGACGCGGAGAAGTCCCATCCCTAACCGTCAGGGTTAGCGCGAAAAGCACGCAACCACGGTCAATTACAGTAGCAGCAATTTTTTAATACGCGAGAACTTTCTTCAATTAGCATGCGCTACAAAGAAAGGTAGAAATTATACCGCATGAATATGCAAGCGGCCGCGTGGTAAATGTTAAAGGTGAACGACTGAGACGGGTACGGCTGGCTTCTCCGGCGAAAGCTAATATCTAAATGGCCGAAATGTGCTGATTCTAGGATTCCTTTAACTGCTTAAATGGCGGTCCAGAAATGTTTTGGTCGTTTGTTTGGTTCACAATCGTAACAAAGGCTGTTTTATTTATATAGACCTTTTAGACGTAGATTGACTACGCGTTATGACTAATGATGGTTGCGGTCATGAGTAGGCGAAATGGCCAATCGCAAAATGAACTCTTGCAAATGAACTATTGCAACTCTTGCAATAACAAGCGAAACATCAAACAACCAACTAAAGACTGACAAACGCATAAAAATAACAAACAATCTGATTTTTTTTCGAGGTTAGGTATATGCCCGATAGACAGACCAGAATTTCACCATACAGATGAAGGTTTCCAAATGCTCAAACCCACTACTCGTTGAAAGAATACACAGCATGTTAGCAGCAGCATTGCCACATCGCAATAGCAATGTTTATGCCAGTGCATAAGCATTGCCTGATCGATGCAACGCGTGGCCAATATGCTAGCACGTGGGGCCAGACAAGCAACAGCATTTTGATCACGCGTCGCGTCGGTCATACAAAAACTTTATAAATAAAATGTTTTGTCTTTCAGTAATTGATAGATAACTTACAAACTAATCACTCTGACTAAATAGTTGGTTTTGATATGAAAAATCGTAACTTAGATTGCAAAATTCGTTATTTTGCAGTCGGGTATTTTCTTTTTATTTAAATATAGGTACTTGTTATTGTTAATATATAATTTAGTATTTATTTGCATAACATTATTGATCGCAGAGCCATGATCATGCTTGCGGCACGCTGACCGCCCGTGATCTCGCGTGCGCACTGATTTATACCCCGTAGCGACGGCCTCTTTACTCCTGACACCGGATTAAACATTACCGCAATCTACATATTAATTACAGGCGAATCCGAACAAAAAGCTATGGCTAATTAACTCGGCTTGTTGTGGAGCCGCCGACGCCCGCGCCTTAATGCTAAAGCCCGATTTCCACTGCGAGAATAGTGAGCGCGAGAAATGACAGCGGAACAGACTCCGTTTAGATAAAATAGGTTCTTCTTCTTCTTTTTTGTATTGGACCCGCATTAAAGCATTTGCCAGTGTCAAGTATTAGGATTTTTTTCAAGTTTCTTGAATAAAACAAGTTGTAAATGTTCACAAATCACAATAGTCACAATCTAAGTCACGTATACAGTCAATTTATAAGTCGAGTCCTGCTTCAGTAAAGTGGTGGCGACTTTACTAGAAGCTTCTATGGAGTTTTGCCGACAACGAAAAATCACACGTTTTACTGCTTAATTTCACTTGCCCACACTCACGCACTTTATCAAACACTTAATGAATAAAACACCACCATTTTTATAGCATTAATGTTCAAAATAACACAAGTTTATGAAAATAAAACAAAGCAACAACACGTTACTAAGACATTCCCGCCAAAACTCATAAAATAGGTTAGTTTACGAGTATACTACCAATAACAAAGAGTTTTAATATTTATTTATGGGTGTTAGAGATTTGAGGTGTATATTTTGTGTGTTTGTGGCATCGTATCTCTAAAAGCGGACCTACCGATTTTGATCTAGTTATTTTGTTTGAAATAGAATTAGATCGTGAGTGTTCTTGGCATGTTTCACCTAAATCGGATTGATCGTATTTGTATGTCGTTTTTTTTTTAATTTTATAAGTTTGTTAACTTTTTATAATGCAGCTCGTAATACCTACGTGTCTTTTCAGATTTATAAATAACTTATTTGGGGACCTACATACCAAGGCTAGCCCTGGCTTTCGACGAGCTCCATCTTCGGACACAGCAAGCAAGTTGCTGGTAAATCGTGCTGGTAGATCTATGTATGTATGTGATGGTAGCATTAAAAAAATAGTATGTTCGCTTTTATTAGCTAAATGGAGTCCGTAATGAATCCTCTCCGCTCGCAGTGGAACCCGGGCTTACGGCATTTCCGCGCGGTTCTGCGAAATCCTGTTTTTACATACCATTAAATGGGGCTGTATCGTGATAATACGTCATTCATGTGTTGTTATTATCTGTAAATGATTCTTATAAATAATTGTGTAACGGCACTGTACATACTTTCCCACAAAAATAACAATCATCTGCATATCTGCATAGGAAATAACGGTTGCATTACGAAACCTATTTCGTATTAGATCAGAGATCCAAGTGCGAATCTTATATCCTATTGATCGCGCTCATGTAAATTTTTGCATTCACTGGAAAAATATATTTCATCTGTTCGGATGTTTGTTGGTGTTATCGTATACTTAAATCGTGTTTTCCAATAATTTTTACAAAATATGATATAGTTTTACAATTGTATAGATTTTTTATGTTTATAGATTTTGGATTAACGGGTAATTCCCACAAAAAAGGAGGAATTTTGATGTGACGCCATTTATTGACCTATTTTGATAATATTTGGTAGAAATTATTGATACTCAATTTTGAACATAAAAAATATAAACAAAATTGGTCAAGAACTTGTTGAGACGAAAGTTTTAGATATCTTGGTTAAATAGAGAAATTTACAAGGTCCTTTGTTGGCGGACTTTGATATTTTTTAGCAAAAATTTTTATGTAACATGAATTACTGTAAAATTTCGACCTCTGAGCATTCACTAGTATCAATAAAACTGTCTGTTCTTAACAAAGAATTTAAAAGTTTTTCAGTAACTTTGTAGTTTTTACGAATTTTCGTTATTGACTAGAACAAACAAGCTCCATAGCCAACATTAGTTTCCGCACTAACTTTAAGCCCCGACTACACCCGCAAACAGAACACTAAACTACCGTCGCATGCACCTTCACCAAACTTCTATTATATTATTTTGCACGTGACGGTAACAGGGGAGGAGTAAGTAAGGGAGGAGTGGGGGGAGTAAGGAGTAATGATACATTCTGAACTCAGGCGAGAGGTAATAATGAGTTATGTACGTGATCCAATTATTTGGGCGCCGGCTCATTACGCGCTAAGTGTGAAATATTGCTGGCTTTATTACTACCATCGCTGACTTGCACCCCCCACCCACGGGAGGTATTACCCCTATCCCCCAGTAGGGGGGATGGGGGTGCAGCGCTGCAACTGTGCGCGCTAAATCATAATAATGTAAGGTGCGGACCGCTCTCGGAAGAGTTGCGACTATTCTTGTGTGATGTACGGCCGATAACTTGGTGCCGTTTGTCGCCTGCGTCCGGAGATTAGGCTCTATATTTGAAGTATACTGTAGGATTACACTTAGAATTTTGTAAATAGATTTTGAGTATTTATTACTGGTCTAAACTTTATAAAGGGTTTCATTATACACATTATTTTGAACAGTTAAATTGCTGCATAATCTGGTAGTGCTAGTGGACTATTGTTTTACAATTTCTGCTTAGGGAACTACTTAAATGTGTCAGCTATTAAGGCACCAAGCAGTCGTGCAACTAATTCTTACTTCCATAAATTGAGAATTATTTCTTATGCAATCGTCAACAATGGAGTGTTGTTGTATTGAAGAAACTAATTTACTTAGCATTTACATATACCTAGATTGTATTTATATACCTATTATACAAAACAATTACTATTCCATTGATTGATTTTTAATTGTTATTTGACCGTCTCACTATTCAATTATTTAATTAATATTTTATAATTTTCTAGATACAATCTACAAAACTTTACAAGTCATAAAATGGAAAAATGACTCAAAAACCCAACCTTTAAAACGTCATAAAATAAGAGTAGTACCCCCCCCCCCCCCCCCCCATCAGGAAGCTAGGAGACAGTGCGCGCCATTCCACTGAAATATGATCACACCTCGCGCACTAAATCGACACACATACATTAGTTAAGAGTTATATTTTAAAGATTTCCTCGCGAGTGCAGTAACGAACACCCCCCCACTTGGGGGGAGGTAGCCGGAGTTATTCCATTAATTAAAGCCGAGGGGGGCGCGAGTCTATCTCCCCTGGCTGCCCTGCCAGTGGCACCCCCCTCCCCCCGCGCAAAAACAAAGCAAGCCGTAACGAGCATAGGGTTCCCACCTGCAACTATGCCGATTTATGGAAGGAGTTTGCCGTTTCGAATAAAATATGTCAGCAAATCGTGAAACCTTGTTCGCAATTTCTTTCGTAATGAATTGTGTGTTTAATATTGTTGTTGAGTATTTATTGGATATAGAAATGAATAGTAGACCTATAGTTATGTATGTTGTTGTATTATTGGTTATGGATGTGTTTATTATATAACATAAGTGATATTGTAATGGGGAAAATTTCAGACACCATTAATTTGAATAACTGGAAATAAGAATGTACCTATAAAAATTAATACAATTCTATGAGAATAATCTGTCGATCTGTCTCTATGTGTGTATTCTGTTGATCTTATTTTCAGTTAAACGTTTTATTTATGTAGGTAAAACGTTTCTTACAGTAGCTATTTGTCCAAACGCAACAGAATAATGTCTAGACTTGTCACCTATTTTATTCAGCATTTTTGTTACCTACCTATTCTGCATTGAAAGACACAATTATTTCATTTTTGAAGCAATTTTGTCAGTCAGGTTAATACAATTTTAGATTTAATCAACCTTAAAAAAGGCGTTAAATTACATCTTAAATAACTTTAATAGTGTCTACTTATGTAGTTAGTAGGTAAGTAAATAGCATCGACACTGGCAACCCTGCAGGCTTCAGCGGCGGGGTGGGGTGAGGGGGGCGCGGGACGCGGCGGGGGTCGCACGCTCTTAGAATAAAACATTATTCATAAATAGGATATTACGACGATGCTGCCCACCAGCGCCTTAACTTCAGTGAAAGAGCAACCAATTTATTTTTAACCGAGTTCCAAAAAAGGAGGTTCTATATTCGACTGTATGTTTTTTGTATGTTTGTTACGCGATTACTCCACCAATTATGAACTGTTTAATGATTCTTTTTTGTTTGGTAGGTAATAAGTACCTCAAAGATGGTCCCATATGAGTTTTATGAAAATCGTTTAAGTATTTTGGTTTTGATAACAAAATAACTGAAAAGATGTCATCCAAGTAAATGAATTGCGTATTTTGATGTCGATTTTTTTTCAGTTTTTTAAATTATAATTTACCGACTTCAAAATAGGAGGAGGTTATCAGTTCGTACCGTATATTTTTTTTATGTATGTACACTAATTACTCCGTCATTAGTAAACCAATATTTGTGTTTCTTGAATCGATGTATAGAGAAAGCTCTCAAGTTGGTCCCATAATTATTTTATAGATATTGCTTTATTACTTTTTGAATGATCTCTAAAACTGTAAAAAATTTCATTGTATTCCTGAGTGAGTGCGTCAGAATAAAGAATCGCAGAGTATCACCAAACCTTTTTCTTTGCAAAAGTGTCAAATATTGACGATTATCGTATATACCTACATCTGCACATTGCACTTCTGCACATCTTCGAAGACGAAGTATTTAACATTCAATGACAGAAGAAAAAAAAACGAGTGGATGGGAAAGGTCTCTTTAAAAAGTTTACAACCATAAAGTATTTAGTAAGCTTGAAAAGTAAAACCTTCTTACACCTCATTAAATGTGTATAGGGAGAAAATGGGCGTTACTTTAACGCTTGAATGCGTATTTTTACCCAACTATCTAAGAAAGAGTGTAATATTTTGATATAATGATAGCGATAGGTCAGTCGGTTGTGTGATAACGCACCTAACATATTCTGGCAGTGTTACCTGAAAGAAAAGGTATCCTTACCATCTGCTTTTCCATCCAGGAAAGGTAAGCATACCGTCTTGGGTCACACAGTCACTTAAAAGTGAGCAGTAGTCAAATGACTAGTTTATAGATTATAAATAATAAAAATATTATATGCTTCTATACATATAACTTCCTGTAACCTAAATCGCGTATTTACTTTTTTGGCTGTTGGCTTTATGTTTAGTTCAAACCTACTATCAGTTGGCAGCGTACCCGGCATGCTGCCAGCATTTCAGACGTTTATTATAGTTTTTGTATTTATAGTATAACAATAGTATAATTTATAGGTATTGACATAATTTGACAGTCACCTGTTCATGCAAAACGCACTGTTGTTTTATAAAGTCTTCTAAGCGTTGTATTATAGAATCCAATCAAAGTCCGGCGTACCTCAAGGTTCCATTCTTGGACCGGTGCTTTTCTCTATATTCATTAATGATATCATAGACCGAATAAAACACTGTAGATATAGCTTATTTGCCGATGATTTAAAGATATATAGGGTTGTAAATACACTAGAGGACTCTAAATTAGTACAGGAAGATATTAACAGTATAAAGTTATGGTGCGACCAGAATAAAATGTTTCTCAATTCAAAAAAATGTTATTACATTAAATACACGAGAAAAAAAAGGCCCATAGAATATACCTACACACTTGACGGAGTTACCCTGGAGGAAGTGGATGATATACGTGACCTGGGAGTTATAATTGACAAAAAACTTACATTTAAATCTCACATTGATGCAATAGTTACAAAGTCTGCACAAATGATCGGGTTTATTAACCGTAACTCAAAAAGCTTCCGTAACATTAGCACCAAAAAGTTGCTGTATAACTCACTTGTTCGAAGTCATCTCGAATACGCATCTTCTGTGTGGAATCCTCTGTATAGTTGTCACTCACAACGTATTGAGAGTCTACAGCGTTCCTTCACAAGATCGCTCGCATTTTCCAGTAGTGGCATATCTCACAGGATTGACTATGACAGCCGTCTTGCATTTTTTGAAATGTCTTCGCTCCGGACGAGGCGCAAACAACGAGATTTGCATTTTTTACATAAGATCATCCATGGCGACATTGACAGTCCATACTTGCTCGAAAACGTCAAATTACATGTCCCTCATCGCTACCCCAGAAATATGATTAATAAAACTTTTGGCCGTCAAGTATATCGTACTAACCTCGGTTTGAACTCACCTATGGTGCGCATGTGTTCATCGTATAATGATATTGGCAGCAGCGTGGATATTTTCTCATGCAATCTAATACAGTTTAAGAAACAAGTTTTTGAGACATTAGCTAAATATAAATGAAAGTGTGCTTCCACATCCACAGTTCAAAGTTATTTGATAGTTTTCTGTCTTTTACTCTTTCGATAAATTTCAATTTATTTTAGTTAATTTATTTAGATATTAATTTAAAGTCTGTACCTTAGCAAGATAAATTTATCACAAGCTGTGTATGCCTATAAATGGCACATGTATCAGAATGTAACCATGATCAATATATGTTGTACCTTATAATATGTGTGCTGTTGGTGTACCTTAATAAATAAATAAATAAATAAATAAATAAAGTCAAAGTCAAGGCCATAGTCCATAGTCAAAGTCAAGTAAAAAAAGCCATCGTCAAGTCCTCGTCATCTTTCAGTGAAGTGGTGTTGACATTACTGAAAGTTTTTATGGATTTTTGCCGATGATGAAATGATACGTTTCGCTGCTTAACAAAAAATAACACAAGTTTAGTAAATTAAAACAGCGCGACGACATGTTCCTATCACGCTCCTGCCAAAACACCCTATCTCACTGTACCTACTGTGACAATGTTGCCAAATTATCTATATTTTTTTTTTTTTTTTTTTTATCAGCCCTGTTTGTACAAACTGTCCCACTGCTGGGAACGGGCCATCTTCTCATTGTGAGAAGGGTTAGGCCATAGTCTGCCACGCTGGCCAAGTGCGGGTTGGCAGACTTCACACATCTTCAAGATCATTGAGAACTCTCAGACATGTAGGTTTCCTCACGATGTTTTCCTTCACCGTTTGAAGTTGGCGGCAATCAACAATACGCACATAACTTCGAAAAGACAGAGGTGCGTGCCGTGGGATTCGAACTCAAGACCTGCGGATCGCAAGTCAGACGGTCTCACCACTAAGCTGCCGGGAACGCCGGGAATTATCTATATAGTATCACCAAACACCCCGTAAATATTCTAGTTGAAATTCAAAAGCCGAAGCACTGGTTGTTCAGTAGCGCCGTATAACGGCAGGTGGCACCGCCCAGACTCACTCCCGCCCGCCCACTGCAGCCGCCCTGCGCTCTAACAATGCAATATGGACAGATACGAGGTAAATGAGATCATTTTTAACGAATATGGCTTTGAAACTGCGCAATTTATGGAGAGTATTAGAAATATATATTTTTAGTTTCATTTAACATTGTAAAATTTGAAGTTAGGTTTAGACTACATTGATGCAACGTTGCTGCTGAAATTTACGATAAGTTTATTTTATTAGTCATGTATGAAATTAAATTATTTGATTTGATTTGATATTTAATTACAATTTTGGAAAAAATATTATTAGAACAACTTCCGATGCTATGAAATGTGCACACATCGGCAAGCGTCAGCCATAAAGCCAGCCATAAAATGTAAGCTGTCAAGTTCTCCATAATTTGAATCTGACATCCTGACACATAAGGTTATACAGAAGATTGATGAGCCCTTACGTAGCAGGATTGCGCTTACAGGCAAAAATACTGGGTGGGTAAGTAATACGAGTTGAATATTTGTGCTGTCAGTATTAAATCTTGATGGCGTTGATGGAGTTGACAGTTGACAGCTCACCCTTTATGATTGGATTTGTGGATGGTGGTCTTCTTACACTGCACTTGCAGATATCTACTTGGCCTCCACTCGAGACTTTTCATCCTCATCGGCCATCAGTTCTACGTTCTATATGCCCTGCCCACTTCATCTTGCTACGCCGCTGAACTATGTCGATGAGTTTCGTTAAGATTGATCTGTTTTATCCTTCCAACTTATTATAGTTTAATAGTCAGCAAGGAACCCTTATAGTTTCGCCATGTTGTTATGTCTGTTCGCGGCTTTATTTAAAGACTGAGTACTAGAAAGCTATAATTTGGAACAGGTCATACCTGATTTAATCAATTCAACAGGCATGCACTTGGCCGGTTTTTTTTATCTTTGCATCGTGTTATATCCTAGAATATAATGCATGCATTGCAATATCGTAAAACTTATTCCTCGGTATTTGACAAATGTCATGCAGTAACGTATACGCTCTCTCAATTTCCATGTCAGATATTTTTGCGGAATTTGTGTGAAAAACTTCAAGTAAACGGTGGACGGTTAAATCGCAGCCAATTTGCATTAAAGATACATTCGAATGCTGGAATGAGCCCGCTTCGACGTCACGTCGAGAAAATAACCATAATTTGCGCCATATTTGATCATGTTATGTATTCATTTTTCTCTGCCAACTGCCGCTGACTCTCGCAGTGGAAAATAATAAAATACAAAAATATGTAGGTTTACAAAACATGTGTTTCACTAAACCTACCTATAATAGACTACTACAATTTGAGATTATCCAAGTTCATTTACACATAAAGTTTGTTTATATGTGTACTCTAACACAAAGCTTCTTGCCAAATTTCATAGTTCTAGGTCAACGGGAAGTACCCCATAGGTTTTAATTCCCTTGTGAGTGTCGAAATGTGATTGATTGATTGATTTTTCTTTCTGCAGCAAGAGACTACGGATCTGCATATATGGTTTTAATTTCAACTCGATAACTTAACGCGTTCCCGAGAGGTCTTGACATCCGGACAGACGGACAGACAGACAGACAACAAAGTGATTCTATAAGGGTTTAGTTTTTTTCCTTTTGAGGTACGGAACCCTAATAAAAACGAAATAGATTACTTTTTATCTTGTAGTCGACTAGAATTGACTAGATACATACAGATGAGACAAATCAAAGGCGTGCGCGGGTATCACCGCCCAGGTAAGTTAAATACGCGCGGGTAAATGCGCTCGAATCGAACAGACGCATGCGCATTCTTTCACTGTTGCCACCTTCGCAATTTTTTAGCTAATTGTGGCATCTTTTTACAAGCAATAGCTACTCCTAAAACTGAGACAGTGAACAACAAAAAAAAAAAAATTATATATATTACTCTCCAGAGCCACTAAATATCGATATAGGTCTAGTCAACTATTACTTGCAACGTTTTCTTTTAGCAAAATTCTGTCAAATTTTATTTAAGTACCTTAGTATAGTGGCTGTTTTAAATTCCCAATTAAATATTAGTATATAATAATGTACAATCAGAACAAAATCTAACAAAATGTGACGTATTTGCAAGTACGTCTTATTATGCTTGATTTTTCAAGCATAGACATGAACTCAAATGGTTGTACAGTTTTCTACTTATATTTTACATCTGCATTTGTGCGGCAACCACATAAAGGAGCTGTAAATAAAAAAGAAAGAAATAATATTGATAATATTTTTTTTTTTTTTAAGTATTGATAAGAGCGTATATTTATTTTCTAACTGAATACAGATTACTTTTTATTGATAATAATTAAATTAATTCATGAATTATCTCGTTTGATGGTGGGGTCTGTATCTGATTTTCGTTGAGCTCAGATACAGACGGCAGTCATCCTGGACACGGCGAGCATTGTTAGGAGGTTTCTCAGTATGTAGCCAGTAGAATAAGCTCTACCCCGCTGTCAGCGCGGCGATGCCCTAGTTTTTAAGTTTTTGACGGGACAACGTCTAATAAATCAATAAACGCCGGCTGCATGAACGAAAAAGTATGACTCATTGTCCCGTTACGATCGCGCGCGCTTGCGGTGGCTGAGGAAGTGGGCGGGTGTGCGCGGACGTATGTTGTCACGTTAAACTATCGTCCGTAAACCGACTTTACAGACAACCATTTTTTTTACATTTTACATATTTATGTTTTTCATTTATATTTACACGGTTTTTTTTTTAAATGGAGTTATAAAATGGCTATGAAATTATATAGAATACTATAAAATGTATTGATTATTTTGTTTAGCAATTTTCAATTGCTTTTTCAATTCTTAATTCTTTAATAAGTCTAGTAACTTTTTGGTGTAGCTCTAGACGTTATATAAGCTGGCAACACTGCGATCATTGCGTTGCTTAGTATGGACAACTGTGTCGTGGGAAACACCGTGAGACTGTACGAACACATACCAAGCCTTCCTACCAAGACATACGTGACAACATCGCACGAGAAAAACTTCATCATACATTGTTTTGTCAAAATTAAAGCAGTTTTAACATTGTGAGCATTACCAGCAATGGTTGCAGTATATTAGCATAAGTTGGTGCGAGTAATTAATAAAATGTCAAAGGAGATTTTTAACATAAGTGTAGCCGGCGTGCGTAACATGTATGCTTATAAATATTGATATCCTTTGAAATATACCATATGCGATCGATAGGTTAACGCTAACTATTTACATTAATAGTTTTATGCTTCACCTAGGTTAGGTATTGAATAATAAGCAATTACGTTACGCAAAAACGTTAGATATATACTTTTTAATTAAATAAATTCTTAAACGTATGAAAGGTTAGTCTGATACAGATATGTGAATTAAACAGTAAAACGATAAGTAGTTTTTTTTTATCAGCCCTGTTTGTACTTACAGTCCCACTGCTGGGTGCGGGTCATCTTCACATTGTGAGAAGGGTAAGGCCATAGTCTACCACAATGGCCAAGTGCGGGTTGGCAGACTTCACACATCTTCAAGATCATTGAGAACTCTCAGACATGTAGGTTTCCTCACGATGTTTTCTTTCGCCGTTTGAAGTTGGCGGCAATCAACAATACGCACATAATTTCGAAAAGACAGAGGTGCGTGCCGCGGGATTCGAACCCAGGACCTGCGGATCGCAAGTCAGACGGTGTCCCGACTAGGCTGCCGGAAACTAAGTAGTATTTACCGACTTCAATAAGTAGGAGGTTAACAATACGGCTGTATTTCTAATATTTTTCTTTGTAACCCCATAATTTATAAACCGATTTCAAAAATTATTTTTTGTTTGAAATGACTTTCAGATTGGTTCCATATAAATTTCATCAAAATCGGTGCAGTAGTTTGGTTTTTCAAACAAAATTGTGTATTGTGAAGTCGGTTTTCAAATTTTTTAAACAATAATTATAAATACAAATATTTGAAAATATTTTATGAAAGGATTTTATAATTTCTCTTAGCTTCGGTCACTATATTTAATAAGGGTTATTGAATATTTATAGTTTAATCGTAAATTAAGAAGAAAAATAATCTAATACATCTCACATCTCAGAGTGACAAGCGTAGAATATTGTCACACATGGGTGTGTGTTGTTTGAACTGTTGATGTGTGTTACTCTGTTTACTAAATCAAGTTAAAAACAATGGAGGAATTAGACCTATTCCCATCAGTGGGACAACACAGGTAATATGTTACATCAAAATTATGAAAATACTGTTTCTTTTTAGGGTTCCGTACCCAAAGGATAAAAACGGGACCCTATTACTAAGACTTCGCTGTCTGTCTGTCTGTCTGTCTCCAGGCTGTATCTCATAAACCGTGATAGCTATAAAGCTGAAATTTTCACAAATGATGTATTTCCATTGCCGCTATAACAACAAATACTAAAAATTAAAAAAAAAAAAAATTAAGTGGGGTCCCCATACAATAAACGTGTTTTTTTCGTATTTTTTTGCTCAATATTAAAAACGGTAACAGGTAGACGCTTCAAATTTTCACAGAATATGTACTTGTATATTACATTTCAAAATAAATAATTAAATAACAATAAAGTAAATATTAAAGGGGGGCTCCCATACAAGAAACGTGATTTTTTTGCCGTTTTTATATATAATGTTACGGAACCCTTCGTGCGCGAGTCCAACTCGCACTTGGCCGGTTTTTTCATTTTCATCATATTACAATAGTGGAAGCAGCAGTGTAGTTTCTATTTACTCAATCGTTTGTGCATAAAACTAAACAACTTTACAACAATTATATCGATTAATCAATCAATTAACACATGAATAAGAAATCAATGACCTAAATACCTAATAAATTCAATTTGTTAGCTAAACACGCTGTAATATTGAAATACAGTATATACTCGATAATCCGGACTATTTGATGTCCGCAAGTTATTCGGATAATCGAATGCATGAAAAAACTATCTTTCCCACTTCGATCGAGGCTAATTCCAAAGGCAACAGTGCAACATGTAGTAAGATCGTATAGACTGACTGTCCAGCCCTATTGTCAGAGTTTGCACTTTACGAACTAAACTAGAAAAATCACTTACATTACTCGATCCCAATGATGATGATGTCATCCTAGCCGATTTCGGCCACGGTGACTTAAGCTTCTGTAATAATTGAGCTTGGATGTTTCGCTCTCACGTGACTTATGTACCCTATTTTTGCAGAAAATGTTCGTGAGCATTCAATGCAAGTCAGGACGCCACAATTATAGTTATATGGTATTCTTATGGGAGGTCTGTTCTTGAGTTCGTCACGTTTCTGGTCAAGTTGACGCTTTCTATTATCTTCGAATGCGTATACATGACTCTGCACAAGACGTCTCCACTCAATTCTATTTCCGGCTATGGATTCCCAACGAGAGGACTCAATTTCGCAGTTTTTCTTACGTCTCTTCTGAACATCTATAAATCTTAAGAACTGGCCGCCAGGTTTCCGCTTGCCATCTTGAAGTTCAGAATAGAAAACTTGTTTTGCTACTCTCTCGTTGGACATCCCAATAACGAAATATCCGGAACATCAACGAACATTGTGAAATAATCTTCCTGAATGGGTTTTTCCAAAAGATAAAATCTGGGTGTCTTTAAATCGTGAGTGAAACGGTTTCTTCTAGGCAAGTGCACTTCATCATAGACCGCAGCGCAAAATGGCATCAAACGCAAACCATCATTGTATAAAAAAAATATTTGTCTATTATTTTTTTTAATTCGATATCCTATATATGTATATTAGCTATTTAATGTTAGTTTCCACTAAATAAGCTTAATAAGTAAGTTTAAGTTTCTTCCCAATTCTCGTACCTATATGTAATGTTACCATTTCCGAGTAGGGATGGTGAAATATATTTTCATCCCCCCATCTCGGAAAGAGTATTTTTGCTCTTCGATATCTGAGTGAAAAAGCCGTTTTTATCCGCTAGAGGATAAAGTAAATTCAAATTTAGAACATCGTGTGCACTAAGTGTGTGAATTCAATACATCATTAAACCTAATTTACTTCTACCTCCATGGTGCCGAATTTATCATACAACCTTTTATAATTTGTTAAAAACTCAGATTTGGAACCTTCTTGGTGTACTTTTTTTTAATTTACTTTGCTCGCGCCATTTTATTTTCACGACATATTGTTAAAACCTTAGGTTTTTAAAGCCAAAGAAAAGAAAACCTTAGGTTATAAGCAAGAAATTTGAAACATGTGAAAACCCGAAAATCTGTTGGTGTCAAATAAAGAAGTTTATTTGACACCAACAGAATTGACTGAAACTGTTAATAATGCGCGAAAAAGCTTTCTTCCTCAACAACCACGTGATAAGTATTTGAAAGAATACGCTAAGTTTAACACGTGGCGACTAGCTAAAGGAGCCAAAACTTTCTCCGAAAACGTTTTGCGCCCGCAAAACTCTTGGTCTCGGATGATTCAATAAAATATGCCCATATTTTATTGAATCATCCGAGACCAAGAAATCAAGCACTCTATGGAGTACGTATTCAATGCTAAAATCAACATTATAGATGAAAAAAGACATACATATCAACACTTATCCTAAATTAGTGGCATTTTAAAAAGAGCCTCATCTGGTCATCAACTAAGTATTATTTGTTATAATTTAAAGATTATTCTGTAATACTTACCTATCATAGTGTAGTAGTTAATATCTAAACTGAAATAAAAGTATCTTGTGATTGTAAATGTTTTTTTTTTGCATTTAGTCATTTCCTCGCTGAGGTGGGATGAAAACTTACGTGCTGCACTCGAGTGCAAAAATTTTTCACCTCGTCTTTTGATTCCGTCGCTAACGTTCAGGATTCTAATTTTTTAAGCACTCGCTACGCTCGTGATACAATTTTAGAATCCTTCGCTTGCTCGGTCATCAAAATTGAGCACGTGGTTAAAAATCAACTTTGCACTCTTGTATAACTAATAACTATTGTTTGCGGTTGAAGATCCGGATAATCGCAAATCCGTATATTGAATCCGGATAATCGAGTCTCCACTGTGCACCTATGTATAACAAAGTTGCAAGCCATTATGCAAACCAGTGCCTGAGCTCTAGTGACTTGTAATAAACTGAGTTTCTACAGGAAACCGTGTCAAGGTGATGTTAACTACTGCTGTAATCGTTTAACACCTATAGGTATGATAATAAATTGACTCATTTCATTACGTCAATTTGCTTATAGAATCATTGGCAAGTTAAGTTAGTTAAGTTGGCAAGCTACTTTACTGTGTACTGCATATAAATGGAACTCTTTACCACCTACTATGTGTCCTGAGAGCAACAATCTTGGAAAATTCAGGGCTATATATTATATATATCTTATTCATCAACGTGGAGTACCTACATTGATCTACTAGATATATGATATCGTAGACCATATCGTCGATTACTAGCAGTGGAGTTGGAGGTCAAACGTAAATATATCTCGTATAAAAAATGTAATTCTTTATTAGATACGAAAATACAGGAGATGCACCTAGCACCTGTCTGGAAGATACTTTATAGAGCTGACGAAACTGAGAAGCTGAGAAGATGATTGTGAGTCTGGAAACGTTTGAGATCGATAAGCGGGAAATGCTAGAAAAAAAAAAATACACCCACGTTCACGTTCATAATTCGTACTGCACAGGAATGGAATTCTTTGCCGCCATCTCTGTTTCTTGAGAACTGCAAACTTGGATTTTTCAAGACTAGAGTGAATAGATATCTTGTAGATCGACAAGCTCTATTCTCGGCGACACTGTCGCTTAACATCAGGCGAGTTCGTGGTCAATCGTAGATCTATCTAACAATTTGGATACCTTCCTTGTGAAATATAAATAACTTAAAACCGCGAATTAGTCAAAAACAATCAATAATTGAATGATCAAACGAACTTACCTAAAGTGAAGTTCGATCATGAATTGTTCTGTCTTCGTCGGAGAGATTTAATATCCAATAATTACCAAGTAAGATGACCTAGCATTCGTTTATTTAATCCTCAAGCCTCAAGAGTCTATAATGTAGACATACGCGAAGTAGATATGTTTTTTTCTCTCGGTAACTAGTTGGAATATATCAGTGTGTTTCTCGAAGTCTCGCATGTGATGGGAACCGCTACCCATGTATTATGCAGGCGCCATGGACAACATTTCTGTCGCATAGCACCATGAATACCATGGATTGAGCGTTTGAACGGTCTTTATGACGACTTCCATAGCGGTGGATTCTAATATTCTGTGAAATCCAGTCCACCCATCATCATTAGCATTCTCCATCCCACTGCTGGATGTAAGCCTCTCTCTTATCATGCCAGCTTTACTACTTCAATTCTGTGCCAGTCGAGTCCATTCGACCCGCGATTAAACAATATTCTCAACGCATCTCCCAGCTGAACGTCCTACGCTCCGCTTACCTTGCTTTGGCCGGCGTTCCGTCAGATCCTTATTCCATTCAACTGTCTCCAGTCCACACGTTACTTCTAAATCATTGCCAGATCAAACGCAGTCAGCAATTTTGCCATAATTATACAAGTACTTACAATCGAATTCGTTATTTCGGACCCTTCCGCAATGATTGGTGAATTGGTAGAGATGAACTGGGTTTCACAAAATATTCTAATCGGTCGTAAAATTTTTTAGACTGGCAAGATAACCTAATCAATTGTACTGAACTATGAAACAAAAAAAAAAGACGTGTGGCACTCGGAGACTGCCGCGGTAAAGCTATTGCATAGCATTTTTTATCAACTTATGTAATTATAATTATTTATTTATTTTATTTATGCAGTATTCCTAACACCCCCTACTCCGACCGGCACAGCGGTGATACTTTTTAGTTTTTAGTTTTGCCATCTATCGATGAATAGCAGAACTTTTAATGACTTTTTGAAATATCATGCTTGTCTCTTTAGTTCTGCAAATCGCCTCTAGGTGGCATTGGTTGTATCGGCGTTACTGCGTTAGGTTATTTTCGTTACGGAATTTCTGGATTCGGTGTCCACGCTCAAGGCCCGCGATAGAAGCTATGCAATAGCTTAAAATCAAATTCAGTCAAGTTATTCCATTGTCCATAGAAATATATTCCACAATTTTACCATAAAATATTACACAAACACCAAACATCTATAAGTCTAAGTAGTGACAAATGTATTATTATTGCCCTGTCGTACGGTGCCATAGATCCAGAACTTGAGATCCATAGACTCATAACTTACTATCTATCTGAGAACCGGTACAATGTAGCCTGGCGAGGGCTGGCGCCTAGCTTCCCGGTAGATGTGATTGAATCTGTGCAAAAACAGACACATTATGAACCTGCGACAACTGCTACAGAATGTCGCAGTGACAGACACACAAAATCACATATTTCATATCCCGTATAAACAAAGACAGTATCGCAGATTCAACAGCATCGGAAATGAGGGGAAATACTTTCGCCATAATCCTCACAAAGCTGCCTTTGTGACTTTGGAACCCTTGAAGTTATGCTTTCGAGATTGATTCTTAGCATTGCCAAAACTGATTTTGATCTAGTTATGAGAGGTTAATATTCTAGCGAGAGCTACATGTAAAGGGAATTCCCCTACTCAAGTTACTAAGTTCTTAACTATATCTATATTATTTTTTTGTAATTAAACAGTTTTTTTTCCTTGTGATAGATCGAGCGAAGGAGCGAAGAGATAATAGAAGCAAAGTCTACTACTAGCATAACCTCTAGTCACTTTTCAAAAGAAAGGAAAGATTGAGACAGTGTGCAAGTTGATTTACTGTTCCATAGAGTATTGCAGCAACAAAAACCCACGCGAGTCTTGCAGCATAACCGGCGTCTAAGCTACTGCATATTTACACTATGCGCTTTCTGTCCACTAGATAATTGCCTGCCATTCTTTATCACATATGTGATCACCGTTCTTCTATAATTAGTAAGAAAGTTGTATCTGCATTATTCAAAATTTATTTGCATGTTTAGGGTAACAAAGGCGGGGAATATAGTTAAGAGATCTGTTAATCCGTCCACAATTATTGTACTTGTGACATTTATTATATTATTTGCAGAAAAAGTAATGTCGCACTTGGCTAATCTTTTTCAGTCACCTATTGAATAGATCATTCTACTGGATGCGTGGATCAGATAATGATTCTGATGGTAGGTTTACGTTTTACCAAAATTTAAAAATAAAAATATTAAAGGTTATGTCAAAAGTCAACTGTGAACGAACTGTAAGAAATCTGTGCTGTACTTGTCAATCAAGAGCGTTGATGCTTCATTAATCTGCAGCACCGGGCAGTGCTTGTCGACGTCACCATCCATGATGAGAATCTCGTGAAGGCCGTTCTCGGCCTTCTTCTTCTTTGTCCTTCTGGACAAATTCTGCAAGTGCCTGCCTAGGCTTGGTTCACGAGCTCACTAGTACTGGCTCCGCTACGTAGGATGTTGACTCGACTATCATTGTTCTGATAGTCGTTCAGTGAACGATCTTCTAGCGGTTATCAACCAATATCTCATAAGCCTCTCGTTTTATGGTTGGGTCAACAATCGGATACAAAAGGCAGTCGTCCTAAACACGACACGTATTGCCAGAAAAAATAACTTTGTGAACTTTCAATATTATTTTTATATGACAATTAATTAGTTCATCGACTTCGCGTGGTTTTTAAAGCCACAAAGCTACTACAACAAAAATTAAAAGAAAGACTATTAAAAATATTAAAAAAATCAGTCTGATGTTTTATCGTCAATACGGTAAGGCACGTCAGTAATATCCCAGATGAGACCACTGGCACAGGCATCTAAACAAGCCTGGCTCAGGTCTAAGCAATTAGTGCGTGGCGCTGGCGCCGGCCGCTAAAATGCCATTGATCGGTTCACAGGGCGATGAGAACATGATCAATTAACACGCGCGGTGACGCCGCGTTTTTGTAACCTCATGAAAATGTATGAGGAACGGTCAGCGCCATTGGAACACTTCCTAGTTGACAAGTGATGCCCATCTTATGCTAATCTGTAGCGACTGCAGATTCATCCAGCGAACGGCTTATCCGTTTCAACGTAAAACACCAAAAAACGCAAAATGTCCACAAAAGATTTGGCGTTTTACGTTCGGTAAATAACTCGAGTTGTTAGTTTCATATGCAAAATATACTTTATGGGGTTATTAGAATATCCCAAAGAAGTCCCTTGTACTCAAATTTATTAGATACCATAATTTAAATTAAATCGAATATATCAATTTATTTAATTACACTATTATTATAAAGTTTAGTTAATTTATCATAATAATAATAATTCTGACTTACCTGTAACATGTACGAGTGAGTATGTTATTCAAGGCTTATAAATATTTTTATTCTGTTTTTTTTTTTTCGGACAACTTATTTACTGATTTTTTCACCAATTTTTTGTTATACCAAGGATTACCAAGGATTAGTTATACAACTAAAACTAAAACTAATTCAGTTATACAACTAAAAAACTGTACAAATTATAATTGTTTTATAGAAAAAAAATGTTTTGTACAGTCAAGGTACAGTTGAAATATTTTGCAGACTACCTTTATTGCTCCGACGATATTGTCTAATAAATATTATATGGAACAGCTGTTTTTATTTTAAGTTACAAATACCCTTTAAAAATAGTTTATAATTATGAGTAGGTATCAACAATTACCCCTTAAAATACTGTTAGTTAATAAAAAATAATGTAATTAGACTTAATGTCATAGACAAAATAACAACTCAGAAGTTGCTAAGATCTGATAAAGGCATGGACCAGTTCACAAAAAAAATCATCCTTGCTTCTAGGCAGGCGCACTCCGTCGTAGACCGCAGCGCAAAGAAAAATAGCAACCAGTTACAACCCACGGACACCCATTCATCACATTTATATTCAAATTGCTATAATTTGATCTTTTAGAGGTCTAATCCAAAGTTATTTCAAAGATGTTATTTTTACTACAGTTTTATTTGAGCAATTTGATGACTCACAAACGGGGCCACTATTTTATTTTCGTTACAATCACTCTTCCACTTTATTGTTCGAATCTATATACATATCTCTACTTTTCCTCCTTAATGGTAAAGAAAACTCTGTAACGAAACCGTATCACATCATTAGTCAGTTATTTCAAGTGTCTAGCTAGCTAGATGATTCTTATAGTTTGTAGGAAACCCTGATAAGACCTGCACTGATATCCCTCATCCCTCAGGTTTATTGTGCATTTCCTCCCGTCAGTCTGCACAGCTTTTGTGTTGCTGGTATAATTGTTTCACCTCTATTCCATCAGGTGTTCTGTTGCTGAGTCGATTCAGAGATCTTTCAAGGAGTCCCGATCTTAACTTTGTCTCTTTTGTGACCTTGCAGTTTGCAGTGCAATAGCACCTGTTCTCCTCGTTCTCATGTCTCATGTTCATGTCTCATGTTAATGTCTCATGTTCATGTCTCGTTCTCATGTCTCATGTTCATGTCTCGTTCTCCTGCAGGCAGCCTCGGCATAGTCGGATGTCTGTAGCACCGATCTTGTACAGGTGGTAGTTCAGGGGGCCAGTTCAGTTAATCAAGACCGCTACGTAACTGAACATGAACCGTTTCCCGTCGGTCGCCATATTTTTTTGATTCAGTCACTTTTATGTCATACAATTGACACATTTGATGGAACGTGACACGTCCTTTGCTCGTTACTAAATCAAAAAATGATAGCAGCCGACAGGAAACGCTTCGCAGAAGGTTCAGTTAAGGATCGGTTTTGATTAACTGAATTGCCCCCCAGTTCACAATGACCTCAGATTATGCCTGTCATTAAGGAATGGTCCAATTTATACGGGCCTAGTAATCTGATATTCACTTTACTATTTAATGATGGATTGATATCTAATGAAACCTTGTGATTTTGATTTACCTACGTGCCAATATTCGGTAAAATCCAGATTACCTGAAAAAGAAGAAAACTGCATTCAATAACTTTATAAAAAAAATACGCGCTAGCGATAGCTACGGCGTCTACCACCAAGGATACTGACACATTGACTGGCTTGACTGAGTTGGTAGTACCTACGTCGCGTTATAAGCTGTAGGTTGCGGGTTCGATTCCGAACCCAGAACAAACATTTTTGTGTGATTAGCCATGGTTGTTTATTCTGTGCTTGAATGTTTCTATGCATCATAAGTGTTTATACATAGGAAAAAATTAAATGAGTATTCTATCAGCTATCTACTTCCCATATTACGAGCATTGCTTAAATGGGGCTAACTGAGGCTGTGTGAAAATGTCCACCGATATTTATTTCATTTTAATATTTAACTAGTTAACTAAGTTTCTAAATTCATGCAATCTTAATATACAGATTAATATAACAGTTACCATTAATTTCCAACTTTAAGTATGAAGCGGCACATTCTTAATTCCTTAATGACTATAAAGTTAATCTAATAGCAGGTAACAATAAACAAATATCTCACACGCGTCTACCCGCTTCAGGGCTAATGTATTTTTAATAACGCCTCTTCTAACAAAACTGTCATTCTAAACCAATCTTTGTTACTTTACACATAAGATTGAAAATCTGAACGAGATATAGCTAGACGGGTCAAAAAATCAAAATCCATTAATGAAGGTGTTTCCGAATTTAACTATTGTGTTTATGTCGGGCGAGAAATTGTTATAAATGGATGCGCCGGCGCAGGGCGCCGCGGGCGGCGATTATACGTAGCAAAAACAACACTACCTGGGCTCCCGAAAATAATGATGTGGAATTTGACTACGTATTTTATAAAAACATGTATCAAAATCAATTGGTAATTGATGAAATAATCACGCAACTAACATACAAAAACATAATAACATACGAATTGAGAGCCTTTTCTTTTTTGGAAGTCGGTTAAGAAGCAAAATTCCAAAACACATTTAAATAGCAACAAAGAAAGGTCCAGCCGTAAAATAAAACACAACAGCCCGAAATGCCGCATTATGATTTTCTGCATAACTATTTCTCGAGCTCGCGTCACCGCCATCTTTATGATTGCAAATCTCCGCTCCAAGGTGACCGACGGAAAAAATGTGGAGATTTTTGTCGCTTAATCCCAAGGGTTGACGGCTTCTGATTTACATAGTAACTGTTGCTTAAACTGTGTTACAGTGAGCTAAATTATTTAAATACAGCCTTTGAGCCCGCCCCGACGCGCGGCAAGGGAATTCCGCGTCGCTTGGCTCCCGCCGGTTTGATGGGGAATGATCAATGTCAGCTAAAATTTGTCCGTCGTGTTATAAATAATCTGGGTGTCTTTAAATCACGACTGAATCATTTTTTAGGGTTTCATAGTAAACAAAGAACCCTTATAGTTTCGCCATGTCCGTCTGTCTGTCTGTCCGTCCGCCCGCGGCTTTGCCCGTAGATTATTAGTGACATTTAATTATTTATCATTATGTTTTGATTTTAAAATTGTTAGTAATTGAATTATTTATATATTTAATTTTATTTATTGGCCTTTTATGTGTTTTAGATTATTATTAATTAATTAATTGTATTATCTCCATTTTGTAATATGGGCTCTAGTGGCTTGAAATAAATTGATTATTATTATACACTTTATTCAATTTCAATCTTAAATCTAAGTTTTTTACAATAGAAATACAAAAATATTAATATTATAAAAAACTTAAACCTAGGGTGCCGCCGGCAGCGGGGCGGGGCTCAAGCTGCCGGTGGTAGGGGCTACAGAGAGAGGAACCTCCTGACAATGCGTGCCGTGTCCAGGATGACTGCCT
Source organism: Lycia hirtaria (assembly GCA_947563715.1). Taxonomy (NCBI): domain Eukaryota; kingdom Metazoa; phylum Arthropoda; class Insecta; order Lepidoptera; family Geometridae; genus Lycia; species Lycia hirtaria. The sequence continues at coordinate 41,562,837 of OX387378.1, forward strand.
TCTGTATCAGACCCTTGACCCAACCACCTTGATTACTATTATTATTATTATAAGTACGAGAAAGCTTGTAATTTGGCATGGATATGTATATTAGTTATGACGTAAAAGTCGTAGAATAAAATTATTTGGGGTACCTCCTCTACATGTAAAGTGGGGATGAATTATTTTTTCTTATCTACCCGTATCTATTACTTTATTGTTAGATAGGTAATCAATTGTTTGGTAAATAATTGTAGGTGTGTGAAAACCATTTTTCAATTTAGTCATCTTTTTTTAGAGTCAAGTGTGTATCCCGTCTAAACGGTTGATTTTGGAGATATGAAAAAAAATAATTAATAAAATATAATGATGACAAGGGGCGGGAAGACGCTGGATGCAAGCCGCTTCCAATCGGTCTTTTTGGAAATCCATGGGGGAGGCCTATGTCCAGCAGTGGACTTATTATGGCTGAGATGATGATGATGATGATGATGAATTTAAAAGGAAAACAATCATAGCTAAGTAGAATTTACAGGTTAACGAGTAACAGTCGATTAACTTAAAATAATTACTTAAACAAGTCAAAACTGAATATTTCATTAAAATTATCGTAACTAAACTCATTTTCGTAGTAATTTTCGTCAAATAAGAGACCGACCCTGTTTTAGGGTCACAAAAATTATGATTTACCGCCCACCTTTACATATATTTTTCTATCACATCCCAAGGTTGTCTGGAAGAGATCTCTTTAAGACCGCCTTTTGTGCCATTTTCTTATGTGTTTTTTGTCTTATTACTTTATGTGGTGTCAATAAAGTGTTATTGATTGATTGATTGATTTATGTAACTACGGAACCCTACATTACGCATGGCACGACACGCACTCGGCCATATTTTTTTAGGTAAGGGCGTTTCGTAGTCCACAACGTCACTTAACATGAAATAAATTCCAGGTCAAGCACAATCCTGTCACTGAATAGTAGGTACACAGAGAAGACTAAAATTGTCCCACATTAGGTAATAAAAACACCCAAACAATCACCCGAAAAACACGAAAAGTCGGCGAATTACCACCCATTTCTCGTTGAAATGCCAAAAATCTGTACTCACCGATATCGATCCACGTTCACGGTGGTCAATCATAGATCTATTTTGCATTAAAAAAAACACGACCTCTATTATTGGGCAATCGAGTAAAAAGCATATATGTATACAAGCAAAATATAGTATGAAAATGGTTCCCACTGAATGGAGAACATTTTAGTCCCAACAAGGGCAGATCGTTAGAATACTCAAATGTTGATGTTTTTGCGCACACCCGCAGAGCCATCGCTTCCTTTACAGCTTCAAGCAAAACATGTGGACTTTTTGACAACAAAGCGTATTGCAGCTTCTTCGCCTACGTAGGCCGAATTAACTTTTCGAAAACACGTGTAATATTTATCTGCTTGTTATGAAATTACTTTTACTTTTTACCCAACTGCCGAATGAGGGTTATATTTTTCGAGCGTATGTTTTTATGCCTAATTATTTGGCTTACTTTACACTCTACCTGACAGACATGGTATTATCATGGCGAAATTATCGCATTTTTTTTTTTTATTCAATTATTTTTAAAATTATATTAAGTACAGTGGTGCCTCGAGAATTGCTTCCATTATCCCAACATGGCGTATGCGAAAAAAATAAGGCTTAATTACAGTGAATGTTGAGTGTCGCTAGATTTTGCCGTTGGCCATTTTGTTTTTCTTGTTATAAAATCACCTGTTTAGAATCATTATTATTATTATAAGCACTTCACCTACGTTTACTCGGGTGATGTCACTCAACTCGATCTACAGTTTTCCTTCAAATAATTTTGCCTATTTATCACAAAATCCCTGAAATATTATTAAAATCACAGAATCCGCCCTATTACATATTTGATTAAAATGTTATGTATGATGTATGTCGTATATTATTAAAAAATATCCGACTGCTAAATTCTTACTCACTAAAATAATTCTGACTCACTTATATCTAAATTACATTAAATTTAAATATATTGTAAGTTTATACAATTGATTTTAAAGCCTTTTATTTTTAATATTCTATTCGATATGATTGGGATATTTTTATAACATTTATTTTGTGGTGACTAACCCGAATTTTGATCCCTATGTCACTCCCAAAACTAAGACACCTCGAATAATGAGATTCGTCAAACGGTTTAGGTTATAGGGCTTGCCAAATTAACCTCATACTTAATCACATAGAGTTCCCGTCACGTAAAAAGAACGCTGGTTTGTTCGCGCTTACGAACAAATCAGCGTTATTTTTATGTGACGGGAACTATACGTACATATGTACCTACTCTAAACAAATAAAACTTTAAAAATCTCAAAAATCTCCGGAAAAAAAAACGGCTGAATCGATTTTGATAAAACACAGCTAAGAACACTCTCGATGAAATCCTCTTTCAAACAAAGAAACAACATCGAAAGCGGTCCATCCGTTTGATAGCTACGATGCCACAGACAAACCCATAAATACACAGATACACAATTCAAACTTATATCACCCCTCTTGGGTCGGAGGATAAAAACATAAGCCTCTCTCAGCAGTAGGGTAAAAATATAAGCAATCTTGACAACATAATTTATAACACAAAAAAATGAACACCTCACCAGTTTTTCTATTTACCGTTAAGGAACTTGTTACTTGTAATAATTTATTTATATTTCCTAAATATATTTTATAACATAAAACGCAAAAAGCTCGAGCTTGCTCCAAATTTTGTCACAAACTGCCAAAGTTCGGGTCCACTTTTTTTTACCGGTTGAAATATTCATCGTATGCAGTGTGCAGAGCTAAACGCAGTTGGGAAAGCATGCAGTTCTTGTGTAGCCAGCAGTAAGCCATTTGCATTGTGATTTGATGGGAGTCGCAGCTTGTTTGCCTCTCCACTGGCCGTTTTTGTCGCATTGGATCGTTTAAAAGTTTTAAAGACTGTTTTGCAATCAGAGCTTTTAAATTGTTATGCAAAAACTTTGGAAATAAATAACGCTTTCACTAATTAGCTCTCTACTGGACTCTTTGTGTTCATCTTAAAGGTTTTCGTTTTAAATAGTTTTATCAACAAATAATGATGTAGACACCTGTTAAGGGTACCTATTCATATCTATATCTATAATATTATTAGAGATCGCGACCCGAGATCTGGATGGTACCTAGTTCAACAAATTTCCTTGGCCATTCAGCGCGGTAACGCTGCGAGCGTGATGGGGACTCTCAGATCAGGGTCTGCATGCGTGGGACTTACATTAACATTAGTTAAGAATTAGACTTTATTTTATTATATTATGTTAATATATTTAGTTTATGTAGGTATTTTATATATTGTTTTCATATTGTTTTTGTACTCTATTAAATGTCTAAAAAGAAAAAAAAAGAAAAAAAAATTGATATTACCTACTAAGTCTTATGTAGTATGTATGTATACTGTTGGTTTCTAAATAATAGAGCGTAGCGTAGCGTTCTATTGTCCGTAGAGCGCTCGTATCGGCCAATTGTCCATCCGTGCTTGAACCACCCGGGCTCAGCAGATCCGACGGCAAGCGACCGGACGGTTTGACACTGGTGCCTTGGAAAAATGGCAGATGCTTAGTGTGGGACGCTACTTGCGTCAACACTGTCGCGGCCTCACACCTGTGTCGTACCGTTCACTCACCGGCAGCGGCGGCAGAAGATGCCGCTAGCAAAAAGCGGGAGAAATATGCGGCAATGGAGCTACAATATTATTTTGTACCCATCGCTGTTGAAACCATGGGCAGTTGGGGAGCGGATGCCAAAGGCCTCGTCAGTGAAATTGGCCGAAGACTGAAGGACAACAGTGGTGACTCCCGTTCTGCTTCGTTCCTGTACTTTTTACATGCTTATAATTATTTAGTTATTCTTTTTTATATTGCATATAATTATGTCTGTAGTTTTATCTTTAAAAATTAATTAACTAAATTAAAATAAAATTAATATTTTTCCCCTTTTCTAAATAATTAAATAGAATGGCATGAATCATATATACCTACGATGACAAGTGTAATCATCGTCATCATCTCAGCCATAGTAAGTCCACTGCTGAATATATGGGGGACCATGGATGTCTATAAAGACCGGTTGGAAGTGGCTTATATCCAGCTACTTTCTGGTGTTCTGTACATCTCGTGGCTGATCTTCCTACGCTATACCTACTTGCCGGTGCGTGGTCGCCACTTGAGACCTTTACAGCTCCATCGGCCATCAGTTCTTCGTACTAGTGCCCTGCCCATTGCCACTTCAACTTGCTAATCCGCTGTGCTATGCTGGTGACTTTTATGTCTACGGATCTCGTCTTTTCTGATTCGATCGTATTTATTCGAAATATTTTTTATTTATCTAATTGATAAATAAATAAAACCGGACAAGTGCGAGTCAGACTCGCCCACCGAGGGTTCCGTACAAACTAGTAGATAAAAGGGGGAAACCATGTATTTTTTTATATTTTCCTTCATAAACCGAAAAATATACATCGTAAAAATATTTAAAACCCTGTTTTAGCTTATGCTAATGAAGCTTTTTAATAAGATACCCCACATGATACGGTTAAAGAACTTTAAAATTTGGACCCTCATTCCTTGTATAAAGACACAATTTTTTGTGATTAAATTAAAAATGACCATTTTTCGGTTTTTTTTTCCTATATGTGTAACACAATACTTCTTGCCAAATTTCATAGTTATAGGTCAACGGGAAGTACCTCATAGGTTTTGATTCCCTTGTGAGTGTTGAAATTTGCGTTTTTACGACATATTCGGCTGTACCTTTTTTTTTTTACGAAAACTGAGAAATTTTATTTTTCTTTCTGCAGCAAGAGACTATGGATTTGCGTACCTATGTGGTTTTAATTTCAACACGATACCTTTACGCGTTCCCGAGATAAAGGTCTTGACACCCGGACAGACGGACAGACAGACAGACAGACGGACAACAAAGTGATCCTATAAGGGTTCCTTTTTTTTGAGGTACGGAACCCTAAAAATATTTCGAATAAATATGATCGAATCAGAACTAACTGCACTTGGGATTTGGTTCCTAACGAGATGACTCTAAGGACCTACCACTGTAATAATTTTCTTATTATATAACTTACAACAAACTTTTCGTCGCGCTCACAGTAAGGGATAAAGCGAGAGAAAAGTTCATGAAGTACAATAAAGCATGCTCTAGAGACGGTGGTAGACCCCTGATTGCCAAAACCGAAAGTCGCAGCACTGTGCGAGTCATGCCGTAGTTCTCCCACGCCGAGACGTCGGCACGCAATCAATACGCAAAAACCGACAGCGCACCCACAGTACACGAACCTTCAGAAAGACTACTTCCTTTTCACATACCTAAAGTCTATTTACTTATTTCTATCGTGGCAAAAACGAGGAACTTTAATCATAACCTGTAATTATTGTTATTGTGTGGCATCTGTAATTATATATTATGTACTTTTAAGGTATTCTGTAGTCTCGACTGAATAAAATAATGAAATAGGGATAGCAGCGCCCTCAATATCACATTAGTTTTCTAAACAAAAACTACGGGTCACTCACGTCTGTTTTGAGCCGAAATATCCGACTATAGTTTCAACCGCATTCGGCGGTCTTTTTCAAAGGAGCAGCACACACGTCACTCTCGGTCGGTGACGCACCTTGCACTTGTTTTTTTTTTTTTTTTTGTGTAAAAATGTGTGAAAATCACGTTAATTTCCATAGTAAAATTAGTTTTCTAGTTGAACAGACTATATTTGGCCACACCATATTTGCTAAAACTACAAGTTTTCTATGAAATGAAATGAAAAGAAATGAAATTTATTTGATACCGACAGACTTCAAAAGAAAATAGTACATAAGAGAATCAAATTACACAATCTTAGTAAAAGTGCATGCGAAAAATGTTACTTTGGGCGGAAGGTATTGGTATGCCATCTCACAGGTTCTCCTAGTTTGGGTACCAATAAACTAGGAGAACCTGTGAGATGGCATACCAATACCTTCCGCCCAAAGTAACATTTTTCGAACTTTACGTTATGACTAATTAATTATTTATGTTATGACTAAGCTTTTATATATCATCGTCTTTGATTGCTTTGATATTATTTGATTCGAGCTCTCATGGGAACTGATGTCATTCCTGAACAATATGATTTTGGACCGTGGCTTGTAGTGTGTAATTTTACACTTCTATTTTTACAAGTAACAAAAAAATCAAGATGTTATCATATATAGAATACATTTTTAAATTATTCTTATAATGTAAATGCGAACTTTTTACGTGTCTTTCTGGTGTAGCTCTACTGTGTCGCCGATAAGGACGGTGCGCGGGGCACATTCACGCGTTCTGCCGTATGCATACTGATGCTGCGTAATAATTATCCCAAGCAAAAACTAAACGCATTATAATAAAGGAAATGCCACCTCGCTTCGACTCCGTCTCCCATTCGTTATGTTACGTCACGGACACGGCTTGGACCATAGACAAATACGACAGAGCTTACGTTGTCTATCTGTCTGTCTTTCTTATCTTTGAACTGTAATAGATGGGAAATGAAATTTTCACAGAACATTATTACGTCGGATGTATCAAAACTAATAATAATAACTAAGACAACGATTAAATTAATGGGGTTTCCCATGCTGCAAACTTATTTATTTCTAAAATGTATTCTTTGGTTCTATTTTTAAAATTCTACTTATAGAATATAGATATATATGTTACAGTTAAAACCCCTTTTTAGATATAACGCGTTTTCCCTAGTTAGAACTAGTTTTCACTAGTTTTACACACACATACAAAAATTTGAATCTAAGATTGTAGTATTAACTTTTGACTTTTAACCTATATAAATTTCTAAAAGCGGTCAAGTGTGAATAGATCTTACTCTATTCACACTTGATTTTTTGAATAAGCTGTCTCATAAATGCCCAGCCTTTAATCTTTTCAATCGTGTGTTTAATCATTGTAACAAAATCATATCTGTGCATACAATACACAAATGAATTATATTATGAATTTATGAATTATGAATTATTGTATTTCGAGTAACTATAGCTCTGGTGTGGTGATAGAGTCCGTTTAGAAATTATAGTCTAACAAAGTTGAATGAAATAGGACTGCAGCGCCCCCAATTCCACGTTTGTTCTCTTTCCGAACTGACTCTAGTGTTTATCTTGTGTGAGAGTACAGAGGTCTCGGTGTGCGAGTCAAACTCACACTTTGTCGAAATCGTTTATAACGTCGTCGAAAAGTCTACCTGGGCCCTTATTCCGTATGACCATCGGCCGTATCACGTGAATTTGACGTTGTGCGTCTACAATGAAAATTAGACATTGGATTCTTAAACTTAAATGCTAATTTTCATTGTCAATGCACGCACCGCACGTCACGAAAGTGAACGCGGCCGAATGGTCATACGGAATAAGGGCCCTGTTTAGTTTTGGCGGGAAAGTCATCGAAACATGTTGTTGCTTTGTTTTATTTTTAAACTTGTGTTATTTTGAATATTAATGCGATAAAAATGGTGCTGTTTTATTCATTAAGTGTTCGATCAAGTACATGAGTGTGGGCAAGTGAAATGAAGCAGTGAAACATGTCATTTTACGTTGTCGACAAAACTCCATAGAAGCTTCTAGTAAAGTCGCCACCACTTTACTGAAGCAGGACTTGACTTTTAAAATGACTGTATGCGTGAATTAGATTGTGGCTAGAACACTTACAACTTGTATTCAAGAAACTTGAAAAAAACTTAATACTTGACACTGGCAAATGCTTTAAGAGGGTCCAATACAAAAAAGAAGAAGGGCCCTGTTTGCCGTCACAAGTCAATATCGATGGTCATACGGAATAAGGGCCCTGTTTGCCGTCACAAGTCAATATCGATGGTCATACGGAATAAGGGCCCTGTTTGCCGTCACAAGTCAATATCTGATCAATCGATCCTTACTCCGTCAGCAACGGTCATTTCTCTCGCATTAGTTAGCTAATAAACCTGTTCCTGGCCCCGCTCGCACTGATTACTGATCGAACGATAAATATCATTATTATAACAAGCTTTTTCGCCGCCGATTGTCCGCCATAAAGCAGTCGTTAAAGCAGGCCTCGCGGCCAGTCGCTGTTGTATGTTGAACAGATACTTCTAACAGAATTTTGATGTGTATACCTTTATACTTTGTTATTATGAATTGTGTATGAGAATCGGCTGGTTGGGTGTTTTAGTTTGTTTCATATCAAACTATGGTAGATTATGGACGAGGAGATAAAACAGTGTTTTATATACTGAATCCCTAGTGTAGCGAAGCATTCTAGGGTCAACTTCTGAGCGTGGCGTGAGTTAAGCGAGAAGCCGAGGCATCGCCAGAGAAAAATATATTTATTCTCTTATGTGCAATCTTTATTCTCTTATGTGCAAACTCTATTTTTCACGCCCTTTTTACGTAATAATAGAAATATTTTATATAGAATTTATTTATACCTATATTTTTTTTTTTTTCTTTCTTACACACTTTCTTTTTGCTTCAGAGATCCAATCGTGTTCAATCCAACAAAATTGAAGTTGAACTCAAAGCGCGCAGCTATCTTTCCCGCACATCACAACATTTTTACCCTACTGCGTAAGAAGGAGGGTTATGTTTTTCGAATGTATGTATATTTGTATGTATGTGGGTATGTATGTATGTATGTATTTTTCTATATGATCGCCTACAGTCTAAACGGCTTGAACGATTTTGATATGCGGTGTCGTTATATTCGTCTTCACTCCCTGAGTATCATATGCATTTGTTTTTGTAATAAAATATTATTACTCTTTTTTTTTTTATCAGCCCTGTTTGTACAAACTGTCCCACTGCTGGGAACGGGCCATCTTCTCATTGTGAGAAGGGTTAGGCCATAGTCTGCCACGCTGGCCAAGTGCGGGTAGGCAGACTACACACATCTTCATCAAGATCATTGAGAACTCTTAGACATGTAGGTTTCCTCACGATGTTTTCCTTCACCGTTTGAAGTTAGCGGCAATCAACAATACGCACATAACTTCGAAAAGACAGAGGTGCGTGCCGTGGGATTCGAATCCAGGACCTGCGGATCGCAAGTCAGATGGTCTCACCACTAGGCTGCCGGAAACTTCCTTTACTCTAGCTAAAATATAACAATCTGCTTTTTCGTAACCTCCAACGAACTTTTACGTAACATACAAGTGATATTACTAGAATTATTCCAAAACATGCACATTTTGCATATCACAAAAAACGTACACTCAACAGCGTATCAAGCGTAACGATATTGTAAGTTAGACTGTAAAAACCTCTTTTCTGCAATCGGTTTTGGTTTTGGTATAGATACTTGTTAAACATAAAATCACTGAGTGGGGATATTACAATGTGAGGCACGATTTTGTTTATTTAGATAGGCGAAATAAATAAATAAATATTTGTGGACATATCACACAACACCATCTAGCCCAAACTAAGCAAAGCTTGTACTATGGAACTAGATGGCTGATAGAATACATATATACTTATTTTTTTGTAAATCTAGACATATGATACATAGAAACACCCAGACACAGAACAAACATCCATGCTCATCACACAAATGTTTGCCCTGGGTGGGGATCGAACCCACGACCTGAACCCACGAACTGAGCCACAAGGCCAGCCAAATGTTTTAAAAAAAGACATATCTTTCAACGTGGCTGAGGAGTAGCAAAATATTTATGTTTTTAGAGTTCCGTACTTGAAAAGGAAAAAACAGAACCCATATAGGATCACTGTTGTCTGTATGTCCGTCTGTCAAGATCTTCTATCTCGGGAACGTGTACCTGTACGTGGGAGGTATCGAGTTGAAATTGAAACTTTATACGCAGATAGTCCCTTTCAGTTGTGAAAATTCAAACTTTACAGTTATCGTAAAAAATCGGCTTGCATCCAGCGTCTTCTCGCCGCTTTTATGAGGGCATCTATCAATCTTATGGCTAGTCTTCCTACTAGTCTAGTAAAAATAAGATTTGTGACAACATAAAAGACAAAGTATAATGTTATTTAAATGAATGTACTGGTGTTTTGAAATACATTTGACACAATTTCATAATGATATTATAAAAGCTAATTTTGTTACCTTTACACGCTCAAACGGCTGAACCGATCGTTATGAAAATTAGTATAGAGATAGCTTTGGAACTGGAGGCGGACATAAGCTACTTGTCATCATTATAATCATCACCGTTTTTCATAACTATGCGAGTGAAACCGCGGAACGCAGCTAGTCTATAAATCGGCGATCTATGATTTTTAGCTATTTTCCTATCATAATTTCAAAGAATCCCCCCAGTTGTAAATACTGTGATCAGCTCCATGCAAACGGATAGCTGCGCGCTTTCTTACTTGTTTGAGGTTTAGATATACAATAAATAAATATATAATAAGATAAATTAAGCACTTAGTTTCGGTGTGTGGCTGATAGTAATTTGTTACAGACACTCCTTGTTGTTCATAGAATCTGAATTTGTCATACTATAGTAAGATATTGATATCAAACATGCGTACATACCTACATACATACTTATGTAGTGTTTGTATTTTGGTTGCGTTATCAGGCTGAAGCCTTATTCTGGTGCGATCGAAAGTGTCTTGTCACTCTTAAATATATAACCATGCATTTAAAAATATATTTTGGTGGTGTCATATTTGAGATAAAAGAGCGAATCCAGGTTTGGAGCGTTTAGCATCTGAGGCTACTCAATATCCTGATATCAGATTAAAATATATAGATATGCATTTAATAAAAACTTTTTACAAAGAAATTAAACCTCCGAAAAACCTGAAAAGCATAAAATAATAAACCTTTTTTATTTAACTTTAATAACTATGTCCTTAAAGTAATGTAAGTATACCTAAGTAATTTCGACTTTTATACCCTATCTAATAAAAAAGAATTATCAAAATCGGACTGCTCTGTAAAAAGTTATGCGTGCTCATACATTATAATCAGGGAGTGTACAATCAATCATCCCCTGTTTTCCTACCCTTAGGGTTGTTTTTTTTTCCAAATTTATATGGTACCAATTTCGATGTATACCCTATCCAATAATTTTTTTTTATCAAAATCTGACTACTCAGTAAAAAGTTATGCGTGATCATACAAAAAATATATATATACGCGTCGACTTGAGAACCTCCTCCGTTTTTTCGTCGGTTAAAAATATAGTTTGCTGGCGTCATATTTGAGATAAAAGAAGCCAATCCAGATTTGGTGCGTTTAGCATCTTAGGGTACTCTGCTAATCTCCTGATATCAGTTTGGGTGCACTCAAATACCCAGCCAGTTGTCAAATGTAATTTAAGCTTTATCAATTACTTACAACTATCCAACATTAAATCATTCAACATTAAACATTATATTTATAGGGTAAAAAACTGGAACAACCGACTTCAAAATGTTCAATTTTGTTTTAACAACCGAACAACTATAGCGATTTTGATGAAATTTCTATGGGGTCAATTTAAAAGTACCTAATATACTTACTCAAAAAAAAAAACACACCGATTCATAAAAGAAAGGATAAGTATGCGGTAAGAAGAAAAAAATTTTTACAAAAGAATTGAGTGCCTCCTCTTTTTTTGAAGTCGGTTAAAAAGGAAGAGTTTCATAATTATATGTAGCGTTTCTAGCGTAGTGATTCATTATTTAGTAGGTATGTTTATTTTCAGCAATTATTCTTTGTTATGTTGTCTAATTTTAATTTTAGTTTTTTTTTTATGGTTTCAAACCCTAAATAGTTTATAATTATTGCTTATATTTCATGTATTTTATAATTCTTTATACTGGCAATAAAAATATTTTATTATTTATTTATTAGGTATCTAATTCTTTCCAAGGAGTTTTGGCGGGAACGTCTGAGTAACGTGTTGTTGCTTTGTTTTATTTTCCTAAACTTGTGTTATTATAAAAATGGTGGTGTTTTATTCATTAAGTGTTCGATAAGGTGCGTGAGTGTGGACAAGTGAAATAAAGCAGTGAAACGTGTGATTTTACGTTGTCGGCAAAACTCTATAGAAGCTGCTAGTAAAGTCGCCATCACTTTACTGAGGCAAGACTTAAATTTAAAAATGACTGTTTACGTGACTTAGACTATGACTAGAACACTATATAACTTGTATTATTCAAGAAACTTAAAATATTTCAATACTTGACACTGGCAAATCGCTAATCGCAGAGTCCAATACAAAAAAGAAGAAGAATTATTTCCAAATTCTTCTGTATACTTAAGATGTCAACGTTCAATAAGGCCTTTATTTTTACAGACTTCAAAAAGAAAAGTTAACAATTTGATTGCATAACTGTCATTTCTAACCCGACAAGAAAAAAAATATTTTTAGGTTGAAATATATACTTTCAGAATGGTATCATAGAAATTTCATCAAATCGGTTGAGTAGTTTGGTTATTAAAACGAAATTGCTCATTTTAACGTGGTTTTTAGGGTTCCGGACCTCAAAAGGAAAAAACGGAACCCTTATACGATCTCTTTTTTGTCTGTCTGTCCGGGTGTCAAAACCTTTATCTCGGGAAAGCGTGAAGGTATCGTGTTGAAATTAAAACCATATACGAAGATCTATAGTCTCTTGCTGCAGAAAGAAAAATAACATTTCTCAGTTTTCGTGAAAAAAAGTTACAGCCTAATATGTCGTAAAAAATGCACATTTCGACACACACAAGGGAATTAAAACCTATGGGGTACTTCCCGTTGACCTAGAACTATGAAATTTGGCAAGAGGCATTGTGTTAGAGTACATATATAGGAAAAAATCCGAAAACTGGTCATTTTTAATTTAATCACAAAAAAATAGTGTCTTTATGCAAGGAATGAGGGTCCAATTTTTTAAGTGAATTAACCGTATCATGTGGGGTATCAGACGAAAGAACTTAATTAGCATAAGTTAAAACAGGTTTTTAAATATTTTTACGATGTATTATATTTTACGGTATAAGAAGGAAAATAAATAAAAAAATATGATTTCCCCCTTTTATCTACTAGTTTGTACGGAACCCTCGGTAGGCGAGTCTGACTCGCACTTGTCCGGTCGCAATGGTGTCGCAATGGTCTCGGAAAATTCACCCATTTTAGTAACTTTGCGACTAGTTCCGATAAAAAACTTTGAATATAGGTACTTTTTATGTGTATTTGCGAAGGTCGACGATGACATCTCGACTGCGGCAAAATAGCGCTGCTGAAGCGCCAGGTTCCATTGTAGAGGCATAAAGGACGATTGTGTTGTTATCTGCAAGGCGCGCCGAAATCGCAATGCAACCTGCCTATAACACTGACTCAGAATTTCATAACTGGCGATGCAGTATCATTAGGTACTTATCCACACTACCTACCTATCCATATAGATACTAGTAGTTCTACGAACAGTAGACCTCGCGAGTACAAAGTCTGTACTCGTGAAGTTCTACTGCTCATATTTGAAAATCTTGTTTTTTCTTTTTTTATTTAGAAATAGGTTTGCGCTTGACCGCCAACTCGCCTGATGTTAAGCGATTCTTAGAATTTAGTATTGAATATCTCGTTGAAAAACTTATTTAGAATTGAGTATTATTAAATATCTCATTGGAAATCTTGTTTAGAATTGAGTATTATTAAATATATCATTGAAAATCTTGTTTAGAATTGAGTATTATTAAATATCTCATTGAAAATCTTGTTTAGAATTGAGTATTGAACGTCTCTGTCAAATGTTATCAAAATCAGCTGACAAATTATACGGCTTCTTAGCAAACATCCTCTCCTTTCAATTGAGATTTCATAAACATTTATCTCCACAACCTCTACACTGATTTTGAATTTTTTAAATTCTTGTTTAGAATTAAATAACTGCCGCATTTTCTGTTTCGTGAAAACTGCTAACTTGGAATTTTCAAGGCTAAATTGAATTAATAAACATCTTCTAGATAGACGTGATCTCCTTGGCCACACCATTGCCTATCGTCAGACGAGTCAGTGTTCAAACGTAGATATATATAAAAACTCATCAAAGCGGACGAGACGGCTCGCCTAATGTGAAAGATAACCGTGGCAGAGAGCAGGGCACATAGCACGTAGAACTGATGGCCGATGGGGCCGAAAAGTTCTCAAGTGACGCACCGCACGAGTGCGAGAGAGCACGCACCGGCAAGCGCAGCGTAGGAAGACCAGCCACGAGATGGACAGATGACCTCATACAAGTAGCGGGAAGACGCTGGATGCAAATCGCTTCCAATCGGTCTTTTGGGAATCCATGGGAGAGGCCTATATGTCCAGCAGTGGAAATCTCATGTCTGAGATGATGAACCGTCGCCTATGGACAGCTGCAACATCAGCGGCATCGCGAGCCCCGGAGAGTTGCTTGTAGATTTAGATACCCTCTTTAAAACGCTCCTCGCTGAAGCTCGGCTGGAAAGCTTTCCGAGGAAGGACATTCTACATTTTGCTTCTCCATTCTATATGTTAGCGAGAGAAAGGAGGATCTATTTCGTGTTAAAAAAGGAATAGAAATAAATTTCGCATACCTATACCCTGTATAGTAAGCCGGAAGGTAGGCCAGATAAGAGCGTCGTGCGCAGAGGGCGGTAAAGCGCCCAGCCGTGGGTCGTGCTGACCCATAGCCGCCGGCAAGGACCCGGCCGCGCACGCTCACTGTGATATACACACCAGGGACTTACTCTCATCTCTTATAGCGGTGCTAAGTAGGCTCGCGCTTTTTTATCTCGCTGTTTTGAGACTAAGACAAAAGTTGAAATGAGCAAACTTTGAATAGTGATATTTTTTATAATCGCTTTAACTTTAGTGTCACTCTCTTAGTTAAAACATAATAAAACAGAAAAAATGGTTGTATGTAAAGTCGGTTTACGGACGATAATGTTACGTGATTACGTCATGATAGATGCGTCACAAGCCGAACGCTTAGGCCGATTGTGCCTGTCTATCGCTTGCACGCTCGGCTCAGGCGGAACATGACAATTTTATTAGTCATGCTTTTTCGTGCGTGCAAAAGGGCAAATGGTCTTTTGCGTTCTTGGCCATTTGCGTCGATCCCCAGCCGGCGTTTATCGATTTATAAGACGTTATCACGACAAATAACGAAAAAAAAATACAGTCGAACTGAGAACCTCCTCCTTTTTTGAAGTCGTTTGAAAATGACAAATTTATCGTCCTAAAGTCTGTTCAGTTAGGGCGCCACTATCTTTATTTCGGTATTTTGTTAAATCGCAACTTTAGTTTCAATTTTTGACGCAATAATTCTTTATTCAAATAGACTCTATCAGATCTATCATCCAAAAGAACAAAACTAGGTTACGAGCCCATATTTTCTTCCTTGAACTCAAATTAAACAAATTATTGATATCCTAGAAATTAATACAATAATTATGTAAAAGATAGCAAAATTCGCAAACATTCGATAACAAAACATCAAAAAGCAAATAAACGGCAATGTTTCTAAGAAATTGCGGTAAAATGAACCGGCTTGTTATTATATTATTATATTAAATTTTCGTACTTACTTTAATCTTATCTTAAAGTAGTTACAATTTACTAGTTCGTGTTGGAATTTGTATGTAGTATTTGTGTAGCAATAGTGTACATGCACGTTGCAGTAGTGTGTGCCTGCCGGAGCGAGCGGGTGCTACTCACACATATACAGATCACACTCGAACACAACCACGCAACCACGAGCTCCATTCACGTTAGAGATGTTTGGATTCCACAGTTGGATTCTAAATATAAAGGCGTGGTGCACTAGGATTATTAGACTATTGTATTCTTTTGGATGAGTGTAATCCGCGACATTATTGAAGTTACCTTTTTGCCTCATTTAAAACGTGACCGCTTTGCAGTCATGGTCAGTAATGTGTCTATAGCGCACACACTCTCCCTAAGTAACTAGGTATGCGATGACTACGTCACAAATCACATGATTGCCGTCTCTTTTTTCTCGTTTTTGCGTATGGTACACTGATATCGCTGTATCTTCGTCATTTTTTTTCCAATTTTAATATTATTTTCACATAAGCGATTGGATTATCAATCACTACAAATTAGCATAATAAAAAAAGTGGACGAACTCCATTGCAACTTGCAATAAGTATAATTAGCAAGACTTAGTAAGAAGTTTGCGCGTGAGCTTGTTGGCTAGGATACCTTGTGTTTAAAGTTATGTTTCAAGGGTTTATGTTTCTATCGCTTCTAATTTGAGTTGGGGGCGATAAGACCTGCACTGACGTTTCGCTTGGGGTGTATTGTGCATTTGCCCCACCAGCCTACCCAAACCATCCGAGCTTTTTGACATAACGGAGCACGGCCTTGGATCGCTGGCATAACTGTTCCACTTCTCTTGCGTCAGGTGTCATGTTGCAGAGTTGATCTGGTGACTTCTCGCAGAGTCCCGATGTTAGTCCCATCCGTTCTGTGGACTTACAATGTTTCTATTTT
Organism: Lycia hirtaria; assembly: GCA_947563715.1. Classification (NCBI taxonomy): domain Eukaryota; kingdom Metazoa; phylum Arthropoda; class Insecta; order Lepidoptera; family Geometridae; genus Lycia; species Lycia hirtaria. The sequence goes on from OX387378.1 coordinate 41,579,341, forward strand.
TATCTCTTGCTCGTGAGGGCGCTTCAATCTATATAGATATATTTAAATAGATTATCCGCATGATGGCAAGTGCGCTTGCGCACTACAACTAAGTACGCATCCTAGAGGGATATGTTAAATTACCCAGTAAAGTCTGTCATCCTCTTTGTGACTTACAAAAATCTAAACGGAATCTTAAAATAACAAATATTTAAAACTAATACAACCAAATTAAGAATCTCCTCCTTCCTTTTCTGAAAAAGTCAGTTAAAATTCAAACTAGAAGAATACCTAACCAATTCGCAATTAAACCTCCATCTCCACCTAAGTATAACCATTCAAACTGCATTCCACATAAACTTTACACTCAAGTTTGAAGTCTCATCTCCAAACAATGTAGAGACAAGATTAATCAAGATTGAAGACATTTTAATCGACTTCGTGTAACAATTCCACTTCCTGTGAAGAAACCGAAATTTATCAGAAAACGTGCTTTATCTTCGATCTCATTAAAGATCAGCAAAACAAACCATTTCTAATCAAAATATCGCAAATCAATTTGGACGCGTTTTTGGCATCCCGACGAAAGGAGACTATACAAGGTATAGGTTGAAAAATTTAAACCAGACTACGTCCTTGTGCTCGGCATCTTTTCTTACAGTATTACGTATCTTTAAAAAAACATTTTATTTTATTTTTTATACTGTTTAAAGAGTAATCATGCTATTTTTATCTACCGACTTGCGTAAGAAAGTGCTATATAAAATAATGAGAAAGATATAGAATAAAATAGAAAACTTTTTTGTACGTCCATAAAGAGTAACTAAGTTAAATATAGATAATAAACCTAATCTAAAATACAACGGCAGCCTTATCGCATAAAGCGATTTCTTCCAGGAAACCTCAGGGTGCATTGGAAATCTGGCAATTGTTAAAAAGAGATATGTGTATCCTTTTCTAAACTATAGTTTCGTGCATATGTATTAGATGCATAGCTTGCATATTTTTGATGTACCACATCTACCAGGCTTCCCATAGGCCAATTTATTGTTATTATTGAAATTACGTTTCCAAATTCGCCATAGTAGGTATATTTTTCATAAGCATAATATGGCATGTAAGTCATACTTTAATATTTTAATAAATTATTTATATTTACTCCATTCATCTAAATCGAATGAATAGTATAGGCACTACGGTGAAACAACAAAAAGGCCACTAAAATAACCCTTCCTTGTAGCTCCGCCGTTATCGGGTAAAAACTACTCAATACTCACCAATAAAGGTACATTAACAGGTTGACGGCAGCAAATCATCACGCACAGACCATATTTAATTTATAGCCTAATTAGGCCTATTTAAATATTTCATTGGAACTTTCTGTCGTGCCATCAAAGCGGTGGACGCAAAAAGCGCTGCAGCGGCTTAGAGTGTTGTATCGCAGACGCAAATGATCTCAATTATTGCAATTAATGCACTGTCAATGGGAGGAAAAAAGGCAAAGGGAGCCGCGAAAGGGTCTGCTAGTATGCTAAGTGCTAGTAGCTAACATACTGAAGTTTGAAGCACGTTTTAATTGTTGGACTCATTAACCATAGGTACTCGATTGAGAATCATCTGATTAAATTTTTATTTGAAATTTACGTTTGTTTTACCCATTGAATATACAATCGTAGGTTTTACCTGGGCCTCAAGGCTGCTAATTGAATAACACTCGTTCGTCGCTCGCTGATACTATTCAACGACCATTTCGACAAATTGTTAGTCTATTTATATAGTAGTAGACTAGCAATTCGTCAAAATAGTCGTAATAACGAGCGAGTGATGTTCCAATAGCAGCCTTGAGGCCCAGTAGGTGAAACCTGATCTGTAATACTTATATCTATTCAGTCTAGCCTTAAAATACAAGATTTTTAGTTCTCAGGAAACAGTATATGCGGCAGAGAGTTCCACTCCTTTGAAACAAGCATCACGAAAGACCTCACAACGGTTCGGCAAAGTGGCAGCTCCAGGTGCTAGAGTCCATTAAAAACGTGATAAAAAGCTTATCGGCAAATAGCAATGATATCATTGTTTGGTCTAAGCTCCAAACTTTGGAACTGATCTGTCGGTTTTCTATCGCATACATACATTTCTCTGCCTTTGCTTCAGATCTTATAATATCTTGCCCATTCATCACGGTCAGAAACATGAAAATACGACATCGTAACATGGTCGATATTTCCAAAATGCCGTTAACTTGGATGACATATTCTTGTCTGTTATTTTGTTGTAAAAACCAAACTACTAAACCTATTATTTATATGTTAAAATATATTCTATTCTATTTTGATTAAATTTGTATGAGACTACCTCTGAATTGACCGATCAAACAAAAAAACACACAGTTAAATTTAGAACCTCCTCCTTTTTGGAAGCAATTAAAAGCAACAAAAATTGGACGAGTACTTCGTCGGTTTTGTTAATTAAGTTATTTTAATGTGGTGCCAATAAGTACCTAAGTAGTAACTATATCAATACTTTTAGTACTTCAAAGAAATCGAACAAGCTGTAGATTCCAAAATAATTAGGCAGACAACACAGCAAAAGGTCACGTACGAGAAAAGGTAAAAGAAGTAAATATGGCCATAATACACTACTTTGGTCCCACGGGCCGTGATTAAACCCCCCCCTGTCCAATTTACATGGTACAATTTTAGCCAAGATCATTATGCAGATCGGGGCCATAATAATGACCCCTTGTTTTAAGGGAGGGCCCATAAAACCCAACGACTCAGACATGTAATGCTGATGACATTACAATATTGATGTTAAATTGGACGGTATTAGGCGTGGTAATAAAATGCAAAATGGTCAAGGTTTATTAATCAATTACTATAATGTTATGAAAATATTGGCTGACTATGTTGCGTGCACACTTATAGTGTTTCTAATATGGGCATACGCATGTTGGTCCATATTAGGCCACACACTCACGATGAGAAGTGACTATGAAGACAGTTGTCCAAGACTCTCTTAAAACGCTTAGATTTTATACAGGATAATTTTGTCACGCTGAATGGAGGTCATGACTTCCATGAGCAAATTTTACTATGAGAAAAACAAAATATTTGCAAAAAAAACAGCTGTTCCATACATTTTGATGGGGGTCAACGAACAAATTTTATTTCTTAGGTACAGTTTATTATTTATTCGTGATTTTGAACTGTGTGCATAGTAAAAATAAATAATTCATAGTTATAAATATATGAATGACCTCCTTTTAAGTACAGGGTAACTGTTTATATTACGATAAGTGAACTTTTGACCAAAACCACATGATAAAAAAACCAGACAAGTACGAGTCAGACTCGCCCACCGAGAATTCCGTACAAACTAGTAGATAAAAGGAGGAAATCATGTATTTTTTATATTATTATTTATAAAAGTCTTGACACCCGGACGGACGGACTGACGGACAGACGGACAGACAGACGGACAACAAAGTGATCCCATAAGGGTTCTGTTTTTTCCTTTTGAGGTACGGAACACTAATAACAATTAAATTTAGGGGCTTAATGTAATACTAGCCACGCTTGACAGGTTAGGGCAATAGTTGACCCTAATAGTGTAGGAAGACCAGCCACGAGATGGACAGATGTCCTCATACAAGTGACGCGAAGACGCTGGATGCGAGCCGCTTCCAATCGGTCTTTTTGGAAATAAATGGGGGAGGTCTATGTCCAGCTGTGGACTTCTTATGGCTGAAATGATGATGATGATGGTTCAATTTCTTACTATTTCTTACTGTAATGTACCGTAGTGTTACAAAATAAATATTTTAGTATTCTTCTTCTTTTCTTATCAATTATAGAAATAAGAATCCATAAAAACCAACGAAAAAAACTCCTTTATTTAGTAGTTGGGTATAAACTAGAAAAATTCTGAGGTAAAAAGTTATGAAATGCATCTATCATCTTAATGTCACTAATTACGAAACAACATGAATAATAAATAGAATTTCATCGACAATCGATAAAGTCATAAAAAATACAGCACGACTTTGTTATAAACAACCTCTAATAATAGCGTTGTACCCAAACTGCTATGCTATCGATATAATTTGCATCGATATACGTTACATAATGAGTCCCTGTATCGATATTGTCTCCACACCATCATTGCACGGAGTGTATGGACAAAACAAAAGAAAATCGTCGTAAAAATATTTCGTAAAGCTTGCTTTCTACTGTTATGTGAGCTATTATAAAATATTATATCTGGCCGAAATAAACAATAGGGATATCTTGGCTAAGGCCGCACTACGGTTAAACCGCAGCGGTTTTTAACCGCGTGAGTTTATGAAACAGGAAAACGAATACAAGCGGCCGCACTTGCGGTTTTTCCCCGCGACTGATTTAGTACCGTCTCGAGCGGTTTCGCGGTTTATAGCGGTTACCGCTCGCGGGAATAAATCGTAGTGCGGCCTAGGCCTTATATGATTTTTAAAACACAACGAAAACTAAAAGATGTTATACCTATGTATGACATATGTATGCTGCGGCACACTTATCCCGAATGGTATACGCAGGATATCATCCGAGCTATACGTCGTAAAGCTGATTTACACAAAAGGTACAAATCTCGTAACACGGCAGAAAATTATAAACTGTTTTCGGAACGTAGGGCAAAAGTAAAATCGATGATAAGGAATGCGCACGAGGGGCATATAGATACTTAGGGTCGAAAGCGAGTTAGCGAGGGATCCAAAGTCGTTCTGGAGTTACATAAGGTCAAAAAAGAGTACCAGGAACAATAAAAAAATTACTAAAAATGGAAAAATCTTATTCGAGGTGGAATGCGCTAGTGAATTTGCATGTTATTTTCAGTCGGTATACGGCACCAGTACGGCACGACTGGACGTGGAGGAGGCGGCGGCCGGCGCGCCCGCGAGCGCCGCGTGCATTCATCTGGCGCAGCTCACGCGGGCCGAGGTGCGCGCGGCGCTCGCGCGCCGAAATGTTCGGCGGGACCTGACGGCATACCCGCGTTTATATTTAGAGATTGTCGCCTGGTGCTGGAGAAGCCGCTACATCACATCTACAGTTTGTGTTTAGAGGCATCGTATTTTCCAGAATGCTGGAAAATAACACGGGTGATTCCGATTCCGAAGGGTGACGCAGGTTCCGAGGTGAGCGGATTTAGGCCAGTGGCGATTTTGTCCACCCCGGCGAAGGTGTTCGAATCGACCATACAGTGCAGTATACAGCGTCAGGTGTCGGCACAGCTCGATGATGCCCAGCACGGGTTCAGACCCGCACGCAGCACCACCAGTAATCTGCTAGATGCGATGGCTTATATCGTGCCCCAGGTAGACGCGGGGGTGCAGGTCGACGCCGCCTACTTCGACTTCAGAAAAGCGTTCGACTTGGTCGATAACGATGTGCTTTTGTCGAGGATGGCGGAAGTCGGGTGCACAAACAAGCTGTTAAAGTTCTTTGCAAGCTACATGAGGCATCGAAAACAGTATGTGGATTGTGCTGGGTGCAGATCTGAACCTTATCTCACAAAAACGGGGGTAAGTCAGGGGTCGAACCTGGGACCTTTGGAATTTATTATTATGGTGAATGACCTCCCAGAGGTGGTTAGGTACTCTCGCTGTTTATTGTTCGCGGATGATCTCAAGCTGCTTTGTTCAGTTAAAAACAGATACGACTGCCAGCGATTACAAGAGGATGTTGACAGGGTTGTCGAGTGGAGTAAAATGCATAAATTGCAGTTCAATGTCTCGAAATGCTCTGTAATTTCGTACAGTAGATCAAAACACTCTCTCCACTTTGACTACAATGTTGACGGCGAAATTTTAAGCCGTGTGATGTCACTAAAGGATCTGGGGGTCAATTTAAACAGCGAGTTGACGTTCCGACATCACATAAAAAACATCAGAGCGATATCGGCTTGAACTTTGCTTTAGACTTTACGTCCACTTGATGGAAAGTCATTGATCTTAATATAAGCATTTTTTCTAACGATTATGTTCAGTGTGTACATGATGTAATTTATTGTTTGTCCCAAACTAGACTGCACGACCTTACATGTTGACGACTTTTTTCAAGTTTTCATTCATCAGATTCATACTTCATTCAAATCTTTTGCTCGTTCACAGTGGAAGTCAAACTTGTTTTAGATAATTCCCATTAGGTCGAGTGTACGAAGCAGGCAATTATTGTAATCCGGCGAGATCCGCAGGTAAAGGGCGGGGAGCCATGATTTGCGTACGCGCAATCTATACCGTGCCATACTCGCGCATAGAGCAAACATGGCAGAAGGTCAAGTGATCAAATTTTCGTGTCAATAGGTAAAATACAAGGGTAGGTAGTTAGGTTAGGTTAGGTTGAAAGTATAAGATAATGGATGAAGATGGATATCTGCTCTCAACGCTGTCAAAAAAATTATAAGGTACAGTCTTCATCAATAACAATCAAAGGTCTTCATTCATTTTTGATAATATTTACTCCTTATCGTAACGAAAATGTCGTAACCGTGAAGAAAATGCCGTATTATACTCGCAGCTGAATGGATCTGAATGAGATATTGCAAGAACAGATCGCCTCCAATCAGAGAAAAAATAACCAGCCCAATATTTTTAGGGCACTAAGTGAAAAACAGAACAGAAATAAGTTTCCGGCAGCCTAGTCGGGAGACCGTCTGACTTGCGATCCGTAGGTCCTGGGTTCGAATCCCACGGCACATCTCTTCCAGCCAACCCTAGAATGGATAAAATTGACGATGATAGATGGGCGGTGCAATACGTTTTTTTTGTTTTGTTAATAAAAATTACATAATTTTTGTTATCAGTCGCATGGGGTGACTAAAAGTAACAATGTTAGTCAACGACATTGTTACTTTTACATATCTAAGAGATAAAAAAATTATGTTTCTTATCTCTTCTCGACGGCATTAATTAACCATCAATTATCTATAGATTAATGCTCAACAAATTATGTCAACATATTTTTGTATTATAAAAAAAACATAATAAGCGTGTACGTCTTGATAAATTAAACGATTATCTTTATTAACAATGAAGAACAATTTTATCATTAGTAATAATAATAATACTTGTAAGATATTATGAATTAGTTATATCACGTGCCATCACTCGTTTTTTTTTTTACAGGAATCTTTTTTTAACACCTGACTCAAAAAGAAGGTTGTAATAAGTTTGACGTGTAAATCTGTATGTGGCATCGTACCTCTCAAACGGACGGGCCGATTTTGATCTAGTACTTCATTGTTTGAAAGAAGATTTGATCGAGAGTGTCCTTAACTAAGTTTCATCAAAACCGGTTAAGCCGTTTATTATGTCGGGGATTTTTTTAGATTTCTAAACTTAATTGTTTCGGAATAAAATGCAGCCTGTGTTCATTGTTAAAGTTAGCAGTTATCTAACTGTATTGTGCATCCACTGTGGCTCGGTGTCTCAGTCCCGCAGGTCGATAATCATACATTCCCCTCTGTGCGTGTCCCCTAAATTATTCCCGCTAATAACATGCAAGCCCACCAGACAGCAATGTTGCCAGATACAATACGGGATGTATACTATTACTGGATTGATGAATTAGTAGTAATATATAGGAGCCACTCCGTATATAATTTTTTTAATTAACCAGTAATTTTAATGTCAAATAAATAACAAAACTAGCCAATATAGGTACTTATTTTTGCTAATTTTGTTTTAAAGGCCTTTATTAACTACAACAAAACAATATACGTTTAATGGCAATGCTTATGCTTTGCTTTCCTTTTGTATTTTAGCATCATCATCATCTCAGCCATAAGAAGACCACTGCTGGACATAGACATCCCCCATAGATTTCCAAAAATACCGATTGGAAGCGGATTGCATCCAGCGTCTTCACGCCACTTGTATGAGGTCATCTGGCCATCTCGTGGCTGGCCTTCCTACGCTGCGCTTGCCGGTGCGTGGTCTCCACTCGAGAACCTTTCGGCTCTTTGCGAACCTTTTAGCATCAAGAGAACGCTTACAATGTTAAAACGATAATTATAATTTTTAAATCTGTTATTTTACCCGAAAGAAACGAAACCTTAGGTCTAATTTTCTACGTTTAGGTATTTACTTCGGTTAAAATAACATGTAAAAATATAATTATATATATTTAAAATTGTTTTTTTAATAGTCTTAATGTGTAGATAGTAATGTATAATTAATTTTTATGTTTTTTAAACTGTAATTATTGTTCAAGTGTAAGTCATGTAAATATTTAAGTTTTTGTCACTACAAATTAAAATTAAAAAATTACAAAATATTTGTTAATTATCGTTAATACACAATAATAGTGTTTTCATGAGGCTAAAGTATATATACATATATGATTATCAAAAGCACTTTCAATAATTACAATAGATACTTGTTGTAATTATTGAAAGTACCTATCTTTTGGTAATTATATATGAAGAATGATATGAATCATATAGAAAAACAAAACACCCGACTGCAGAAAAGCAGTTATTGCAGTCTAACTTACGATTTCGTTACGCTTGATGCGATAGTCAGTGCACGTTTTTTTTTTGCGAGGTGTATTATTATTACAATAAATGTAGCCAACACTCAGGGAGTGAAAACGAATCTAACGACACTTCGCACATCAAAATCGGTCAAGCAGCTTAGACTGTAGGGGATTATATAGAAACATACTGTGGAAACTGTGGAATGCGCTTCTTGAATGGGCCTGTCTTCAAATCGCGAGTGAATAGGTCTCCGTCGTAAACCGTAACTGTCGCTTAACACCTGCAGGTGAGTTGACGGTCAAGCGCAAGCCTATTTTCGAATAAAAAAAACATACATACATACATACCCACATACATACATACATATACTCGAAAAACGCAGTCTTCTCCACTCAACTCCTTGCGCAGTCGGGTAAAAAATGTATCACGTGCAAGCGAGACAGAGCATCGCCACTTAATTCTGAACCATAATCTACCAGTAGTACATACATTTGTTTGATTAGTAATAGAGCTGTAATATAGTATGTATAATGTTATTGTCCCTTGTTCCTGCATCATTATATCCGAACCATTTGTTACAGATGCAGCAGTGAGCGGGGTTAATAACGCTGCGCCGGCGCAGGGCAGAGCGTCCGTCACTATGTAATCACGGCGCAGTAGATTAAACGATAGTCACTGCGGCATCACAGGCAGCATGGTCCAAGATATTATCGATACAATGCAAGTGTTTTTGTTTTTGTTCGTCTTTTCATGACAATAACATTTTATACAATCTTTATAGTACACACCGTAATATTAATAACATAAGCCAACTGACGGTCTTATAAAGGAAAATCTTTTAGGCAACCTTTGAAAATTACAGTTTAAGCCGACTTTAGTCTTGTACCCAAACAGGACATAATGTTATAAGGAGTTGCTTTAAAAACGACTGAAATTTTGAATGTTTCCTTTTTAAGGTTCCGTGATAAACAAGGAGATAAACAGTTTCGCCATGGCCGTTTGTCTGTCTGTCCGTCCACGGCTTTTTTTAAAGACTATTAGTACTAGAAAGCTGTAATTTGACATGGATACGCGTATTAGTTTGCTGAAAAAGTAGTAGATTAACGTTTTGAAAAAAAAAAAAAATTGGTAGTACATAACATACCGTACACGTTAACTGGAGATGATCCTTTTTCTCATGTACCTCATGGTATGGGATATTGTCGGTTTGGCAGTCAAAAACATCGCGAAAACCGTTTTTAATTTAGAGATCCGTTTGCGAAATATTAAGTTTTAGTGAATTTTTTTGTTAGAATTAAGTGCCCCTCCCTCCACCCCCCTTCTACCGGCTAAACGATTGACTTTAGAGATATGAAAATTCGTGCTTGATAGGTATATAATATGACGTATTAGTGATATGAAAACATTCATGCTAGTAGCATATATGCCGAAATTAAAAGGAAAACTATCAAGGCTATGTATAGGCTTTACTAATTAACGAGTAATAGTCGATCAATATAAAAATGTATTTAGAAGAGTAAAAAATGAAAATTCCGTGCTAGATTCATTTAAACTAACATAAATTTACTTGTACGTTTCTATTATCCCATCTTAAGTTCAAATAAGTTATGATGTGCAACTACGAAACCCTACATTGCGCGTGCCAATGCAACGCACTTAGCCGCTTAATAATAAATCTTGGAATTTGATTCAAATGAAAGGAAATGTGTCTTTGTGTGAGTTCTGACTATTAACAAAAAAGAACGTAGACAGAATAATAGACAAAGATCATAGATAGACTCGCGGGAGACAGTAGGCAAGTACTGTAGGTGCAGCCCGGTCGCGTTCACCAAACTAGTATAATGAACGCGGCGCCCGCGCATCACAGACATTGACTTAGTGATGGGGTAAAATGCGCACTACCTGGCGATCTTTAAGACCTATCTTTTAGATCTTTTTTCTTTATTTTTTTTTTTGTTTTGCCATTTTTGCCAACACATTACGCGTTTTTTACCCCCGACCCAAAATGTGGGGTGTTATATATAAGTATAGCGTGTATATCTGTGTGTCTGTCTGAGGCATCGAAGCTCACAAACGGATGAACCGATTTTGATCTAGACTTTTTTTATTTGAAAGAGGATTTCATCGATTTTTTACTTTTCTGTTTTAATCAAAATCGGTATATTCAGTAGTTTTTATTTTTGTCAGGGGGGGGTTTTGAGTTTTCTAAATTTAAACTAGTTTCTACAACAGGAAAAGTTTTCTACCTCTATATTAAAAAAAAAAACCTAATTATAAATAATTTCTATAACCTATAAAAAAAGTAAAGCGACAAGTTTATCGGTCTCTTCTGAGTGACTATGTGCCCTGCCCACTGCTTCAACTTGCTAATCCGCTGTACTATTTGACTTTCATACGTGTTGGGATATCTTAATTTCTAATTCGATCTCACGGAAAGATCCCGAGCATAGCCCTCTCCATAGCCCGTTGTGTGACATTGAGCTTCCTTATAAGGCCCAAGCCTATTATAGCCCATAGCAAAACGCGTATAGCCCATGAGGTATATATACGCTCTAGAGGCACTTAATACTTAGTGAAAAAAACAATAAATTAAATAAGAGATTCCCGTCTATTTCACCCGGTTAAGTTTATTTTACGTCCCGCAGAGAAGCACATCTCTACCGAGTATGGAGAGCGGCGCGGCTGATTGGATTTAGTTTAATGACCATAAAGCACCCTCTCCCCCTTCTCCGGTGCCTCATCTCTAGCGCGGTAACCACAGCTCTATGGAAATTGCAGCGACCCATAAATACAGCGCAATTGTAGTGATCGATCGAGAGCGGTCTATGGGAACGAGTAGAAAATGTAGAGAAACAACTTTACAATAGTTTGAAAGAATACCATATCTCAAAAATGCTGATGGTAAACGGATTCTGTAAACAAGAAATATAAACAGAGATATCGAAACTAATCTGTAGAAAAATATTTTACAAATAACATTAAATAAATTGCATACAACATATGTTATCATATCTTATCTTAATAGGGGTCCGATACTCGGAAGCATTTCGAGCCATTGGGCCCTTTTGTACTTACCCCAACCATACTTACACATCCACAACCGGTATTCCAAAGAAGGACTGCATTAACCTTAGAATACTACCTGGTTCGAAGTGCCTATACTCCTCCAGTTCAGAGCAAGCCGATCCAAAGAGGTCTTGTCGCTTGCTTGCCATTGAGTCGCAACTACACAAATAGGTGTTTTATTGACTCCTCAGTTCCTCCGCAAGCCCTGCATTGTGGGCTTTCCGCAAGTCTCATTTTGAATAGATGACCTTTATTCTCGTAGTGTCCGGTCATTGCTCCCATTAGAGTTCTTGCCTGTGTTCTGGTATAGTTGCAGATTCTTTTGTGCCATTTGGCACCCGCTCCTATAACCGCCTTGGAGTGCGGAAGTCCACTTATTGCGTTCTATTCGAGCTTGTGTCGCTTTGCAACATGTTCGTTGATCGCCGTATTCACCGTTCCATGGGCTATCCCCACAAATGGTTCTGGTCCTAAAAGAGGCTTGCTGGATCCCTCTCTTGCTAGCTGATCTGCATTTTCATTCCCCTACATATGTTGTTAAGTAGGTACACCAGAATATTTTGATTCAAACTGAACTCGTTATTTTAAGTGCTCCTGACGCAAAGTTAACTTCACTATTTGTGCTATTTATAACTTACATTATTATGTAAGTTATAAATAGCAATTAGAATGATAGTAAATAAAATTACAACTACACTAATCATATTGTCGTTATTTGGGAGAGATACACAGATAACAACCAGTTTTTATTTAAAAAGTTATTATTTTAAGGACTGTAAAAAAAATTACGAGATCATATTAGAAACATATCGGTAATATTATTTTTCACATTATTACGAATATGACTATACAAATAAACAATATAATGTTCTATTGTACAGATTTTTGTGACACAACAATAAACGTGTTACTTTATTATGGAGACGTTATTTTACGTCACACCCGTGGAAGAAGATGATCCATAAAACTGGAGTATGTCGGATACTTAGATGGATATACAATTCATATTCCAATTCCTATTCTTAGCTCGAGTTTTAGAGTTGATATATCTATTCCGTACCGTTCGTTGTTTGACGTTTCAAGAGTTATTGCTCTGTGTGTATTTTCTACTCGGCGTCTATGGACGAGGCATCTCTAATGAAAAGCCGAGGAACTATGCAATAAATATGTGGCAGCTTTCATCGCCATCTCGCACGACGCTGTAATTTTCTATTATAAAATTAGCATCATGGGGTTTTTGTTTGAAACTCTATTTGTTTAATAGTAGAATGTACTTCCTGGGAATTATTGATGATTATATTAGGTTTTAAAAAAGGTAAACAAAATAATCGACTTTTAAACTATTCAATGAACTGAAAAGGGAGAAATAATAACAACGGTTACATGATTCCGAAAAATTAAATCAAAACTAGGCGTTTACCTAAATATGTCTGTATATACCCCAACAATTTTTGAGATCGGTGCCAAGTCACTATCACCAACAAATTTTTGCATTCCGCCTTTTTACTTATATTTTTATCCACGCATATATCGCGTGGACAAACATAAAAATATAAACACATACAAACATACACTTATAAAATTTGGCACACATATTTAGAAGCTGGTATAGATATGTGAAAACTTTGCAATTGTAACAATATTACATACATCAAATAGGGTATGTAGCAAATCTCAATTCTCAGCACTTTCAAGGATATAAGACACATTCTTAAGGCCTTTTAGTATCTTGGCCTTATATATCTTAGTGTTGCACTTTCTAAATACACAGGATGGTATTATCACTATTTACAACTCACGACTGTCGCGTCTAACAGTGTTTCCCGACGTGACGCGACTGAAGACGATTCGGGTGATTACCTTACTTGAGGCTGCCACGCAGAATCAGGGAAAACCTATCTACGTATATACATCCTTGGTTTAGCGTCGACATTAAGAGGTCAACTGAAGGTCAAACATTTTTTGGATTTTCCTAAAAATATGCACCATCTCATCACAATAGGCTAAAGTAAATAATATGGCTTAAATACATAAAATCTCGAAATGGTTTTGGAATCAGCATATGTTACACTTTTCTTTACATATCCCATTGATAATCTCCTTTTTTGAAGTCGGTACACCCTAGACTAAACCGATTTAGATATAAAGATGATCAGAGAAGAAATAATTCTATAGAATAGAAGCTATCGATTTGCGCTAAGCTTGAAAACAGAGCAGCCGGCAGGAAAGCTTGTGATTAATATGATTATTTGATTGTTTAATCGCAGAGCTCTCTGTGCAACGACCACCTCCCTGGTACGTGCGCACATTTGTTCTAGGACTTATATCGTAGGTAGAACCTATAAACTTAGAATTTCAACACGTCTTATGTCAATTTCAAAACGTTACAAAAAACGTTACCACATGCGTAAGTAGATGTAAGATAGTGTTAATTTGACTTGCAAACAGATACGTCCATAAAAAATAAAATTTTAAAGAAATCTCATAGAATTAAACATACATCATAAAAAAAAATGTAAAGTTAGCTAAAAACAATAAATGTATTAGTTTATAAAAGGCATGGACCCTGGAGTCTGTGGTGCTCGAATTTTTTCAAATAAAAAAAAAAAAAAAAAAACACATCATATTATTATCTAATATTGGACTAATATTTTATAATTTGACTTGGTACTAATCACCGAAATATTTTTCGGGAGTATTTTCGTTCACAGTTGGATTTTTTTCGTATTCTGCGATGTGAATTTAAATCGAAACAAAAGGTATAATCAAATAGTTTCCTAATGTCATCGATAGAGAGCGCGGCGGCAGCTGAGCGACTGCTCATCGCCAGGGAGGTCCGATAGCCGACCCGCCGCAAAAACCAACCACGCCGCCGCAAGAACGAACCACCGCAGGTATCGTCGAATTTTAACCGCTCGCCCGAATTTTACCGAGAAATTCCGGAAAATTTACCATTTTCGGTACCACCGGTATTCGAAATGCAGCGCGTTGGAGCAGTTTTTGTTTAATTTAATTGGTTGTGGCATCCATTTTGATATACGTGAATGGAAAGACGGATTCCTGAATGAAGGCGGTGGAAGTTTTGTCAATCAGGAATGTAATAGAGGAATGCTGGTGAAATTAGAGTTTATTGGTCAATGAACAAAATTTAAATTCAAAATTAATGCTGCGATTCAATCATAAAATTTTGTTGAACAAAACATACCGCCATTTCTTAGAAGTCTCTGGGTTTAATCAGTTATAAATTTGTAATAAGACACTTTTTTTTTGCCAGCTTTGCTAGCCCTATTTAGTACCACTACTGGTTAATATTTAGAGCTTGAACCTAAGTGTTACTGACGACTGTTGAGTTTTGCAATGTAATAAGACACTAGTATACCTACCTATTAGAGTATAATTACCTACCTAATACTTATATCAGCTTTTATTTCGTTTGCTTGCTTTCTCAGAAAAATAACCTACTTTATCTTCATCTTGTCAGATAAATATTACGTAACATCAATTATTTGAATAAAGTTTTGCCATAAGGTTTTTCATAAGTTCAAATTGGAATGGAATGGAAAAATGGAAAAAAAATAAAGAAATACATACATACACAATTACACATAATAACGCCTATTTCTCCCTTATAAGTACTCGTAGTGTAGGCGGACCATCAAAGATCATGATGCTGTTTGACACCACAATTGACCGTGGTTAGAGGGTTGGATGGATGAGAGAGGTTATTAGAGGGTTAGAAGGGATTATAGGGTAAGATTTAATGTTAGTTTGCAGTGACAAGGGGTCTATTGCCTATACATAAATTCCAATTTTCCCTGACTTTTATAGTATGCCCGAGAAAAAAAAGCAGCTGGTACATTCAAAGTTTTTTGTTTTCTTTCAGTCCATCATAGAAGACTAAATTAATTAATTAATTAATCTATAAATCCGTAGAACTATACATCAAATACACCAAGATAGATAAAAATCTTTACAAACATTTAGAGTTATATCCCTATCATTTAATCTAAACAATTCGATAAAATATGTCCTAATAAGGGCCTAATTGTCTGCTAAGTGGTATCGATGGCCGTCAATTGTCTCCCTATAGGGGTCGATGCTAATCGCCCAGTAATGGAATTAAAAACCCATGACGGGCCAGCGTGGTGACATATACACTATGACGACGAGAGGTTAAGTGGGTTATGGTCTGTTTACACGAGAATAACATGTTTTTTTTGTAAGCGTTTCTCGTGTCTTTTTTTCATCGCAAACTGATCCCTAACATGATCAGGGCTATTTATTACATTCTTACTGTACTATCTATTCTACTTATTAACTTTAGATTAACATTTCATTATTACTTATATTTAATTAATTTTAAGAATCTACCTTATGTATGTACCTATATTCAACTTCCATTTATATGACTGCTTACAATTATATTAATTAAAATGACTACAGCCAATCAAATGCTCATGTGTTATTTTATATTAGGTACTTACTATTAATTGTACATTTGACCACGGTAGTCTGATGGTAAGATGGGTAGAACAATGACAGGATAGATAGAACGACAGCTCAAAAACATATCTATTCGTAAGATATTGTTTTGGAAATACTCAGATTGATGCTAAAAGATTACAGGCATTTCCAAAATAACAAAATAAGATTAAAATAAATATTTAAACGTAAGTGTGCGAATTGCTGTTCACTTTTATACAGGCACTTGAATAATACTTTACCAGTTATTTTATTATAAAAACCAAAGTACTGTCGATTTTGATAAAATAGACCACCTTTGTATGACCTACCAAATACAAAAAGAATAATTAAAATCAATGCATAATTGGCTGAGTAATCGGTGAACAAACATACAAAAAAACCGGACAAGTGCGAATCAGACTCGCCCACCGAGGGTTCCGTACAAACTAAATAAAAACGGGGAAATCATATTTTTTTTTCATATTTTCCTTCATAAACCGAAAAATATACATCGTAAGAATAATTTAAAAAATTTTTTAGCTTATGCTAAAGAAGTTCTTTCATGTGATACCCCACATGATACGGTTAATTCACTTTAAAATTTGGGCCCTCATTCCTTACATAAAGACACATTTTTTTTGTGATGAAATTAAAAATGTCCAGTTTTCGGATTTTTTCCTATACACACTGTTTCTTCACTTATTCCTCTAACACAATGCTTCTTGCGAAATTTAATAGTTCTAGGTCAACGGGAAGTACCCCATAGGTTTTGATTCTCTTGTGACTGTCGAAATGTGCGTTTTTTACGAAATATTCGGCTGTAACTTTTTTTTACGAAAACTGAGAAATTTAATTTTTCTTTCTGCAGCAAGATACTATGGATCTGCGTATATGGTTTTAACTTGATACCTTCACGCGTTCCCGAGATAAAGGTATTGACACCCGGACAGACAACAAAGTGATCCTATAAGGGTTCCGTTGTTTTCCTTTTGAGGTACGGAACCCTAAAAAAGAAATAAAAACATACAAACCGAATTGATAATCTCCTTATTTTTGGAAATATGAGTTAATCTCACATATTGTACCTATACAATAATTTGATCTGTTGATTTTTTTAAATATTTTCCTATCCAGCAGCGTATTCCAGTGACTGTCCCATGTAGTCCCGGCATTACACCCGGTAGTAGTGGACAGCAGTAAACATACGCACATTAATATCAATTGAGCAGATAATTTACCAATTAATTGAATTGACAACTGCAATTGTAGATCAGTTGCAATGCAATGCAATTGAAAGTGAAACGCTGGACTCGTTGAGAAACGGGTTATAAATAATCATTAACTAATCATTCATCTATAGGTTCAAATATTTCACTTAATCACTTTAGGCTATAAAGGGTATTTTGGCGTCCCCGATACAGGGAATCCTAGAGGGAAGTTACGAGTGTGTAAATAACTATAAGTCAAGCGAGTTGGTGAGCTAGTGGCTGAGGTTGACGAGTTGAATCGTAGATCTATCTTGCATTTTAAAAAATACCGAGTTCCAAAAAGAAGGCGGTTCTCAATACGAGTGTATATTTTTTGTTTGTTCAGCGATTACTCCATCAATTATGAATTGTTTTTCATCATCCAAGTACATGAATTGCATAAGTATTTTCAATACGGGTTTTTCAGTTTTTTAAACTATAGTTATTTTATTTTATACTTACGATAAATGTATTGCCAGTTTCACAACTTACCAGCTCTAAGTTCGGCTACGAAAAAAAGCATTTATTTTTACCCAACTACAGTAAAATCAAATAAGGATGGTTGTGTGTCTAGATCAGACAAAACTATTGAAAGAACATAGGTGAACATGTACTTATATGTCCGTTATTATGTTCCTTCCTAACTAGTAAACGGCTGTACTGGTTTTGATAAATGATATTTTATTTAAATAATAGTATACAGTATATAAACTCAACCAGCATAACATTGTGAACCTAAAATCCAATTACAACTGTACACAGCTTAATTAAAGGTAAATTTGATACTAAGTGTTAAGTGAGTATTTATAGCAATATGTATGAGCAATAAAATATGTTGTAAGATTTGTCTTTATTGCACGAGTATCATTTTAAGTATATTAAAATAAAATACTTAATGGAAATGGCGGGGTTTTCGCGAAAATGTGGGGTTATAGATTTTTTCCCCTAATCTATCATGTAAAGTGTATCATCATCATCTCAGCCATAAGAAGTCCACTGCTGGACATAGGCCTCCCCCATGGATTTCCAAAATGACCGATTGGAAGCGGCTTGCATCCAGCGTCTTCCCGCCACTTGTATGAGGTCATCTGTCCATCTCGTGGCTGGTCTTCCTACGCTGCGCTTGCCGGTACGTGGTCTCCACTCGAGAACCTTTCGGCCCCATCGGCCATCAGTTCTACGTGCTATGTGCCCTACCCACTGCCACTTCAACTTACTAATCCGCTGTGCTATATCGGTGACTTTTGTACGTCTACGTATCTCTTCATTCCTGATTCGATCTCGTAGAGAGACTCCGAGCAAAAAGTGTATAAAGAAAACAAACTCAAGAAACAGAGATGGTGGCAAAGAATTATATTACTGTGCAGTGCGTATCAAAACGTGGACCGATATCGCTAAGTACGGATTTTTGGCATTTTAAATACAAAGATAATTGTCCTTGCCTAAATGACCATGTTTGATAATAAGCACCATCAGAAGCCAGTTGTCATCAAAACAATACATCGATTACCACAATAAACATGCAACCGTGATCAAGTTTTTTTTCTTTTTATTAACCGACTTCCAAAAAGGAAGAGGTTCTCAATTCGACTGTATGTTTTTTGTATGTTTGTTCAGAGATTACTTCCACAATTATGAATTGATTTTGAAGATTCTTTTTTGTTTTCTAGGCCATACTTCAGAAGTGGTCCCTTAATAAGAATTTTATCAAAATCTGTTTAATAATTTGTTTTTTTTTAACAAAAATAACTGGAAAAATATGTCATCCAAATAAACGAATTGCGTATTTTGAAGTCGATTTTTCAGTTTTTAAACTATAATTATTTATTAATTTAATTCATACACTATACTTACAGTTATCCTATTGCGAATTATTAAAATATTAAAAATAATTTCCGCAATTCGACAAATCACCATTAGTTCGGGGTCTAGCTCAAGTACTTCTAGGATTTACCTTATGTACTATACCATACGTACATTCAGCGAATGCTACTCTTAACTGAATAGTTTTTTCGCATTGTCCTCATGACTGAGGACAAAACTGTTCAGTTAAAACTAAAACTATTAACTTAGCGGTTATGTTAAAACTGTTCAGTTAAGAGTAGCATTCTCTGAATCATCGAATGATTCAGCTGTATAACAACCTCAAACATGAATTTCACATATTATTCATGAGACTTGAT
Organism: Lycia hirtaria; assembly: GCA_947563715.1. Taxonomy (NCBI): domain Eukaryota; kingdom Metazoa; phylum Arthropoda; class Insecta; order Lepidoptera; family Geometridae; genus Lycia; species Lycia hirtaria. Next base: position 41,598,791 of record OX387378.1, read on the forward strand.
ATAATATGAACATGAGCGTGAATTTTTTTTACAAGAAGTACAAGAACTGTAAATTATTCTCGCTGGCAACACTTCAAACAATGTTATCACATCGAGTGTCTTAAAGGTCTAGAAATCAAACCAATCCATCCAGCCATTCAGTTCTTTACAAGGTTTTCTGAAAGCCACAGTCGAGCTCTAAGCACACTCGGTAGAGGTTGTGAATGCATGTTGATGGCCAGCACGCAGGCTGACACGTCCCGTCAGTGGGCCGGTCGGATAGCTGCGCGCGCGCCGCCTCTTAGCCACGCCTACTACTGCCTAGTGGGGGCAACCAGCGCAATCCCTGCACTAGAATCTAGCCTCACAACTGTATTAGCATAATTCCAAGCCTGTTTCACACTACCTACAAATGCAAACGTAGGCTGTAGTCTTATTTGGCTGTTGTCTTTTTTGACAAAAATAATTATTCTGATACAGAACAAGTTATAACTTAAGAACTGGAACAACTGACTTTAATCTATATAACAAAATAATCATAGATCATGAAGTACCTGCTTATTTTCTCCGTCTATACTAGTAAATGTAAATTTTACAGCTTCATCCTGCAAGTACTTGAAGAGCTCCCTCGTCATAATACAAATAGCTACATTAGGCTACTTCTAGCATTTTATTGTACCTACCTACTAACTGCAATTTGAACTGAACAAACATGCAAAATGTCAGTCATAAATTTATAGCAAGAGGTTCAAATTTGGTTTGTTAGATTTATACTAAGCATACCTGCAAGTTAAATTATTATAAATCTTGTAAATCGTCACATAATTTTGCCCGCCAGTATGTACACCACGCATTTTTCCACTAAATAAGAGAAAACTATTTCCGTTTTTTTTTTTACTTTTGATATCATGAATGGGTTTTTATATTGACTTATCAAATCTTAAAATCTTATCTTCTGGTTTAAAAAACAAAAAAGCTTACAGTTATTAATAAAATTAAATAAAAAAGAACAATCGAAATCCCATAATGTTAAACATACTCGTATATCGCATACTTAATGAAAACTAAACAACAATTTGCTTGCATTGGTTTTTATTTAGAAATAGGTTTGCACTTGACCGCTAACTCGCCTTGTATTAAGCGACTGTTTCAGTCTACAATGAAGCGCATTTGTAAAGAAGTTGACTCGAAATTTTAATACACGCATATATAAAATCTCGCCTGTTTTCCGTTACGGGGTAGGCACAGGAGGAGCATCAGACTAATAAGGCCGTTTGACACCACATTTGACCGTATTTGATAGATAGATAAACTCTTTATTGTTTACACCACTAAACTAAAACACTAATTAACAAGAGAGATCTTACACGCTAACGTAAACAACAGGCGGCCTTATCGCTGAAAGCGATATTATTATTATTATTTGGAGGATTACATGGAGGGGAGGGGGTGTTAAAGAGTTATATTAGATAAGAGAGTAGAATGAAATATTGGCTTGCAGTGTCCATCGCCTAAACAAATGTAATTTTCCCTCACAAGTCCATGAACTGACTTTTACAGTATGCCCTGGAAGAGAAGCGGCTGGTACATTCTATGTTTTCATTGTTCTCCCAGTCCAGATACCCAAAAAAACCCAGATTTGAAGACACAGAGTTTATCTAATAAAATTCCATTGAAAATTGAACTGCACAATTCTCCTGTATAAAATTCAGCTTTCTCTAACATGCCACAAAATACTCCGCGACCAGTTTTTACATTTATAAAACTTGTACGGATATAAATCTAGAATTGCTCCAGTTATGATTTCCCGATCCAAGTTAGGACTAAGTTATGATTATTGCTAGTATCTGTCACTAGTCCTGTTCTAAGCACTTTATCTTATACGTAATAGAATAACTGAATATCTAGGTAGATAATAAAAACAATATCGCATATATATTTCAACTTAGCCAAAGATGGAGCAAGCATGTAGCAATGCCTTTTTCACCACATGTAAATAGATAAATATATATGTTAAAGAGAAACAAAATATTTGACTGCATATGGAGCTATTTTCGTATTAGAGTCTGGAACCATACCACAAACATCAAAGCAGTTTTATTTCAATATTACTTTGACTTTTGTCTCGCTCTTTCGAAAGTTGAAAGAGCAAGAGAAAGGTCAAAGTAAAGCTGAAATAAATATGCTATTAAGATTGTATTACTCCCTATGTTCAGATAAAGAACTGTCGTGGCCAAAAACGGAAACTGATGTCTCGACAGAATAAAATAATGAAATAAGAACAATGACACATTAGTTCGAACAGACTTTGTTACATTTGACATGATATTGAGCGGTATATACACTAGACAATATGTGCTGAGTTGATAAAAAATGAGCATCATTTAAAATTATTATTCTAAATTAACTTAGGTAGGTTCTTATCTTTTTTTACAGAAATCTACGTTAAATTTTACTTAAAAAAAGACTATGTCGTTGTGAAAATATTGGTTAGGTAGGTTTGCTATAGGCAATATATCTGTTACCAGGGACAGTTATTTATTTTGAGGGAAATTGGCATTGGTGTGGGTGATGGACTGACTTCCTGTCACTGGATATATCATACTCTAACCCTCTAATACTTTCTTCCTTCCATCTAACTCTCTACAGTCAAATGTGGCATCAAAAGGCCTCATGGTCTTTAATGTTCTATCTACCCCTTAAGGAAAAATAGGCGTGATTTTATGTAAATATGATTTTATGTTAATATATTATTTACATACATACATACAATCACACATATTTCCCCTTACGGGGTAGGCAGAGCTTCAAATACTATGAGGCCGTATAATGTCACATTTGACCGTAGTTAGAGGGTTAGAAAGGGGATTAGAGTAATAGATGAATTTAGATGTAATATTAGCTTGCAGTGACTCCCATACCCCTTATTTTTTTAGCTAACTAGCCTATCGCTTGCATAAACGCCAATTTCCCTCAAGTCCCTTAACTGACTTTTACAGTTTAGTCGGGAAGAGAAGCAGCTGGTACATTATATGTTTTTCTTTTTCTCCCAGCCCAGCTGGAATGTATGTTATTTATTGAAATTAAATATCCTTTACTGTCAACATGGGTAATTTTGACTTTGTGTCAAACATTGTATGTACGTATATAGCCTTTTTCGAAGGACTATTATAAAAAAATGTATAGTCACAACGACTGCTAAAAGTAACGGAACTATTGCGTGTATTTTACGCAGTTTTAAGACCTGACATTTCAAATTTGACCTTCTTATTGACCTGTGTGTATAAGCAACATCTGCGTACATCCTGTTTGTGTGTGTAACATAACAAAAAATTAAAACAACAAATGCTGACTTATATCAGGATATATAACAAAACAGCCCCATCAGATTATATCGACCCCATCCATCATAGCGGTTATAATTAGAGGAGCAAATTGTTAATTTCCCATACAACGGGGCCCCAATGGCGCCGGGGCCTCACCTGCTGTAATTTATGCAAAACAGTTGCAAATTATACGAGGCAACTTCAAACACGTGCTCTGTGAACTAAGTTTAATGGTCAGGATAGGAATTTGATCAAAATCTCACCTGATGTTAATTGAAGATAAGCATAGCTATGTTCTTCAGTTCCACCTACTATCCCACAAGCAGTCAATTTTATAAGGAAAACAATAGTATCCTTAACAAAAGAAATACAAAATACCCGACAGCCTATGAGCAATTTTTGCATTTGATACGCTGTTGCGTGTACTTTTTTGCGGGAAAGTATGCCACTGTAAAATGTATTTAAATGAGCATACTTTGGAAATATTCTAGTAAAATCACTTGTTACGAAAGGGTAACATATAAATAGTTCATAGTTTAAATTTTTTCCGAGAGTTGTATTATTATTAGATACAATTTTTTTGCCTGTAACACTCAAAGAGTAAAGACGAATCTAACGACACCTCGCATAATAGATCGTAGGAGATAATGTAGAAACATACATAGGTATGTATGTGTGTAGGTACATACATACAGTCAAAAAACATAACTTTGCTTCTTGCGTCGTCAGGTTAATAAGGCCCTATGGTAATTTCGGGGTTTAAGCTATCTTCATTCAAAATTTAACTCAAATCCGTTAAACCGTTTTAGCCTGAAATGGAATGAATAGATTTTTTGTAGTCATGCATTTTTGATTAAGGGGGTATTTCCCATAAAAAGGGGGAAATTTGCTGTGGAGACGTTTACTAATCGATTTTGATCATATTTGCTAGAGACCACAAAAGTTTTGTACTCAATTTTAAACAAAAAAAAATATTGCAAAATCGATTAAGAGGTTGACGTTTCTCGTAACAAAAGGCTCTGAAGTTTTATTTAAAAAGAGAAATATGCTATGAGACAATTTGGCGGCCGATATTGACAATATTTTTGGCAGAAAACATTCTTTACTCATTTCTGAATAAAAATTTAGAATGTAACAGGAGACCTTGCGTGCACAAACTATTTTACAACAAGTATTGTTGCAAAATGATGTACTCGCGAGGTCTACTGTTCGTAGTAGATCAGCTAGTAATATTAGTGCTAATTAGACATAAACAAAAAATTCAAAACATTTTGCGCAGAGCAACTAAAAGTTACTATGGAAACTAACGTGGTTTTCATATATTTTAAATGAAAACTACGGGTCACTCACGTTTGTCTGCTCCTTTTAAAAAGACCGCCGAATGCGGTAGAAACTATAGTCGGATTACCAGACGTGAGTGACCCGTGGTTGTTAATTAAAACGTAAAAAGTTACTATCCACATTTACTTACATTATTTATGCCTCCATAATGTGGTAATAAATGTTTCCTATCTGATGAGATACTTGATACGTGTATTGTGTACAAATTACCTGTCACCTGATCACTATAGTGATAAAATTACCTGTAACCTGATTGCCATAAAGATAAAATAAAGAAAACACTAAGTAATTACTTCTTGAAGGATTGAGGTTTCTTTTAATAATCTATGAATTATGATGCGAGGCAGAAACTGATCAAGTGCGTGTCGGTCCACAAGCACTAATAAAGTCCCGTCCCAATACTCTAACTTACGAGACTTTTTATTTGATATTATTCCGTCTCTCTCTCTCTCTTCGTCCGTTCGTCTCTCTCCGTCTCTCCGTAACTCCGTCATTTATAAACCATTTTTTTTTTTCCAGTATAGTCCAATATATTTTTTTATCAAAACCTGGCCATTTTAGCTGTAGTAATATAGAAACATACATACATACACATACACCCGTAAAAAAAAACTCTTTTTCGCAATCAAATTCATCGAAATTGACATAATATTTTTGCCTATTAATTACGAACATTTCCGTTCCTCCCCCCACAACTTCCTTTAATACAAAATATAACAGCCGGAACATTCGTTTCATGCCTTATTAGAACAGATTAATATGTACTTTTAATAATTAATCACATTTATTGCGTATTATAAATTTCAATGATGGATGCCTGTTTCTAGATAATAACATAAGTTGCGTCGCCATTATGTGTGAAAGACAAACACTTATCATTATAACTGATTACGCTTTATGCAGATGCATACATGCGTTATGTGTGACAGAGTTACATGTCATTTTCACGAAATGTATTTTCTAAAATATTGGCTTCCATACTAAGGGTGCGAGTGCATATTCGTGAAGCTACAGTGTCTGCCTGTCTGTCTGTAACCGTAATAGATAAGAAATTGAAATATGCACAGAATGTATTAAGTCATGATATTGATAGCCAAATAATATTAATAAAAAAAATGTTAAAAATTCAGGAGGGATCTTCATACAACAACCTTTCTTGTATTGATTTTCCAATGTTTCCTTTAACAGAGGGGGAAAGTCTTGTTTTCTTTTCTTTTCAAATTTAGCAAAAACAGTAATAGATACAAATCAATAAGCATCATAGGTAAATTCGGCTCCACTTTCGCTTTATGGAGCATAGGGGACATATAATGGACATAAAATGCGAAAGCGAGATGAACGCATGATTTTCAACCGACTTCCAAAAAGGAAGCGGTTCTCAATTCGTCAGATTTCTTTATGTATGTTCCTCGATTACTCGAAGACCCCTGAACCGCAACTTTTGTTTGAAAGGGTATACTTTCTAGGTGGTCAGTATTCAGTGGTTCAGTATTTTGGTTTATATAACAAGATAACTGGAAAAATATGTCATCCAAGTAAACGAATTGCGTATTTTGAAGTCGTTTTTTTTTAAAAAAATTTAAACGATTACTTGTAATTCTTAAAAAAATATAAGCGATATTCTAATAAGGAGTAAACATTATTTTCTTTACAAATAGTTTAGTGGCCAGCTAGATTTTATTTAGACAGGTGTCAGTACTATGTCAAAACTAGTTTTGACTTACGTATATTTATCATTAGCTTACAAAAAATATCATACCACATGACCATGCGCATTTGTTTGCTACACTGGATTAGCCAGAATTTAATTATCGATATTCGTGTTATTTTGTTTACATTAAAATAATTAATTGTGATTATCAAGATTATAAAAGAAATTTTGGAAATTCGACCGAATCATACTTAGATAAGTTACCGTATTTAACCGCTTTCTATGACACAGTAACTGATTATATCAGGTTCAGGCAGGTTGAACGGTTAAATAAATCCGGCGAAACATGAGTTTCACTGGCACTCCGAGTCTTCTGTACTAAAGACAATAAGTAATTGTATGTAATAAAGAAAGGATTAGATTTTGGATTTTCGGAATATACTTGCACCATGTAACGATATTCTGTAAAGATATTTTTTTTAGCTTCTAAGCAAAAAGAAATAAGAAAAAGATTCACAAAAAACTTTAAGAACTGGCATACCTACATATTATATCAAGTAAACATAAAGGTTAATAATCGAATTTCATCATCATCATCTCAGCCACAAGAAGTCCACTGCTGGACATAGGCCTCCCCCATGGATTTCCAAAAAGACCGATTGGAAGCGGCTTGCATCCGGCGTCTTCCCGCCACTTGTATGAGGTCATCTGTCCATCTCGTGGCTGGTCCTTCTACGCTGCAATAATCGAATTTACAACTCAAAAAACCCGTATATTGCCTGTGTTACTACCAATCATACTACTAGTAGTAACACCGGTAATTGAATTATTCTTCTTACTACTGCAGTTGAAAGTTGTTAGAATAGCAATAAAAAATTGCCCGTGTCACTACCGTAAAACTAAAATAACAAAAACAAAGCAAAATATGACGAATTTGTATTTTAAACAATATGTAAGTAAGTATATACAGTCGAATTGAGAACCTCCTTCTTTTTGGAAGACGGTTAAAAAATAGTCAGAGCTGTAGTACTGATATCATACTTAGTTAAAAACAGATGTTTAGATAAACACGTAGAGGTTGGATAGAATATTGCAGAATATTTGACAATAGTACATTATGATACAAGTGTGCTAAGTTGGTCATTACAGTCGAGGCGGAATATAGCCGAGAGTGTAATGACCATAATGCACACGCGTTTCATACGACGTTTTTCAACACACTTGCGAGGAAAAAAACACCCTTTATAACTGAAATATTTAATTTAAGTAAAAACTCTTTGTAGAAATTTAAAAAAAACTGTAAAGTAAAGACACTAGTGCGTAATATAAAAGTCAAAAGCACGGTTTATAACTGAAATATTTAATTTAAGTAAAAACTCTTTGTTGAAATTAAAAAAAAAACTGTAAAGTAAAGACCCTATAGTGCATAATAGAAAAGTCAAAAGCACGCATGTTTTATAGGATACTTTTCGGCCATAAAAACGGTTGAATAAGGGCCACTTTACGGGCAAGTGTGTTGAAAAACAGATTTATAATGTGAGAGTTTATTTGTGATGAATAGAAAAATCGCTAAAAGTCAAATTAGGCGAACATATTACAAAATTGAAAACGTTTAGGAGAAAGGTTAGGTGAAAATTCATAGAATCAGAGATAAAATAGAAAAACACTAACGAAAATAAATAAAAACCGGATTATAAATAGTAGTCTAGTAAAAATAAGATTTGTGACAACATAAAAGACAACTAAGTATATTGTTATTTAAATGAATGTACTGGTGTTTTGAAATACATTTGACACAATTTCATAATGATATTATAAAAGCTAATTTTGTTACCTTTACACGCTCAAACGGCTGAACCCATCGTTTTGAAAATTAGTATAGAGATAGCTTTGGACCTGGAGACGGACATAAGCTACTTATCATCGCCGTTTTTTCACAACTACGTGAGTGAAACCGCGGAACGTAGTTAGTCTATAAATCGGGGATTATTGTTGAGATATGATTTTTAGTTATTTTTCTATCATAATTTCAAATAATCACAGTTGCAAATACTGCGATCTGCTCCATACAAACGGATTTATTTTTACTAGACTATAGGGACAATAGGCGAATAATACTTGTCATAAGTAGGTATAGGTAGAAGAAGAATTGCGTTTATAGAAGGAGAACACGATCTTTGCCATGATCATAGCAAGTAGAAAAATATACTGTCTGCCCACCTAAACGTTCAAAAGGCGTTATTGTATATATGTTTATGTATCTATGCAACATGTTAGCATGCGGATGGTATAGTGTATACCATCAAAAAAGCCATATCAAAAGCCCATCCAACTTTAACCTACTCGGCCTTAAAAAAATTCATTGAGGTTAAAGCAAACACCGATATGATTAAAGAAATGTCGTTATCAAATTCTTCCAAAGAGTATCCGTGCGCCCGCGCTGACGACCCACATCGCTGAACCCGATGTTTGCTCAAAGCAAACAGCCAAGTTCCGAGAAATTCGCATCGCTAATCAATATTCAAGTTATCGATGTTTGAACGGAGATAACAGGTGGCGGGAATGTGGGCCACAGCCGCACCTGTGTCGCATATGGGACAAGGGGAATCAACACACTACAAGTATATATAATGATGTGAATATAATATATGGCCGAAAGGTTCTCGAGTGGAGACCACGCACCGGCAAGCGCAGCGTAGGAAGACCAGCCACGAGATGGGCAGATGACCTCATACAAGTGGCAGGAAGACGCTGGATGCAAGCCGCTTCCAATCGGTCTTTTTGGAAATCCATAGGGGAGGCCTATGTCCAGCAGTGGACTTCTTATGGCTGAGATGATGATGATGATGAATATAACATATAATTATACATTAAAAACTAACTTCACTGGAAGAGATCGCAAATAGCGACAAGGCAGTCTGTTGTTTCACTAGCCCTTTTCGCTATGTAATTTGTGGTGTAAACAATAAAGAGTTTATCTATCATCTATCTTCACACACACTAAAGCAAAACAATCAAATAATCGGTCATCGTTACTAAAATATTACAGAAAAAAATCTTTTATGGAACAACTTCTAAGTTACATTAAATCCAATGCAAAAGAATTCAGGTCCTTGTATGGGGTTTGGATGGGTATCCATACCCATCCCAACCCCAAACAAGGACCTGAATTATTTTTCTTTTGGTTTAATATAGCTAAAGCTTTTTTTGTCCTATCCCTATCCCCATAGGGATGGGTCAAAAAAGAATTAAAATCGATCCACAATAATTGACGGCGAATTCGTTGAACATACAACAAGTACGAGTTAAGAAAACTCAAAAACTCCCGACAAAAAACGCCTGAACCGATTTTTATGAAACATAGCTAAGAACACTCTCGATGAAATTCTCTTTCAAAGAAAAAAATACTAGATCAAAATCGGCCCACCCGTTTCAGAACTACGACGCCACAGAAGACACACAGATAACACATCAAACTTATAACACCCCTCTTTAGGTTGGGGTTAAAAAATAGACTCAAAAATACCACTTGTTTTTAAGTCGATTAAAAAACCGTTTGTTCTTTTAAAAAAATATCCCAGCGGCTGGTCTGGAAGCCGTGACCAAAATGCTGGCACGAATCTGGCCCAGCGTGAAAGAAATTTTAATAAAGGCAGTTCCAATAGCCTATCAGCGAAAAATCGTTATTTTTGGTCAAATGACATAGTTATATTTTAATTTAGCTCTTGTACAAAGTCAAGAATATGAAATAATAAGGCGCATATGTACACATGTCAAATCATCATTCCTTATCAATGACAAAACAACTAAAGGATTTACCAGATGTGTAATCAATAAAAAAATGATTAACTTAGATAAAATTAAAAAGTAGTAGCTGCATTCTGTTTTGGCCAGATTTTACTCTTGATAAAGTTTATTATAATACCAAGAATTGCGATAAAATGTCAATCAGATTGCGTAATGCCAGTGATTCATTATAATTATTCATAGAGCGCGCAATATTTTATACTATTGTAGCAGCAAGCTTACATTGGCAAAAAATTAACTGCCATAAGTCAAGCAGTGGAATTTGGAGGAACTCTTGAGGGTAGGTACTAGAAAATAATCACCCAACTTGAAATCGGTTCAAAATTCAAATGGTTTCAAGTTGGTGGACAATATTTATGAAATTAAATATATAAAAACACGGGGTTTTCTGACACTAGTATTTTTATACTTAAAATAGAAGGCAAATCATTGATACATTTTTTAAAAATTAATTATTGTTTCCAATCTTATAATTTTAGGTATAGTCAAATAAATCACAGTAAGAATCAAAGAAAATAAGTCGTAGTCAAGTTAGGTCTAAAGTTTGGTTTTCTAAGCATCTAAACGATGATTAAACAAAAACACAAAAATACCGTAATAGTAATTTATGTGATAGATGAGAAAAACACTAAAGATTAAAATAATAAAAATAAATCTGGCAAAGTCCGAGTTTCACTAGCACACCGAGGCTTCCGTACTCCTATGTATTACACAATACATGAACATGAACACAGACGATGACTGACTGACTGATGTAATTAGCCCTGATGGGCTAATTACTCAACAAAATGTGTTTTATGTTTAAAAATGTTTGCAATTTGACATATTTTTTACAGTAGGAATAACCTGAAATGCTAGGCTTTTACATACAATTAAAGAGACTACAGTAACTACGTGATACAAAATACTGATGAAATAAGTAAGTGTTACAGACCTATTTTCTTTACCAAAAGAAATGTAACAATACCGTTTACTCTATTTTAAGTTTAAATCACATGACATCAACAGTCAAGGAATATTCACTTGTCATTTTTCGTTTCTTTTATTTGTTTTATTTCTGGAGTCAACAAGGAGGTTTTATCTCGCACAATAATTTCTTATTTTTTCAAAACTAATTTACACAAGCTCGTCTCGCTCTTGACCATATTTTAGTATTTGTAGATTTACATCAAAGTAAATCCAAATTTGCTAATCTGTAATCTGTCTATTATCGTTCAAAAGATACAGCCGTTAGGACAGACATACTTACACCGTAGCCTCACGAATAGGCTCCCGCCGCACCCTTAATATGTAACTAACAAGTACCTAATATACATAGTTAAAAAAACTGAAAAACCGACTTCAAAATGAGCATTTTTGTTTAAGAAGATTTTGATGACATTTCTATGAGACCACCTGGGATAAGTCTTTCAAACAAAAAAATTATACACAAATCGGTCCAGGCATCTTCGAATAATCGGGAAACTAACATTTAAAAAAAAGATTCCGACGAATTGAGAACCTCTTCCTTTTTGGAAGCAGGATAAAAATTATAATGTTGTTGGTTCCGAAAATATTGATGAACATGAAAGTACAAGCTTGAGTATACAGAGATAGTACAGTCACGTTGTACAAGTGAAAAATGACCTAGTTGTGAAAAAAACCCACAAGGTACGGTGTTTAAAGGTCGCTGATTTAATTCCATAGAAGATAACCTAGGCCACCTCCAGCTGTCTAAATGACATTAAAGGTCACACAGAGCAGAAACATTTTTTTTATACATTATAGATCTATATACGATTGACCGCCAACTCGCCTGATGTTAAGCGACGGTGTGGCCGAGGATGGAGCTCGCCGATCTAGAAGATATCTATTCACTCTAGCCTTGAAAATTCCAAGATTGTAGGTCTCAGGAAACAGAGATGGCGGCAACGAATTCCATTCTTGTGCAGTACGCAACAGGAATGTGGATCGAAACAATTCGTGCCTTTATTATTTTCGGAAGCCAATATTTGTTTCCTGGTCAGGTTGCAGTTACCCAAGTGCCTTAAAATAAGAAATAAAATAATAAATATATGCACCATTTTAAAATGCTTATTTTAAAATGATTTGTCCTATTTTTGGATTCAACGAATATCAATGATTTGTGTGAGTAATTTGTCATTCATAAGGTATGCAGTAAGAATAACAAATCAACTGACGTCATCGTCTATCAGTGATTCATAGATAAATAACATTATCTATGTATAATAAAAAATTACATTAATATTTTATGTCTAAATCTAATCTATACACGGAAAATGAAATAAATAATTAATTTCAGATTAACATTTTTTACCCATCCCAAAAATGCACAACGCCGCTAAAGAAGTTTTCACTTCAAAAAACAGATATTGGAAATAAAAAGAGCTGACTGAAAGTATCCGAATTCATAAAATACCTATGTGGCGGATATTTTACATACCTAATTTATATAATTTCAAAATAGTAGTGGTTAAAGGAAGACTAGTAAACAGGTACCTGTAATTTTTTTATACAAGATATGTATATAGGTTTGCGCTTGATCGCCAACTCACCTGGTGTTAAGCAATACTGCGGTCTACGATGGAGCGTGCCTACCTAAAAGAAACCGATTCTCTCGCGATTTAAAAACACCCAGATTGTATCAATCGGGAAAGATCCACTCAGGAAGCGCGTTCCACAATTTAGCAATCCGTACGATAAATGTATTTTTGTTTTGTCGTCTAGTCTCATGTAGTAGAATATGTTTAGACATATAACTATCGTGGCAAAATGGGAACTAGCCTATGAAATAAGGACAGCAGTGCCCTTATTCTTGAACAAAATAATGAAATAAGGACAGCAGCGCTCTTATTCTTAAACAAAATAATGAAATAAAGACATCAGCGCCCTTATTCTAGAACAAAATAATGAAAATAATTAAATAAAGACAGCAGCGCCCACAATTCTGTATTAATTTTCTAGCTGAACAGACTCTACATACCTACTATTAAGATATTCTGTGATATAATTAAAAATAATGCAGTGCTTAAAATACCAAGTATCGAAAGCAGGCTAAAACTAACTTTATATTGGCGAGAAAATCATTTCAATGAAAAACAATTGTAAAACCTAAGGAATTCTAATACAATACCAACCTGACTCAAATCCATCGGCGCCGGTAGTGTTGACAGGGTACCAAGGTCTGACAGGATACCACTTTCACAAAGTCAGTTCTCAAAGTTTACACCAGTTCTAACAAGTTATAAAACACGGTGAATTGTGAAATGTCTTGGAAACGCGTCACAACTGTCTTCAACAGTAAAAGGTTAGTGCCATCATACTGATATATAACGTAACTGCGTTTGTCAAATGTAATTTCAAGATTAAATCGGGGCAATCCCGGATGGCGTCACTAGTATATATATTTGGCATTGATAACAAATATTTATTTTACTATTTTCGGTAATATGCAAATTGTAAAGTAAAATTTTGAAGTAATGTAATATAATTTAAGTATAGGTCCGCGATAAATTAAAAGTTATTTGTTATTAAACGAATATATGTTAGTCTGCCAACCCGCACTTGGCCAGCGTGGCAGACTATGGCCTAACCCTTCTCACAATGAGAAGATGGCCCGTTCCCAGCAGTGGGACAGTTTGTACAAACAGGGCTGATAAAAAAAAAAAAAAAACGAATATGTTTTTTTATGATTTTCGTAATGTATTATTGAATGCGTAAAAAGCAATAATTTTGCTTGCATGAATTAGTGCATTAATAATGAATTAATAATTTTAATTGATAAAATTCATTGGTTATCTTCTCTGATTTCTTTTTTAATCGATTGTATTATCGTAATTAAGATAAGTAAGTAAGTTTGTATAGACTGAGTGGCCAGCCCTAGTGTCAGAGTCATTAAGCCGCCGAAAGGCCTCTGACCTGGCTTGAAGATTGCTTGTTTTTAAGAACAAACAACCGGGACCTACAATTTAACGTGTCATCCGACCCACGGTAGCGCTCAGAAAGAAATGCCACTCAGGGTCACCCATCCGAAAACTGACCGGTCCGTCCGTTGCTTAACATTCGTGATCGTTCGAGAACACCTATTCAAGCTATGCTACGAGCGCTACGTAATTAAGATAAAAAAAAAAAAAAAAAAAAAAAAGTAATTAAGATAAAAAAAAGTAATTAAGATAAAAATTATTCATTAATGAAATACGATTGTCAGAAAAAATAACAGTTAATGAATGAAATGAAATGAAAATTATTTATTCCAGATGTAAATCCATATCCATTAAATTAACAAATCAAATAATACTCGCTACGTATTAGAATATTACTATGATACCTACATAGCTATACATTTAGTTAAGTACTTTATCTGTAAAATGAAAATCAATCAATTAAATCAATTGAAAATATTATTGGAAATGAATACGCAAATCATTTGGTAATAATTTACCAGATAATATCGCGAAATATATTATTGTAAGTAAGTAAATACTACTTATCTGCAGTAATGATTTGATAACAAAAATAAGCGAGAAAATATATTGTTTTTATTTTCAATTCGTCAAATTAAAATGACTTTTCACTTTTCAATTCGTCAAATTCTATCAGAAACGTCAAAATAAATTTTCGGCGTATGGTTGAAGATAAGTATTTCAATTTTATTTTAATATCATTTACCTAAAATCATTATTTTATCTGTTACAAGTCGTCAGGCGTTACACAGATAGGCGTTACACGTGTGTTCAATAAACTATTAAATAATTTGGAAAACCCGTATTTTATCTTAACTTAATTAAGTTTTAACACAAAACAAACTATTATTGGAAACTTTTCGAATTCACTTGTCTCTCCGTATTGTCCCGTATCTTTCGCGATCAATCGAATTTAACTAACTAAACTATAGAATGGAAACGTACGTATCCACCGACTCGATATATCGTAAGATTGCAGAGTTTGCTCTGCTCGATAACTCGTCGATATCGTGAAAGTTATCGTAAGTAAATAACTTGGAAAAGCGATCGTGTACTTATCTACATAACTATAGCCGCTATCGGTAACTGTGCCACTCATTATCATATTATACGATTTTGGACTTCTAAGTATAATCTGAATATTGGACAGGTTTGAATGGCCTTACCGAAAAACGTCATTTAACTTTAAGCATTGCTTAACATATTTTGTCTACTTCTCGCTGACACATAATGACACTTGTGGAAAGAAGACAGAGAATTTAAGATGATGGTTAAAGTTAAGTAACGTTTTTCGGTGTATCTATAGATAAACCGCTTAACTGAGTCTGTTCCTGAGGTATGGGAGCGGCACGGGAGGGTTCACATGTAATAGCATTGTTGACGCCCGACTGACGTAATATAACCCCTCCCGTACCGCTCCCATACCCCAGGAACAGACTCAATAAGCGGTAGATCTATTAAAAGTTATAGACAGTTGAAAAATTTCAATTCTCCGTCATCTGTCAGCATCCCGTCAGATGTGAAATTTTGGAACTGTCTATAAATTTGTAAGTATAAGTATCTGAATGTTCTTTAATGTAGAAATTAAAGTACTTAGATCATTTCTCTGAAATGTGTATAACATCTACGGCCTATATAACCTAGTTTCTTATACAAAATCATTGTATCTTTATGCAAATCGCGAATAAATAGGGTTCTTCTATGCTGGCGCGCTCCACCGTACAGTTCGACTACAGTTAACGGTCAAGCGTAAACCTTTTGTAACATACATATTTCATCTGTAATAGTTGATCTTTGATTATACCTACATCTATAATGCTTCGATGGAAAGATAATGAAAGATTTCATATGCAGAAGATATCATACAAGTGGCAGGAAGGCGTTGGATGCAGGCCGCTTCCAATCGGTCTTTTTGGAAATCCAAGGGGGAGGCCTATGTCCAGCAGAAGACTTCTTGTGGCTGATGATAATGATGATTATGACTAAGCCTGATTTCAAAAATGCTTGACCAGTACACTACCTCTAGATTTTGTTTAGAAAGAGAATCATCGTGGCAAAAAAATTCAAACTGTATTTGTATTGTGTTACTAGTTCAACAAAATAATGGAATAAGGACAGCTACGCTCTTAATGCCACATTAGTAGGTACACTTTCCGAACAGACGCTACACTCTTCTGTCATTTTGATTCTTGAACAAATGCTTCTTAGTAAAACACTTTTTTAAACTATCACGGTCATTCACTAAAACACGTAATATTTACCGTGCCGTATTAATAACGGAATATTTACCGTGGTTCGCGTTAATTTTGAACATGGTGCATGTAACTGTGCCGAAATATCGGGAACTCAAAATTAAGGATTTGCTCAAAGTCAAAGTCAAAGTCAATAGTTTATTGCATTCATTATAGGTTACATGGAGATGTTACAGTACATGTTTGTTTTTAGTAATACAATGACCCTGGTAGGGTGTAGCAACTGGTACGGAGCGGAACAGTTTACTCGATAATTTTTTTATCATTAAGAAACTCGTCTAAGGTATAGTAACACTTATTAATTAATATAGTTTTGAGGGTCTGGGCAAACTCCTGTTCATTTTCAATTTCTTGTAATTGTTGTGGCAGCTTATTATATATTTTAATGGCCATAACATGAGGGCCAGAGCTATGCATTATTAATTTGGACGTTGGTAATATTAGGTTATTTTTGTATTGTGATCTTAATTGATATTCTCTTTTCTGGTCTAGTTTTGTAAAAAGCTGAGGATGTTTTTTTATAAATTTACAGTTTTCTAGGATGTATACACATGTAATTGTTAGGATTTTTAATTTGATGAAAAGTGGCCGGTGGAAATTTGGTATACTTATGTCAGGCAATTTAATATTGAAAATGATACGAATGCATTTTTTTTGTAATATAAATAGATCTTTCGCATCTACACTGTGTCCCCAGAGTATTATTCCATATTGAATCCATGAAAATGCGTACGCGAAATAAGCTGTAGTGGCTGTATCCTGGTCAGTTGCTCGCCGGAGTTCTCTGAGGGCGTATGTGAAGCTCGACAGCTTAGCTTTAAGTTTTTTAATATGATTTTTCCAATTTAGGTGCTTGTCAATGTCTAAACCTAGCAGCGTAGCTGTGTCGACGCATTCTAATTTTTTATTATTGTATGAGAAGTGAATGTCAAGAGGCGCTTTTTGATATGGTCTAAATTGTATTAAAGCAGTTTTTGATAAATTTATGTCAAGGTTATGTGCCGTCATCCAGCTGGTCACGTTATTGAAAATGTCGTTTAGTTTATTATGAATATTAACGTTATTCTTGCAAGATGTCAAAATAGATATATCGTCCGCGAAGAGTACACAGGATTCGTCAATTTGTTTCGGCAAATCGTTAATATATATTAAAAATAGAATACATGCAACAACACTCCCTTGAGGGATCGACTGGTTAATTTCTATGAGTGCTGATCGGATTATATTTATCATTCCGGTTTTTGGGTCGAAGTTTTCAATTTCTACACATTGAGCGCGATTTTCGAGGAATGATCTAAACCACTTGTGTGTAACGCCCCTTATACCTACGTCATATAGTTTATTCAATAGTATGTCGTATTTTACTTTATCATAGGCTTTTGACATGTCCAGTAAAATGCCGATTGCATATTTTTTATCGTTTAATGTGTTTAATATTTCATGAATTAATTTATACACTGCCAGAACAGTCGAGCGGTTTTTCCTAAATCCGTGTTGAGATTCGTCAAAAATATTATATTTTTCGCAAAATGAGTTAATCCGTTTTTGCATCACCTTCTCAAAAATTTTAGAGGTAAAAGAGCAATTGGCCTATAATTACCCGGTTCTAATTTTGATGACTTTTTATATATAGGTTTTATTAAAGCTGTTTTTAAGAGATCTGGGAATGTACCTTCATTGAAGGACTGATTGATGAGCAGATAGTATGGTAAGGTTAGTTCCTCAGCACAGTGTTTTATTAGGACTCAACGCGCGCAGTCGCGCGTCACAACCTTTTTCAATATTTAAAATCATTGAGTAGGGATATTAAAAAATTAAGAGGCCAATTTATTTATTTAGATAGGAGAAATATTTAAAAAAAGTTTTGCCTCAATATCTTTTAAATTGGCTCAGGAGAGGGAAAATATATGTTTTTTCACTATTCCGTTATCATTATATATTTTTATTTTTTATTTTTTATTAAGTATATTTGATTAAAACTTTTTTTAAATGTTTCTTCTATCTAAATAAACAAATTGGCCTCTTACTTTTCTAATATCCCTACTCAATGATTCTATATGTTTAAAAATGTTGTGATGCGCGAGAGAGATAGCTGCGCGCTTTAATCTCCACCTTAACGCGAACCACGGTAAATATCCCGTTAATAATAATAGTATTTTAAACGCTTAACCCCTTACCGAAAAACGTTACTTAACTTTAACCAATGTCTTAATTTATCTGTCTTTTTCCGCAAGTGTGTGTCAGCGAGAAGTTGACAAAATATATTAAGCATTGCTTAAAGTTAAGTAACGTTTTTCGGTAAGGCCGTAAGTACTCTGGTAACTACTCTTAAGTAGTAGTAAGATGTATCTTATTTACAATAAAATAGAATATAGACTCTAATATAGGTAAATGACAGTAAAATGAATCGTTAGCGGTGCCGACGCACGATATGCCAAGACAATATTTGCTTAACGAACACTCACAAGTAATTGTTATACTAATGTATACATTCAGTACTTATTGGGAGTGTACCTGATAATTTTATTACTAGATTATAAGCAATCATTCTTCGTATGCATGAAATCATACATGCATGTACTAGTTTCTAGAAAGTTAAGTACTTAAGTGTGGAAAAACACTTCAAAAATATCATTTAAAATACATATTTGCTTAAGAAGTAAAAACCCAACTATCAAAACCAAAATGTGTCCAGCTGTACTCACTGAAGTTATTAGGAAACTTAGTTGTCATTAATAAAGAAACGTATTTCTCTATTTTTTACCCAACTTCCGAAAAGAAGGAGGTTCTCAATTCGTCTGTAAGTTTTTTTAAAAGTTTGTTGAGCGATTACTCCGCCAATTATGAATTGTTTTTCATGATTCTTTTTTGTTTGGTAGGTACTATCTACCTCAGAGGTGGTCCCATATAAATTTTGTCAAAATCGGTTCTATACTTTGGTTTTTATAACAAAATAAATGAAAAATGTCGTCCAAGTAAACGAATTGCGAATTTTGAAGTCGGTTTTTTAAACTAAAATTATATATTTTTTTTATTTTTTTTTAATGGTAAGTTATAGTTTGGTTTTTAAAACAAAATTGCGGATTTTGAAGTCAGTTGTCTAGTTTTTATTATTGGCTATTATAGGTTATAAGATCGTCATCGACATATCAAAATCGGTTAAGCCGATTAGAAAACAACCTTTTTACGCAATCGGCTAAAAACGGGAAAGTCGTCTACCCACTAAATTCATATATAAGCATAGATTCAGTGTACCATAATGACTTAGAGAATTTATTAAAAATAAAAATGATTAATAATATAATGAATTTAGGAAAAATAATAAAAACAAAACATATAATACAAAACAAAACATATAATATAATACGAAACATATAAAACATTTCATTTCCATGCAAATTAAATACAAACGTTTACCTAATCTTAAAGATTCTCAAACATTTCTCCACGAAGCTGCAAGGTGACTGAAGATGAGGAGAGAGTCCCCTGAAGATGGACTTGAAGAAACATTGCTGGATACCGGATGCAGTTCCATAGAAGGCTTAGAACCTGAAACATGGGGAAGAAAATTTATGAATTTATCGTAAAGTATATTCTGCCGTGTTTTAACCGACTTCAAAAAAGGAGGTACTCAATTCGATTATGTTTTTTTAGGGTTCCGTACCCAAAGGGTAAAAACGGGACCCTATTACTAAGACTTCGCTGTCTGTCTGTCTGTCTGTCTGTCTGTCTGTCTGTCTGTCTGTCTGTCTGTCTGTCTGTCTGTCTGTCTGTCTGTCTGTCTGTCTCCAGGCTGTATCTCATAAACCGTGATAGCTAGAAAGCTGAAATTTTCACAAATGATGTATTTCCGTTGCCGCTATAACAACAAATACTAAAAATTAAAAAAAATTAAATATTAAGGGGGGTCCCCATACAATAAACGTGTTTTTTTCGTATTTTTTTGCTCAATATTAAAAACGGTAACAGGTAGACGCTTCAAATTTTCACAGAATACTTACTTGTATATTACCTTTCAAAATAAATAATTAAATAACTATAAAGTAAATATTAAAGGGGGGCTCCCATACAACAAACGTAATTTTTAAGCAATTTTTACTCGATCTTAATTAACAGGTAGAAACTTGAATATTTGTATGTAAATATTTAGAAATATATTAACTATAAAAATAAATACCTAATCTAATACATAAAAACTCACAAAATGAAAATAATCCGTGCATCTAAACGCGGTGCGAGCGCCACGCCGCGGTGTGGTGTTGGCGCGAACGAGCGGGTAGCGGGGGAGGTAACATCACGGAGCGAGCCATAGCCGCGCGTATTCGCGCGAGCGTCGTCATGCTGCCCGGATGTGTATCGAAAACCTACCTATAAGTTTGCAATTTACTACTTGGAATTTCGTTGATTTCTCGTTATTTTATAAACAGAACTAAACTTTGTAGTATTATAGATGATAGTACGGAACCCTTCGTGCGCGAGTCCGACTCGCACTTGGCCGATTTTATTAATGTTTGTTTTCTCATATAACCGTCATCTATACATATGAAGATTTGGAAAATTATTTTATATTTAAAAAGATTTATTTTTAAATCAATGTAATTAAATTGATTCAATATTTTTAGTTAAAGTTTAGTTTTTAACACAAAATAACGTTAAAAAAATATGTCAACCAAGTAAAAGAAATTACGCATTTTGAGCCACGTAAAAGGACCACCACCCGTAGGAAACAATTTTGAAGTGGGTTGTTTCAGTCTTATTTATATTTCACCCGTGACTGCAGGGCAAAGGCCTCTATTTCCATTTCTCGCGGTCGAGAGCTTTACTGATCCAGCCGCTGCAGTAGAAGTCAAGCTCGTTTCGCCATCTCTTTTTGGGCCTGCCGCGTGGCCTTGTAGCGTTTGGAACCCACATTGTCGTGATTTTGGCCCACAGGTTTTCTGGCATGCGGCAGATGTGTCCGGCCCAGTTCCATTTTAAGCAGTTTCAGTCTTAAAGTATAATAATTATTTATTTCAACTATCCCGGTGTCTCTAATCAAATCTTATATGTTAAATTGGACAAACTTCCCGGTTTCCTATTGAAATAAAATGTTGCATGTACATGTTAATTAGATGACAATGTAATATAATAAAATGAAGCTGATCTGGAGGTGGAATCTAGATGTAGGGATTGGACTACCTATAACTTTTTTCGTTAATTATTCATGTGTAAATAGTTAGTAAGTATGGGTAACATCACAGACATGAATCTAAGGAGCATGCGACTTCATTTATACGAAAACCTTGCGTGCCACATTTTTGGTACCGACTGTGACGTCACACAAATGATTTTGTGATGGAATGTTCCATCCGCGCGAAATCTATTCCACCCAGTGCATCTGCACGCTTGTACGCTAGCTAGCTTGTAACTAGCGCGCATATAGTAGTACGCGAGTGAATAGGTTTCTTTTAGGCAAGCGCGCTCCATCGTAGACCGTAACTGTCACTTAACATCAGGTGCGAGTTGACGGTCAAGCGCAAGCCTATCTTCGAATAAAAAAAACTAGTTAACAAAATATCGAATCGGAAGTATAATTATATCACCTGAAATTAAATAAATCTTGGTCTTCAACTGCGATTTTTTGTCGTACTTGTGGACACGCTAGGTGCATACACTTGGGGTATCTATAGAAGTCTATGGGTAACATACTGGAGCCCAGTCTCGTTGGCTCCGCAATTCGTAAGGAGTGTGTGAAATGCTGTGTCACTCACTCTCACGACGTCGCGTCGGCGGCGGCGGGCGGCGGCGGCTCGAGCGCGGATAAACGCCGCCTGCCTTGTTACCCAGTTACTTTCCGGCTGCGTGGGAATCCTACTCTACTACAGTGGCCATGAGTAAAGTATATTCAAGAAATTCTCCGGTTCAAGTTATAATCAACCACCATAATTAGTTTTTGACGTTATAACGTCTTATAAATCGAATAACGCCGGCTGCACGCACTAAAAAGCATGACTCATTTGTCACTTTCCGCCAGAGCCGAGCGTGCAAGCGAGAGCGCGGAACAAGCGATAGAGAGGCACGATCGGCCTAAGCGTTCGGCTTGTGACGCATCGTTATCACATAAAATTATCATCCGTAAACCGACTTTACAGACAACAATTTTTTTTTTCTTATAGGTATAGATACTATAGAATACTATAACTAGCAAGCCCCGTAGTTCTATCTATGTTGTGATGAAAACGGAAACTTGTTTAAAAGAAATCTACAAACCTTGTTTACGAAACTATAGTTACGCACGCGGCCGAAGTGATCTTAACTATGCAGATAGGTACTACAAAACAGACATCCAAATCAGTCCAGTTCTTAAGTAATGAATTTACATAGGTAATTGATGTGTATTTAGTATATAGATACATTCATTATCATCATTTCAGCCACAAGAAGTCCACTGCTATACATAGGCCTCCTCCATGGATTTACAAAAAGACCTAATGGAAACTGCTTGCATCCAGCGTCTCCCTGACACTATTATGAGGTGTTCTGTCCACCTTATGGGGTCACCCTACGTAGCGATACATGTGAATTATAAAAGCCCAAGTATAGTTATACAAAAAAACGCGAATGCGAGCAACCAGCCTTCTTATTATGCTGGGTACTCACTTAGCAGTGTTACATGTAACGTATCAGATATTGTATCAACCTGCAAGTGGGTACAACTCGTCCACGGTCCATCGCGTATCTAGAGCACACGATCACGAGCACATTGCGAGCCGCCTTTGTGTTGTGTTTAACAGTGACCCGCCGAGTGGCGGTATCACTGCGAGCTTACAGCGCTCCACGCGCGAGCGGCTCGCAGCGGGCTCGTGACTACGTACTCACTTGATACCGTATCTGATACATTACATGCTACACTGCTAAGTGAGTAGCTGGGTAGCTTTGTGACGAGAACTATAACTCTCCGTCTCTCTGTTTGTTATCTTTTTCACGACCTAACCACTGAGTCGCTTATTATAAAACTTGGTGCAGTAATTTGGTCATCTTTCACTTATATCCCCATTCGGTAATTTTATAAACACTACTACTATTTATTATACTACTACTACTATTTATACTATTTGTTATTATACTTTTTTATGTTTAAAAACATTGTGATGTGCAAGAGAGATAGCGTTTTGAGCCCAACTTTAATAAATATACCTACAACGGCACAATCCATAGTCACCATAGTCCCTACCAGTGAGAAGAGTGCTAATCACGGGGCGGGCACACAGCGCGTAGCGCCACGCACTTGGCTACCGTTTGTGGGAATAACTAACTAGAACACAACGAAAAAATTCCACACAAATTGATGGCATCTCATAATCAATAACTCACTAGAGTCTGTTCAGAAATATAACTATTGTGGTATTGTTGTTGTACATTCGATCTAAGACTATGAAGATACGTATCATCATTATCATCTCAGCCTTAAGAAGTCCACTGCTGGACATAGGCCTCTCCCATGGATTTCCAAAAAGACCGATTGGAAGCGGCTTGCATCCAGCGTCTTCTCGCCACTTGTATGAGATCATCTGTCAATCTCTCGTGGCTGGTCTTCCTACGCTGCGCTTGCCGGTACGTGGTCTCCACTCGAGAACCTTTCGGCCCCATCGGCCATCAGTTCTACGTGCTATGTGCCCTGCCCACTGCCACTTCAACTTGCTAATCCGCTGTGCTATATCGGTGACTTTTGTACGTCTACGTATCTCTTCATTTCTGATTCGATCTCGTAGAGAGACTCTGAGCATAGCCCTCTCTATAGACGTCATCGTTGCGTGACCTTGAGCTTCTTTATAAGGACCATAGTTAGGGACCACGTTTCAGTGCCGTATGTCATCACTGGTAACACACACTGGTTGTAAACTTTCGACTTGAGGGACTGGGATAATTAACTGGAAGATACTTATATCACAAAATTATTTTTAAATTAATGTATAATAATATTTTTTTCTTGTCATATAATATTTTTTTATTATAGTTTTACTTCTTAATAATTTTAAATAATGTAACGCAACGTTAAATTCAACTTAATTAATAATAATATAAAATATAATATCATGAAGCCAAAGCTTGGTTTTGGAGTTGGGGCAGCGGATAAGGGAGACTTGTGACGACCCCCGCTCCGGATTTTACCTGATGCAAAGGTTGTCCATCGCCATTCAATGAGGTAATGCGGCGAGTGTCATGAGCACCTTTGCGTCGGGTACAGTCAGGGGTGGGCTGTTTGACTGACTTCCGATATTGTAAACTTACATATTTATGTAATTAGTGATATAATTATTTTTTCACCTCACAAGCTCGGAAAGATTCTGTTTGTCATTAGAAATCTGAGTGGAAAAGTGCATTTTGTCCGCTAGCGTGGAAAGAGTTTTTCAATTTCGAACCTTTCTATTCCATACTTTTCTATACCGCAAGTCCACTGAAAATGCATTAAATACTTATTTCATGTCAGTGCGCCAACCTCATTTCTTTGAATAATCGCACTGACCAGCCACAGGTGGCAGCACTGGACTAGCGTTTTCCTCGCTGTAGTGAGGTTAAAAATTTTGTGTTTCACTCGGCAGCAAAGTTATTTTGCATCTCGTACTTTTGAAACCCTCGCTACGCTCAGGATTCAATACAAGTACTCGCCCCAAAAACCAACTTTGCAGCCTTGCATAACAAATAACTATTATTTAACTAGGTGAAATATAATTTACATACACAAATATATTATTTTTCTTTTCATATTAATTAATACTTGTTCTTTTATTATATTGTAATAAAAATAAAAATAACCGGAATATACCGCCAATATAACAGGTAACATTTACAGGATTAGGCAATTTCAAATTGTTTATATTTAGACATGAATTTGAGTGTCATGTTTTTAAAACGCGAGTGACTCAATTTCTTCTAGGTGATTTCCTAGAAGAAATCAAGTTACACCATCGCCATCGCAGACCGGAACATCGATTCGCATACATAAGTTAACGGTCAAGCGTAACTCTATCGTCTATAAAAAACCGGACAAGTGCGAGTCAGACTCGCCTACCGAGGGTTTCATACAAACTTGTAGATAAAAGGGGGAAATTATATTTTTTTTATATTTTCCTTCATAAGCCGAAAAATTATTCATCGTAAAAATATTTAAATATCTGTTTTAGCTTGTGCTAATAAAGCTCTTTCATATGATAACCCACATGATACGGTTAAAGCACTGTAAGATTTGGACCCTCCTTCCTTGCATAAAGACCCTATTTTTACCCGACTGCGTAACAAGGAGGGTTATGCTTTTCGAGTGTATGTATGTATGTATATTTCTTTGACACGCCCTAGAGCCTAAGCGGCTTGACCGATTTTGATGTGAGTGGTGTCAATAGATTCGTCTTAGTTGTGAGAGTGACACTGGGTACATCAAAATTAAAAAAAAAACATAAGTTAGGCTGCAAAAACCTCTTTTCTGCAGTTTTGTGATTTAATTAGAAATGTACAGTTTTCGGATTTTTGCTTTATGTGTACTATATAACAATATTTTTTGCCAAATTTCACAGTTATGGGTCAACGGGAAGCACCCCATAGGTTTTACAATTGCAATAAATAAGCAACAACTCGAAGTACCGGCCGACGTCGCCGGGAGCTTGCAACATCGCAACCGCCCGACGTCCGATGACAAATTTATCGTATCTCACAATAAAAACTGCTCGTAAAAATATTACTACAATCCTCCCCCCGCCCTCCACCGTGGAGGGAGTCGGGATGGCTCCGGGGGTGTGGAGGTATCCCGCGAGAAATAACACACTTTGTCTTAGAGAGAATCGCGTTCAATCGCGGAAGCCGACCAAAGAGGCTTTGGGTTGTGGATGCGGTAAATTCCATCGAGTGAAGTTATGGGACAAAATTAGTGTTAGCACTGAAAATTCGCAGTGCAAGTAATTTAACTTTGGGTTCTTTAATTATATAAAAAAATTGCCAATAGAAATACAATTTACTTTTAACTACTTAATTTAATGAAATATGCAATACATGATAGGCGTCTTATGCATATGCATAAACATGTAATAAATAATAGGTACTTAGTTATTCAAGATTAGATGAACGATTTTTGTGTCTAATCGCAGATGGAGTCCGGTTCATCCCGCTGTCTCGTCTGTCTCGTCAGTCCACCCAGTAGGCCCAGAAGCCTACTGGGTGGACTGACGACTTGTGGAACCCACTGTGTCATAAGTTTAGCCCACAAATCGTCCGATATACTGAAAACATATCCGAACTAATTCCACATTTAACTAGAAACTATTAACAACGTTTTTTCGATTTCACATGATTGAAGAGAATGAAAAATTTACCATATCCCTTACATTCTCACCTTTCCATATCTGTACATTAAAGTAGCGCGTGCCACGTTACGATATTGTTGGCTAAACTGGGCTCCGTTTACGATTATTCTGCAACTACCCGCATCCTTGCCGTCATCCGAACGGCCGCCATCTTAACTGCCGCCATTTTGACTTGACATCCATCTTGTTTCTTTTGATTGTAGGCTGTTTTGGGAAACGAAAACACCGTTTTGATCCGAAAACCCCGTTTTTATTTGATGTTTTGGAGTAAACCCGAGAATAGACGGAACTTAGACCAAGCTTATTTGACGGTGTTGATCTTTTCCGGTAATTTAGAAGATGACATTTTCGATATCACATTTTTTCGCTGTAAGATTTCGTTTATAATAAATATAGGTTGATATTTTGTGATACTTACTTTAAATTGTGATACTTCGTTTACTGCAAGTTATGTTTTTTACAGTTCTGCACGTTTTTGCCGCCTGCGTCTTCTTCAAAAAACTGCTACAATTGCGTTGTTGGTGATCGGCTTACACCTGAAATTGAAACAAGAAAGAATTATATTTTCAATAGTTTTATTTGTTGCTTAGTCGATTCTAGTATACCTAGCCCCACTCGCCTATTTAATTACGTAATGTATCCGACACTAAGCAGAGCATATAGTACGTAGAGCTGATGGCCAATGGGGCCAAAAAGTTCTCGAGTGGAGACCACGCACCGTCAAGCGCAGCGTAGGAAGACAAGGTGCATAAAAAACCTCATACAAGTGGCATGGAGACGATGGATCCAACTGGTATTTTTGAAAATGCATAGGGGATCCTAGATACACAGTGGGCTTCTTGTAGCTGAAATTATGTTGATGATCCTACACAATTTTTTTTTTCTTTAGGTACCTATACAATATCAATAAAACCAGTTTAAATCCATTAAAATGTTTGCCTTCTTCAAGTCTAGAGTGAGTATACCTTCTAAGTCTACGTGCTTCATCTTCGGCCAAAGCGTCGCTTTTCATAAGGTGAGCTGATGGTCAAATGTAAAGGTATTCTACATAAAAATAATTTTATAGTAGTGATTTTTTTGTTTTCCAATAAAATAAGACAATTGCGACCTTAGATTTCCAAGCCAAATCAAGCAGTGAGTAATAAAATGCAGCTTGTGTTAACGAGCCTAATGCTTTGTAGTCGGTCTCTTTGAAACTTTCAGTGCTCAATCGTCAAGCCAAGTCAGAGGCCTTTTGGCGGCTTAATAACTCTGACAATAGAGCTGGCCACTCAGTCTATACGAACTTACTTAGTGCTTATATGACTTCTAGCGTAAAAGATTCAAAGGTTCTTCCATTCTTATTTCACAATCAATCCTTAGAAAGAAAAGTATTGACTTCGAGAAAAGATAGTCCCGGCCGTACGCACCCGCTCGCTCACATGGCGGGGGCACGTCCGGGACTATATTTGCCCCCAGATATGACTTTTGTGCGTCAACATTTATTCAGTTTTGAGCTTTACAGTATTTTTTATTTTTGAGTGACGCGATAATGAAATAACAAGTTAACACGCCCGCCACCTTGGTATTTTTTGGCAACACCGAGTTCAGGATTCGCAGAAGCCTAACCATAAAGACATCGAAATAATGTAGCTGTATGAATGAAGACAGATATAATACGCGCCCATTATGAAATGCGACGCGACATAAAGGGAAAACGGACTAAAAACGCTTCGTATAGCGGGTTGTACGCCGTTACCGGCGACGCGGCGACGCGGCGCGGGTCGCACGCCGCGGCACGCCTGACGTTACACCGCGCCTTTACGAGCCATATTTATGGCTCACTCTTCGGACACTCGGCCGTTTTTTACGATATACATAAAAGCTGCCGTGAAAGATTTACGCGAAATATATTCCGGCTAATGCTGATTGCGCCGCGTTTCATCGTACTAATGTTATTGCTCACCGCTCTGTCCGTTGCTTTATTGCGTACCCCGGCCTGTGCTGTTAATGTTTATGTAGATTAAATTGTTCACCGCGACACAGCTTTAGCCATTTTCTACTGTATACTGTACTCGTCTGTACTTACCTACCTATGTATATACGTACTTACAACTGATAAACGTAGTTAGATTCAGTTTCTATAAGGGTGTGATTGCGAGCTCGTAAGCCGGCGGACGATCAATTTTTTGATAGTGTCACTCGTCGGCGACGAGTCATTTCTTACGACAACATTTGATTTGAGTCCCCGCAAATTCAATTTGTAGCACAATGCCGCTAAAAGCGAAGACGTCGGATCCGTACAGATACCGGCCGGGGAGGGGAGGGGGGATGCCCCGAGGACGCGCAGAATGGAAAGCAAACCGAACACCCAAATAAATATTCGCTTTAGCAACAATCGAGCTTGCAACTCACACAATTACGGCGGAATGGAAAACCTTAGATAAATAAAATCGGAAGCGCCCGAGGGACAGCGGGCGGGGAATGGGGGCGCGGCACGAGGGGGGGAGGTTTTTCGCAAGAAAAAGCGGAGGCAGCAAACACAAACATCGAGCGAATGTAGCGAATTTCCAAAGTCCATTCGGTTTATTGACACGGGCGAGGGGCCGTTCGGATTCAAATCCCCCGCACCCGCCGCGATTTACAATAAATTTCAAGCGGAGAATATGTTTGCAATATGTCGGAGGAAGGGCAGCCACCGCTCTCGAGACCAATTACTTTGCCCTTTAGCCCTGCGCCCCGCGGCGACGCCCCGCGCCGGCTTCAGGCCCGCTGCACTCTAAGAACACCATTTTAAACACTTGCGAAGGAATGCAGTAAGCTATTTACATCGTAATCGAAAGTCGAAGGGGAGGCGCACCGCTTTGAATTTTCCATTCGGAATTTCGCTTTGAATAGAGTTCGAATAAGTGAACATGGGGCTTCTTTACCTCAGGGAAAATGTAGTTGTAGGCATTTGAAAAATAATACTTTTCTTGCGGGTTATTATTTTATAGTGCGTCGGTCAAAAATATAAAATGTCAAAATAGCAAATTAAAACATTACCTAATACTTTTACCGATAAAGTATATAAAATTTAGCCTACCAAATGTTTACCCAACAGCCCAAGAAAGAGGGCATTTTCAAATTTTAATTTATATATTAAGTATGTATGTTTTCTATATTTTCCCTACACACGGCTAGTCTGATTTTATGTATAAGTTGTATTTTTATGAAATTTCTTTAGATTTACATTAAACTCTTAAAT
Source organism: Lycia hirtaria (assembly GCA_947563715.1). Lineage (NCBI taxonomy): Eukaryota > Metazoa > Arthropoda > Insecta > Lepidoptera > Geometridae > Lycia > Lycia hirtaria. The sequence continues at coordinate 41,628,669 of OX387378.1, forward strand.
TCCACATAAGCTTGCATTTTACAGTCGAATATTTATTCCCTTAATAACATTATTTATTTAGAATACAAAAGAAGATGCAAAGCGACCCGTCCCTAAAATTCTAAAAATACCGAATGAATATTTCAAAAGAGCCGTAAAACCGTCATTGTATAATAAAGTACGCGCATGATAGAGCTATAAACCTCGAGATTATATTATAAAGCAAGGGCGGGTGCTAGGGCGCGGGGTGCGGGGGTACAGGGGGGCGGACACGGTGGGCAGTTTATAAAGCGCGCCTGCGGGGACAGCAGCGGGAATTATCAACCAATTAATTATTCACGCTGTTTTTGATGTCATTTTACAAATTCATTTTTAACTTCACGATGTGTTTGTATAGACTAAGAGCGGGCCGTATGTTTACCCACTTCATCGGGTAACAAGATGTGAGCTATCTAGGACGCACATTAGTAAGATGTCTCTAAATGTACAGGGTTGCCTGTACTAGAATGTATAGGTACTACTAACGATAATAAATAACAAGAAAATGTAACTTAATTTATCTACACAGAAAATCTTGTGTTAAAATCCATAGGAACATCCGAGTTCGTTATATTTTTACAAAACTTTCAGTAACAAGTACAGTCTAACATGTGAAGGCATGTTCCTCATTACTACGGAATTCCACTCTTTATTTATGAAATAAAAATGAAAACATTTCTGCGGACGCTGACGAATGGCCCCCTCCACTGCGACCCACGGGGGGAACGGTTGGGGTGGAAAACGCTTGCCCCGCCGTATGTAGGTAGGCGTAATAAGAGAGGATTAATTCTAATGCTTAGTTTTACAGTGTTAGTTTAAATTTGGCTGAACTAACAGTATAATAAAGTTGACATGTTTATACTATGTAATTGTGTATGAATCGATAGTAAAATTATTGAATCCTGAGTCACGGGTTCGCTTCAACGCTTCAGTGGGTAAGGTAAGGTATGCTCGATTGCTTAGCTATAGTTAATATTAGTATAGCTTGGCCTTATATATTCTGGTGTTACACTTTCTAAACACATAGAATGGCATTGTCAATGTTCACAAGTTACGACACAATGCTTCTAACAGCGTTGCCCGACGTGCCGCGACTGAAGACAAGTCGGGCGATTACCTTACTTGTTACAGAGCTGGAGAATACCCATCTACGTATAGTACATCATTGGTTGATCCATTTCTTTTTTCACGAGTCAAGACAATTCTCTTTGTTTTTGTACAGCTAATTATTTTTAATTTTTTTTAATAAATAATCGATTGTGACATGTATGTAGGTATATATTGTATATATTCAATATTCATACTATTTCTACATACTTGTGGCAAAAACTTCATGTCAAGAAATTTTTGTAATATATAACCGTATATATTTTTTTTTTCTCTATATAAACAAAAAAGTTCCCTTAAAAGGTAGTTACAAAAATGTTTATGTGAATGGAATTTTTCAGTTCGCACCTAACTAGATGTAATTATATTGAAGTTTAATTTCTGTTGGGCAGGAGAAGGGGGGCCAGTGGGGAGACCGGAAAGATTTTTCAATTACCAACTTTGTGCCTTTCGCTCCAATCTCAAATCACAGAGTAGTTGGGTTGACAGATACTTTGTATCTGCTTTTATTTAATACCTACTATTTTATTATTAATCTAGTTTGGTGTAATAATTCTGTAGACTACGACATCCGTTCAGAGATTATGACCCGTCTAGGTAGTTGACTTTGGACTTTGAGGATTTTGACAGATATTGCAGAAAAATAATAACCCATGCTAAGCAAATCAAGGTTGGACTGAAAGCATGCAGATAGCTCTCTCGCGCATCAAGACATTTTTAACATATTAAATCACTGAATGACTTATTTGGATAGAAGATATTTAAAAAAAACTTCAAAATGCGCATTTTGTTCTAAAACCCGATTTTGATGGAATTTATTTATGAGACCATGAGAGTATACCTTTCCAACAAAAAAACATTTTTTTAATCGATTTATAAATGACGGGAGTTACACGTTAACAAACCTTCTTTCTTTTTAAAGTCGGTAAAAAATATAACCAAATTGAAAATCTTTTCCTTTTTGGAGTCGGTTAAAAATCACGAAAACAAATAAACGTACCAGCTGCGACCCGAGGCTTCGCCCGGCTAATGAAAGTTTCGTTTATTTTTTGAGGTAATAAGTATCATATGCGTTATTCCAGGGTATAAGCTGCGTCCATTCAAAATTTTATTCAAATCATATCCTTTCATCATTTTTAGCGGTAAAGGAGTAAAGGAGTAACAAACACATACACAAATGCTCAGAAACACACGTAATTAAGTAATCAGCAAGAATATAATTCGAATCGAGCACATGTATAATTTAAGAAAACTCATAAACTCACGACAAAAGATAACGGCTGAACCGATTTTGACGGAACATAGCTAAGAACGCTATCGCTAAGAAATCCTCTTTCAAACAAAAAAAAAATAGATCAACACAGACACACATAAATACTGATACACACAGTAAAAACTGCTGCTCTTTTTGACTTAAGACTAGAAAGTAAGAAATAAATATCTTGTTTTTGCTATTTAATTTGAACATTTTCTAACTGCACTAAGGTTTATTTTCCCTACTCTACAGTCGCTGTGGAATTCTTAATATCAGTGCGCGCTAACTACGGCCGTATAATATTGGCTACAGGGGGACTTCCCCACCCCTCTCATTCCTGGAGTACGCCACCCTGGAATCCACCCCTGCCCCCTACAACCTTCAAGTGTCGCGAGCAGTAAGGAGCATTTACAAGTTAAACAATTTAAATTGTGAAATTAAGAATTTATTTACACATCGTATAATATTATTTATTAAATCTTATGTTATGGATCTTTTATTTATTATCTAATAACGATAAAAATTTCAACTACGGTGTCTGTCTTTTTCTCTGTCCTTCACTTAAATGGCTGTATCTTTTGAACGTTAATAGGTAATAGATACAAATCTCAAAATTGGAAATGGTCAAGAGCAAGACAAGCTTGCGTATATAATTTTTGAAATAAAAATAATTTAAAAAAATTAAATCGACTTAAGAACTGAAAAGGAAGAAATAACAACCGACACATAATATCCTCCAATATATAAAGTCCTCGATAGGCACCGACCTCAAAAAAAGAAGTTTTCAAGAAGTTTTTTCCTAATATCGGATTTTTCCAAAGATCTTGGAAGTCGGTTTTACCGTTATTTAGGTTTTCGTAAGCATATATGCGGGAGAGCCTATTAAACTGATATTTCTTTTAAACCGTAATAGATGTGTAACACATTCAAACTCGTGTATTATATGTATTATATTATAAAATATATAAATAATTTTGGTATATCAGCACTTAAGTGTATGAGTGTACAGCAGCCCTTATTAGAACCCTGGCAGCCCCCAATTGTATCCACATCCTTAGCGTTGCTAACGATTACACGGTACAGTAAACGCTACTTTTAAATTGGATTCTTTCAGCCTCCTCCCTTACCCCCCACCGCCGGCGACGGCACAAAGGACGCGGAGCGTTTGATTCCAGCATTCCTTCACCGCTGTACGGACTCAAATCGGCCTATTACATGCCTCTCTCGAAGAACTAAGAGGGCGTTAAAATCCTCCTGGAAAAAGCTTTGTTCTTCAAATAAAGACCCTTGAAGGGGAGCAAAAAGCGTTATCGCTTGTTACACCTTTTGATATCGGGGGAATTATTACAGCGCTTAGTGAAAAGGAGTTTACAGATTGGATTTTTTCAATGAAGCAAAAACACACAGAAAGTGGCCTACTATAAACATGTGGCTTAAGAAGACGGTGCGCTAAAATCTCATAAATGTTACCTCAGAAGATACGTGTTTTTGAAAAATCCTGAAAACTTTATAATAAAAATGTGGGTTATTTGGAATTTCCAATAAATTTACTAAGTTTATCTCGAATTTTTTTTTTTACATAAATTGCCGTATTTTTGTGTAAAAGAGCGGACTTTTGGAGCTTTGTCCTGGATAGTCCTCATAATTTTTAATTTTTATTTGGATAAAAATCTAGATCTACTGCATTAGATATTTGTTACAACAAAAAATATTAATAATGTTTTGTTATGACGTCAAAAAACGTACGAGCTTTTGTATTGAAAGTACAAAGGTTGGCTACTCTTAACATCAAAATATAAAGAACTGGCTAAGTATGTATTGGTCTACATACAACTTACAGTTAGTAGGTACCATGGACAACTTGCCATGATAGGTAAATTTCGTAGATAGGTATATACCTATCATAGCAACATTTAGCTAAAAGGAATATCACTTAGGACGTAATATTTTTTATGATTATTTTGCAAATCAATCGATGACCTTAATTCATCTGATAAGAAATTTGATCGTCACTCATCATCATCATCATCTCAGCCACTAGAAATCCACTGCTGGACATAGGCCTCCCCCATGGATTTCCAAAAAGATTGGTTGGAAGCGGCCTGCATCCAACGTCTTCCTTCCACTTGTATGATGTTGTCACTAAATTGTATAAAAAGACAAACAATATTGAAATAAAAAACAAAATACCCGACGTTTAAAGGGATTTTCTTAGCGTGTTGAGTATTACCACAGATTAATAAATAGTTACTAACGTAAGTATTACAAATAAATCCTGTAAAGTGCGGATATTCCGAAAACCCGAACGAAACACTTTAACTCCACTTTCATCTTGCGGACTGCTTAATTGTGGTATACGCTTCCTGAGCGGGTATTCTTCGATAGATATAATCTGGGTGTCTTTAAATGGCGGGTGAATCGGTTTCTTCTAGCGAATTGCGCTCCATCGTGGACCGCAACGTCGCTCAACATCAGGTGAGGTGGCAATCCAAGGTAAACCTATTATTGCACAAAAAAATAAATGAATAGGTAACTAACTCTTCTGCAACCGTGCTACATCTTCGACTTCATCATCGCTTCATCATCATCATCCTATCAGATGAGATTAGATTATGAATGCAGGTTTGGTATGTTGTAAAGAATATTAAGGACACTTTCATTGAATAGGATTACTAAGGCAGCAAGATCGCAGAGGAAATCTATTTCCGTCTTTCGTAGAAGTTCTACGAGCCATTCATAGTTCGTAGAATGGTGACTGCTACGAAGGGCACTCGATATTGGCAAGTAAATGAGACCAATATCAATGCTCTATGGCTAGCCAGTGCCGGACCTACGGCAACGCGCGCCCCAGTGACGCTTTGGTTAATTACGGACCAGGGAGTAAGACGGCCGCGGGGGTGAGCCGGGGGTGGCCGGGGCGGGGGAGGGGAGGCCAACTATGTAGGGGGAATGTGCTTTGTTTGGCTCGGATGCTGCTTTGCAAATTGTTTTTGTACGGTATAAAAATGTTTTCGAGGCGGTGCGGTGGTATAGCTAATTAAGTTAGGTACTCACAGTCCAATCCAATATAACCGAAAGTGCATTTTGCTTAGTCTGGCTAAGCAAAATGCACTTTCGGTTATATTGGATTTTCGGGAATACCGGTCTACTTTCAGGTTTTTTCTACAAAGTGACAGTCATCTGTCTGACCATATACAATTAAGTGTAAAGCGCGCTTCCCTTCACCACTTCACTCTTTTAGACGTCATTTCTACATTCAGACCTTTACCACGCATAACATCTTTCAAATTTCTCATCATCCATAATTTTTTCGGGAACAAACTACTTCCTCTACTACTTCCTCCCGTTTCCTATCGAATGTTTATTTGTTTTTGGAGTCCCGTACCTCAAAAGAAAATAAAACAGAACCCTCAACCCTTAAAGGATCACTTTGTTGTCCGTCTGTCCGTCCGCCCGGGTATCAAGACCTGTATCTCGGGAACGCGTGAAGGTATCGAGTTGAAATTAAAAAAAAAAAACAGCCGAATATGTCGCAAAAAACGCATATTTCGACACTCGCACGGGAATCAATACCTATGGGGTACTTCCCGTTGACCTATAGCTGTGAAATTTGGCAAGTCTTGAAGTACACATAAAGGAAAAAATGCAAAAACTGTATGTACATTTTTAAATGTACATTAAATAAAAAATGTACAGTTGCACATTTTTTATTTAATCACAAAGGGTCATTATGCAAGGAAGGAGGCTCCAAATTTTAAAGTCCTTTCACCGTATCATGTGGAGTATCATGTGAAAGAGCGTTATTAGCACAAGCTAATACAGGTTTTTAAATATTTTTACGATGTATATTTTTCGGTTTATGAAGGAAAATATAAAAAAAATATAATTTCCCCCTTTTATATTTCAATTGATATTATTTTATCAAATCTACGTCAGAACTTCTGTAATACCATGTACCTTATGACACACGTAGTATAAAGACTTTGATTGATGACCGTTGATTTAAATTAGTCAAAATCGGATCAATAGTTTACGTTATTAAAGAGTACGCATTAATTTACATACATGTTGAAGTATAACCATCTTTTTGCGTAGTTGGGAAAAATCTTTCAAAACAACTGTTTACTCTGGAACTCATCACAATGTTAATGTATTCTTCTCACATAGTGAATCGATCGGTTCCCTCCATCTCATCAGCTTATTCAAATAATGCGTATGCAGGGTGCACAACAAGGGTGCAACAGTGCAAGGGTGCAAGTTACATACTAACTGTCACCTCTTCTGTGTACCGCGGGGATGAGATGTGCGCGCATGCATAATGTATAACTAATGCTGGGGCTACATTAACGGGCAAAGATTCGTGTCGTGTTGGCGCGCTAAAAACATCGTGTACGGGCCTATATTAGCGGGCAAAGATTCGTGCACGTTGGCGCGCTAAAAACATCGTATACCGGTATACGCGATGTTCTTGTCTACATTAAGCGGACTAAGATTCGTGTTGCGTTGCGCGCCAGTTTACCGACAGTGCCCCGATAATACATCGTCTTCGCCCGAATACTACGCGTTGCAACGATCTACCCGGCCACACTCATCGCGTTAATACGAATATTCGCCGTAGCCCGCTTATGAAGCCCGAGCATTATCGAACAGGGATCATTTGGTAGATAGTTGCAACTGCATATGAGATTGATTTGGGAGATACTTTCGTTTTGCGATTATTATTTTTTTAAGGATGGATTTATTTTGTTCTACTATATTTTGAAAATTCGCAATGAAACTTTCAACTGTTAGGTACATACAAAATAATAATTATACATAATTTAAAAAACTCCAATTCAATCCAATTCCAATCCCGCTTCCACGATTCGCTTCCCGATTTTTGGAAATCCGTAGGGGAGACTATCTCCAGCAGTGGACTTCTTATGACTGAGATGATGATGATGATGATTAAAAAAACTGAAACATTCGATTTCCAAATACGCAATTTCGTTTACTTGCCATATTTATTCTAATTGTTTCGTTCGAATCGAACTGAACCGATTCTGATGTAATTTTCAGAGAACCAATCTGAGTATATCCTTCCAAATAAAAAGAAGAATTTTCCAAATCGGTCCATTAATAACGGAGTTGTGAAGTAAGAAAAAAAATACAACTGAATTGATAGCCTCCTCCTTTTTTAGGGCGGTTAAAAAGTGACTGAAGATTGCCAAAATAAAGTAACTACATTTTTAACAAGTTTTCATACAAAACATTTTCGATCGATAACTATAGATTCAGCGGTAGGTACTTACCCAAAATAAAAGTGTAATTGAAGCATTCATCATAATCATCGTCATCTCTGCTACAAGAAGTCCGCTGCTGACCATAGACCTCCCCCATGGATTTCCAAAAAGAGCGGTTGTAAAGTAAACGGCCTACATCCAACGTCTTCCTGCCACTTGTATGTGGTCTTCAGTCTACCATGTCGCTGGTCTCCTTACTCTGCGCTTGCCGGTTCGTGGTCTTTACTCGATAACTTTTCGGCCCCACCAGCCGTCAGTTCTACGTGCTATGTTCCCTGCCGACTGCCATTCGCTAATCCGCCGTGCTATGTCGGTGACTTTCATACGTCTACGTATATCTTCGTTTCGGACACAATCTCGCAAAGAGACCCCGAGTAGCACTTGAAGCATTCCGTTTCGCTAACTAAACTTTCCATTTCCTTTTCTAACATAAAGAAATTGATAGAGACTATCTTCGATATAGAAATGTCATTGGAGAATATAGACAAGTGTAAGTGCATGTGTAAGTATAAATAATAGTAAATAACTCGCATTTATGATATTAATGTGACGTCTAGGTCTCATAGGGAATGATATCGAAGGCGTTCGTCGCATCCCGTCCGTCCGTCGCGGCACATTAAATCCTTCAATAAAGTGCATGACCATAACTTGAAGCGCATTTTACAACACAAGTACCAGACTCGTGTGGACGACAATATAATGGAGGAAAGATACAGTAGGGAAGCTTCTTGTGGGTGGGTGTGCTTCTTCTTCCTTTCTATACTCATAAATAACGTTTCATAAAGCAAATTACTTTGTTAGTACCTATTTGTTTACGCACGCAATGCTTCAATTTTACTGAGGGATCAACAGAATGATTTCGCGTGCTGCTGTCAATACAAAGAGAAAACTTATCTCTACACCTAAACATTTTGTTTGATTTACATGCTTTTGTTTTGCGGTTGAAATATCAGCTAGGCTTGTATTTTGTGTTTCTTATTTTTGGGTCTTAAATAAATTAATTATTTTATATGCCATCGACGAAGGTTAGGCTTTATTTAAAAAAAAAAATTCTCATTTTAAAAGATTTTTTAAAGTAAAATAATGACCCTCGAATAAAAAATTATAAATACTTAGCTATATTTTTTACTAGATCTGCCTTAATAAATAAGTAAATAACATAAAATATATCGTGAAACTTTTTACTGAAACTGTTTTTTTTATTATTTAATTCAAGATTTGAGTTCGAGTGAGGGGGCAAAATGCGAACCAACGCAATAAAAATAATAGCTACCTATTCCTACTGCATATAGCTGATTTTGCCGAAATGTTTCATATGCACAGTACTCATTTTTAGGGTTCCGTACCCAAAGGGTAAAAACGGGACCCTATTACTAAGACTTCGCTGTCTGTCTGTCTGTCTGTCTGTCTGTCTGTCTGTCTGTCTGTCTCCAGGCTGTATCTCATAAACCGTGATAGCTGGAAAGCTGAAATTTTCACAAATGATGTATTTCCGTTGCCGCTATAACAACAAATACTAAAAATTAATATTAAGGGGGGTCCCCATACAATAAACGTGTTTTTAGGGTTCCGTACCCAAAGGGTAAAAACGGGACCCTATTACTAAGACTTCGCTGTCTGTCTGTCTGTCTGTCTGTCTGTCTCCAGGCTGTATCTCATAAACCATGATAGCTAGAAAGCTGAAATTTTCACAAATGATGTATTTCCGTTGCCGCTATAACAACAAATACTAAAAATTAAAAAAAATTAAATATTAAGGGGGGTCCCCATACAATAAACGTGTTTTTTTCGTATTTTTTTGCTCAATATTAAAAACGGTAACAGGTAGACGCTTCAAATTTTCACAGAATACTTACTTGTATATTACCTTTCAAAATAAATAATTAAATAACAATAAAGTAAATATTAAAGGGGGGCTCCCATACAACAAACTTAATTTTTAAGCAATTTTTACTCGATCTTAATTAACAGGTAGAAACTTGAATATTTGTAAGTAAATATTTAGAAATAAATTAACTATAAAAATAAATACCTAATCTAATACATAAAAACTCACAAAATGAAAATAATCCGTGCATCTAAACGCGGTGCGAGCGCCGCGCCGGGGTGTGGTGTGGCGCGAACGCGCGGGTAGCGGGGGAGGTAACATCACGGAGCGAGCCAATAGCCATAGCCGCGCGTATTCGCGCGAGCGTCGCCATGCTGCCCGGATGTGTATCGAAAACCTACCTATAAGTTTGCAATTTACTACTTGGAATTTCGTTGATTTCTCGTTATTTTATAAACAGAACTAAACTTTGTAGTATTATAGATGATAGTACGGAACCCTTCGTGCGCGAGTCCGACTCGCACTTGGCCGATTATTTCATTTATTCATTATATTTTTATTTAACTAAAAATTGATGTGAAACTTCTGTTAGGACAGACCACCTCATACAAGTAGTAGAATAACTCTGGATTCAAGCCACTTCCGATAGGTCCAATAGTTTTTCTGGAAACATATGGCGGAAAAGGAAAACATAATATGTCTGGACATACTAACCACTACTGGTAGTGGTTTTCTAATGATTGAAATGATGATAATTCATATTTTACTTCACCAAATGTTGTTTTTTGCACGCATACAAATTGCACGTCATCATAGAATTAGAATAAACTACAACAAATATGTTTCACTGACCTGTACTACAGTGGTGGAGCTCGCGGCGTATAATCGTTTACGAGGGTACTGAACGGCACGGTTTATACTCCATAGCGCGACGGTATGGGATTAACGCGAGCATTAAGAACTTAATTACAAACGTGAGAATAAACCACCAACTATCAGTCTGAAGAAGATGGAATACACTGCCGGTGTTGCTTGATTTCGTGTTACCCGCGACTTCGTGTAAGCAATACTATCGAACCATAACCTACTCTCAGTCAAACATACACAAGTGTTTAATTGTCAAATTAAATATAGTATTGGTTCAATGTTATTAGTTTTCTCCATCGTCCACTAGATGGCGTTGGGATTTCTTAACACACGCAAATGGCTCACGCATGTAATTTACGTGTATAAAATGAGTCAAGAAATATACGAGATTTTGTTCATCTATTCATTGTTTCATTTTAGGAAAGATCTGGGTTTTGTCAACAAGTAAGTTTAAAAAACTTAGAAACCCTCAACTTAAAAAAGTCCTCCTTTAAAAAAAAAAAACGGTTCATTGTTTGAGAGCTACGTTGTCACAAACATACAAACAGATATACCGTTACACAGGTACACACCTCAAACTTAAAACAACCCTCTTTTTGGGTCAAAGATTACAAATACAGAATCGAGGAAACTAAACACGAGCGCGTCACGATCTTAACTTACTGTGCCTTCATAGTATACCACCAAAATTGTCTTTAAAATCTTACTACAATCTTTTTCAATTAAAAGAAAATTATCGAAATCGGTTCACACTGTTATTTGTATGTTCTACAATGTTTAAATCACATAACATTATTTATATAATATTAATATTATAATATTTACAGTTATAATTTAAACAAAGAAGCAACCGGCTTCAAAATACTCGACTTTCATTACTTGAATGATATTTTTTTCCAGTCATTTTGGTATGAAACCAAACTAATAAACTTTTATTGACTTTATTTATATATTCGTAGACAATTATATTCTTTATCAGTTTGAAGGGGATCAATATGAACATATATCTTTTAAAAATAAATGTTTTTTTCAAGTAGGTTTATAAAAGGCGAAGTTATAAGGTAACAAACATAAAAAGTCGGTTAAAAAGAGGTTATAGTCGAGTTTTATTTTGAAGCCTTATCGATTATAATCTACAAATTTTGGCACTTTAACTTTTTTCGACGCGAACATTTATCTTCTCCCTTCCTCTTTTTCTCAGTTCTCACCATCCCGTCGCCACACAAAACTTAATTAAGGCGCGCATGTTTAAAACACGGCGCACAGTTGCCGGAATCAATTTAGCCTAAGCCGGGGGAGAGGAGGGGAGGGTGGAAGGTGGTGGGTGCAATAATTAGCCGGCGGATTACCCGCGCCGAGGAAATTAACTAGAAACTCGATGGCTTCCGGCCTCCAATATAGGTACGTAAGTACTTATGTCAAAATAAATTCTCAAACTTAAGAGTAATCAAAAGGCAAGCATTTTGAGGTTCAGAAAAAATTCTTCTTCGTAGTTACTAAACTACGAAGAACCTTTATAATTTTTTCTGTCTGTCCGTATCACAGCCATTACTCAGAGACTATAAACCGGTACAAAATGCCACAGAAAAATAAAATAAAAATATTAAAATACATGTCACTCCATAGTCCATACATATAAAATGGGATCATTTTTTTTCCATCCCACCTGATCATATGGGATATATTTGAATAGGTCTTTTAAAATAAGACTAAAGTTTCAATATTACATCATTTTCTTCTCAGATGTGATGTGTGCTACGGAAGGTGGTCAAATTCAAATACAAAGGTGAACTAATACTACGATAGCATTATTCACTAGAAGATACAGATTATGGGTATCTGGGTATCTTTACCCAGATTACAACCATTACGGAAGATCCACTTGGAAAATTTATTCCGTAACTTAGCGGTACGCACAATAAACCTAGAATCAAATCACTTCATCGCCGTCATTGAAATAGGTATCAAATCAACAATAAAATGCTGCTACATTGTACGAAATGACTGAATGTTATTTTTAATTTATTTTAACGAAGTATCCTAAAATTGTATCTTGTGTAGAAGCAGTAAATATAACCGCTAGAGGCAATTAGAAGCGAACAATTAGAGCAGGTATTCGGCAAAGGCGGGATTGGAAGCATCCTGCCATGGGGAGGGTAAGGAGACCATGGAATGGAGTGAGCTATGTGACGCTTTATTGCATTCTATCTGCAAGATACGTTACAATGTTAATTGAAACTTGTCGTAAGCCCACTATGTAGGCCTGTTGAGAAACTGAAGAGTAGATGGAACACAACATATGAAGCTCCGACTCAATGGCTAGCAAGCGACTGAATCTCTTCGGATCTGCGTTAGGGAGTACTAGGACTATTAGGCATTTCGCACCAGGTGATATTCTAAAACTCATAAAGTCCTTCTTCAGAAATCCCGGGGCGGTTACTTACTCGCCAAGCGACAAAGGGCAAGTACAAAAGAGTCCAATGACCCGAAGTGCATCCGACAATCGAAACTCCATATAAAACACGTTACGATGTTCTTTGTGTTAGAAATATATTGTACTAACAGTATGGTGGTAATGGTAGTGGTAATAAGTGATCCGCGGAGTGAATAAAAACAGAGATGATGATGATGAAATGTAGCCTATGTGCCCCATGAAAAGTAGACGCCTACAGGTTTTCAGCTATCGTTGTACCAAATTTTTTACTCCCAACCCAAAAAAAAAAGGTGTTATAAGTTTGACGTGTGTATCTGTGTATTTGTGTATCTTTAGAGTCGGTCAGCTAATCGCGACGTACGGTGGTTCTTGTTTCAACTATCGAGGCACCTTCTCGTAAGCTCATGGACTCTGAACGCTGAACTCCGCGAAGCGCTCACTGCGTCGATACTGGATGCCAGGCCGCGGTTTGTAGTAGTATTTCTGGAGGACCTGCAATGTTACACTTCCACACACACGTCCCTTTGTTGGGGAGAATCCGGGTCTAGGACAAGCTAGCAGTACTACTGCCAAGACCACACGTGCCACCGCAACCTTATAAACAGATCAGACGTCCAGATAGCTCTGCTACTCACTCTTTTACCCGTATTCATAATCTGCCTGATTCGGATTCGATCCGGAATCTACATCGTCCTTTCTCTCATTTATATACAAAATACAAAGGTGACGATATAGATTTCAAATCAGATCTGAATCTTATCTTATCTAATCTTATGTGAATACCGGTGCTGGAGCTGCTTAGAGTCCAAGCGAAAAGTACAAGCGACTTAGATCAATCTCATCAATCTCTAAGCACGCAGTTGAGTATCGAGAACGTAGGTAACTATTTGATTATTTATTACTATCAACAAAATACAAGTTTCTACTGCCGCTTAATATTATTAAACTGGTAACTATAATTTTAATAACAAATAGTAAACATATAGGAAATCTCAGAAAAAAAGCTTGTAACACAGAAATTCTAAATCGATATGACAATAAACATAACTATTCAACAGTCGCGATCAAATGTGATCGGAACTTTTGCGAGTACAATGAGCGGTTGCGGGGGCGGGAAACGCGGGGCGGGCGGGAGCCGGTGCAGCGTCGTCATGGCAACCGCCCCCGCCTAATCAATTGCAGAAATATGTACGAACTATCACCAGCACAACCTGGTCTACCCCTCCCTTCACAGTATAATGTTACTAGAAGCCTAAAAGGGGATGAGAATGTAAACTCGAGGGTCAGATTAAGGCGGTCGTTTTATACGGTAGAGCTAGGCGACATTACACACACTTGGGAAGCGAAGAAAAGATGTACGAGCGTATAGCAGAAATCGGAAGTAACGCAACTCTTAAGCGGGATTCACATCACGAGCTAAATTTAAAATATAGCTATCTCAGAAAAAACCTACAAAATCTTCAAAACAAAATAAACAATAAAACTGCAAAGGGTCAAAATCTATAAGTATTACATTTAAAAAAAATGTAAATTTCAATTGCATTTTGTTTTTGTCTGTCTGTACAGGGTACTGTGCGCCAAAACTACTGGACGTTTTAGAGTAGTAGTTTAAACAAGATTTATCATGATTATTACTTATGTATGATTCGGCATATATTTTATCATATATTATTATATATATTTTGGCATATATTAAAATTAAGTGTTCAAAATATTAGTGAAGTTAACTTGAAAATCAAATGAACTTACCAAGTGAAGTTCGCTGAACCAGAATTTTAGGTTCAAGTGCAACGTGGCAAAGTACCTACGAATGAAAAGGCTAAAAGGTCAAATTCTCCGACTAGTTTCTGTAGTTGTAGTCTATAGTTTCGATTACTTTTTAACACGGTTTTATTAGCTTCACCTGTATGCATGTTTGTTTGTAACCGACTCTTTTGGACTTGATTTTGACCCACTTTAAACGGTCAAATTTCATTCAAACTTTGTAAACTTATCGAGGACCGATGACAATACAATAATTTGAAGCGTGTTTTTTAGTTTTTTAAACTGTAATTATTTTATATGATTAGTACCATAGTGGCTAGGTTCCTATTAATTACTTTGTTCAAATTTTAATATTTTAACGTATAACAAAATTAGAAAAAAAAATAGATTCCCAGAAAATATATGATTCCAACCAGATAAAAAAATATCATCGACGTCTGGTGATAATTAACTTTCTCCTTTCTTAAAGAGATTTGCGCAGTAAAAGTTGCTCTTAAGACGGTTCTCAATGCCTGAAAAAGTACTCAACAAAAACCCAAATCAAAAATTGTTTATTGACACAAATTAACATAACATACATAAAATAAAGTATATCACTCTCTCTGGACTAGGATTCCTGTTTCCCGGAGCTGACAACTTCCCGCGATTAGTAAAATAATTACAAAGAGTGAAACGAAAACATAATTATTTGTGACAAATATTTATAATTATTTATAATGATTTTTGTTTTTGTTGCTTAATGTTAAATTGATGTTATGTGTCTTCCATAAATAAATATATGTCTATGTTTATGTCTACATCCTTAAAAATCCAGTACTAATAACTTAATTGCAGACATGAGTTATAGTTGCCGTCACGTAAAAAGAACGCTGGTTTGTTTGCACTTACGAACAAACCAGCGCTCATTTTACGTGACGGGAACTATACCGGGCCTCAAGATACAGGCTTTGCCGAGTTTGAGGTCCACCGTTAACTGCAGTAATATGTAAAATTTCGTCTTTTGAGAAAATAAAATTATTTGTATTTGTAAGTTAGATAGAACCAATCTGAAACTTACATGTCAGTATGAATAGCGCTTTAGTGTTGGAAATCATAGGAGTCAGGCAGAATGGAGCGGACGCTATTGTTAATGTACCATGTCGACTTTACTCGATGCAATTGAAATATCCGGATATAAGTGGGTCGTCGTATCGATATCTATCTTATTATTATTTTGTAGGTATGAGCCCTTATTCAATTTCTTTAACTTAGACACATGTCTTTTTGGATAAAAATTACGAATTACGATGAAATGGAAATTAATCGTCCTTTCATAGACTGTTACGAAATTTGTTGATAATCAACATAATGTAAACCAGTTTTACATTTATAGGAGTCTGGATATAATTAATTATTAATCATCTATAAATGGGAAATAACATATCATTTGAATAAAATAATGAAATAAGAACACCAATGCCCTTAATAGAACATTAGTTCTCGATCCGAACATGGTTGTATAGTTCGTAAATTTTTGTCATTTTTTTTTAAGACTTGTCACATCACGACCGAGAAAGCGAAATAAATCATCGAAAAAAAAAAAAAAACATCAAATTAAAATGTTCATACATAAAAATCCTTTTCTTCGATTGCATTTTTATCTAAATATTTTTATTTCGTAATCAAAATGATTTTTTTTGTTGACTTTGTGATGTTACTTTCAAGGTCAAATATGTGAGTTTTTCGTAAGCCCATTCAGTCATTACATATTAAAAATTTAAAAAAATCATGTATTCAAAGTTTTTAGTACAGATAACCTAAATGGTTGATTAATGAACTATATTTAACACGTTATTATTGCCAATTTAATTGTATATCACGGTGTGATCCAAAATGGTAATTAAAGCCAAGAAGCAGGAAAACTGGCTCTAAAATTGGGCTTTCGGAACACACTGTTAGGTGTATGGCAAAAAAATCTCAACTTGAAGGTGATAGCAAAACTGGGTAATAGAAAGTAATATAGACATCATACTACGGTTTTCTTACTATGTTGTACTTCACCCAAAGCTCAATTTCATCTTTTTTTTTTTTAGCTCCACAGACACCGGGGTCCATGACTTTGTCAATGTTGCTAAATACAGACATTGTTACGGGAAGACAAGACAATTTCATTGTTGAAATTCCTACCCGCGACTTTCAACATGAACGTCCATAGCACAGCCGATACTTCTAACATCGCTTCACTGTATTTATACAAGTTCATTAAATAATTATTATAAAAGTATTTTCTGTATTTCTTACGGGTTAGACTCGAATGAATAATAAATAATTTATTTACACACCTGTCTTGTCCACGGAGCTCGTAGCACACTAGCTACAACCATGCTACGCATCCGTAGAGCTGCTACGCTGAAAAGAAATAAATTTTTAATTTTGTTCATTAATCAAATTAATTTTTGACGTGACGTCTAATAAATCGATGAACGCCGGCTGCATGCACGAAAAAGTATGACTCATTGTCCCGTTACATCATCATCATCATCATTTCATCAATGTTTTGTAATGACGTTGTCACGTTAAACTATCGTCCGTAAACCGACTTTACAGACAACCAATTTTTTTATCATTTAGTTGAATAACCGTAACATTTTGATGCTTATGAATTCAACATTTTGGGAAATTCAACTTTTTAGACCCGAAGGAAATTCAATTATTATTAGTACATACCTGTTTCAACACGAGTACTTCTAAATTCTTAATTGCTTGTTTAAAGTCAGCCGTTTCCTTGGGTAGACGGCATTTTTTTCTGAAATGAGATGCCGAGAAAATTAAGTTCTGTATTGTTTATTTGTAGTATAATACGTAAAAAATACATATTACTTAACGATATATTGAGTTGTTTCTTCTCTCTCATCGTCACGAAGCCAAAATAGTTATCTGTCTGGCGATCCATTGGCTATAATAAGGGGGATCTGTAACAAACAAAAAAATAAGATAACTTTTCAGAAACAGAAATAACAGGCTAAAACCTTATCTTGACACACATAGGGTAGGGTTCCTTAACCATTTCTACAATACAATACAAAAACAATTTATTGATACCATAATATAAATAAGATTAGGTACATAATTAAGGTGTTAGAAAGGTACAAAAGGCGGCCTTATCGCAATCAGGAAGTGATCACTTGATGAGCATAGTATGTCAAAAATATTGAACCGAAATAACACGCCAAGAGCACTTGGTCGGGATAGTTTGCCAAAATTGTTGTTATTCTTAGTGTTAGTGGCAGTGGGACACTAACACTAACAGGTTTTAGTGTTAGTGTCCCACTGCCAGGCAAAGATCTTTCTCTCTCCCCGACTTTTCCAATATTGACGGTTTTTGGCATTGGTGTGCTAGTTTTTTTTTTCAAATTTATTTTGCAAAAGGCATTTGAACAACAGCGTTTTCAAAGTGTTACATATTTACCGCAATATCTAGAGTTTTTGTATTATAGACAATTTTTAAAATATTTTTTCCGCTTTCGAGAACCATATCTGGATAAAACGTCTAAGATAAAATATTTTTCAAATTGTCACTACGTACCTACTGTTACAAACAGTGACTGTCACTATCTGTAACAGTAACTTTTTACAGTTACATATATAATAAGAATTTACAGTTAAATTTCATTAATAATTGAACTAATACTAGTAACTACTAAAACAAAATAGCTTTGCTAACTACATGGATAGACTAACACAAAGAAATTATAAGAATTCTACTATAGATCCCTAAACCCCAATATTGAATTGCTCATCCCTACTGAGAAACATGGCACCTATCAAAACATCTCATTTTATTCCCCATTTTAACAAAATAAAATTCGATAAAACGTACAAAAGAAATTGAACGTAATACAAAGAAAACAACCATCTAACCGTGTAGCCGCAACATGCGCTGTCTACACCTATTAACATAAATGTTAGTGCATATGACAGGGGGAGAGTGGGGAGGACGCTGTATAATTACACCCCACCCCACACCACCCTGAGATATTCCCCGGTTTCCCCTGGAATTAATTGATAATGCGCGACCAATATCGGCACACCTGCGCCTGAAGGCTAAGATTAACATCCCTTATTGCCAGCAATTAATCGTTTGTTTAATCTGTAGCCAGCCGCCCGCGAAACTTAATTACCCCAGCCACTAATTGTGTCCCACCCACCCTACACACATACCTACAGAAACCCACCCTTACAAGCTATAAAAAGCTCAACGCACTCCATTACTTGATTTAAAAATCATATTCAAAATCGCTATAAAGGATAAACGAGCGTGCCCGCTATTCTATTACAGACCCTTGCCGGAATAAATTCCATCGAAGCGCAATAATAATAAAAAAATGTCGAGAGCTTGTCGCGTGCAAAAGACGTGCGGTCACGCGGCCCTCTCCTCCCCCTTTTCTCTCTTCCCCGCGTCACCCCGGCGCTCCCTCCGAGCCTCCCTCGCACGAATATAATATGCATTATGCGAAATCCGTAACTCTTATGTTGGGTCTCGAGAATACCTTAAACATTGTAAACGCAAACGAACTTCGCCTCTACAACGTCGATGCAAGGTTGATAACCCTCACTTCGAGCGCGACTTTGCGTCGTTTCCTCCCGGAAGAGCAGGCTTCCTCAGGGCGGGCGAGGCCTGCACTCTCGAGATAACGTCGCGTATTAATCATAGTATTATCGGGCCGGTGGCGCGTCTTTGTTATGACACCGCGTTATTGCAGTTTTTTTCTCTATCTACCCTCGAGGACGCGATAAACGGCTTCGAGAGTGAATTTTCCGGGACAGATGTTTTAGTAATCCGGCGAGATATCGCGCATAACGTCGCCAATAAAACGTCCAATGTTATTATTATGCCAGCGGTGGGGTCGCCGATATAGACGTACCTATCTCTACCTCTCCATGCCCGCTGAGATATTTACGCAGCCTCAATAAATAAGGCTACCCATTTGAGTATAAAATTCACTGTAATATTTCAACTACATGTTCTTTCAAGAGAAAATACCTACGAACAAAGAGTTTTGAATTTTGTTACGTAACAGAATAAAATCATATGAAACATGAATATTCCTATTCATGTTTTATAATTGTGCGTAGACATGTTTTCAAAAAGATACGATATCTTAACAAATATTTTAAAACCAAAATCAATTTAATATACTTTTAAGAATAAGCTTAATGGAAATAGAACTATTCCGCAGAGTTCACTTGGGAAGTATCATATCTTTGACATATTATTAAATTTACAAGCAGAACTGTAATCAAACGTATTTCATCTGTATTTCAATAAGGATAAGTATGAAAGGACAGTAATGTGTCCAGTATTTTATTTTTTTGGAATTGTAACATTTATTTCACAGCGAGAGGGCAGTGCATTGTAAATTGTCACACAGAGTTTTGAACTAATCAATTCTTAAAGTTCTGAATTGAATTCGACTATTACGGACAAACGTAAAACTTCAAACAAATGACGTACTCTTCTCGTCACGTATAAAAAAAATGAATCCCGAAAGGAAATTTGGCAAAAACATAACTGATATCTCGGAAAAGGAGTAGACAAAATTTTCATCACCATTTTGCAGAACCACACAAGTGAAACAGAGCCCAGCTAGGAGCAACAAACACTAAAATAGCCTGACCTACATCCAAACAACCTACCAACAACATAGTACACCTAATCTGACTTTACAGTTCACTTCACTAGTCACTCCATTCAAGCTCAAAGTCGATTGCAAGTTGAAAAGAGGTTTTTCCGAGTTATTTCTCAAAAGGCGCGCGCGATGACTGGCTCCATTGGAGCTTAATATCTGGACGGAGACGCCGACAATTTGTGTATGATTAATGGTGGAAGCTAAACGGAGGAAATCTCAGCTCCCTGGAGGGCTGCAAACTATAAAAGTTTCTATGCGGATCGTTTGGCGCGCACCGTCAAACGAGCGCGGGCGAGATGGGATAGGCAGATAAATTACTGAATTATAAGAAAGCTTCACTAATGTACTTATTGCTTTATCTATTATCCATTTTTAATGTCTTTATTGGTAGTAAAAGGAAATTTATTTATTCAAAAAAATCTACAGCCATAACGTATATTAAATAACAATATATACGGCCTAAGCCCAATAATAGGTAAGGAAAGGTTACTTAAAAACAAATATTACAAGTTACCACCCGAACACAAGAACGCAGATTTTTTTATTTTTGCGAGAGATGTATTATTATTAATACAAAAAATATAGCTTACGGCACTCAAGAAATGAAGACGAATCTAACGACACCTCGCACATCAAAATCGGTCAAGCCGTTTAGGCTGTAGGCGATCATATAGAAACATACATACATACCCACATACATATATATATATATACATACAAACATACATACACTCGAAAAACATAACCCTCTTTGTTACGCAGTCGGGTAAAAAATATAAGTTTTATAAGATACCTACCTACACTTGTCTTGCTAATCCATGTTAGCAGTATTTCTACATCTCGAAACCACACCCTTATATAAGTCAAAAGACAATGCTCCATTTAGGAAATAGCTTGAAACTAGGATGAACTAGAACCGCATTGAAAACCAAAATACCTTTAAAAGGATCACCTTTACAATAACCAATAATTCTCCACTCACACACGTACAAAAATAACTAAACATATATGTGTTTGTGTGAGATCAGGATCATTTTTCACGTTTCATGAAGCGACGTGGGTCGGGTAGTGGATTAAAATACATTTCGCTGGACCCCTGTGATGGATGGTGCTGCCCTCAGAGGGAAAGGGTTGCTACCTCCCCCTCGCTTCCCTCCCCCGCTACCCCCTCGCAGGGGTTGTAATAAACGATCGTCGGCAACATCGTACGTATATGAATGTGTAATTTTATTGATTCGTACGCGAATAATAAGCCATATCTTGTAGTAATAACGTCGTAGGCGTCGCCCTGTCTGCCTGTTGCGATAGATAAAGAACTTGAGGAGTTATTCCTATTTTTATATCGCTATAATAATTTATTGCTTTGTATGGGAGTAGGGAACGACCTAAAAAGTAGAATGGCTCTCTAAAAAGTAGGAACTACTGTTACAAAATGTTTTGAATATTTTCAAGTTATTCTGGAGATCTTTCAAAATCGTCATTATCACAAAACCTGTGATTCTGTTATAATCCATTGGCGCAGGAGATGAAATACTTTTTTTCTCCTAGCAATGTCGCTGCTACGAAAAGTGACAAGTGAAAGACAGCAATTAATGATGATGAATGGAATATTAGGTGACTGAACTGCACGGTGTGTGAAGCGAACTTAAGTCTCGACTGATAAAACTTGCTTTCGTTTGTTTGATAATGTTGGTTTTCGCGTACAAATTTTTCAAGAAATTTCAACGATAGGTGTGTACCTATAAAAATCGTAGAAACTACACAGTTTCTACGATTTTTTTGTCGTCGGGTGAATAGGGGTAGGTATTTCCGACAAAAAGGGGGTTATAATACATACTTGTACAAATATGAATTTCGAATATGAGCAAAATTTGTTAGCAAGGTGTTTCATAAAATCATAATATGAACTTAGAATTTAGTACTTAGATTTAGAAAATGCTTTGTTTTAATTTATTTTAAATGCTTTCACATTGGTCCCATAGAAATTTCATCAACAACGATTTGGTATTTTGGTTTAAAAAAGAATAACTGAGAAGAATGGCATGCAAGTAAGTATACGAAATTACGTATTTTCAAGTCGTTTGTTTCAGTTTTTTAAACTATAATAATAATTACTTATTCTCAGCAATAGGTACTTGATAAGTGAGTAGACCCTGGTTCATACCAGCTTCTACCCAATGTTTTATAGTAATAATTCTTGTTTAATCTATTTTTTCTGTAAGCTATACTCCTGTAACTTTATCCTGAAAATATTTCACGCAAACAGAGTGAGTGAAGGCAAATATGGCAAAAAACGGAAATATTTGCGTTGTATCGTGTTTAGTAACGTTAACGTCGCAGCGGCGGGTTCCGATGTTTGATAGACTATTACACGCGTTCAATATTTGTTTCACAACCCTATACCGGGAGGTAGGTACTACTGCTAGTAAAAGATACCTTCAATAAAACCTTTTTTATAAGTTATGGCTAAGTTAAAAAAAATATGAAAAAAATGCTTGGCTTATAAAATGGCAAAAGCATCGACCGCGCGAGCGCAATATCCTCCAGAATAATTCCAAATAATGAAAATCTTACATTTTTAATATCTAATTTGTGGAATTATCTGGTTTTTAGGCAAACTAAAAAAAAGACAAAAATGTGGCGAGATGTCTCGGAATATATTTTTGCAATAAAACGTATCAATTCTGTCTCTCTTTGCCTCCTAAACGATTGAAATACGACCTGTTGCAAATGGAATGCATGTGATTTGTAATAAAAAACCGGACAAGTGCGAGTCGCCCACCGAGGGTACTGTACTAACTAGTAGATAAAAGCGGTTTTATTTTTTCCTTCATAAACCGAAAAATATACATACCTACATGTAAAAATATTTAAAACCCTGTTTTAGATTATGCTAATGAAGCTCTTTCATATGATACCCCACATGATTCAGTTAAAGCACTTTAAAATTTGACAAAAGACCCTATTCTTTTGTGATTAAAATAAAAATGTGCATTTTTCGGATTTTTTTCCTTTATATTATGTACTATATGACAATGCTTCTTGGTAAATTTCACAGTTATACGTCAACGGGAAATACCCCATAGGTTTTGATTCCCTTGCGAGTGTCGAAATATGCGACATATTTGTAATACATAGACTGTAACTTTTTTTTATGAACACTGAGAAGTTTGATTTTTCTTTCTGATACGCATATAGATATAGATCCATAGTCTAATTCAACCCGTATAATTAATGAATAATTTCAACTCGATACCTTTACGCGTTCCCAAGATACAGGTCTTGACAGACGGACGACAAAGTGATCTTAAAAGGGGTCCGTTTTTCCTTTTGAGGTACGGAACCCTAAAAACATGACAGACATTACTATTCGAGTACATAAATATAACATTAATAACACTGAAAGCCTTCAATGCTTACTTTTTGCCGGCAAAATGCGAAACTTTAGTAAAATATGAACAATACCTACAATTGACTAAAACGAGCAAACATTTTTTCAAGTTTCTCACCCTGTCTCTGTAAACTGACAGGGTGAGAAAAAAAAACAAAACATTGTATATTCTTTTGTAAGTTAATCTTATGTCCTTTCCCAGCACTATGAACAAGACAGCTTGTTTTTGCTGTTCTTTCTTTGGTCAGGCAACTGGATACCGCTCATTAGCTGATTAGTACGGATAGTGACAACACTGGCAACCTACCACATGCCATCCACGGTAGGTACACACGGTCACGCGTGCCGTGTCGATAGAACTGTTTGCACGCGGTCGCGGTCGCCGCACCTAATGTAAACCTTTTTGCTAATGTGTTTTTATGGATCGAATACAATACTTGTTTGTATATTTTCTTAAGAGGAACATTGAGCCTAGCTAGGAACGTAGACAAATTATATTTCCGCTGTTTTATCCACTAATCAGAAGAAATAAAGTATGTGTTGATTTGGACAACTGTCACAGTAAGTATCTAGAGTCTGTTCACTTAAGGCATATCGGCAAGGCTTTATCGTTGTAAAAAAGGCACTAACGTTAAAGTATGCAGATACTACTATGGTAATCTGTGGTCTCGACTGAACAAAACTATGAAATAAGGACAACAGCGCCCTCAATGGTACATTAGTTCACTAGCTGAAAGGACTCTACATACAAATTATTTATTTACTTCTGCTAGGCATATTGAGAGAAGACTGTGTTTTACCTCTGCATTATTTCTACTTTTTTATATGACTGGCATTATAAATAATTACTAATCTTGTGTTTTTGTTTTATAATGTTTTAATTTTTTAACATCGGAGTTATAGTAAAAAAAAATAGAGCAAAAAATTAAGCGTAATTAATTTTTTCATTTACGTAAAAATCAGTTTTCTTCTTTTGAAGGAACGATAATAATTATACGCGCTGAAAAATCCTCTTAACATAACATTAGGTTCGGATAACTAACCAGCTCAGAAACGATTAGATACCTTGGCGTAATTTTTGACACGAAATTAAATTGGGGTGAACATATTATAACAGTGTCGAAGCGTACACGAAAGTTAATATATGTTTTTAAAGCACTGAAGTACGTTGCTGACCAAAACCTTCTCATCCAGACCTATAAAGCCTTAGCAGAATGTGCAATAAGCTACTGTATAAGCTCGTGGGGAGGTGCTGGAAAAACTAATATGCTTCTAATAGAAAGAGCCCAACGAGCGCTATTAAAAGTAACCATGAGTCTACCTTTCAGTTATTCCACAAATGATTTGTACGTTAAATGTAATCAATTATCCGTGAGAAAGTTATTTATTTACCAATATATCCGTAAATATCATAGAGACATAGTGCCCAATCTACCTATATCAGGCAAAAGGCTAGATAAATGTCCTGTCCCTACATACAAATGTGAAGTTTCCTGGAGAAGTTACTATCATTTGGCCCCTAAATTTTACAATGAACTAAACGCTAAACATAATATCAAACGGTTAGTACTTTATAAAGTCAAACAAAAGATCCTAGAATGGCTATCAACTTTCGATTACAAAGACACCGAGTCGCTGTTAGGGAAAGTACAATAACTAAGAATACTATGACTATTGGTTATACAAACAAATAATATAATATTTCAAATACCTACAGGCACGCACACATACTAACACACACACACACATACTCTCTCTCACACACACACACACACACACACAGACATAGGACCACATCCCCACACACACACCACACACCACTCCACACACACGCACATACACGCTATATTAGTTGTATTATTATGCACTCCTAGCCTAAACAAATTGACTGTCTGTACCATTAGGTATATAACATATCGTATGTACCACTGGAAGATCCTGCCTTTTGCAACACAGTTTCTTAACTAACGCAAAAGGCAGTGCCTCAATATAATATTTGTTCCTCATGATTGTGTTATAATAAAGAATGTTTAATGTTTAATGTTTGATAGAAGCAAATAGCGACAAATTGTAGTACTCACTTTAAGTTATTGGCTAAATAAAACCAACTACCCATTCACACTTTGCGCAAGAAAATACAATGTATAGTTGCCAGGTGTACACAATTTTATAGCACACGATAACATGGGTTGAATGCACTAGTTGCGTAGAGCCAAAATTGAAAGAAAAAAACTTTATGACACTCCAAACAAAGCTGAGCAAAAACACGTCAAATCTTTCCATCGCGTGCCACCGACTAACATTATAAAAAGCAGCTGCAACCAAAAAAGGGTTGCGGAAGGGTTGGAACCCCAGTAGAGAAAGATCAACCCTATTTTTTAACCCTATCCATTTTTTAAAGCCACGTGCTCAAATCGCGTCATCCCAAGAACCCTTTGTATGCAAAGCGCCAATAAAAAAGCTCGGCGCGTGCATGCGCTGTGTGATTTTAAACTGATTTGAATAAAGAATATTTACATACAGCCCGCGGGTCGTTCTGTCATTGGCTGGAATTTGCGTACGAGCTTGCGCAATACGAGTCTACGTGGGTTTTTAAAGTGTCATTTTGAAGGGCGACATTTGATTCGCTAACAAGTTATGAATTTATATGTACCTATATATATTTATGACACAACACATAGAGATGTATTAGTATAGTTCGCATACGGACTTGCCGCTTTATTGGCGTAGCGAGCGAAGCGTTATTATTTTAGAACCGATTGATTTGACTTTTAACTAGAAATAAATAAATAATTTTTGAACAGTCATCATCATCAGTCACAAGAAGTATGGATTTCCACAAAGATCGGTTGGAAGCGACTTGCATCTAGCGTTTTTCTGCCACTTGTTTACGTATAAGGTTGTCTGCCCATCTTATGGCTGGTCCTCCTACCTACGCTAGGCTTGCCGGTGCGTGGTCTCCACTGTCAATGAATATTATGACGTTTTATTTGTTAACTTTGACACAACACTTCTCTGTATTTAGCCAACATCAATATAAATAAAGATGATCTTTATCAGCTATTGCAATAAACGGGAACAAAGACATTAAGTCCTATTAATAGAAAGCCTTGAACTGTATTGTATCAATTAGCCTCTTGTCATAAATAGAACACGAAGTAAAGTATGTCTCAATTAATTGTCAAATGCCATCGGAACATCTGTCGTAATGCTGGTATATCCGCCTTCTTCAAAGTAGGTACATTCAAATGAAAGTGTTCCCTAGGCACAGAAGTGGTGAACGGAAAAGATTTTAACAGAACATTGCGATAATATCAAGGAAATTTTATCACAATGGAAGGAGCCCTAAATTTTGTCTGTTCGTTACTCAGTTGTATAAAACGTGTCCACTTCATTCCGTCTTTTCGGTCATACATTGCGTCAAGTTGGTGTCAGATACATGAAGATAAATTCTAAGACGTGATAATTTAACGCATTATTTTACGCCATCTAACTAGTAATGTCCTAAAATTGCATGTACAATAATTATAGTTTAAAAAACTGAAAAAACTGACTTCAAAATACGCAATTAGTTTCCTTGGATGATATTTTTTCAGTCATTTTGTCATAAAAACCAAAGCACTGAACAGATTTTGACAAAATCTATATGGGACTACCTCCGAAATATTACCTATCAAGCAAAAAAATTATCATCAAAAACAACTCATAGTTGGCGGAGTGATCGCTGAACAAACATACAAAAAAACATACAGTTGAATTGATAATCTCCTTCGTTTTGGAAGTCGGATAGAAATATATAAATATTTTATGACCGCTGTTAGAAATGGTATAGATTATCATTATATTTAATGTCTAGAGTCGCTATAATATAATGCTATTATTGTATGTTCGTGATGGACAGAACTGTTGATACAAAACTATGTGAATTTAACACCTACACAGTTTCATGCAATAAATGTTTTCTGATTCTAATTCTGATTCTGAAAAGAAATACAGGAGATGTCCATACATTTTTGGCAATAAATAGTGGATATGGTGTGAAAAACCATACATTCTATCTATTCAGCGTAGCGAAAAAATCTTAATCTATGTCATATTTATCAATTCTTAATCTACGAAATCTATCTATAAAATTATTATGACATTTCCACTAAATTTTAGATAAGCATTTGGGATTTTTTTAAATGTTGCCAATATACACAATAGTTCATCAAAGACGATCATATCATAAATCTTATTAGCTCCAAAAACATTTAGAATTTGACAAGAGAAAAGTACCTATTTGGCTATTATAGAAGATGTCAAAAAAAGTATTTATTATTGAATTATTAGAAAAACATCTTCTCTAAGAAATAGTAATACCAACGTAGACAGAACATTCCGATAAAAGTCCAAAACACGAATTTTGTTGAAGAAAGTAAACATTCGCTCAGTCCGAAGCCCGCGGCAAACATCGAAACTTGTCGTTATTCCAGCGAACCTCATTAGAGGGTCGCCGGTACTTTGTAGTACAATCAGTGTTGCCAGGGGGCGCCATTATCGAATTGTTTAAAATAACGAGGGCGCGTTTGTGCTGCTAGTTACGAGGGACTTATACTTACTTACTTGTTAGAAAATTCATGGTACATTTATTTTGTCAGATTCGGGAGATTTTTTGGTGGTATTGTTTTCTGTATCTGTTGTTCTTATTGGGCCTGTAACACAAGTAACTTTCTTATAATATTTTATTATTATTCAGATGAAATATGTTTGACAATCAGGAATTAGTAAAAATAAAATTATAAAAGTTAAAAAAACCGAAAACCCGACTTGAAAATGCGCAATATCGTTTTAAAAAACCAAACTACTAAACCGATTTTGATGTAATAAAAATATTTTTTCAAATCAGTTAATAAATCAGTGAATTATGCAGTACCGAACAAACTTAAAACACACCTCCTTTTTGAAGTCGGTAAAAATAAGCTAGCCGAAAACAAATTAGGTCAAGATTTTGTTAATTATTTTTATTTTTTATTTATTTATTTAAATAGACAAAACAGAATATAGCCTAACATAATATAAGATAACATGTGACAATCGATCAGAACCAGACTATACTCCAAAGCATGTATACATCATTTGAGCAAACACATTTTAGGTATTATATTGAAACAAAGGGAAAAACAGAGAAATAGAGGCTATGCATATTTTGTAAGTTTACATAGGTGAATATGTGTATTCAATGAAAAAACTTACTGTGACTAAACTGAACACAAATTTTAGTTTGTGTTCAAGATTTTTTCCGTCAAGTAGTCCTGATGGTGGTAAACTAACTAAGTATCGATAACATCGATTTATGGACGACTACATTGCTTCATTTATATTCATATTTCAAAAATCCGAACGAAACGCTTTAAATCCACTTTCATCGTGCGGACTGTAAAATTATGAATACGCTTCCTGAATAGCGCTTTTGCAATAGATATAATCTAGGTGACTAGGTACATAAATCAAGCCACTAAAGACTTTAATAGTATTACATAGCCGCTTCAAATCGGTTTTTTTTGAAATCCATGGGGGAGGCCTATGTCCAGCAGTGGACTTCTTATGGCTGAGATGATGATGATGATGACATAGTCAAACGCATACCTGTTATGTACAAAAAAATACAGCATCAGTGGCGCCATTGGAAAGAGTCTTGTGAAACCTTTGAAAGCATTTTTTTCTAAAAATGAAGCACAACTTGAAGCTTACTTCAGTGGCCTACACGCCCGTTTACACAGTTCAAAGATCACAAAAAACGGTCCATTTGGTAATTAAATTGTGCCCTAAGGGTCTGGCGTCCGAGGACAGGGGAACCAGGGGCAAGGGACCAGGGGGGCAGAGGACAAGTTAAACAGCAAACATGACCGTCTCCTGTGAAACGCTACTCGCCGAAATTGGCCAGCAATTTAATTGTCCCCACTGTTTGAACTGAGCGGTGGCTACTGAATGTTAAAACGAGACAAGGCAATTGTTCGGTAGTGCTTCATACTTACATAAAATTGATGTTAAGTAAGTACGACTTCTACAGTATGTTTCGCTCGCGAGAATCATGAGTACAAACTTTTTTACATCTAATTTGTTCATTCTGTGCATGATGAAAAGATCTATCCAACAACTATATTTATATTTTGGCTCAAAACAGACGTGAGTGAACCGTAGTTTTTGTTTAAAAATTATAGGTAGGTGTTGTGTTATGAGAGATTGAACTTTTATAATGGTAGATTACATATTTAACGCGAACTACGGTTAATATCCCGTTAATAATAAGTGTTTTTGATACTTATTTGTCCCAAATTGAGACTTCATGACGCAATATCTTGTCTTGATAATCTCAATGATCAATTTTACTCAAAATCTAAATCTTTCTTTAGATATAAAAAACCTTTAACCAAAATTACTTATGTACTACCTGTATGTAACAGCGTGTAAAAACTAAGGAAACGTAAAAACTTGTTAAAACTGGTTGTATTTATTTCTTACGTGTATTCTTTGATAAAGCGTGTATTGCTTATAAGCACGACATCTATTTTGACGACACCAAATAACTACCAGGTATAGAAGTTATGTGGGGCACTCCGTACAACGGCGCGCTAATCAGTGTCACATACACAAGTTTACATTTGCATATATCGCACACACTCGTGACTTCAATCGTATTCGAGTATTTGAAGCACACGTCGCCTGGCTTGACCGCGAATCCATTGTTTGCCGTGCAGACAAACTCCGGCAAAGAATGGGGCGAGCACGTGGAACAGGTGAGGAACCGAAGATAGATTGGCGGGAGGCGGAGAGTGACGTTCTCTATTAATATTTTCTGTTTTTTTTTTCTTTGTTTCTTGGCATCGCACGAGGGCATTCTGCCAGTTTCATTTCTGTGGTTTCGTGTAACATTAACTATACCATACAGATTACAGATAGAAACGCAGCATATAAATTAATACAAACCTATAAAATAACAATTTTCATTGAAGCAAAAATAACTTTTATTTTGACGACATAAATATCATAATATAACTCGTTATTTATTCGCTGTATAACGGTCGTTAATTTTTCTTATTAAATACATCGTACTAATGATGACAGGACAATAATAATTAGTATACCTACAGAGCTACTTTAGACTAGAGCGCTTTCACATTAACGGCCTTAAAAACGTTGCTTAACTTTGACCAACGTCTCAAATTATCTATCTGCTTTCCGCAAATGTCATTACGTCAGCAAGAAGTTGACAAAATAATTATGTTGTGCATTTTTAAGCTATTGCATAGCTTCTGTCGCGGGCCTTGAGCGTGGAGACCGAATCCAGAAATTCCGTAACGAAAATAACCTAACACACCGCGCGTAAAGCTATTATGCAATAGCTTTACCGCGGCAGTCTCCTAGTGCCACACGTCTTTTTTTACTTTAGGTTAGATCACCAGGTTAAGAAGATGTTAGGGGCCGGTGTGGCTGAGGATGGAGCACGTCGATCAAAATTCTGATATTTGTAAAATGTTAATCGAATCACAAATATTATAAAAATCGATCGGTAAATGGTGCTGACATGAAACGTTAGTTCTTTCAATTATGCAAAATTCATAATAGACTTACTAATTGTCAGTGGACATTCACTCCCTTGTATGGAAGCTCAAAATTACGCAGTGAGCTATGGGGAGGGCTATGCTTTGAGTATCTCTGCGAGAACGGATCAGATATGAAGAGATTCGTAGAAGTACAAATGTCACTGACACAGCACGACTGATTAGTAAGTTGAAGTGGCAGTGGGCAGGGCACATAACATATAGAACTAATGGCTTATGGGGCCGTAGGAAGAACAGCCACAAGATGAGCAGAAGACTTCATACAAGAGTGGCAGGAAGACCTTGGATGCAAGCCGTTTCCAACCGGTCTCTTTGTAAATGAGTAAATCCATGGGAGGCCTACGTCCAGCAGTGGACTTCTTGTGGTTGAGATGATTACTAACGAATTACACCAGCGTGGGTGAATATAGTACAGTAATGTTTATATGACCACCAGTCGTACGACTGAGCAGCTCAAAAGCCGCACTGCTTTCCTAATGTGAAAGCTCTCTTAAACTTAGCCCTTCTTTCCTTTGTCTTTCATCTAAAGGTTATATATAACTTTACAATCTAAATAGTCCTTTAAATTTTTACAGATAAAGTTGAAAATTGAAGTTGATAATATTGGAGGAAATAACAGAATTTTATTGGCATTATGATAAACTTGGTGAAAGTATCGCAATATTTAGCGAAAGCAAAAAAACGGATGTGCATTGTCCACACGTAAAGGGCAGAAGTGTCAATCATTTATATAGGTAGACAAGTGGGTAATATAGAGATAAGTAAAGAAAAAATAAATTACTCAACTGTGACCTTTGACCCTTCGATATAATAGTAGATATAGGATGTCTTCAAGTCTAGAGTGAATAAGTATCTTCTAGGTCTACGTGCTTCATCTTCGGCCACAGTATCGCTTTCCATCAGGCGTGCTGGTGGTCAAACGTAGAGCTATTCTATAAAAAAAAACGTATTTTGACATCGATTGAAAAGTATGATCAGTAAAATACTTTTCGACCGATTTAAAAGCGCGACTGGTAGGTATATGTTATAAATGTGGAAGTAATACATGTTTAATTAGGTTTGGGGCAGATTATATCCCGGATTAATACAATTATAGGTATACATACATAATGTAATTTGTTATAATCCAATACATGATCGCTAGACTGCGCGCGAAGTTTAGACACTTGTTCTATAGGTAATAGAGTTGCGCCGATATTCTTACCTACCTACATATATTATATACACCAACAGTAAATTCATTCTACTATTGAAATTTGCATTCGTACCTACGTCACCATATACTCTCAGTTCGTTCGCTCATTCGCAATGCGCAAAAGTCAAAGTTTCAACTTCGGGTATGTTTGGGGAGAAGTGACGCGCCGCGGAGTTGTATGATAAGATTTAGTTGTCTTGTCTGCTTTTTTTTTTTGACCCAGAGGAAGTCCTTTATGGATACACACCGCGCCCCGGGGGAGGCTGCGTGGTTATGTGGGAGTCCCGCCCAGGCAGAGTGCCCGTTCTACCGGGTTACCCACTAAAACCTTTGGGGTGTTTCTTCCTGGCGCTATGTGCCGGACCTATGGGTGCACTCTTCGCACTCATTCCATAATGAGTGTCTTCGCTGCGCGAATATCCCACTTTTTTTGTAGAGCGTTTTTTATTCGTGGTGAGCGGGACCCATATCAAGCGATCAAACGCAATATCATCACAACAACGTACGAATTATTTTTGTGATTTTGTTTTGTTTTCTAAATAACGTGATCGTATGCCGATAGTCAGCGGCTGCCTTTAATCTGGCGAGACAAGTATTTGGCGCCGCCGGACTTGGTTATGCTAATTTCTATGAACCAGTCATATCTTTGTGACTTTTTCGTGAACAATAGATACTAGTATAGACCTAGCAATTTAAGTAAGTATATAACTAGCTACTTACCTAAATAGCCAGTAGCTCACATTCCTAGGTATGTAAATAACTAACTTATTACATAGTTATTTCTTACTAACTAAATACCTACCACAGAGTTCGAGGCCCTACCACATACACTTAAAGACCATCTTGAACAGTAAAAATGTGTAGGTAGGTAATGAAATAATCGCAAAATATGTATGTACATATGTGTGCACTATACATATGTACGTATGTGTATATATGTATTCGTAAGTGAATATAATAATCACAAATGGTAAAACTAGCATTCTGAAAAAGGTCAATCGTGAAATCCAACTCGGCTGCGGAGCGTTCGACTCAGAAACTTCTTTTCATCCAATATACTAAAAAGCCTAGCCCTAAGTACTTAACGTTATCTTTGTTATCATGTGTTTTTAATAAAGTGTTATCTATCTATCTATACTTCCAATGTTTCAAGTCGAAAGTGTACGACCAGTGAGTGTTACCAGTGATGGTATAAGGCACTAAAACGTGATTTCTCATTATGGACCTTAAATGCTCAAAGTCACACAACGAACTAGAGATGGATTTGTTCTGGAGTCTACGAGATCCAATTAGAAATGAAGAGATCCGCAGCTGAACAAAAGTTATATAGCACAGCGGATTAGCATGTTGAAGTGACAGCAATGAAACCAACCAATGGAACCGAAAAGTACAAAATATCGAGCAGGCATCAACGAGTTTACTTTATTTTAGTGCCTTATGTATCTACATAAGGCACTAAAATAAAGTAAAATAAATATCTATCTACTAATTAAGAATTATTACGTTAACATTAACTCTACCATTCCCGCTGAGGTATTTTCCCGTGACGTATAAGTACCTAGATGTGCTTGGGTACAACTACTTACTGACTTCTTGATTTATTTATTGGTTTTATAAAGCCAAATTCCATACTTTTAAGTACGTATGCGATGTCAATCTGACCCAAGCCAGACCTCGACTGGACACAGAACCGGCTCAACTGCTTGTTATTCGTCTGATTATCCTAAACATTCTGCGGGCAACCATTACCAGGAGATGCCATTCTAACTAGTTCATCCCTTTTTTGCCACCACCGTCATACAGCCACTGCCGCTGGAGCGCGCCGTTTTGTTGCATTCCCCGGTAGTACCGTTAAATTTGAATTTGGCTACAGAAGACTCGCCCGTGTGTGTGTGAACTTACGCGTGTGTGTGCCTTGCGCATGCGCGTTGTCGCAGACTGATGGATGACAGGTGACGTCGGCGCCGCAAAGAGCCAGGGGCGGTCAATCCGCAAATTCCAAATAAATATAATCTAGAATTCGAAATATGTGAAATTGCCTTTAATTGGGTTTTTAAAAGCTATTTAACCGTCGTTAATGAGTGATCAGCGTACGCGCACAGTTTAGCGCGCTTCATCAAGTATTCGACAGTTGGCAGAAATGGTTAGTCCTGAAGATGAATTGCTTTGATACTCCAGGGATACTCTAGGGTGGAATACTTTTTAGCAATTGTGAAACATAGTTTTCACGCTTTTATTTTCTATTGCCGATCCCGATAAAAAATTAAAAACGGTTTACAGGTGTTTATTTTATGGATATCGTGACGTGAACGGTTACTGCAACATTTTAGGGTTCCGTAGTAAACAAGGAACCATTATATCATTTCGCCATGTCCATCTGTCTGGCTGTCTGTCTGTCCGTCCGTCGCTTTGCTCAAAAACATACATATTAATAATGCCAAGAAAGTCGTAGAACAAAATTTTGAAAAAAAAAATTTTGTTTGGTACCTTCCTACACGTAAAGTGGGGATGAATTATTTTTTCTCATCTATTCCATCGTGAAGTTATAATTTTTGTTAAAGTCACGTGTCTGAAATTGCCGAGGGAGGCCCAAGGAAGACTATACTTAATATAATTTTACCATGGAAACTAACTTGAGTATTTTTCGTTCATAGATTTTATCAACATACATATTTTGAAATGCGTGGGTTGCAATGGAAAGGCGTATTTGGGAAGCACGACACCTAACAGGAATGTCGCATCCACTACTCGTGTGATAAAATGCAGTGGAAAAATTATATGGTTTTGATTCAAAATAGCCATAATTACACATAATTTTTAATTTACAAATTATTACCAAGGACCTTTCAACATCATCATCCACAGACTGCTCTATCTATCCCACTGCTGCCTATATCCTCTCTCTTATATAGCAAACACTTATCGCGGCAAAAAGTTGCAACGGATATATACTGCAAATTTTTAGCCGACTTCCAAAATGGACAAGGTTCACAATTCAACTGTATGTTTTTTGTATGTTTGTTCAGCGATTACTTCGCCAATTATGGATTTGTTTTGATGAATCTTTTTATGTTTTGTAGTTTATACTTCAGAGGGGTCCCATATAAATTAGATTTTAATAATTTTATAGTTTAAAAAACTGAAACAACCGACTTCAAAGTACGCTACTTCGTTACTTGTAATATTAGAAAGGATTAAGATACATAAAGTTCATATCATCATGCTCAGTCGGGTAATAATTAAACAAAACTCTCAATCGTCGAAGTAACTCTATTTTCACCTTAATATACACATTAGATGAGGAGTAAGAAGGTTTTACTTTTACTAAATCCATCACGGTTGTAAACTTTTTAAAGAAACCTCTCTTCGCCCGCTCGTTTTTTTTTTGTCAAGAATGAGATTCGTCATTGAATGTCAAAGGCTTCGTCTTCGAAGATTAGAAGATGTGCAAATGTTTATACGATAATCCTTAACATTTCACACTTTTTTAAAGAAAAACGTGTCGGTGGAACTCTGCGATTCTATAATCTGACGCATTTCACTCAGAACACACAAAAAATCGAAACACAAAAATTGGTTCACGAATTACGGAGTAATCGGTGAACAAACATACAAAAAAAAACATACGGATCGAATTGATAGCCTCCTTCTTTTTGGAAGTCGGTTAATAACTGGAAAAATATGACATCCAAGTAAACGAATTACGGGTTTCGAAGTCGGTAATTGAGTTTTTTTAACTATAAATTATAAAAATGACTACACCTAATATAGTGTGAATATTGTATCAGGTTAGTGTTAGTGGGAAGGTGTCACAGCCCTGGCCAGAGAGAGCTCATTAGCCATTCACGTGTGGCGAAGTCCTGTGGCGGCACAAAGCGCGCCGCGGCCGCTTCACAGGCCCGCACCGCCACCGCACTACTAGCTAATCGCTCTCGTAAACTTAATGGTGAAGATAGCCATGCAGCCTATCAAACGAATATCTTAGCCTTTAAAGAACAAGAAATTCTGATTGCAGAGGGAAATGTGCCTTTAAATCGGGATTCGAAAACTACGTCTACTCACGTCTGTTTTGAGTCGAAAAATCCGACAATATTTTTTTGTTTGTTTTTTTTTTTAGTTTTCTAAACATATTACTTAGGTATAAAACGTACTTGTTTAACTTTGGCTTTTAGAATTATAATATAATATAAATTTTATGTGACTGGTTATTTTCCGAAATAAAGAATTATTATTATTACTATATCTCGAATCAGTATACTCACCTACTGGTAAAAATTATCTATTTACTGAACCAGTTCACCTGCATTACATTTTATACGGTTTTGTTTAGCTTGACCTGTTTGTTTATTTATTTGTTTGGGTCAAATTTAGTAATTGAAATTTTACCCCCTTGCAGTTGACGGATCGATCTGAAATTTGGTATACATCTTTAGTCCTGATGACAATACAATTTAGTATATTCTGTAATATTGTAAATCCAAGATGGCCGCCGCCACAAAATAGCGGATTTCATATTTTAACACAACCCCAGAATATGGGTATCAAATGAAAGGGCTTTTCTATTAAAATGCAGTAAATTCATTACCTACATCATTATCTTTCTTTTCAATAAAACCGTTTAACTTAAAAAGTTTTTTAATTAAGTACTTGTTAAGATCTTTTAAATGGATTTCATAAATTCAATGTCTGCGTAGGTGTCTGCATGATCAGTCATGTCTTGGAGTTTCATAGCTCCTTTTAGTGTTCACGGTCGAAAATTAGTTTCTTTAATGAAGTTTAAGGCTCATGAAGTCGTGAAATAAACCAGCGTAACTCCATTGGTCACAGTCCGAGAGTATACCGGCGCGGGCGCAATAAACGTACAGAATAGAAAAACTGTAGAGAAGCTGTTTTGTAGACCTTTTAAATATCGAGAGGAACTTTAAAAAATACCGGACAAGTGCGAGTCAAGCTCACCCATCGGTTCCGTACAAACTAGTAGGTAATGGTAAATAGTTCGAGAATCGAGGGTTTGGAAGTTTGTTTCTTTTGAATTAATATAGTTTTTTTTTATCCCGGAAATCCCACGAAACCGTGAACTAAGTAGTTAAAATCTTAGGACGAAGCTATTCGTTGATAAAAGGGGGATTTTTTACATTTATCTTCCTAAACTGAAAATTACACATCGTAAAATAATTAAAAACCTATGTTTTAGCTAGTGCTAATGAAGCTCTTTCATAAAATACCCCACATGATACAGTTAACTAACTTTAAGCGTATCTACTCCACATGTTACCACAGAAAACTAATAGTATTACATAGTTGTACGTAAATATGATAATAATGGAATTCAATCGATTCGCTCCTTTGTTTTTTTTTTTATTACATTCTTTCGAGGTTTTTTATTGAGAACAAATCAGAAGTCACAACTAGAACCTAAGTAGGTACCTACTTAGTTTCAAACTCTCGTGAATTCGCCCGTCCCAAGAGCTGTTTCTTTATTATTTTCCTACGCGGTGGTAACCGATGGTGCATGCAAGTGGGAGGGAGTTGTGGTTCTCAGAAGTGCATGCGCATCTCTCAAGTCATAAACCGTTGGAATTTGGTGATAGATGAGAGAGCAGCATAATGCCGTAAATCGATAATTAAACACATCCTCATCGCATTGTTTTAATAAATTGACAATTTTTTATTTCGAAATAAAGGTTCAACTTGAGGCTTTTAAGTTTTCATTTTAGTCGTATTAAGTACGTGTGTAATTATTTAAAAAAAAATTATATGCCATCTCGTTTTAGTATCGCTTAAGCTAATCGGTCGTTAATTTTAATAGAAAAATTATCAAGTAAATAAATCTAGGCACTTTACGTTTAAAATAAGAATAAACACCAGTAAAAAAAACTAAGAAGTCCTACCCATAACTACTTTCCATGGACTCAGTCAAAATTTTCGAATCGATAATTTTCTTAATTACCTATGTTCAAAAACACGGAGGCTGCAGTAAACGCACGAGAATTTATGTAAGTATATATTAGAATAAAATATCTTCAAATTAAGCGACTTAGACATGTATTAACTTAAAAATATCAATAATAAATCAAAATAAATAATAAAAATATTTTATCTCATCTCGTTCGTAAGAAAAACAATATATTATTTTCGCTAAATACAGTACCTATTACAATATTCGTATAACTGTGGAAGAGCACAGTTTGCCCTCATAAATACATCGGGCACGGAGGTCGCCAGCCGAGACATGTTTATCTAGCAGCGGGGGTCCCACCAGCGCCGGGCCCCCTGGGCTACCAATATGGTAATCATCACGCTAATATTGATGCGAAATTTTGCTTGTGGTAAAAACCTTAACTACGCAGGTAAGTCTGCACTCGAGTTGTGGAGCGGAGTTGTCGAGTTCTGGAGTTGTGGAAGTCTGTGACTATAGTTTTTTTTTTTTCATTTAAGTATTTAATTTTTTTAGCTCCACAGACACCAGGGTCCGTTACCTTTGTCATAATTACAAACTATTGTTTACTACTTATTGTTACGGGAAAATTATTTTGTTTTAATTTAGTGACTAGGTATAGTTTACAACCTATTGTTTATTAGACAACCTAATTTAGCAAGCTTGACGAACTCTATAATAAGACATAATGCTACCAGACTATAAGACCAGCCGCCTCGATCGGACTTTTCAATAGATTGCTGCGCGCAAGCAGAGATTTTTTCACATGAAATAGATCAAGATTGACCACCTGAAGATTGACTTGCCTGATGGAAAGCCAGTGTTGGAAACTCGCTGTTTCCTGAGAACTATAATCTTGAAATTTTCAAGGCTAGAATAGATAGATATACGTGTATTATATCTTCTAGATTTAGGTGCTCCATCCTCGGCCACGCCGTACCATCAAGGAAATTGTTTATCAAACGTAAATATATTTACTAAAAAAAGCCTGTATATTTTACCTACTTTGTACACAAATCTAAAATCATAGTAAGTATGTACCTACTGTGTGAAATTGCAAAAGTTGTATCTGCAATAAGACATCCGGTGCGCGGAGGCAAAGCTGCAGAGAGCATAAAACTACGATTCATTAGATACTAGAGGCAGGCGGCGACGGGTTACCTAGCTTACGGATTATAGCTCCTCAAGTTTAAGCTTATCAGCTTAGCACAGGGTTATGTATGGGTCAATGCAGTATGTAGTACTTACCTTCACTTTGTATTCCAGTAGGTAGGTACTCTGCGTAATGGTCCGAAAAAAAACGAAATAATTATAGAATAAAAAACTGAAAAAAACTACTTCAAAATACGCAATTTGTTGCTCTCTCTCTCTCTCTTCCGTTCTGACTGTCATTATGTACGTACGTTGTTTTGTCAATTTAATCTTAAAATATAATAATAATCATAAAGTCTATAAGTAATTAGTTAGTTTAGTGAATAAATCGACTCTTAATTACTGCAAGTGGTGTTATCTTATTTCCTACGCTTATACGATCCACCTAGACCTTCTAACAACAAACATAATAAAAAATACATACAGTCGAATTGAGAATCTTCTTCTTTTTGGAAGTCGATTAAAAAACAATGCCCATGATCAAAGTCACCTACCTTCATAAGAAAGGCACTCTTCAAGTTTCGAGTGCCAAGAGCTTATTTGTACTATCATATTAAACTATAAAACTGTATAATGAATAATAAACAAAACTCAAAATGTAACGGATTATAAATAATGTCCTGTGCTTTAAGATACCTCTCTACTTATAATCCGAATTGTGAAATACTTACCTAATTTCTCCGAAATTTATTTTTTCAAGACACTTCATCAAAATTCCGAAAGCTCATTTCACAACTCATCTGACAACTAAATCTTAGTTACAAGAAGGTTAATGTGTATAATAAACAAACTAACGAACTTAACCTCAAAATGTATAAATAATTATTCGGGCAAATTAAACTTACTAACAATCTTATGGAATCAGAAACTTGTGTCAAGTAAAACATTTTGGACCTCACTAAAAAATGTTACTCAAACTTGAGCAATGCTCAACATATTTTGTCAACTTCTCGCTGACACGGAAAGACACTTGCGGAAAGAAGACAAAGAAAGAGACGTTGATCAAAGTTGGAATCAGACAGTTTCTATGAAACGGATTCTGGTAAAATTCATACAAATGTATTTCGAATTATACTTAGATAGCGATACCGTTACTTAAGTATCAAGGACTAAGTTTTTTTTTTTTTTTTTACACAACGCCATCTAGCCCAAACTAAGCAAAGCTTGTACTATGGAACTAGATGGCTGA
Organism: Lycia hirtaria; assembly: GCA_947563715.1. Taxonomy (NCBI): domain Eukaryota; kingdom Metazoa; phylum Arthropoda; class Insecta; order Lepidoptera; family Geometridae; genus Lycia; species Lycia hirtaria. The sequence continues at coordinate 41,669,362 of OX387378.1, forward strand.
TAGAATACATATATACTTTTTTTTTTGTAAATATATACATATGATACATATAAAACACCCAGACACAGAACAAACATCCATGCTCATCACACAAATGTTTGCCCTGGGTGGAGATTGAACCCACGACCTTTCAGTTCAGCAGGTAGACGTAAACACACTACCAACTGAGCCACAAGGCCAGAATTCAAAGTTACAAGCTATATTTTATCCAAGTAGGTAACCACATCTCAATAATCAAACATTCCCCATCGCTATGAGTGTGAAGTCGCTATGGTCCGCGGCAGATTCCCATCGCATGCGTAACTAGAGGCGGCTCTTGAATGCTAAGTTGGAACTACCCTCGGTTCACGCCGCGTGCGGCGGCGGGCAGACCCCGGGTCAAGCGAGGGTGGATTTATAATAGCACGGAATTGAGAATATTAGGATGTGACAACACGACTCGGCTTTTTGTGAGATTTAAGATAATTGACAGTGTCAAAATTGAAATCAATGTCGACTCTTAAATTCCTCATATTTAAAATTTTGCGTTTAGTTAAAAAAAGACGTTATTTATTTGTTGCTACGATATCTAATTATGAATACCTTATGAATGCAGATATTTTTAGCTAAAAAATAACGCATTTTGGTAGGTATATAGACTAGACGAATTCCAGCCAAAAGATTTTGTGGATTTCGCAAACGTTCAAACTTAGATCTATTTCGTATAAAAAAAATTAAGCTTTAGTAACGTCTGTGCTTTGCGCGCCTTCTAATAGATGGCAAGAAACACTATCAAATGGTCCAATGCATGCTATCAATATGTCATGACATTTACTACTTGCATACCCATTATCACTAATTTTTAGGGTTCCGTACCTCAATGGGAAAAAACGGAACCCTTAGAGGATCACTTTGTTGTTCGTCTGTCTGTCTGTCTGTCCGTCTGTCCGTCCGTTGGGTGTCAAGACCTTTATCTCGGGAACGCGTGAAGGTATCGAGTTGAAATTAAAACCATATACGCAAATCCATAGTATCTTGCTGCAGAAATAAAAATAAAGATTCTAAGTTTTCGTAAAAAAAAAGTTACAGCCGAATATATCGTAAAAAACGCACATTTCGATACTCACAAGGGAATCAAAACCAATGGGGTACTTCCCATTGACCTAGAACAATGAAATTTGGCAAGAAGCATTGTGTTGGATTACACATATAGAAAAAATCCGAAAACTGGAAATTTTTCATTTAATTACAAAAAAAATAAGTGTCCTTATGCAAGGAATGAAGGTCCAAATTTTAAAGTGAATTAACCGTATCATGTGGGGTATCATATGAAAGAGCTTCAGTAGCATAAGCTAAAACAGGTATATATTTTTACGATGTATATATTTCGGTTTATGAAGGAAAATATAAAAAATATATTAATATATATATTAAAATATATATATAAGTAATATTTTCCCCTTTTATCTACTAGTTTGTACGGAACCCTCGGTGGGCGAGTCTGACTCGCACTTGTCCGGTTTTTTATATATAATGGTACGGAACTCTTCGTGCGCGAGTTCGACTCGCACTTGGCCGGTTTTATTTAACAGGTAAGCGTTAGATACCTCATACGTCGTACTAGCAACAGCACCCCTATTCACAATCATTCGGATTCGAAATCGGGTCGGAAACTATATCTCCATCTCTGTCATTCTGTATGGAGATATAGTTTCCGACCCGCTTCCGAATCCTTCAAGTTTTTTTTTTCTTGATGTTGGCACCATGCTTCCACATTTGCCATTTGTCGAGTTTGTATCCTTCAAGTTGTGAATAGCCCTACTGGTAATGGTACAGAATGACCGCTGATTCGCACATCACCGTCACGTCCGTACATCCATAAAACATCGCCGGCAGACTGGACTGACGGAGGACGCTTAAAACACGAGTCTGAGAGATAAGTCGCTACTATTTTTTTTTTCGACGCTGAAAATCCCCCGTCGACAGCCCCGTGCGGTAAAATATTCCCCAGTTTATGCGCAGAATAATAAGCAGTGATAAGGAAAGATAAGCAACAAGATCATCTCCAAGACACTTGAAAAAATGGGATTGCGTCGTTGCGTCCGAAAAAATGGAATGGGTTTCGCAAAACAACACCGTCCAATTTCCCTTGGATGATTAAACTTTAGTACTCAAACACGTTATCATCTTACTATCTGGTAATTAGGTGAGCTACGCATTTTCTCGCAAAGACTAAACTTAATTCTGATTACAGACACCGGGACAGGTGATACAAAATAAAAAAGACACAAGGTCACTTACCCCTGTGTCTGTGGATCGGTAAAATACATTACCTATATATTTTTGGAAAATTTTGATTGGAGAATGCATTTATTGCCATGCATATAATGCCATTCATTACTAACAACATAGCGCGGGACCGCACTGCAAAAAGTATAGGTAACTCATCCCTACCAAGATAAGACCTCCATATTTCAGATGATTGCTTTTGATTGATTGATGGGCTTCCTGAATATATAGAATTGACTGCGCAAATCCTGGAGCATTTCTTGTGGATGCCAATTTTCGTATTGACTTTTTTGACCTGTGATATCTGCCCTTAAATTACCACCTGGATGAAAACTGTACCATGAGATAGTTTAAATAATCTTGATCTTACAAAAATAGACTTGCCTGACCTCAGCTTTGAATATTTCGTAAGGCCACATTAAAGTTGCTTCGACCATACGTCTCATTTGTTTGCGAACGTACTTTTCACGGTTTTCACAATTTTCAGGGTAACTTGTATACTTAACCGTTTCATAGAACAGTATTAGCAAAATTTCATTCATCAAATTAAAATTGTTTAAACTATCTCTTGGTATATGGTCATTCAAGGGTAGCTAAAATAGGACAAAAAAAAACATAAAAACTAGATCCCAGAAACGCGAAATACTTAACGTGAAAATCTCATCGTGGTAACTGATGAGATAAGCTTTTTACAGTGCGCTCCCGTACCAATATTCTAGATTGGTACGGCCAGATAGATCGGGGAGGTAAGGAGATACTATGAAGTTTACTTGAAATTATAAACAAACCCACCAAGTGAAGGTTGCTGAATCAGTTTTTAGCACTGCATGAAGGACACCCATTTGTTGACTTTGCTGTAAGCACAGATATAACTTGAATAAAATAAATAAATATGTTGCGAATTCAATCGTGTAGCGGGTAGCTCGTTACTCCGTGTTTTTTCCGAAGCACTCAACAAACAACGGTATTTCAAATACAAATCGCCTTTCTCTCGCAGGCAAGTAAAGTAACTAATTCTGTCATTATAATAATCGTGAGATAAAATAGCTCCTTATTTTATCGACAAAAAGTGTTGAGGGGCTTTAGCAAAAAGCCGCGAGTTTCGACTCGGTGCAAAAACTACGAGCGCGGCTCTCACCGATGTTTATTGTATGAGCTGCTGAATTTCAAGTGTTTTCGCAGCTTTAATGGATTGCGTGGCTTCGTGTGCCCACCCCTCACCCTACGCAGAGCTCTAAAAAAATAAGTACGAAAAACTTCTGTCTTTGCTAACTTTTCTGTGATAGATGTGATAAAAAACTCTGAATATAAAATATGCTACTTTTATAATAGGCCTCATGTCTAGAGGTATTTAATGACCAATATGCTACTTTTATAATAGGCCTCATGTCTAGAGGTATTTAATGACCAAATATATTGATATAGGAAATAACGCGTGTGCTGCTCCTTCGAATAAGACCGCCGAATGTGTTTCCACACAGAAGTAGGAGCACCATTTGTGATTCTATACGAGAGCCTCAGCGCATAGCCTGTCAAATGGGATCGTAAACTATATCCTCATCTCTGTCAGTTCCATACAGAATGACGGAGATGGAGATATAGTTTCCGACCAGATTCCGAATCCGACAAGTTTTTTTTTTTGTTTGATGTTGACATCATGCTTGCACATTTGCCATTTGTCGAGTTTATATCCGACAAGTTGTAAATAGCCTCCTTGATTGTAATACGTGTTTTTTTTTTCAATATAAATACTTGTTCCTAACACAACTTTCCTTTAGTATTACAAATATGTCACTATGTAAGTAGGTAAGTATGCATAGTAGAAGATAAGCGATATATTCCGGTCGTTTGGCTCCGCCAGTCACGGCTGTAATATTAATCATACCAGTTTCAGCGGGAAATTTCATAAAGCAACTTTATGTTAATAGAATAAATTGATTGCCGTTCTGCCTACTCACGCCGAGTCAGGCTTAATAAGTCAAATGTCGAGAGCGAAAATATTAACAGATTTTTTTGTTAGTTGACAAATGGGGAGAGCATGCTAATATCGAACGGTACTTTCTTAATTAAAACAAGACTGAGGAAAGACTTTAGTGTTACGTAACTAAGCACGCGAATTTAACCAACAATCACTATCGGCCTTACCAAAAAAACGTTACTTAACTTTAAGCAATACTTAACATATTGTGTCAACTTCTCGCTGACTCACACGTAATGTAACACTTGCGGAAACAAGACAGAAAATTTAAGACGTAAGTTAAAGTTAAGTAACGTTTTTCGGTAAGGCCCTATATGTATTTACCTATTTACATCTTACAATAAGGCGGATACTAAGATTGTTCCCACATTCTATTCCGTTATTATGTTCCGGCACAGAAGATATAATATTACATAATTCCGGTCACTCTCACTCAAAATAGCTTTCCTAGATTACGTTGATTGCCTGTTGACAAAGATATGATTGCCATTCGTTAATGGTAACACTTAACATCAGGTTAACTTTGGTTAATTGTCTGGCCTTTTCATCAAAAACAAAACAGTTAAGTTGATGAGCAGAGCTAATGGTGATATCGAGTCGCCGAAGACAAAGCAGGTCATCGATCACTTACACCTAATGCACTAGAGACAACACTAGACGCGAGTACACAACCCTTTCACCCGCGAGTGACGCGACAATAATGGCGGATCATTCATCATCAGGGCGTGTTCATTAGTAAATATTGATGGGCAAGTTTGGAGCACAAATAAGTAAGTAAGGTTAAGGTTTAGACGCAGTACGCCCAAGTCTTAACACAGGTGCAGATGAGACTGCGGACGTATTACAACACTTGCATATTTCACAAATGCCCAACTTTCAACAGCAAATTCCATAAATGATATATTTATTTACCTAAACGCTTAATTCTGTTAATTAGACTTTAACATACACCAAATCAAGTCCGATTTGGCGTATGTTAAACTTTTAAATATTTTTGTAAATATCAAATCTCAGAATCTGTAAAAAATATGGTAAGAGGAAATGTTGAGGTTGATGAATTTGCATTAATATACTTAACATGAAAAATATTATTACAATCATGTGTAATACACATTGTGTATGGATGAAACAAAACTTGTTTTTGAAGTTAACATTTTCAGATCTTAATTTAAGAATGGAATTTATTTCTATTTTTAACCTCCAAACCAAAAAGAAGGATATTATAAGTTTGGTGTATATGTGTGTGGCATCGGAACTCTCAAACATATCGATCGATTTTGATCTAGTTTGTATTTTGGTGGAAAGAGCATTTGATCGAGACTATTCTTAGCTATGTTTCATTACAATCGATTCAACGGTTTTTTATATCAGTGGTTTTTAAGTTTTCTGAACTAACTGTTTAGTAGTCATTTTTAGTATTTGGGCCATTCTGCGTTAAAACCGTAACAAACCTGTAAACATAACAGAGAACTAATTTAACTAACTCCTATAAACCACGTTCAAATTCCAATTAATTAACCAGAATATGAATCACTAGGAGTGCTGCGTGAAGGCCCGATAGAGTTGTAAATATCCAGTGCGTTGATTTATCACCTACTAAATGTTTTAGTCCAATAATTTATGAACAAAACATCATTTTGGGTTAATGACACAACACAAAAGTCTTTATAGATTTACGGGGACTAATTTCGTCTGAACTTTATCAGACATAACAGAGTTTATGTCTCATGTTATTGTGTTGTAAGCAAAAATGATAACAACGGTAATGTAGATGGTGCCGTGAAAAAACAATAAAACATTTAACTACGTCACGCCGGGCAGGCATTCCGGGCATAATGGCCTGGGCGATATATCCCTTACGATTTATAATGTATCTGGTTTTATTACCATAGGGCGGAATATGGGAGCTACTCCGCTGTTTGCGGATATCTTCCTGGAGAAAACAATGGGGGTAATACAGGTTTGTTTGCTTAGCAATTTCTTTATTTTGTTTTATAAGGCCGCGACCGCTAAGGCGCGTTTACCAAAACAATGAGGACTATTCTCAAGGCACAACTAAACTAATTCATCATCATCATCTCAGCCATAAGAAGTCCACGGCTGGACATAGGCCTCCCCCATGGATTTCCAAAAAGACCGATTGGAAGCGGCTTGCATCCAGCGTCTTCCCGCCACTTGTATGAGGTCATCTGTCCATCTCGTGGCTGGTCTTCCTACGCTGCGCTTGCCGGTACGTGGTCTCCACTCGAGAACGTTTCGGCCCCATCGGCCATCAGTTCTACGTGCTATGTGCCCTGCCCACTGCCACTTCAACTTGCTAATCCGCTGTGCTATATCGGTGACTTTTGTACGTCTACGTATCTCTTCATTTCTGATTCGATCTCGTAGAGAGACTCCAACTACTAAACTAATTAAAATTCTTAAAATATCTAAAATTTAAAACGAACGCAATTCTCATATAATTTTCGTTCGTTTTTTGAATTTGTTTATTTTAAACAAGGCGCAGATAGATAATCGGCACCATTTGGTGGTCGACCTAACTAAAGGGTCGACGGGAAACATGATTCTTTACGAAACATAACTTTGTAGATTTTCCCTAACACGTTACTTACTATGAACTACTACTACTTGTACCACTGTAGGTTGTAGGGCTGTATTTTTTTTATTCAGAATTGGATTTGCGCTTGACCACTAACTCAGCGACAACGTTGCGATCTACGCTGCTTTTTTTTTTGCTGTTTTTTTTTTTTTTTAGGGGCTTTGGCAGCCCCGGCTGGTCACTGAGACCTTTACAGATCTATTGTGACATCCCCTATTACTTACAGCACCTCTCCAAGTCCAATGCTGAGCATGTAGTCAGTAATGGCCTTGGGGGAGGAGGTTTTTATCTCATGTGGCCTCCAAGGTGCCGGCTTCTGCTATGGTGCAGAGGCTCACGACTGCTGTAAGTACAATATATGTACTTATGCATATCTAATTAAATGTAGAGTTACTTATCACTAAAATGTAGGTAGTCACAAATATTTTTAAATAAAAACTATGGGTCACTCACGTTTGTTTTGAGACTTGGACGATTGATTAGCGCCTCACAAACCGAGATGACGTTTGCGTTGCTCCTTTGAAAAAGGCCGCCGAATGGGGTTAAAACTATAGTCGGATATTATAACGCAATACAGACGTGAGTAGCCCGTAGTATTTGTTTAAAAATGTGTGAAAAGCAAGTTAGTTCCATAGTAAAATAGTTACTAATCTGTTATTATTTTGGCAACTTTTACTGTTACCATTTCTAAAATGGCCGGTGTCGTCTTACTGCCAGTTTATGAGCTCCCAAGATGTAGCCGTAATAGTAAAATGATCATAATATAGCATAAACTTCGCATTATCTCCGTCCCATCCGGTAACTTTTACGAATTTCGACATCAAATGACACTAACTCGGGATTCTACTTCTTAGTATTCCTATAATAGTCATGGTACCTACCACGTGCCATTAAGAAGGTACCTACTAGGTTACGTACATATATTCTTGATAGACTAAGTATATTGAATGACTTTGACTAAGTAAGTATAAAGTCACTATTCCCCGGCAAGACACATTTTAGGAATTTAAGTATATTTCTTACTTATCTACTTTTCCTCACAGGCCTTGGACTGAAAATATGAATTTTTCAAATCGGTTTATAAATGATGGAGTTATGCGCTAACAAACATAAAAAATACAGCCCAATTGTAAACCTTCTTCTTCTAGAAGTCAGTAAAAATACAAATAATTAGAACCGGAAAGTAACAGCCAATGCAGGAAACGGAGGCGTTCTCCTAAATGATTAAGCAATGCTGGCTCGTTGCCAGGGACTTCCGACAGCTCAAATGGCTAGACTGAATTAAACTGCAGAACTACCTGCTTATTAAGTAGGTACCTACCTACATCTCTGTTGTATAAATCCATGCTTCACAATTCAGCTGAGCGAAATTAAAACTTAATTCATTTATTTGGCCAGTCACAGTATCCCATCAAAGGCTACCAGTAGAATCGGTCAAACTACACTATTGTTACTGAACAATATATTCCCAAATTCTAATTGACATTTCCGTCAATATGAAGCTTATGTTAGCAAAGGATATTTTTATTTTAAAAATGACCACCTGTTACGGAATATGCAATTCAAACACTTGGAATATACGAGTATAGAACTCAATTACAGGGGGCGTGCGATGGCGGTATCGCCAATCCCTCTATTGTGTTGTAAAAACATTTTTATTTCGCTGCAGGACTAACCACGCACCCTCGTGTGCAATTTGTGATAAAAAAAATACACTTTAACATTATACTGCTTAAAAATCACTTAGAATTGAATGGATATCTTTCTCCAATATAGGTAAGTTAGTAAAATTAATTGAGTTTATTATTGTTTCTCCTAAACATGACTTAGGTAACTCTTTTATCCTCTTCCCTCCTTCTTGCAATTTTCCACCCTCCAAATTTTATGTATAAACTAAAACCAGTGATTTAGCTGGAAGTCGTATGTCAGTCAGTCACTGAAGACCAAACCTCATTAATTTCATTTTTTGTTGAGCAAGCAGAATGCATCCACCAATACGAATAAAATACATATATAGGCGAAAGAAATGTAAATTGGGTTTTACTACGTAAGTACCTACCCAACAAAGCACACTAACTATAGCAACCGAAGCAGGGGCGGAGGCGATGTGAAAATTTAAAGTATATCCCCAATGCGAACGTCGACGACAATGTGCGGGATAATCCTACACATTTGCATCACTCCATACACAGAAAAATAGACTTTCATGCATTCGATATACGATCGTCGTTATGTGTATTTTGCTTTGCAAAATGAGGCTATTTCACAAAGCTTTTGCTTACATCAATTTCACACGCGTGGGTCACTCGAATGTTCTCGCTATTGTTGAATTTTTAACATTTCCTTTTTTACGCAATAACGTGGGAGTGTTACTTCATTGTTGCTATTGCAATTTTGAAAGGAGATTACGAAAACTAAGGGGTTTTTATGCGGAACGAAATCGTCATTAAAAATGTAAGTTCGAATAGGTAAAATAACTTATCCGGACTTTCTATGCAACATAATGAATAAGCAAGTCACTGCATCACGCTCTTGTCCTTTTGAACATCAAAAGTCGAAAATTGTGTATCACAGCCCTCTTCGTACTAGGATATTATAAATATGCAAAATAGTTCTACTTTCGTTGAAAACATTGCCCTTAAATCCGGTACATAGTAATACTTACACACTAGATACTACTTAGCTGATAACTGCCACAGTTGTGATACAAGAACTCAGGAGAGTAATTCTATCCACTACAAATTACCGGGTTTAGTAGTTTTTAGTAAAATCCGATTTTATACTGCCTGCCTAAATACCTCTGAAATAAACTTGCGAGTGTTATTTTGATACAGGATAATAGATAATATGATCAACCGTGACTTACAATTCAAAGTAATAGATCAAGTAGAGTTCTAGACTGTAATAAAAAACAATTGTAGGTAAATAAAATATGTGGTCCCCATCTAAAGACTGACCGGGACAACTCGGATAGGTTTAGGTCTTCCCTAATCTAGCTTTGATGTAAAGGCTAGCGTGATGTGTTATATATTAAATGCATAATTTAAGTATTAGCTCAGTATTGGCATTCATTAAGCTAAGTATTTACTCGGATAATAGTACCAACAAAGCAGCTATAACGTGATTGGTACTCATGTGAGCTAAAAATACAACTTTTATAATCAAACAAAAGAAATTCGATCCTTATCCATAAACTAGGTAATCTCTATCACTCAATACAAATCCCACTTGACGTAAATATAAAAGAGATTTTTGAGCATGTTAAACACAAAACACAGAAGATACACGATCCCTTATTCCCAACTGGACGGCACACCTCCGCAAATCGTAATCCTCTTAGAAAACATTTCCAATTTAAAAAGAATTCCTCTTATCCCTCGGTGGAGGGCACGCGTAAAAAATAAAAGGAAAAACTGTGTGACACGCACCATGCACACATAGATATACCGTGTTGGTATATTGTAGGTACCCCTCGATTCCTTACAGGTCGCTTCTTTCTACGAGAGAGCATCTATTGAAACTCCACTCAGACCGTGTTAGCTATCTATTTAGTATAAAAAGGGTCGAGAATTTCTCGAGATCCTTTTTTATCCGGCTCGGGGGGAGAGCCACCCTCGGCTGACCCGCCTCACCTATGTTACGTCGAATTTTATACGTATGCCAGTAAATTTCCTTAACCTTCTCAAGAGTCGATACAGGTGCCCAGTAGAGCAAACCTTTTTCCAATCAAATCTATATTTATAGGCTAGTGCCTGTGAAAAGTATGTAGTACATACCAACATACTTTACTAAGCACCTTTAAATACTTTAGGTTCTCCACTCTCTACTTAGCGTAGGCGTAGCTTTTATCTCTATATAAACATTTTCATTTTTTTTTTTTTTTTTAATACCAGAGACTAAACATTCAGTTTGACCTTCGAATGAAGCGAAACACTTATATTGCTTTTTTAAAATAGCGATATTCTTTCCCAAAACGACAAAGATTGAAAGTTCAATTTGTGTATCTGAGCTACCCTCACAAGATTCGCCTCAGGCACCACTTCAAATATTTAAAGGGGGATGAATTTGATTCCATCCGTTTGAGGCCACTCTCGGCCGCAATTGGATCACACGACTAGTTACTGGATCGCATACAGGGCTATTTCACTAAAATCTACTTATCCGGGTAAATGTAATTTCAATAGCCCTAAGTAAATTTAAAGCATTCTGTCTGATTTTACTGAATGTTCGTATCTATACCTAGGTATACACATTATTTTTTATTGGTTATGGTTGTGATACAATGAATGGAATTACCTACTAGGTATACCGGCTTCCTACCTAATCTTTGTGTTCTTAAAACTACCTAGATATTTCTATCAGGATTATTACATTTTTTTTTTCATTCACTTAAATGACACGCAACACGCTTACCTGATATTAAGCGTCACACATGCCTATAACAGTCCAATGCCACACAGGACTATTCAAATCCAATATGGAAAAGCATTATGTGAGTGCCTAGCAAACAAATTTTAAAATAAACTAGTTCACTCTCGATCAAGATGCGATCATTTATGAATATATCCAAGTTGCCGGTATGTGCCATAAATTCGAAATAGCTTTACGTCAATCCCGGAGCAATTCCAAATGTATCTTCTGTACATAGAAGCACATAAGTCGGGCGGCGGCGGGGGCGCCTGGGGATCGGTTAACCCACGTTACGCGACATCCCACAGCGTCCGACTTTCCACAAAGAAAATACCAATCAAAATTTGATTTACCGCCGCCCGTGGCCATACATCAAACCGCCGCGCCGTAATGTGTCGAAACAGAGGAAGCCTAAAATCTAAGGGGATCCGAGAACATTGTCGTATTGAAAATCCAACTGGCACGAGATTGAGACTCCTTTAATATTTATGGCTGAGTAAAAAACACGCGCAGGACTATGAAGTCTATGAATAAATATCGGGAATCGGATGAGGGTGACTGAAAGTGAATTGGATACTTACCACAAAAACTACTTTATAGCCAGGACGTACTATTTTACTTAATCGATGTAAAAAGTAAGCCACAACGTAGTAGTCGATGTAAATTTAAGACCTCTATCAGTCATCATGAACATTAATTGGTGGTACTTAAGTCTGACCTACGACCAAATCTTGGGACAAATTTATTATTACGAACATCATTGAGTTAGATATGTACCTACGTAATAATGACGTACCTATTGTTGATTATAGACAATAAAAATAAGTAGACAATGCATAACAAATTGAAAACAAGTAAGAAAACAATATTCGTAATAAGTTACAATTTACCACATTTTTTACTGGTATTATTATTATATTATTATTATTATACACTATAGATCTACGATTGACCACCAACTCGCCTGATGTTAAGCGACGGTGTGGCCGAAGATGGAGCTCGTCGATCTAGAAGATATCTATTCACTCTAGCCTCGATAATTCCAAGATTGTAGGTCTCAGGAAACAGAGAAGGCGGCAACGAATTCCATTCTTGTGCAGTACGCAACAGGAATGTGAATCGATATCGCTGAGTACGGATTTTTGGCATTTCAACGAGAAATGGGTGGTAATTCGCCGATTTTCTGCTAGTCCTGTAGTGAAATGGGGAGGGTGGAATTAGGTCGTGAAGCTCTTGCGCACATTCCCCGAAATGAATCCTGTAGAAAATAGACAGACATGCTACTTTACGGCGGTGCTCGAGACTAAGTAGCTTCTTGGCAGCTAGTTTATCGTCACCGATTAACCTCACAGCTCGCCGGTACACTGAATCTAAAGCTTCCAGCTGATACTTGGCTGATCCATCAAAAAGGTGGCAGCAGTACTCCATACACGATCGGACCTGTGCTTGATACAGATGAAGCAGTTGTCCCGGTGAGAAGTATCGCCTAACCTTATTAATGATACCAAGCTTTTTACTAGCCAGTTTAGCCTTAGATTCAAGGTAGTCCTTAAAGTTAATTGTTGGGGTTAACGTGAGTCCAAGCAGTTCAAGACGGTCTGTCAATGATAAGAATACATTTTGGAATTATTATTTTTTTGATTAGTTTTGGCACTTTATTTTTACCGAACAAAAAATAATCATCAAAATCAACATATTGACGGAGTAATCGGTGAACAATCATACAAAATAAAACACAGTCGATTTAATAACCTCCTTCGTTTTGGAAGTCGGTTAAAAATATAAAAGTGATATAAAATGTTTCGATACTAATACTATACATGCCAAATTTATTGAAGACTTACGGCCTTACCTAAAAACTATACTTAACTTTAAGCAATGTTTAACATGTTTTGTCAACTTCTCGTTGACACGTAATGTCACTTGTGGAAAGAAGACAGAGATTTTAAGACGATGGTTAAAGTTAAGTAACGTTTTTCGGTAAGGCCGTTATCAGTAAACTAATAAGTTTTTATTAAATACAAGCTGTAAAAATAAATAGTAGCTAACCTAGCCAAAAACGTATTTGATCAAAACACTTTAGTTAGTCAATCCAACAGAGATGTTTCACAGAATACTTATTACAAAATTCTAGGCAAACAGTTAAGCCAAGTGGGACGGATGAGATCATGAGATGATGTTATAAATACATTCAAAAGTTCCCTGGATAGGTAGTTGGGAATCGAACGGGAATTATTCATCCGTTTCCACCCCAACCAACCCCCATCCCGCAAACCTATCTACCTAGTTAGAAAATATGTACATACAGACACACCGGCGGTCGCCTCCACCCAGCCAACCTTCTTCATATTCAGTGGCATATGAAATCATATTCGATTTCTGATAGGACGCCAGAATAAATTCAGATAGATTCTTACATAAATAAATAAATATTATCTTTGCGAGCTGACCTACAAAAAAATTGGGTTTGCAAATAGATGGGTTCTATATTAAGCAAGTAGATGTATCTACTCGTACTTACTTTGAGGTAATGCTTGTAATGAAATCCATGTCTAGCCTAGTAAGCCTAGACATGTCTATACTTATATAACCACACCATGTACTTATATAACCAACCACATACATATGGCAGGAAGACGCTGGATACAAGCCCGGTCTCTTCTTCTAACCAATATTTTTGAAAATTCATGGGGAGGCCAACGTCCAGCAATGGACTACATGGAGATGATAATACATGTATGTATATACTTTATTTATTGGTCTATAAAAACTGAAATTTTACATCTAGAATTTTAACAAGATCCAAAAAGCTTGTCATATATCATTATTTTATTTGTATCAAAACAAATAAATTTATTATTATTATTATACCTAAGGCTTTGGCCCTGAGTGGCTGACTATGTCAAATAACGTAGCATAAGCCGCACTGGCCCTAAGCTGGCCATTTTTAGAAGGTTTCTCGATAGCGATCGGTAGAGGATAACTGGTTTACAAGATTTGATAGTAAGTATGTATAAAATGTTAGGGAAGATAATAGAAACATTGGCGCGCACTGTCCACACAAAAGGAGAAACTGTTTTTTACTTCTTCTATTATAAGTGTTCGATGAGTTATTGGTTCTAAGCACTACCTAAATAAAATCAAATAAAGCTTTCTCCTGTTGTATGAAAAAATACGTAATGTACAATAGAAAATTGTGTTCTCAGTGAATTCTAATAAAAATGACTGTCTCCATTCCATGTCAATAAGCACAGATTACGATACCGACAACTCCAGCGCAAAATTCAAGATCAAACATCGTCAGAACCCCAAACGACAAGATAATCGACCTCATCAATTATAAACTTACCTGTCGCCTGCCAATCCTATAGCATCAAGATAATGCAATAAAAAATTACGAAGAAGAAACAAAACTTCCCCTATCGACAATTTTGCATCGAAATCGATAACCGAGGGCTCCCCTAGCGGTACCTACTCTCACGAGGGTAAGCCATTCCCGATAAGACTCGACGGAGTTTCGGCATGTCGGCCCGCTTATCTGCGTGGCGTTCGGCTGCAGCTTACGTGCCCGGAATAATGCATCCCCGGCACACGCACACAAATTGAAATCATTTCGCTATTACAGATTATTGATTGCGGCGTTTGTGAGCGGCGCGGTGAGACGGTGCCGAGATGTCGTCAGAATATTTTAGCATGTTTACCACGGTTTTACCCGCTACGGAAACCTATAAAGTATCTAAAAAGTATATAGCGACGGTTAAAAGGTAATAGGGTATAAGCGACATTTTAGTCAAAAATGAGATATGAATGCTTTCTATATAATATGTATGTTTAAAAAAACGCTTTTTCATTTAGAAAAAGCGGAGTAAGATAGCATTCATAACTAATTTTTGACTAAAATGTCGCTTATACCCTATTAGGTACCTTTTACCCGTCGATATAATATATTTATTATGTACCTAATCCCAGGTTATACCTAAGCCTAAGTTCGCTTAGCTACGCTGCGCTCATTGTAATTTGTGCTCATTTTTAACCGACTTCCAAAAAGAAGGAGGTTCTCAATTCGACTGTTTTTTTTTTGTGTTTGTTCAGCGATTACTCCGGCAATTAGGAATTGTTTTAGACGATTTTGTTTTGTAAGTATTAGGTACCTCAGAGGCGATTCCATATAAATGTTATCAAAATCGGTTTAGTACTTTAGTTTTTATAAAAAAATGAAAAAACAACAAAATAAAAAAGTGAAAAAAATATATATTTTCGCAGTTTTTTAAACAATAACAATTTTTGTTTTAAAAAGGGTGTCTACAAGACCGGAGAAGTGCTCTCCGGGCTTGCAAAGCAATAAAGATATAACTGAAGTTTCAGTTGTCTAAATTGTGGAATACGCTATCCGACTGGTTGTTCCCTGATAGATATAGCCTGAGTGTCTTCAAATCACAAATGAATAGGTTTCTCCTAGGCATGCGCGCACCATCGTGGACCCCAGCATCTGGCGGTCAATAGCAAACCTATCAATGAATTTAAAAAAATAGGCATGACAATGGTAAGTGACAATTTTGGTGAAACCACCTGCCTCCCTAATCGACCGAGAACAAAAAACTCCTCACACCAGCCGAGATCTCAATCTCCCGACGCGTGCTCCACACTCGGCCGGGAGCCCGTGACAAATGTCCCGTCGGCCGCCCCGAGGGTGTCGCGGAAAAAAAATTATAAGGAAATTTACCTAATGGCCGCGATTCTTTATTCCCGGCCTCTATTGTCGCGCCACAATGCTGTAATGGAGGGATGACGTGAGCTCCTCACGTTTTTATCCCATTTTCCTTTTTACGTTCGTGCGGTACTTGTGAATGTTGTGCGGACATTAGCGATATGGGGTTGGCGCGACACGCGGGTTTACTTATTCTAGTTTTCTCGCAATCGCTATTATCATCTTGAAGGACATCACTGTCGGTTCTACCCTAGCACAGAACATTTTATAAAAATCTTCATACATTAGATCGCGCAATGACCGATGGCCTCGAAAAGTTCTCAAGAGGAGATCTGATTAACGCACGCAGGTATCTCTGCTAAGCGCATCACGACATTTTTAAGCGTATAAAATCTTTTTTTTTATTAGCCCTGTTTGTACAAACTGTCCCACTGTTGGGAACGGGCCATCTTCTCATTGTGAAAAGGGTTAGGCCATAGTCTGCCACGCTGGCCAAGTGCGGGTTGGCAGACTTCACACATCTTCAAGATCATTGAGAACTCTCAGACATGTAGGTTTCCTCACGATGTTTTCCTTCACCGTTTGAAGTTGGCGGCAATCAACAATACGCACATAACTTCGAAAAGACAGAGGTGCGTGCCGTGTGATTCGAACCCTGGACCTGCGGATCGCAAGTCAGACGGTCTCAGATCAAATCATTCAACTTCAGATAAAATCATTGGTTAAGGATATCTATTAGAAAAGTGAGAAATGAATTTGTTGCGATGAGGAGATGTTAAAATAAAAGTTTTGTTAATAAGTATACCTACATATAACTTATACTGGCGTCAGAGTAGTGAAAAACATATAGTTTCCTACTCTTCAGCCAATTTAAAAATTATCAAAGAAAAGAATATGATTTGATTCTATATATGATTGCCTACAACCTAAGTGGCTTGACCGATTTTGATGTTCGAGATATCGTTACATTCGTCTTCACATCCCGAGTGTCATACGCTACATTTTTGTAATAATAATAATACATCTCTCGGAAGGACAAGCTCAGCAAGTACCTTGACTTGGCTCACGAGATAACCGCCATGTGGGATGTTGACTCGACGATCATTTTCCCGGTAGTCGTTTCGGTGAACGGTGTCATAGCGAAGAGCCTCGACCAACATCTCAAGAGGCTCTCGCTCGATGGTTGGGTCAAGGGTCGGATACAGAAGGCAGTCATCCTAGACACGGCACGTATTGTCAGGAGGTTCCTCTCTCTGTAGCCCCTACCACCGGCAGCTTGAGCCCCGCCCCGCTGCCGGCGGCACTCTAGTTTTAAGTTTTTTACAATATTTATGTTCTTTTTACCCGACTGCGTAAGAAGGAGGGTTATGTTTTTCGAGTGTATGTATGTATATTTCTTTGACACGCTCTAGAGCCTAAACGGCTTGACCGATTTTGATGTGAGTGGTGTCAATAGATTCGTCTTAGTTATGAGAGTGACACTGGGTACATCAAAATTTAAAAAAATCATAAGTTAGGCTGCAAAAACCTCTTATCTGCAGTCGGGTATTTTGTTTTTCTTTTAACATTGATACTTGTTATTTAACACGCTTTTATTAAGTCGACCTGTAACTAACTATGTAATGAAATCTAAGGTAAGTAACTAATTTAACCATCTTCCAAGGATCGTAGCGTCATGAAAATTGGCAGCTGTATGCAGTTCTGATGACAATACAATAATATGGTACTGTCGAACTGATCTGATGATGGAGCCGGAAGATATGAACTAGAACTTCATGATGGAACATCGTATCATAGCTGTGTTTGGATTTGTTAGAAAAGTCTTGTAATGAACTTTGACCACAATAATTTGTAGCGTGTTTTTTAGTTTTCTAAACTGTAATTATTATTATTATGTTTATATTTGTGTTGTAAAATTTTTAAAAATAATATTGTAAATAAATAAATGATATACACGTAGCACATAGCACGTAGAACTGATGGCCGATCGGGCCGAAAGGTTCTCGAGTGGAGACCACGTACCGGCAAGCGCAGCGTAGGAAGACCAGCCACGAGATGGACAGATGATCTCATACAAGTGGCGGGAAGACGCTGGATGCAAGCCGCTTCCAATCGGTCTTTTTGGAAATCCATGGAGGAGGCCTATGTCCAGCAGTGGACTTCTTATGACTGAGATGATGATGATGATGATGATGATGATGAAATGATAATACGAGTACATCTCTCGCACAAATAAAAATATGCGTTTTTTCGTAACCTCCAACGAACTTATTCGTAATAACCAAGTAATTTTACTATAACTATTCTGAAGAATGCGCATTTATAATCATATATCATATTAGAGTAATTTTACGCATATTTTCTCACAAAAAACGTTCACTCAACGGCGTATCAAGCGTAACAAAATCATAAGTTAGACTGCAAAACTGCTGTTCTGTAGTCAGGTATTTTGTTTTTCTTTTAATATAGATACCTACTTGTTATCTTTGGCTCCACTTTCATTGTGCGTACCGCCAAAATGTGAAATGTGCTTCCTGAATGGGTTTTTTGCGAATAGATATAATCTAGGTGTCTTAAAATCAGGAGTGAATAGGTTTCTTCTAGGCAAGCGCGCTCCATCTTAGACCGTAACTGTCGCTTAACACCAGGTGAGTTGACGGACAAGCGCAAACCAACTGTCAAATAAAAAAAAATTGCTTATGATCAGGATGTAAAATATCCACTAGATTTCATCTAATAACTTTCGGTACCTATACATTTTTTAGGTTTGTTTTTTCTGTTAGATCTTCGATTGCCCACCAACTCGCCTGATGTTAAGCGACGGTGTGGCCGAGAATGGAGCTATCTATTCACTCTAGCATTGAAAAATCCAAGATTGTAGCTCTCAGGAAACAGAAATGGCGGCAAAGAATTCTATTCCTATGCAGTACGCATCAAGAACGTGGACTGATATCGCCGAGTACGGATTTTTGGCATTTCAATGAGAAATGTATGATAATGCGACGACTTTCTGCTATTTATTAGACTAAACAAACAACCACACCAAAATGGTCAAACAATACAATAGGCACCTGTTAACAAGCGCATAAGTATAAAATATCTAGTCTAGATCAGCTGATATGCCTATGGTTAAATGAGCCTTAAAAATAGGTACATATAGTATAACAGATATAATTAAAACCAACAACTCAAACTAGTCTACCATTATTTCAAAATCCCATGAACTGTTAAGTTACAATTTTTTTACCGAAAATAAAATTTTTCAAGAAAATAAATATTTTAACTAAAGAAAATATACTTAATAAAAATGACAAATAAAACTTACCAGTGAGAATAATGAAGTCCACACTGAAATCCATTATTATGTAAGTTGTAAACTAAACCCACAACTGTAAAAACAAGAATTTTTTAATTGACTTCGAACACAAATTAAAAAATAGAACCATTTTCATATTGTATACAAATCCTAAAATATGCAAACTAGTTATACTCTGAATGCAAAGGACAGGTTGCCCGGAGCCCTTACAACAGGCAACTGGTGAGGGACGGTGAACACTTCTTCCATCGCTCGGTCCCATACCTCTCCGTACAAATACATTCAAAATTTACCAAACCCAGCTTTGCTATTGGACAGCAACCCTTCTCTTTTGCGCGTGTGCTAAAAAACGAAAGGGTTAAAAAGCACCCTTTTTAACAACACCCTTTTTTCTGCATCCCTTTGTAACTTCAACCCCTTCGCTGTAAGATAATAGATAAAAAATGTAGATTCACTAGAAATGTAAGCTGATCAATTGTTACTGGGAGCCCTAGAGGTTAAAGCTTAAAATAAAAATAAAAAAAACTAGTATTTAATTTAAAATTAATATGTAGGTAGACCTAACCTTTTAACCTGAAATTACATACACAACCAAAAAAAAACATACAGCAAAATTAGTTTTGTAACAGAGATAGGTAGGTTTAAAAGCAGTCTTAAAGTATAATAGGCCTTTCATGAAAATTAATAATTAACAACAATAACCCGCAAAATCAAAATAAACAAACAAGTTATACTTTGCCATCCCATTGCACGCAGTAGTAACTGACGTTATTAGGAAATATTCTTCAGATAGGCAGAGAACATAAAAATCATTGATATACGCGGTATATAAGAGACATTAAAAATAATTTCCCTAAAACTGTTTCTGTAAAATGATTTGAGATTTTAATCGAAATAAAAATACTTTGAAGTAGGTATTTTTTAGGGATGGTGCGTATTTACGCAACCAGGTTTTTACACCAGATATTTGCTTGAAAGTGTGCCGACTAGGTGCCGCCCCGAAATACTTGCAAGGAGAAAAAGTCTTAAAAGTATTTACTTTACTAGATTTCGCGAATGCTATAATGCTTCTTATTGTAATATTTACAATGAACAAATTCCTATGCAAGTATTTTGGTTGAAAAACTCGCTACGCAATTTTGCACTTATTACTTAAATACAAATCAATTTTCTTTAACGAAAAAAATACTTTCAAGGGTTTTGACCCTGGTTTTTGGCGCTTCACTCGGGTGTTATCGTCAAATACACGGAACGAAGTAGGCAAGCAGTATATATCGCGCTCGCTCAGTCATGTTTGGTGTCGTTTGGTACGTTTTGAATTTCGTGAATGCCATTATGCTTCTTATTATAACGTATTTAATGAACAATATCCTATGCAAGTATTTTAGTAGAAAAACTTGTTACGCAATTGTGCACCTTATCTTAGTTAAAATACAAATCAATTTTCTTTAACGAAAAAAATACTTTTAAGGGTTTTGAGCCCTGGTTTTTGGCGCTGGTATTTTTATGTGGGCGCACTTGGAAGCCCTGGTATGAGATTTTGCAAGTATAACCATCCCTAGATTTTTACGTTCCAATTGAAGCTAGAGAAGCCAAAAACACACAGACTATCAAAAACAGCATCACAGGTCATTGCCATCATTTGACACGCGAGTTTTGGCGGGAACGTCTAAGTAACGTGTTGTTGCTTTGTTTTATTTTCTTAAACTTGTGTTATTTTGAACATTAATGCTATAAAAATGGTGGTGTTTTATTCATTAAGTGTTCGATAAGGTGCGTGAGTGTGGGCAAGTGAAATAAAGCAGTAAAACGTGTGATTTTTCGTTGTCGGCAAAACTCCATAGAAGCTTCTAGTAAAGTCGCCACCACTTTACTGAAGCAGGACTCGACTTATAAATTGACTGTATACGTGACTTAGATTGTGACTAGAACATTTAAAACTTGTTTTATTCAAGAAACTTTAAAAAATCCTTATACTTGACACTGGCAAATGCTTTAATGCGGGTCCAATACAAAAAAAAAAAAAAAAAAAAAAAAACATTTGACACAGGTGGTTTAGACATTGACATTTCTTTGTGTCTGTTTTGTTCCACAGCTACTATGAAACTTTATATTTAGCATGATGCAAAGTAGCAAAATTACAAACTACGTGAAGTAAGACGGAGACAAAATGATAAAATGGTATTTTGACATAACTTTGATAACGAAAAACCATAGTGAAACACAGTGGAATAGTGATAAGGAGACTTTAATTTATTGTTAATTTTAATTAAATTAGGGTAACAAATAACATAAAATGACTCTTTATCACTTTGGTAACTGTTTAGCTTTAGTTTACGCACCTTATCATATGGCATATAAGTTTTCCGGAATGTAAGTAACATACAATGAAACTAACCTGCATTTATACGTTTCCACCTAAAAAAGTTTCCTTTCCGAAGTCATCACTTCGGAAAGAACTAAATTTTCTACGACGACAGAATTTACCTTAAGAGTTTCTTTACCTGGTTTCACATTTCCAGTTTTGATATTTGTTGGTTGGTTAGTTGTTTACAGATATACAATGGAACCCATAGGTACTGAAACTTTAATTTCCATTATGCTCCAACTCTAAAATCATACTGGGTAACTAAGGCTATTGAAAATTTTAAGTTGCATAGTTAGAAATAGAATTGTAGTTATTTTTCTAACCTGTAATTTTCAGATCGGAGTATGCAACTTTCTCGAAATGTGTGTATGCTGGAGGACTGTACATATTCACACAGCTCTGCAAGATGTTGCTTCTAGCTACCTTCTTTCCTGATTCAGACAGCAGCCATGTTACAGGAGAATACAATATTTTCCTGGTAAGTGTATAAAAACCATTCCACAATTTCCACACCGCCGCCTAGCATCAGGTATCGGGTGGATCTGCGTTTGACCACTAAGTCTGGTGGTCAATCGTAGATCTAATAAAAATGATCTTGAAACTGTTAGCTGCCTATCCACAATTTAATTCAGTTTAATTTTATATTTTTAGCCACCCATTTCTTTCACACTTCACATCTCACACACACACTGGGAAAATGAGGAGCATTTTCCCATATCTTCACCATATATATATTTATATACTAATTCCCTCCCTCCCTGAATTGTGTATGTAATTTGTCTCACCAACAACTTTAGCGTTTTGAAGATATGTTCAGTTATGCATGAATGCTAACTCACTGTTGAAAAGAGTTTGAGTATCTTTTTTAATACATTTGTAAATTGATACTGGCTGGTTTTTTCAAAGTATGTAGATTAAATTGATTCTATTTATGTCATGTCTTGTATCTTTTGTCTAGAGTGAAAAATGTACTGTCTGTTGTGAAAAAGTTAAATAACATCTTATTTACATGACTCCGTGTATTTCTTTATAATACCAGGCATACGCCTTATATTTCCACTGTGGGCCCTTAGTTACAGTTTTGTAAGAGGGCTGTGAATCTACAACCTCCTACAGGTTATGGCTACCGCAAGAGGTGATGCTGGTACTATGAGTATGAATACGTCGATAACGGAATCATCGGGATTGCCGTCTATAGAAAAACTTGACGGTACATCAAACTACAGTACATGGAAGTTTCTCATGGAACTATATCTCATACATGAGAACTTATGGGAGTATACGAGCATTACTCCTGAAGAAACCGATGTTGCAGCAGTAAGACATGATGCAAAAGCGCGAGCTAAAATATGTTTAGCAATAAAACCTCATTGCTTAATACATGTTAGGCAATCAAAAACCACTAAAGAAGTGTGGGATTCGCTGAAATCGGCTTATGAAGATAAAGGTCTTAATAACCGGTGTAAATTGCTTTCTATACTAGTAAACTACAAGTTAGAACAGTATAGTTCTATTAGAGACTACGTGACAGCGATAATGTCAACTGCGCAACAACTGAGAGATATTGGAAAAAGCCTTGATGATGAGCTAGTTGCCACATTAATGCTTCAAGGATTAACTGACAAATTTCAACCAATGAAACTTGCGATGGAAAACGCAAACATAATCTTAACAACCGATTATGTGAAAAACAAATTGTTTCAAATGGAGGACATACACCAAGGAGGAACCAGCACTACTGTCACAAATGCACTACAAGCTAAAAATCATAAGAAATTGCAGAATAAGAAGAATCGCTCTATAAAATGTTTTATTTGCGAAGGACCACATAAAGCTAAGGATTGTCCACAGAATCCGAAATTCAAGAAAGAAGCAATGACTTCGTTTGCGATGGCGACGTCAGGAACCGAAACTTCAGCATGGATTCTTGATTCGGGCGCATCAAGTCATATGACGAATCGGAAAGAGTGGTTAAGAGACTTTAAGGTTCTTGATAAAAAAGTAGAGGTAGGTTGTGCGAATGGTGACAAGGTTTATGGAGAAGCAATTGGCAACGTGGTTGATGAGGTAACAGGTGTAACAATCAGAGACGTATTGTATGTACCTGGACTGGCAACCAGTCTACTGAGTGTGAGCACAATCGTAAGTAGAAATCTAACTATTGTGTTTGACAAATCTGGTTTTAAGATTATGAAAGCAGATGGATGTAAGGTTACGGGTGAGGTTAATCTTACAGGAGTTGTAAATAATGGGATCTACAAAATACAACACTGTTTCCAGAGCTCCGCGCTTACAACAGCATCAGAGTGTAACCAGCTGATGTTGTGGCATCGAAGAATGGGACATCTAGGTATGAAGAATCTCACATTGCTTAGAGATAAGATGGCAATAGGGGTAAGTTTTCCTAAAACTAATGATAAACTACAATGTGAACCATGCCTGATGGGTAAGCAAACTAAGCAACCGTTTAACAAAAATAAGGTTACGCGAGCTAGTGAAATGCTAGGTTTGGTGCATTCCGATCTTTGCGGACCTATGGAAGTGCCTTCTGTATCGAAATGTCGTTATTTTTTGACATTTATAGATGATTTTACACGCAAAACTTTTGTGTATTTTTTAAAACAGAAGAGTGAAGTTTTTGAGAAATTTATTCAGTTCAAGGAGTTGGCTGAGAACATGTGTAGCAATAAATTAAAAATTTGGCGCACAGACAATGGTACCGAATTTGTGAATAAAAGGATAGATGATTACTTGCAGAGTCATGGTATTCAACATCAACTATCAGTTGAATATACACCAGAGCAAAATGGAGTTGCTGAACGGGCTAATAGGACAATCTGTGAAAAAGCAAGAACTATGCTTCAGGATTCAGGTTTGCCTAAGCGTTTTTGGGCAGAAGCTGTCCATCATGCTGTATATTTAAAAAATCGGTCACCAACCATTGCAGTAAAAAATAAGACACCAGAAGAGAAGTGGTCTGGTAAGAAATGTGATTTAAGGAACATAAAAACATTTGGGTGCAAAGCTTTTATGCATGTACCAAAACAAAAGAGAAAGAAATGGGATTCAAAAAGTAGACAGTTAATTCACACTGGATTCTGTGATGACAGCAAAGCTTATCGACTTTTGGATCCTGTTACTAACGAAATTTTGAAAGCTAGGGATGTAGTATTTTTCGAAAATCAAATGTATCTTGAACAAAAACAAGAAGAACGTTCAAAAGAGATGTATTTACTGACTGAAGAAGATAATAAAGAAGAGAATCTACAAGTAGCTGTCAATCCACAATCATTGGATAATGGCGGAGTAGTGGTTTCTCCTGGTGTGGAACAAACCAGACTCCCAGAAATATCTATCAATCAACAATCATCTGATGATGTTGGTACAGAGGTTCCTATTAGAGTAGAAGAGATCCAAGTGGATGAAGATGGTTTTGAAGATTGCCAATCTGACGCAGATCAGATCAGATCATCAGATTCAGATGAAGAAGAGATACAGATTCTTCAGAGAAGATATCCATTGAGAAATCGGAAGCCGAAAGAATTTCCAGACCATGTTCTTTATGAAGCTACTATAGGAGATGAAATAAGCGAAGAACCTTCGAATGTTCATGAAGCCTTGAGTAGTAAACATAAAGAAGAGTGGACGAAAGCTATACAAGAAGAGTTGGATGCTTTGAAGAAGAACAATACATGGATTTTGGTAAAACCCAAACCAGGACAAAATGTTATTGATTCGAAGTGGGTACTTAGAATCAAAAACGAGGCGGGAAATAAGAGACGTTTTAAAGCTAGATTGGTCGCACGGGGTTTTCGACAAAAACGAGGTCTAGATTATAGCGAAACATTCTCACCAGTAGTGAGGCATGGCTCACTACGGCTGCTAGTTGGTTTGGCAGCAGAACATGATCTTAAAATAGATCATATGGATGTAAAAACAGCGTTTTTAAATGGGGATTTACACGAAACTGTATATATGAGTCAACCAGAAGGGTTTAAAGAAAAAGGAAAAGAAGATTATGTGTGTCTTCTTCAGAAATCCTTATATGGACTAAAGCAAGCTCCAAGACAGTGGAACTTGAAATTGGATGAAGTCTTAAACAAGATGAATTTCAAGAAGCTTGAGAATGAACCTTGTGTTTATATGAGGAAAACCATTGACAGTTGGACAATAATTGCTGTCTATGTGGATGATTTACTACTATTCTGGAATAATGAAAAGGAATTAATACAAGTGAAGAAACAGCTGATGAAGAGCTTTGAAATGAAAGATCTTGGAAAAGCAGAGCTTGTGCTTGGAATGAGAGTTCATCAGACAAGAAACGGAATTAAACTGGATCAAGAAGCATATGTTGAGAAGCTTCTTAAGGAATTTGCAATGGAGGATTGTAAACCAGTATTCACTCCGTTAGTACCTGGTCAACGTTTGACAAAGCCTGATGAAGAAGGATATATACCTCCAACGAATATACCATATCAAAGGTTGATTGGATCGTTGATGTATCTAGCAGTATGCACACGAGGAGATATTGCATATGTAGTCAGTTTCTTAAGTCAGTTCAATAACTGCTTCAAAGAAGAGCATTGGCAAGCAGCCAAAAGGGTATTACGATACATAAAAGGAACCAAAAATCGTGGTTTGTTTTACAGGAAAACTGGAAGACAAATAGAAGGTTTTGCTGATGCTGATCATGGAAGAGATCATGACAGAAAATCATATTCTGGGTGTGTTTTCCGTTTTGCTGGAGGAGCAATATCATGGGAGAGCAAAAAGCAACAAATCATTGCTCTGTCTAGCACAGAAGCTGAATACGTCAGCCTTACGCAAGCAGCCAAGGAGGCTATATTTTTGAGAAGATTGATGGCTGAAATTACTGGAAAAAATAACAAAATTGTTATTTATTGCGACAGTCAGTCGGCTCTCGCAATTGCAGAGAATCCAGTACATCACAATCACACCAAACATATTGACCTGAAGTATCATTTTATTAGAGAATGTTTGCGCACAGAAGTGATTGGCTTAAAGTATTTGGAAACCAAGCGAATGCCAGCAGATGCGCTAACAAAGGCTTTAGCTAAGGAGAAGTTTGAGTGGTGTGCTTCTTGGATGGTTAAGTGAGTGTGTGCATGAATGAATGTGATGAGAAGATGAATAGTGATGACATGATGAGGTTAGACTGTTATCAATTTATGGAGGAGTGTTGAAAAGAGTTTGAGTATCTTTTTTAATACATTTGTAAATTGATACTGGCTGGTTTTTTCAAAGTATGTAGATTAAATTGATTCTATTTATGTCATGTCTTGTATCTTTTGTCTAGAGTGAAAAATGTACTGTCTGTTGTGAAAAAGTTAAATAACATCTTATTTACATGACTCCGTGTATTTCTTTATAATACCAGGCATACGCCTTATATTTCCACTGTGGGCCCTTAGTTACAGTTTTGTAAGAGGGCTGTGAATCTACAACCTCCTACACTCACAAAGAGAAACTGGAACATTTGGGCTTCCAAAGCACAGGCTTCATCGTCTAATTTTGGGCCCAAAGCTAACTCTTTAAATCTACAGCCATAATTTACCAGTTTTGTTATTGTTATTAATATTATTTTTATGTATGTAGTTTTATATTCATATAATAAATATCTTGTCTGTTGTCACTAGATAATGTAATATTTTTATCTGTATGGCTATTTGTATGCTAATAAATACATTATTATAGTTCCCGTCACATAAAAAGAACGCTGATTTGTTTGTAAGTGCGAACAAACCAGCGTTCTTTTTACGTGACGGGAACTATATTATATTAATACCTACATAATTTGTATTTTATTGCTAAATGTTATATTGGAATATGTATTAATTTCCAACTATGTAAGATGGTTTATTTGATCCAAATGATACATCAACTAGTTACACCTATGGGCTTAAAAAATGAAAATATTTTCATACAGTATATTGAATTTATATCCAGATCAATTTCCCTGCTTAGTCATGAAAAAACACCATTAAACAGAATTAATTAATATAAGAAACACTTGATGATAGATGTGGAACAATTGTGCCAGCAACCTAAGGCTGTGCTCGGATACATCAAGGAGCTCAGATGGTTTGGATACAATAAACTGGTTGGGGACAATGCACAATACACCCCAAGAGGGACGTCAGTGCAGGCCTCATCGCCCCCAACTCAAATTAGAATTAGAAATGTGCGATATGCATCGTGAGTGTTTTCACTGAAAGAAAAACCTAGATTAAATGCTTTGGTGCTACTTTTATTGCACATACCGCTAATTTATGTTGTGGAATAGGCATCGCATGTGGATCTTTGCCAGTGAATATAATCTGAATATTTTCAAATTATGAGGCAAGAGCGCTCCACCATAGACTTCAATAATTTTTTAACATCAGGTGAATTAGCAGTCAAGTGCAAGTCTATCAAATTTAAATACCCTACACTTATATCTATCAGGGAAACCCCACTCAAGCAGTGTATGCTTCCATACTAAGGGTGCAGGAGTCTATTTGTGAGGGTATGGTGTCTGTCGTCTGTCTGTCCTAAACTTAAAAGGCTGTATCTTTCGAACAGTAATAGATACAAGTCTCAAAATTAGCATGAAATTGTGGTGATAAGACCTGCACTGACGTTCCGCTTGGGGTGTATTGTGCATAAATTGGCATGATTTAGAAACACAAGAAATAATCAGTTTTTAGTCATTTTAAAAATGAAAAAAAAATTATTCAAGTAATCTTCTTTGATCAATTTTTTTTTTAGATATGCCTACCATTTCAGAACATTTCTACGATATATGATAGATGTATATAGAAAATATATGAAATGATAAATATTCATAGATGTTTAGCACATTTTGCTAATTAGTCCTGTTTTCTGTATTTATATGTTCCATGGGAGTATTAAGTCTCAGTGTGCGAGTGAAATTCATACTTTGCTGGATTTATTTCATTCATACCACCAATAGAAAACATTATATCAATGACATCAATGGTTTACAAGAAGACAAGAAAAAACCAGTAATTTTTCTCGAGATAACACAAAAATTTAACCAAATATTATAAATTTTCAGGAGATCCTGAAAGCGACTGTTGATTTTGCTGACCTGTTAGGTATCTACTTTGCTCTGAATTCTGTCCCTGGCAAAGGGCACGCCAAGATACTGACTTCTGCTATTGGATGGGCTAGTGCTGAGGTAAATTTATAACGCTTTTTAGACTTCCATATCCAGAGGTCTGGGAGCTTATTACTGAGCCTATGATGTTTGTCTTTCATTCTCATTTATTTATTTATAACCAATATGTCTATGGACATTGTCTATGTCAGTGGTCTTTCCTACCCTTAAACGGCAATATCTTTTGAATGTAATAAGAATGGAAACCTAAGATGTAAAACATGTACACAACTTTGTGTTTAAGAAATAAAAAAAAAAAATATTATTAAATTATTATAATATTATATTATAAATATGAATTATACATTTATATATAGAACAAACGGGCGGGCAGCGAGCTATGGAGAGGGCTATGCTCGGAGACCCTCTACGAGATCGTATTAGAAACGAAGAGATCTGTAGACATACAAAAATCACCGACATAGCACAGCTGATAAGCAAGTTGAAGTGGCAGTGGGCAGGGCACATACCACGTAGGAC
Source organism: Lycia hirtaria (assembly GCA_947563715.1). Lineage (NCBI taxonomy): Eukaryota > Metazoa > Arthropoda > Insecta > Lepidoptera > Geometridae > Lycia > Lycia hirtaria. The sequence continues at coordinate 41,698,669 of OX387378.1, forward strand.
TGACAGCCGATGGGGCCGAAAAGTTCTCGAATGGAGACCACGAACCGGCAATCGCAGCGTAGGAAGACCAGCCACTAGGTGGACAGAGGATATCTTACAAGTGGCAGGAAGACGCTGGATGCAGGCCGCTTCCAACCGGTCTTTTTGGAAATCCATGAGGGAGGCCTATGTCCAGTAGTGGACTTCTTATGGCTGAGATGATGATGATGATGAAGTCCAAAAAGTAAAAATGTTTTTTTTACGCAAGATAGCTCTACGATGGTCAATCGTAGAACTATCTTCTATCTAACCAACGCGCCTGATGTTAAGCGATGGTGTGGCTGAGGAAAAAACAAAATTTTGAAAAAGCAAACTAGTGTAGTGGCATAGCTATTAATGGTTCCAGCCAAAACCGTTCTCCGTTACTTTAAAAATATCTGTTGGTTTGAGTAGCAGTAGCAGATATAGCAGCCTAAGAACAAAAATCCAACGTGTGGGTATTATATTACAGGTAGTGGTAACACGCGGAGTGCTGTTGTGGGTTGGCGCACGCGGCTCAGAGTTCTCTTGGGTGTACGTCCGCTCCTGCGCCGACTCGAACGTAGCCCTTCTACAGCATGGTGCCACAGCTGCGCTCGTCTGGCTCTGGTCACGCTCTGATTTACCGAAGAAACACATGCCTATTGTGGCCACTCTGTTGATCCTCCAGCCTTACAGACCGCTGTTAGAGGAGGCTATAGGAGCCGCGATAGGATTGACTCCGTGGCCGTTGCTAGCGTTGCGTGCGGCGTTAGCACTTGGTGTTTCACTTACAGCGCTGGCGATGTACGCCAATCTCGCTACAATGATTGGGATGTAGACGCTATATGCAGTGGTGACAATACTGGGCTATAAATCAGCTATTTCAATAATTAGTAAGTTGTCTATGAATGGCGCCATAGTCACACCATTATGACGTATCGGTATTAGTCTAATCTAATGTAGGGGCGAACAATGCTTCAGCGCCGCCCTACTTGCGTTGCGTGCGTTGTTTACCCGACTGCTGAAGTAATGTTTTTCGAATGTATGTATGTATGTATATCTAATTTTATGGCACACTTTACAGCGTAAACGTGTCATTAAATGCGCCGTGTGATGTGCGAATGTCAAAGAGTTAATTAACGAAACTTTATTATTAATATTGTTTTGTTTAGCTATTTTATAATATTATTTGTTCATTAAGAAATAAATCATCTGTAATTGGCACCATAAACATACACCGTCTTACTTATAAACGCATTTATAATCTTATTCACTGAATAAGGACTTGTCACTTTCTGTCAGACAGGAACTGTCAAGTGCGAAAACGGAACAAAACACTAAAATGAGCTTATTTAGCGTTTATAAGTAAGACGGGCACTGTCTTATAAACGCTGAATAAGCTCATTTTAGTTAAACAATGTTTTGTTCCATTTTCGCGTGTGACAGTTTTCCCGTCTGACAGAAAGTGACAAATCCTTATTCGGTGAATAAGATTTTAACATGCGTTTATAAGTAAGACGGACAGTTGTTATGGCGGAATCGGTACCTAGTTTACAAATCGCTTCAATGACGTTACTGTGGTAGCCATTGGGATTTGGGACCATATGAAATTAGACCTATTCGTTAATATTTTCGCAAACTTCCAATGTTATTGTCAGCGGTAATTGAATGACAATGGTGTAGTATTCCTTGATATATTGATGAGACTAGAAGCCCTGCTCGTATAAATTTTATTTTTTCTATCAATAGCCATCAGCTTCTCGAAAACAGACTCTCGTCTTCTAAAAAGTAAATTTAGACAGATTTACTGTGACAAAAACATACAACAGATAATTTTGTCAACGCAACGCTCGGTTTACTGAGGTATTTGAACTTGCCGAGAGTTGTGTTAGTGTGTGTGCCTGACGGAGTGATCAGCCGCGAGTACAAGTATCTCACACGTACATAAATAGAGTCTGTTCGGAAGAAAACTAATGTGGCACAGGGTGCGGCTATACTTAGTTCATTAATTTTGTTAGTTTTGCTATCCAAATAAACTACTACTAAACACAACTAAAGGTCGCACTTATAGCAATACCTACTATAATAAGTCTGCATGTTGTAAAGTATTCAATAAGCATTGTTTATTTATATTGTGTGCATTTTAAGTTTAATGTTTATGGTACAGTATGGTTTGTTTTAATTTTGGAATCATTAAATTATTAAGTCAAATGTCGTATTTTTTACTTAACTTGAAAACCAGAGTGCGCCAGGGTTGCATCATAGTGAAAAAAACTTCTTCCTACATTGTAATAACCTTTATTGTTCTCGTCTTAATAATGTATAACCTAACAGTGGACTGAAATAATATAGCGCATGTCTCTTTGGGAGGTACAAAAGGAACTTAGGTAGGCTACACATAATCTGTGTAGCCGTTATAGGATACCTATGCAACATTGGATAAAAACAGCCTGAAGTTTGCAGAAATCGCTTTAATTTTTGGAAATACTCGAAGTAAGCACTTCATTTCATTATTATGAAAAAAATAAACGGAGAAAACTGACAAAACATTATCCGATTTTGATGATTCTGTTTATTTGATTTGAACCATAAATGGCAGGACTTATAAAATTCCCTTTTATCACATTTCGATACAATTTTGAAAGTAAAGTATAAGAACAAAACATTAAATTCTAGCCATTTAAAATTACAACTCTTAAGTACTATTGAATTCTCTTCGATTCCAACCCAAATTCCTACTATAAATGAACGCAGAGAGGAAATTATACATTTAAACTAATTTTGAGGGGAAAATATGTAACCCACTCACGGCTGGCTAAATAGATTTTATGCTATTTCTAAAATAATTACTACGTGACTTTGACATACAAAGTATATCTGACGCATGACGTCAGAATTTAAAGAAGAAATGTTGCCAAAATATCTACAATCTATTCTATTTTTGGCAAATTTTTAATGGCTTTTAGTTTTGTATGCAAATAATACATAGAGAGTAAGTAAAATGGTAATTTCGTTATACTGATGCAAATGGCGCACATAAAGAGAACTAATTAATTTAACGTAACGTAACCTAATATAAAACATGGCTGTTTTTAAAAAGCAGGCATCGTGCTATCGATTACACATCTTGAAATGGTACGTTTAGTCAAGCGCATGCGGAAGCTCAACAAAAACACTGTAAGTATATTCAACGTGGGTAACTTTGACTGTGCGTCAAACATTGTACGTGGCCTTTTCAGAAGGTTCTCGATTTTTCCCCCCAACAGATTTGTAGTCAAATTACTTAATTAATTAATATACAGTCGTTTTGACTTTTTTTACGGGTAAGTGCCTTTATTAACTACAGCAAAACAATGTACAGACTCAACTAACTAAATTAGACAAAACGCATATCAATTACCCCATTTTGACTACTAATTTCTAAAAATAAATTTCGAGAACCTTCAAAAACGCCACGTGTAATATTTGACGTAGAGTCAAAGTTACCCACATATTTAAAACATATTTTGTCTTTAAAAATAGTATTGGTTATTTTTTTTTTTACTTAAGGTTATATGATAATCTTGTGTGAATCCTCAAAATCTTCAAATATATTATTTTTCATCGATTTACAGAACTTATGTATGAAGTGGAGGTAACTTCTTGCATCCAGGTTGAAGACTCGTTCGTTGACCGAATAAATAGTCCGTTTTCCTAAAAAGTACACGCAATTATAATTCCTTTTAATTTAAAGACATCATGAAACCTGTCTGGCATCACGTATCACTGTCAAATCAAACATATTTGTATGTTAATATAAGTATGAGAATTTATGAGATCTCATACTTATATTAACAATCCTCTTCATGCGTATATTTGACGTCTAGTGCAGTAAAGCCTAGATTGCCGCAGCGGACATCGCTGTTCCTCAGGTGCCAGACGTATTCAGAAACAGCAAGAGCAACACACATTTTCGCATGGCACCTTCGTCGCCAACACCTTTGCCTATAAGGACAAAACATATTACAAAGTACTCTTTGGACAAAACATTAGACACGCGGTCATATTATTATTGTGTTGTGTGATATTTGACGTGGTTTGACGTCCTACGTTTTTGTTTTATTTACTTGTGATTTGGGCTGGTATCACTGAAAAAAAAAAGGGAGAAGGACTAATTTTGCTGTTGTTTGATAAGTTTGATTGCTAAGCTAACTAGTCTGTGATTGCTAAATTGAGAGTAATCTCATGTTGTGTCCAAGTGTCTAAAGTTAAAATGGTGTACAAATAAATACAAAACGCGAGTGTCGACTTCGGAAGAGTAGGCACTATTCGACCGATTTCATTTGATTAGATTAATACGCAAAAAAATACAGTGGCTGTAAAACTCATACATCAGTTCGTCTTCGTTTGTGACTGGCGTCACTCGGTTGATATATTATTATAGATACACAGAGACTATTTACGACGGTGTTTACTTGACCTGTAGATTCTGTCATGAAGTTACAGTTTACATAATTTTGCAAGATGCGTGCAATACTCTTAGGAGTGCTGTTGTGTATGGGATATTCTCAAGCTTTAGTGAAATGCAGTAATGGCAATGGGACCACCACGACGTTTACTCCTTACGATGATGGGACGGCAGCTCGGTACCTCGTAGAGTGGTGTATTAACGTAAACCCTAACGCGCTTCCAAATAGATGGGATCTTTGGCTGAGGACGTACGGAAACAAGACGTCTTATTGTACTAGTCCACCAAAGGATAGTGTGCACCAACAAGGACTAGCTCACTCTTGGAGTCCTGAAGATATTGAAATCGAAAGTAACTGCTCTCATGTAGGTATACTTGTTAAAATTGATAGCCTATGTTCTTCATAATTCCTTTAGTTATCGCATAAAATCTTAATTTGGATATGTAGGCTGAAAAAATAACAGACACAGGAAAATTCCTGTGTCTGTTTGAATAGTTCCCCCTATTTTTATTACACTATCTTACTGGTGCTACTCCCAGTGAAATAGGTATGGCTATAGTCCACCGTGCTCAAAGTTTGGTCTTCCAGTTTTTGCACATCGATTAGAATCACTAGTCAAAAAGACTAGGCATAGCTTGTGAGGTCCTATAAAATTCTACATGACAGAAGTTAAATAAATAGATAATAAATAATAGTAATAAAAACAAAATAATAATATAATAGATTTTCCTATAACATAAATAGGTAGCTATTGTAATTTGTTGTACTGTATTGATTTTAGTTAAGTTTTCAAAGCCACTATCTGTGCTGTCTTTCCAATCCGTGCATAGTTGCCTGGAAGAGATCGCTCTAAGTGATAAGGCCGCCAATTAAAAGTCTATCCATAATCTTATTTTTCTGTATATTTTTTTTCCGTGTATACTGTGGTCATAATACAGAGCTATCTATCTAGATATTTAATGTAAAATAAATAAATAATATGCAAAATTACTTAAATCAGTTTCTGGTTCAAAGTTTTGAATAAAACATACTGTAATAATCTGCTGGTAGTTTGAACACATTGTATTAGAATCCTATTTTCCACAGGTATGTTTAAGCACAACAGTTGATTTAATAGTCAGAGGATGCTACTTAGTGAGGAACTCTTTCTTAGTGGATACCAAAGAAAGAAATATAACTGAAGAATATATATACATTAACAATACCTACACAGAGGAGATGCTTAAAAATAATAAGGCACTTGTGGAAATATTACACTATGATAGGTAAGTTTTTGTTATTATTAAATTTTAGTTATAGATGAGCTTAATACAAGTGGCGGGAAGACGCTGGATGCAAGTAGCTTCCAATTGGTCTTTTTGGAAATCTATGGGGGAGGCCTATGTCCACCAGTGGACCTCTTATGGCTGAGATGATGATAATGATGACGATTATTAATACAGTGGTTAATAAGTAGAATTCAAACAATGTGAAAGATTTCTATATAATAGTGATAATAATAATAGCATTTATTATTACCCAACTTGATACATTCTCATTGCTAAAAGATATATAGTAATATTTAGATAATGTCCCTCAGTTCAGTGTGCCCTTTGGCATAGGCCTCCTCCAACTGTCTCCATTGAGTCCTGTCTACTGCTACTCTTGCCCAATATGGTCCCAAGGTGAGACGAATTTCGTCTTCCCATATTTTTATTGGAACTCCTTGTCTTCTCACACCATCTCTTGTGTACCACAGAGTGACTTGTTTGCTCCATTTGTCTTCCTTGCATCTCAACATTTGGCCGGTCCAGCCCCATTTTTGATGATCAATCCAGCTGAGTATGTCAGTAACATTTGTTTTTTCCTTATGTCCATATGTCTGTTTTTGTCTCTGAGACTTATACCCAACATACTACTCTACATTGCTCGTTGGCAGCTTGCTAGTTTCTTTCGCAGTTTTTCGGTCAGAGACCACGTTTCACAGCTGTATGTTAAACAGGGAAGAATGCATGTATCAAAGATTTCTATAGGTTAATATAAATATTTTGTTTTCAGTGAGAATATAACATTAACATATCATACAGGAGTGCCATTTCAGAGTTGTGACTTTGAATTGTTTAAAAAAAGTAATGTATCATCGGTAAGTCATGTTTATTACATTTTTATTATTCTGAATTATATGTTTTTGTGTGAAACATCCAATCACAGAACAAACCATGTATCACACAAATATTGTACAGGCTAAGTACATTATTGACTTTTTCATTTATTTTTTTCAAACTTTTTTTTTTATAACTAACTGTGTTACAGCACTTTATGTGATATTAACTGGTAGCTCCACTGTGGTAGTACCAGTGGTGCATCAAGCATCTATCTCATGCCTACACTAACTTTAAATTCACAGTGCTGTAACTTTACATATATGGTCACTTCTGATGCTATAAAATGATACAATAAAATCATCGAAATAACTTGATATTGCAGTCAGAATGCTCTCTTCATGGAGTAACTCCTCATTGGCTATGATAGTACAGATATGAAATTTCTCAACATGCATTCAACTTTATCCTATAAAATTGAACCTGTTATTATTTATTTACTTTTTGTGTAAGCATGCCCTAATTTTGTTTATTCAAGTTATTTTCTGTTAATCTCATAGTAGTAAATATTGATGGACATTTTCATGTAACACCTTCTAGTCCCAAATTGTGCAAAGCTTATAGTATGGGAATCGGTTAACTGATAAGGTACCTCAAAAGAAAAAAACGGAACCCTTATAGGATCACTTTGTTGTCTGTCTGTCCGTCCTTCCGTCCAGGTGTCAAGATCGCGTGAAGGTATCGTGTTGAAATTAAAACCATATATGCTGATCCATAGTCTATTGCTGCAGAAAGAAAAATCAAATCACTCAGTTTTCGTAAAGAAAGAGTTACAAGCGAATATGTCTTAAAAAACGCACATTTCGACACTCACAAGGGAATCAAAACCTATGGGGTACTTCCCTTTGACCTATGAAATTTGGTAAGAAGCATTGTGTTAGAGTACACATATAGGAAAAAATCCGAAAACTGGACATTTTTAATTTAATCAGAAAAAATTGTGTCTTTATGCAAGGAATGATGGCCCAAATTTTAAAGTGAATTAACCGTATCATGTGGAATATCATTATGAAAGAGCTTCATTAGCGTAAGCTAAAACAAGTTTTTTAAATATTTTTACGATGTATATTTCTCGGTTTATGAAGGAAACTATAAAAAAATATATAATTTCCCTCTTTTATCTACTAGTTTGTTCAGAACCCTCGGTGGGCGAGTCTGACTCGCACTCGTCCTGTTTTTTTCTTTTGTAAATACTTATGATACATAGAGACACTATACCCAAAACAAACATCACACTTCAAATGATAAATGTTTAATCTGAATTGTGATCATACCTATGATCTACAAAATAGAAAGCAGATATACTACCATATAAGCTGCTGGGGTGGTAAAAATCTAGGCATTACACTACTTACAGGGCCTATCCCATGTAGGACGAAACGGTTCCTACAGGTCCTGTGCAATTGCGAATCACTGCACCAAAGCAGAAGTCGACACCTTGGAGATTGCTTAATCTCACCTGATGAGATTAAAACATCTTCCAAAGACATCACTGACTACATAATGAGCATAGGTTGTGAAAAAGTGCTGAAACCAGTAAGATGTTGTTACAAAATATCTGCAAAGGTAGCAACGACTCGCTAGTGCACTTACCCTTGGCCCCATCAGTTTTAAATACATAATCTCTCTCTCATAACTCGTTAATCTTCGCCAGGAATTGATTAAGGTCGACGTGATTGCTGTCTGCACCGCCCCCTCACAGACAGAAGTGAGGTGCAACATGCGTCTCCCGCCTGGAGAGTACCAGTCAGAGTTGCAGCTGTTCGCACCGTGGCGGCACGGCATATTTAATGAACAGGAACTTGTCAGCTATGTGTTCAGTAAGTACAATATAAAGCTGTAGACTGACTGGAGCTCGTCGTGACCCACAAATGAGATTGCTTACTTTTTTTCGAATTCAAGGGACAAATGTTAAAGGGTAACAAGTCTTGGAGGATAAATCATGCACATCAAAATCGGTGAAGCCGTTTAGGCTGTAGGATAGGAGGCAATATAGAAACATACATATATACACACATACCTACACTCGAAAAACAACCATCTTGCGCAGTAGGGTATAAAATACGGAATTTCTGTTTTTACCCAGGACAATAACTCGTACATAATTTTCATAATTTTGCGCTTGCAGGCACAATCTGGGAATCGAAATTTTATGCCCATCACACAAAAAGAGGAGTTTTATCGTGTGTGTCTGTGTATCTGTCTGTGGCATCGTAGCTCTCAAACGGATGGACCGATTTTGATCTAGTAGTTCTTTGTTGAAAGATGATTTGATGTTGTTTCAAGATGTTTCTTGAATATCGGTTTATTAATAGTCGTATTTATGTCGGGGTTTGTTAGTTTTCTAAACTTACGTGTATAGGCATAAGTTTCTAACATAATTTTGACATTCAGAATTTTGAATAGAACTTCAACAGCTTAAAGCTGTTATTTGACTAATTAATTGACCGGACAAAAACACTAATTTGTAACACAGCTCGGCCTCAAGGCTGCTAAGTGAACATCACTCGTTCGCCGCTCGCTGATACGTTTCAAAGACAATTTTGACGAATCGCTAGTCTATTACTATACAAATAGACTAACAATTTGTCAAAATTGTCTTTGAATCGTATCAGCGAGCGGCGAGCGAGTGATGTTCACTTAGCAGCCTTGAGGCCCAGATGGTGAACCATCGCGACATCGCCATTTTGATTATCCTATCTATCTTAATATCATAAATATATATATATATATATTTTAAACAAGTTTTTATTAAATGCTCTAAAACGAAGAATATAAATTTTATATTGATATAAATAAAAGATTGTCGCGAGAACACAAACTTTTTTTTTTCAAAAGAACATATATACCTAAACTCGACGGTCTTATCTTGTTTAGTTTAGGAGTTCCTATGGCCACCTTCCGACGCCATCTTGAGACCCTGGCTGTCATGTAGCACAAGAGTGCTTGTCAAGACCATTCAAACGAGTCCAAACTCGACGGTTTTATCTCGATCAGTTTAGGAGTTCCGATAGCCACCTTCCGACACCATCTTGAGAACAGCTTCATGGTACCATATTATTGCATTGTCACCGAAGTTACGTAAGTAAACCAAATTTCAACCTAATCTAACGACAGGAAGTGGTCCTAATTTAACTCGCAAGATTTGTCCCATACTAACAGGGCAAGTAGAATAAAAGCGATAATAACTATTTCTCAGTCCTCCTCTTCTTTTCCTCTGTTACCTTTTCACGGCTAAACGACAGAACAGATTGTTGTGAAATTTAGCATAGATATAGTTGAGAACTTGGCGACGGACATAAACTACTTGGCGACGGACATCATCATCATCTCACTCTTCTCATCATCATCACCATTTTTCATCTCTACGCGAGTGAAACCGCGGGGCACAGCCAGTCTTTCTATAACGGAGACGAGTTTGCTTGGTGACGCTAATATCGTTTTACTCGTACTGTTGCCACAACGGTATTCCTTCGCCAAACACAATTAGTTTCGATTTCTGCCGCGAACTTGCGGCCAGTTATTTGACACGTTCAGTCACGTACTCTATTTTCTTTGACGGTATGAAGCCACTGCTCGTTCCACTTCGCTAGAATTGCGTTTATTGAAGCAATGTGTGGACTTGTCGTCCACGAAACTGGTAACTCCTTGGAGGAAAATTGATCTCTGTGGGTAACTAAAACGTCATTGAACTAAAACATCCTACCAGTATTGTTTTTTGCGATCATTTCCGTTGTCCCCCATTGATGGACAGCGACAAGTTTTTTTAAAGTTTGTGCTGATGTCCACCAGTGGGAGACAGCGCCACGACTTTCTACTTTATTCTCGTCCGCCACTGGTGAATTGACACGCATTTTTATATACAATTCTCATATGTTCACCACAGATGGACAGAGACATATTTTCAAAAAGTTTTCGTTCAGAGTCACAAGGTCCAGTGACCCAAAATGACAAGTCCCAAAAGGTTCAGTGGCACTGTCGAGTTATTATCTGAGAAATCCTTTCAATTAAAGTTTACTGAAATAACACAAAATACTGAACTGGAGCTAAACGTAGCGAACATGCAACGAACAAACTCTTACGGTGGAAATACCATGCAGAAACACTAAAAGTTGTAGCATTCTAGTGAGAACACTGACCCTTTTTGGGAAGTTGGGTAAAAATGTCTGGAAGTGGAATATACAAGTGCTATTGTATATACTTGTATACTTGAAAATCCGTTCCGTTGTTTGCCGTCCCACGGCAAACAACGGAACTAAATTTATTTCATTTCATCGAGCGATGGCAGCGCCGCGTCTGCGAGACTTCTTTGACGAAATTACTCTACTTAGTATAGGGAGGCCTCTCCTTGACAGATCTATTTTGAATAGAAGGAAAACAAACAACAGATGGGTTCGCAGTTTGACGCGTAATATTTTTATCAAAGTTATATTTTATGTATGACCATTGGCTATGTCTAACATTTGTATGTATGATGAGATGATCTGTTATTAAAGTTAAATTTATTGAATAATCTATTAAAATGGTGCCATTTATAAAACTAGACCACGAAGACCTAGGAATATAAATGATGTTGTGCGATTTCTCAATGACTGGTGATAATTATTTGCTAGTGAATCATCATTCTTGTCATCTTAGCTACACAAAGTCCACTACTGGACATAGGTCTTCCTCATGGATTTTTGAAAAGGCTAATTGGAAGCAGATTGCATTCAACGTCTTCCTGCCAGTTGTATGACCTACCTTGTGGCTGGTAATATTATATTTCTTTACATATAAATCGTCTATAATTTTTATCACTATATTCAAGCCGCATTTAAATTCAGCATGAATAGCATAGCATATCGTGATTGCCTTCTTAAATCTTTCTACTGGACAAGACGTGCGCATCATGCGTACAGATTGACTCTAGAGGTCAGTGAAATAAACTAAACCTTGAAGAGTCGTCGTCGACCTCGGTTAAGTAAATGAAAGAGGGCTAAAAATAAATCTATACAGGCAAGTTTTTTGACAGACGCCTTGCTTGATGTGAAATTTGGTTTATAGATTTGTGAAGATTTCAACGATTTCAAAAGTAACAGCTTTCTGCTTTTTTGTTAACGACGGGGGAAAGTGATTTAAATATTTTACGATGGAAGCTGGCCCCCTTTTGATATTTTACTGAGTTTCCGTCACAGTGAAAATAGAATGGTTAGGTTAGGATACTTGTACATAATATTTCCAGTATGGTACCTAAAGAGTCACATTCGCGATTTCCTGATATATTTGGAGGTAAAGATTACCTTATGAAAGCAATACCTCCCTTGACCCTACCCATTTTAACCTGTTGTCCGCTCATACTTGCTCGCATGCTTGTTGTTGCTTTGCATCCTCTAGCTAGATGTAGGGGGGAAGGCAATATCGGTGCACCTATCCTAGGCGGCAAATTTAGGGACGCCAAATTCATTGATGATTCAAAACAAAACCTTATTAGTGCCTTACATATAGTGCAAGTTTCATTCTTTGTAGATTTCAATTTAATAATTTGATTTTGAAATGCATTCTTATTTTCCTATTGGCCGTATTATAACAGATTTTTTTTTACTCATTACAACGCTGGGAACATAATCATTCCGATTTAAATGTTCGACTTGTTTTATATTTAGCAATCCTTATTAGGCTATGTATTTCCAAAATGACCAGTTGCAAGCGTTTGCATTCAGCGTCTTCCTGCCTATCTAGTCTTCTTTCTTCTTCTTGCGGTCTTGAAATCCGTGGTGAGGCTAAAGTCCTGTAGTGGACTTCTAGCGGCTGAAATAATGATGATAATGATTATCCACATACGAAGTCCGGTTAGGATATTGCATTAAAAGGTTGGCTAATGGTAACTCGTTTCCCCCGAGGTGCAGGTAGTCGGCCCTGATCCGTAGTAAGTGTCAATGTACTGAATTCATGTTAGGGCTAACACTGGTGACATGCATTACCATCATATGAGGGCTTATGGAGGGGAAGCCATAGTGCTGTCGATGTCATATTACAAGTCTATTTTTGAAGTGAAAACTACGTTAGCGGCGTTGTGCATTTTTGGATGGGTAATAAATGTTAAACTCGAACTCTTGTTCGCGTCAGATCGAATTCGTAAGACGGACGGATTATTTTAGTCAGAAACCTATTCTAACGTTCTGCATTTAAAGTTCATTATTGTATGTAAATTTTTATCAGTCTTTTTGCTATTATTTTTATTTTTAAGTTTTCACTTCTGCCGGCACTCCCGGAGTGCAATCCGTTGTTTTTTTTTTTTGCTATAATGAGTGCATATTTTAAAAACTCAATGATAAGTGTGGGGGGGGGGGGTAATCCTAACTAATATTAAAAATGAGAAAGTAATTCTGTCGCTCTGTTTGTTTATGACTTTTCCACAGAAGAAGACGGACATAAACTAGATTTTATCATCATCATCACCATACTATCACAATTTTTCAAGTGAAACCGCGACGCACAGCTAGTTGCAGTATATATGCGAAAAGTGAATAAGAATGTTTAAAAGTCCGTAGTTCGACCATAAAATCATTTTTGCGATAATAATGATCTTCATGTTTGAAAATTTACTTGGATCAAATTGGAATTTTGTCGAATATTTGTGATGTTTGTATTGGGCAGATGACCTCATACAAGTGGCAGGAAGACGCTGGATGCAAGCCGCTTCCAATCGGTCTTTTTGGAAATCCATAGGGGAGGCCTATGTCCAGCAGTGGACTTTTTATGGCTGAAATGATGATGATGATGATGATTTGTGATGTTGTTTTCTAGTTTTACAAACGAAGATTGTTTTGTATGTTCATGCAGTTATTTTATATCTCCAAAAATGTGGGTATGCGCGAACGAGATGGACGATGGTCGAACTCCTTAGGTCCATCATCATCAACATCGTCATCGTCGTATATCCATTCGTAAAGCGAGTACTGGGCTTATCCATAATTGCATTACATATTAGGGCTGCTCTTTAAGAGTCCTTACTCTTAAAGAGCAGCCCTAATATGTAATGCAATTATGGATAAGCCCAGTAAGAAGAGTCCTTACTCTTAAAGAGCAGCCCTAATATGTAATGCAATTATGGATAAGCCCAGTAACTCTTAAAAAGCAGCCCTATTTTGTAATGCAATTATGGATAAGCCCAGTAACTCTTAAAGAACAGCCCTAATATGTAATGCAATTATGGATAAGCCCAGTAACTCTTAAAGAGCAGCCCTAATATGTAATGCAATTATGGATAAGCCCAGTACTCGCTTTACGAATGGATATATGCAACTGAAATAGATTTACTTACTTATGACTTCGTAACTTAGCTCATTTGAATAGGCCCCAGTTATGTTAATTTTGATGCAAACATAATTTTTTTTATATTGCTATAGAAGTGTGCTACTTTACTCAAACTGGAATCAAACCCCGATAGATTCGAGTTATGTAGATTTTTACCCGACAGCGTAAGAAGGAGGGTATTGTTTTGAGTGTATGTATGTTTGTATATTATGTATGTTTCCATATTACTTCTTACAGCCTAAAACGGCTTGACCGATTTTGATGTGTAAGGAGAGAGATTCGTATTCACTTCTCGAGTTTTATAGAATGTTAAAATTTGTTGATTTTCCTTTATGTCCAACTTTTCGTATCAAATTAGTGATTTTACTAGAATCTTTCTCAAGTATACGCGTTTATAACTTTTTACAGTGACTGCACATACGTCACAAAAAACGTACACTCAACAGCGTATCAAGCGTACCGAAATCGTAAGTTAAACTGCAAAAATGGATCTTTTATTTGAAAGGGGTATAAGGGCTTCCCAGGTGGTCCCATAGAAATTTCAATAAAATCGGTTCAGTAGTTTGATATTTACCATAAATTTGCGCATTTTAAGTCGATTTTTCAGTATTTAACCTACTTCCAAAAAGAAGGAGGTTATCAATTCGACTGTATGTTTATTCACCGATTACTTCGCCATTGTGCATTCATTTTTATGATTTATTTTTTGTTTGGTAGGTCATTCCGAGGTGGTCCTATATGAATTTTTAACAAAATCGGTTCTGTACTTTCGTTTTTATTACAAAATAACTGGTAAAATATCATTGCGTAGTCATAAAATAACAACAAATTGCGTATTTTGATGTCTTTTTTTTCAGTTTTTAAACTATAATTATTTAAAGTATATTTACTGTGATATAGACACTTGTTGGATAAACATAGTTTATGTTTCTGCAGCGATATTGCCGAAGAAGACGCCCGCGGTGCAGGCGGCGCCCGCTTGGCCGTGGGCGGTGGGCGCTTTCGTAGCGGTGCTGGTGCTTGGAGCTGGCACTTGCTACGCGTGCCGGTCGAGAGAGGCGCGCACTCTCCACAAGCGGGTGTTGAGAGAGTGGCTCAATCTCAGGTAAGATAAAATAGATGTAAGAATTTACAGTTCACTACATACATACATACATACATACATACAATCACGCCCGTTTCCCCATGCGGGGTGGGCAGAGCGTCGAAGACCATGAGGCCGCTTAACGCCACATTTGACCTTGGTTAGAAGGGTTAGGATAGAATAACTTTATTGTACATCCATACAGAGTAACTTAAATATAGATTATAATCGGAGTTGAAAAGACAACGGCGACCTTATCGCATAGAGCGATTTCTTCCAGACAACCTTAGGGTGTATAGGAAACAGGCAATTTGACAGGCAAAGGAAGTCGTGGTGTACAGTATTATTAATTATTTTTTAGTTATTATTATTATTAGTATTATTGGGTTAGATGGAAGGGTGAGGGTATTAGAAGGGATACGAGGGTAAGATGTAATATTGGTTTGGAGTGACAGGTGGTCAGCCTATCGGCTACAGAAATGCCAATTTCCCTCAAGTCCCTTAACTGACTTTTATAGTATACCTGGGAAGAGAGAAGCAGCTGGTACTATATATGTTTTTCGTTTTTTCCCGGTCCAGCATGGAACTAGATCAAAATCGGTCCATCCGTTTGAGAACTGCAATCCTACAGACAGTTACACAGATATACAGACACAGATTCACACTAATAACACCCCTCTTGTTGGTTCATGGGTCAAAAACAGAGAAAGTGCTCTACAAAGGAATGAGAAAGATGTACGCTTGTCAGACCGGCTGTTGTTTAATAATGTTTTACATGTATCAAGGATCTCGCAACGCACAGCAAAATTTTTAGGATTTCCTAATAAAATGGAATGTAAAAGAGGAACTCTTATACATTCGCCATGTCCGTCTGTATGTGTCTGTCTGTCTGTATATCACAGCCATTTTACTCGGAGACTATTAGCACTACATAACTGTATTTGTTCAGTAAATCACTACAAAATGCTGTAGTAAAATGTTGAGCAGTGGCAGGGACTGGATGTAAATGGGGGGCTACAGCTCCCAAGTATTCTATTTAAAAAAAACTATTTATAGATAAATGTACCTACTGTGTAAATAACGTCATGCACGCCATAAATATTCGCCTAAATACAATACACAAATTAGCGTTATGACGATAATTGACCTGTCAATATTGTGATACCTCCGAATAAATCAATATACGAAAAGTCTTTCAATAATATTGGTTTACCTCCGAATAAATCAATATACGAAAAGTCTTTCAATAATATTGGTTTATGTTTTAATCGACCGCATACCGCGGTTTTACCCGGGATGGAGTAATTATTTCTTAGTGTATGATTACACTTCGAAAGGAAGGCATATTTTAAACCTCTAGGCTAAGATCATCGGTTTAGGCACACACAGTACACAACACATTGTAGATCCCGTCACGTAATAATTATAGTTTAAAAACTGAAAAACCGTTTTCAAAATGCGCAAATTTGTTTTAAAAACCAAACTACTTAACCGATTTTGATCAAATTTCTATGAGACGAATCTGAAAGTATTTTTCAAACAAAAAAAAATAAATCAGTTTATAAATGCCAATCTTATGCGACAACTAACATAAAAGAAAAAGAAAGAAAAAAACAATAAAAATATTTTTAATTTTTTTTAAAACTTTAGAATTTTTAAACTCTTACTTTTTGTAGTCGGTAAAAAGAACGGTGAGCCACAGGTATACATAACATAATACGTTATTTTTACGCGACAGGATCTATAAAATAGCATTACATGTAGAGTGGACATTGGACACTCCGCCTCCCGCCAATCTCGGTTTTCTCGTCGGCTCCCCGCGTTCGTCATGTCGTTTGCCGGAGTTTGACGGCACGGCCCGTTCATTTGTCGATTGAAACAAGCGTTGCGGGTTTTAACCCGTGGTGCGATGAGGCTTCGAAATGCGCAAGAGCTAGGAATATATGTATAACGTGAACGCGGCTGAGAAAATGGTTTATATCGACGTCAGACGACTGTAACATCATACATCTATATGAAGTTACAGTCGTCTGACGTCGATATAAACCTAATATTTGTGTGTGTGTGTGTATGTGTTATATATTGATATCAATTTGCATATGTGTCACTGATTAGCGCGTCATTATATGGAGTGTCCGACGTATCCGATTTAGTCCCTCGAATTATTGGCGCCCTCACTTCGTTCGTGCAACAAACCCCGTCTCGGGACCAAATAAGTTACTTTCACCCCTAGGGTAACAATGTACTATTGTAAGAGAAAAAATCTTTCAAAACCAATTTTGAATATCATACCATTGATTGGTAACAAGTTATATGTCAAAGTAGAAAACAAAAATAGTAATAATAATATCAAATAGTGTCAATATCGGTCATCAAACTCGTCAATTTCGTATAAATAAATATCGGTGGACATTTTACACAAAACCACCTATCCTAAACGAGTCAAAGCTTGTACTATGGAAACTAAATGACTAATAGAATATATGTACACTTTTCTTTGTAAATACATACTTATGATACATAGAAACACCCAGACACAAAACAAATATCCATGCTCATCACACAAATGTTTGCCCTGAGTGGGGATCGAACTCACGACCTTGTCTGCTTAGCAGGCAGATAAACGTACTGAGCTACGAGGCCAATCAAATAAGAATAATTGAAAATGTACACGAACGGTCGAGATTGAATGATTTTCGGTTTCTTGTTCGTAAGCATGAGGTTTCAGTATTTTTAGACGATTTAGTATATTTACAGTAAACATGTCAAAAGTAATGATTCCGCATGACTAGCTAGTAGTATATCAATATTTGAGCATCTCGTATACATTATAATGGTATTTGTAACATTCGTGACGTCCATGAGCATAATATTTAAGAGTCCGTAGTCCGACCATCGTCCGTCTCGCTCGCGCATACCCACATTTTTGAAAATATAAAATGATTGCATGAACTTATAAAAAAATAGTCGTTTGTAAAACTAGAAAACAACATCACACATATTCGATAAAAATGTCAATTTGATCCAAGTTAATTTTCATACATAAAAACCACTTTTGGAAATTATTAATGCAAAAAAAAAGATGTATGTCGGTCTACGGATTCTTAAGCTCGTTGGCCATTGGGATGTCCCGGAGCCCGACCGGCGGGCGTCAGACCAGCACACGGACCGACTTGCAGGGTTAACGTTCAACTCATATAGCGATCCAAAGTTGGATCACGCCCGTTTGTACTTTTGCTTTTTCTGCAATTAAGAGAGTGATAAAAGTTGAAGATACTGTTAAAAATATCACAATTTAAAGTAAGTTCATTTGAACTTTTGTCTCACACTCTTAATTACAGAAAAAGCAAGATAAAAACTAGTGCCAGGCTTACTTTACATCACTATATAAGTTAAGCGACTCTAGGGACTCAAGTCTGCTGTACCAATAGTCAATATAATGTCTTAGATTGTCAATCTAATTACACCATTATGATGTATCGGTAGTCTACAAACAATAATGTCTTTGAACCTGCTGTTCATATTTTAGCAGACTACTATTTTTAGTATAAATCTTCTTTCTATTCTTCTTGTCGTTCGATAGTAAAAAGGGCAAGGGGAACTAAATCGAACTAAAATTCATGTTATATCGCACAATTCAACAAAAACAAATTTGCGCTAGTCTTATCATTGAGCCGTTGTACTGGACAACGAGCTTTATAAACGAAAAACAATATAAGAAATAAAAACAACGTTGAATTGACAAAGTATCAATCCATAATATTTACCATAGTTTCTGATAAAAATCTTTTGCTTACGAATGTGTACTCGTAAATTGTACGAAATATATTCTATGAAGCAAAATTTGTTATTCAATCACTAAGTCAGACTATACCTATTATTTCACAGAAAATAACCTACGGAATATCAAAGAGGTCTTTGACGTATTTACCCTATTAATATTACAATTTGAAAATTTTGTATGTGATCACAAAAAATACATAAAATAAGACGACAGCTTGTTAAATTTTACAGCTTGTAACTTATTATTAGTAGCGAATATCATCTTATGTCAGTTTTTGTTGATGTTAAACAACATTTTTCTTACAAATTCGCAAAAGCTCTCGTATTTCAGGGTTCATTTCAAGGTTCCAGTTGCGGGGGTACATGCGTTTTATTTTTATCATATTAATTATCATTAATTTCATGCATTATAAGAGTCATTAGACGTCAGGTTGAAAAGTAGAAACATATATTATATATATCATGTATGTAACATAACCTAAAATCTCTTTTTAAGCTTGGAGGTAATTAAATAACAGACTATTATAGCAGGTGAAGCCGTCGCACACAGCTGTGTGCTAATAAAGACACGTGCTAGCTATGATATGTCCTTGAACTTCTGCAACGTGTGTCTCGGCTGTCTGACTCTGCTCATTTATTAATAGATAACAAAATGCCACATTACTGACATGACACTATGAACATTGCCATTTTCGGATGTTTGGACATGTGATAACTGTTGTTTATACTGTGTTTTGGTGCTGGGGTAAACACAAAACCATTATCTCTAAGTAATAAGATAAGATCGCTTTGTTTTCAGCATACTTAGCGTATGTTCAGTCCTTAATAAGGTATGTTATTACCATATGGGGAAACGGTTCTGGAATGAGCCCATAAAAATATGCATGAGGATAATGCTAGGTTTAAGGGATTATGTGAATGCAGTTCGCTGTCCTACTCACTCATTATCACATTTTAAAGATATAAATTGACTGAATTTGTATATATACAGTATACAGATAAATCTGCATATATGGAATCTCCACAGTAATAATACACATTTTTCTCTCAACGACGTAAAGTAAATAATAAAGCTAACATGTGTTTTTGGGTTTTTATGAGAATTACATAATTATCATTGCAAGATACATGTAGGTACAATGTTATACTAGAAATTTATACCATAAAAGCAAGTTTGGTTGGTCTAATCTAAACACAGATATAAACACTGCACAAGAATGGAACTCGTTGCCGTCATCTCTGTTTCCTGAGACCTACAATCTTGGAATTTTCAAGGCTAGAGTGAATAGATATCTTCTAGATCGACGAGCTCCATCCTCGGCCACACCGTCGCTTAACATCAGACGAGTTGGTAGTCAATCGTAGATCTATCTTCTATAAAAAAAAAACACGTTACTTCTATCAAAATCGGTGCTGTTAACGCGATGATATAGTATTTTTTTTAAGTTATCGCGACTCGTATAATGTGTATCGGTAATGTCCCTATCCCGTAAACATCAGCATGATAATACAGTCCTTATTAAGAATAATTAAATGTATTTTTACTAAAGGGGGGAAATAACCGAACTGAAAAATGTTATCTATACTCAAGATAAAGTTTAATCTAACGACTTTACTACTATATCGAAATCGGTCAAGCCGTTATTTAGGTTACAAACAACAATATAGATACATAGGTTAACTCGGTTCATAGCAATACGTCATTTGTGATATTTTGTTTTGCAAAATCGTTTCTAGATTTCCATATATTAAGCCCGTGTCCTTCCACTGGTTATGGGCCTCATCTCGTTCACGCCACTTTTTTCGGTGCTTGTCCGTAGCCAAGCTAACGTAATGTCAACTAACCATCGGACCATCGGGTCTCGATGACGTCGCCCAATTCATAGCTACCATTTGCTGACTGCACTGGTCCACCTTTCGTCATCTCGTTTAATCAAGTGTTCTGTCCATCTCTACTTTAGTCTTATGATGTACCCACATCTTCGACTACACAAATCACAGCACACACGACAGTATAATTGTAATCCTATATAATAATGCCTTCAGGGTGCTGACTGCTGATCTGGCTCCCACGGTTCTGTAATATTTGCCACGCTTGGCAGGCGGGTTGACGAGCCAAGTAGTTTTTCGCAGAAGGTGCTACTCCCACAAATAAATGTGACAATGAGTAATGTGTATGTGTGTGTGTGTGTGTGTGTGTGTGTGTGCGTGTGTGGATGTGTGTATGTGGGAGCTAACGTGATTGTTACACATCTTTAAAATATCTGGACGAGACGTCCTTCGGGAGAGACGTCTACGCTTCTCCTTTTGAAAAAAAACCGGACATGACCGAGTCAGACTCGCCCACCGAGGGTTCCGTACAAACTAGTACATAAAAGGGGGAAATTATATATTTTTTTATATTTTCCTTCATAAATCGAAAAATATACATCGTAAAAATATTTAAAATCTTGTTTTAGCTTGTGCTAATTAAGCTCTTTCATATAATACCTCACATGATACGATTAAAGCACTTTAAAGTTTGGACCCTCCTTCTTTGCATATAGACCCTATTTTATGTGATTACATTAAAAATGTACAGTTTTCGGAATTTTCCCTTTATGTGTAATATATGATAATGCTTCTTGCCAAATTTCAAAGTTATAGGTCAACAGGAAGTACCCCATAGGTTTTGATTCCCTTGCGTCTTGACAGACAACAAAGTGATCCTATAAGGGTTTCTTTTTTCCTTTTGAGGTACGGAACCCTAAAACCGCCGTACATGGTTGAAACTATAGTCGCAGAAGAATTATTTAAAACAAAATAAAAGTTTTACTCAGATATCACTTATACGACGGAGTAGTGAAAAAACATATATTTTCCTACTCTTCAGCCAATTTAAAAGATATCAAAGAAAAACTTTTTTTAAATATACATACTTCCTACCAAAATAAAATAAAAACGTTTCTCACTTTTCTAATATCCCTATTCAATTATTTTATATTGTAACACTTGCGGTTTTCCTACCCAGAGGCGGTGGAAATTAAAAAGAGCAAGAGGTTAAGTATTTATATTTGAAGATTATAGAAGAGACGTTACAGAAGATTTTAGGGTCGTGGAATAAGTTGGTATTTCGTGGTGCCTTGAAGAGGACTTATCTTTAGAAGTGTAAGGTGAAGCGTCGTCGAAGGCACGTGGTGGCAGAGGGCTCGACCGACGTGGACGCCGAAGAAAAGAGACCGGCGAGGGTGGCCGACGCAAGGCTCGTGGCACGTGGCTGAAGCGAAGCTGACCGGCGAGGATGGCCGACGCAAGGCGCGTGGCAAAAGGGCAGCTGACCGGCGAGGGTGGCCGACGCAAGGCTCGTGGCTCGTGGCTGGAGCGAAGATGACCGGCGAGGGTGGCCGGCGAAGAGGGTCGACACGTGGTCGGCAGGTCTTGCGCCAGACGGCACGAAGATAGAAGCTGTATCGGACGTTGCCGTATACAGTACGTTGAGCCGCAGACTGGTAGTTGAGCCGTATACTGGAATTGAGCCGTATACTGGAAGTTGAGCAGTTCACTGGAGCCTTAGCCGTATACTGGAACCCTGGAAGATGAGGTGCTCGTGTCAGTCGAGAGTTCAGACTGATTGTGCCATGCCATAAGTAGTGACTTGTATGTAGAATTAACTGAAGTGAAAGCATAAGCCCTCTTATGACATGACCCAATCTTTTACAAGATTTAAATGACTAGAAGAGTCCAAACAATTAAAAGATTTGCATGAAGTGCTGAAGGTAGATTATAAAAATAGTTTTCACATTATTTAAGGAATCATGTGGTATTTCGCAATTAAAATGCTATAATATGCGTTACATCATTTTAGACATATGTCAGCCACGGTTACACAGTTAAATAAGATAAAACAATTAAATAAAAACGGTACCTGTGTGGCTGACATGTAAAACAATAGATTATCACAATGCACTTGAAAACACATTATAAGAATTTGCAGGGTCGACATGCCTTTTGAGGTTGTTTTAGAATTTTAAAAGAAATAAATTAGTTTTAAATAAAAGTATTTAAAACTTAAAAAGGCAAGTCGAACCTGGAGCAAAGCGATATATTAACACTGGTGAAATTACAATGGCGTACACAGGAAGTTTCACTTACCGAACAGTTCGGGGTCAGAAGGTAAAAGAGACCTTCTCCAAATATTGCGTAAGCTTTTATACTACGCGTTTTTCACAATTTCGCTCCTAATAAGGAGCGTTAGTCTAATTACGCGAAAGCTAAAAATAGAAACGTATTTGCGTCATGGAAAATTTATACATTTTTTCTCATAGACCCTGGCGCAGTCGTTTGTCACTGACAATCGATCAAGCGATATGTCAGTTTGTTTCTTTTTTTTTTACTAAAGGGACACACGGCTTCTATTTGCCATTGCTTTTGTACTCACGGTTTCTATTAGCCGTGTGATAAAATTAAAAAGTGTTACAATATGTTTAAAAATGTGATACGCGAGAGAGATAGCTGCACGCGTTGTGTGCATTCTTAAATCTATGTTTATTAACATATCTAATCATCCTATGTGATTACGGAATCATGACAGTACTGTTCTGGGTGTTCTTATCTGCTGCCGGAATACCTTTGCTCTATCAATTACGTCAAATGATAAAGTCATTGATGATTGATAATAAAAATCCATTCTTAAACTATACTCGTAAACATCTGGCATGTGGGCTTTCCATGTCTATTTATAGTTTCGACCTGTCTAATTTTAGACATTATTATTATTTACAATTACGAAAATCATCATCCTCATTGTTTATTAACAGTTGATCAACATTGTTGATGAGCAACTACAATGTTGATGGAAACAATGCAGTGATCGACACGTATTTTTGCCGGCAACATATGAACAGTGACCCAGCAAATGCTTGATTTAATTTGATTTATAAACAAGTTTACAATGAATATGGCTTTATTAATACTCATTATACTTAGTCTGGCCATAAATATTGTTACAGTTAAAAATAAGAAAGATATTACATTTGAATTTGGAATCTGTCATTTTTATACGATTGTTCATTGAGTTTTCTAATTTTGGCGCCAATACATTGTACAATATTTTGCGATATTAAAATGGAGTGCGGTGATAAAGAGAACCGAATCGCTGTGATTGCATTACACAAAGTTGGTATGGAGCCAAATGCAATTTTTAAAACTCTCCATACGCTTGGTATTAGTCAAATGTTTGTGTACCGGGCTATTAATAGGTACAATGAGACCTCCTCTGTTTGTGACAGAAAAAGATCTGGCCGTCCACGTAGTGTTCGTACGAAAAATGTGGTCAAAGCAGTAAGGGAAAGAATTCGAAGAAATCCTGTCCGAAAGCAAAAGATTTTATCTCGGGAGATGAAGATAGCACCCAGAACCATGTCGCGTATTTTAAAAGATGACTTAGGAATTGCAGCCTATAAGAGACGCACTGGTCATTTTTTAACTGATAATTTAAAAAAAGAATAGGGTGGTAAAATCGAAACAACTACTGAAGCGGTACGCAAAGGGAGGTCACAAAAAAATTTTGTTTACGGATGAGAAAATCTTTACAATTGAGCAACATTTTAACAAACAAAATGACCGTATTTATGCTCAAAGCTCTAAGGAAGCTTCCCAATTAGTCGACAGAGTGCAACGTGGGCATTATCCGACTTCAGTGATGGTTTGGTGGGGTGTTAGCTATGAAGGAGTGACTGAGCCATATTTTTGTGAAAAAGGTATCAAAACATCGGCGCAAGTGCATCAAAATACCATTCTTGAGAAGGTAGTTAAGCCCCTTAACAACACCATGTTCAATAACCAAGTATGGTCCTTCCAACAAGACTCGGCGCCAGGTCATAAAGCTCGGTCCACGCAGTCTTGGTTGGAAGTGAACGTTTCGGACTTCATCAGAGCTGAAGACTGGCCGTCGTCTAGTCCTGATCTTAATCCGCTGGATTATGATTTATTGTCAGTTTTAGAGAGTATGGCTTGCTCTAAACGCCATGATAATTTGGAGTCCCTAAAACAATCCATACGATTGGCAGTGAAGAATTTTCCCATGGAAAGAGTGCGTGCTTCTATTGATAACTGGCCTCAACGTTTAAAGGACTGTATTGCAGCCAATGGAGACCACTTCGAATAAGCTTTTATATTTTAAATTGTTTTATATTTATGTATTAAACTAACACACTGTAAAAGTAATAAATATTATTTGCAATAAAAAAATATTTTTTTTCTTCGTGACAATATTTATGGCAAGACTAGGTATACATATATAAATAGTATATACAAGAATTGCTCGTTTAAAGGTATTAGATAGATAGGGCAGGAGGAGGAAAAAAAAACCTTTTGGACCTCTTAGGGGGATAAACACAAGTAAGGGACTAAGTTCCCGTATAAAAACGCCTCATAAACAGGATGGGAAAGAATTAATCTATCTCCGTTCCTCGAAGTACGATTCTTGTCTATTGTCATAAAGTTTGGCACGCATTCTACTGATTGTGAGCACATTACTTGCAGATAGTGCGCATGTGCCGCCCTCTGCTTGACATCTCCTTATCTGTCAGCTATTGACTTGTTGCCTATCATAACTAGTATTGTTTGCTTGCGATTTTATTTATACACATATGTACAAATACAGTTGAACATGTTTAAAGCAGTTTTAACATAATACGTACTCTATTACGTATAGCTCATTCCCAATTGTTGATTTTAAGTTGGTTTGCTTATAACTTTTTGACACCAACATATAATCAATGTTCTTTTTCATCGTTGAGAACTTGAATATGCGTAATCGAGCCAACTTAATTAAGCTTATTTAGCCTCTCAATTACCAGCCTAGCCATTATACTAAACGGCGCCAGACGACTAGCTTCCTGAATTATATATTCAACATGAAAATGATAAGGAATGGATTTGCAGTTCGTTTATGTGGGTAGAACAATGAATCAATCTAGAGTGTAAACTTTGCTTATTATTTTCTTTCTTGTTTGTTTTTCATTTTGTTTTATATAATATTTTTCGTCACAGTAAAGTATATGTATATTGATATTTCATATTACGTACATATGGGATTATTAATTGTCATATAATAAAATGATTCCAATTATAATTGGAATTGACGATGCGTCCGGAGATAGAGCATTAGTCTAGTAAAAATAAGATTTGTGACAACATAAAAGACAACTAAGTATATTGTTATTTAAATGAATGTACTTACTGGTGTTTTGAAATACATTCGACACAATTTCATAATGATATTATAGAAGCTAATTTTGTTACCTTTACACGCTCAAACGGCTGAACCGATCGTTATGAAAATTAGTATAGAGATAGCTTTGGACCTAGAGACGGACATAAGCTATTTATCATCATCATAATCATCACCGTTTTTCATAACTACACGAGTGAAACCGCGGAACGCAGCTAGTCTATAAATCGGGGAATATTGTTGATTAATGATTTTTAGTTATTTTCCTATCATAATTTCAAAGAATCCCCCCAGTTGCAAATACTGCGATCTGCTACATACAAACGGATTTATTTTTACTAGACTACATGCTTACCTAGTGAAGCTTTTTGTCTATTTATTTTAGCCAATAGTATACCTCGAAAATGACGTGATCTGACGAAGATGTCACTTTCATTCGATCATATTGTTGTTCTAAATTCTAGGTAGATACAAAACTGTTTTCCTTTTCCGTAAGTTTGTAAAAACTTCAAATTCGTTGAGCAATACGAGGAGTTGACAAGGAGATTCAAATTAGTGAGAACAGAAAACCCCGTATGAAATTGTTCTAGGAATTGGAGGCGGTACTCGCTTCTATTCCTCTAGTTTTGCATACATTATTACATTGAAAAAATACCCTAAAACACGAAGATAACCCAAAGATAACACTAGTATTAACTCAGTGTAATTACATAAATATGTACGTCTTAAGTTTTATGTTTTTTACCCGTCTGCGTAAGGAGGGTTATGTTTTTAGATTGTAAGTTTTTATGTATGTGGGATGTGTATGCATGCATGTATGTATGCTTCTATATGAGTGCCTACAGCCTAAACGGCTTGACCGATTTTGATGTGCGAAACGACGAAGATTCGGCTTCACTCCCCGGCTATTTTTTTTTACTAATAATAATAATAAATCTTTCGCAAAAAAAAAAAAATGCGTTTTTTCGTAATAAACAAGTAGTTTTACTAAAAAAAAATATCTAAAGAAATCGCATCTAATCTAACGACACGTCGCACATCAAAATCTTGTTAAGCCGTTTAGGCTGTAGGCTATCATGTAGAAACATATACATACATACACTTGAAAAACAATCTTCTTACGCAGTGGGGTAAAAAGGCTGGGCTTGTACTTTGTTTATTATTTTATTTCAGTGTTTAATTTTTAACTTTAGTATTTATTATGAAATTTAGAAAATACCAAAAAATATGCTGATATATTTTTCCTTTCATTCATTGTTCCAATCAGTTAAAAAAGTCACGGAAACGGAGACGTTTGGAACCGTTTACAAAAATCAGTTTTTGTTGATTTATGAACTGATATTTGGTCAATAATATTTTAAGACTGTATGGAAAAAAGCTCGAATCAATCATCACACCATATTCCGTCGCGCGATCATTGATCACCTCAAAGTTTTTCCTGGAATGGCGTCTTTGAATCTATTCTTACACTTAAGCGTTTTCCTTACAACTTCCGCGCACCTTTGTATTACGCTACTTGGTCTCGAGCATCGCCGTAAAGTAACATGTGCGGCAATATTCTACTGGAGTCATTACGGGGAGTGTGCGTAACAGCTTTACCTTACCTTCCCCACTCCACTATAAACACTACCATAGTAAGTCGGCCCACTACCACCTATTTCTCAATCAGTTTCTTAGCATTTCGAAGCGTAAGCGTTTGTAGAAATAGACCCGATTGCCAGTTGTCTATGTGTGTTGTGTGTGTGCGCATAGCAGTGAAGCTACCGCCTACGGTTTCTTGGAAATTGCGATTTTGAAATTTTCAAGGCTAGAATTATTTTTATAGATCCATCACACACCAGCCACATCGGAGCTATCATCATGCGAGTTTTTTTTTATTTTATTAAAATGGGAGATTTATTTCGTATGAAAACATCAGAATCAGAATTTGTTTATTGCTTCACTGTGTACAAAAGTTCTTATGAGAAGACAAGTCTCAACAGCGTACCCATACCGAGCATGCAATATACAATTACTATTATTGTAAGGCAATCATAATTATGCATACTTAATTAAAAATTATAAGGCAATAATAAATACAATCATTAAAATATTAGGAACTTGTTTAAGCACTAAATCTACTTAAATATCTGGGGGCACGGCAGTGGTCCCGGCCAAGTCGATACATATATTATTTGCCTAATACAAACATATCTAATTAAATAAAGGACTAACTAATTATAAAAATATTCTTTTAGATTGTAAAATACTTTTGAAATGAGCCAGGATTTTAATTTAAGCTAAACTGTGATACATTTAGTGACTTGAATTCGGTAGCGCAAGTTGTTTATATATTTTAATGGCGGTATAAAACGAGCTATTGTAATACATGGAGTTGTTTGCTTGGCGAATGCATATATTGTGCTTTTGTTTGGAGCGTAGTACATCCACACGACTAGAGGACACATCTAAAAAGTAATTTTCATTATTTTTAACAAATTTCTAAAATATATATATTATATTCCTGTAAGTGTGAGTGAGTGAGTGAGAGAGTGTCCATGTAGAGTTAAGCCTCGATGACACTGGGCTAGTTTACGAGCTGCTAGTCGGCGAGTTTAAAAGGTAGCGAGTGAACGAGTAGCGAGTGCAATGACAATAAAAAGCAGATTGTAAAAAAGCTCAATGACACGGAGCGAGTTTACAAGCTGCTCGCGAACTCGCTGGTTTGTAGCTTGTAAACTAGCCCAGTGTCATCGAGGCTTTAGACTCCTATATTATTTCGAAAGGAATTACCCAATGAACAGTTCGAAAAGTATCAAACCAAGCAACAAATAATTGACTTTACAAGATTTTTTCTAAACATGTTCATTTAATCAAATTTTACAGTAGGTAGCTTTGTGCATACTTTCTCGTGAAAACATACACTCAATCAACGTACATCTATTGTCAAGTGTAAGTTATATAATGCTACGGGAATTGCTCTTATGTAGTCGGGTATTTTTAACTTCCGACCCAAAAAGAGGGGTGGTGTGTATCTGTGTGCCTTCCGGTGGCATAGTAGCTCTCAAACGGATGGACCGATTTTGATCTAGTTTTCTTGTTTGAAAGAGTATTTCTTAGCTATGTTTCATCAAAATTGGTCCAGCTGTATTTTTTTTTTGTCGGGAATTTTTGAATTTTTCAAACTTGTTAGAAAATTGTTCAGTAGACTATATTTATCTTTACTGTGTATAACAATAGGTTAGAGGGGATTAGTAGGGGAGTAGAGGGGAATGTACAGATGAACTGAATGTGAAGATGACGTCTCACTGAGAGAAGTGGCGAAGGGAAATGTGCTGTTCCGTGCCCCATAGTGTGATTAGGGCAAAACAACGATGAATCTATCTACATGTTGTGTGTGTGTGTGTGTGTGTTGTGTACATGTGTGTTTTTGTTACAATAAAATTATGTCTATGTCTACATATTTGTGAACATTACACGGTATAAGGATAAAACGTGAATCAACGCCATAAAATTGCTATGATATCTTATCGGACCTTTTATCCCAATCATTTCGGTGAGTGTCCATCTGATCTGCATAATCTTATTCCCTCTTGACTTTTTAACCAACTTCAAAAAAGGAGGAGGTTCTCAATTCGACTGTATTTTTTTTTTATGTTTGTTACCTCAGAACTTTCGACTGGGTGAACAGATTTGGATTTTTCAAATAAGCATAAGGCCAAATGGTTTTTTGCGTTTTTGGCCTCTCGCTGATGTGGCCATTCGCGTAAATATTTTTTTAAATAAGCAAAAGGCCAGGTATTTTGCGTTCTTGGCCATTTGCGTCGATCCCATCTTAATTATGACTCATTTTGCATGAAACACTAAGTTATTGTACATGTACACAAGACTTGACAGAAATAGACCAAACAATAGGTGGAAGTGAGGTCATGGTTGTTTATAACTTAAGGTCGAAATTAAAGCGCGCAGCTATCTCTCTCGCGAATCACAACATTTTTAAACATTTGATATCATTGGGTAGGGATATTAGAAAAGTTAGAGCTAAATTGTTTATTTAGAGAAGAGAAACATAAAAAAAAACAGATATCATTTATACTGGCGATGGAATTAGAAAAAAAAACATATATTTTCTTATTCCTCAACCAATTTAAAAGATATCGAAAAAAACTTGTTTTTAAATATTTCTCCTGTCTAAATAAACAAATTTAGCTCTCACTTTTCTAATATCCCTATTGAATGATTTTATATGCTTATAAAAAAGTTGTGATGCGCGAGAGAGATAGCTGCGCGCGTCGATCTATTCCTTAATATAATAACTAGTTGCAATGTCTTATTTAAAATTCTTCATGTTGACCTTATCTTATTCGGTTTTCCTTATCGTGATATGTGAATTTATTCATATTGGCTGTGATTTGTAAATAAATAAATCTGGCAAAGTAATAGTTTCACTCGCACACTGAGGCTTCCGTACCCCTGTGCGTGGGTCAATACATGAACATGAACGTTGATTGACACCAGGGTTCAATTACTCAACAAAATGTGCTTTATATTACACTAATATTATAAAAGCGAAAGTTTGTGAGTGTGTTTGTATATTTGTTACTTCTTCACGTTCAAACGGCTAAACAGATTTTGATGATTTGATTTGATTTGATTTGATTATTTATTGGCCATTTTATAACATGTCTGTCATATTAGGCAAGTCATGTCATGTTATGCTTGTTGATTCCACAAAAAAGAAACGAAAAATGTCAAGTAAACATTTCGAATACAGTTGGTGTCATGTGAAACGGTAGTGTTAGCATTTCAGGCTATTCCTAATGTCAAACTATGTAGTTCTACAAATATTCTTATAAGATTTAAAGCATTCTTATAAGATTTAAAGCATGTTAGGTTTTATCAATTAGCTCTGGTATCAGTGTTTATATTCATTGTGTCATGTTGTGGGAGTTAAATCGTACTTTGCCGGATTTATAAAATTAAATTTCCAATCAATAATTGGCATTTGTACATGGTAAAATCCTCCCCAGTCTATAAAATTGAATTAAAATAATAAAGTACTTAGTAGCGCGTATGAATGAATTAAAGTAGCTATGATAATGAATGATCTCATCCCATATGATTTTGGCCACGGTGAGTATGTGCATAAGTAAATTATCAAGTAATATGCACTAATTAAGCAAAAAGTTGATATCGTTCGTATGTTTTATATAGGGTTAACTAAAAGCCACGCTGAGATATTTGGCAGTTTTATTTTACGATAATATATTTATGCTATAATGATTTTTAGTTTGAATGATTGTTTTTTGGAAGTCCAAGGTCCCGTAGATTATATCCAGCAGTGGAATCCTTGCATCTTTTTGGCATAATTATATGGAAAACAAGAAGGCGACCGGCCCTTTTTCGTGCTTTTTCCGGATAAACGATAATATGAGTTTTTTTTAATACATTATAGATCTACGATTGACCACCAACTCGCCTGATGTTAAGCGACGGTGTGGCCGAGGATGGAGCTCGTCGATCTAGAAGATATCTATTCACTCTAGCCTTGAAAATTCCAAGATTGATTATGAATACTCTTAAAACAAAAACACTACAAACAAATTAAGGATATGCCATCTAAGGATGTCATAACTGTAAATTCACTCGCAGGACATAATGATATGATGGTGAGACGAGGAATTGACATTCAATCATTGCAACACACTATTGTAACGCCAAAGCCGCCAATACCTGTTGGCGAAAAGCGAATACATTTGCCCTCCATCTTGTATGTAGATGTGTGCATGTTCGATTCGACGCACGCTCAAAAAGCAGTAAAAATTGTAAGAATATGTGTGTCTGTATTTGTTCTCACTCAAGTTAAATGACGCACAAAATTTAATGAAAAGCATATCAATAAATACTTTGTCACTAACATTTTCGAAGAGTAGCGAATGAAGCTTCTGGTAAATAATTTCTGCTTGTATAAAAAAAACTTGACTCTTTGACCTCATAATGAGTATCATCATGAGTAATTTTATCAGAAAATAACAATACTTTGAGGAAAATCATATCTATAAGGTTATCCTGTGATTGTAACTCTTAAATTACATAGTGACTATCATCGTTTAGAAAATGGTTACCTATCTATTATCCGATTTCTGAAATATCGAATATAATTTCCCCGAAACGAAATATATATTTTTTTCAAAGACACTTGATCAAAATCCCGAAAGCTATCTGGGGGCCCGGCCGTGCCCCCGCCATGTGAGCGGGCGGGTGCGTACGGCCGGGACTATCTTTACACGAAGAGATTCGTCGGACTCGAAGCGATTTGTCTGATTTTTAGACCCTTATATTTTGACAACTCATTTGGTAACACAAACTTTATAGCAGGAAAGTTTTTGTATCTCTCCTATACATAAACCAAACTAACCAAATAAATGACATAATTATATGATAACCAACATTTGTAAATATTACAATTCTGGATATAATAAAACAGGAACCTGACAAACCTTACCAAGGGCGTCGCCAGTCCATGGCCCAGGAGGGGGCAAGTTAATATTATGGAGGATGAAAAAAATATGAATTGTAGGTACAGGTACAATTGCAGTTGGCTACATTTTTTTAATCGCTAGGGGGCAGCTCCCCCCCCCCCCCCTGTCCCCCCTTGGCGACGCTACTGCGATTGTTACTCAATGAAATGAAACAATTTTAACGGTTTTGTTTTTTATAATTTTATGACGTTTTGAACACTGCAGCGTCAGGTTTTCGTTGAAACGTCAGGTCATAAAATTATGTACAATACACGCGATAAAGTTAAAATTGTTTCATTTCGATAACCTAATCTAATACTTGTTCGAGCAAATAAAACTTATGGAAACAGAACCTCTTGTCAATTAAAACATCTGGAATCAGACATTTTTGTGAAACTGATTCGGGTAAGCAAGATTCAAACAACTGTATTTCGGGTTATAGATAGGTTACCTTAGAAAATAATTATTCAAAAGGAAAATCCATATATTCCAAGCGTTTCTTACTAATCATATTGTTTTGTTTTACACGCGTATCAGTGGAGTGAAAGGTTAGTTATCAGTTGTTTTTAATTACAGCAATTCTGTTTTTGTGCAGAAGCTATAGTATTTAATTATTTTTGCATTTTCCTTATTGATATTTATGAATGAAATTGTATTTATTGACGCAACGCCTTAATCTATTTTATTGTATAACATTTGACTCATTAGATTAATTGCCAGACATAGCCGTGGGACAGGGATTTCGATCAATTAGTCGAACAGATCAAAAGTTTCTAAAGGGGATTTTTAAATTGTCTCCTATAAGTTAAGCTACAATGGGGCAAATCAGTGATGAAACAAGCAAGTATCGCCTGGTAGCAGCGTGACACTCAATTTAATGCTTTCTATTTTTTTTTAGATTTAATAGATGTAAGTTTAGTGGCAGAAAGACGGTTGTAGCCACTTCCAACCGGGATATTTGGAAATCCATAAGGGATAACTTTGTCCAGCAGTAAACTTATTGTGCTGGGTTGTCCGGCTGAGGTGATGGTGATTTTCACATTTATAATGCTTTCCAATATTGAGAAGAGATATTAGATGTAAGATTAGTGGCAGGAGGACGATGGTTGTAGCCAGTTCCAACCGGTATTTTTGTAAATCTATGAGGGAAGGCCTAAGTCCAGTATAGACTTATTGTCTGCTGCGTTTTCGGACTGAAATGTTGACGATTAGATGTAATTTTTTTATATGAAACCATCGGAAAAATTGTTATGTAGTATTGAAGAGTTAGCGTTACATATAATTGTAGTTACATATACATATATGAGCGTTAGACCTCTCGTTTTTGCTAGGCACAGAAGGTTTTTGGGGTTTTGCGATCGCGAGAAGAGTGTCGTGAATCTCAAACATGATACTGTCATCGTGCATTGTTTTTTGTAAACTGATTGTGGGAAAATTAGTTTGTGTCCAATATTAATCATTTTACTCTATGGTTTCAGAAATGAAGCGAGCCCAGTGCCGACGGCAGTGAAGATCCCGCAGCGGCATATTTTGATGCTGTACGCACGAGAGGGCGCGCTCGCCGCCAAGTGCAGCGCCGCTTTACGTGACATGTTGCAGGAGGCGCCTGACACGCAGGTACGTCACATTAATATCTAAAAAAACTAACAACCCCTCGGTTAAAGATTTTCCCAAGATTCCAGAATTTATGGACGCCGCGCACTCTCACGCACCTAACGAGCGCAAGTCACATAACTTATTAGGTACGTTGCGCAGTGATAGTGCGACTTCTATGTACTCTCGGTGCGAGGCTTGTGTGTACGTAATTTTTGTGTTTGCTTAGGATAATTAGGTCAAATATTAACCACCCATTTTGTTTGATTATTTGGAACGAGAATCGAGTACTGAACATCCTGTATCAATATTACTAGTGTTCGAACAGTCACCCTGTATAAACATGTATATATGTTTTTTTGCATCGTTTGTAGGTATACGACATTTTCTCCCCGGAAGTGATGGCGCTGGCTGCGAGCGGGCCGCACGCCTGGGTCCGTTGCATGTTGCAGCGAAGCGATGTCGCCGTGTTGTTGCTGCAGACGCCTGCCCTGGCCGCTCTCTATCAACAACAGCTGCACGACAACGATAACGCGATCAAATGTAAGAATAATTAGATTCAAATTCAAATTATTTATTATTACAATAAAAACAGCTACAACGAAAACCGACCATACAGTCCGACCATCGCCCGTCTCGCTCGCGCATACCAGGTACATTTTGAAGATATAAAATGACTGCATGAACTTATAAAAATCATCATCGTTTATAAAACTAGAAAACAACATCACAAATATTCGTCAAAAATTTCAATTTGATCCAAGTCAATTTTCATACATAAAAATAATTTTTAACACGCTTTTATTAGGTCGACCTGTATGTAATGAAATCTAAGGTAACTAATTTAACCATCTTCCAAGGATCGTAGCGTCATGAAAATTGGCAGCTGTATGTAGTTCTGATGACAATACAATAATATGGTACTGTCGAACTGATCTGATGATGGAGCCGGAAGATATGAACTAGAACTTCATGATGGAACATCGTATCATAGCTGTGTTTGGATTTGTTAGAAAAGTCTTGTAATGAACTTTGACCACAATAATTTGTAGCGTGTTTTTTTAGTTTTTAAACTGTAATTTATTGCGTTAATAACTTCTAAGATTTTTATGTATGAAAATTGTCTTGGATCAAATTGTAATTTTTGTCGAATATTTGTAATATTGTTTTCTAGTTACACGATTTTTTTTTTATAAATTGTTTGAACTTATAAAAAAAAACAACTGTCTGCCAACCCGCACTTGACCAGCGTGGCAGACTATGACCTAACCCTTCTCACAATGAGATGATGGCCCGTGCCCAGCAGTAGGACAGTTTGTACAAACAGGGCTGATAAAAAAAACGTCTTTGTTTAAAATAAAAAATATAAATAAAGGATCTTTAAAAATCTGGATATGCCCGAGCGAGACGGACGATGGTCGGACTACGAACGAACTCTTAAAATTCAGTTTGTTAGACTGATAATAACTCCATGTTGTTGTAATTGTAGTACAAGAGCCTCTACTCGGGCGGCGCGTGTTGTACCGCGCGCCGCAGTACGGCGACACGCTGCTGCAGTACGCGGTGCTTCTGACGGCCGAAGCCGCCCACGCCAGGAGTAACTACCACAAATACTACATCGCTACGTGAGTATACAAACGTACTTCTTATATTCCCCTGTTCGATTATAGTACGAGTAATCGTTTATAAAACAAAAAAAAAAAAAAAACGCAATTCGTTTACTTGGATGATATAAACAACAACATGATATAAAAAACAAAAAAGTTTTTTTTTTAAATTGGCCCGGGTGTCGTCTAGTAATCGGGGAACATACATAAAAAAGATTCCGACGAATTGAGACGATTGAGATTTGGAAGAGGCTCCTTTTTGGAAATCGGTTAAACTCTTCGGACGGCGGGTGTTGTACCACGCTCCGCAGTACGACGACACTTTTTTAACCTATACTGTTGTACCGTTGGTCAAAGGCATTCCTCATATGGCTTCATTGCCACCTCTTACTTTTGCTCTTGTATTAACTTATTTAGCTACGAGCGCAGATATCAACCGTACGCTACATAATATCATCTCATGTGGATGTAAGGCAAAGAGTAGGGTGGCGCCGCTGTCTCGCTCGCACGCGTCACTTTTTTCGTAGATAAACAATGATTAAAATGACTTGATGTTCTCTTTGGCTTCATAACAACACTATTACAATTTATTAACAATAGCTGTTATTTTGACCGAAATAAACGTGGAAATTTTTGTCGTTTTCACCGTTATTTCGGTCAAAATAACAGTTATAAGCTATTGTTAATATATTGCAATAATATCCTTTCCATATGAAGTTAAAGAGATTATTTATCAAAAGTAATTTCAATAATTTAATTTTTAAAAAAAGGTGCCCCGTGCGTTTGAGACAGCAGCGCCACACTATCCTTTTCCTTATTAGTCCAATGATGTTGATATCTGTCTAACCATCCAATCATATGTATTCCAGTCTCTCCGATCTGCCTACGGAGATATTCCCACAACTGGTACCGTACCGCCGCTACTTGCTGGCCGGCGGCGCTCCCCTTCTAGCGCGTGACCTGTGTGACGTCACGCCTTCGCAACACTCCCTCAACGCGCTGAGTACGGCGGCGAGAGAGTTCGCTGACCTGGCGCAAGACAACCCGGACTATCTCATGGATGAGCTCATGCTCCTCTCATGACCAAGGAAGTTGTGAGCAAGAAGGAAGTACTCCTTTTTATATTGTACTTTGATGTTATGTTAGTCTTTCACTGGCAGCTTAGAAGTTTTTTTTTTTTAATATTTGATTAGCAAATATGTGAATTGTATGGCATTCTCAGGGCTGTTGCTAGATCGAAGGTACTTACGTAGGCTGGGGGGTCACAATTGTAAAGATGTTAAATGAAAGGAGAAACGATATAGGTTTAGATACAGGAAATAGATTTCCATGCCTTGTATCAGTGCATACACTGCCTGGACTGGATCCTTGACTGGTGGCTATCAAATTATAATCATTCCTATTGGTGACAAGATATTTCGCTTGATATTGCGGTCACGTGACATCTTCTACAAATGTAATGTTAATGTATCTTTCTTCTCGGTTGACTCACACGTGGCTATATAGACAATAAATTGCCACTTTCATAGGAACCTATCCAACCCAAAAAAAAAAAAAACAATGTCAGTATCTTTCTGCAGTGTTGTAGCACTATTGCATTAAAATAAAGGAGCAAATATCGCTGGTCGGTACGACTTTTGCACTATTTTGTGTAGAGTTTCTAGGAGCAAATTGGGCTTCCGAGGAAATAATACATGTAAAGATTTTATCGAGAATATATACTTATAAACGTTAATGGATCGAAGTGAATTTGTTTTCAGTGAAAGACTAGCATTATATCTTTCGTGGATAGTTGCGCGCAAGACTGAGCACAAATACTTATGTCTCTTCGAAATCCGGATTTATCAATTAGGCATTTTTCACAAGTCATGCTCATGATGTGACATTTACCTTTATTTAATCTCGGATGCAACATCCAGTAAATACCAGTAACGTAATCACAGACTAGAAAGATATATAGATAGATAAACTCTTTATTGTACACTATTAAACAAAAAACAGATAAGGGACAAATGAACAACTGTCATATTGAACTATCTTTTAAAGTGTAATTTGTACGTTCTAGACCTTTCTAGTCTGTGGCAGTGAAGTAGCGTTGGTTCTGTAGCTAGAATGATTCAATGGAATGTATAGTATGGAAGTTACGGCGACAAATAACGGCACATTTCAACTTGGGGGCCAAATGGCTATTTTCAATTTTGTCTATGACAATTTTTATTTTAATAGATTGAACTTAAGGTCTAATTTTAAATGTTAATCTTTGCTGAAATATTTTGCCGATTGTTATAGAAAACAAGGCCCGTATATGGGCCTTGTTTTAGTAAATACGTTATTTGTTGCTGTTTTGTAATTATTTGAAATAGTATCGATGAAATCGAACGACGATTAAGATTGAGCTCTAGTATGAACTGTCGCCAAAATATTCGTTAATGTTAGACATACAATGATTGTATGTTTGTTGTTTAAAAAAAAACAGTTCTCAGTCGGTCTCTTGGGAGTGCTATGAATTTGCGTTAGTTTATAACTTGCTTCCTGCTTAATATGAACATTACATATATGCAGACGCAATATAAATCCCATATACAAGACATAATTTCAGCCAGATTGTAAAGCCAGGTAGGTAATACACGAGGAGTGTGTTTCTGGCACAACGTGTTAATATAGTTTCGATTGGGTTCTGTAGAAATTAATATCCGGTCATTTTAGATGACTTTGGGCCGTCTCAAAACACAAAGAGATAAGCAAGCAAGCGAAGAATACATACGAAGAATTTATTTCTAAATAAATTTCACACACGCGCACAACGAATATTTTGAAAAGTCTATGTTTCCTTAACTACAGTGAAATTGTTGGCGACTGAGATAGAAAGAGAGAGAGAGAGAGAGAGAGAGACAGAGAGAATAAGAGTTCTCATTGGTCACTAATCCGCCATTGTTGTTTACATTAGAAGACATCGAAACACAGACTTTAGATAGTTTTTTTTGTACTAGAGCTGGTAATTGGGTAAGAAGATCCATAAAGTACGCGTAAAAATATCGATTGATATTAATATTACTTAAAAAGTGTTGTGATATTATGTGATCTTTTGTTTGTAGAGATGCGACAGAATCTTCGGTCGCATAGAGTGTATTGGTATGTCTTAAGATAATTTTGGCTTAGTACTTGGCGTTGGTTTATGGACAGTTCCAAAAATTGTACGGTGCGACTAATGTGTCTATCTTTATGGACATTGAAAACGTAAAGCTCAGCGTCACGTGGTCTTCTAATGTGCCAATGGGCAATCCAATTTGTCAGATAACAGGGCCTATTCTGTCACAGTAAATAAAAGTAAACTTACAGGACTAAAGTATGTGCATTTCTAACCGCGTTAGTAAGAAAAGGTACTCGCAAGTTTTAATCCTGTCTAATTTAGTTTTACTTAGTATGTAACTGAATTGGACTGAATGTCATATCGCAGCCTTATTCACTATTACCATTGATAACATAACATTTGGGCTAAAAGCGTAAAGGCAATTTTTTATGTAAACGCCTTACCCCTATGCATTGCACTTCCAATAGTTATAAATAAATATAAATATTGGTGGACATTTCACACAACACCATCTAGCCCAAACCAAGGAAAGCTTGTACTATCTAAACTAAATGGTTGATAGAATAATATATACTTTTTTTTGTAACTACATATGATACATAGAAACACCTAGACCCAGAACAAACATCCGTGCTCATCACACAAATGTTTGCCCTGGGTACCACTGACCCATGAGGCCTGTCATCAGTTATAGAAAATACCATTTCACTAAGACTACGTGGCGCATTACTTTTTTAATAGCCGTACACAAATGGGCCCTGCAGACTTGAAATATCATTTGAACAAAACTTCCAATGAAAAGTTTAGTTCTTTTTTACCAATAGGGAATATGCGTGATATTTTTTTTATTGCTCATAAAAAAGCTAACCACAAATATATTCGTTCTATAAAAACAAAATTAAAATTATCTTCGAATATAAGACAGTTACAAGCATTTTGATTTCATGTTAGACAGAGAACACACCATCGCGAGCGATGACGTCATCCAAGGTGTGCGCCGTAGAAATTCAATAAAAACTGTCGTTTCGCAGGAAAGGGACAGAGCATCTTCCACCAAAAAATTGAAACGTTTATATATCGGAATTTATATACTGTTTTTTTTTGTATGTTATCCATTTAAACTATTGTTCTTATTAAATAAAATTCATACATATTCCCTTTTTCGATTCTATACTTACTTTAAGTTTAACGATTTAATTATGATATAAAACTATGAATCTGATCATTATGAAAGAACCCTTAAATATAAGTGGTATTCTCCATTTTGTGTATAATTATGAAACTTTATTCTACTTATTATAAAGTACAATTTCATTACATTTAGGATACCATGATTTAATGAAAAAAAAAAACCTAATATTCTTACTCTTGACACTGGCTAAATACACTGTCAAGAGTAAGAGAAAAGTCAAAAATCGGATTAAAATACTAAAATTAAGCAGAATGTTTTTTTTTTTTTACCGGAAAATCTCTTTACTTTTTAAGGTAGACATCAACGCCCGCAGCTATCTCTCTCGCGCATCACAACCTTTTTAAATATATAAAATCATTGGTTATGTATATTAGAAAAGTGAGACATGTACCTATCAAAGTTTGTTTTTCTGATATGAGAAATATTTTAAAAAGTTTTATTCAGATATCACTTATACTAGCGACGAAGTAGTGAAAAACATATATTTTCCTACTCCTCAGCGAATTTAAAAGATATCAAATAAAATTCTTTTTTAATATTTCTCCTATCAAAATAACTAAATTCGTTTCTTACTTTTCTAATATCCCTGCTCAATGATTTTATATTTTTTTAAATGTTGTGATGCCCGAGAGAGATAGCTGCGCGCATTAAGCAAATCTTTAATAAACCACAACCAGTGACTATGATTTTTCTAAATACTTATTTAGCATTTATTTTGATTTTAAAATAAAATAGCATGCAATGATTATAATTGAACTTATATCTTAGCATTTAGTGTAAGCGAGTCATAATAATTATATACTCTTTACTTCACAGGTATATATCTCTGAGTTCATTAATAAAAATATAGCGAAAAAATATTCAACCAATTTTAAATGTCGAACACATTTAAAGGAGTTATTTTAACCGACAATTTTAGTGCGCTTTAAAAATCTATCAAGTCTGATATTCAGCCTACTAAAAATCTAATTAGCTTAATATTTTCAACGTATCAAAAATGTTATCAGTCTGGTGTTTTCCGCACATTAAAATATATAATCATAAGCATACCAAAAATGGTATCGTTTCGATGTTTTCAGCACACAAAAATCTATAATCATGTTGATATTTTCTAGCATGTTAAAAATGTTATCGGTTGGGTGTATGAACCACATCAAAAATGTAATAATTTTGATGCTCTCATCACATTGCAATCTAAAATCATGCTGATATTTCTAACATGCCAGAAATGGAATCGGCTTGGTATTTGAAATGCAACAAAAATGTAATCATTCTGATATTTTCGACATATTAAAATCTATAATCACGCTAATATTATTTTGTAATATGCCAAAAATGGAATGGGCTTATTTAAAAATGGAATATTTTAAGCGTGACAAAAACATAATCATTCTGATATTTTCGACATATTAAAATCTATAATCACGCTAATATTATTTTGTAATATGCCAAAAATCGAATGGGCTTATTTAAAAATGGAATATTTTAAGCGTGACAAAAACATAATCATTCTGATATTTTCAGCATATCAAAAAATTCAATAATTACAATATTTTCGGATCATTAAAAATATGTATTCATTCTTAAATTTTATTCTTTAACATTCGTTGGTGAACTCATGATGTCTTATTCACCTGTGAATTAAGTTTTTGTATAAATTTCACTTGTTAATAATGTCGTTGTTGTGTTTGTCTCTTATGTATAGTTTTATTAGGTTATAATTATTATTAATTTTAAGATTAACCGACCTTTAACTAAATTAATTTACCCGATTC
Source organism: Lycia hirtaria (assembly GCA_947563715.1). Classification (NCBI taxonomy): domain Eukaryota; kingdom Metazoa; phylum Arthropoda; class Insecta; order Lepidoptera; family Geometridae; genus Lycia; species Lycia hirtaria. The sequence continues at coordinate 41,740,395 of OX387378.1, forward strand.
TCAAACCGCCGAAAAAAAAAAACTTTATCGTCACATTTTATTGAATGTTTAGTTGTTATTTAAACGTTACAAATTAAATTTACCTCATGATAAGGTGATCGTAACTTAATTTTTGGATAAACCAAAGAAGTAAACCAATTATTATTATCAATAAAAGCCTATAGATTTTCCCATTGCATGGCAAAGGCCTCCCCCTCCCCTCTTCCCGATCTTGGGCTAGATTTATCCAATTTCTCGTGTCAAGCTCGGACCGCCACTCTTTGTGGTTGCTCTAGAGGTCGTATGTGTTGGGGGACCCAGTTGGTGGTTGTCTAAAAAATAATCAATTGAATGGGGGTCACATTTGACACTTTTCAGTGCCCATATTCACAATCGTTTGATATAGAATTCTACTTTACAATTATATATTTTCTTTCAGTCAGACATGTAAATGACAGAGATTTATTTGGTCCTACTGTAGACCTTATTTCATAATTCTATAATTAATAGCATTCATAATTGCTGACCGAATAGGTTGTGTTTATTATTCTAATATTGTCGTCACAAAAGTAATGATAAGTAGTGATAAATCTTAAGTATGTACTTTAAAAAAATGTCACATCAAAGATCCTTTTTAATAATATAAATACATGGGGTCAAATTTGTAGTACATTTTCTAATGGAATGATCATATTGCAAAAATAATGCTTTAGAATTAGGATACTGGGGGTTTTTCGAGTGTTTGTCTATGTATGTTTGTATATTACTTGTAAATTAAACGGCTTAACAGATTTTGATGTGTGAGTTGCTGTTATGTTAATGTTCTAAGTGTCATTCAATCCATCACATCCTATACTTACGCACACTGGAAAAACTTTACCCTCTTTGGATGATCAAGTAAAAGTGAGGTCAATAAATTGTAATGTTTTAGAAAATCGTACCACAGAAGAAGTTATATTATTATAACTTACATGTTTAATAATATTCTCAAAAGCAATAAGGCCTGAAATGTAAGTACATAGCTAAGTACATTTCATAAGAAAATTGTTTTACCATAATATAATTACACATTATCATATATTGCAGTAAGTTATCAGCAGGTCTAAACTTACTATAAGCTTCAAAACAATCATGGCCTTACCGAAAAACGTTCTTAACTTTGATCAACGTCTCAAATTCTCTGTCTTCTTTCTGCCAGTGTCATTACGTGCTGGCGAGAAATTGACAAAATATGATGAGCATTGCTCAATTTTGTGTAACGTTTTTCGGTAAGATCCTCATTGTTCTGTAAAAAAATATAATCTGTAGATAGTAATAAGTTACTATGAAATATAATCTTTCCTGTTTGTCCAAAGTAAACAAATATGGTGTACCAATCATAATCCACAATTTAGAAAATAACAGTTGTCATTGGTCGCATGACTGCCATTGTTGTTTAGATTATTGGACATGTAAGAAAAAAACGACTTTAATTCACTCAAAAAGAGCAGAGGAAATGTAAATATGTAGTTTATTTTATATGTAGAGCTCTCTGTTATTTAATTAAACTTGTTACAATCTATTTTTGCGAATGAATTTCCTATATAAATATTCCTTAATATTCCCTATATCTTTCCCATATTAATATTCAAATGTACCGCGAGGCGCAGATTACCAATCAGCTTGTATGTAGTACGGTTTGTGAGAGAGAGGTGCATGCTATTTTAAGGAATCTATAATGTGCGAATGAGACGGATATATGTTTGTCAGTTCCGTACGCGACGCGCGCAGGTAATAGACATGGCGTCGCTATTCATTATAGCATTCGATGTAAATTACATGCACTAAAGTTTTGTGTGGATGCGACCTGTGTTTATGTAGTGTATGAGAAAACAAATAAAATAACGGGTTTAGTGTCTGTTTCAGTGCAATGTAGTTAGTACATAAAAAGGACAAGTTGTTGTTTTCACCCTGTAGTTTCGTACTTCTGGATAAAGGTGTCAAAAGCTATTGGATATCGTATTAAATTTAAAATCAATTTGACTCGGTTTAATGGCTGTTTACTAAGGTAGACTAGATAATAAAGTAGTTGTGGCGAGACACTGTAATCTTTACAGATCTATTATAGAGTGACAATGAAAATATATGTAAGTATTCCAATAATGAAGAAAAAATCTAGTATCAAAATATAATTTGCTGTCAATTTAACAGATAGATAAAATATAACATTGAATATATTAAATTACATATTAGCTGGATTAGAAAAGTCCTAGGTAAAGGCGATTGTAGTACTAACGCTACATTTAGTTTCTAACACTGGTTACATTTGGCCTTGAGACAACGGTATATCCATACTATCCTTGCATACGCAACTTTTTTTATCAGCGATTTATTATCAGCCCACTATTATATAACCCTCCGCCGGCCGGTAGCGCCGTCTCTCTCGCACTCGCCACGTGGTCCGGGCCGAGCCCCCGCTGAGCGAGATGCAAGACATCGCATTAAATTTCGATCCTATTCTGTAACGCTGCGACCAATCGCGGCCGATCTCCGCGTGTTCCGGTTCTTTGTCATCAATGGGTCGCCGGGCGAGTCTATTCCCAGTGCTTTTTTGAAGCGATTTTCTCTAAATTTAAAGCTTTCTTCAAGCGTCCACAGCATTACCAGTCGAGCCTTTCAGTTAAACTATCATTTGATATCAAAATTGGGGTGTGGAATTGCGTATTTAGAGTTTGAGATATAAGGATTTTTCGGTGTGAATGAGCCGTACCCACTTCAGCTGGTCGCGTACGCTGTTGTCGTGTCCGGGCGGCAGTAGTAGTGGCGCGGTTTGACGGACGGACGTCCCTCAGCTGGCATGCAGCCGGCGTAGAGTGCGTGCACTAGTGTGGAGCCCCCGCCGATCGCGGGGCCCGATAATGCTCAAATTCCTGACTCACAAGCTGCGGACGCACTCGTTGAATGAGGACAACGTCGCCGAGAAGGTACGGAATATGGCCGCCGAACAAAGAACGATTGCTAGTTGAAGGCCCTCTCACCGGCTCGCTTGTTGCAGGTGGAGGAGCGGGACTCCGGCACCGAATCGGACGACGAGGCCGAGCGCACTCCGCCCGGTGAGTCTCGCATCCCTGCCCTTCGTACCTACTATACACTACAACACTACCGGCCTGCATCTTCACCCACCTACACTCGACAATACTTACTAGACTCATATTAGCATACTGACCGAACCAGCCTTGGAATCAGAGGCGCATTGTTTGCTTGAAGAAACGCCCGTGCTTTGACTATCCCTCCCGCCCCGCCCCACCCCGTCGGTGCTCGGGAAATTTCCGAAATTTCTCGGTTCCTTTGTGTTAATATTTCCGGTGACCTTGACGCGTGACCTTGAACTTTTATCAGCGTTATTTCTACTTTTAATATACTATTCGTAGTGTAGAAAGTGTTCGTCTATATAATGTAAATCTTGGAAGTGTTGTAACCGGTCTGCGTGCACTTTACTGTACCTATAGTGATTTGAGCGTTGTGTAGGCCCGGTAGGTTTGGTGGCGTTGTAACACCGCTCGCGAAATGTCCGTCTCGCTCGATAAGTGGGTGAAAACAACCCTCTACGTGCGTAGTTGGTTAGAAACCATTCACGTCTGCGGACGTGAAATTCGATAGACCTGAAAACCTTCGTCAAAGTGAATTAATATAGAAGGGTTCTACCCGGTTCCGACGTAGATATGAAGTACCTATGGTTTGAGCTAATTAGAATTGATACTGCTTCGCTTCACGGCAAGCCAAATCGAGAATATTCTCTGGCAGTTTCTATTATCATCATTTAGTTTAACGTATATTTATGTACCGGTTCGTATAAACACATCTTGTACCTGCATTATCTATATACTTATGTATAGACGTATATTTATATTAGCAGGCCGGATTAAGCAAATTATGTAATTTGTTTTTTTGCATAAAGAACAAATATAATTTTAATTTGACTGGCCTTGTGGCTCAGTTGGTAGTATGTCTGCCTGCTGTGCCGTAGGTCGTGGGTTCGATCCCCACCCAGGGCAAACATTTGTGTGATGAGCATGGATGTTTGTTCTGTGTCTGGGTGTTTGTATAATATGTATATATTTACAAAAAAAAGTATATATGTATTCTATCAGCCATCTAGTTCCATAGTACAAGCTTTGCTTAGTTTGGTCTAGATGGTGTTGTGTGGAAAAAAAAAAGTTATAAAAATCAACAGCAGCTAAACCTATCAAACAGGATTTCGAACAAAATGTTCATATTATTAAACCGGGCTTAAAAAATACTAAACGAAATTTATTTTTAGGGTTCCAAACTTCTCAGTTATCGTATCGGAATCAAAACCTATAGGTTACCTTACTTCACGTTGACCTAGAGCTATGAAATTGGCCAAGAAGCGTTGACTTATAATACAAATACAGAAAAAAATCCGAAAACTACATTTATAATTTCATCCCAAAAATTAGGGTATTTTTAGGGTTCATATGGTTCAGGGTATATTGATGTTATCTGCAGTAATAAAAATAAGAAAAATACAAGTTTTCTTAGAGCCTCACTTCACTTGCGTGATCATTTAGTTTGAGAATCGATGGGCAAATCTTGACCACATTTATATGAGACCACCAAGGGGCCTTTTTCAAAATAAGGATAATTGATGACAAAACGTCTTAAAGAATTAGGGAAGAAGTTAAAAAGAGAAACTTTGACCGCGTACTTGTCCATATAAAAGAAGAAAACTGATCTCACCCTACTAATAGTTTAGGAACATACAACGATTATTTTCATTATCGAATGGAATTATAAATGGGCTAGACTTATGTATAAATACGTAAATTTATTATGTAATGTTTTTCTTTTCCAAATTTCATTATAACTGCGAAGTACGAAAGTTATAATTATAATTACAATAGAAACCTATTAATAAATACTAATAGTTCCAATTATAGTTATTATAAAAAAAAAATATCAGCCCCCGTATTCTGAACCCATTCGGTTTCAGAATCGATTCGATTTGTATATCTCCGTCTCTGTCATTTCCATAGAGAATAACAGAGACGGAGATATACAAATCGAATCGATTCCGAAACCGAATGGGTTCAGAATACGGGGACAGGTCAGGTCGTTGTCGACCGACTCATGATGTGAGGATGGGACTCTGAGAGTACCGAAACCGGCCGGAAAACAACGTTATTTTGACCGATTAGTATCGTGAGTTTTTCCGTTTAATTATATGAATAAATAAATACTCACGGAAGTTTTAGTATAGTGAACGTACATACACTCGAAGAACAACCCTCCTGCTTGCGCAGTCGGGTAATTATTTAAAAGGATATACTTTCAGCTTAGTCCCATAGTTTTTTTTATCAAAATTGTTTCAGTAGTTTGTTTTTACAATAAAATAATTTGAAAAAATATGTCATCCAAATAAATATTCTCAATTCGTTTGAGTTTTTTAATTAATAGTTAGTTTGAGTCTGTTGCTAAATCTCTTATTATTATAACTAATCCATCAATAATGCTTTAACTAACACTACAGTAAACACACGAAATGACACAAAAGGTGGTCTTATCCACCTTACTGTATATCCTTACACACAACCTTATAAACTTCATCATCATCATCATCTCAGCCATAAGAAGTCCACTGCTGGACATAGGCCTCCCCCATGGATTTCCAAAAAGACCGATTAGAAGCGGCTTGCATCCAGCGTCTTCCCGCCACTTGTATGAGGTCATCTGTAAAAACACTCTCTTTACTTGTATAAACTTATAACGTCTAAATTATGTTATCAGCATTCAGCATCACAGCAGTACTACACATCATTTAATCCCGGGAGATATTGAATGGAAATGTTTTATAACACATAAAAGATAAAAATATATAGCCATTGATAAATTTAAAAAGATTATTATTATTATCTTGTGACGTAAAAGTGGAAAACAATAACACAGGTTTTTTTATCAGCTTTATTACACATAGATTTGGCAAAAAATGCGCTTATATTCTGAAATAAATAAGTTTCTGTCTATGTCTATGATTAAATAAAATTGATTGTGCAATATTTTAGATTCCTAGCTTGGGGTGATTTCTCGGCCACAGCTTGGCCATCAGGCGAATTGGTGGACAAACGTAGATTCATTTCTTATAAAAATGATAATGAAGAGCATTAGAACAGGGAGATTGGAGATTCCTAAAGTTATGTAGTTCCGTTGATATACGCTTTCTTCATTAATCAAAAACACCAAATAAACATTGGGAAGCTCCAAATGGTCAACTGGTTGAGTTAGGGCCCATTTTTTGGCATATAATGAGTACATATTTCTAATAGAGTTTAAAAACCTTAAATATAAATATAATATGTAATAGCTTTTTAACACTTACTACTGCAAGTACTGCAGGAGAAACAAAAGATAATTTCTATCCATTTTAGCTGTGATAAGTGCATAATGACATTTAGAAGACCTTGTATTTTTTATAGCGGACAGACGGACCTTTTATGGATGGTCTATACAATACAAACAATAGTAGCTCCTGCATAGTAAAGTAGTTTTTATAGCTATGATCCAAAAACTGGCATGTTTGAATTACAACTCCCCATTGATTCAGGTTCAAATCCAAATGATGACGTAGAGATGCCAAAAGGCAAAACATAGTGAGATGGCATTGAAAAGTCTCTACTGTACTTTTGAAGTAGTTTTCACTTCAGCGGCGTTGTGCATTTTTTGGATGGGTAAATTTTTTTAAACTTGCGTCAGATCGAATTCGTAAGACGGACGGATTATTTTAGTCAGAAGACTATTCTAACGTTCTGCATTTAAAGTTTATTATTGTATGTAAATTTTTATCCGTCTTTTTGCTATTTTATTTTTTAGTTTTCACTTCTGCCGACACTCCCGGAGTGCAACCCGTTGTGTTTTTTTATACGAAAATGGGCTAACTCACCTGATGCGATGTGATTGTTGCGGCTACAGTGGAGCGCACTTACCTGGAAGGGACCTATTCACTCGCAATTGGAAGACACCCAGATTATATCCATCCAAAAATACCGTTTAGAAAGCGTATTCCACATCTTGGCGGTACGCACAATAAAAGTAGAGCTAAAGCGTTTTGTTTGAGTCTTTGGAATATCCACCATAAAACGATGACTTCGAGAGAGTCTGATTATTATCAACATTGATGTGTTCCATTCTGAGGATTCTTACTGTCTTCGATGACGTCATTACTTCATCATCATCTCAGCTACAAAAAGTCCACGGCTAGACATATGGCCATGAATTTCCAAAAGATCTGATGGAAGCTGTTTGTATCCTGCGTCTTATTATGAGGTCTTCTGTCCATATTGTGGTTGGTCTTCCTTCGCTGCGCTTGCCGGTGCGTAGTCTCCACTCGAGAACTTTTCGGCCCCGTCAACCATCAGTTCATCATTACTTAATTTAAACTAGTCAAAACGACTGGTTTGACATTTTTTTTAAACTTTGCAACTTTGGACGTGTGGAATCACCGAATGCTAAGTGATTTTGATTTGACTATAGGTACCGGTTTCAGCATTTTCACAAAAGAAAAACCTTAGGATATTATGGTGATTGATTTTAAAGCTAATACCGGCTTCCGATGTATTGGATGTTGGTACTTGTAAATTTACTCTAATCATTTTTCTCTGCCAATTCAATCACTTTTAGAGTATTCCCCTAATATTAAAGACAAACTAACAGACTAACAGATTTGGTTCACATTAAATAAATATTGGTGTACATTTCACACAATTATCAAAAAATTATCAATTATTTATTTCATAATTTTAGATTAAATTCCCATTATACTCGTGAGTTGGTCCGGATTACAGTTATTTGATTACCCTGATTTGTTACATTTCATCTGCTTTCAAATAACACGCCTAACATTTACAAAATTCATTGGGGGTTTTCCGTATATTTTTTTAAATGCTATATTTTGCTGAAAAGCCAACATCTTAACATTGAAATCGGGTTCACTTGTCTCTGTCAATTAGTGTGGAGTCGTTCTGTTCTGTGTATTATTTAATTGGTGTCATTTGCCGTGTGTGTTATAATTTTATCAGCCAATTGGAGTCACGCGGTCTGCCGCCGTCGCGTTATCGCCCGCGTATCGCTCCAACGTGTAACAAACAACATAGGCGTTTAGTTTTGCGAGAGAATGTGAATATGTGACAGTTTTTCTTCTGTGATTATATGACGGTTAAAAGCCTGTAATAGAGGAAGGAACCTAGTGCTACGATACCCATGTATCGGCTATATCATGTAAAGGTCAAATGTCAGATCCAAAGTGGGCCTTGGACCAATAATCCACTAATGATAATCGGAGACCATCCCGATCTACATCACGTTATCTCAAATAACTTAATAATAATAACAAACTATACTGTTAGAATTTCACCATCTTCCCGCTTTAATGGCATGTTACAGGACCCCTTTGCCTTGATTCACTGGGATAGGAGCGATCAGTTTTTTTTTTTTTTCTTTAATAAATTTATTTTTATTTTTTTTGTTCTTAAAAAAATCTTAGTATAACTTTAAAAAGTAATCCTTCCTCATACTGTAAGGACTGTTTGCTTCTTTATTGCAAATAAAAATCTGATTACCCAGTACTTGTGAACCTAGAATTCGCTATTCTAGCTTACTATTGGCAATGTTCTAAGTCGTGACCTTGGCTCCGGGTTAATAGTCAAACAGTAACAATAATTAAGTACTAAAAAAGTAAATAGTTATAATTTCGATCGTATAACTATAGCACAGTTTGCAGTCTACAAACAGCCCTCTAAGTGGACGGCTATAAGAGAGTAAGCAGTGTAATGCACGCTAATAACATAATTAGATTGCGACGCGCCAGGCTATCTGCATCCCGCTTATTTTTCCGCCACCTAGATAACTCTGGGCTATATCGAGGCTTGTGATTATATTGAATAAGTGGAGCTCTTGGGGTACGGTGACAGTAGTCTGGGAGTTTGATTGAGGTAACCAATGCCATAGAATAATTTCTCCATCAGCCATAGTTTTAGTTTCGGATTAAAAATCGCTATGGAAGCTGCATACCTCACGGCAGAAGGTACACGATTGTATATCGCGGGCTCCCCAACGTGGACTGACCTCTCAGACTTCACAAGTTAATGAGACAGTGTCACGAACGACCTTTAGTCCTTTTTAACCCCCGACCCAAAAAGTGGTGTGTTAAGTTTGACGTGTGTATCTGTCTGTGGCATCGTAGCTCTCAAACGGATGGAACGATTTTGATCTAGTTTTTTTTTTTTGTTTGAAAGGAGACTTGATCGAGAGTATTCTTAGCTATGTTTCATCAAAATCGGTTCAGCCGTTTTTAGTCGGAAGTTTTTGATTTTTCTAAACTTATACTTGTGAATGTTGCTCCATGACACACTCCTGTCTGTCGGAAAGACTCCAGATTAGTGCGTACGAATGTCGTAATCTGGAAAATCAGCTCGCATGGTAGCGGCAATATTTGTAGTTCTTTAAAGAGTTCAACGCAAGGTACGTCATCTTGAACTCCAAAGATAGAAATATAAACAGAATGCAGTAGAACAAACGGTTGTGGTAAACAAACGTTATCTTCCTGTAGTTGTTGTACCTAGATAGTATTTCGCTATCTCTAACAGCACGCTCGTAAACTGATAACCTTTTGTTCACTTATTATCGGAGCAAGTACCAGTTCGAGTGTGGGACATGATTGTATTACAGAAACTCAAGTTTTTCTTTGTTTGCCAACATTTGGGGCTGTTTAACAGCCCCAAATCTTCCTTAAATCAGTTTGATTTAGTATTTAATACTTTTTTTTTTTTTTTTTTTATCAGCCCTGTTTGTACAAACAGTCCCACTGCTGGGAACGGGCCATCTTCTCATTGTGAGAAGGGTTAGGCCATAGTATGCCACGCTGGCCAAGTGCGGGTTGGCAGACTTCACACATCTTCAAGATCATTGAGAACTCTCAGACATGTAGGTTTCCTCACGATGTTTTCCTTCACCGTTTGAAGTTGTCGGCAATCAACAAAACGCACATAACTTCGACAAGACAGAGGTGCGTGCCGTAGGATTCGAACCCAGGACCTGCGGATCGCAAGTCAGACGGTCTCACCAGTAGGCTGCCGGAACTTTTTTTACTACTTTAATACTTTAACAGGAATATTTTTTTCTTTGTCTAACAACCCAATAATGAGTTTGATATTTTTGAACATATTTATGTATGTTTGATTTAAAATATAACTCTGTAACCGAAATATTACTCGTATTTTATTCTTTCTCTAGCAGTTCAAGAACAAGTTGTGTATTGTGATGTATTTCGGTATATCTCTACTATTCTCTACATATTATGTAAGTTTGATTTAGGATATGTCTTAATATTACAACGGAAATATTTTTTTCATAGTCTTTCAGCTATGATCATTCTTCATTCTAGCAAGAATGAGGTACCTTGATATTATATGGATATACCTCACCCTGTAACGGAAATACTTTGTCTTACAGCCCTAGAACAAGTTTGATGTTTTTGGACATATTTAGATATGTCTGTTTCTATAGCTAATAGATAAACTTAGTAGATCTATGCCCTGAACACTAATAAAAAAACCTTGTTTTTAAAAAGACGATCATTAAAAGAAAAATAATTTAATTGTATTTTTTTTAAACACGCTTTTACAGAATTACTCCTAAAGACGAATAAATCGAGCTCAAATTCGATGATTTATCTTGTTTAATTCGGAAGTTCCTATCAGACTCCATCATCAAACCATGGATATCAAATAGCAGCAAAGTACTCACCAAGACAAAACAAACGAGCCCAAACTAGATGGGTTTATTTTTGTTTAGTTAAGAAGTTCCTATGGCCGTCGTCCGGCTCCATCATCATAACAGCTCCATGATACCATATTACTATATTGTCATCGAAGATACATATTCAAACTAAATTTGAGCCTAATCGGATATCGGGAAGTGGTTCCAATGCAGCTTCTAAGATTCGTGCCGAACACACATCATCATCATCATTTCAGCCATAAAAAATCCACTGCTGGACATAGACCTCCCATGGACATTCAAAAAGATCGATTGTACGCTGGTCTTTCTTCCTACGGTACGCTGGCCGGTGTGTGGTCTACACTGGACTTTTCGGCTCCATCGGCCATCAGTTCTATGTGCTTATACCCTGCCCACTGCCACTTCAACTTGCTAATCCGTTGTGCTATGTCGGTGACTTTCGTACGTCTAAGAATCTCTTCATTTCTGATTCGATCTCGCAGAGCATAGCATTCTCCATAGCTCGTTGCGTAACCTTGAACTGCCTTATAAGGCCCATAGTTAGAGACCACACATCACACAAACATTGCAAGTAAAATAAAAGTATAATATAGTAAACAAGTATCTATATTAAAAGAAAAACATAATACCCGACTGCAGAAAAGCAGTTTTTGCAGTCTAAATTACGATTTCGTTACGCATACTTTCTTACAAAAAAAAACGTACACCCAACAGTGTCACTAGCAAGTTACACTGTTGGGTGTACGTTTTTTTTATGAGAAAGTATGCGTAAAATAGCTGTAAAAATAAAATATTAATGCGCATTATTTATTAGAATAATTCTAGTAAAATCATTTGTTTATTACGAAAAAGTTCGTTGGAGGTTAAGAAAAATAGCATTTTTTTTTAGTTTGGCGAGAGATGTATCATTATTATTATTACATAAAATATATTTTACCTATGACACGAAGTGAAGACGAATCTCGTCACTCGAAAAACAAACCTCTTCTTACGCAGTCGGGCAAGAAGGAAGATGGAGAACCTTAGTACTCTTAGTAGTAAACATTCAGTCAAATATCACGGTTCATTTAACTAGCTAAGATTAATAGCTGTGACAAAGATCCCGACAAATTGTTCGTTAAAATCGTCGGTTTACATTAATTCTTAGTTTATGGAAGGCCGGATGGATTGTTAGAGATTTTGCATAAACGTCGCGTCGTTGTCCGCCCCTTGTTTCCATTTCATTGCTCGTAAACGATCATTCATCACGACAGTTGCTATAACATTTTAGAATTAATATAAAACGCTATATTGTATTAAGGATAAATAAGATTTTACCAGAAGGTTTTCGCTAGCATCACATTAATAATTTAAATAAAAAAGAACAAAGTAAACATAAACAATGAAAGCAGCAAACATTGTTCAAACAAAAAGATAGCGTTGGACTACATCACAATTTTAACTTTGTACTAGAAAACCAATGTGTGTAAAATAATCGTCTAAAAAAAGCTACATGAAGTTTTTTTTTTTTTTCATTTATTGATATTTTTGCATTTTTAGTTATATGGCATTGCCCTCGAAGGGCACCTGAGAGAAACGAATGAAGTTGAATGGAAAGATGCACGTTTTTGCTCAAGCATTTTTTATTCATGTGAACGGTGGCGAAAATAATATAGTTTTGGTAAAATATGAACTTTTTTCACGACGACAATACTTCTAAAAGACTACACTAACTGTTCGATTTCGCACATCACATTTTGTCATTTGGTAACATATAATCGAACTAATCGAGAAAAACTGATGAACCGATTTTTTGCAGCAGGCACAGCAAAATTTTAACATAAAAGGATATTTAAACCGACACGTTGATGAAACTTTTATATCAACACAATTCATCATTGAGGTACAACTTTTCCAATAAAATAGAATTATCAAAATCGTTTCACAACCGGCGAAGATTAAACTAAACATATACACAGAAAAGCCTAATTGAGAAGTCTAGAATTCTAAGAAATCTAGAAGTATTAATTTTTTAAGTTTGTTAAGAAGGTGTCAGTGTTTTGGCAATAGTCGGTAGGTTTTTTTTTATTCGAAAATAGGCTTACGTTTGACCGTCAACTCACTAGGTGTTAAGAGACAGTTACGGTCTACGATAGAGCGCGCTTGCCTAGAAGAAACCTATTCACTCGCGTTTTGAAGATACCTAGATTATATCTATTCGGAAAGACCTATTCTGGAAGCGCATTCCACATTATGGCGTACTGGTTTCGTTGGTAAGCCGTAGATAAGAACCAGAGGTCTTTAGATGCATTAATAACTACAGGTTTAGCCGATGGCTCTATCGTAGAAGTAAATTCGTGCTGGGGTTTTGAGATGCGCATTTTCTCTAGAACCAAAAAGTTCTAACTATCCAGCCTATTAATTATATGAATAATTCTGACTATATTCTGTGTTGCTCATGAAAGTCCCTCATTTATCTAACACAATTTATGCCTCTACTTCCTCTCCGGTCTTTCCCCAACTAAAAACAAAATCATTAATTAACCGAGCACCTTCCTGACCTCTACCAACGGAACAATGTATTTGAGAATGCTAAAGTTGTCAGATAAGCAGTCGGTATTAAGGTAGGTATGCGGTACGATTCGCGGCTCGTCCTTGACTGTTATCTGTTTAGCGGTGATAGTGTTTGTACAGGTGAGCTCCCAGTGATGTCATGCGCATATTTGGCGGAGCCCATGTCATGTTATTGTACAATATCAAGGGGTAATTTTGCGATAGTTTTTTTTTGCCTTTGGGCAAATTCTAGCTCAGCGTCCCATTTCTTCCTATCGATCCTCCACCATCTGTGCTGCCTGCAGCTTTTGTTTCGGTTTGGCACGGATTTTTTATCTGGCTAAGTTTTGTTGTCAATTTGGTGTTTTGGAAATTTCATATTGGTTGTTTAGACCAAAAATGAGCTATTAAAATAACACTCCTGGACTGCCCATTTAAGTATTCATGTATGTATATGTAAGGGTGTCTGTATGTAGGTTCATTCAGTATGCCCTTGGTTAGGAGACCGTGTCACAGAGGCATTAACAGAGGTTTTAATGCTACCATTGTAATCACATTTTGAACCCAGAGATAGAAAGGGATCAGAGTTATGTAATTTATTTTGTCTTCCATCTTCAACTATTCCAAATTGTTCGAAATTCCCCCTATTTCTGCACACACTTGATCACACTTCGCCACTACACCCCTGTGCCGACAAGATAAGGACAACAACTCGACGCTTTGTTTAGCGAGGATTAGTAACTACCAGACTGATAACAGGGATTCATCTCATTTTCCTACACTACGTTAGAAAGCGCCTACTCGCCTAGGCCTAATAATATTTATTAACATAGTTTGTCCTAATTGCCAATTAGGGGCATTCTTTCTTGAAATCTTCAGACTTCGTCACGTAGAATTGGTTATCTGGGACTTTTCTTTAAGATATTATTGTTTTCTCATCTCGACTCTCTTTTCTCAGCGTTTTGCGAACTACCTTAAGTATTATAGAATCACAATCCGTATTTAAATTTAATTATATTCTGTATCTACCTGATATTACTTTATTTAATATTCCTTTTCTGGAAAGGGCCTACGCTGAAATCAAATTCTGCGAATAATTCACGACTTGTTATGGTTCTACGATATTTTTTACGTGTACTTTCATATATTTTTGTGTAATTATCTGGCCTGGTGGGTATTTCTAAGAAATTGGGTATGTAAAGTTTTTTTTCGGTATTTTTTATATATTTTTATTTGATAGATTGGATCATTTAAAAGAACTAATTTCAATATTTTTTTATTCTGTTCAGTACTTATTTTTAAATATTTTTTAAAGATAAAATCGTGGTGACGTCACATTTACTACTGAATAAAATATTGTGATAGGCTACATGAACTAAAAAAAAATATTGACGTCTAACTTGACGTTGACAGTGACATGTATATTTCTACGATTCTATAGAAAAAAAATTTCATATGACAGTTGTCATAGAGATATTGTCTATGCTTGATAGTCAATGCCAATGCTGTTAGCATCAACTTTTTTTTAGTAACTGTGACGTCATTTTAGAGGTCGACTGAAGGTCAAATATATTTTATATTTTCGGAAAAATTTGCGCCATCTCATCATTTTATGAGCCCAAAATAAAAAAATATGGTTTATAGACATAAAATCTCGAAATGGTTTTGGAATCAGCATATGTTACATTTTTCTTTACATACCAAATTGCGTTAGTTTTCCACTTATTCACCGTCACGCTCTACAGCTTTCGTTCGCATAAGAACAGACATGTCTCGCCAATGTAGAGTTAAACCCCCTCTTGACAATGATGCATCAGGGATAACCATCTACAATAATGCAATATTTTACCGTCGCCATCCTCCCTCTAACGACAACGTGCCAATCATAATATCCTCTTCGCAATGAAATCCTTCAATTGATACCTTTCACTGTGTAAACTGGCAATTTTGCAATGTATTATTATTGTTTTACATTATCGCCGGTACTTTCTGCTGTATTGCTTCGTTTAAATACCTTAATGTTCTGTGTTCGCTTAGTTCTAATTAATGTGCTTGTTTTTGGTAGGTAGTTAAAAGTTGTCTATGCCTAGTGTATAAAATAAATATAGTTGGACGTTTTCTCACAGTGTCATCTAGCTCCAAACTAAGTAAATATATTTTCTGTGGGAACCAGGTAATTGTTTGAAAATTTATGTATACTTTTTGTATTTATATGATACATAGAAACACTCAACCATATATGCAGTATATCTCAGACAAAGTGTTTGCCCTGGATAGGATCGAACCCATAACCCTACAGCTTAGAAAATAGATATTCTTCAACTATCATTCAAAATAACGTCTGCAATGGCGTCTATGTTAAACCAAAATTATTTTTTTGTGTTGCTCCTTCTGGATATAGTTTGGCTCATCCTTAAACATTTTTATCAACCTTGATCTTCAAATATGCGTCAGTATTCTGCAGCTCAACTGCAGTTCACCAGATATCTTACCGTCATTTCTTGAATAAAACATATCTCCAAAGACGGCTGTTTTAATTGGCGGACTTTCAAGGAAGCGCTATCGTCGTGGCCGCTCGTACTCGTTGACGGGCTACAGATGGGCTATAGTTATGTGTGTGTGTGTGTGTGTGTCAGGGTTGACAGTCGAACCCACCAATCAGATCTACTAGCAGTGAACGAATGATAAAAATTCAATATTCGGGCAGCAGACCTATTAATACTTATTGTCTCCTATGGTAAGTAGCAGAAGCTCGTTCGTTCTTCATTCGTTATTAGAATTTCGTAGTTCGTAGTAGAATTACAAACAAATTATGTAGAAATAATTGTGCCATTGTCATATTTCTTGTAATTCTGTTATTAATATAATTGTTTTTTTTTTTTTTTTATAAATCTACCACTTGCCCGAGAACTTTTCAATACATATCTGGTTCCTGACCCTATTTTAGAGAGTTTTGGTGGGAACGTCTTAGTAACGTGTTGTTGCTTTGTTTTATTTTCCTAAACTTGTGTTATTTTGAACATTAATGCTATAAAAATGGTGGTGTTTTATTCATTAAGTGTTCGATAAAGTGCGTGAGTGTGGGCCTGTGAAATAAAGCAGTAAAACGTGTGATTTTACGTTGTCGGCAAAACTCCATAAAAGCTTCTAGTAAAGTCGCCACCACTTTACTGAAGCATGACTCGACTTATAAATTGGCTGTACACGTGACTTAGATTGTGACTAGAACATTAACAACTTGTTTTATTCAAGAAACTTGAAAAAATCCTAATACTTGACACTGGCAAATGCTTTAATGCGGGTCCAATACAAAAAAGAAGAAGAAGACCCTATTTTACTCGAATACTACATAAATAATAATAATAATACCCAGGATTCATAAACTCCCAATCCCATCAACCCTACCTTCCTTCATCACGTTTCACAGTCGATTGACAATTGCTGTGTGAATGGACCCCCTGCCTGCGCCCGCGCATTGCAACAAGTCGCGACACCACACGCAAAAACGGCATCAGTCATTATTATCCAGCTTCTGAACAAAATAATTTGATCCTAATGTGAGGATGGTTAGGGATCAAATTGCCTATTAGTGCTGTGGCCGCAGATTCAGTGATGCATTCTGCAATTCCTACCTTAATTCTTGCTGGTTAAAGATCATTTCTATCAAACTGATGCTGTAGACGCAAACTTTTTGCGCTATACGTTCTCCTCAATCGACGTATGCTGGCTAGAGTAACAGTATCTTTCTCTGGAAAAATTATAGCCTCCATAAATCAAGTTTACGAGAGATGGATAGTTCCTGGAAAGATTTTTTGTTTTTCTTTAGAGTTGATTCAGAAAAATAAATATACCGTATTTGTATGCGTTATATTTTTCGTTATAGATAAAAAACGATCTACAGTAAGACAATCCAACGTTACCGTCCTTGGAAGGTCCAAAAATATAATTTTAGAGAATCTCTAAATAGTGAAACTCGATGAATAATTTATAAACCTCAGAAAAACACAGGGTGCAAATTAAAAGCTTTAATTGAGGGTTTATTCTACGACCCATTATCGATGAAGACTCTTTACAAATAGTAAGTGAATTATAAGAGTTTTTAAACTATGTTTGTACCTATATTATTTTAGTTTATGAAATATGCTACCACGTATTCTTCTCTGACAGTGGTATTCTCTCAAAACTTTATAAAGCCAAAAGGTGACCAGAATATTACCTACAAGCTAGATAAACAAGATTGAGAAGAAACCAGATAAAGATTCATATATTATTATGTCATACAGGAAGATAACTTTTGACCCGCAGTGGAATATATCGCAAATGTTATTGATGATTCTATCAACAGAAATCTGATGAGATTGCGATCGTTCGTGAATTGGATCTCAGAATTACACTCGTTACGAGTCCTCATTACGTTGGTATATGTATCGTAATCGGATACAAATTGGCTGAATATGATCCATCTCGGTTCGAAACATGGATAATCAACAAGTTCAAGTTGATGGAAAAATTCGAAGCATTAATTTGCATGGGTGCGTTCGTTTAGCTATACCATCGCTAGTAATCTCATTTATAGTTACACACACACACACACACACACAGATCCACAGCCACAGATCAGAGACAGACAGACAGAGACAGTGACAGAGTCTCAGTTCGGCCACAGATTCGTCAATAGTCACTTCAGTGAATAGTTTTGGTTTGCAAAAATTCGAATGCTAATATTGGCGATATGCTCGGCGCTCTGAAGATGTCGCAACGTCTTCGAGATTCTCGTTAATTTTATACACGCACGTTTTAGGATATGTTGTTCGTTCTAGCAAAGAATGTGATCGTTTTGCGAATTCTAATGTTCTGTGAATTTCCCATTTAACATCAACTCGTGCACGAGAAAAGTAAATGTCTGGTTCAAGGTCTAATTCCCATTTGACTGGGTCTAGCAGTTCCTTTTACAAATTGTTTGGTGGTCTTGGCTTTTCCAAAATACTTTTCCGCTACGTGTGAATGAATAAAGCTTTCAGGTTTAAAGTCATCGTTCATGTCATCATTTAAAATCAACCTTGACCATGACAACTGAGAGTTCATGCATCGTCTCATTCATGCGTATGATGTAAATTGCAACCCTTCGTTGATTCAGCATGAATCAAATACGTACGGTGGTTCCCAGAGCGCTCGTCCCTCAAAGAAATCAAGGTCACATCAACAAACAATACTCCCCTTTGGCATTCGGCAGATCTAAGCTCGATTGTTATCAATGGCCGTCAGAGTTCGAGGGCGCAGACGCACAATGCGCCACAAACAATACGCTGACCCAACAGTTGATGTTCCGCACCATTGTGCCCGTAAACATGTTACAAAATATTTATAAACTCATCTTTGTGTGGCATTCTAACTAACGTAATGGTGACTCCTTGAACTCTGACAAACGTTTTCAATACCCCTTTAATTATAAATAAATAAATATTAGTGGACATTTCACACAACACCATCTAGCCCAAACTAAGCAAAGCTTGTACTATGGAAACTAGATGGTTGATAGAATACATATATACTCTTTTTTTTGTAAATACATATTGATACATAGAAACACCCATGCACAGAACAAACACCCATGCTCATCACACAAATGTTTGCCCTGGGTGGGGATCGGACCCTCGACCTACAGGTCAGGAGGCAGTCGTACTACCACTGACTGACCCATGAGGCCTACCAAAGCAAAATCCAACTCTATTATTCTGTGACAAATGGAGCAATTAATGAAAACTGATTTTGATTGCAAAACCGTGCTAATTTGAAATCATCGTTGGTCATAAGGGTACTTAAATTCTTACTTATTTGCTTTAGATGAAGTATTTTTTCCATGTTTACGTTAAATTTTGTTTTTTATCTCTATCGTTTGCATTGTTATAAACACGGCTATTGTTTATGTAGTTAAAATCGTGATAAATACAACCATCTTGAGGAAGATCTCTGTATGCAGATCGAATATTACTCCGCATTGACAATACTAGCACTCTCCACGGCCCAACGAATACAAACAATATCCCTAATTAAACTAGAGCCGTGGAGAGTGCTAGTAGTATAACTAGTTTTTTAGTTAACTTCTCTAGACCTAGGTTTGCGTTATCTGGCCAGTTTTTGATAACATTAAGAACATCAATAGTTTTTTTCTTCTACAATCAGCATTCACGTGTGGGAAAGATTATTACCCATTATGGTAATATCATGCAAACTGTTTGAGCAATGTTTATGACCATCATCCTAGTCATAACAGATAAAGTATACTTTATCGGAATGCGACACACGCTTCAATATTTCACATTCGTATGCAAGCAAAGTTGAAAACGGCGGGCACCGCGTTGATTGCTCATGCTCAACCCGTTGTCGAGTTTGCGCTGAAGCCGACCAGTAGTAACTTGCGACGTCACTTGCCTACGCCCCGCGCCCTCTACCCCGCGGGATCAGCTGTAATCGATGCGTAATCACAATCACACCCTATACGATTGATAACCGCGTCGAGTCCGCCTCCGCACCACACGGTGAGACCAATTCAATTTTTATAAATCATTTTTATTCAAATAATTATAAATACATTAACTAACCACTAACTGTTCCTGGTGCAAAGGTACCCATAACATTCGCTGCGTTACCTCGCTGAATGGCGATTGCCAGTCGTTGCATCAGAAACATGCCGGATCGGGAGTCACCTGTCCTATCCACTATCTTGTGGCATTTTTATATATTATTTTAATTTTCATTCCACTGCAGTTTGCTCCGTAACATGTATTGGACCAACGCTGAACGCACATTCGTTCAGTGAAATTTATACCAACACGGGAGACGTAAATTCCTAAACTTGTGAAGACTCGTGAATAGCTTTTTAGAAATAGAATAGTTAAACGTTCGGACCACATGCTGCGTGGCTGGCGTCTAATTTATCGTTTTAGCCTTTTATTTAAAACAAATGGGTTCAATACACTAATGCATTATCATCGCGACTAAAGAACGAACATTGGAGATAAAAGAAAGTACTAAAACTGATATAATAATGACTGGTTGTGTTAGAAGCGTCCACTATACGATCAGACTTGAATTTTTACGCTTGACACATGAAACCGATAACACGGAATACAGATCTAAAAACCGGCCAAGTGCGAGTCGGACTCACTAAATTTTAATTTTTATATCATAATTTTTGTTTAGACTGTATTTGTGTTGGTGCTACTATAACTCCAAGTCTCTTTGCCATTTACTAATATTTTTGTTGTCCTCTTTTAACATAACTGGGTACCTTTAATATAATTAACTACTGTTGTTTTATGTATACCATTTTAATTAAGTTTTGCTTTAAGGCCACTATCTGTTGCCATCTGTCCTATCCGTGCAAGGTTGCCTGGAAGAGATCGCTCTGAGCGATAAGGCCGCCAATTAAAACACCTAGCTGTAATATTATTCTCTATGTATTTAATGTTTCTGTATTGTGGTCTTTTAATAAAGTGTTATCTATCTATCTATCTATCTACTATCAAGCTTTTTTTTTAATGATTCGAACACATAATATATGTACCTATAGATAAACCGCTTAACTGAGTCAGTTCCTGGAGTATGGGAGCGGTACGGGAGGGGTTATATTACGTCGGTCGGTCGTCAGCATTACTATAAACATGTGAGCCCTCCCGTGCCGCTCCCATACCTCAGGAACAGACTCAGTTTAGCGGTTTATCTATACATCATTTGTGTTCTCTATGGCCATTGAATACTTAAAACAAAATATTTTTCGCTGCGAATGTTATTTTCTGTTTTGACATTGTTACCTATGCGTCATCCGATATTGTCATTTGACATGAAATTATTAATAAGAACATTTTTAGGGTTCCGTAGTAACTACGAGGAACCCATATAATTTCGCCATCTCTGTCTGTATGTCTGTCCGTATGACACAGTCATTTTACTCGGAGACTATCAGCCGAACATAAACGAAATTTGGCATGTAGACGTGTTCCATGAACCACTATAAAATGCCATAGTAAGATTTAAAAAAGAAAAGAATAATAGGGGTAGCACTCTATACATATAAAGAAAGGATGTTTTTTTTTTCAACCCCACCCCATCGTATGGGGTATCGTTGAATAAGTCTCTTAAAACAAAACTAAGCTTTAATATAATATAATTTTCTCTCAGATATGATGTGTGTGAGGTATAGCCTGCCAAAGGTGAAAGAAATGTGTGTGTCCCCTGCATTTTTTAATCTATTAGACCTAGATTTTTATGATTAACCATTGTAGTACACCATTTTAAATACTTTCAATGTTGTTTTGAAATATGTAAAACACTTAAGTCATTATAATAAAGATACCATTGACCCTTGTACAAAGTAGTCTAAACAAACAATACTTGACAAGTATTATTTTTTACAGCATTAGCTACGGAACCCTACTGTATGCGTGTCTCGACACTTTTATGTCACTACAGATGTGTGGGTAGATAGATATGTGATATCCTTTCCATCTTTCTAACAGGTTTTGGAACAGCTTTGTTAGTAGAATATATTCTCCAAAAATTTTTTGGTCAATATTTGAACGGATAACCTTACAGGGAATTTCAGATACTTTTTATTCCTCGGTGACACAAATTGTCTAGATTATTTTGATGTCGTCAAATCTAGTCGATGTTCCATATTATAGACTGGCCTTGTGGCTCAGTTGGTAGTGTGTCTATGTCTACCTGCTTAACTGAAAGGTCGTGGGTTCAATCCCCACCCAGGGCAAACATTTGTGTGATGAACATGGATGTTTGTTCTGTGTCTGGGTGTTTCTTTGTATCATATGTATATATTTACAAAAATATATATATATATATATATGTATTCTATCAGCCATCTAGTTCCATAGTACAAGCTTTGCTTAGTTTGGGCTAGATGGTGTTGTGTGAAATGTCCACAAATATTTATTTATTTATATTTATTTTATTATATATTTTTTGCGGTTACGATAAAAAAAACGTTATAACGGTGTTATTTC
Source organism: Lycia hirtaria (assembly GCA_947563715.1). NCBI lineage: Eukaryota > Metazoa > Arthropoda > Insecta > Lepidoptera > Geometridae > Lycia > Lycia hirtaria. Next base: position 41,762,717 of record OX387378.1, read on the forward strand.
CTGTATTAAACGGTGATGTTGTAATCAACAAACTATAAATAAATTAACCAATTAACATAATTATTTTAAGGAAATTAAGTTATAAAAATACAATATATGAAACGGAAGTTGTGCCCCATGTTGATAAAGCTTATTAGAGACCTGATTATTTATTTTCCCTGTTTAGTGTTTTCTAACCGACAACTATGCCTACTAATAAGTATACCTACAACACTGGCCCCATTAGGTACCACGGTTTATTCGCTGTAAACAACTCATTGATATTCTAAAGGTGGTCCTTTAGATATTCCGTCAATTCCGTCATGTTCTTCGTGATATCTTCGGTATCAATAGCGATTTACAGATGAGATATTTCACAGAAAGGAGATCTCGTTTCAAGCTCCGTGGTCACCGTTGCGTCGATAATCCGCGATTTCCGGCAATATTTCTTCGCGACACCGCCGCGACTGGTTATTCGAATTTCGAGCGGTGTTCGTTCAGACGACGGTGGCTCGGTTGAACCGGTCGCATCGGGTCCTGTTTTTGCTCGTGTATGGTTTTTACGGTGTGTGTCGTCGGTCCGCTTGTCGTAATGAGCAAGTCTACGCGCCGCTCACGGAGCGATAGACCGAACGGCCCAAAGGGACTCCGTACCACTCGATATATCTCAAACAAATCTCCGATCATTATGTGCAATTTATTGCCTCTCCAATTTATTTAAAAAAATGTCGTTCGTTACTTTATCTGATGGAAAGGCGAGGCTTTATGGCAAAAGGCTTTATGCACGAGTTAATCTTTATAATTCATATAATTCGCGGTCTGTGACGTTTTTGTACTTAGATAACGTTTACTATCTATTGAGAACTTGTGATATTATGTCGATTGCTCGCAAACAAAGGTTTTCTTGATAAATGGATTTGATAGGGGTATGATTGAGTGTCTTCGCGATACGGAATAATGTTTGGGACAGATAAGAGGAGCGCAAGCATTGGCCACTGAAAAGAGGGCGTGCGTGCGAAACTGCTCCTCATTTGTAATTGAAATATCTAGAATGAGGACCCGATTTATTGCTATTATTAGCAATTAATCCACTAATGCTCCTATTAATGGACAAACTACGCAATTCATTTTGATCGTGTCATTTTGTTCCAATAACGAAGATTTTATTATACCCAAGTACTCTGTTTAAGTAGTGGTAATTACTTAAACAGAGTACTTGGGTATTACAATTACAAAGATTAAATAAAACGATAAGAATATGAAACTAGCTTGTTGGATATTGTAAATGCGACATTAAAAGCAACCCAGAAATTAAACTACGACAAAAGAATACAGATGAAATCTGATTATGCGACAGACTGAAAACAGAAAGTGCGCTATTGTGTGCAATTTGGAATAGTTTCCTAAATCAAACAATCCTCGGAAGTCCTAGAAATGTAAGTTTACGTAACTGCAAGTGGCAGCAACGGAGTCTTGTAAATTTATCAGCTGTTGTCCCAAGCAGGGGTCGGCAACCTTCGCGCTATCTCGCTCGACCGATAACGTTACGCCCGAATATTAACCGAAGCAGATTAGCGCCGAGGCTATTCTCTGATAAAACTGAGATATCGTATTTAACACAGTTTCCCGTTAATTATGTAGTTTATTGCGTCAACTGACCCTAATATCTGTTTTTACTGTTATCAACTATTTCTCTAGACAAGATTAGGAATGAGTATATTAGAGGAAGTGTGAAAGTAGCACCAGTGACCGAGAAGTTAAGGAGTGGAAGGCTATCCTGGTATGGACACGTCATGAGAAGGGAGGATAGCCATGTATGCAAGAGGGCCCTAAATATGATGGTAAGCGGCAGGGCCGGGAGAGGGCGACCAAAAAAAGTGTGGATGAACTGTGTGAAAGAGGATATGTGTGTAAGGGGTGTGAATGTAGAAATGACGGCTGATAGAGTGAAGTGGCGAAAGGAAACATGCTGTGCCGACCCCACCTAGTGGGATAAGGGCAAGGAAATGATGATCGAGGTAATAAACTCAATCGTTCGCAGTACGCATATCGTATTCAGATTCATCTACGAAATTCTACTCATATTCCATCGGAAATGTGTAAGTTTCAACAAAGAGCTTAAGCTGTGAATAAAATATCTAGAGCCAGAGTTGCTAGTTTACGGGCGGTCTCGCTAAAACCTTTACTGATGGCAGTAATCGATGTCGTTGTCGAAGAACCCGTACGAAACGTTTTAATTACACTTTTATCATATTATGTAAGTATGGAAAAATAAGGAAACTGCTTCTTGATTGGGTGTTTGTCGATAGATGTAGTCAATGTGTCTTTTATTGAGTAAGTGTATAAGGTACTCCAGCATCGGGTGTAATGTTGTTTAACGACGTTGTTTTTACTAAATTAAATACAAGCTACCAAGTTCAATCTGTTTAATATTTATATAATATTTGTGTGATCTATGGTCAAACATTTAACTTTTCTATCAAAAAAAATTATGCATACTAGAATTGGTGTACTCTACAACAGTACCTATGATTCTGTACGAATGTAACCTATATTTATTGAATATCCGGCTTAAATTGATCCATATTTTGATGATAGATAAAATCTTCATCAATATTAAATTTGACGTGGCGGAAAAAATATAAATTGGCAACACGGGGTGCTGGGAAATGTTCGTTTTAAAGTGTGCGTTCGTAATGAAAAGCAATTTGAATAATTCCGGCCGAGCGGTGATTGATGCCATCATTACTGACCGGATTCAATATACAGGCTATTATATTTATGGTGGATCCAACTAACGTGGACACTGGATCTAGTAGCCGGATTTCATCAAGTTTCATTCGGCATTGACTTTATAGACACCGATGACTTTTAGTCCAGTAAAAATAAGATTAAGAGATATAAGATAGACACCTAAGAATATTGTTATTTAAATGAATGTACTGGTGTTTTGAAATATATTTGACACAATTTCATAATGATATTATAAAATCGAAGTTTGCTACCTTTACACGTTCAAACGGCTGTACCGATCGTTATGAAATTTAGTATAGAGATAGCTGTGGACTTGAAGACGGACATAAGCTACTTATCATCATAATCATCACCGTTTTTCATAACTATGCGGGTGAAACCGCGGAATGCAGCTAGTTTATAAATCGGGGATTATTGTGAATCTATGTTTTTTTAGGTAATTTCCTATTGTGATTTCAAAGAATCCCTCAAAGTGCATTTAATGTGAACAATACAAACGGATTTATTTTACTAGACTATTTCTAGCTACATCTTTTTAGACGAATGCTTAATTGTACGTAATTGCTCTCTCGCTTCTAATATCAGCTCTTACCTGATTACTTTAAGAAGCTTATATGTTTAAGGTTTATGTATCTACTAGTTGTATCCCGTGACTTTTCCGTAATCGAGAGAATAATTTTTTGTCGAAGCTTACTCTTCACAAAGCATACACTCTTCAAACATTTGTGTCTAGGGTCTAGGATTTGTGTAGGCTCATGAGTTAGGAAGGTCGATTAGGATTTCAATATTTTTGTTATGATTATTGGCTGCATCCCGCATTTTGCTAGTCATCCCAAAGCACGTATCTTTATTTTATATTTTGTATATAATTAATCATCACTTGCGTCAGACGGTGAAGAAAAACATCGTGAGGAAACCTGCATAAGAGTATTTAATGTTCTCAAAAATTTAGGAAATCTTTTAATCTCGGTTAGGTACGTACGTGTACGGTTCTTTATTCTTTCTTTAAATAATTCAGTACTTGGTTACTGCTTTAAATATAGTTAGTATTCTTAACTTTCTTCAGCCGTCCAATTATCTGGTTTTGTTAATACTATTACGTATTCTGTGATTTGGCGTAGGTTTGACAAGAAAAAAATGTTTAAGGGGTGGGGACGACGGAGCGTTTATGTTTTTTTTTTCTTCCGATTTTGTAAATATTTCAAATTTTCAAATACAGGAGAATACATGTTTTTAGGTATTCCCAAAATCAAGACCAAGCTTGCCGAGATCCATGAACTTAGGGTTTTATTCATTGATGTTTATTTTTCTAAATACATGTTGGTTTTTTTTTTAATCATTACACCATTACTGTTTTATGTGACCACAATTTATTGAGGACCCTTATCCAAGAAACAGGAATAATTAAAATCGTATACATGCGTCTTACCAACTAAATATTTTATAATCGCAAAAACAGTCCAATTTGTCCTTTGTAAATGTTCCAAGAGGCAGCATCTATCCAACTACAGATGTTCAGGCTTCAGGCGATACCCTTAAAGACAGGCTTGCAGGGCGCACGCGCGGAGTTCAACGAACCAGGGTAATTAAACCTGCTCATATTTAACTCTGATAATAACTCCGTGTCAATCCCACAGCTAGCTTGTGTGGGCTGAGGGGAAGAGCTAGAAACGTTGGATTTAGGGTACAAGATGACCTCTGGTAGCCTGTAGCGCTCGGTTGTTTTTAATCAGTCTTCCAATTTTATTTTTTATTCGACTGCCGTAATGGGTTCCTTACGAATTTCGCGTATAATATACAGTTCTTTTTATGGCGAAATAGATTTTTTACTTTGCGTTTGACTTTTAACGCGCCTGAAGATAAGCGAGTTTGGAGCACGTCGATCTAGAAGATAGCTGAGAGAGTAGCTATCTTCTAGCCTTGAAAATGCCAATTATAAGTTATATATCAAAATTTCATTTCATTTTCAGAAAAATGGCTTCAGAATTAGTGTCATATTTATCTCCAGTTTAATTTTTTAGTCGGCTATTTTGTATTTTTAACAGACCCCAAAAAGAGGAGTTTCTCAATTCGATTGTATTTTTTTAGGGTTCCGTACCCAAAGGGTAAAAACGGGAAACAATCCGGGAATATAATTATCCTTTCAAAAAAAAAAACAAGTTGGTTTATATACGGGGTAACAAACATTTAACATTTAATTACGGCACCTAACAAACATAAAATAATCGGCCAAGTGCGAGTCGGACTCGCGCACGACGGGTTCCGTACTATCATCTATAATACTACAAAGTTTAGTTCTGTTTATAAAATAACGAGAAATCAACGAAATTCCAAGTAGTAAATTGCAAACTTATAGGTAGGTTTTCGATACACATCCGGGCAGCATGACGACACTCGCGCGAATACGCGCGGTTATGGCTCGCTCCGTGATGTTACCTCCCCCTCCCTAGTATTAGATTAGGTATTTATTTTTATAGTTAATATATTTCTAAATATTTACTTAGAAATATTCAAGTTTCTACCTGTTAATGTTACCTGTTACCTGTTTCTACCTGATCGAGTAAAAATTGCTTAAAAATTACGTTTGTTGTATGGGAGCCCCCCTTTAATATTTACTTTATTGTTATTTAATTATTTATTTTGAAAGGTAATATACAAGTTAATATTCTGTGAAAATTTGAAGAGTCTGCCTGTTACCGTTTTTAATATTGAGCAAAAAAATACGAAAAAAACACGTTTATTGTATGGGGACCCCCCTTAATATTTAATTTTTTTAATTTTTAGTATTTGTTGTTATAGCGGCAACGGAAATACATCATTTGTGAAAATTTCAGCTTTCTAGCTATCACGGTTTATGAGATACAGCATGGAGACAGACAGACAGACAGACAGACAGCGAAGTCTTAGTAATAGGGTCCCGTTTTTACCCTTTGGGTACGGAACCCTAAAAAAGGAGGAGGTTCTCAATTCGACTTTTTTTTAGTGTTTGTTACCTCATAACTTTCGACTGGGTGAACCGATTTTGAGGATTATTTTTTATTTGAAAGCTGGTGCTTCCCGTTAGGTCAATTTGTTCCAGTTCTGACAATGGCATCCATGAGAAGTCGGTTGCTTCAATTTTTAAACTATAATTATTAAACTACAATAAGAATATTAGTTTTTTTTTTTAAATAATTAAATGAGATCAGTTGGTTGAACTATACGAGTGCAAGCCCATTTGTATAGAGAACGATATTGCAAGAGAAATGTGTGCCAGTTTCACAACGTCTGTTTAACGACGAGAAAAACACGCATCCGTTCTGCTATCTCAACTAATTGCAGTTGCATAACTACTGCCTACTTATAATTACCATGGGGTCTTGGTAGACGCCCTAGGAGGTATATAGCATTCAAGTGTGCTTACCACGCGCTATACTTAAGTTGAAAAACTGATACCCGACTACGTCTTTATGCTTTTTAGGGTTCCGTACCTCAAAAGGGAAAAAACGGAACCCTTATAGGACTTTCACTTTGTTGTCCGTCTAGATATTAATAAAATTGTCTGACCATATAGCGAATATAGAGCAATAAAATTATGAACAATATTTTAGGAATTCGATAAGAGTACCTAATGGAAAATAGAAACATAATAAAGGAAAAAATACTAAAAAGTGTTGTATGTTTTCAAGGAAATATTACGTATTACCTCATCCAGAGTACTTATTTTCCTTGACCTAGCTTACTACTTATTATACGGAGGGCTCGCCTCGTAATGTGTAACGCCATATTGTGACTCATCGCTGAAAACGTTTCACGCGGTTTGTAAAAAAGATGTCGAAACTTTCATGTCAACGACCCCACGTCAAGATTTGCTTCACGAATGTTAATAGAGAATTCAGAGTGAATTCAGAAACAAACAGTCTGTTTCGGGATTCGTTGTCGTTGCGATCACTGGGATGGTACAATGACCTAGCGTTGAATATACACTGTTCATTTGCTCTTCTGTTTATTTAGAAAGCTTTCGGACACGGACTGCATTATTTTAAATGCTAAGTGATGTACTATGTGGTCCATTTTTAAGGCTAATATTAGCACCTCCGAGTAACGCGACTGCTTTGGTAGTTTTAATTTTTTTTTTTTTATTCAATAATATTTGCTGGCCTGAGTTTCACCCAAATTTCGCCAAACTTGAGCGATCTTTCGATCTACGATGGAGGGCGCTTACCAATAAGGAACCTGTTCACTTCCGTTATAAAGACACCTAGATTATATCTAAAAATGAAGATAAAGCGTTTCGTTCGAGTTGAAATAATATCCAATCCCGTACTTCATAGAAGCTTCTAGAAAATCTTTGATATTATGAAAGTTAAAAATAGTTAAAATGATATTTCTAATTAATGGTCAAAATGCTTTAGCGTGGCCTCTTCATCATCTTACCTTTTCGGCATTCAGTATCGGTATCGTAGATATGGATATTTTCATCATTCGTTACGAGTATTTAAATTTAACCTCTTTTTCTCTCATCATGGACACATTTCATCCAAATTTAGCCAAATTTGTAAAGGAAATCCGTTTATGAAGTTATAATTCTGAAACCTCATTTAGTGATGAATCTGTGGTGCGCGGAGTGTGGCAGAGTAGTGAACCGCGAGCGGCAAGCTGCTAGGTGCAAGCGATAGGTATCCAGCGGGCGTTCACCTCTGAACTGAAACCAGGTCGAGAAGGTTACTCCCCCCTCGCTACCCTCCACTCCGACACCGCGCGCGGCGCACGCTTACATGCCCATAGAAAAACTCGCTAATCTCCAACTGCACTACACCAATATACCACTACACGAAACAATCTATAATATTGGCATTTTCCCCGATACCGATAAAGCTGTTTCCGGCAATGGAAAAGTTTGAACAGTAAGCCCGGAAAATTCTCGATGCATTTGTCGAATCGAAATGACAACACGTTCGGATAGGCGGCGGTCCTCAGGGAATACTCGATGCTAGCTGCGGTCGCTCTCGACAGATTGTGTCCAGTTTTCCGAGTTGAACTCCTTGAAATGTATAATTAAATTACAATAATAAAGGCACGCTAGAAGCGCTGCTCAGATATTCATGCCAGTTGCCGTTTCAACATTCACCGAGGGCGTAGGCAGTCACGTTACCTCCGCTGCCTACCAAAGTGATTAACAAACAAATTGGCTCGAAACTGGCGTTGTTAGAAATTAATCAAGCAATGAATACTGAATCCGAGGGGTGGAATGAGGGGCTTCATTAATTTGTAATGATTTAGCACCGGATTAACTAAATCCTGGGGAGTTGGGTCGCGGCACCTGATTACGATAACTTGATGTGAGTACTAGGGTTTATCCCCGGACCCGTTGCTGTTGAGCTGATAGAATGTTGATTTTTTTGTCAGATCGAGTCACCAAATTGTTTATCGTCTTCAAATCAAATGTCTTTATTATCCAACCATTTGCGCAATGAACAAACACTATGGATCCTGCACTGGGAAGACCAGTATCGCGGGAATCCTCTGTGACGATGTTATATTATACAATTCTGTATAGACCATTTTCTAGATCTGGATCCTTTATCCAATTTTGTCATAGAAGCAATCAAAGAGTTTTGTTCAATTTATTTGAGACAATAAGCGCTTCTGATTTATTACGCCACAGGTATGCAAAACTTATTTAAATTTTATTTAGCCGTTCAAAATTGACCCGATATTCAAAATGCATTTATTTACGATACATGGGTAACAGAAATTCATGACAAGGTACCGAATTGTATATCAATCGATCCAGTAGATTCGGAGCAAATTAGCTGTGACAGACGGACAGACACTGAGTTTGTCCATTTTTTTCTTTTTCATGTACCGAACGGATTTAACTATTTGCTGCAGCTCTGCGCATTTTCTCAACTTTTTTTTATCTGCCCTGTTTATACAAACTGTCCCACTGCTGGGTGCGAGCCATCTTCTCATTGTGAGAATGGTAAGGTCATAGTCTACCACGCTGGCCGAATGCGGGTTGGCAGACTTCGAACATCTTTCAAGATCGTTGAGAACTCTGACATGTATGTTTCCTCACGATGTTTTCCTTCGCCGTTTGAAGTTGGCGGCAATCAACAATACGCAAATACCTAATTTTGAAAAGACAGAGGTGCGTGCCGCGGGATTCGAACCCAGGACCTGCGGATCGCAAGTCAGACGGCCGGAAACTTACTCTTAACTCTCTCGTCTCTAACGAACTTATTCGTAATAACTAAGTAATTTTGCTATAATTATTTTGAAGAACGCGCATTTTTAATCTTTTACAGCGATTTTACGAATACTTTTCCACAAAAAACGGAATCGTAAGTTGGACTGCAAATTTAATTTAAATACTCTGTTAATATAGATACTCATATAATAAATGATCACAACCTTACAGCTAGGCCGGAGTTCGGTATGGCGAGTTGCCAAATTGACAGGACAACGTCTGCAGTAGTAGTTGGAAAAAAAAATAAGAAAAAGAGTTGTATACACTTAGATATTAAAAAAACTTTACAATTTTTAACAATTAAAGGTCTAATCAATCAAGAAACGCTCGTTCACCCAATTCGACGATTAGTGCCGCAATCTCTTTTTGCCGCACTACTTTTTTACAAAAATAAATGATTTTCGAATTTCGAACAATTAGAGCTCTATTTACGCTAAAAAACTTTTTTACTAAATGTTGTTTGAAACGCGGCGTTCAGTCAGTAGGTACCTTGTATCTAGGCGCCGAAAGTAGGTCGACGCACGACTGCACCCGTATTAGCTGCGAATGCGTTCAAAACCTGCTTACGCCATATCCCTAATTTAACTATGTACTAGATCAGAATATTAATACAGAACAATTTTTTTTTTTTTTTTACCGGCAAGTGCATTTATTAACTATTTACAACAAAACAATATAGGTACTTACTATATTTAATTGGATTCACTTTGATTTTTAACCGACTTCCAAAAAGAAGGAGGTGCCCAATTCGACTGTATGTTTTTTTATATGGTAGTCAGCGGTTACTCCGGTAATCATGGATTGTTTTTTGTGATTCTTTTTTGTTTGGCAGGTAATACCTCAGAGGTGGTCCCATATAAATTTTATCAAAATCGGTCAGTACTTTGGTTTTTATAACAAAATAACTGAAAAAATGACATCCAAGTAAACGAATTGCGTATTTTGAAGTCGGTTTTTTTCTTCAGTTTTTTAAACTAAAATTATATTTTACCCTTTACCCGAGTTAGTCTATCCCTGACTAACATATTGTAAAATCGAAACGCTCGTCTGGATGTTTTTGTCAATTTGTTAAACTTGGATTTAATATAATTTAGGTGTCTTCAAATTCACTCGCGATCTACGCGCGATCCACTGTGTTAGTGGTCAAGCTCAAATAAGAACCCGGGGTTGTTTAAGAAAAAAGTGAATAGGTATCTCCTAGGCAGGCGTGCTACATCTTCGACCTCATCATCGCTTCCCATCAGGTGAGATTGTGGTCGCACGCAGGCACGCAGGCCTAGTTTGTCATTAAAAAAAAACATCATGACAGTTGGAGTAAATTGCAATAATCTGGATCAATTTCATATAATATTTAAAAGTAACAAGTAATTAGAGTGTATATAGACAGTAGCATTGGCATTCGGTTAACTCGAAATCAATTTCCGGTAATTCTGTCTAGACACGATACGTTATCGAATTATCATTGGCTAGGACACACTTAACGAAGATGATGTAAGTGTTAGCGAGACGTATTATACAAATTATGAATACAAACTTACTCTTCAGTTACAGAATCTGACGGATCAGCAATTCAGTCGGAGCTATATGCCATAGACTCAGATACTTAGAGTAGGTAATTCAGATATATTAATCTTCAGCAGGGTTGGCACGAAACGTGAAATGGGGTATGTAACACATTTTTACATTTTTCTTTACATACCCCACCTATTAGTATATAATATGGCGTAAAGTGGAAAAAAATGCTACAAATTGATGTTTTTATCCACTTGTAATGTCACCAGTAAACGGACATAACAATAAAGTCAGTCTTGTTTTTTTAACCGACTTCGAAAAGGGAGGAGGTTATCAATTCGTACCGTATTTTTTTTGTGTATGTACACGAATTACTCCGTCATAAGTGAACCAATTTTTATGTTTCTTAAATTGATGTATAGAGAAAGCTCCCAAGTTGGTCCCATAATTATTTTAGAAACATTGCTTAATCACTTTTTGAATAATCTCTAAAAGTAAAAATATTTTCATTGTATTCCTGCGTCAGATTATAGAATCGCAGAGTTCCACTGACACAAAGTGTCAAATGTTGAGGTTTTCGTATAAACATCTGCACATTTTCTAATCTGCGACGACGAAGCATTTGACATTCAGTGACAAATGTCATTCTTGAAAAAAACGAGCGGGTGGAACAGAGGTCTTTTAAAAAGTTTACAAACGTGAGGGATTTATTGAGCTTGAAAAGTAAAACCTACTTACTCCTCATCCAATGTGTATAAGGAGAAAATAGAGTTACTTCAACGCTTGAGCGCCTTGTTTAATTATTATCCTTACTTATATTACAAGGAAACGAAATAACGTACTTTGAAGTCGGTTGTTTCAATTATAAGTGCGGAACTATGTCCATATCACTAGTAAGTGATATGGGCATATGGACATGGTGTTGCTTCTACTGAAGCAATAGTTAATACTCGTAAATTGCGTGCACTCCAACAGTTAAACAAGCACGGACCACTACCACCGTCAGCTCATTGTATGCAACGCAACGATTTTTTTCACTTCCAATTCTTTCCATTATGTTTCATTCTAATTAAAGGAGCACCTATTGTGAAAATTCCCACTCTCACAGCGTGGAGATAAAAAATAACATTATGTGTTAATTTGTGTTAGTCGAGATTCAATTACGCGCACTCGGCGAAATGAATCTTAACGGGACTCATCGTTCTCGCAACTTGTGCAGAAACAGCAGCTTAGCGTTATAATACCCACTCCCACTTGTATATTTTCAACTGTGATTCTTTAAGGTACAGTTTGCTTACCCTAAAATGAATTAAGTAGTTATTTGAATTAATTGTGTATTTTTAAAGCGTTACTATGCCTAAGTATTGATAATATTCATCATCATCCTCATCTCTCACAAAAGAAGTCTTCTTTTAGGTACTACTACGCTATCTGGCTGGGTATTCTCCGATAGGTATAACCTGGGTGTCTTCATATCACGGGCGAATAGGTTTTTATAGGTAAGCGCAATCCATGTTTAACCGCAACGTCGCTCAAAGTCATGCAAGTTTGTGGTCAAACGCAAGCCTATTAATGAATTAAAAAATCTTTCCTTGCCCCATGATCTCATTTGTATTTTAAAACTTTGATTACGATTACGATATTATTCTATTGTGTTTCGAGTCTCAGTGTGAGTTAGCGAATGGAAATTTAAAATTCTGCAGATAGAAATGATGTTGAAATAGAATTTCCAAAACTGGTTTGGTATCTTCAAAAAAATACTTAAAATAACTGTTATGAGTGTTATTTATTGATTAAATTTATAATTCTATTATAATAAATTTGCGACCGGTGACATTTTTATATTTTGAGAATTTCGCAAACTCAAATGTCAATTTGTTGGCAAGATATTCAACATGTAATCCAGTTTGATCTGAATCTGCTTAATACAATTTACGAAGGGTAATATTTTAACGAGCAAATGTAAATTCAGATCGTGGGAAGTAAAAAATACTAAATATGGCGAAAGACTGTGAGCGACTACAAATCTAAATAATTGGCTAAGTGTGTGTCGAGCCACGCGCAGTGTAGGGTTCCGTAGATGCTATAATTCACTATAATAATGCGGACTATGAATAGAGGTACCTGTTTAATACTATGAACATATTGATTTAGCGTTTTTTTTTTATAATTTGTACGAAATTTGCTTCTTCTAGTATGTTCTATGAGTTGATCGTCTATAAATAAATAATAAATAATTTAATTACATATCTAACGATAGGTTATCGTTACTATGGGGTGGACGAGAAAAAAAAACATCCCCGTTTATGTATAGAGGAGGTAGCCTAAAATTTTTTTTTCATAATTTTTTCCACTATTTTGTTGGCGTAATAAATATTTACGTATACCCATACTAAATTACCAACTGTTAAATGTGTAATTATTAGTCTGCCAACCCGCACTTGGCCAGCGTGGTAGACTATGGCCTAACCCTTCTCACAATGAGAAGATGGCACGTTCCCAGCAGTGGGACAGTTTGTACAAACAGGGCTGATAAAAAAAATACTTACTAAATTACAACTTTCTACTACTAATAGTCTTTGAGCTAAGCCGCAGACAGACGGACGAACATGGCAAAACAATAAAGGTTCGTAGTAGACTACGGAACATGAAAACGGCGACTTGAGATATACGAATTCTTACTTGATCAATGTATATAAAAAAACTTAATCTACTGGGGTTCTGCTAGCCAGAAGACCTATTGACAGCACACTCAAATCATCTCCGCATTTTTATTCGCCCATTTCAATTCTCACTTCGTTCAGTTCTCTTTTCGCTCAAGTTATTGTTTTTATGTCGCCCGATTAATAATATCCCATTCATTGATTAATGTAGTATTTCTCTGTTTAAATTACTTTCAACGTGTTTAATTCTTTTGTTATCATGAATATAATATGTAATAAATTGTGTGTCTTATATTTGGTTGTTGTTTCAGGTGATTTCTGCACCGACGTTGTCATGAAGTGGAATGACGTCACTGACATCAGTGAGTATTTTACTGTTATTATTATTATTCATAACCTTGCTGGTCAAATACAGTATAATAAAATAATATATAATAAATAATAAATATTTGTGGACATTAATTAAATAATAATTAAGATTGTAAATAAATAAATAAGAATAATAATTAACATAATAATATAAAAAATTTACCGACACGAAAAGAAGAAGAAGATAACCTTGCTTATCCCGGTCTATTTACCCGATTGCGTCAGAATGAGGGTTATGTTTTACGAGTGTCGGCCTTACCGAAAAACGTAATTGCTTAAAGTAATGTTTTTCGGTAAGGCCGTGTATGTATTTTGTTTTTTTTTCTTTTAATACATTATAGATATGCGATTGACCCCAAACTCGCCTGATGTTAAGCGACGGTGTGGCCGAGGATGGAGCTCGTCGATCTAGAACATGAGTGATGGTTTCTCTATGTTTTGGGTCTATTGTATGTCGGAGTCTACCCAAATATAATATTGGCAATCTAACATGCCCCAATTTTTCGTGACCATCGATTCACTCGCTCGGTTAGTAAAAGCTTATAACTAGAGACCGGATTATATGCAACATAAAAAGCTTGAAATATGCATGTTTTTTTTTAAAATATGCAACATATGTAAATGATGAATTTTAGAAAAGTAAAAAAGGGAAAAAGTGTCATATTAATTTTTTTACTTCTAAATCAGCATTAAATCAGTAAATTACGTATTCGTTCAAAATTTAACAAACTTGTAGACTATAAATTATAGTAATTCTCAATACAATTAAACAATATTTTTTTTTTTTTTTTAATTTATCATATATTTTAGTGTAGGTATAAAGAGAAAGACATAATTTTACACTTATAGGGTAGCCTACCGAAAAAGTAGTAAACACAGACAAAATATGCAATGATCGCTGAAAATATGGTAAATATGCAAATGCATATAATCCGGTCTCTACTTATAACAACAAATAATATGAAATAGGAAAACAAACAAATTTGTATCGTGCACTCGTCAGTGATGGTACGTGGGTGTCGCTTGGCATCGCATCGCTTGGCTCGCTATCTGTCTGTGTGTACTATAATCGCGCCCATACATAAGGATAACTATATTTATTACGACCAAGTATTTCAAGTATTTGGACATCGGGATCTTTGGTTTCGGACATAGACATAGTAGATGACGCATGCGACTTCATTTATATGAAAACTTTGCATACCACATTTTTGGTATCGACTATGGCGTCACACAAACGATTTAGTGAATGTTGGAATGTTCCATCCACACGAAATCGATTCAACTCAATGCATCCGCGCGTTTGCACGCTAGTAACTAGTTGACAAAATATCGAATCGAAAGTATATATCACCTGAAATTAATGAAATCTTAGGGCGTCAACTGTGATTTTTTATCTTACTGTTGACACGCTAGGTACACTTGGGGTATCTATAGTCTAGCTAAGTCTATGGTTTCGGATATAGTTAGGTCTATGGTTTCGGATATATAGTTAACTGAAGTTAAATTTCATCACGTTTGAAAATTTCATAATATCGCGCTAGAGCTCTTTTTGTTTGATGGTCATTTTTAATATAATTGGACAATTTAATCTGTATAATAATACAGATTAAATACTCACTCAGAACAAAGGTTTTTATAAAAATAGGTACATATGTTTATAAAAAGCTTTGTTCTGAGTAAGTGACTGACAGACATCGCGCCTCTTACAGACATTCAATTTGAAGGGTGCCTTAATTCCTTGCGAAGTGTAAGCATCATAAGAGGTTAGTACCTCTTATGATGCTTAGTAGTATTAAGTATAAAAATTGATAAGCATCCACTTAAAACCCATATAGCGGAATGTCTCGCAAGCTAAATAAAAGATTGTATTAATAATTGGTCTCGTCCGTTGCTATTTATACTGTTAGGTGTACATCTGAAAAAAACTACGTATCCTTGTAACTAACCTACCTACACGGCCCTTTACCTACACTACACTACGCGGTAGTAAATACGTGGAACGGACGCGTGGGCGCGTACTCGTGGGTAGACATATCGGATGCTTTCACATTAGCCGACAACGACACCGATCCGATGTCATAACGATATCGGCGGACATACATAAGAATACATTTAGGGGGACCCTAAATGTATTCGAACACGGGCCACTGGCCACAAACACAAAACGCCGCCACCGGGATATTTCCTGTAGTTTACATACATTTTATATAGACTCGCCGCACTTGGTAAACGCTGGTGGTCGCCACACACTACAAATGCCGATTCTCGCTTCTTGTGGCCCGCTTCGGCCTTTAAACGCCGATAAAAAACGTCACCACACGCACTCGCGCGAGTCCCCAAGCGCGGTATCGTGTCGGTGTAATTATCGGCTAATGTGAAAGCTCCCATAGACTCCGTCGAGTCTCGCGGTTCGAACTTACACACAAATCGACCAGTCTCTACCCACTGTTATCTATTCGGTGGTCTTATCCCGGTTTAAGATTTTCTTTGTACTCGTGTCTTGAGAGTTTCGTGTCTGTACGTGTGGGTGTGTCTGTGTATTCTTTTTCCTGGATTTCTTGTTTGGATTTATTGAACTTTGAGGATTTCCATAGTGTTGTTGTATTTCATTCGTTTATTTATCAGTCAGCTATGAACCCTTGCAGTTTTGCCATCTCCATCCGTCTGTCCGTGGCTTAGTTCAAAGGCTATTTATTATTACTAGAACGTTGTAATTTAGTATATTTATCACGACAACAAAATAGTAGAATAACATTTTGAAAAAGAAAATTAGGGTACTTCCCCTACATGTAAAGTGGGGATGTTTGTATTGTCTTGTTTACCCCATCGTGTAGGGTATCGTTGGATAGGTAATCTAAAATTATTGGGGGTAAGTATATGAAAACCATTTATAAGTCCGTTCAATTTATTTCATTACTGATTAAATTTAGTACAAAATTTGTAATCAGAGCCATTACTTTAAATTTCAGACCGATTAATTACAAAATTATTGGTCTTACGCCATTAAATCCAAGGCGTCTCAGTGATATCGGAACATTCTTAACACATTGCCAAAAACGGGCGACAATAAATAACCGCCGCTAAATATCGTGGGATACGACCTTTGCCAGCTAAACGTTGACATACGCTCGATAAATTTTCAATTTCATTTATAACAGTCGCGCAGTTTTGGCAGCGCGTACAGGAAGACGCGTACACATAGTGCGGATAGCGTACTATACAGGGTGTGTGGAGTTATAGTGCGGTCATTCATTCGGAAATAACAAATAACACGGGCGTGTGGACTGCGGGCCGCGATGTCGCCCGGAGTCTGCCGGTGCCAACGCTGCGCTGTGAACGCCAGCCAAAAATCTCATGTACGTGATCACTACATCGAATATTTTGCTACGCTTTTGAACTGACTTTTTTAACGTATACTTTTCTTATGAGAAACGTTTGAAATGTATTTTTTTAAATCCAAGTCCGCGTTTTATTACTAACTCGCTTGTTGGAAAGTGACGATGTCTTCGGAGATGTATCGCGGAGACTTAAATACCTATTCAGTCTGACCTTCAAAGAACACATTTTGTATCTCTCACGTGAACAAGGAATAGATAAGCCGGATTCTCCTTACTATCCAATTATCCATACAATTAATTATATACAAAAGGATAACACTTATTTCTGTCCCAAGACATTATCAGACTTCGATATTTTAGTGTCTTAACCGGTTATGCTTGTATAGTTTGCTATTTTTAACCGCCTTTCAAAAAGGAGGAGGTTCTCAGTTCGACAATATTTTTTGTATGTTTGTTTAGCGGTTTGTTAAATTGTGGATGTAAATTATAGACATATGACTGCAACACTAAAATATATCGCCTTTGTTGTGATCGCCTATTATGATTTTATTATTTGTTATCATGAGTTTTCTGAATTGCCTCGCAAATTTAAACACGTATTTACGATTACGCAAAAACATTCTTCATAATCATGACGACCATGCTTTTCCATATATTCATGTATCTCGTTCATCTTGGTATTATTACTGCGTCATCCGCATAACTCGATGAATCCCTATTATGCAGTACCAGGCTGGGGATCGTGCGGTGTCTGTCAGTCGATGGTCCGCTGATAAATTGCGCCCTGATATAGTCTGACGCGAGACTGTCCGCCGGAAAAATGTTAACACGCTCTATAAATGCGTAAACCTGATAGTGGCCGTGTGGGAGAGTCGACCGATCGATCCGCCGGATATTGCAAACTTGGTTTTTGCTACGCTTTCACAACTCTAAACCCAGTGTAGTTTTGTTTGCCACGCCGCTGTTTTAGTTTGATGAATGATTGAATGAAAGCCAATTGTTATCTCTATATTTAATTCGGCATGAAATCGGGAAGAGATGTGCTCTTCCTACCATTACGAATATTGGACCTATGCATGACACAATATTTATAAACATGAACACTGATACTAGGGCTAAAACACCCCACCCTCTATCTCGGTGATCTATTGGGATGTGATTCAACTCCTCTGTCTATTTAGTATTCACGTGTTTAATAGACGTTCTCTTCTCTAGCTATGTGAACCTATCTAAAACTATCCCTTACTATGCTTTTATGCCTTTTCACGACATACTGCATTAAGGCGAACTACTTTCCTTAGAAAATAAGCAGTAACATTATCACTGGCATCAAATATACTTTATTATTACTGCATGTACTATAGAAAACCTTAATCTGTAGCTGAAGTATGCTAGAAGCTGATAATAAAACTATGTTGATTGAAAACACTTACGTGTATTAAACAAGTTTCATTCTATTTCAAAGTCAGTTTCTAAATTCCTGTACCGTCGTTTTCGCTTCTGTTCTCCATGCAATAAGGCGTAGCATGTATTTTATCAGCTATCTCATCCAATTCTAATTTAGCTTGTTCTAAACTCTCAGTCCCCATTAGGCTCATAGCATTTCCATATTTGCTCTTGAGATAGGTATCTCGCGTCGCAGCATTCCTATCTAATTGTTCGTGTAATACAACCAGCAGAGCTGCGGTTGCAAGGGAGCTATGCTTGGTCAAACATTTTACTCTCGCACTTGTATTAACAGACTATGTTAGTTCTTCGATCTTATTCTAATGTCTCAAGGTTCGAAATTTTATGTCCACTTTTCTTCAAACATGTGATCCTGCCTGTAATGATGCTTATGTGTGGTGGCAGTCCATTAGTGTTTGTAGTATTTTAGTTGTATTCAGCTCTGTATATGCACATTAATTCAGTGTGTATATTTTCTGAGTATATTCTCTCTAAGCACTTCAATTACCAGCACACACACTTATAAACACGTATAAATACAGTCAACTCTAAGATCAGAATAAGAAATCTCGTACACAAATGCCGCGCTCGCTTCTGAATTGCCTTCCATTACATACTAGTTTGGACTCGTGGTTAGGAGTCGTGGCAGTTCACAAGTTAGAGCACATGTCGCTTCGCCGCGACTATTAATAACACAGTTGAGGATTTGCTCACTCGATACACGTAATTCCTTTACTTTCTCAGTTTGAGCTGCATACTAACAATGGTAGCTACCAATCGGAATACAAATGTTGTGAATTCGTTCTTTTGTTGTTTTCCATTTGTCTCTACATCGCCTTTGAACTTTGATTTATCTTTAAAGTTAAAGTCTATAGAAATTTGCGATAGTGTTATGAATTAGTGTTTTCCTTATACGAATGAATCGATCAATTTCTTGTGTTGCGTTGCCTCTGCTCTAGATAAAAGTCTCAGAAAAGATTACATACATGTGGTGAATGTTTATGATTTATCATCAATATAATGTTGTACTCGTACAGCCTTGAACACGCGTAATTAGAAACATAGCTAGAAACACGACGCGTAACAATTACAATGATACATATCAAATTAATCCATGGCCGGAGCGGCCGGTATGCAACATACTTGCCACTGGAGCTATTAATAATGTAAACTGAATTTCTACCGAAGCAGCTCTAGATACAAATTCTAGAGTCAAATCGCAGAGTTAAACAATAGCGTTTGATGAAACTGCCGAACGGAAACTTTTCCGTGAAGTTATTGAAGGAAAAAAATCAGTAGAGTTTCCGATGTTTATCCGAGCATGTCGCGTCGGCCATGTTGCGCCCGCGCCGAATTGCAGATTACATCACTGCGCAAAAAATCGCGTGCGCGTGCAGTGGGGGAGGGGGAGCGGGTACGGGTGGGTGAGAGAGGGAGGGGGGCGAGAGGGAGGGGGGCGACCTTGGCCTTGCTCGAGCTGCGACGGCCAAGGTGAGCACTCAGCTCCACCGTAATTACACATGCGTCTACCGGTCTACCGACATACACTTATTATTCTTGTAACCAGTGGCGTAACAATGGACCCAATCGTCCGAGCGAATCCTGGCAGCACATAGCTGTTCCTAAGCCTAATGGAAGGTTACTAGTAAACATCGTTTGATAAGAGGAGTCTGGATGATTTACCAGTTTATCCTTGATAGAGCATAACGTTTTTCTAACGTCTGAATGGATAACTAGTTAACCACCACTGAAATTTACAATTGATCACTGTTTTACTATGTTATAAGTCCATCCTATTATAGTAGTTTGCACTATATAAAATGCCTTTGTGCGGTCAAAAAAATATGGCAGGTGCATTAACTCACTCTGCACGATAAGCACGCAAGCCCTAGGACAACAGGACAATTGGAAAGGCAAACGGTGACCATTTTCACACCTTTCGAATACACGATTCGGTCGCACAGTAATCTCGGAACAGGTTTCCGATAATTAAAACGCTTGCGTTCGCTTTGAAAGTCTTATTTTCTCTGTGGGTATTCATGGCCATGAAAGTCGTGACATTAGCTTGGAATCTAACCATCCTATATAGAAACTTACAAGATAGAATAAAATTACCAATTGTTTGAGTGTCATGTTGAATGAAGCTTAACAAAAGTTGTAATCAAACCATATGATGATGACAGCAAAACAATCAAGAATGATTATGAAACTTTAGAAACTGGTTTCATATCTAAGGATTTACTACCTGTAAAATAATTCATCCGATGGGAATTTTGGATCATCATCAACATGAAAAAAAATATGGCACAACGGACTATCGGTTGTACTATTTTTGCTAAATGTAGACGTTGTGAGCACGCTAATCGGGGAATCTATGAGTCTTGCGTCAGGTATCAGGATAATATTTTGCCTGATATTTTACGTTACGCTTACAAATATAACAATACGTTGTTTTGTTGTGAATCCTCACGGAGTCACGGAGCAGCGCGTCGAATTGGCCGCGAGCCAACCTTGAGAGTCCGTGTATGCTCGAATGTTCACTACTATACCGGCACCGCCACCGCAGCCCGCACAAACCTCTGTGCGAACGGCTATCGATTAGGTTCAAGGCTTGTCAAGGTCTACTATTATCAATTTACTTTATTTGCACTAAATTTCCATGTTAAAACCGCAGTCATATAGCTGGCATTCAACTGTGTCTCTTTGTAAATTTTTGCTTTCTCACTTTTCTTTACTCTGATTTGGTTTTATTCGTTTGTAAATCGATTTGTTTTACTTAGCAGCTTGAGGGTATCCATATAAATTGCAAAGTTTACTGTTATTCAAGTTGAAATTGATAGTGTGCTGAATTTAACGATACCACTTGGTATGTGTACTGAGTGCGGAACTGCGGACCATTATGGCAAGAATGCATTTCCATATTTCTAAACATTTTACGAGTTTCAGGTGAATTGGGATCTCCACAATATTATATGAGTTGATGTGTCATAAATATTAGTCATTCTTATTAAAATCAAGCTTTACCTTCGCTTTTGGCCTTAATTGAAACCTGCCAAATTGATTTATCGCCTTGATACGCATCCAAAAATGTTTTGTTTTCACCTTTGCAAATGTTGCCTTGAACTTGACTCGATGCTCGATTATCATCATTTTTTATCTGTTCTCGTCGTGTGACGTCATGCTC
This sequence comes from Lycia hirtaria, assembly GCA_947563715.1. Classification (NCBI taxonomy): domain Eukaryota; kingdom Metazoa; phylum Arthropoda; class Insecta; order Lepidoptera; family Geometridae; genus Lycia; species Lycia hirtaria. The sequence goes on from OX387378.1 coordinate 41,784,197, forward strand.
GGTAATACTGCTCGAATAATCTCGCTTCTCCAGATGTATTACGAAACTCGTTTTTTCTCCACTGTTTTTGTTACTTTGCATTGGAAATCCTTTAATACAATGTCGAGATGTTTAAGTTATTCCTTGTCCATTGTGTCTTAATCTGCATTCAAATGTTCTAATCAATAATTTGCGTTGCCTTGACGATGGTTATTTATTGGTTGGGACCTGTCTGGACGTGTTAGTGAACTTCTCAAACTTGTACCAGGACGTATATTACATACAAACAGTCTGTTAAATACGGCTCGTAGCGAGGCTGCTGCCCACGCTCGCACAAGTTACAGCTAAATTCTGCTTGCTCTCTTTATAGCCTTTATAGCATGCTAATAAGGATCAAAATTATGTAATTCAGACCAGTTTTATCATGTAACTGTACGAACGCGTTCTCGGGGCTCATTTGCATCGAAACGGGTGACCATTAGGTACATTAGTAATAAGAGTGCGGGATCAGATTATAATTGCGTTGTAACATGAGATGTCATACTCACTGTCCATTCGCTTGCTCATCATGGATGTTTTAAACTGATGTCAACATTTCGACATTCTGACGAGTTTTTATAAATTAAAAAAAGGTAGGTATTTCTCGGATTAGGTGCTATGGAACTCGTATGATTTTGCCTTTTTGTTTATTATTTTAATTATAATTGATTTAATTATATATTATATTTTTCGGCTTCAATGGTATTTGAATGTCATAGAGCAATTTGGTAATCTGGTTCTTTGTATTATACTTTTATCTGATAGACACGTTTTGTATATTATTGCTATCTACAATACTACATAATGTGTTTTCTTTTTCGTGATTTTGTATATTTAAGTGGTCAAAAGTTTATTGCCTCACAAAGGTTAGCTGCGATCGTTGCTGTGATTATATAAAAAGTAGAAAATAATTCTGCGTGGGTAATCATACCCGTTTCGGTACCCACGCAGCATGGAGCACTTAGCGCGACTTGATTACTGAGCACATTACCAATGTGCTTCGAATAACCGATGCTCTTCCACGAAATATCCGCTGCCAATGCGGAGTCTCAGCGAGCTCTCAACTTATTGCTGGCGAGCGGCAGTTTGACGTTTCGTGACTCGCTCGCGTCAACGCAAGCATTGAATCTTGATCTGAACCTTCGCCAACCTAGCTGACATCAATTTAACCGGCTGTCGTGCGACACACGACCCTATACCGTCGTCACAAGAGCTGAAAAAGTTTCGCAACTGGCATCGTTCGTAAGGGCTCTGAGATAACATCGCAGCGAGAGCGATGCGTCAGGCGAGTCAACTCGAGCCCTTTCAATTATTCACGAGAAGAGCTCTATTGTAGGACATGTCGTATGTTTGTTGCCTTCCGTCGGTACCGTACCTTATCTTTTGTGTGTCGTTCCTAACCTGACAAGTATTGACACATGCGTTCCGTAGTTTCTCGAGAGCGTGCTCGACTTTATGCAAACTGTGGGTCGACGACCTCCCACGCCTCGCTAAGTGACTATGATATAATCTGAATCAACGCTCTACCTTGCAAAAGCTACGTAGGAACCTCCGCAGAAAGCTAATCCGCAGTGTTTCAATCGTGTGATCTCGAAAATCCTCTCGAGCCTTTGATGTAGTATTTTCTTTTGATGTCGTTAAGAAGATTGGACGGAGCTCTCGAAAATAATTGTACCAGAATCACAATAGGTATTTTCGTTAGTTTATCTACCTCGTGCAGACGTCCGGACGGTGTGCTGTTGTTATGGTCGATACGGACGTCTATTTTAATTTGTCCAACCGAATATGGAATGGAAATAATGCTCTCGGTAACGATTTTTACTGTTATTTATAAACGTATCCGCTGCGTCGGGCCGCTGTCCCGTCCGTTGGAGGGGGCATTAGATGTCCCCGCTCTGTTATTGTTTGGATTTTTATCTTGTGTTTGTGTTTTGCGAGAACTCGTTTCGGACCGGTTCGCGAGATTATTGTCGGCTTTGGTAAACACTGAGCGAACGTTTTTAATAAATGCTAATATTATTCTTCACGGCTTCTTGGATTTCGACTACGAATTACGAAAAGATGCTAAGTATTTACTTTGCCGGTGATGTTATCTAAATATCTGCGAGTAAATTGTTAGTGTCAAAATTGTTTTTATTGAAAAATTGATTAACGAAACCGTATTGTGTCCATACTCTTTTACTTGTTATTCTATATGAGTTTCAACTTTACATTTTACATGAGGCCTAAGCGACAATGTCTGGACGAAAGAATGTACGATTACCCTTATAACCTGGCTATGATCCTACATTAAAATGAAATCATAAACATTTCAACTCCAGACTCCCCAAGATTCCTATAGAACAGCGTATAAAATTGCGAGATGCAGCTTGTAAATACGAAGTACCTAGTGCATTGTGGTGTGGTAGAGGCGCGGCGCGGCGCCGGCACGGCTGCGCAAGTTCAAGTCCAGGGCTTCTCCCCACCACTCCCCACCCCTTCGCGTCTCGCCCCCCACCCCCCTCAGCCTCCAGCACTTGTTGGTAAATACTTACCTACTAGCTTACATCTAACTTAGTAATAAAATAAACATATAGCGCGTTACGGCGCGCAGTAGTTTCGATGCTAAATCTATCGATGATGATTCGATGCGTATTTCGTTCCAGTACTGGGGATAAATGGTACAGAATAAATGATAGTTGTTTTTATGTTTTTATGCTTTTAGCAATGTTTACTTTTATAAAGTATTTGTGGTCTCTATTTTGGCTGCATTTGAAAGGCGAAAGATTTATAAGTATTGCCTATTTATACGCTTGCAACAGTAAGGTATAATAATATATTAAAACTCATACGAGTAAGTAAATTAAGTCCGATTTTGACTCACACCGACACACACACCGAGGCTTCCGTACTCTCACACAAGGTAAACACTGACTCCGGGGCTTATTACTCGGCAAAGCAAATTTTAAATCGATATATTTACATATTCTACGTATTTTTACTTACATGAATTTCCATTTTGCCCTCCCTTCGGGCCATCATCATCGTCAGCCTACTCTAGTCCACTGCTGAACATAGCCTCTTCCATTGAACGCTACTCAGCCCGATCTTCCGTCCCTTTGAGAACGGAAGCCAAAAAAAATATGTCAAATGCCTAATCATGCTCTACTTTGAGCTAAATACGAGTTTGTCGTTTTTGTAAAAAAATATTTGTTTTGTTTTTTTTTCAAATGGGTCTGCCTTTTTCTCCGGGCTCATTACTTTTTAACCCACGGCAGTGTTAACAATTCTTCAAAACATCAATTGCCTTTAAAGTAACTTATAACTTATACGAACAGCATAAAAATCAACTACCTACGAGTATTTGCTTACTTGTTGAAAAGTTTCGTGAGTTGTATGGTAGGAGTTCACGGGCTGGGCACCACACACACTCCGAGAGACCGGTCATTCCGGTTGCGCTAGATGTTTTTACAACGCTTATTTTTTTTTGTTGTTTCACTCGATACTTTTTGTGTCAAATTAATGAACATTAGTTTTTATTTATTTTTTCACGGAACGTTTTGAAATCACCACACCCAAGGCCTTCGGCTTTCGACACGTGTACTAGCCTAGTTTTACCTTTCGTCATTATCATCTCAGGCGCAAAAAGTCTACTGTTGGATATAGGCTTTCCCAATGGACGTCCAAAACGACCGGTTGGAAGTAGTCTTACTGCTGCCTGCAGGGTTAGCATGGAATTTAGACATGTTTTTTCCACCGATTCCTTACCTTTCATAGGAAATAAAGTATATACTCAAAGTGGGTAAAAACCTCCCATGCTCCAGCTGTATGCCACCTTGTCCTACGCTGTGCTTGGTACGTTCTTTCTAGTTGAGAAAATTTCGGCCCCAATGGCCGTCAATCGTGCTATGTGCTTTGTCCACTGCCAATTCAACTTGTGTATCCGCTAGGCTTTGACTATGAATTTGTTCGTCTACATATTGTAATACATATACGAACGACATAATAATATTACCTTTATTCACAAAAATAGGCTGGGACCCGTCTGATTGCTTCCAGAGGCGTTATTTTATGGTCGATTTGATATCTATCAAGCTGGAAAAATTTACTCCAATAAATAAATGGTACATCTAAAATTTAAGCCTAATTTTCTTACAAAATGAAAATTAGGCCTTCGTAAATTCCATCTAAATCGCTCAGTTCATTACCTGGCTGCCGAAGGAGGGTGATATATTTCGAGCATATGTGTGTAGTATGCTAGTATGTATATTTCTTTAGCACGCTTTACTGCCTAAATCGCTTGACGGATTTCAACATAGGAGTCGTTGTTAGATTCGTCTCAGTTGTTGGAGGGAGAGTGGGAGTAAGGTATATTATTTCAATATGGTGTAAGTATACAAGAAAAGAGGAATCAAATTATTTTTAAAAAATTAGTTGTAGTTTTTTTTTATGATATTGGAGTCTGTTCAGCTAGAGAACGAATGTGGCATTAAGGGCGCTGCTGTCCTTTTTCATTATTTTGTTCAGTCGAGACCACATAATACCATAGTAGTATAAACATATTTTGAGAGGATAGTTCCCCATTTTTGCCACGATAGAACTGTAAGTAAACAGACTACTTGTTTTCATGAAAGGACTAACTAATCATCATCATCATCATCTCAGCCATAAGAAGTCCACTGTTGGACATAGGCCTCCCCCATGGATTTCCAAAAAGACCGATTGGAAGCGGCTTGCATCCAGCGTCTTCCTGCCACTTGTATGAGGTCGTCTGTCCATCTCGTGGCTGGTCTTCCTACGCTGCGCTTGCCGGTACGTGGTCTCCACTCGAGAACCTTTCGGCCCCATCGGCCATCAGTTCTACGTGCTATGTGCCCTGCCCACTGCCACTTCAACTTGCTAATCCGCTGTGCTATATCGGTGACTTTTGTACGTCTACGTATCTCTTCATTTCTGATTCGATCTCGTAGAGAGACTCCGAGCATAGCCCTCTCCATAGCTCGTTGCGTGACCTTGAGCTTCCTTATAAGGCCCATAGTTAGGGACCACGTTTCAGTGCCGTATGTCATCACTGGTAACACACACTGATTGTAAACTTTCGACTTGAGGGACTGGGGAATATTGGACGAGAAGACGCTTTAGACGCTAAGGACTAACTAAGGCTATAGGTAATTTGAAAATAATCCTAAGTTGCCACAGCCACAGTTACTGATTGTTTCTTCTCAGAATCTTCATATTTTCATACGCCTTTCGACACCACTTCTATTTGATAGGATACGGTACTTGATGATGCTATTTTTTTAACTTTTACTTGACAGGATTATGGTACTTGACGGTGCTTATGATTGAATGTTTTTAACTTCTACTTGACAAGATATGATACTTGATGGGGCTAATTATTCTACTTTATGACTTGTACTTGACAGGATAATCAGGATGGTAGGTACTTGACGATGCTGATGATGGATTTTTTTATTGCAGGTATGGGAGGCGAGGCGTGCGCGTGCGCACCGGGCGCGGGAGGCACGCCGCGGCTTCTACCCGACCCTGAGCCCGACCACCTATACGACCACCATTCCTCCGAGGAAGAACTCGAGGTAAGTATCTCAACAAGAATTTTAGGAAGTTATACACGGGCACTGGGCAGCTTGTGAAGTTGGCCGTAGAACATGGATCGCTCGTGCAGTCTTAGCTCGACTGCAATTTATCCGTCCTGATGACAGCATGAAGTGATCACGACTGATCTAGCTGTTTCACGAATGATGGCTTTAAAAAAAAAGTAATTTTGAAAGTTGCCGACAGATTGCCGATGCGTTCCAAATGTTACATTATATTTTAAAACGCATTTTTTTCTATTAATACATGAAAAAAATATGTTACTGTATACTTCTGTCATCAAACGTTATTCTGAAGTTTTTATCATCATAAGTGATAATCATATAACATGATGCATTCGATTTATTCATTTGACAACGTATTGGAATAAGTAGAAGTATTCGAACGCAATCAACGCAATTTGCTCTTGACGCTCCACCCAGTGAACAACAGAATAAGGTTTTTTTTAAACCTTCATTGATGGTTGTAGTTGTATAATATATGCAGTCGCAGGATGACGCTGTCGGTCGTGGCTGCTTCAAGCTGCCCGTTTATGAACGCCCTAATATATACTGTGGTTATAGGCATCTGCAGGCTTAGACAATCGGCAAACGTTTCTATTTCTATTACGCTTCGAAATGCTAAGAAGCTGTAACGTGACGTCACCTGACATTTCGTTAGCTAATGTCAACCACGTACATTTGCTTTTCTATTCTTCTGGCGTTCACAAAATTAGAATGTCATTTGTCTAACCCTCCTAATATATCTCGACAGAGGAACCATTGAGGTAGCTATTTCAGCTTGTTTATTGAAGCTGATGTGGCTATATTTACCAAAAAAAATAATAATCCATAGAGTAATACACACCTGATTGAGATAAATTGCTAATTGCAGTCTGATTCCGAAGCTAAAGAGTCATTTTGTACTAACGTCTTATAAGTATATAGCATATTTCTTACATTTACGAAGTTTTTAGCGTCGTCTACTCTTTATTTCACGGTGTCGTATTGGCTAATGAGACCACATTATACTAGATGAGACTTGGCGGAATCGCTACTTAGCTTATTACTTGCTCAAAGGAGTAATCCATAACGTATAGCTCTGTAACATTATATTTTTACAATATTTGTGTTAGTTAGTGTATATCTGTGTTATCTCGTTTTATTATTTTGAATATTGTTGTGTGAATCAAATCAGGTTGGTATATTTAATGTTTTCAATTTTATCACCAAATTTTGGTTTATATAGTCCTCTGTTTTTCCATTCTACATACTTCATGGTTTTGTGTGGCTGAATGCTTATGTGTGTATTTTATCATTTCAATCCAAAATAATTTAGGATTTACAGTTTTCAGCATTAAATATGTATTTTATGTGTCTTCTACAAATATCTGTGCTTTTACCTACACAATTTAAATCCCAGCTTGAACCAACAACCCTATTGCGTAATCTTGTGGTAATGATTTTCACCTTCGTGAAAGTCTTGGTTTATTGACGGACAAAAGAGTTATGCTATAAAGATAGCCTGTTTCCGACTTCGTTTCATATGATCTTGATAAAGTTACTTACTACGTAGGTACTATTTTCCATTATCAAACTAACGTTGGTTGTTACACATTTTAATTTGAATGTCACGGGTTACTCACGTCTATTTTTGAGTTGGTACCAGACGAGACGTCCTTCTGGAGTGACGTCTGCGCTACTCCTTTCGCGTATACAAAACCTAGACGCTAAGCGCCTTATAAAGAAGACCTGTCCGAACAGAAGCCTTCTTACAATTTTTGAAATTTTTTTGTCAGCCCTGTTTATACAAACTGTCCCACTACTGGACGCGGGCCATCTTCTCATTATGAGAAGGGTTAGGCCATAATCTGCCACGCTGGCCAAGTGCGGGTTGGCTTCACACATCTTCAAGATCATTGAGAACTCTCAGACTTGTAGGTTTCCTCACGATGTTTCCTTCACCGTTTGAAGTTGCCGGCAATCAACAATACGCACATAACTTCGAAAAGACAGAGGTGCGCACCGTGGGATTCGAACCCAGGACCTGCGGATCGCAAGTCAGTACGGTCTCCCGACTAGGCTGCCGGAAACTTATACATATACAATGCTGAAGGCCTATTGCACTGTGCACCATGCCTTTCATGTCTGAATGCTGAAGGCCTATTGCACTGTGCACCATGCACCATGTCTTTAATACAAAAATTTGGCTTTGCCAGCCATATTCGAGCACATAAACAAGTACCTATGTTAAAAGAATAACAAAATACCCGACTGCAGAAAAGCGGTTTTTGCAGTCTAACTTTTACGATATTGTTACGCTTGATATGCTGTTGAGTGCACGCTTTTTGTGAAAAAGTATGCGTAAAATTGCTGTAAAAGGTTATAAATGCGCTTTCTTCACAGTAAACCGATATGCTTTCAATCCAATTTCAATCCTGGCTTGTTATTAGACACATAATTATGATAATCCATTTGTGTGGGAGGAATTATTCAAGTTACTACCTACTTTGTGCTTAGTTATTCTTTACCGAGAATTATACCTGACCTTCGTATATTTCGTTATTAATTTTCCTTTAAAGTTGCCGATAAAAACAATAAAGCAATAATTGTAAGTAAAGGATAAAGTTGTTTAAATGTCAGGTCATGAAATATATCTGAAGACGAGGATCAAGTTAGGGGCTTTTGTGAAAATATTGTTTTGTAAAAAAACTAGGAAAATTTGAAAAAAATAACCCCGTATTCTTCGAACGTATCGTTTGATTGGAGTCTTCTTGCTATTTTACTCGACTTCGCAAGGACGGTTATATTTTATCGGATGTGTGACTGTGGGTGGATATGTATTTATATATCTAAAATGAGGGTAGTAACAAATGTTTTATAAGTTTTTGAAGATAAAATGTACAATGTACATCAAATCAAATACATTTAATGTGTCATTATTTGGCTAAATTTTTACCGACTACAAAAGAAGGAGGTTGACAATTCGGCTGTATTTTTTTACAAGCCGACCAAGCTAAGTTTGTACCTCGCGTCGATTACGTCACACTGACGCTTGGGTACGGTCTGCAAAAAAGTATTCGCTATGACTTTAAAAAAGTTAATAAATGTTTTTTAGATTTTCTTTGCATTTATTGTTTTTAACATTATATTATATGTACATAGGTACATTAAAATATACACAAAAAAATGGGATAACTATAATTAAAAAGAATCACTATTGTTTATTGGTTCGATGCCCGACATTTCGCTTTCGCTCTCATTCTCACTTTTAACGGGGTTTTGTATTAAGACTACCCGGGCGTTCTTGCACTTTTTAAATTTGTATCCCAGTTGCTCAGTAATAATTTTCCTTAATGTTTCTTTTTGGCCTGGAAAATTCAGATCTCTTTTTGCAATCTTGAGAATTTTATTTAAAGTTGGGATTTCTTTTCTGACGGTGTAAAATGAGTTAATAATATTCCTCAGAGCACAGTGGTCAAAACTGTCAAGTACAATTTTTCTAGGACATTGTTTGCGTTTTTTACCTGGTGTCGATACTTTGGGTGGACTTAATTGGGCACTAGTACTTGGGCGTGGCGAAGAAGGAGGCTGTGGCGAAGAACTTGAATCTGGTAAAGCAGCTGGCTGCGATAATTGTTTGGCTTCCTTTTTTATATTCATTAGCGTTCTCTTAGATATGCCGGTTGCGGCACAAGTTCGCTGAATAACTTTATCAACCGAATAGGTCATCCTTTTATTCGCTTTTTCTTCTTCGAAAAACTTCAATACTTTCAGGATTATGTTTCTCCCTTCACTGTGTATCACCTTTCCTTTCATTTTTGTTGACCACAACAATCCACTCGAGGTAAAAAAAATGAACGTTAACCGTTCAGAACAGGTTCAACAAAAACTTAACAAAAACAGACCAGTAATAGTGGTAACAACAAAACTTCAACAAAAACCTAACAAAAACAGCTCAAAAATTTTAAATTCAACGGATAGGGAGACGAAAAGTCATATGACGCGTGTCGGCGACAAAGATGCTAACCGTACTGACGCGACACGGCGAACGCGGGAAGGTGAGCGGGGAAGCAGGCGGGGCGCCGCATTCCAGCGAGGTGCAAACTTAGCTTGGTGGAGTTGTATGTTTGTATAACACCGTAATTTATAAACCGATTTGATTTTTTGTGTTTTTTTTCTATTTGACAAAATTAATATCCACAGATTTTTTCTAAATTATGCAAGTTTTTTTTTCTGTTTAAGTAGACTAGTTCTATACTTTCAAATTGGTTTAACAAAATTGCGCATTTTGAAAGCCGTTTTTCGGTTTTACCGACTTTTGCCATGATTTGATTTCACTTGCTATTGGCAATTAATAGACAAGTAGCCGCGTAGAGTATAGAAAAACTAGAAAATTATTATTAGGGGCCGGCCCTCCCGAACCGGCAGTAAACTAGTGGTCCAATTCAGGGCTCGCTGCAAATGGAAGTGTAGCATTACGGGAAACTTACATCGTGCTTACGACCACTACTGGCAGGGTACTAGGCCGGACTCAGGAAGGGGGTAATGGGGCTGAAAAATACTGTCGCAACGGATCGCCTCGAAAATACGTGTAGCGAGAACGATATCCTTATTTTGGGAATGTTTTTCTCTGTTTTTTTAGGGGGATTCACCTGCGGGCAAACAAAATGTGGAATGTCCTTCCTCGATAGGTTTGCCCGCCGAACTTTAGCAAAGAGTGTGTCTACGAACTTTCCAGGCTATCAAAGCTACAACGATGCCATTGATGTTGCAATTTTCTATAGGCGACGGTTATCGCTTACCATTAGGCGAGCCCTCTACCTTATTAGTGCTCTTATTATTAAACAGAAAAGCATGGAGATTCAAAATATGTTTAAAGATCCACTTAGGATGTAAAGACACCAACATCGAACAGGAGAAACCTATTCAAGAAGCGTATTCCATATTTTACCACAACGCAAAATAGGTAGAAAAATATTTAAGACGTTTCGTTTTGATGAAATGTTTTTAAGCCATCTGTTTAAGCTTTAGCTAAGACGATAAGATCATGTAGATTTGATACACGCTCACAATGTGTTCGATAAAAATTGATAAACTATTATCTTGTTGTTATAAATATATTATTAGTACCAGTGACCTACTTAAGATGATTGAAGTTACATGGGTTACTGTAACGTTCGATAGATTTTAGACTATACTAATAACTCTCTCTCAAACACGCTTCTTCTTTCTCCCAGGCTCCTCTTCTTGGCTTTACGTGTGACGTGCTGATAACCTTACTTCTCTTGTTTTTAATAACTACGTCATTTATAAACTAATTTTGAAAATGCTTTTTTATTTGAAGCGGTATACTTTTTGATTGCCCCCATATTGTATTATCACACTTGATTGGTTTGGTTTTTAAAACAAAATATATGGAAAAATATGTCATCCGAGTAAACTAAATTACGTATTTTGAAGTCGGTTGTTTTAGTTTTTTAAACTATAATAATTATGGAGTATCCAGCATGAAACTATTTCCACGATCGTTTGACACAATCATAGATTCCAACTCCTATCCGTATTCATTTTGTGTGCGACATCATAGACCGTCTACAAATTCCGTTCTTAAATATTCAGCCTCTTTTATTTGCCTGTTAAATATATAAAATTTCAGCATCACTGTGTAACCATCTGCGCGGTGCCATCGACTTGAAAGCCTACAGGAAACAATATATTTCCTTTTCTACAGCCAGTGCAGCGAATTTCAAAATCAATAAACGTAAACCCTGCACGCCCTTAAAGCTGAGCGGCCCTGCATGGGGGAATAATAAAGGCGGGAAGACGGACAATTTCAGGCTATCGAGAATAGCTGATGTCGTAATTGGCCTGCCGCTCGCCCCCCCCCCCCCCCCCATCCCCCCTCCACTGCGGCCCTGCAGGGATGCCCTCTTCTATTACAGTATCTACACTAAATGCGGAAGATTGTGTGTTGCGTGAACGTCTATATGCCATGCTACCGTATCAACCTGTACGGATTTGGATAAAAATTGGGTTGTGTAGAAACAAAAAAGGACGCTTTTATATTTCAGTCGCCTATAAGTGTATGGGCATATTGCTCGCGTAATATTAAGCTTTACGCTTACTAATATTCTGTCAACAGTCTTAATGTCATCCAGAACTCTGGGCTTGAAGTGATCAAATCAAATCCCTGCCCTGGTGGCATGGATTGCATTCGTCACTCTGAAATTTAGTTTAAATTTCATCATGTTCTGAAAATTCTCTAAATTTTCTGCTTATTTTCTTCTCTTTCTTTCTGTTTCTTCTCTGTCGCTTCTTCTTCTGCTTTTTGCGGACCTACCTTTTCTTACGTACATGATACTGCTTGGCGATTGAATACCTTGTAAAAGTTTGTCAATTCCTAAAACGGGCTCTGTGATCAAGAGTGTCATCGGTACACGCGTAAAAGTACATAATCGTAAAAAAAATACGTAATTTTTGTTTTGTATTATTATTAAAACAAGATCGATTTACCGTCTCCTAATCTACCTACAAACTATATTTCATTAAAATCGTTGCGGCCGTTTCCGAGATTCAGATTATATATATATAATTTAAATTTATATTTTTTTGTTTGAAAGGATGTATCAGTCATATCGGTTCAGTAATTTAGTTTTTAAAACAAAATTACGCATTTTGAAGTCCGTTTTTCAGTTTTTAGGGTTCCGTACCTCAAAAGGAAAAAACGAAACCCTTATAGGATCACTTTCTTGTCCGTCTGTCCGCCTGTCCGTCCGTCTATCCGTCTGTCCGTCTGTCCGGGTGTCAAGACCTGTATCTCGGGAACGCGTGAAGGTATCGTGTTTAAATTAAAACCATATACTCTAGATCCATAATAATCCATATACTCTTGCTGCAGAAAGAAAAATCTAATTTCTCAGTTTACGTAAAATAAAGTTACATCTGAATGTGTCGTAAAAAACGCACATTTCGACACTCGCAAGGGAATCAAAACCTATGGGGTACTTCTCGTTGACCTAGAACTATGAAATTTGGCAAGAAACATTGTGTTATAGTACACATATAGGAAAAAATCCGAAAACTGGAAATGTTTAAATTAATCATAAAAAATAGGGTATTTAAGCAAGGAAGAAGGGTCAAAATTTTAAAGTGCTTTATCCGTATCATGTGGGGTAACATATGAAAGAGATTTATTAGCACAAGCTAAAACAGGTTTTTAAATATTTTCACGATGATATTTTTCGATTTATGAAGGAAAATATGAAAAAATATACAATTTTCCCCTTTTATCTACTAGTTTGTACGGTGGGTGAGTCTGACTCGTTCTTGTCGGGTTTTTTAAAACTATAATTATTCAATATTGCCTTTAATATTGCGCTGCTATTTTCTTTATTCGCATAATCGTCTCTTTGCAATCTAATTTGCATCGATCAGTACGGTATGGCCTCTTATTTTTACTACATAATTGGCCCGTTTTTCCGTGGAAGTTCTACCTATTGATTATTAGAAATTGTTTATTACTATATAATTATTTAGCAGCCTCGCTCTCTAATCCACGCTCTGTGATCTAGGCTTGTTTAAAATACCAAAATGATTAGCATTATATTTCACTCTCCGTACAAAGCCTGTAGATAATCCTACACAAATAGGGCTACAAAACAGACAGTTAAAAAATCACACACTTCCGACGGGACTTCATCCCGTATATTTGTAATTGGTTGTATTGATGTTAGGTGTTGGCCAAAATGGTAGAGACTAGGAGCCTTCGGGAGTACAATCTTCCAGGCACGCTTTACAATCTCCAAAATAAATTTTTCTCGGAAACATTAATGAAAGTCAGACAAATATTCGTGCTATGTGTGTTTCTGTTTACCCCTCGCTGTAATGTAGACGAGTTTCTCACTCTGCCTTGTATACACATTCCCTCGCTCTTGAGTTGTCGGTCCATTCGTATTTACAAAAATATGTGGCCTAGAACGTGTCGAAACACTCTTATGATGGTGTTCCGTAGCCAATGCTACAAATAAAAAACAAAACCACTTGGTAAGGATTGTTTGTTAAGACTACTTTTCAAAAAGGTAATGATTTTATCTTAGGCTTTAAAGCATTTAATGTTTTACATAAATATATATCTCGAAATGTTGTTATCATTACAGACTAAATCTTACTCATTGCATTGAAGAAGATGGCTTAAGGAATCTTAGGTTAATTTTAAAGTCCTATGAAACGACTCTCCATACAATACTTTACATTTGTATGGATAATGAATATGATAAGAATACTCTTTTAAACAAGATTAGATGGTTGGGTACGGACAGAGAGACTGACAGATATACTTAGCGATTTTTTTCTGGCCGAATTGTTACTTAAGTCGACAAGAGGTCACGGCGAATTTATATCCTTCGCTAATATTATTAAAGCGAAAAAAACTCTGTCTGTCTCTCTGTACGTTTGTTATCTTTTCACGACTGAACCGATTGCTACGAAATTTGATACAGAGATAGCTGAGAGCCTGGAGATAGCCATAGGCTACATTTTATTATCATCACCGTTCACCAACACCATCTTTTTCAACACTACGCGGGTGAAATTGCGGGGCACAGCTAACGTACATATATTTTTATTTGGGTTCCTCGTAGTAATACGGAACCCTAAAAAGACAAATCCACGTTTTATTCATTTTTTTCATTTTTCTCGTCCGCCGTCTGCATAACATTTGTTTATCTTACGCTCGGCTCGGAATTAGAAATTCTTTTGTCTCGAACTCTTTTTTAATTGCAAAAAGGAAACGGAAATAGCTTTCTAACGAAGGAAAATCGTCGTGTGATAATATTTAAATGTGTAAAAACGGGCATTGTTCGCCGCCGGCGGCACTCGAAGTACATTAGCTTCTGCGACAGGGGTACCCAAAGTTGTGGACCACGCCTCATTTATCGCGCTTGTCTTGACTGTCATGTGGAAAAAAGAGCACTTATTTACTTACCTATACGAATGAATATAAGAACTGTTTAAAGAATAATATATTTAGTTCAGTTGTAACTGAATTATTGAACATAATTATTTTATGCTCAACTGGGACAACTGAGAGCTAGAATATCTTTGTCGTGTCGTGAGAGCCTTCCGAATGTATCTTTCTATTTCCGAGTCCACCCAATATTTGCTCGCGACCCATAATTTGAGAAATGCTGGTCTACGTGAATGTTACGCGTTATCCCACTTCTGAAATGTAAGCGTAGGCAATAGGTTAGATAGATTAACGCCGTTGATGTGTTGTATGGTATACATTAGGCCCATTATATACACAGGATGTGATTTTAAAGCCACAATAAACTGGTCGGTGTATCGCTTTGTGGGGCAGCGAGGTGTGAAACACTGCCCTCCGATGCCATGTAACAACACTGTAAAGCCAGTTCTACAACTACATAATTTCATATTATGTATTGACATTTTCTATGTATTAACATATCGTAGTTTTTGTTTTTTTTTTCACAAAATTAATCTCCACAGACTGCGGGGTCCTTTCCTTTTATGAACTAATATATGTATTTGTTAACTACTTAACTTTTTTTTAACTATGCAAGAGAAAGAAAAAATATCGTAGTTACGTCTGCCATATTTGAATTTAAATAATAATATTTAAATGTTTGTCTGAACTAGTAGGTATAATAATTTTGTTATGAAATTAAATTTGGAGGCAATTAATTAAAAAACTTAAATGTGTTCCACTGGTCGGGGAAAAAGTGAGATTATGTTGTATAAATAGATAGAAGAAATATAAAAAAAAACCTTATTCAGATATTATCATTTATTTTGGCGATAGAATTGTCTCCTCAGCCAATTAAAATCGAAGAATAACTTTTTTTAAATTACATTATCTCCTGTATAAATAAACAAAATTATGATATCCGCACTCAGTGATTTTATATTATGCTTGTTTAAAAATGTGATATACGAGAGAGATAGCTGCGCTTTGAGCACGGCCTTAATATAATATGTATACATAAAATACGTAGGCTAGACTAGACTGTCTGCTCACGACGCGGCGACGTTCTCTGGTAAAAAGATACATAAAACATGGCTCGGTTCCACGGCGTTACGTGGCTAATAGGCTTTATGTTAGCTTCTAGACTTCCTTTAAGGATTACTACTTGAATGCATACTTTATATACATCATTTTAAGAATGCGTTAAAGAGGTGACTTCCAAAATTAAAAAAATTATAATTTAGAATAATTTAGAGACCAGCGTGCTTCGTCGTAGACCGCAAGCACACGCATAGCATCGTAGGTTTTTTTATCCTTAAAAATATTATATATCCTTGATAAATGGAATCCTAGTTTGAGAACATGTTTTCAAAATATTTATGAGAATCAATATTCTCATGAGTTAAGTCACATAAACTTTCTTTTGTTTTTAATACTGATTACTTATTATATATTATTCAGTTACAGCATACTAAAACGGATTTGCAGAAGACTTTGCAAAAGACTTTCCCTCCCTCTCTTTCTGACTGTCAAAACTCGGAAAGCGTTCTCTCTTTTTGCGGCGAGTTGTGAAGATTTAGAGTGAAAATTCTTTAGCCATGTACGAGTATTTACCATCATTCAAGCTGTAATGGCAGGCGTCTCCACTGGCTCCGCTTGCGCTTTGTCCGCGTGGATTCATCCATAATAAACGAGTGGCCACTGCAATGAGCTCTTTTAGGGCTGCATCACACTAACCACTTGTGAACGTCTCAGCGAATTTAAGTATCTTTTGACAGACTTCAAAATAATTATAGTTTAAACAACTAAGAACCCGACTTCAAAATGCTCAATTTTGTTTAAATAATTATAGTTTTTAAAACTGAAGCAACAGACTTCTCATGGATGCCATTGTCAGAACTGGACTAAATTGTAATGGGACCACACGGGAAGTACCAGCTTTCAAATAAAAAAGAATCGTCAAAATCGTTTCACCCAGTCAAAAGTTCTGAAGTAACAAACATAAAAAAACAGTCGAATTGAGAACCTCCTCCTTTTTTGAAGTCGGTTGAAAATCGAACTACCGATTTTCTATGGGACCAATCTGATACCCTTTCAAACAAATATTTATTTTCCTATATTATATATTTCGTTTTTTTCGTGTACATAAATGACGAAGTTATGTGGTAACAAATGTAAAAAAAACGCAGCCGAATTGTTCACCTGCTTTTCTTGAAGTCAGTAAAAAGGTTCTCAATTCGATTGATTTTTTATAAATGTAACAAACATTTATAACTCGTAACCAAAGACTTGTAAATAGGGCGAATTCTGTGCTAAACTGATTTGATTTGCTTTTACTTGAAAGTATATATTTTAAGATCGGTCTTTTAATTGCCATACTTAACTTGTTAGTCCTTAAAAGTGACGATGCTCTTGCGGACAAATAGTACTTAGTGTCATTGGTAATCGGTTAATCCACGGCCGATAATTTTAATAAATATACGAGTAAATCAGCCAATGGGAATGGTAGTCACGGGAAAGAAAAATCTCCCATGGCACTACTAATAGTGCCATGCAGTAGTGTCGAGGGAAACGATTATTTGCCTGGCGTCCTGCAGCTGACTCAATTTTCTTATTATCACAGTCGCAACTGCTGGGTGAAGTGAAAATTGTCTGATATCACTCACAGAATCCCGGTGTTAAATAGACTACAAGATACTCTCTTCTGATTTGTGCTTCAAGTCTGCGCAGAATTAAAAGTTCTACTTTACTGGATATCTATATTACTAACGACACCGAAAATGTAGCGTTTGCGCAAGTGTATAATAAAACGCGGACTTCTTGAGAACTGAGGTAAATTGCCAGTGTAGTTAGACCCTTATCATCACGAGCGTTTTTGGCGCAAACGAGTCCCGCCGCAATTAAACGCTGAAATATTCAGCGTCTCGCAGGGAAGCCAGGGGAAACTGCACTTGCGTTTCCTAGTCTTTATTTCCTTTTGCAGATTTTTCTTGAGCTTAGTGTTTTTTTTTTGTTGCTGAGCTTGAATTTTATATAAATTGTCCTTTTCCTTTCAATATAACGATTAGGCTATAAACGTTGGTAACTTTAAGATTGAATGGATTTGAAGTTCTTTGATATGTCAGCTACTATATTTTTTTAATTTAAATTTTTGACTAGGTTTTGTGTAAATATATTATTTTTGTATTCCCCAGTCCAGATAAGGATATTGAAATATCCTTCTCGTCCAATATTCCCTAGTCATTCAAGTCGAAAGTTTACAACCAGTGTGTGTTACCAGTGATGACAGACGGCACTGAAACGTGGTCCCTAACTATGGGCCTTATAAGGATGCTCAAGGTCACGCAACGAGCTATGGAGAGGGCTATGCTCGGAGTCTCTCTACGTGATCGAATCAGAAATGAAGAGATCCGTAGACGTACAAAAGTCACTGATATAGCATAGCGGATTAGCAAGTTGAAGTGGCAGTGGGCAGGGCACGTAGAACTGATGGCCGAATGGGCCGAAAATTACTTCAACAACAGATAGAATGCTTAAATTTTTCAAAAATGGACCTAAAATTTGCATTAAGTTTAATAAGTTAAATTTTGAATGTTTCTAAGATATTGTGTTTTCGATTAGGAAACAAAAAAGTACCGAAGGACTCCTGAGCGTAGATACTAGGATTCGTAAATCAGTCGTCTCATTGAAAATTTAATTTTACATTGGTTTTATTACCGTGCATCTAATTACTAGCAAAAAGCGCAGCTTTGTGAAGGCTCTCGAGGTTTTTACCATTTAGTAATACAATTATTTTATAAAACGATAAACGATTAATGGCATCTAGATATGAATTTAAAATACTATGTTAAAATCGAAATTTAAAGGTGTGATAGCTTTTTCGTGAAATGTACCTACCACAAAAATATATATAGCATGTAGGGCTCGCTTCGCTCGTCTTAATTATTGTATTACATAGATTTTAAGCGCCAATGTTCATAGGAAGGATACATGTTGAACTATTAATACTTAGCTGTAAATCTTTACTATAATTATTTTTTTTTGTTTTAATCAATACGAAATCCATCAGAGCATATCAGCATTCGCATCCACAATATTTTCCTCCAAGTCATATCCACGGCATGTTGTGTGAGCATTAGTGGCCATTCCCGCAGGTGATCAACGGCCCGCCGACCAGTGGGGCGGGCGGGATATGCGCGGGCGAGTCGCGGCGGCGCGGCGCCTCGTCCCCGCCTCCGTCCGCGCCCGAGAAGCGCAGGTGGCCCGCGCTCACCTACCCGCCTCTGCACAGGCCTGACTCGGACGACGACGACACTAAGGTACCCGGACTTACCGCATCTAGCGCATTCTTACTAACTGTTCAATAAAATACCATCTCATCATCATCTCAGCCATAAGAAGTCCACTGGATATAGGCCTCCTCCACGGATTTCCAAAAAGATCGATCGGAAGCGGCTTACATCCAGCAATACCGTACAAGATACCATCTACTAGTCTTTACCACACCTAGCGGATTATTAGTAGCTGCCGACGTACCGTCGCCTTGTAGGCCTGCGCAGACTTACCCGGCAGTTCCTAATCAGACAACGAATGCTAAGGTCACTAATTACTAATCTAGGATATTGACTAAATCTCCCTGACCTGATTTTGTTACATTTAGCCAGAAAATCGTCACTTAAATATCTCTTCCGGCACATTTCAGGTTGAGACGCCAGTGCGTTTCCGCACATCCCCGCCCCTTGAGGCGCTGAAGCCTCGACGTAGCGCGGGCGCGGGGACTGCGGGGGTGTGCGCGTGCGCACCTCCCTCGCCGCGGCGTCGACGCGCGCCCCTCGCCGCGCCACGCAGGCACCGACCCGCGTTAGACTTCGACAAGATGCAACAGGTATTATGTTCTCCATAATTAGATGCTACCACCCCGCAATCACCGTTCTTTGTCAAATCAGCATCTGAGTTGACACGAATATGTATTGTGTTTCTGCCTTAAGGATTCGCTCAACGCGCGCAGCTAAGCGATGCTCTTGCGATGCGCGAGCACTCTCGCGCATCGCTACCTTTTTCAACATATAAAATCATTCAGTAGGGATATTAAAAAAGTAAGAAGCCAATTTGTTTATTTCAATAAGAGAAATATTTAAAAAAAGTTTTTTTCGGTATCATTAAAATTAGCTGAGGTATTGAAAAATAATATGTTTTTTCGCTATTCCGTCGCCAGTATAAATGATATCTGATTACAACTTTTTTTACACATTTCTCCTATCTAAATAAACAAATTGGCCGCTTACATTTCTAATATCCCTACCCAATGATTTCATATGTTGAAAAAGGTTGTGATGCGCGAGAGAGATAGCTGCGCGCTTTAATCTCCACCTTAAGCAGGCAGACAACCTTGACAATGTTCTCCGATTCACAGTGTCATACTCAGATACAAGTAAAATTGACTAAAATAGATCTGGAGCCTTACCACAAGCATTCAGGCAGTCTTATTTCAATATTGCTTTGATTTTTGTCTCGCTTTTTCTATAGTTGAGAGAGCAAGACACAGGAAAAAATAATATTGAAATAAATTTGTTTCTTTTCTATGATACACGGTGGGTACTATCTCATTGAATGTTTGTTTCCGAACAACTGAAATGGTAAACTTCTAAAATTTCACGAGTAAGATTTTCAAATATCTGAAGAGTATAAAAATGTACCAAAAACGGTCGAGGCGGCGCATCACGTAAGGAAGTAATCTCGTAGAACGATTGCTAAGCCCGTAAGCCGCGAGCAACAAGTCCTGTAGTAACTGCCACTCCATCTGTGACCTAACCCACCATATTACAAACTCTATCAGAATTTCATTGTACGAAAAATCGGACAAGTGCGCCAAGAACCGCGGGCGTTTATGGTTCCGTGCTAAATATAGAAAGTCCTACATCCGCGTCCCTGCTACACTTCTACGAAAGTGCTACGCGCTACGCACACGGTAACGCCATTCGTCCAAACGCAAAATTAAATTTATTGGTAATAGAAAAATCAGAAAATTATGGAATTGTTTCTAGTTTTCTAACATATGGATATCTATTGTTTCTTTTTTTTTTTATATTTGAATAAATCCCTCCCCGAAGCGTCGAAACACGATGTACGCGTAGTTAAAAAGCTTGTTATTTCATCCAATGTGAGGTTTGGAAAAGAAGCTCTGCAAAAAAAGAAAGACAGTGCCAGTGACAACTCTTCGATCCGCTTTCAGCAATTATGTCTTGAAATCGCAATAAATCCTTACCACTGTTATGTAGTACTATTAAAATACTACATAATATTGGTTAGGATATACTCGTAGATTATTCCTTGTAAATTTTGAAATTTTACATCGGTATAGTTCGGGTAAATGCCCAATGATTCATATTTATATTTATAAATATATCTAGTTCTAATCTATTGAGATACTCAAGTTTAATCTTCAAACTGTTAACCATATTGCTTTATCAGTAGATTTCTAAAATAAACTCATGCTTATCAATTTTTGGTTGCATAACATAATATTTGAAGATCGTAGAGGGGCGTTATCACGCCGCGGGCTACCGTTTGTTTCGATAGTATATTGTTTGTTATCAGTTTTTATCAGACGATGACCTCACTAGTGTATTTTTTATTTGGATGTCGAGAAGCTTGCAAAGCTTGGTAACTCCACCAGGTGGCATGGTGTTCGGTCCAGCGCGCTATTGCAAAGTATACGCGCAGCTTAAACTTTTTTTACCCAACTAGGCTTACACGCGCATGAGATATTTGAATTTTGTATATGGCTGTGTGGACTAGGACTTTTAAACAATTTAATTATTTTGGAGAAGTATAATCCGTTGTGAAATAACGTAGTTATTCATCTTTTCTTTTTGCCTTGTGTATAACGCAACCGATTTGCGGTTATGGCCAGTGACGTCAGAACGTGACAGTACACTCACTCACACTATGTCAGTAGGTATGAGTGTTTGAGTTTAGTATTATCAATAGTAAATGCACGAGAGTGAGCGGTAGGATGACTACGTCATCATCATCATCATCTCAGCCACAAGAAGTCCTGCTGGACATAGGCCTCCTCCATGGATTTACAAAAAGACCATTTGGAAGCGGTCTGCATCCAGCGTCTTCCTGCCACTTGTATGATATATCTTCTGTCCACCTCGTGGCTGGTCTTCACGCTACGCTTGGTTCGTGGTCTCCATTCGAGAACTTTTCGGCCCCATCGGCGGCGACTACATCACTGCATATGATTTATGTCCTTATTCATCTCATTTGCGTACCGTTTTGCATATGGTACTCTGAAATCGCTATATTTTCGTAATTTTTCATCCAATTTTAATACTTTTTTCACAGAAATTATTGGGTTATCAATCACTACAAATCTTCATAATAAATAAATAAAATGCGTACGAACTACATTAAGGCGAAGCCAAAAGAGGAATTCTGATTTTAACCCATGTGTTTGTATTGTTTCATCTTTTCCCACATAACTTTTAAATCGATTATCGTAATTTGACAGATAAGATAGAAAACGTCTTGATTCGCTGTGACGTTACTTTAAATTCAGTATAGCCCGCAATGACTTTCCATCACGTGGACGTAGTCTAAAATAAAATACACGAATATAGTGCCCTGGGTTCACCGATACTCATACACCAACAATGACGAACTTAAAGATTTTGATATAAAGACTATGTCGCCGCGCTAAAGCCTATTTTAGATTGAGAAGTCTAGAGAAGTCTCTTTTGCCGCTTCAAATTATTTTTATCGTGTAAGGGGTCTAATTAGATCTCATTGAGCTCGGACGTTTTTAAGGACTACATCCCGGAGTACATCCCGTTGATACTTTATCAAAGGTAGCACGCTAAAGGGCATAGCTTAATAAAAAGAAACAGTAAATCCCTAATTTGGGCTTTAAATATATCTAAACTATGACTGTATAGTATACCTACATGTTGGTCATTTCACCATTCAAATGTCAACATGTGAAGACATCGCTTATTTCCTTAATTTGATATCCGCGTACCGGTCACGTATGCATCGCCAAGTTTCTATTACGTAGTGAAGTTGCTGGCGATTCTTACTCCAACCGAACAGTGTTGGACATTACGAATTTTCTCTTTTTAAGCGCTTTTCTCAGTGTATATTTTTTAAGCGCCCTTAGGTTTTCTACTTTTAAACGATCTTCTCTTACCTTCTTTTAAGTGTCCTTCTCAACATTTCTCCTTTTAAACGTCCTTCTCTTACCTATTTTTGAGTGTCCTTCTCAGCGTTTCTCCTTTAAACGCCCTTCTCAATTTATCTTTTTTTAAGCGCCCTTCTCAGCGTTTCTTCTTTTGAACCATCTTCTCTGTTTTATCTTCTTTTAAGTATCCTTCTCAGCGTTTCTCTTTTTGAACGTCCTTCTCAGTTTTTCTTTTTTTAAGTGCCCCACTCAGCATTTCTTCTTTTAAACGCCCTTCTCAGTTTATCTTCTTAGCGTTTCTTCTTTAAACGCCCTTGTCAGTATATATAAAGTTTATATTATTGACGGGGTCATTACTTACTGGGGCAAACTTTACGGTGTACGTAATATGGTGATTTTTCTCAGTGATGTAACTATTTGCGTAATGTTTCCAGTTGAAAGTGGGCGGCGGCGGCGTGCGGTCATGGCGCGCGGTAGGCGGCGCGGGCGGCGAGCTCTCCGTGTTCTGCTGGTGAACCCTCACCGTGCACTGTCCTGCCCTGCATCAGGTAATTGTTCTCCTCTTATGCGTTGCTACGTTTTATCTTTTTTATCACGTTGCGTCACGGGCCGAGTTAAATCACTGCGATGCCGGTAAAATGCAACGGTGCCGTGTGCCGGTTCCAAAGCTGGATATCGGTGCCGCATCGTGAATTTTCCGCAGCGTAATCGCAGTGTTTCTGTTTCGATGGTGATGCAGTTTTAAACGTCATGCTGTGCTGTTCCATAAACATTAAACGTAGCTGGACTTACTATTGTGTTATTGAAATAAATAACAGCTCTAGCCTGCCTTAAATTCTGGAGTGTTTCTTGTGATTACGTGTCTAATTTTTCTTTAAGAGTGGGTGGCATTTCAACATTTAACTATCAAAAAACGGGGGATGCCATTTAGTGTACATCCAAAATTTAATTACACTAGATAGATATATAGATAAAAAAATAAAATTATTTACGTTGATTGAGGACTGACGAATAGCGCGCGGCAAAGAGGGAAGCGCCACCATTTTGAACTTAAAAAAAATTACTTCGATCATCATAGTATTCAACAAGAAACACTGTTTTAAGTACACGTATTGTTATGCGCCCCTACGGAACCCCTGTGCATAGTCGTCTGACACGTAATTCTTCCTTTTTTAGAGTTCCGTACCTCAAATAGAAAAAAACTGAACCCTTATAGGATCACTTTGTTGTCCGTCTGTGCGTCCGTCCGTCCGTCCGGGTGGCTGTATATCGAGAACGCGTGAAGGTGTCGTGTTGAAATTAAAACTATATACGCAGATCCATAGTCTCTTGCTGCAGAAAGAAAAATCAAATTTCTCAGTTTTCGTAAAAATAGTTACAGCCGAATATGTCGTAAAAACGCACATGTCGACACTCACAAAGGAATCAAAACCTATGGGGTACTTCCCGTTGACCTAGAAATATGAAATTTGACAAGAAGCATTGTGTTATAGTACACATATATGTAGGAAAAAAATCGAAAACTGGACATTTTTAATTAAATCACAAAAAAAAAATAGTGTCATTATGCAAGGACTGAGGGTCGAGATTTTAAAGTGAATTAACCGTATCATGTGAGCTTCAAAGAGCTTCATTAGCACAAGCTAAAACAGGTTTATTTAGTTTATTGGTACATGAAACAGAATACAGTCTTTACAATTTTTACAATGTACAATTTATAATTTTGACCTAAACTATATTCCTTAAATGTATACACAACATGTTATAAAATTACAATTACTTACCTACAATAATATTATTTTCAGTTTCAAAAGTAAAGGAAACAAATAGAAAATTGGTAACATCACTTGATTAAATTAAACTTCATCATCATATGCAGCGAACACAATATTTTTAACGTCTTGTTTGAATTTGTGAATATTATAATTGAAGACATCAGCCACGAGCCACGCCAGCCACGAGATGGGCAGATGACCTCATACAAGTGGCAGGAAGACGCTGGATGCAAGCCGCTTCCAATCGGTCTTTTTGGAAATCCATAGGGGAGGCCTATGTCCAGCAGTGGACTTCTTATGGCTGAGATGATGATGATGATGATGATAATTGAAGACATCAATTGAGTCGTAGTGTTTTTTTAGATATTTCATTGTATTGGCGACACATTCTTACTATAGGGTTATAGAATGATTATTATTGTACACCCCTAATACAAAAGTATTTGCAAATCCATCGCGCTTGCTGGGCTTAATGTTTATGCTGATATTTGCAAGAAGAGATGGGCAGTCAATTTTTGAGTGTATAATTTTGTGTAAACAAACTAAATCTGAATTTAATCGTCGCGTTTTGAGAGTTTGTAACTTAAATTTAGCCAATTTTTGTTTATATGATTTAAGCTTTCGTTTTAGGCCCTGTCTATGACTTTATGATGTGTAATTTGCGGTTGATGAAGGAAAATATGAAAAGGATATAATTTCTCCCTTTTATCTACTTACTAGTTTGTACGGAACCCTCGGCGAGCGAGTTTCACTCGCACTTTTCCGTTTTTTTTTATAGTTTCTGTTGACTGGCAAGTGGCTGAATGTTATTGATCGTGTTTCTTGTGTTTCAGATAATGCAGCGGGCGCGGCTTGTGGTGCCGGCACCGATGTGTCGGTCGCGCCTGCTGCGCGTGTGACGGCGCCGCACCGATGAAAGTACAAACTGGCCGCGCGGCTCGTGGCCATGCCCCCTGCCGCCCGGACTCAGGGGCCCCGCAACCATGGGGGCCACTTACCAAACTTGATTGTGAGGGCCTTACAACACGAGCGTAGTTGATGCTATTCGTACGTTAAAAGGTTATTTTCTCATGGCACGATTAATCGAGCAGCATCGTTAAAACATACGATATCTTTGTACAGTATTTAGAATAAATATTGTGCATAGGCTAATTTCCGTATCTCTGCAACGAATTAATGTTTTTAGAAATGAATGAATGAAATTGATATATTTGTTTGAATTAAAGTTTAAATTGCGAATGTTGTTAGGCTTAATTATTTTTGTCAGTCGATTTTGATACATTATGGCTGTTTCTAAAGTTTGCCGATGCGCACT
The DNA here is from genome assembly GCA_947563715.1 of Lycia hirtaria. Taxonomy (NCBI): domain Eukaryota; kingdom Metazoa; phylum Arthropoda; class Insecta; order Lepidoptera; family Geometridae; genus Lycia; species Lycia hirtaria. The sequence continues at coordinate 41,810,049 of OX387378.1, forward strand.
GTTTATTCTTTGTAAACACTTTTCGTCGTTATTAAGAGAAGATATCAGCAATCGATGCAATTCTGTATCGCGTCGTGCCTATGAGTGAACAGCTTTTGGTTTATCGTACTTTATTTTTTCCGTGGGCCCTCTTTGTGTTTGGGGCCCCGCGGTGTCAGGTGTTGTGGGTGTGCGTTTGGCCCTGGAGCCGCCCTGCCGCTGGCTCTGTAGCCCCGCCTCGAGGGCTTTTGATCTCGAACCGCAAGAGAACCGCGCCGCCCACAAATACATAGAACATGACGTTTTTTTAATTATTATTTCAGTTTTTTTTTGTTAGATTTAACTTAAAATTTAGATAGAAAAGACTACATGTCATTGTCTTTGTTTGGCCTTATCATATTTTTTTCCTCTGAAAAGTTGATAGTTTGATTAATAAAGAATAGCCAGCCTGTATAAAAACAATACATTATTTTTGGGATTTTTATTTGAAAATATTTTGGCCTCATATTCGGATTATTGATAGTATTCCGGAAATAGTTTCTATTATTGTTAGTATTCCGAGAATATTTTTTCTACTATCGTTGGTATACCGAGGATATTGTTTACTATTGTTGGTATTCCGAGAATATTGTCTACTATTGTTGGTATATCAGGAATACTTTGTCTAATATTGTTGGTGTATCGGGAAATGAGGGTATTCCAGGAATATCTTTTCTACTATTATTGGTATGACGGGAATACGTCGGTATGTTTTGTGATAACTGATAAGGGCGGCGCGGTCCGCGGTTCCTTAAATTAACGTATGATTTACCAGTTTCGAGTGTCAATTGATACGAAAACGAGCGAGCGCACACTAACACAAGTAACTGTATCTCTACACGCATAGAAAACTGCACACTAATACAGAATGGAAAGTAAAAAATACCCAAAAACTTACATTAAAACTGGTCGCATCTTTGCAGACTTGTCATTTCAGTATTCAAAAGTGTACACTTTTTTTTTTTAATAAAATGTTTTTTTTTTTTTGTTAATATGTTAAAATGATACAATATCTTGATCAGATTGTTGAATGTTGATCCTAAATGTGTATTATCGTCTCATTTTTAATGGACAGTGGGATAAAATTTCCGTTCGATTTAATTTCCATCCTGTATGGGGTAATCATTTATCCGGTAGTTTCGAGGGTCGCGGATGATACGAAAGCAGTCTATCGTTCGGTACGACGCGGGCGGCCCTCGAAACTTCTTCTTAAGGCCCTGAAGTTATAGTTCATCTTGAGATCGCGCCGCCACTGAAGTCCGATGGCGAATAGAACTCAATTTGACAGGTCCGCCATTGTCCGTCGGAACACAGAATACCATTATAATATGTAAAGCCAGAATGCGATTGAAGCGCCGCGTCTATCGGACTTCAGTGGTGGCGCGAACTCTGTCGCTCACGCGACATCTTTTTTTTTAAAATTAAATTATTGCTTGTAGATATAATTGATTATTATGCCAACGTCATCCTTGTGAAATCAGTATGACAAATTATCTAGATAAATAAACGTCCAACCGTGAAATTTTTCACTTTTCGACGTTTATATCAGTCAAAATAATACATGTTTTAATAAAAACAGTTAAAGATCCACTGTAATAGGATTGTTTTGAAAGTGACGTTCGCATATTAAAAAAGAAAATATGCGTTCAATAATATAGCTAAAAAATTTGAAGCGCGTGAGAGACGTCTGAGGCGGCGCTTTAAGAGTGTGAGTGCGAAAGAGACGGATAGATATTGTCGTTGTTGCGCTCACTCGTGGTTCGTAAAAATTATGTCGGTTGTACTATAGTTAGGTATATACTTATGTTAGTAATTGTTAGCGGGGCTGAAACGTTTATTTCTCCTATTTGTGTTTAAAAGAAGACGGAGAGTGACTATTGTGGTGCGAGTGGATTTAACGATAAAGACATTTAACAAATTTTCAAATTAATACGATAAAAAGTACTAAGACTTTTTTTAAATTGCTTATAAAAGTTAATGTATGTACATAGAGATAAGAAAGTAGAGTAAGAGCAGATTTAGATGTAGTAGGTATAACAAATTGTATGGCGGCGCTCGGGCACGCTCCATTGTTAACGTCTTTACTTTTTTGTAATTGTGTTATTTTTATTTTTTTCTGCTATATTTCGTTACTGACACTGTTATCGAGCCGAACCGCGAGTCGCCGCTCTATCGATAGTGATGTACTTAACTAATACATTTGTATCGATGATTCCTTGAATATATTGTTCAAGAACATCACTATTTTGCGATTCATCGATGTTTGAGTCCGATTTGTGTTTTATAATCCTTTGAACTTTTGTACGGCGTTTTGTGAAATGCTTGAAGATGCAATTTTTTTTATTTATGCGGCAACTCGCGGCAAGTAGTTTGCAAAACTCAATGGTGATATTGAAGAATAATTTATATTATGTTTTTTTTTTAATATATATTGATTAACAAGCGTAATAAAGAGTGAGCAATGGCACATCTTATATCGGTCTTTTATTAATATGTGTGTGGCGTTTCACCTGTCTACCGTCTGTCAGGTCATATTTAAGTCATATAGAAGCCAGACGCACTATAAAGTACGAGTAAGATTAACACATTCACAGTTCGTGCCCCATATATGTGTCACGATGAACTAGCTCCACAAGTCCGTACCATATATGGGTCACTAAGAAACGATCAGGTACGCACTCAGGTGCGTACCGTGGTGTGTGTATTTTACTAATCTCAATTAGTAAAATATCTTTGTACTGAACGGGACCGTTAGAAATTGAAATAATGCAGGACTTACGAGATAATTAAAATATTTTGTATGGGAACTGTTAACATGTTTGTGATCAAAGCGCGCAGCTAACATTTTAAACATATAAAATCACAGTGGGGATATTAGAAAAGTGAAAGCTTTGATTACTTAAAAATGTTTAAAAAAAAGTTTTTCTTCTATATCTTTTATTTAACTTGGCCGAGGAGTTCCTATATGTATGTTTTCTCAAATCTCTGTCGCCAATATAAATGTTATTTGAATAAAACCTCTTTTAAATATTTCTACGATTAGATAAAAAAAACTAGATAAAATTAATTCAGGAGATGAAGAAAACAAAAAAAAACTGATTGGTAAAAATGTATTTGATTAGGACAAGGAAAAAATGTCTAAATGAAGTTTAACTCGGTCGACAAAAAAAACTACACCCAACAAGCAAAAAAATATTCTTGAATAATCAATCACCGACCGATCTCAGCATGGACTCTCTCTTTGTTATGAGACGCACAATAAAAGCACCCTCAGCCGAGTACGAACGAGAGAAAACAAAAACACAAGTTCTTCCCAAGCGAGATCAGTCTTCGAAGAACACAGATCCTCAGATATCGTTTGTACAGCTTTATAATGATTTGTGCGCACATAATAAATCTCGAAGGGAGAAGCGACGAGCGAGGTCCGCCTGTTATTATGTAGAAACTAAAGATGTCTCCACTTCGTTTGGAGCGAGGGGAAGAGTTTTCAGTGAATCTGTGGACAGCGTCTTACGAAGTTACTTGGAAGCCAACTCTAACCGGAACAAACATGAAAGATCCTATATGCGAAATGTTAAAACACAAGTCGTTTTAGAACTGGGCTATGGCGACAAACCTAAAAGAGTCTCGAATAGAAAGTAATATAGAATTGAAGGTTCAGTGTCCTTCAAACATTGGGAGTCGAAATGAAATACGTATATGATTTATAATCTTTTTTATTACCTATGGAACATGGTTAGGTAAATAGTAGTTTATTTGGAGGTGTAAAACTACGCTCAAATCTTTTCGAGGATTAGTGCAAGTGGCTGCTTGGTACGCATATTTTAAGGCGGATCCAGACATTGCAAGTCACATGTAGCGCATCGAGTCGACCTAAAGAAGGCATCGCGCTAAAGAAGGCATCGCGTAAGAAGCTATTAGGAATGTATATACAACCTATACCTACTTCCAAAAACCCTCTTTTTGGAGTTATCAATTCGACTGTACGATTTTTTTTTTTTTTTTTACAACAATCAGTATGTTTTTTATCATACAATGATTTATTAAGTAAGTGCACAGAATTCGCCCTATTTACATAAGACCAGTTAGTGTAATTTAATTATTTTTCGTAAACTTCTTTGCTGTCCTTTTTGTTCGCGAAAAACGCAGCGAGGTAAACAACCGTCAGCACGTCCGTACTGAGGCGCTTTGGCGATTCCTTGCCACGAATATGAAGATACACACATACCGAGGCACATGTTTCGATGTGTGTATCCGCCTTAGATACGAGGGCGCGGATTAAACGGGGCCAGTGCTTCACTGCCCGCTCTCCGCGTATCTCCCAATAGGGAATATGCATGATTTATTTTTATTTAGTCATAAAAAAGGTAACCACAAATTTATCCATTTCACAAAAAATTTAAATACCTTCAAAAATAAGAAAGTTACAAGCATTTTACACACGATACCGAACGATGACGTCATGGTTAAGTTCGTGTACAAATTCAATACACATTGTTGTTTCGCGAGAAAGGGACAGAACATCCCTCCCCTAAAACTATAAAAACTCGGAAGTTTATTGACCGATTGAAATATTTTTTTTTCAGTGTATGTATTACATTTTACTATGTTATCAATTAAAACTATTATTCATATGAAATAAAATTCATGCATATTCCCTATATCGCATATAAGTATGAGCTCTTAGTTTATGTGCGTGGAGCGTGGCTATCCAAAAATCCCTCATTCACTTGACTCATGCTTGCCTCAAAAAGATTTGCGCGTATTATATTCCCTTATTCAATAGTCGTCTTTATCACGGCACAAATAACTTAGATTATTCATTAAAAATAATAATTGGCTCTTCCAACTCTTATCTACCAGACTCTTTAAGGAGGATTGTTTTCCGGGTGTATGCATGCTTCTATACTCCCTCGCGGCATCGTTAAATCTGTAATAGATTGAACGATGCCGCGATATTAGTGAGCGAGATGTCACTAAATTCGTATGTCTGTATCTCCCATCATCATCATCATCTCGGCTATAAGTCCACTGCTGGACGTAGGCCTCTCCCATGGACTTCCAAAAAGACTAGTTGCAAGTGGATTGCTTCAGTTTTACTGCCACTTGCATGAGGTCATCTGTTCATCTCGTGGCTGGTCTTCCTACGCAGCGTAGAAAAATATACGGGCCGGCCTAAGGTTGAACAAAATCCTTATCTGTGTCCTTATTTGTGTCTAATCCTGTTTTGTGTAAGTCGAATATATTTATTTATTTTAGAAACACCAACAGTATACATATTACATTGACTTAGTAGGTAATCTCTAATATAAGTTCTGACATGCATACCTTTAACAGGCGTCTACATCATTCTTCACATATATCAGAGACTAAATTCAAATAAAAAAAACCGATATTAAAGACATTTCTACGAAGTTACAGCGCTTTATTGATGAAATTTCGACGAAAATCGAAAACGTCACAAAAAAAATCTTTAAATTTGTTATAATCAAGTTGTTTTCCTAAATGGGTCCTTGAATATACCCACTCAGTTTGTTTAACATTAGGCTTGCCACCCTGTATATTGATAAATTTAAATTTCCGTGCCATGGGCACTCTTAATTACTACAAACTAAACAAAAAAAGCAAATATCAGATGAAACTTATAATTTCAAGAGTCAAAACAAAAATCAAATAAGAAAATCATATATAGCGTATGGACTAAATGTGTAAACTTAATTATTCTACGAAAATAAATGCCAAGAGTCAACTTATGAAAACGAGATTTGTTACTGTTAAATCAAACTTATAGCATACAATGATACAAATAAGGGAGCTAGCCCTAGCCGTATTTTCAGGGTCAGTCCAGAAAGTGCAGTGCATACCATGCCCTTTGCAAAATGTGTCTCAAATTAAAAAGTGCGTATCACAATAAATGCACATTTCATAAAATTGCTCCTACAGGACCCTTCAATGCCACATTAGTCCTCTTTTTTTAATAGCTGAAAAGAATTTAGCTAGAGTCGGTGTGGTAGAGCATTGGTGCATACTGGTAGGGCGCAAATAAAATAAAAGTAATTTAAAAAAATTAAACCGACTTCAAAACAATCTAATTAATTGAAAAGGAAGAAATAAGACGAAAAAAATCAAAACTGGGCGTCTATCTAAGTAGGTACGTAAGCCAACAATTTTTTTAGGGCAATGTCAGGCCCTAAACTATCCTATACAAACACCGACCTCAAAAATAGTTGGCTTACGTACCTACTTAGTTAGACGCCCAGTTTTGATTTTTTTCGTGTGTTTCTCGCTTTTCAGTCAATTAGATTTTTTGAAGTCGATTATTTTAGTTACTTTTATTTATTCATTTTTAATAATATTTACTTATTTTGTTATTGAATTCACAAAACTTCACTGGGTAAGTTCGTAAAATTTTTAAACACACTTCATATTATAACGCCTAATTTTAGCTTTATAAAGTATGACAGATCCTTTTACATAGTACGAGTGATAAACCTACCGGATTTCGTTCAAATCCCAGTAGTTTCTATAGCGTCGTTGAAACGCTCATATTTTAAGTCCATATCTTGAAAACTACTGAACCTATTTTGATAAAACTTACAGTAACTCCCAAGTTGAGATTTACTTTATTCAATGAAAAATATTTTTTGCATTACGACTTAAATAAATGTTACACACAAAAATAAATAAATGTATGTTGGCACACATGTTTAGAAGCTGGTTGAACATACAGGTTGAATTGATAACCACTTTTTTATGAGGTCAGTTAAAAAAGTCTATTTTTATATAAGAGCAGGTGCTTTTTCACAAATCTAATCGTAACAATTATTACCCGTTTTTATAGAAAATAATCTTTTTAATGGTAATAATAGTTGCCCATTGACAGAAACAAAGTAGATCCGATTATCGTTTCATAGATTATCCTTCTCTTGATTTCTGTATCTATAGCAAAATGCACATTTTGCAAAGTGTAAATTTTGGACCAAACCTCCATTTATTAGCGCGAACTTATTTTGTGTGACTTAATTCACAAGTTGGTGCTATGATTCTTATTCGAAGATATTGTACAATAACACGTCACTTTCATAAAAAAATCATCCAATTCGATAACTTTCCAATTCCTAAATAAATATCAGTCTGTTTTTACTTACAAGCTACAAGCGCTCATTTCTCCTTACTAGCTATACTGAAATATTTGAGTAATGTACCACTTTTCAATTTCAGAGTTTTGTCGGTGGAATTTCTTCGCTGAGGTGCAGTTTCTTTAGGGCTAAGGGACTGCAGTGGCACTTTAGCCTCCGTACGACGTGACCGAGCCAAGCGAGTCAACCAATCTGTAGTGTCAGGTTTCTTTATCGGTGGTGACATTAGTCTCAGATGAGGTGCTTCACCGTTCCTCACATAATCGGGCAAGTCTTTAGTTGGTGTCGTAAACGATATGAGTCTAATTTTACTTGGGGATTTCGGTGATTCCGACTTCCGTTTCCTCGGTGTGAGGTGTCTACATGAGCTCGGTTCGTAATTCTTTGACGGTGACATGAACGAAGTCCCAGGACGAGGTGGGGGGTAATTCCAGGTCGGTGGTGGGGTAGTTTCTCTAGGTCTCTTGGTTCCACACCTTTCTTCTTTAGGTTCGAGACGCAATCTTTTCACAGCCACTTCGGTTTCATCAGTTTCTTTCGAAGCTTCGAGTAAGGCAGCGAGGCAGCGTTTAGTTTTTCTTTCCGGTCGTGGTTTTTTGTTGGGATGTGAAGTGGGGGTGGTGCTGGCGCGCCGTTTTAGGGAGGAGGGGGTGCCCCAGGCTGGGGGTGATTCCCCTTTAGGGACCACCTCGGCCCAGCCGTGTAGATCTTCTTTCGCGTTGAACTCGGGCCCAACTCGCCAGATCATGTGTCTCGCGTCGTCGCTACAAGTCACTATTTTCACGTCGTTCCGTTGACACCACGCGGCGCACGTCACCTCCGCCCTGGGAAAGAGATAATAGATTTCAAACCATACACACAACCGTGCCAATCTTCGTTATCCGCTATATAAGCTGTGGTTAGTCAGTTCAGATGACATTTCGACTGAACCGATTTTAATTAAACATAGCTAAGAACACTTTCGATGAAACCCTCTTTCAAATAAAAAAAAACTAAATCAAAATTGGTCCATCTGTTTGGGAGCTACTATGCCACAGACAGACACACAGATACACACATCAAACTTATAAAAGATATCTTTTTGGGTTAAATTATTATTATAAGCCCTGTTTGTACAAACTGTCCCACTGCTGGGAACGGGCCATCTTCTCATTGTGAGAAGGGTTAGGCCATAGTCTGCCACGCTGGCCAAGTGCGGGTTGGCAAACTTCACACATCTTCAAGATCATTGAATCTCTCAGACATGTAGGTTTCCTCACGATGTTTTCCTTCACCGTTTGAAGTTGGCGGCAATCAACAATACGCACATAACTTCGAAAAGACAGAGGTGCGTGCCGTGGGATTCGAACCCAGGACCTGCGGATCGCAAGTCAGACGGTCTCACCACTAGGCTGCCGGAAACTTTTTGAGTTTTTATTATTAAAAAACAAAAGTATATGATATAAATCCTTACCTATGTCCAGTGAGCTTCGCAACAGGCAGTGAATGTTTAACATTCCAAATATATGCATGTTTATCACTCGACCCGCTCACTAAGTATGCTCCGTCTGGACTGAGACCTGCTTTAATATAGAAAGTAGAGTTCTCATGTCCAATGTAACGTCTCTCCGGTAGAGCACTGTATGTTGCTACGTTGAAACAGTATATAACGTTGTCCATGCAGGACGCATAGAGTCTGGTATGTGATTCGTCCACTATGAGGTTTGTGTAGCCATTTCTTGTAGAGCTGCCGCAGTATGGGATGGAATATTTTGGGAGAGGCTCACGTTTGTATGCTGAGTAGTTCTTGCGTAAATCCCACACCTGTAATGAATAAACACTATTTTAAATACTAATGGTTTTGCAAACTAAATCTAAAGATTTAAATTTGTACCGATGGCATGTATCCAGAGGAAGGGAATGTCCAAACCTAAGATGAGAGAATGACCTACGGAAGTCGGCGAGATATCCATGGACATGAGCTGCACAGAATAGGGCTAAATTGAAATCTTTGGAGGGCTATGCCTCAGGCAGATTGAATTAAAACATTTTTTAAAGGTATTGTATATATTTTTATAACAAGGAAATCAGTAAAAAAATTGCTAATTGAATTGAGTTTTGCAAACAGTACACCTAGCAAGCACAAAGTTGCATTAGCCGATGTTAGTTTGTGCATGATTTAATCACAAATTAAGTTGCACTTCTAACATGAGCTATTTCAGAATCAAATATGGTAACAAAAAAGTCTATGAAATTATAAAACTTGTAATCACTCAAATATAATTGAAAAATACAACCGACATGCTACTCAAGGGCGTCGCTAAGGGGGGGCAAGGGGGGCAGCTGCCCCCCCCCCCCCCCCTAGAGATTTAAAAAATGTAGCCAACTGCAAAGCAACCAAAGTCCTAAGGGCGTGCAATTGTACCTGTACCTACAAGTTATATTTTTCTCATCCTCCATAATATTAACTTGCCCCCCCCTGGGCCATGGGCTGGCGACGCCCTTGATGCTACTACCAACATCCAAACAGATAAGAGCAAAGCTACTTGATGCAGAATATAGGTAAATGCTTGAAGATGTCGTCTCAGCAAAGTCGATTAACACTTTTAAAAATAAACTGGATGGATGGATAAAGAAAGAAATGTATGTATTTGTATACTCGTATATTAAAAGTAAAACAAAATACCAGACTGCATAAAAACTATTTTTGTACTGTAACTTACGCCCGAGTTACGCTTGATATGCTGTTGAGTGTACTGTATAATTTATTTATATTTTTTATTTTTATTTAAAAATAGACTTGTGTTTGATCATCAACTCACCTTATATGCACATACTTTGGAACAGTTTTTGAAAAATCACTTATTTGTTATGATAGAGGTAACAAATAAGGCTAATTTTTTGCTAAATAAGTAAGTTAACTTGTATTTTTATTATTACAAAATAAAAATAGCCTATGACACTTAGGGAGTGAAGACGAATCTAACGTCATCAATCAAATCAATCAAATTTAAAAAAAAGTTTTTTAAGTCTATAAAAAAAGAGAACCTCTGAATTTCGACACTCCAAGATACGTACACATCTGCTTATTCTGCCGTATATCACTAAATAAATAAACATACATTCATTTTGAATTCTGTAAAAAAAAAGACAACCATTGAATTTCGACACTGCAAGATACATGCACATCGGCAGTCTGCTACAGTATATCACTAAATCAATACACCGTATACCTTGATGTTCCCGTCGCACTCGCCGCAGGAGAGAAGCGTAGTCTCGTCGCGGAAGGTCAGCCCGGTGATGCTGACGGCGCGCGCGTCGACGCGGGCGCGCTTGCCGTGCGAGCCCGGCGTCTTGGGAGTCGCGCTCGAGTGGCAGTTCGCCAGCCAGTTGTCGGGCTTTATCACCACCGCGGGATGCGCGGCCGCCCTGTACAACAACAATACTATTCATACACATAGACACATATATTTTACTTTATACTTGTATTATAAGTTAAAACTTGTTTAAACGTGTGTCGTTCAATTGTAATGTTTGGTGTACAATAAAGATATATTTACCTGACTGCGCAAAAAGGAGCGTCATGTTTTTCGAGTGTATGTATATGTACATATGTTTCTACTTAGTCTGGCCATAAATACTGTTACAGGTAAAAATAAGAAAGATATTACATTTGAATTTGGAATCTGTCATTTTTATACGGAGTTTTCTAATTTTGGCGCCAATACATTGTACAATATTTTGCGATATTAAAATGGAGTGGGGTGATAAAGAGAACCGAATCGCTGTGATTGCATTACACAAAGTTGGTATGGAGCCAAATGCAATTTTTAAAACTCTCCATACGCTTGGTATTAGTCAAATGTTTGTGTACCGGGCTATTAATAGGTACAATGAGACCTCCTCTGTTTGTGACAGAAAAGATCTGGCCGTCCACGTAGTGTTCGTACGAAAAAGGTGGTCAAAGCAGTAAGGGAAAGAATTCGAAGAAATCCTGTCCGAAAGCAAAAGATTTTATCTCGGGAGATAAAGATAGCACCCAGAACCATGTCGCGTATTTAAAAGATGACTTAGGACTTGCAGCCTATAAGAGACGCACTGGTCATTTTTTAACTGATAATTTAAAAAAGAATAGGGTGGTAAAATCGAAACAACTACTGAAGCGGTACGCAAAGGGAGGTCACAGAAAATTTTTGTTTACGGATGAGAAAATCTTTACAATTGAGCAACATTTTAACAAACAAAATGACCGTATTTATGCTCAAAGCTCTAAAGAAGCTTCCCAATTAGTCGACAGAGTGCAACGTGGGCATTATCCGACTTCAGTGATGGTTTGGTGGGGTGTTAGCTATGAAGGAGTGACTGAGCCATATTTTTGTGAAAAAGGTATCAAAACATCAGCACAAGTGTATCAAAATACCATTCTTGAGAAGGTAGTTAAGCCCCTTAACAACACCATGTTCAATAATCAAGTATGGTCCTTCCAACAAGACTCGGCGCCAGGTCATAAAGCTCGGTCCACGCAGTCTTGGTTGGAAGTGAACGTTTCGGACTTCATCAGAGCTGAAGACTGGCCGTCGTCTAGTCCTGATCTTAATCCGCTGGATTATGATTTATGGTCAGTTTTAGAGAGTATGGCTTGCTCTAAACGCCATGATAATTTGGAGTCCCTAAAACAATCCATACGATTGGCAGTGAAGAATTTCCCATGGAAAGAGTGCATGCTTCTATTGATAACTGGCCTCAACATTTAAAGGACTGTATTGCAGCCAATGGAGACCACTTCGAATAAGCTTTTATATTTTATATTGTTTTATATTTATGTATTAAACTAACACACTGTAAAAGTAATAAATATTATTTGCAATAAAAAAATATTTTTTTTCTTCGTGACAATATTTATGGCAAGACTAGGTATATTATCATCTACAGCATAAATGGCTTGATCGATTTTGAAGTGCCAGGTGTCGATAGATTCGTTTTCACTCCCTGTTATGTTATGACACTTAGGGAGTGACAATGAATAATTATTTTTAGTTTTTTTTTGTAAATAAGAGAGATGACTACTTGTTCTAAAACAAACATAATTTGAAGCGCGAGGTTATGTGTTTCGTACCTAGTATCCCAGATGAGCACATGTCCGTCCCTCGCGCCGGTGGCGAAGACGGCGGGCGATGCGGGCGGGGGACAGAAGACGGCCGTCTTCACGGAGCGCGTGTGCGCCGAGAACACCAGCACACTGCGCAGCGAGCCTCCCGCCACGTCCCACAGACACGCCGAGTGATCGCCTGTAATCACCATTTTTTTTAGGGTTCCGTACCTCAAAAGAAAAAAAACGGAACCCTTATTGGATCACTTTGTTGTCCGTCTGTCTGTCTGTCTGTCTGTACGTCTGTCCGGGTGTCAAGAACTTTATCTCGGGAACGCGTGAAGATATCGCGTTGAAATTAAAACCATATACGCATGCCCAGGCAGGCCTGTTTTTGAATAAAAAAATTTTTTAATAGCAATCCAGACAGAGATAAAGTCTGTTATTTCGTGTGTGTGTGTTTCGTGTGCTTTGCCAACCAAAATATGCATGAAAACACACTCATAGCACTTATATATTGGCATATGTATATAATGAGCCCAGATTCTTATTTACTATGCTTTAAATTTGTATGCAAATTAAATAATGCCATATCTTCATAAATTAAGTAGTCTGTCAATAACAAACAAAAAAAACAGATTACCTGAAACAGTAACAAAGTTCATGTGGCCGGGCATCCAAGCCAAGTCAAAAACGGCATTGTTATGACACTGGAACCCTTCTAACATTTTGACCGTTTTGATTGTTGATGTATCCTGAAAATAAATAAGCAATTATTTTTAAAATAGGATTTCAAAAATAATTTTAAGAAACAAATTCCTATAATTTTGTGGATAATGTTGTTTTATATTTCTACCTTAATTATCCTATCATTACAAAATGAGATGCAATATACAAGATGCATTATAGCATCACATTTTGTATGTTATCAAAAGGAATAAATAAATATGTCTTTAGGTAGTCCAATTCTAAGCCACTGTAACATATTCGTATTTTTTTTTTCTTTTTTAAGATGAAACTTTAATATCTATGAGTTTTACGAGTAGAGATACTTCATCTCTTAAATTAAATTTTTAAAATATAGCCTACTCTCATTATTTGGTATAATTGTCTTAACCCAATGCCTTAAAATGAGGTAATCATACTTCTCACAAATGACATTCAGAATGTTGTTGTGACTGCCTCTTACTCCATGAAACAAAGATGTTATTCGTTTTCGAATTATAGTATTAAATCCATCTGTTCTGGCATCAGCAAACATGCCAGATGCGCTACAGTACCGAGGCAGCCCCACCAACACTCTGAAAATGTTATTGTAATACTGTATTCAGAGAGTGTCAAGTGACTTCTGTGTATATGTGATCCAGTTGCTTGTAGAAAAACATTGACAGAATGTTTTAAAGTGTTATTTTTATTTCTATGGAGCACCATCAAAATGTACAAGAAAACATGTTGCCTCTTATAGCTAATGCTCCCCTTTCTCTTTATTATCTTTATCTTCTTTTAGATCATATGTTAGAATATGCCCTAAATACTTAAATTTGTCTACACAAGCACAAATAAGCGCTGTTCCATTTAAAAAGACTAGAGGGACATGATCCGGCTTTTTAATTGCGCCAGTGAACACAATCAACTCACTTTTCTTAGAATTATATAGCAAACCATGTTTTTCGTGTTTTACTGCATATGTCTCACACGCATGGACCAAATTGATCTCAATGAAAATTAGAAATTACAAAATTTGAAAATTTCATTATGGGCAAACCATCTGAACTTGTGTAACTGGATGAAGTGCAAGCGAGTGCAGTAAAAATAATGATGAAATATATTATGACGTTGCAGAGTATGTCTGCACAGTGGATTACGAGCACATCATTACCTAGCCGCTAAATATCTTTTAAATAAAAGATCATACTTAAACATTTTATATTTTTATTTTTCTTGATGTCTGAAAATCAATAACTAAAAAATGACCATGGCGACCGAAACACATAAATAATAAACGCTATAATCATAACTATGAACTAAAAACTCTTTTTTCAACAATAATTACTATATATATATATATTCCTACAACATAAAGCTGATTTGCCCTTATCTGCACTGCAGTTTAGCAGTTTTTAGTCATATTTTGTACACACTGGTAATAAAGTTCCTTTTATTTATTAAAATCGATGGCGTGAAACAAGTATTAAACATGTTTCATGTCATGCCACCTCTCATTTTAATTCACATTAATTGATTGACAAAATAAAGAAGCTCAAAGTCACCTGGATAGCCACTCTGCCATCTTCGTTAGCAAGTGCGAGGACATGCTCGTAGCCCGAAGCTTCGGCGAAACGACACGCAAATATTGGAGGGTTCTGATCGTAGATATCCACTACATTCGTATTCTGCAGCCCGTAGAAAGACTCCCCGTCTTGCACCACTAACCGCTTCAGTACATGATCGTAATTCCAACGGCAATCTGTTTATCAAATATATTGTGGTATAAGCAGGGTAAAAACTTCAATACACTAGTTTTAAATAGCAAAATATTTTTCTACTCACATATGCCGAGATGACGATCAATAAGACTTTGAATGTCGTTCATGGTGATATCTTATCAATGTTTTTAATCTCTCGCACATAACTCAAAATATTTTGATTACAATTATTCCGTACTTTCGTGTAGCTTCACTTCCAAATATCCAGAAAAAAACGAATGCAGTACAAAACAACACAAAGCAAATGCATGGCGCGAAAATATGACAATGACAGTGATAATAATAACATCCGTGTAATGACATTGACTGCGTTTTAGTTCTTCTTCTTCTTCTTTTTGTATTGGACCCCGCTATTAACGATTTGCCAGTGTCAAGTATTGTAATATTTTCAAGTTTCTTGAATAATACAAGTTATATAGTGTTCTAGTCAAAGTCTAAGTCACGTATACAGTCATTTTCAAATTATTTCCTAGTTAGCATCCATAATTATCAAGAATATAACAAAGTCTTGCCTCAATAAAGTAATGGCGACTTTATTAGAAGCTTCTATGGAGTTTTGCCGACAACGTAAAATCACACGTCTCACTGCTTTAATTCACTTGCCCACACTCTCGCACTTGATCGAGGCCAAATAAAATCCATACTAAATCTTTCGTGGTCCGGTTAACCGAATCATGGAAAAAATAAATCTTCCGTGGTACGGTCGCAGTACCATGGAAAAAAATCTTTTTCCCGTGGTCCGGTTGACCGGACAACCGAACCGGACCACTAGAAATGAGCGATATTTACAGATAACAAAAAAAAAAAAATATGTTGCCGGATGAACAAATCGAACATATTATCATGATAAAAACTTCAGAAATTTTTTGAAGACGAAAGCTGTGCAGTAACATTTTTTTATCATGTTTTCTTGGATAAAAAGCATTTTAAAAATATAAATGTTCGTCTTACAATCGGCAATTTTAATTTTTATAAACCCTCATTCATGTATCACGGTATTTAAAGGTTAACCTGTGAGGTTGTTACAATCTGTACTAAGAAATATTTCTTACCTGTGGTTCACTATTACAAAGTACTCTTTGGGTTCACTCTTTTTTCGCTTGATTTTGTTATGGTCTTGAGTTATCAATTTTATTTTACTGAAAAAATAAACACTATTTCAATTATTTAATGGTGTTCTTAATAAATGCGGCAGTTTGCTTGCTGTAATATATGTTTCTTTGAAAGGTCTACCTCGTATTTCTACTGGATTTAGAACCACAAACTCAACTGAACAGTACACGGTTTTCCTCTTTCATGTTGTGGATATATGCTCCGGGCTTCGGTTTATTCGTTGAAAACGGCTACCGTTGTACATTTAAGACACATATAGAAGTAAGTACATTCGTGATAAGACTGTTTTGTCGTCAAACCGTTACGCAAATGTGATGGCAATGTTGACGTTTCCAGGTGTATGGAATGTGGAGATTATGAGTGGCGAGCGGAAATGGCGCGCGGGCCGAGCGCCGTCGGATTACAGCTCAAGTTTACCAGTGAACATGGCGTGCCTCTGGCGCTCGCCGCTCGCGTGCCTCGCCAGCTTGCGCGCGCTTCTGCCTTGGAATCGTTACCCACCCGCGGCCTCACGTTCGCTCCTCAAGCTGACGTTCCCTTTATGAACGACATGGACGAAATATCTTATTGGGTGTATACGAAACGGGCTCCATGCCTCATGAACTATGATAATCTAATCAAAAAACAAAGTGAGGAAGCTCAGTGTTCCAAAACCGCCACTGAAGAGGCACCATCCCCTAGGAAGCAGAAGAAAAAGAGAAAAAGATGCATGCTCGATGAAGACTCCATGTCCACAGAAAAGCAACAAAATGTTTTTTTTGAGGTTTCTCAACAACCAAATCAACCTGAACTAAACAGCTGTAAGTCTGACAGCATAGGTTCAGATGTTGATTTTAATATTAAAAATACTCCACGTGAGAAGCCTAAGAAAGTAAGATTGCGAAAGACAAATCGAGCAAAAATTCATAAAAAACCTAACGTTGTCACTTCTACTCCGAAGCCTCAAGTAAACCTCAGGAGAAGCTTGAGGCAAGCACAACAAAACACCAATATTCCACACTTAAATAATTCATATGAAACATTTAATACTTTGGTTTCTAATGGACATGTTAATACTAATAACAACCCTGCCCAGAAACTCATTGATAAAGTCAACAAATCGACTGAGATGTTCACTGCTGGAGTTCGAAACCAGACTTCCAATAAGAAGACTACAATTAGAGCTAAATTAAAAACCACAGCGCACCTGAATGGTCAATTTGAAGATTTGAGTGATGTATCAGGTTTCACCGCTAATTACATACGGTCTACCAAGGTCCAGTCTAGTAAGACACCAAAAAAATTAAGATGCAAGTCTTCTAGAAACCTGGTAAAGGAATCGGAGCAACGAAATAACAACATGGTAATTTGTGTCAATAAGTCAATGAATACTGGAATGCCAAGTGCAAATGTATTAAACTGCAGTACAGACTCATCACAAAATGTCATGAACCTGGTTACCACAA
This sequence comes from Lycia hirtaria, assembly GCA_947563715.1. Taxonomy (NCBI): domain Eukaryota; kingdom Metazoa; phylum Arthropoda; class Insecta; order Lepidoptera; family Geometridae; genus Lycia; species Lycia hirtaria. Next base: position 41,827,318 of record OX387378.1, read on the forward strand.
GAAACAGTGATAAAACTGATAAGGTAGATAAAACAACTTCTCTGTTGAAGTTTGTTGAATCGAGAACTAAACGCAAAGAAACAAACAAGGACAGCAAACAGAAAAACAAAAATAAACTGAATGTATCATACCAATCTCAGAGTAGTGCTGCATCCAGGTATCCGAAGAGATATAAAAATCATACTGACATGACCACTGAGAGTGAAAGGAACACTCGCACGAGATCAGCAAATAAAAATATGTTGGAGTACAACAACTCTGACAAAAAGGAAAATCCAGATGCAATTGTCTCTAGGACAAGAAGTGGACGGAGCACTAGGGTGGCCCGCCACTGCCAGAGAGATAATTCTGTATTAGTAGTGAGTAATTCTACGGAACAAGTTAGTTCAATGGTGAGCATGAATGTAGCAGAGCCCACTCTTGCCGAGATAAGACGACGTCCTAGACGACAATTGCGCTCAAACAAACCTGAAAAAAGTGGCTTGTTGAGAGAGTCTTTGAGAGACAAGAGCGGTTTCACTGCATGCTTCTCGGAGAGTGACGATGACAGTGTGCCTCTGGTTCAGAGGAAATATTTCGTTAATTAATGTTTGAATGTTGCCATGGACTCGCTGGAAGTTGGAATTGTTTGCATGTAGGCTAGGTAGCCGGTCTTACCCTTTCATATATCTATGAGCATAATCAAAATTATCCTGTTGAAGTTTTTATCAGTAATTAAAATTCTCTCTTTGGATACCATTAATGGAAATAGTCATAGCGGCACAATTCAAGTGTTACCAGATAGAAAAATTTAAAGCTACATAGATAAGTACTAAACAGATTAAGAGAAATGTTCACCATGCACTTGTCTACACAAAAGGAAAAACTTATTTCTACCTCTAAATATTATCAGATTTTGATGAATTTATTTCATCTGATTGAAATTACGAGATCGTTGTCGCGCGATCTTTTGCCAGTAAATTTCGATATGGATAATTATTTTTTTATATGGGTGGAACCATTAATGGATATGCGTCTATGGCTTAATTTTTTCAATATTTACACATTTGATTTTTGAATTTTCGAACTATAACGAAATTTGAAAAAGTTATACCGTAGAGGCATAGACATTTATGATTTTAATCAGATAAAGTTAATGTTTAGGGTATAAAACAGTTTTCTCCTATTTGTATGGGAGATTGCGCAACAACAGTTCTCTTAAGGGTTAGATTTTATTTTATCAAATTTTAAACTTTTTTTGCATCTCTATTGCAAGCAATCTGTCTATATGAGACATTCAACTTTTTATGTTACAATGGAAATTGAAAAACGAATAACATTATTCATGTTTTCAATCAGATCAACAAGTGTAGCATAATAACTAGAGAGTGGCTTTTCACCAGAGCTAAGCTATGTAGCTAAGGATATATCCATATTTTTCAATGAATACGAGAACTTGATTTTCACAGCTATATATTAATCTGAGAAAATCAAGCAATCTTGTGAAATACTAGGTGTGTTTGGGAAACCTCCAGCCAATAAATATGTGATTATCATTTAAACAATAAAAATCTTCCCTCAACGACATACGAGTACAAGTCAACATGTTTGGAGTCCCTTTAGTATCATGGTTTGCCAGTATAACATTTTTCGGTTTCAGCAACTGGACATTAAAAGTTAGTTTCCAAAGAAAACTTTCATTTTCTGTAGAAATGTTTGAATGAAATACCTGGCCAATCCTACGCCATTCCAGTATTGCGCGTGCCAGGCGGCGAAGAGGCAGCAATCAAGGCACGTGTATGGCAATATCAGCCGAGGTCTATTGCTGACACAAGACAAACTGTTTTTCTTTTATAGTTTCCATGTTGGAAAACAAAGGTTTCTTAAAGTAGACATCTTTTGCGCAACGGACTATTGATTTTAATTGCATTTTTAACTACATGACTTAATTTACTCTGGTGCAAATTCACCCTTAGTTGATTTAAATTAATTTTTGATTGTAAAAGTAATTTGAGAGATTATTATTGTGTAAAATACTTGGTATTCCCGCTTGAGAAGATAGGAATGTATAAATTTGCTCAGTGCCTGTACGGACTTATTGCACATGTATTATAATTGCATATTTTAAAAACTTACATTGATAGTGTAGATTTTAGATAAATATAGATGTAAACTACCCTTAAAATTGATTGTATAATTGCATTCAACGTTGCGATATGAATACTGCAAATCACTCGATAAATATTCTATTTACCTTTAATTTACTATTTATTAATTTATCAAAGAATTATCAAATTTATTTTATGTATTGAAGGACTTATCAATTTTAGATTCCGTAGTAACTACTAACTAAATCTTATAATTTCGCTATGTCTGTCGGTCTGTCAATATGTCACACTTATTTTACTCAGAGACTATCAGTTGCAAAGAAATGCCATACTTAAATATAAAAAAAATAGGGGTGGCACTCTATACATAGTTATGTATAAAAAAGGGATGACATGTTTGTTTCAACACCATCCCGTGTCGTGTGGGATATCGTTGAATAGGTCTCTTCAATAAGACTAAGGTTCAATAAATATTTTTTTCTCAGATGTGATGTGTGCGAGATAAGCCCGCCAAAGATGAAAAAAATTGTTAACTATTGGACCTAAAAAAATCATGTTAACCATAGTAGTAGACCATATTTAATGCTTTCAATGAAAATTGTTTTAAACACTTTGTGATTACAACTTTTGAGATATAGCGATAAATACATTATACAAAACACTTAATCATTATGATGTTCAGATCATTGACCCTTTTCAAAGTAGGCTAAATAAAAAAGACTCGCCAAGTATTTTTCTTTTAAATTACAGCATTAGCTACGGAACTAATTTTATTGATGAACACACTGACTTTAAATATCTATTAAGCATAAAATAGAGTGATTGAGCAGTATAATAAATGTCCTGTGGAAAGTTGTGTCCAATGATTTTAATTTATTTTAATTGATTGTTTCTATTGATTGTAATTAAACAGTATGTTTTTGTCAGTTAAAAGTATAGTTTGAAGATATTTGATTTTAGACTCAAAATGAATATTCTATTGAATGAGTACAGTATATATTTATTGTGGCCGATATTTTGTGTTTGCGGATGACAAAAATCTGAGTAATCATATCTGGCTAAACGTGGAAGTGCACCTGAAGAAATTGAAGAAGTTTGCGGTTGTCCGCAGACGGTTACACAGACTATTATCGCTTTTACTTATAAATGCAGAATAAGCGCATTTTACAAATATTTGGTTTTCGCGCGTGACTGTTCCCATCTGACAGAAAGTGACAAGACCTTAATCAGTGAATTGAATGAGATGCGTTTTATGTAAGGTGTGTGTGTACATGACGTCGTACGAACGGCACTCAATAGAATTTGTAAAATTAATACTAATTTCCTTAGTCTATGGCAATTTATGTCTGTATAAAAAAATTGGTCCTACTTGTCATCGTGAAGCTGAAGTAATCTCGTGTGTTGTGCTTTGTTTCGTGTCTTGTAATTGTGGATTCACATCGCATCTAGAGCAATCACGTATTATACCTGCAGACTTAGAAAAGTGGCAAACTTTTCTATTTCTACAAATGCCGTCCATCAAATGCCGTACACGTGCCGTCACGTCACATTTCGTTAGCTTATGTCAATCCCATACATTCACTTTTCTAATTTTATTGACATTCACGAAATTAGAATGCTACTTGTCTTACCCCTCTTCTTCTGCTTTCTTGCTGGGGGAGCCTTCTTTCTAACGAAAGAGAGCTGGACTTCGTCGAACGTCGTCCCAGTTACTTATTCTTTCGAGCGACAGAGATAGGTCTATTTATATCGTTCTGTCGACTGATCATATCTCTTTTTAAAGCTTGATGTGTAATGCATACAGGGGGCCAATTCAGTTATTCAAAACCGATCCGTAACTGAACCTTATGCGAAGCATTTCCTGTCGGCTGCTTTCATTTTTTGATTTAGTAACGAGCGATGGACGTGTTACGTTTCATCAAATGTATCAATTGTATGACATAAAAGTGACTGAATTAAAAAAACTATGGCGGCCGACGGGAAACGCTCCACATATGGTTCGGCTATGGAGCGGTCTTGAATAACTGAATTGGGCCCCAGTACTCGCTGTACGCGAAGAATGGTCGCAGTGCGCACCCTATCCATACAGCGCTTAGGCGTCCATGATGAAACGTTCGCGGGGCATGGTTAGCGATGTCTGGATCCACCATTAAATATTTTTTTTATTTTTATTATTTGCATGCCTTCCGTACGATGCAGATAAGTGTAGCACCATTACACTATTTATTTGTGAGAACAATTTAAATTTTTAATTTAATGTACTATTTATTCGTGTAGTCGGTGAATCTCTACTATAGATTCACCGACTTTTTGTAGATTAGCCATTCGGTTGTCATATAAAAAATGCGATTGTGGAGTTGCGTATGAAAGACAAGTTAAATCTGAACAGACTACGCTGTGGCTAAGATTTGAATCACGACCCAAGTTTTCACAGGAATATTAGAATTATGTATTGTTATTTTTTCTTTTTTAACGATAAAAAAAACACAAATAAGATTTGTGTAAAATCTTTTTGTTTGTGATGTGCCATTTGTATTGACACAATTTTTTAACGAAATTAAGTGAAATCCACTCTGTAATGTAATGGTCTTAGCACAACTCTACATCGTAGCTACTAAAACAAAGTGTTGGAATTTGGGCCCTATATAAGGATTGTACAGAACATAATTAAATATAATCTTTTAAGATATATTAAAAAATACTTTGGCTTTTGTCTGATATTTTCAACAGTTGAAAGCGAGACAAAATTAAGTTTTAGTGCTCATGGCACACTGACGCGGCCAATAAAAAATAAGACTTTGAAATAGCCTAATTTTAAGACCCAATTTTATGCGTTGCATTCTTCATAATACTCTTACTACAAAATATTGTACGCCCGGAATTAATGTTGATGCTAATGTACTCTTTAACACTAAATGTAGCAGTTTATGCAATAAATATTTTTTTTATTTGATTTGCCCATGATCAAGGGCTGAATAACAAGCGTGGTGGTGGGTGACCGCGGGTCACGCTATACCACCACCACCATATGATCAAAGAACCACGATAAAGCCTCCGCTTTATCGTGGTTCTTTGATCATTATATGGTGAAAAAAATGAAAAGGAAGTCTCATTTGATACATGGACAAAACTGCTTTGGGTTTCGTCTCGACTTCGCTCTTGTACTATCTGCAGTGCTAGATGAGAAAGCAAGAAAAAACAGTAATAAGAAAGGTTTAGGGCTTGTTATTAGACCCTTGGTAATGGGCAAATCAAATAAAAAAAATATTTATTGCATAAACTGCTACATTTAGTGTTATAGAGAGTACATTAGCATCTCAGTCATTTCGGGCGTACAATATTTTTGTAGTAAGTACGAGTATTATATAGAATGCAACGCATAAAATTGGGTCTTAAAATTAGGCTATTTCAAAGTCTATTGTTTATTGGCCAAGTCAGTGTGCCATGAGCACTAAAAATTAATTTGTCTCGCTTTCAACTGTTGAAAATATCAGACAAAAGCCAAAGTATTTTTTTTTAATATCTTGCGTCGAAGTTTGCTTAGTTTAGCTAAATTCAGTGTTCCTTTCTTTGTTTTGTGGTGTAAGCATAAATGGAATGATGTTTGCATAAATTACAAGTAGAGAAACACGGTTTTTTCGGTTCATATTTTGATTCTTTGCATTTTTAGCCAGTCGATGAGAAATCATTGTGACAGAATATGATGAATGTAAATAAGGTCGCTTGTTTCATCCTCTTTTTTTAAGCGTTATATTTAGTTCTAATGTTGGCCGCTTTCATTATAAGCAGTGTCACAGTATAAATTGCCATGACCATAGTTTTATTTATATTGATCCATGACTGCAGAAGATGTATCGAATTTTTTATCTAGAAATAATGTTGAGCGTTTTCGTTTTAACTTTTGTGTACATTTTTTAATAGCTTTTATGTATTTAAATTAAATAGTAAAAGTACCTATCTTATCCATCTTGCGTTGTTTCAGTGCTTGAGAATCCTAAAGATGACTCTTTCTTGCGACATTTGCGAGCTGTTGCCGCAAATGGGCAACGGACAAGCATTCTACGATATTCATTCGAATTGCCGTGACAGTAAAATTTACAGTAGATTTTTATTTATTCATCAAAATTACACTAATTTATATATTTCTATGTTATAGGTATGAAAAACATATTTAGATTTTGTCCTGCAGGTTACCCTCAACTCATACCTATAGCGATGCAAAGTTGGCTCGCGCCCGTTTTCAACCGACTTCAAAAAAGGAGGATGTTATCAATACGACTGTATTTTTTTATGTTTGTTACCTCATAACTTTCGACTCGGTGAACCGATTTTGATGATTATTTTTTTATTTGAAAGCTGGTGCTTCCTGTGTGGTCCCATTTCAATTTGGCCCATTTCTGACAATGGCATCCATGAGAAGTCGGTTGCTTCAATTTTTTTAAACTATAATTATTATCTTGCTTGTCCGATTAAAAATACTCAACAGTCAAACCACTTATTCGTTGCGATTTTTCGTTAGAAACTCCTATAAACGGAATTCCGTCACCACTATTGAATGTTGTGATGTCTGGTACTGTCTTGACGCCCTATCTTGTTGAATAGTCTACAATGATACTAGTCACGTACCTAGTACTACATTGGTACAAATAAATTTAAAATAGAAGAGCGGTATCGTCTATTTCCATGCATAAGTAGGTAATAAGAGTTGACTAAGAGTATCTACTAATTTTCTTTGGTTATCGGCGTGTGAACGATGCCTGTAGCGCGAGCTATTCTGTGTCCGCTAACTTTAGTTACTGATGAAGAAACAGAAGCACCTCACAGCGGCGGCGCTCAGGGGACGCTTAAATTTTATAGCGATGCAAAGTTGGCTCGCGCCTGTTTTTATATTCCATTTTCTACAATTAATTGACACATAAGTTAACAGACTGTCAACAATATCACAATTCAAAGTAGACTCATTTGAACTCGTGACTCACACTTTTGATTGCAGAAAAATTAACATACACAACAAAACGAGCGCGAGCCAACTTTGCATCGATATAAAAGATACCAAGAAGTTGTTACCCGATGAGGTAGACATAGTTGCCCTCTTGGTCTACTAGCGTCAGTTCTCAAAAACGTTCGAGTTCAATAAGATCTAATTAAACCCCTTACACGATCAAAGTAATTTAGATTTTCAAAAAAATCCGAAGTGGCAAAATAGACCTCTCTAGACTCAATCTAAATTAGGCTTTAGCGCGGTGACATAGAGCCTTTATATCAAAATCTTTAAGTTAGTCATTGTTGGTATATGAGTATCAGTCAACCCAGGACACTATACTTATTCGTGAATTTTATTTTAGAGTTTACGTCCACGTGATGGAACGTGTGTTGGATGATTCAATGTGGAGGGAACTAACGTCTCAATTGAACGAAATAATGAAACAAAGACAGCATCGTCCTTGTTCTCGAACAAAATAATGAAATACGGACAGCAGCGCTCTCAATGCCACATCTATCTAATACCTTTAAACGAGCAATTCTTGTAATATATTTACATAAAAACTTATAAATCTAAATCTCGGAAGTGGCTCCAACAATTTTAATGAAATTTGGTTTGTAGTTATATTAGATGACGATAAATCGATCTTGCTAGGTTTCAGTTTTAGTGAACTCGGGTTTGCTCGTATTTTCAGTCATAAAAAAATCTGAGTGAAGCTCGGTCGCCCAGGTACTTAGTTCTCTATCCGAACAGACTAGTACAATGCAGAAAAAATACTCAAAAAAATTGTCGATGATATGGCCTATATATATAAATTATACAGTTGTATCTCCAAGGATGTGGCAATGTATTTGCATATTTTGTATTTGTTTACCAGCTTTGTACATTAGGTACGTATAAAAGGTAGGTAAAGGTGTTGTTACAAGGGCAATAATTTTATTATAGGTACAAAGCGATTATTTATTTTTAATGTGTCAATCACAATTCACAACAGCTACCTACCGCTATTTTTAACCTTCAACGCAAAACGAGAGGTGATAAGTTTGGCGTATGTATCTGTGTGTTTGTCAGTAGCATCGACCATCGTCACAGAACATCTGTGTTGTCTGAACATAATAATACTAAGTACGCATCATACTCCAAAAACGAATGATAACCGCTTTCAATATATATATTTTTGTTTGAAGAAGAGTTTGATCGAGGGTGTGTTCTTGGCTATGTATCAACAGAATCTGTCCAGATGTTTCTTTATGTCAACATTTTTTAGTTATACTTGAACTTGTTTAACAGATTTAAATAGGCAGAAAGACTGTACAGTCAACTTTGGTAACTTTGACTCTGCGTTAAACATTGTACGTAGCCTTTTTAGAAGGTTTTCTCAACAGATTAGTAGTAAAATTACTTGATTAATTAATTTACAGCCGTCTTGACTATTAATCCCCTGAGAAAATAATCGTGAACCCTCTAAAAGGCCACGTACAATGTTCGACGAAAAGTCAAAGTTACCCACGTTAATTCTATAAAAACAATAAATGATTCAATTGGATACCATACTTATTGTGTAAATTGTGTAGTTAATTCATGTACATGTCATTTTGTTTAATAATTTTAATACTTGTTCGATTACCCTTACAATGTAGGCGAGTGAAATGAAGAATACTTGACGGTGGCTGGCAAATGCGCAAAAGACAAGCGAGGCCATAATTCTCATCTAGGAGGAAAAAAAACGGTAAATTAAAAAAGAAACAAATAGGTTAATCTGTAACTTTTCTAAAATTTATTTTGCTTCTTTGTTTTGGTAATTTTCTTGTATTTGTTATAATATAATACTTAGTTTAGGCCAAAGATAAAATATAACTGTATTTAGTTTAGGCACCTGTCTACCTAGTACCTACCTACTAGGTATATTGAATTCTCTTTGGACATATTCTGCCCGTACCGTACCTACTCTCCAAATATATCCGTCCGTAGTTATTTAATTGCGCAGTCTTTCGTAATAACTCCATGAAGTTGATTTTGTTCTTTTAGAATTTTAGTTTTCTTAATATATTAGTGATGTTCTCACGTATTTCACATTTAGAGAAATTCGCTTCGCTCGCCTGTTGTTCAGATTGTTCAATTTAATTGTGTAAAATCACCTTAACTTCGTTTTATAATTATCCGTTTATTACAAAGTACTCTTTGATAATTATATATGTACCTACTTATAAACAATACAGACATCAACGAATTATCAGACAAACTGTTTGTGCAGTAAATTAACAGAGTGTAATTTCTGAGCATAAAATTGTTTTCCATTACCTATACAAATATGGAGATTAATTTCGCGAATAAAGTTGTTTTAGTAACGGGTGCAAGCGCGGGAATAGGGGAAGCGACCGCCATTTTATTTGCGAAATGTGGCGCTAAATTGGCGCTAACCGGGACTAATGAGGCTCGCCTGCGGGATGTCGCGTCTCGATGCGGGAAGGAGAAGGGGAACAAACCTCTTGAGATTATAGCTGACCTCTCCACGGACGAGGGATGTGTGAAAACCGCAAAGGATACTTTGGAGCATTTTGGAAGGTGAGTAGAAAGATTTTTTAGTTTTAAGTACCTATAAGTAGTTTTTTTTAATTGCCCCCTAAAATATTACATATGTAACTATAGTATAGCCTAACTAATATTATAAAAGCTGTCTGTCTCTCTGTCTGTTTGTTAGCTTTTCACGGCTGAAGGGCTGAACCAATCGTCACTACGCGGATGAAATCACGGGGCACAACTAGTAATTCTAATCCTAACTTCCTAATGTTTTGTCGATTGCTAATATTTATCGGATTTTGTAATAAAAAGTACCACGTCCGAAAAATGGTCTTCAGAAAACTGTGCGTTTGTATACTTATGAGGTAACAAACTTTTAACATTTCTGGTCTAGATTCTTAGACACGAAAGGAATTATTTGCCGGTTTCATTGTTTCCCGAGAACTACAATCTTAGAATTTTCAAGATTTGAGTGCTTCGATACCTATCTTCTAGATCGACGAGCTCCATTTTCGGCTATATCGTCGCTACAGAACATATAATAATACTACGTACCGTCGCTTAACATCAGGCGAGATGGTGGTCAATCGTAGATTTATAAGGTAAACAAGTATCTATGTTAAAAGAAAAACAAAATACCCGACTGCAGAAAAGCAGTTTTTGCAGTCTAGCTTACGATTTTGGTACGTTTGATATGTTGTTGATTGTACGTTTTTTGTGAGAATGTATTCGTAAAATCGCTGTAAAAGTTTATAAATGCGCATTCTTTATAATAAAATCTAGTAAAACCACTTGTTTATTATGAAAAGGTTCGTTGGAGGTTACGAAAAAACGCAGTTTTTTTATATTTGTGAGAGATGTATTAATAGTAAGTATTACAAAAAATATAGCCTATGATGACATTCTGGAAGTGAAGATGAATCTAACGACACCGAAAAACATAACCCTCCTTCATACGCAGTCGGGTAAAAAAAACCGGACAAGTGCGAGTCAGACTCGCCCACCGAGGGTTCCGTACAAACTAAATAAAAGGGGGAAATCATATTTTTTTTTTTTTTTTTTTTTATATTTTTTTTTTTTTTTTCAATCGGTCTTTTTGGAAATCCATGGGGGAGGCCTATGTCCAACAGTGGACTTCTTATGGCTGAGATGATGATGATGATGATATATTTTTTTTATATTTTCCTTCATAAACCGAAAAATATACATCGTAAAAATATTTAACACATTCCTTGCTCACCACTCGGATCCGAGTGGGCTATAGTAGCGGCGCCTCCCACTCGGATCCGAGCAAGCGTCCCGTTCATTTTGTGGTAGTCAGTAAACCGCCGGCGTTTGAGGCAGTCAACGTGCGCGGCCATTCTGTACTTAATCAAAAAGTGAAGGGTCTGCAGGGGGCGAAGAATGTGTTAAAAACCTGTTTTAGCTTATGCTAATGAAGCTCTTTCATATGATACCCCACATGATACGGTTAATTCACTTTAAAATTTGGGCCCTCATTCCTTGCATAGAGACACTATTTTTAAGCTATTGCATAGCTTCTATCGCGGGCCTTGAGCGTGGAGACCGAATCCAGAAATTCCGTAACGAAAATAACCTAACACATCGCGCGTAAAGCTATTATGCAATAGCTTTACCGCGGCAGTCTCCGAGTGGCACACGAGTGCCGAGTGCTTTTTTTTGTGATTAAATAAAAAATGTCCAGTTTTCGGATTTTTTCCTATATGTGTACTCTAACATAATGCTTCTTGCTAAATTTCATAGTTGTAGGTCAACGGGAAGTACCCCATAGGTTTTGATTCCCTTGTGAGTGTCGAAATGTGCGTTTTTTACGACATATTCGGCTATAGCTTTTTTCTACGAAAACTGAGAAATTTTATTTTTCTTTCTGCAGCAAGAGACTATGGATCTGCGTATATGGTTTTAATTTCAACACAATACCTTCACGCGTTCCCGAGATAAAGGTCTTGACACCCGGACGGACGGACAGACGGACAAACGGACAACAAAGTGATCCTATAAGGGTTCCGTTTTTTTCTTTTGAGGTACGGAACCCTAAAAACAACAGAATTGAATCTTCCTCCTTTTATCAAATCGGTTGATAATAACAGAAATAATCTTATGTAAGGAAAATAGTCAGAAGTAGAATTAAAAAGAGAAACTTAAATAATAATAATAATACCGCAGGGGCGGCTTTGTGGCGAGCCGTCGGTGAGTGGCGACACCGCGTACCCCGATGTTTCCCTGGGGCTAAATGAGACCCCTGACCTCCAGCTTGTCTTAACTGGCCGGCTGTGTGGTGGAAATTGCAAGAGCTAAGAACCTAAGCTCCAGGGTGGAAGTGTTATAGGGCATAACGCCGCTAATAGCTCTCAGTGAACGCGCAGCACATCTCTCGACATCCTTAGCCACCCACACCGATGTTGCTTCTCCGGCGCCAACATGCGGCGCCACTATGGGGGGCTCATTCAGTGGGTGGCGAGTCATCACCTGCCTCAATATTTTTGGATAATGAGACAAAATAGGCAGGTGCCGTGATCTCATTCTGTTGCTCCCATACAGAAGTACCTTATCTTACTCACTGTGTGGTAGCATCAGCCAATAAACTAGTCTTATAAGTCATAACCATTTCATCCCAATAGCCCCGATTTGTCTAATTCCATATTGTACAATAGTTCCATCATCTATCCACATACAACTGTATTTTTTATATTACTTTATGTAAAGGGCATCTCAGTGTTGGCCTCGGCTCCACTGATGCCCATCAAAGGACCGGGCTGCGACCCGAGATTTTAATGAAATAAAGGTGATTAATAATAAATAAATATTTGTGGACATTTCACACAACACCATTTAGCCCAAACTAAGTAAAGCTTGTACTATGAAAACTAGATGGCTGATAGAATACATAATATACTTTTTTTATTTATACAAATACAAATTATTTAATTAAGTGCCATTAATATATTCGCGCATTGTACGCGTATGCCCTGCGCGAGAGCCCATAGAGTAACTTACGAGGGACTATTTCGGAGTCTAATTACTCGCTATCCCCGCTCCAAAAGAACAGTGTTGCACGCTATGACGTCATTCATAGGCAGCAGCAGCGCTCTTCTCAGCTTCTCTCCAACACTTATTTATATACATAGGTTATTTTGATTATTTTCAGAGTGGACGTCCTAGTCAATAATGCTGGTATTGGCGCAAGGACAACCATACAAAAGACAGACATGGCGACTTTTGACCGCGTATTCAACTTGGACGTGCGTGGTGTTTACAACTTGACACGGCTATTGGTGCCAGCTCTGATAGAGTCGAAAGGCAACATTGTCAATATATCCAGCATCTCAGCCACCACTGTGGCTCTTGGCAGCCTGCCATATGGAATGGCTAAGGTAGGTTACTTCATTTTATTAGTTAATAACATCTACTATATATGTAGTACCGTAAACTCTAGTAACTTAATTTTCTCCATTGTTTTTTTTTAATTTTCCTGAAAGCGATTAACCCGCTTTGTCTTGCTTAAATATACCAATAATAGAAGATTAGATAGAAAATCGAGATACAGAGCAAACGGTAGTGCTTATCACAAATATATTTCTTCTGGGGATGGAATCTATCACATATAGCGGCTATAGCTTTGAACCCAGCTATATACAACTACAATTATTCAATTAGTCGGAAATATCTATTAAGTTTCGTTCGAACAACGTATTGTAGTTTTAATCGGGATAAATACACGTGTTCTACATTATGGTAATATTTTATGTTTCAGGCTGCCTTGCCTTACCTACGTGTGTATTGGTGTAATCATCACGCGCAGTTCTTGTTCACTGATTGCAACCGTTTGTTTCAGGCTGCGTTGGATCACTTCACCCGATTGGTTGCGCTCGAGTTAGCTCCCAAAGGTGTTCGAGTTAATGCCGTTAGCCCTGGAATTACAGTAAGTTCCTTGTTCTTATTTTTTATTTTCAACGGAATTACTTTCGCTGCCGTAGTTTATTTCACCAAATATTTTAGTAACAACCGTGATAGTCGTATGTTTCGATTCGTTTTATCTTGAAGAGCTCTAGATCATACAAGTATAGTTAACCATAGATACGACACTAGCGAGACGTAAATTATGTGCATTTTTTTTATTCTAAACTAAATGCCATTCTTTCAGATCAGCAACTTCGTGCAGCGTATCACAAATATATCAGATAATGCTTATGATGAATGGCTAAAATCAGCTGAAAATTTGATTCCCATGGGGAAGGTGTGCGTGGGTGATGATATCGCCAAAATGGTCTTACATGTGGCCAGCGACAACAGCGCTCTTCTCACCGGCACTGTCATTCCGATCGATGGAGGGCTACAGTACGCTATGAACGGGAATTTGATAAAGGATCAACAACAGTGAACATTGGGACCTAAAAATATGTATTATGCCAATTTGTTGGTTTAACCAACTAATCTCTATTACTTTGGCGTTATCATAGAAATAATTATTTATAATATTGTCAAAAGTGAAATATAATTCATGACTGCAAAAGATGTATCGAATAATTACTGAGAAATGATGTAGGTGGGTTTTAATTTCAATTTTAGGATTGTATTTGTAGTACGTATTTTATAGTAAAATCGATGTATCTTAACCCTCGTATGTTGTTTTAGTACTTAAAAACCTTATAGATTATAGTAACTAGACAATATCGTATAAGGCGATATATTGGTTCCCGTCACGTAAAAAGAACGAACGTTCTTTTTACGTGACGGGAACCTTACAATAGGTTTGTGTGTAGGTACTAATTATATTATAATTAGTATCTATCCATTGTTTTTTATAAATTGACGTCTTACGTGTCAATAAACCGTATATCAGTACGACAAGATACTTAACAAGAATAACAATTTACTTATTATCTCAAAGGGTCATATTCTTTAAAAAAATATAACAAATGAAGATGTTGCAAATTATACCTAGTCTTGCCATAAATATTGTCACGAAGAAAAAAATTATTTTTTATTGCAAAAAATATTTATTACTTTTACAGTGTGTTAGTTTAATACATAAATATAAAACAATAATTTTAAAATATAAAAGCTTATTCGAAGTGGTCTCCATTGGCTGCAATACAGTCCTTTAAACGTTGAGGCCAGTTATCAATAGAAGCACGCACTCTTTCCATGGGAAAATTCTTCACTGCCAATCGTATGGATTGTTTTAGGAACTCCAAATTATCATGGCGTTTAGAGCAAGCCATACTCTCTAAAACTGACCATAAATCATAATCCAGCGGATTAAGATCAGGACTAGACGATGGCCAGTCTTCAGCTCTGATGAAGTCCGAAACGTTCACTTCCAACCAAGACTGCGTGGACCGAGCTTTATAACCTGGCGCCGAGTCTTGTTGGAAGGACCATACTTGGTTATTGAACATGGTGTTGTTAAGGGGCTTAACTACCTTCTCAAGAATGGTATTTTGATACACTTGTGCCGATGTTTTGATACCTTTTTCACAAATATATGGCTCAGTCACTCCTTCATAGCTAACACCCCACCAAACCATCACTGAAGTCGGATAATGCCCACGTTGCACTCTGTCGACTAATTGGGAAGCTTCCTTAGAGCTTTGAGCATAAATACGGTCATTTTGTTTGTTAAAATGTTGCTCAATTGTAAAGATTTTCTCATCCGTAAACAAAATTTTTCTGTGACCTCCCTTTGCGTACCGCTTCAGTAGTTGTTTCGATTTTACCACCCTATTCTTTTTTAAATTATCAGTAAAAAAATGACCAGTGCGTCTTTTATAGGCTGCAAGTCCTAAGTCATCTTTTAAAATACGCGACATGGTTCTGGGTGCTATCTTCATCTCCCGAGATAAAATCTTTTGCTTTCGGACAGGATTTCTTCGAATTCTTTCCCTTACTGCTTTGACCACCTTTTTCGTACGAACACTACGTGGACGGCCAGATCTTTTTCTGTCACAAACAGAGGAGGTCTCATTGTACCTATTAATAGCCCGGTACACAAACATTTGACTAATACCAAGCGTATGGAAAGTTTTAAAAATTGCATTTGGCTCCATACCAACTTTGTGTAATGCAATCACAGCGATTCGGTTCTCTTTATCACCCCACTCCATTTTAATATCGCAAAATATTGTACAATGTATTGGCGCCAAAATTAGAAAACTCAATGAACAATCGTATAAAAATGATAGATTCCAAATTCAAATGTAATATCTTTCTTATTTTTAACTGTAACAGTATTTATGGCCAGACTAAGTATAGAAATAGAGAGAAATAGAGTTAGGAAAAAAATACAAAATATAGATAAAAAAATACTTGGCATCTATTTATTTATTTATTTAGGCACACAAAACAGAATACAATTGGAATACTTACTAACAATATAAATACGATAAAACATACAACTAGATTGTATTCCTAAACACGTGTACACATTAACAACAAAATAAATGCAGTATACTTCTTAAATTACAATAGAGTGTAAATGTATAAGTATGTACATAACAAACAGAAAATACAAAGTTACATAATAATATGGACAGGAAGTTAGTAAAACAAAAAAAAGTTAGAAAAACAACAGCGCTGTTATCGCTCGCATATACAAGCGATATCAGCACCGTTGCTTCTCCAGAATTGCCCGTAATTATCACGTTTAAATTTCAATAATTTACCATTAAATATATCTATTGAGCTATAATTATCCAATAAGATATCGTTATATTGGCGACACATTCTGACCAGTGGGTTGTAAAAAGAGGTGTTATTTATTAGTATATCTTAAGAGAAAAAAATCCCTATTAGATTTTGGCCTGGTATTGAAATTTATATTGGAAAGAAAAGAAGAAGAATCAATATAGGAGTGAATCATTTTGATTAAATAAATGAAGTCCAGATATTTGCGTCGTGTCTCCAGCGATGATAGTTTAAACTTGGTTAACCGTTTGGAGTATAACCTGACTTGACGTTGGACACCGAATCTGTAGCTTAATAATATGTTTAGGCCCTTGGACTGCACGCGTTCGATACGTTTACTGTGTAAGTTGTAGTGCGGGTACCATACAACCGAATTAAATTCAAGAATGGTGCGGATGAGTGAGGAATAAAGAACTAAAAAAAAATGTGGGTACTTGTGGCCTTTGGTGATACGCGTAATAAAACATAATAGTTTATTGCCTCTATTGATAAATAATATATTCGTAGTGGTCGCGAAAAGTCAACTATTCATCAAATAGTACGCCCAGGTCCCAGGTCCCTAGCCACTGCTTGTCTTTCGAGATATTGGTTTTTAAGTTTATAGTCGTAACAGATTTTGTTGAATTTAGTAGTAAAAGAAATTACATTACACTTTTTGATATTCATAGACATAAGGTTATCTTGATACCAGTTATCAATAGCAGTTAGATATGTATTAGTACACATATAGGAAAAAAAAACGATAACTGGTAATTTTTAATTTAATCCCAAAAAAATAGTGTCTTTATGCAAGAAATGAGGGTCCAAATTTTAAAGTGAAGTTTTTCCGTATCATTTTATGAAAGAGCTTAATAAAATTAGCATAAGTTAAAACAGGTTTTTAAATATTTTTACGATGTATATTTTTCGGTTCATGAAGGAAAATATATGATTCCCCCTTTTATCTACTAGTTTGTACGGAACCCTCGGTGGGCGAGTCTGACTCGCACTTGTCCGGTTTTACTTGTTAGTCGGAACATGTTAAACTGTTCCTGATAGTGTATGATGTGGATGTCTTATTGCACAATGTTTTGTAAGAAGTTCATTTTTTTTGTTGCTTGTTAAGTTGATGTAATATGTTAATATCAATTATCACATAGGTACTGACTGTGATCAAGTGTTACACAATAAGTTTTTTTTTTTTTTATATTAAATGGCTCTGGATTCTGAGTCCTCTTTTTAGATTGTTTAGTGTTGCCAGTATTTTTCCCTAGATTTTTCACGTCATAATTTTATTTTTAGCGGGTAAGGCCTTACCCTTAGGTATAGGAGATAAATGATAAATTTTATCATCTAAATATTGTTTGATGCTGTACCTAAGCTTTCTATAGATTGTAAATTTTACATTGTTTGACAAAGTTTTGACTAAATATATTGTGTTTTTATTGATGTCTGATAAATAAAGTAAAGTATAAATAAATTAAGCGCAGCGTAGGAAGACCAGCAGCGAGATGGACAGATGACCTCATACAAGTGGCGGGAAGACGCTGGATGCAAGCCGCTTCCAATCGGTCTTTTTGGAAATCCATGGGGAGGCCTATGTCCAGCAGTGGACTTCTTATGGCTGAGATGATGATGATGATGAAATAAAATAAACAACTGTTTTACTTAATGACATTTGTGATTTAAAATAAGAAATCCTGATGAGTCAGAAAATCTAATTGAACAATAGACTCGAATAGTATATTACATCCTATAGTAATACGTTTGAATTTATATATTGACTGGCCTTGTGGCTCAGTTGGTAGTTTGTCTACTTGCTAAGCTGTAAGTCGTGGGTTCAATCCCCACCCAGGGCAAACATTTGTGTGATGAACAAGGATGTTTGTTCTGTGTCTGGGTGTTTCTATGTATCTTACGTATATATTTACAACAAAAAAAGTATATGTATTCTATCAGCCATCTAGTTCCATAGTTGGGTGGTCTTTGCTTAGTTTGGGCTAGATGGTGTTGTGTGAAATGTCTTAAATATTTATATTTATTTATTTATATATTAATATAGATATTTGTGTGTTGTGTATATTTATTTAACCGGCTTCAAACGAGGAGAAGGTTCTCAAATTAAGTTTATTTTTAGGGTTCCGTACCTCAAAAGGAAAAAAACCGAAACCCTTATAAGATCACTTTGTTGTCCGTATGTCCATCTATCCGTCTATCTGTCTGTCCGTCTGTATAGACCTGTATCTCGGGAACGCGTGAAGGTATCGAGTTGAAATTAAAATCATATACGCAAATCCATAGTCTCATTAAACTTCTCAGTTTTCATAAAAAAAAGTTACAGCCGAATATGTCGCAAAAACGCAAATTTCGTCACTCGCACGGGAATCAAAACATATGGGGTACTTTCCGTTGACCTATAACTGTGAAATTTGGCAAGAAGCATTTTCATGTAGTACACATAAAGGAAATAATCCGAAGACTGTACATTTTTAACTTAATCACAAAAATATAGGGTCTCTATTCAAGGAAGGAAGGTCTTAATTTCAAAGTTCTTTAACCGTATTATGTGGGGTATAAGAATAAGAATAAGAATATTTATTAACCTTGAATAACATACATGTTACAGGTAAGTCAGATTTACACATAAATTATGATAAATTAACAAAATTTCATGATAATAGCATAAATGAAATGATATAATCATATGAAATAACTTCATTAGCACAATCTAAAACAGGTTTTTAATTATTTTTACGATGTATATTTTTCGGTTTATGAAGGAAAATATAAACAAATATATAATTTCCCCCATTTATCTAATAGTTTATACGAAACCCTTGGTGGGCGAGTCTGACTGACACTTTTCCGGTTTTATTTATGTTTGTTAACTATTATTTTCGAATAGGCTTATCCTATTCGAAAAAACTTTTTATGTTTGGTGCTTTGGGTTTCAAAACAAAACAACTGTTTGTTATCTTACCTAAATTCAAAAGTTTGAAGTCAATTAATTCAGTTTTTAAACAATAACATTTGTTAGAATAAATATTTAGGGTTTTTTTTTGGAAAAGTGCCTATTTTGGAGCAATTTTACGAGGATTAAGGGTAAAATCACAGAGTGGCAACACTGAGATTGTTGAATTTATCCTGCTAAAGGTTATTTATCTTATCTTCGTTTTATGTATAAATGACACTGAAATCAACTAGTCATTCAAACAAAAGTTGTCAGTGGAGTACTAACTAACTAACTGACTGTGATAGCCCTGCATACATTGTTTTGCATACAAATATAAATATGGAAATTAACTTCGCAAATAAAGTTGTTTTGGTGACGGGTGCGAGCGCGGGAATAGGGGAAGCGACCGCTATTTTATTTGCGAAATATGGCGCTAAATTGGCGATAACCGGGACGAATGAGGCTCGACTGCGGGATATCGCATCTCGATGCGAGAAGGAGAAGGGGAACAAACCTCTTGAGATTATAGCTGACCTCTCCACGGACGAGGGATGTGAGAAAACTGCGAAGGACACTTTGGAGCATTTTGGAAGGTGAGTGGGGAGAAATATGGAATTTAATATTTTTACTTTGAATGTGAAGTGAATTTCAATGGCCAACCTTTGCTTAAAGTACCTACTTCGTTTTGTCTAGGTAGACAAAACGAAGTAGGTACATAAAAGATTCCTCTAGTAGTAGTAGTAGTAGTGTGAGCTCTTGCTCACACTATTTTGTTCGTAGGCAACAGTAACTAAGTATGTAAATGTAAAAAATGTAGATCTGTGGACTGCAAAGGTGTAGGTGTGAAGCGGGAGTGAATCGTGAGTTGGATGGGCAGCATGCTGCAGTGCGGCAAGAGCATGACAGGAGAGGGATTTCATACGCGGAAATAGAAGCGGGCAACAACTAGTTTAATTTATGAATGAAAATTATCAAAATGAAATATAATATTCAAGTTACTTAAATATATAATTATTTCACATTCTTTTCAGAGTTGACGTCCTAGTCAATAATGCTGGTATAGGCGCAAGTGCTACCATACAAACTACAGACATGGCGACATTTGATCGCGTTTTCGACTTGGACGTACGTGGTGTGTACAACTTGACGCGGCTGCTGGTGCCAGCTCTGATAGAGTCGAAAGGCAACATTGTCAACATATCCAGCATCAGAGCTACAACCGTAGTTGTCGGTAGCCTTCCTTATGGCATGGCCAAGGTGGGTACCATATTAATTGTTTTACAGTTAATAACAGCTAGATACTGGTACCGTAAGATCTGTATTTTTAAATTATTTTTTTTCCGTGAACTGATCAATCAACTTGTAAATCCGGTATAAAACCAACCAAATTCATAATAGAAGAACTTTTTACTTGTGATAACTCGTGTTTAAGAAATTTAAGATATACGGGAGGCGAAGAATCAAATAAAATCGAGCTTCGCCCATTGTCCGTATTTCAGTTCGTCTGAATTTTATCAACATTTTATTGAAAGTAACTTCAGTAAGTAAGTAGGTACCTATAATTATGCTTGCCTCGTATAGAGGTGCGCGCCGCCGCGGCGTGCCGCCGCCGACTTGTACCGGCGCGCCGCCGCCGCCGCCGATCATTTAAAATTTCGCGCCGAGAATGAATTGCGAATTTTCTTCAGTGTGGTTATTAATATCGCAGATCATTTTTGCATACTGTATGGACGATCCACAGTACTCAGATCGTATCTAGAAATAGGTGGAAAAGCGGAACACGGGAGAGAGATTCAAAGAATAAAAGCACATATTCATCTTTGGCATCTATAGCTTGTGTGTCTACAAGAGACGTAAGGCAGATGTATGGGTGGGTAGCCACGAAAACATCCACCAACATCGTAAAATGTTAACAAATGACAAAGTAGTTGGAACATAAAAAAGAGTAACTAATCTATATATATATATATATATATATATATATAAATCAATTGCTGTTCGTTTGTCTCGCTAAAAATGTAGAACAGCTGGGCCGATTCAGCTGATTTTGGTTTTGAAATATTTGTCGTAGTCCAGGGAAGGTTTAAACGTTGAGAAAATATCGTGTCCACTCATTGATAGGTGATACGAAGTACGCTGGGTCATCTAGTAATGAAATAAACAAAGAAAGCTACTTAAACAATGCAACTATTATAACATTAATTAATTTAAAAAACTTATATTTAATTTAAAAAACGCACTGAATAAATTTGAAAACAAAGCCCCAGTCAAAAAGCCACGCGTTGTACCTTGTCGAAATGTGCCCATAATGCTGACGGCGTTCCCTCTTTGGATGGCTAAGAAAATGTGCTGAATAATAAAGAAACTCAAACCCGAGCGTGGATCACGGCTTTTTTCCTTGAGTTGTCGCTTCAACTCGCGCACCAATTGTGTGGGTTCGAAATACCACGGTCCGGCCATTTAACGCAAACGGCACAAAATCGTACATCTACTCCAAGCAGGCGTATTTAAGATCTTTACCTGGACGCTGCCTCTGCTCCTGCACTAGCTGACTGCTGCGTGGCGGCGAGATGGCAAGAAGCGAATGTACTTAAGTACGCACGTCGCATCCCAAAGGAGGCAGTGACCTCTGCTATGGAATCAATGTGAGACCGTCAGGCCGCTTCGCTTACCGTCTGAACAGGACAAACCAGGGGGCTTTAAAACCCAAAATACAACCAACAAAATACAAACAGAACCAACCAAAACCAAAATACAAACAGACACCAACTCTGGCCTAATTATATGATTAATCTCATGATGCTTTGGTCTACGACCAGCGCATCGCATGCAAGCCAAGCCGTGGTGGCCGTTGGTGTCGCTATTCGCATTACAAATACAAGTATGAGATTCGCAAACATTGAAATCGAGCCGGAGAGGCGAAGCCACTCTCAGTAAGTCATCGTCTAGCAGAGTGCCTATGTGTGGAGATGGCAAGGCATGCAACCAGGCACCGGATTCGGGAATAGTGGTGGCGTTCACTCTAGCCAACTCGGCCTATTGGCCCTCGCTTAAAAGTTGCGACAGATCGTTTTTTGACAATGATATCAACCCAGCCTCACTGTATCTCTAGATTCTGAAGCTGATCCTTATCTGGATTATCGTTCCATAGCTTCACTACGCATTTCCGTACCGCTCAGGTTACTCACATGTATTTGGTGGGATGCCTTAGTGTGGAGTAAAAACTAGTAGGTACCTACTATGCATTTATACTATTAAAATAGCCTGTAAAAAAGTGTTTGTCGTAGCTGGTCTTGAAATTACAGCTTAAGTAGTTTTTTTTACATTGTTTCTCAATTTCTATTCGAAAATTATTAAAAATTCCACGCTGCCGGCGTCGCGCCGCCGCCGACTAAATTTTGCCGGTGCGCCGCCGCCGACTAAATTTTGCCGGTGCGCCGCCGCCGACTGATTTTTAACGCGGCGCGCACCTCTAGCCTCGTAGTTGACCACCTGTCAATATGATAACAAATCATCCTTACTTCCGTGCTAATATTATAACAGTGAAAGTAACTCTGTTTCTCTGTCTGTTTGTTACCTTTTTACGGACCAACGGCTGCACCTATTTTTATAAAATTTGGTACAAAGATAGTTTAGAACCTGGAGACGGACATGGGCTATATTTTATCATCATTATCACAGTATTTCATCACTATACGTGTATATTGATGTAATCATCACACGCAGTTCTTGTTCACGGATTGCAACCGTTTGTTTCAGGCTGCGTTGGATCACTTCACCCGATTGGTTGCGCTCGAGTTGGCCCCCAAAGGTGTTCGAGTTAACACCGTTAGTCCTGGAGTTACAGTGAGTACCTTGTTACATCCTATAGTCGTTTAGTTTCAATGAATTAACATAATATTACTACTATTTTTGTCATAATTGTGCTATGGAGGCTATTGTCAAGGCATCACTAAACTAATTATAATTCCTAAAATACATGCATACTAACGTGAAAATGTTGTCGGTTACACGTTTATCACGGTCAAAATATCACATATAAAATAACAGTTACTGTTACACATACTACATAGCTACTGTTAGTACATTGTAATAGTGTTCTTATGACTCTGAAAGAAAATCTGAAATCAGTAATTCAAATAATTTTATATCTAAAGGTGCCGCGTGAGACCGAAACAGGCAGCGGCGCCACTTTCAAACCTAATGACATTAAGCCAGAGATAGACCTAGAGGTATTAAAGAATCGATATCGATAAGTAATTTTATAGGTACCAAATTTTTCTTTTGATTTTTTTTGTAATGTTTCAAGAAACATCGTTTTATTAGGGTTCCGTAGTAACTTCGGGGAACCCTTATGATTTAGTCAAGTCTGTCTGTCTGTCTGTCTGTCCGTATGTCACAGTCATTTTACTCGGAGAATATTAACCCTATAAAACAAAATTTTATACATAAATGTGTTTTGTGAGCCGCTACAAAATGCCGTAGTAAAATGTTCAAAAAAACGAAAAATTGAGATTGGGTTTTTCATATATACAGTAAAGACTGGATCATATTTTTTTATCCCCCACCCTATCGTGTCTCAGATGTGATATGTAAGTAGTCTTGCAAGTAAAAAATTGACCCCCCCCCCCCCCCCCTACATTTCTCAACTAAGACCTAAAAATTAATTATTAAACAAAATAGTATACCTACCATATTAAATACTTTCAATGAAAAATATTTTGAACATTCTGTGATTCCAACTTCTCTTTGGGACTATAAATTTAAATTTGAATAAATGTTATGAATGTCATGATTTTATAATTCAAAGTAACCTTTGAAGGTATTGCTTAATGTTGTAAACGCTGGTGCCCTGTTTTTACATGTATGTATTTACATTTATTGTGGAAATGCACTGAACAGTTTCCACCAAGGATCATTTTGACTTCCCCTAACTATATCTGCCCAATGTTCTGCTTGTACAGCATCAACTAGGATACCTAAACAGAATAGTTAGCACGGTGCTGTGTTACTTTGGGAGGAAAAAATAATAATAAACATTTATCGTAAAATCAAATACCATGTTTCACGTACGAAGGTCACTGACATAGCACAGCCGATTAGCAAGTTGAAGTGGCAGTGGGTAGGGCATGAAGAACTGATGGCCAATGGGGCCGAAAAGTTCTCAAGCGGACATCAAGCACCGGCAAGCGTAGCGTAAGAAGACCAGCCACGATGGACAGATGAAACTATACAAGTGGCGGAAGATGCTGGATGCAAGTCGCTTCCAATCGGCCTTTATAGAAATCCATGGGGGAGGCCTATATCCAGCAGTGGACTTCTTACGACTGAGATGATGATGATGATTCACATAATATCATAATTATTATAGTTTACAAAACTAGACTAACCGATTTCAAAATTCGCAATTTTGTTTTAAAAACCAAACTACTGCCTGATTTTGAGATTTGAAAGGATTATTAAATTAAATTAAATGACGAAATCATGCAGGTAACACATAATAAAAATATAAGCTAACGAGATTATCAGTCGTTTTTGAAGTCCGTAAAAATAATAATTGTTATCGATAACTTAGATTACATCAAGCCATCTCTAATTCTTGACAGTAATTTGTTTAAAAAATAAAATTTATAAACTCGACCAATGGCAAATGTGGAAGCATGATGCCAACATCAAGAAAAAAAAAAAAAAAAACTAGTGCCTTTTTTTGGGACAATATTTTGTATTGCATTAGGAGTCTTGTAAGTCTTTGATATTTACGATGTATATTTCTCAGTTTATGAAGGAAAAAATAAAAAAAGTATATAATTTCCCCCTTTTATCTACTAGTTTGTACGGAACCCTCAGTTGGCGAGTCTGACTCGCACTTGTCCGGTTTTTTTGAATTTAGTAATGTTTAGAATTTTAAATAGTTTAGTGGTGCCTTGATAATTCATCCCAGTGTCTCGTAATATTTTCGCTTGACTTAAACTAAAATATGTAAATGCAAAATCCTAAACTACAAATTAATTCTTGTTCTTTCAGGTCAGTAACTTCTTGCGGCGCATCACAAATATCTCGGACGCTGCTTACGAGGAATGGTTAAAGACAGTGGAAAAGTCGATCCCCTTAGGGAAGGTGTGCGTGGGAGATGATATCGCCAAAATGATCCTACATGTGGCCAGCGACAACAGTGCTCTACTCACGGGTGCTATCATCCCGGTCGACGGTGCGCTGCAATACGCTATGGTCGGAAGTCTGTTGAAGGTTCAGGAATAATGAACAATGTGATCTGTGTGATGAGTGTTATTATCTTTTCGTTTACTCGAGTAAACGAAAAGATAATAACACTTATTACCTTCTTTATCAATTGGTATGATCAATTTCTCGGTGGAACTTTTATGGTATGATCGCATTCTTATTTATAATCATTCACAACGTTCCATGACTGCAAAATATGTGTGAATTACATTCCATTTACCCATAACTATTATTTCGTTTTAATTTTAAGACTATATTATAAGATTTGTTGTGTTTATACTATTATAATTATATTCTCTACCTCTTAAGTCGAAAGACGCATTTTCCTTTAAAACTCCTTCCACACGCTGCGTAACTTTTTATGGGAGGTAGTTTGCATTTCAAGCTGTTCAGCTGTGGAATGCACTACCTGTTCCTACTCGATGAGCTCAATCCCTCGCTGCTTTCAAGGAACATATCTCTCTAAATTATTTCAATAAACAACAGCATATCAATCGTAACGAAATCGTAAGTTAGACTGCAAAAACTACAGTTGGGTATTTTGTTTTTCTTTTAATATGCAAACAAATGAACAAGTACCTATATTTATTTCCTTTGATAGTTATGTGTGATTATATTATATCACTTTCTCTTTAGGCCTTTCGGCGGAAGGGCTGGCCACACGGTCTGTACGAACTACTTAATTTTTTTATCAATTTCTCTAGTATACTAGTATTTCTACGAACAGTCGACCTCG
The DNA here is from genome assembly GCA_947563715.1 of Lycia hirtaria. Lineage (NCBI taxonomy): Eukaryota > Metazoa > Arthropoda > Insecta > Lepidoptera > Geometridae > Lycia > Lycia hirtaria. The sequence continues at coordinate 41,853,525 of OX387378.1, forward strand.
CGTGAGAGCTTATTTGCAGCTCACCTTGGGTCATCTGTACATAATACCTACATAAAGTTGGCTTAGGAAGCCATATTAAAAACGAAAGAAAACTTGGTTAATTGATGCAGAGCCGTTTCGCTCGCTCGATCATCAAATCATTTTATAAATGGAGAAAACCCACCACCTGTTTCCTGAGACCTACAATCTTGGAATTTTCAAGGCTAGAGTGAATAGATATCTTCTAGATCGACGAGCTCCATCCTCGGCCACACCGTCGCTTAACATCAGGCGAGTTGGTGGTCAATCGTAGATCTATCTTCTATTAAAAAAAAAAAAAAAAAACGTAAAATCAAGAAAATTATTCTGCGCTAAAATGCCTCAAGCACATGCACGCGCCCTCACTGTCACCTACACGCAATCTCAAGTTGGTTGTCATATCTCGACAACCACTTGACCAATTCTGTTTATTTTTAACCAACTTCCAAAAAAAGGAGGTTATCAATTCGACCTGTATGTTTGTAATATTGTCAGAATTGCACAATTTTTGTATATGTTAGTCTATACGAGCTTCTAAACATGTGTGCCAAATTTCATAAGTATATGTATGTTTTTCCACGCATTACGCAGAAACTAGAAGTCGTATTTCAAAAATTCTTAGTAGTCACTGTAAGTTTTATCAAAATCGGTTCAGTAGTTTTCAAGATTCAGTAGCTTTTGAACACACTTCGTTCATCACAACTGCAGAGCAGTGTCTACACTAGAGATTGCAACCCGGTATGTTTCTCAACCCGGCCGGGCCCGGTACCATTCGTCGCCAACCCGGCCGTGTCCGGCGGGCCCGGCCAGGTTGGCGGGTTGATGTGTTAGCGATGAAAGTATTTTATGAAAAATTGCTATATAAGAATGGAAAAGGACAATGATTCAATGTTACGAATTAATATTTATTTCAAACTAGCAAATCAACAATAATCAGTCTCACTCAAAGTCTCAAAATCTCTAATTTAATACAGAATTGATTACTTTTACTTATGGACGGAATAGTAACACTAAGTAGTATTGGTAATTATTAATTTTTATAAGTTTAAGCAAGCAGGTCTTTCTCTTTACTCGTTATAGTGTCCATTTGAAACATAGTATTCGAATAAGAAACTAATAAAGCTTAAAGCACTAAATTTGTCATAACAACTTAGATTAGATAGATTGATAAACTTTGGTAGCTTTGGTTATATTTGGTATAATATAAACAAAACAAATTCTAATTGGCGCGTCAGAACGGCAACGTGGCAGCTAGCAGCGGTTGTCATGCGAATTTTCTATGATTTCGCGCCCCCTCCTTCCTTCTAGGTATTACTTTTTATATCAATATATTTCTATATTGATAAAAAAAAAAAAGATGATTTGATATTGTAATAATCAGAATGTGATCTTAGATTGGGTTACGGAATGAGAATTCAGGATAAAGTGCAATAACTAAATTTATTACTCTGTGCCTCTCTTTTCTGGTCAGTGGAAATGATTGTGGAATCTGATTTTATTAGGCCTCTATTTTTGAAGTGGAAACTTCTTTAGCGGCGTTGTGCATTTTTGGGATGGGTAATTTTTTTTTAACTCGCGTCAGATTAAACTCGCGTCAGGTGACACGTGACTTAATAGAAAATTCGTAAGACTGACAGGATTATTTTAGTCAGAAACCTAACTAACCTATTCTAACGTTCTGCATTTATAAAGTTCATTATTGTATGTACAAGTTTGTCCTTCTAGCATGACGTCATTTCGTTGCGCCGAATGCTTATTTTCGACACATGCACGTAACTCAGTTAACTCGTTAGCTCAGTAGGTTAGAGCACCGATATAAATTTCAATTTGTCCATCGGGGGCGGAGGTTTTTGAACCTCCGCCCTCCGTCCTTCACGAGTCAGTCTTTTTGCTATTTTATTTTTTTCAGTCGACATGTCAACAAACGAATCTCGTAATCATAAATTATAGTACTTTTATACTGATAAATAAATCAATTCCAGCGAAAATAATCCCTAACCATTCCAAAATATTAAAAAATGCACAAACAGTTTTCACTTCTGCCGGCACTCCCGGAGTACAACCCGTTGTTTTTTTTTATAAATAGGTGCAGCAAAAAGGCAGACGACTCGCCTGATAGTAGCAATAACCGTCGCCTATGGACAACTGCAACATCAGTGACATTACTGTTGCTTTGCTAGCCCGGAAAGGTGCTTTGTAGATATCCTTTTTAAAACGCTCTTTGTTGAAGCTCGGTGGGAAAACCTCCGAGGAAGGACATTCCACATTTTGCTTTAAAAAAAAGAAAATAGTAAATAAAAGTAAAATAAAGTAGTAAAATAGTTGAATAAAATAGTTGATGTTGTAAAGAAAAAAGAAAATAGATTGTTACGAGATCATTTTCAAGTGCCTAAATTGGCCTTTCACCCGAGGTAAAGACTGCTTTTCATTTCAAATATAAGAAAAGTAGTCAAGGCAAGGTAATGGTAGACGCCACACTGGTGTTGCCACCTAAGTGTTTTGCAGGTTTCCTGTAATTGACCCAAGCTCTGATCCTAGCATTGGTCGGCCAGACATCAGTTGAAAAGAGGATATCGTAGAACGCAAATGGCACTCCTATTTTGTATGACTTATAATCCCCTTTAGCATGGGCGTAGCTATAGCTTTCTCATTGGGTCCGCGGGTACAAAAATTTATAAAAATATACTACTATTTGCCTCTTTATTTGCGCAGACTATACGCAGACGAGTACTAGTTTCTAAACGTCAATGTTTATATAATTATAATCTTTACATAATTATAAGTTATAAACATTTAAATACACGAAAATGAAATTACGTACAAACGTACTATAACTGTAAATAACGTGTAAAAGTAACGTCGGAACAATATTAATTCATATCAAACTAGAGGTACCCTATGACTTCACCTGTTTTAACGAGCGTTCAGCATTTGCATGACTCAAGTAAACAAAAACATAGATAATAAGCATACGCGAGCGAAGTGAGCGCGAACATTTTAGTAGTGTTTTTATAGTAATATGATTTATTTCTCGTATTAGTGAGCCCGCAGTAATTCCATTACAAAACAGTACCTAATAAAGCGCGAGCGAAGCGAGCGCGAAAATTTTTAAGATTTTAAAAATTAAATCTTGGAAATAATTTATTTATTAAAACCTTAAAATTTTTAGGGCTTCATTGATCGTGTTAGAAAGTGGCCCAGATGAACCAAACAAGTAAGTATAAAAGTGTTTAAAAATGAAATATCCGACTGGATGAGTAAGACTGACTTACGCTATCAAAAAATATAAATATAACCATTTGAATGCATGAATTTCAAATTTAAGCACGGCACTTTAAGAGTCTTGTTCGATCTTTTCGAAATTATTAACGCAAACATATTTTTTTATGTAAAATTGGCTTGGATCGAATTGAATTTTTCATAGAATGTTTGTGATTTTTTTACGTAAGATAGATCTACGACTGATCTCCAACTCGCCTGATATTTAGCGATGTTATTTTCTAGTTTTACGAACGAAGATCTTCTTATAAGTTCATTCAGTCGTTTTATATCTTCAAAAATATGGGCATGCGCGAACGATCGCTTCGCTTTGGCGCGCGAAAACTATTGAGGCAAATTAAGTAAACTTTAAAAATGAGCAAGGATTTTTCATAATTGCCAGGATATTTTGGGGGAGGGTAGGTTGAACCCCTAAGCCCCCCCCTGCTTACGGCCTTGTTCACAACTTGTCGGATTCGGAATCGGCCTGGAAACTATATCTCCATCTCTCTCAATTTGTATAGATATGACAGAGATGGAGTTAGGGTTTCTTAAAAAGTATGTATATTAAAAATAAAACCGACAGCAGAAAATGAAAGCAGTTTTTTGCAGTCTAACTTACGATTTCGATACGCTGTTGAGTGTACGTTTTTTGTGAGAAAGTATGCGTAAAATTCCTGTAAAAGATTATAAACGCGCAAAAGATTATAAACGAAATAGTGCGTTAGTGATTACGAAAAAACGTTTTATTTTTATTTTTGAAAGAGATGTAAGTATGTATTATGATTACAAAAAATATAGCCTACTTATGACACTTTGGAAACGAAGACGACTGTAATGACACATCAACCTCGCACATCAAAATCCGTCAAGCCGTTCAGGCTGTTATATAGAAACATGCATACATACCCGCATACATACATACACTCGAAAAACATTACCCTCCTTCTTACGCAATTGGGTAAAAATATATAGTTTCCATTTGATATGCGCGTTTGTAGTATGCGCTGGCGAAAGACGAACATGGGTCATCATACTGCATCTCTTTAGCTAAGCTGTAGTTATGCACACACATTACCGCACATCAGGTTTTTATATATATTTTGTAACATGCGTGCCATCCGCGATACTTATTCCGGAATTTCGACAGCACTTTTTTTTTTTTTCGGCCAATGCCATGGGGGGTCCGGACCCCCTGCCCCCCCCCCCCCTTATATACGCCCATGCCCTTTAGCAAGAAGCTCTTTCACAGAGCAAGATCCGTTTTGGCATAATAGATTTACATATTGACGCACATCTTCAATCTCAGATGCCATATTCCATAAGTGAATATATTTCCGAGGTTCGACTGCCTTCAGTGACGTTATCGTTGGACCAGCTGCACCACATAATGAGATGACACGCCGATTTTTCTTTTTCTTCACTTCTGTCCTCTCATCTTTTTCATCTTCTGGTTTCCTCACAGATTCGGAATGGACATCTTCAGAGTCATGCTTTGAAGAGGGCTGAACCAATAGTTGTTCAACAGTTGGAGAACGTCCAGGCAGCAGTTCCTTCTGTTTCCGTTTCTTCACAGGTGCCCCACTACTCGATTTATTAGGTTGAACAATAGGTTGATGTTGAGCAGATGTATGAATCATCGATACAGGTTGAGCAGTTGGTGACATTGCTGGTGCTTGAGAAGATTGAAGCTGGGTTTGAGAAGATTGAAGCTGGGGTTTCGTAGCATCAAAACTCTGTACATTGCGTCCATTCTCAAATTTCTTCAGATTGCTCAACAGACCGTCCATTTGACAAGCATACTTCTCCATCGAGACCTCATAACTTGCTATGGTAGATACGGATTGGGACAACTTTTTATCACAGTCAGAAATTGTATCAATTGATTGGCGGAGCTTACATTCATAATCTGCTATTAAAATATTCGAATTTTTTAGCTGTTGCCTCATCAAAGTAATTTGTTCACGTAGCCCACGAACTTCTGCGATTAGATTTTGCTCATCATTATCAACATTTTCATCATTTTCATCCGCTTCTGACATTTTAGGAACCACTTTGTGTCGAACAGTTACGTGACAATCCCGATGATGTTTGGTACCGACTGGGGTTAAGCTATTATCACCACCCTGTTTGGAGATGCATTGACATTCGGGGCAGACCCATGTTACAGTGGCTGCTTTTGTCAGATCTTTGTCGCTGGTACACAAATGATGGTAATATTTGTTACAGTTTACTGCTGTACAGCGTATAAACTTTCTTTCTTCTATAGCTATTTTTTTGAAGCATGCCGAGCAGTTCATATTTGAAAGGACAAGAATCTACGCGCAATGGTTAAATGCACAAAATTCGCAACTATTCGCAACACGTTTGTTTTGATTTGCACGGAAGCGGTAAACAAATAAATACGCACAGCTGATGTTAGAGATAAGCAATCGGCCTAGCGCAAGAATGCGATGACTCATACGCAGTCCGGCAGCCAGCGGTGACACACGAAGCGGGTAGCGGTCGGAGCAATGACTCAGCGCAGCGCCCTCGCACGCCCGCGCACTAGATGTGTAGATCAGCTGATCGACCGTTGACAAAAAATTTAAATGTTTTCCGCTTATATCTCCATAACCACTCGTTTTGTCGACTTCAAATGACAAACACGATCTACGACTTGTTAACTTCAAAACAATATAAAGAACACTGTTACTGCATCACTTTTTGCAGTTTAAAACATTTAAATATTACGGAGAGTGTAAACGTAATGTTGCTTAGATGAGCGCTCGCGCTAAACTCTATGACCATAACTTTTAAATTGTCCTTAAATTCAGTTTTCACTTTATGATGCCGTCCCCCCTAAAATTCTCTGTCCTACCTCCCTTAAATGCCTCCTCTTCCTGGTTTTTACTCTGCAGTTCATTATCACTAACCAAAATTATAAAACCGTACCAACTCAGGACGATATCGTCCATATTGAGGTGTTCAATAAAAGTCGGACGTTCGCAGAATGGATGTATTGTGAAAGTATTGATAGACAATGGTATTATAAATGTGGGTAAACAATAAAGTTTATAATGTACCTTATTTTATGCAATATACTACATATTCCTCTTTCTAATAACACAATACACGAATTACATAATTTGTAGTGACTCAGTTAAAAATACTATTACGACATGTATACAAATAATGATCAAGTAAGTTGCACGGTACCGCGATAAACTTTCTGTAAATACAAACAAACACTAAATAAAGAACAAACTCTGCGTAATAATGTATAGCTAGTATATGCACGAAATATAACAAACTCGTACAACTCAACAACTCATTACTCGTATGCAAAGGTTACGTAGGTATATACTATAGATACCTATTCCTATATTACATTTACATATTACTTTTTCCTACGAGGAGCTAATGTATCGATCCAAGGTGGAATATCATGGTGAACTCGGTGCTAAGGCAACACGGGCCGGGGCACCGTCGGCGTCGGTGAGCAATCGCTTGGCTCTTCACCAGATGGTATCTGTGTACCTTCATCGTCTGCACCACTCGTAAGACTCGACTCACCACGAGGGGATTGCGCAAAAAGGGAAGAAAGACCCTCATTATTGCCTGCACTTAGACCTTTTTTGACTGGCTCAGGTTGATCATTTACACAAGCTAATGAGTGACGCGATTTACGAGGGTTCTTGTGAAGCAATTGATCAATGTGTTTTTTTGTAATTTTATCATTATTCGTTTTAACTACGAATGACACGCGTAAATTCTAACTAAAATTCGGCTGCGCCAAGTGAGGTGTTCAATAAAAGACGGACGTTCGCAGAATTGATGTATTGTGAAAGTACTGATAGACAATGGTATTATAAATCTGGGTAATCAATAAAGTTTATAATGTACCTTATTTTATGCAATATACTACACATATAGTGAGACTTTATTAGGAATTTGATTCCTAATAAAGTCTCACTATATGGACACCATATACCTACATTTTTGTTTATAAACATTCCTTCCGTAAAAAACATATCACCTCATATCTCTAAAACTGATAACGTTCATTTTGATAATGGAAAACAAATGGAATGGAAAACATTTTCAATAAGGAAAACATTTCAATAATTTATCAACTTTGATAATGTCCAACAACTTTAGATAGCTTTATCTATTTTAACCGATTTCAAAAAAAGAGTTCTCAATTTGGTTGTATTTAAAAAAAATGTTTTTATAGCGCATAACTCCCTTATTTATAAACCGATTTGGAAATTGATTTACTTGAAAGGCTATACTTTCAGAAATTCAGATTGGTCCCATAGAAATTTCATCAGATTTAGTAGCCTGATTTCGAAAACAAAATTGCACATTTTGAAGGCCGTTATTAAAGTTTTTTAAGCTAAAATTAGTAGAGATCCGTAGTCAATAAGGAACCCCCATATCTTCGCTATGTTCGTCCGTCTCTCCGTCCGTGGCTTTGCTCGAAATACTTTTCTGCGTAGGCACTATAGTACTAAAAAGCTTAAATTTGTTACAGGTATATATTAATCATGCCTACAATGTGATAGATTAAAAACTTTCTAGTAAAAAAAATTAAGGGTACCTACGTCCCTGATACGTAAAGTGGTTATGAATTGTTTTTTCTCGTCTACCCCATGGTGTGGGGTGTTGTTGAATAATAAAATATAAATAGATAAAAGGAAAATTACGTACAAATTATGTACACTTATATAGACTGGCAACTACGGAACATTACACTGCACATGGCCTGACAGCCTGACACACACTCGAGCGTATTTTTCTTGTCTGTTCTAGGTCTATGGTTCTACGTGTTTTTTTGTTAGTCCAAATCCAAACATGTTAAAGTTTTCCAGTTAGTGTATGATATAGGTGTCTTATTGCACAATGTTTTGCAAGAAGTTAATTTTTTCAGTTTATTGCTTGTTAAGTTGATGTATTCTTATTATTATCAATTATCACGTAGGTAGTAGGTACTGACTGTGATCACGTATTACACAATAACGTGAAATTCTCCGCTCGCTGGTTTTTAGATTGTTTAGTGCTGCCAGTATTTTTCCCTAGATTTTTTCACGTTTTTTTGTATTTTTAGTAGAGAATCAAAACCTATGGGGTACTTTCTGTTGACTTATAACTACGAAATTTGGCAAGAAGCATTGTCATATAGTACAGGAAGGAAAAATCCGAAAACTGTACAGTTTTAATTTAACCAAAAAAAAAAGGGTCTTTATGCACGGAAGGAGGGTCCAAATTTTAAAGTGCTTTAACCGAATCATGTGGGGTAACTTAGGAATAAACTTCATTGGCACAAGCTAAAACAGGTTTTCAAATATTTTTACAATGTACATTTTTCGGTTTATGAAGGAAAATATAAAAAAAACGGCCAAGTGCGAGTCAGACTCGCCCACCGAGGGTTCCGTACAAACTAGTAGATAAAAGGGGGAAATCATATATATTTTTTATATTTTGCTTCATAAACCGAAAAATATACATCGTAAAAATATTTAAAAACCTGTTTCAGCTTATGCTACTGAAGCTCTTTCATATGATACCCCACATGATACGGTTAAAGCACTTTAAAATTTGAACCCTCCTTCCTTGCTTAAAGACCCTATTTTTTGTGATCAAATAAAAAATGTCCAGTTTTCGGAATTCCTTTGTGAGTGTCGAAATGTGCGTTTTTTACAACATATTTGGCTGTAACTTTTTTTTACGAAAACTGAGAAATTTGGTTTTTCTTTCTGCAGCATGAGACTATGGATCTGCGTATATGGTTTTAATTTCAACTCGATACCTTCACGCGTTCCCGAGATAAAGGTCTTGACACCCGGACAGACGGACAGACAGACGGACAACAAAGTGATCCTATAAGGGTTCCGTTTTTTCCTTTTGAGGTACGGAACCCTAAAAATATATAATTTCCCCCTTTCATCTACTAGTTTGTACGGAACCCTCGGTGGACAAGTCCGACTCGCACTTGTCCCATTTTATTTATGTTTGTTAACTATTAAGCCGATTCGATTTTATTTTTTTACGTATAGTACTTTGGTTTTTAGAACAAAACAACCTTTGTTATTTACCTTACCTAAATTGAATATTTTGAAGTCAATTAATTCAGTTTTTAAACATTAATATATATTAGAATAAATATTAAGCGATAAGGCTGCCAATTAAAAGCCTAGCCATAATCTTATTTTCTATGTATCTTTTATCGTGTATATTGTGGACTTTTAATATAGAGTTATCTATCTATCTATCTATTAAGTGTTTTTTTTTAGAAAATCGCCTACTTTGGAGCAATTTCACGAGGATAGAGGGTAAAATCAAAGAGTGGCAGCACTGAGATTGTTGAATTTATCCTGCTAAAAGCATCTTATCTTCGTTTTATGTATAAAAGACACTGAAATCAACTAGTCATTCAAACAAAAGTTGTCAGTGTAGTAAACTGACTGCGATAGCCCTGCATAAATTGTTTTTTTCATACAAATATAAATATGGAAATTAACTTCGCGAATAAAGTTGTTTTGGTGACGGGTGCAAGCGCGGGAATAGGGGAAGCGACCGCTATTTTATTTGCGAAATATGGCGCTAAATTGGCGATAACCGGAACCAATGAGGCTCGACTGCGGGATGTCGCGTCTCGATGTGAGAAAGAGAAGGGGAACAAACCTCTCGAGATTATATCTGACCTCTCCACTGACGAGGGATGTGAGAAAACTGCGAAAGACACTTTGGAGCATTTTGGAAGGTAAGTAAGGAGAAGTATGGAATTTAATATTTTTACTTGTGAATGTGAAGTGAATTTCAATGGCCAACCTTTACGCCTTGACAAAACGAAGTAAGTAGGTAATTAAAAGATACCTCTAGTACCTACTAGCCCTTGCTCACATTATTTTGTTCGTAGGCTTCAGTAACTAAGTATGTAAATGTAAAAAATTTAGATCTACGGACTGCAAAGGTATGGGTATGAAGCGGGAGTGGGTCGTGAGTTGGATGGGCGTATAAAGCATGCTGCAGTGCGGCAACAGCATGACAGGAGAGGGATTTTATACGCGGAAATAGAAGCGGGCAACAACTAGTTTAATTTATGAATGAAAATTATCAAAATGAAATATAATATTCGAGTTACTTAGATATATAATTATTTCACATTATTTTCAGAGTGGACGTCCTAGTCAATAATGCTGCTATTGGGGCAAGGGTAACCATACAAACTACAGACATGGCGACATTTGACCGTGTTTTCGACTTAGACGTGCGTGGTGTGTACAACTTGACGCGGCTGCTGGCGCCAGCTCTGATAGAGTCGAAAGGCAACATTGTCAACATATCCAGCGTCGCAGCCACCACCGTGGCTGTTGGTAGCCTTCCTTATGGCATGGCCAAGGTGGGTACTATTTTTTTTTACAGTTAATGACAGCTAGATACTTGTACCTTTAAATCTGTTTTTTCCATTTTCCGTAAACTGATCAATCCACTCAACTTGTAAATCCGCTTAGTCGGTATAAAACCAACCAAAGTCATAATAGAAGAGCGAAACTTAAGACATACGGGAGGCGAAGAATCAAATAAAATCTAGCTTCACTCATTGTCCGTATTTCAGTACATCTGAATTTTATCTAAATTTTATTAAGTAACTTATTAGTAAGTACCTACATAATTATGATGCTTGCCTTGTAGCCGGCCACCTGTCAATATGCTAACAAATTATCCTAACTTCCGTGCTAATATTATAAAAGCTAAAGTAACTCTATTTCTCTGTTTGTTACCTTTTTACGGTTCAACGGCTGCACCGATTTTTATAAAATTATGATACAAAGATAGTTTAGAATCTGGAGACTAACATGGGCTATATTTTATCATAATTATCACAGTTTTTCATCACTATACGTGTGTATTGGTGTAATGATCACGCGCAGTTCTTCAAATTCAAATTCATTTATTTCTTGCAAAACAGGTGAAACAGTAAATTGTGATCTTAAAATATCAATTATCAAGGCCCTCTGTTTTCGCTAACATAGCATGCAAGTATTTTCATCATTAGTCTTTTTTTTATACACGTACTTTCTATTGCAGCACCATCACAAGTGGACACACATAAAACTAGATACAAAAAAAATTACTAAATTTAAGTCCCGTTACTAGTTTCTAAGCATAACTTAAATATTAATTAACATTAACGTTTTTTTTGGAAATGTCAACAAAATATAATCTTTAACACCATGAAATGTCTTGTTCACTGATTGCAACCGCTTGTTTCAGGCTGCTTTGGATCATTTCACCCGATTGGTTGCGCTCGAGCTGGCTCCCAAAGGTGTTCGAGTTAACACCGTTAGTCCTGGACTTACAGTGAGTACCTTGTTACATCCTGTAGTCGTTTAGTTTCAATGAATTAACGTAATATTACTATTTTTGTCATAATTGTGCTATGGAGGCTATTGTCAAGGCACCACTAAACTAATTATAATTCCTATAATACATACATACACAAAATCACGCCTGTTTTCCCTTACGGGGTAGGCAGAACGTCTATGGCCATGAGGCCGTTTGACGCCGCCCTTGATCATGGTTAGAAGATTAGATTGAGGAGATTGTATTAAAAGAATTTAGTTAGAAGATAAATTGGTTAAAAAACCCAAAACAAATTAAATTTAATACCTTCTCCTAAACAGAACAAGATGGTATTACTTAAAAGGTATTAGAGGGTAAGGTGTAATTTTCGTCTATGGTGACAGGGGGTCAGCCCATCGCCTACATAAACCCCAATTTCCCTCAAATACCTACCTTACTACCTTTTACAGTATGCCCGGGAAGAAAAGCAGCTAGTAGGTAAGTAGGTACATTCTATGTTTTTCTCTTTCTCCCAGTTCAGCATGGGAGTAAATTAAAAAACAGGAAATTCTCATATAATATTCGTTCCGTGTTTTGAATTTAGTAATGTTAAGGATTTTAAATAGTTTAGTTTAGAGTTTAGAGTTTGGTGCCTTGAGAATTGATCCCAGTGTCTCGTAATATTTTCGCTTGACTTAAATCTAAAATATTTACATGCAAAATCCTAAACTACAAATTAATTCTTGTAATTTCAGGTCAGTCACTTCTTGCGGCGCATCACAAATATCTCGGACGCTGCTTACGAGGAATGGTTAAAGACAGCGGAAAAGTCGGTACCCTTAGGGAAGGTGTGCGTGGGAGATGATATCGCCAAAATGATCCTACATGTGGCCAGCGACAACAGTGCTCTACTCACGGGTGCTATCATCCCGGTCGACGGTGCGCTGCAATACGCTATGAACGGGAGTCTGATGAAGGTTCAGGAACAATGAACACTGTGATCTGTTCGAGTAAACGAAAAGATAATAATACTTATTACCTTCTCTATCAATTTGGTATTAGCAATTTATCGGTAGAACTTTCATATCATCGCATTCTTATTTATAATCATTGTCATGGAATTGACTCGCGTCAATTATGTCACTATGTGTCGATATGTGACAATTCCATTCTATTTACCCAGAAGTATTGTTTCGTTTTAATTTTAAGACTATATTATAAAATTTGTTGTGTTTATACAATTATAATTATATTCACTAACTCTTAACAGGTCAAAATACACCCTCTCCTTTAAAACTCCTTCTACACGCTGTGTAACTTTTTATGGGAGGTCGTTTGCATTTCAAGCTGTTCAGCTCTGGAATGCACTACCTGTTCCTATTCGATAAGCTCAACTCCTCGCTGCTTTCAAGGAACATAATTCTCTATCAATTATTTCAATAACGCTGTTGTCCATGTTTACACAAGATTGTCTTTCTTTTTACCCGAGTGCGTAAGAAAGAGGGTTTTGTTTTTCGAGTGTATGTTTGTTTGTATGTAAGTATGTATGTTCGTATGTATGTGGGTATGCATGTATGTATGTTTCTATATGACAACATACAGCCTAAATAACTTGACCGATTTTGATGTTCGAGGTGTCACTAGATTCATCTTCACTTCTAGAGTGCTACAGGCTATATATTTTTTGTAATAATAATAATACATCTCTTGCAAAAATAAAAAAAACGTTTTTTCGTAACCTCCAAGGAACTATTTCGTTATAAACAAGTGATTTTACTAGAATTGTTCTAAAGAATGTGCATTTATAATCTTTTACAGCGATTTTACGAATACTTTCTCACAAAAAACGTACGCACAACAGCGTATCAACCGTAACAAAATCGTAAGTTAGACTGCAAAAATTACTTTTCTGCAGATTCTGCAGTTGGGTATTTTGTTTTTCTTTTAATAGTATATTTATAGTATTTGTATCCTATAAGTATTAGTGTGTAACAGAATAAAATGTAAATATATTCAGGTAAATGTATATTTATTTATTTCCTCTCCCCTGTCTATTACTCAGCCATATTAATTTAGTTTCGTCCTCACCATCCTTTGATTGGCTGGACGGGATTGCTATTAGCGATAAGGCCGCCAGTTGCTACACTTAACTAGTTCTTGAATAATTTATCTTGATTTAGTTCTAAGGTGTGTATAATAAAGAGTTTATCTATCTAAAGCATTTAATAGAAAAAGTTGTTACAAGTAAATTAAAGCCAAATACAAATATAATAATAATGACGGTGAATACTTTTGGAGTAACAAAAAAGTTCTCATAAACTGTATTGAATCACTACTTGAAATGCACAAAGCTGGAATTGTAAATAAAATTGTTATTTTTATTTTATTTTATTAGGAAAAAGTACTGTGTTCTATAAACTAGTTCATAACTTAATTAATAACTAAACACCATTAATTAGTTATAAATATACAAACTTGTCTAATATGAGAGCGAGACGCCAATCAGGATCCAGGAACGTCACATGAACCATTATTAGTTCATATGACACTCCTAGATCTCGACCGACATCCCGAGTTTGTTATAATACTACTCATTATAATAATAAGTAACACTACAAGAAAAGAAAAAACTCTAGGAAGCACCGTCAAACCAGTCTTTGGTTAAAATGTGGAATGTGTTTTAATGTGGAATGCGCTTCCTGAATGGGTCTTTCCGAATAGATATAATCTAAGTGTCTTCAAATCGCGAGTGTATGGGTTTCTTCTAGGCAAGTGCGCTCCATCGTAGACCGTAACTGTCGCCTAACACCAGGTGAGTTGACGGTCAAGCGCAAGCCTATCGACGAATAAAAAAAATATTGCAAACTTTATTCGGAGTCAAGTTAAATAGGTCGAATTCAGGCAAGTCCAGGTTATTGATAGTGATAGGAGATTTGACAAAGAAAGAAATGTTTATAATAGGTAGCAACATTAAGATACGTTTAAATACCTAGCGACACGCTGAGCACGCGTAGGTGCTAATATACCTATCTTGGAGAGGAGATCTGGAGAATCGATTTCAGACTGCACTATTTTCATTATCATTACTATGTCTGCTAATTTACGGCGTTCGTGTAGAGAAAGCATATGTTGCCTTCTGCACCTTGATTTATAGTTGTCATCATATGTTTTACATTTGAACTGTAAATGTGGCATGAACCTTTTCTGGATAGATTCAAGTCTATTATATAAATGTCACATCGAGGATTCCGCGAACAATACTCGAGGATACTACGCACGTATGAACAGTTTAGATGATCTTGATTGCCTTTAGGTAGGTATGCTACTCAAGTACTCAACTGATAACTCAACCTGATAATAAATCCCATGGCTTTGTTGCCTATATTATCTATGTGTTTTTCGTATGTGAGCTTAGAGTCATGTATTTACACCTAAATCTCTTACTTCATCCGTCCTTATAAGTACTTGTCGACTTAATTTATAGTTAAAATTTACTGGTTTAGTTCTACGTGTGTAAGCTAGATTAAACGACTTCTCATGGATGCCATTGTCAGAACTGGACCAAATTGAAATGAGACCACACGGGAAGCACCAGCTTTCAAATTTAAAAAAACCGCGAGCCAGACTCGCTCACCGAGGGTTCCGTATAAACTAGTAGATAAAAGGGGGAAATTATATATTTGTTATCATATACAGAACAATATACATCGTAAAAATATTTGAAAACCCGTTTTAGCTTGTGCTAATAAAGCTCTTTCATATGATATCCCACATGATACGGTTAATGCACTTTAAAATTTGGACCCTCCTTCCTCGCATAAAAATTAAAAACCCTATTTTTTGTGATTAAATTGAAAATTTCCAGTTTTCGGTTTTTTTTTCAATATGTGTACTATAACTATAACACAATGCTTCTAGTCAAATTTCATAGTTCGTGGTCAACGGGAAGTACCCCGTAGGTTTTGATTACCTTGTGAGTGTCGAAATGTGCGTTTTTTACGACATATTCGGCTGTAACTTTTTTTACGAAAACTTACCGCTTGTTTTTCGGGGAATGCTCTGAAGAGATTTTTGAACTAATACCTGCTTCGGAGTCCCACCATCGCACTTCACGAAACCGCCAAAAAGTTCACCGCCACATTTTACATAACTCGAAATCCCATACAGTCAGGTTCTCATGCTCCTTCCTCCCGCGAGCAAAAAAATATGGAATGTCCCTCCTCGGAATGTTTTTCCGCCGAGCTTTAACAAAGAGCGTTTTATAAAGGATGCCTACATGCACCTTTCTGGACTATAGCAAAGCAACAGTAATGTCACTGATGTTGCAGTTGTCCATAGGCGACGGTTATCGCATACCATCAGGCGAACCGTCTGCCTTTTAGCTGCACCTTTTTTCTACAAAAAGGTTAATTTGTTATAAAACAAAATTACAAAACTGTTTTTGATAACATCTATATGGGACTACCTCTGAAGTATGACCTACCAAGCAAAAAAGAATCATCAAAATCAATGCATAAATTATTGTCGAAGCAATCGCTGAACAAACAATTATTATTAGGATATATATTGATTTATACGATACGTCTAACAAAGTACCTACTTATTAAACATAACCTCTTTCAACACTCATCAATCAATATTAAGATGAAAATCTTATAATTAGTACTTACTTAGTATCTGGAACCCTTGGAGTTTTGGTGGGAACGTCTTACGTAACGTGTTTTTGCATTGTTTTATTTCTTAAACTTGTGTTATTTTGAACATTAATGCTATAAAAATGGTGATGTTTTATTCATTAAGTGTTCGATAAAGTGCGTGAGTGTGGGCAAGTGAAATAAAGCAGTAAAACGTGTGATTTTACGTTGTCGGCAAAACTCCATAGAAGCTTCTAGTAAAGTCGCCACCACTTTACTGAAGCAGGGCTCGACTTATAAATTGACTGTATAAGTGACTTACATTGTGACTAGAACATTTACAACTTGTTTTATTCAAGAAACTTGAAAAAATCCTAATACTTGACACTGGCAAATGCTTTAATGCGGATCCGATACAAAAAAGAAGAAGATCTAGAACCCAATAAACTACATCTCCTATCAACTGCCTCCAGGATGCTGGTTGATGGAAGAAAACAACAAATAGAATACTTACTCATCTTTCATGTTTATGGAGTATGTAGTATTTGATATTTCATAGACCCCGAGAGGGTACGCTATGGTTTTGCAATGATTCTATGTCACATTCGGAAAGCCCTAGACGCTTTTTGGAGAAAGAAAGTGACTAAGAAAACTCCGCGCCATCATTTAGTTATATATTAAATGCTCGACATCAGTAAACGTAACGATTCATTTTAAAATAACAACATGAGTACAATAATAATCACAACCACCGTAACCCGGTGGTTGTGATTATTATTGTAACGTAAGTTTTGGCGGGAACGTCTTAGTAACATGTTGTTGCTTTGTTTTATATTCCTAAACTTGTGTTATTTTGTACATTAATGCTATAAAAATGGTGGTGTTATATTCATTAAGTGTTCGATCAAGTGCGTGAGTGTGGGCAAGTGAAATAAAGCAGTGAAACGTGTGATTTTACATTGTCGGCAAAACTCCATAGAAGCTACTAGTAAAGTCGCCATCACTTTACTGAGGCAAGACTTAAATATGAAAATGACTGTTTACGTGACTTAGACTGTGACTAGAACACTATATAACTTGTATTATTCAAGAAACTTGAAAATATTTCAATACTTGACACTGGCAAATCGCTAATCGCGGGGTCCAATACAAAAAAGAAGAAGAAAGAAGAAATTATTATATCAAATATATGTCATTAAAAGACCGAATCAGAACTTCCTCCTTTTCGAAAGTCGGTTAAATATTAGTATAATACATCATTCAGATTCATATTTTTATTTCCATTCCATATGTATTATTTTAGGCACCCGCCCGTACCACACCATAGGTACCTACTATAACTGTTCTAATAATATCCGTAGCGTCCGCTGTGTAGTAATTTTATTGCGCAATCTTTCGTAATAACACTTTAGAGTGAATTTATAATTTTAGAATTTTAGACTGCTTGATAACATTCGTGGTGTTATCACGTATTACACAATATTGTGAAATTCTTCGCTAGCTGATTTTCATCATCAACTTTTCGTTTTTTTGTATAAATAGTACTACCCATACCAAATAAACATTCTTATAAACGTTAACTGCGGAGTAGTAAGGTAACCGAGTGTAATTTCTGTGCATAAAATTGTTTTATATTATACAAATATGGAGATTAACTTCGCAAATAAAGTTGTTTTGGTGACGGGTGCGAGCGCGGGAATAGGTGAAGCGACCGCTATTTTATTTGCGAAATATGGCGCTAAATTGGCGATAACCGGAACCAATAAGGCTCGACTGCGGGATGTCGCGTCTCGATGTGAGAAGGAGAAGGGGAACAAACCTCTCGAGATTATATCTGACCTCTCCACGGACGAGGGATGTGAGAGAACTGCGAAGGACACTTTGGAGCATTTTGGAAGGTGAGTGATGATAAGAAATAGACCTATACCTACTAGCTGCACCCCGTGGTTTTACCCGCGTGGTGATGAAAAGCGGTGACGATGATGATGATGATAAAATATAGTTTGTGTTCTTCTTCAGGTCCTAAACCATCTCTGTGCTAAATTCTCTTATCGATTAGTTAAATCGTTCAGCCGTGTAAAGGTAAACAGACCGACAGAGTTACTTTAGCTTGTATAATATTAGTTATGATCTCCAAAATATACTAATACTAAATTAGTAAGCCTGACCGCAACCACATTTAAACAATAAACCGCAATAAACAATAAGCCGGATAAGTCTCGTTGCGTAGTCAAACTTCACTGAAGTTCAATGATACATTAATATTTTTGTTTTCTATTTTAATAATTGATTTTCGCAATTATCTGGGGGTACGGGCCCCGCCATGTGAGCCAGCGGGTACGGCCGGGACTATCTTTTCTCGAATAAGCATATACGGTGCTAATTAACTACATATTTCATAAACTTCAAATCGATCCAGTACATTCAGTATAAAACGCGATTAATCCTTTATGTTGTTATTGTCCAACTGCAAGATGAGTGGACGATATTGTATGTACTGCGGGTCGAACCTGGACTCGATTAGTACAGGATCGAGGCAGATCGCATGATAAGAGAGAGACCTATAACCAGCAGTGGGATAGAAAAAGCTGTGAATGATGATGATGATGTTATTGTTTAGTGTATCCCACAGGAACTGTCAAAATGTTCGCGACAATAATTATGCCAGATCCTTCTACATATTATAAATAATAATACTGCCAAATTTCGTCCAAATCCGTCCAGTAGTTTCGGCGTCCATTGGACACACCGTACAGATAGACAGACAAAAAATAATAAAAATTACAGTTTTGGCTTCTGTATCGATAATAATGCATCCTCCGGTCAACATTTTTCAAAAATCTTTAATGTACAGATTTTGACCCGTTACAGTCTTATTATACGAATAGATATAGATAGATACCCAGCAGTGCGACAGAAAGGACTGTGGATGATGATGATAAATATTTCAACTTATTTTCAGAGTGGACGTCCTAGTCAATAACGCTGCTATAGGCGCAAGTGCAACCATACAAAATACAGACATGGCGGCATTTGACCGCGTGTTCAACTTGGACGTGCGTGGTGTGTACAACTTGACGCGGCTGCTGGTGCCAGCTCTGATAGAGTCGAAAGGCAACATCGTCAACATATCCAGTATCGGAGCCACCACCGTGATTGTCGGAAGCCTTTCTTATGGCATGGCCAAGGTGAGTACTGTATAAGAATCTTTACAGCTGGTGCCTGGTGTACTGGTGCCGTAAATTACTCGTAAATTCCCTTTTTTAGTTTTTTTTTTATAGATTTTCCGTGAACTGAAAATCAATTAGAAGCCTTTCTTATTTTTAATCGACTTCAAAAAAAGGAGATTATTTGATAACTCATGTTTTAGAAATACACGACATATTAAATGGCAGGTGAAGAATCAAATAAAATATAGCTCTAGCTAATCTTCATTGTTCGTATTTTTTATGTAATTATGTTATGTGGTAACCTACTCGTATGTATGACCCGAAATACATTTGTTTGAATCTTATTTGCCTGAATCCATTTCATAGAACTGTCTGAATTCCGGACGTTTTGCTTAACACGAGTTTCTGATTTCATAAGTGTGTAAATTTGTTAACCATAAGTATCATTTGCCCGAACAATTAGGGCTTCTGCTTTATTATAATAATAATAATAACTTTATTTGTAAAAAACAATTTGTACATATAAAGAACTATATATACCTAGTCTTGCCATAAATATTGTCACGAAGAAAAAAATTATTTTTTTATTGCAAATAATATTTATTACTTTTACAGTGTGTTAGTTTAATACATAAATATAAAACAATTTAAAATATAAAAGCTTATTCGAAGTGGTCTCCATTGGCTGCAATACAGTCCTTTAAACGTTGAGGCCAGTTATCAATAGAAGCACGCACTCTTTCCATGGGAAAATTCTTCACTGCCAATCGTATGGATTGTTTTAGGGACTCCAAATTATCATGGCGTTTAGAGCAAGCCATATTCTCTAAAACTGACCATAAATCATAATCCAGCGGATTAAGATCAGGACTAGACGACGGCCAGTCTTCAGCTCTGATTAAGTCCGAAACGTTCACTTCCAACCAAGACTGCGTGGACCGAGCTTTATGACCTGGCGCCGAGTCTTGTTGGAAGGACCATACTTGGTTATTGAACATGGTGTTGTTAAGGGGCTTAACTACCTTCTCAAGAATGGTATTTTGATACACTTGTGCCGATGTTTTGATACCTTTTTCACAAAAATATGGCTCAGTCACTCCTTCATAGCTAACACCCCACCAAACCATCACTGAAGTCGGATAATGCCCACGTTGCACTCTGTCGACTAATTGGGAAGCTTCCTTAGAGCTTTGAGCATAAATACGGTCATTTTGTTTGTTAAAATGTTGCTCAATTGTAAAGATTTTCTCATCCGTAAACAAATTTTTTTTGTGATCCTTGTTGTGACCCTTTGCGTATCGCTTCAGTAGTTGTTTCGATTTTACCACCCTATTCTTTTTTAAATTATCAGTTAAAAAATGACCAGTGCGTCTCTGGCTTAGGCTGTAAGTCCTAAGTCATCTTTTAAAATACGCGACATGGTTCTGGGTGCTATCTTCATCTCCCGAGATAAAATCTTTTGCTTTCGGACAGGATTTCTTCGAATTCTTTCCCTTACTGCTTTGACCACATTTTTCGTACAAACACTACGTGGATGGCCAGCATAAAAATTGCATTTGGCTCCATACCAACTTTGTGTAATGCAATCACAGCGATTCGGTTCTCTTTATCACCCCACTCCATTTTAATATCGCTAAATATTGTACAATGTATTGGCGTCAAAATTAGAAAACTCAATGAACAATCGTATAAAAATGACAGATTCCAAATTCATAATATCTTTATTTACTTAGATTTATGTATAATAAAATCATTTATGTACTGTTTTTTTAATACTATCTAAAATTTACGGCGAATGAGACCTGGCGTAATCCACGGTTTTATGATAAAGTTTTTATTGCTTAAGCGAACACTTACCGTATTTTTCTGAATTGCAAATTTTAACTTTTTAATTAGGTATAACATACAAAAGTGCGTAACATTATATCTAGAATACGTGTTTTTCTAGATTTGGTTATCAGATAAATTAATTATTAGCTTTCTTATTATGTACAATGATTCAGTTACCAGACTGGAGCTTTCGGAATTTTGATAAAAATATATTTAGTTTTTAGGGAAATTATATTCGATATTCATAATTCGAATCATAAGTAGGTAACCATGCTATGTCTAAAAAACCGGCGAGTCAGACTCGCCCACCGAGGGTTCCGTACAAACTAGTAAATAAAAGGGGGAAATTATATATTTTTTTACATTTTCTTTCATAAACCGAAAAATATACATCTTGAAAATATTTAAAACCTGTTTTGTGCTTGTGCTAATGAACCTATTTCATATGATACCCCACATGATACGGTTAAAGCACTTTAAAATTTGGACCCTCCTTCCTTGCTTAAAGCCCTATTCTTTGTGATTAAACTAAAAATGTACAGAAAAATTAAAAGTTTGATTTTTCTCTCTGCAGCATGAGACTACGGATCTGCGTATATAGTTTTAATTTCAACTCGATACCATCTCGCGTTCCCGAGATACAGGTCTTGACAGACGGACGGACAACAAAGTGTTTTTTCCTTTTGAGGTACGGAACCCTAAAAAAAATAAGCCTGCCACCAAGTGCTACTTATCAGTATGTTAACAAAATCGTCCTTACTTTCTTATAAAAGTGAAAGTAATTATGTTTCTATGTTTGTGTGTTACCTATTCACGGTTCAACGGCAATTCAATCAATTCAATCAATTCAAATTCAATCAGTTCAATCGCTACGAATTTTAGCACAAAGATTCTTTAGGACCTGAAAAAGGACATAAGTGAAACCGCAGGGTACATACATAAGCTATATTGTATCATCATCATCATCACCACCTTTCATCACCACGTGGGTGAAACCTTGGGGTAGGTACGTACTAGTAGAGGACAAGATGCTGGATGCAAGCCGCTTCCAATCAGGTCTTTTTGGAAATCTATGGGGAAGACCTATGGCCAGCAGTTGACCTCTTTTGGCTGAGATGATGATGATGATGAACCTAACGTATTCAGGTAATCATTGCGCGCAGTTCTAAAACTCACGGATTGCAATCTTTTGTTTCAGGCTGCGTTGGATCACTTCACCCGATTGGTTGCGCTCGAGCTGGCGCCTAAAGGTGTTCGAGTTAACACCGTTAGTCCTGGAATTACAGTAAGTAAATAAATAAATAATAAATATTGGTGGATATTTCACACAACACCATCTAGCCTAAACTAAGCAAAGCTTGTACTATGGGAAGTAGACGGTTGATAGAATACATTACTTATAAACTTTTTTTTTGTAAATAAGTACATACTTATGATACATAGAAACACTCAGACACAGAACAAACATCCATGCTCATCACACAAATGTTTGCCCTGGGTGGGAATCGAACCCACGACCTATAGCTCAGGAGCTAGTCGTACTACCACTGAGCCATGAAGCCTGTCAAAGTAGTCAAGTACCTTGTTATATCTATTGTCATTTAGTTTCAATGAATAAATGTAATGTTACCTAATATTGTTATTGTAATTGGGTATGTAAAGAAAAATGTAACATATGCTGATTCCAAAACCATTTCGAGATTATGTCTATAAACCATATTTATTTTTATTTTGGGCTCATAAAATGATGAGTTGACGAATATTTTTGCGAAAACATAAAAAATAATTAACCTTCAGTCGACCTCCAAAATTACGTCACATTTACAAAAAAAAAGTTATCATTGGCATTGAATGTCGAGCAGAGACAATATCTCTATGACAACTGTCATAACAAAACAAACAAGTTCATCAAACAAGGAATTGTTTTGTGTTTGGTGCTCTGCCTGCCTACTCTATTTGTATTATTTCTATTCATTATTCATAAGACAACCTTGCTTTACTGCACACTGCATTTACGTTGACCACTGCTTTGCTTTAAGGAACTGTTTGCCTATTGATTTGATAAATTAACATGGATAATTATGTGCGTGCCGACTCTGCTAACTTACCTAAGATTCAGAATCTTATGATTCTGCAGTTCATCTCAACTAGCGACAAGAACAACATCGCAAAAACCGAGGAGACAAAGAGCTAAAACTTATGAACAATGCCAGGTTATGAAATAAAAGTGATTGACAGTACATAACTTATTTTTTGAAATCATTTTATTGTGTTTAATTAAACCAATTTCATTGTAATTATCAAAGACTTACAAGACTCCTAATGCGATACAAAATATTGTTCCAAAAACTTAACACCAAAATCAGGTGTTTGCTAATGACAGGTCACAAACGTCATTTAATCTTAAACGTCATCTCATTGCAATCACTTCTCAATTCTTACGGTGCCAAGATGGTAAACTGTGTTAAACAATCTTGTAAAAATTACAAACTTCTTTAAAAAAACTATGGAAAACATCCAACCTTCCATCTATAAGTAGCAAAAATATATTTCTAACAGTATAAAAAGCGAAATGAAACAAATTTTTACGTATTTGTAGCGTATGTTCGTGTCTCACCTATGACCACGGATGCTCCAGTGTTTGAAAAATCGGGTCTTAAATTATGTGAAATATACGCGATGAAATTGTTGAAATTTATTTCATTTCAATAAATAACATTCGCGAATATTAGTATAAAAAGCATATATGCATTTCATTTCATAAATTGATTTTATTATTTATACAAATTACTGAAAAGAATTAGAGATGGGTCGATGTAATATAAGTTATCGATAACAATTATTATTTTTACGGACTTCAAAAACGAGATTATCAGTTAGCTTATATTTTTCTTATATGTTACCCGCATGATTTCGTCATTTAAATTGATTTAAAATTCCTTTCAAATCTCAAAATCGGTCAGTAGTTTGGTTTTTAAAACAAAATTGCGAATTTTGAAGTCGGTTATTCTAGTTTTGTAAACTATAATAATTATGATATGTAAATCATCATCATCATTTCAGTCATAAGAAGTCCACTGCTAGACATAGGCCTCCCCCATGGATTTCTATAAAAGCCGATTAGAAGCGGCTTGCATCCAGCATCTTCCTGCCACTTGTATAAGTTCATCTGTCCATTTCGTGGCTGGTCTTCCTACGCTACGCTTGCCGGGGCGTGGTGTCCACTCGAGAACTTTTCAGCCCCATTGGCCATCAGTTCTACGTTCACTGCCACTTCAACTTGCTAATCAGCTGTGCTATGTCGGTGACCTTTGTACGTGAAACATGGTATTTGATTTTACGATAAATGTTTTTTTTTTTTTATTCTCAAACTAACACAGCACCATGCTAACTATTTTGTTTAGATTTTCTAGTTGATGCTGTACAAGCAGAACATTGGGCAGAGGTTACTTTGAATTATAAAATCATGACATTAATAACATTTATTCAAATTTAAATTTATAGTCCCATAGAGAAGTTGGAATCACAGAATGTTCAAAATAATTTTCATTGAAAGTATTTAATATGGTCTATTATTATGGTTAATAATGAATTTTTAGGTCTTAGTTGAGAAATGTAGGGGGGGGGGGGGGGGCACAACTTTTTAACTTTAGCGAGCTATATCTCGCACATATCACATCTGAGACACGATAGGGTGGGGGTTAAAAAAATGATCCAGTCTTTATTGTATATATGAAAAACCCAATCTCTATTTTTATTTTTTTTGAAAATTTTACTACGGCATTTTGTAGCGGCTCACAAAACACAATTATGTATAAAAATTGTTTTTATAGGGTTAATAGTCTCTGAGTAAAATGACTGTGACACTGTACGGACGGACAGACAGACGGTCATGACGGAATCATAAGGGTTCCCCGTAGTTACTACGGAACCCTAATAAAACGATGTTTCTTGAAACATTACAAAAAAAAAACATAAGAAAAAATTAGTACCTATAATTACTTATCGATATCGATACTTTAATACCTCTTGGTCTATCTCTGGCTTAATGTCATTAGGTTTTTTTTTATTTATTTCAGTATTGCCAGTATATGTTTTCTCAATTTCCCTGTATCATTTGTATTTACCTATACTATATTGTTTGTAAATAGGTGTGAAAATTTATTTATTCAGTA
Source organism: Lycia hirtaria (assembly GCA_947563715.1). Taxonomy (NCBI): domain Eukaryota; kingdom Metazoa; phylum Arthropoda; class Insecta; order Lepidoptera; family Geometridae; genus Lycia; species Lycia hirtaria. The sequence continues at coordinate 41,878,938 of OX387378.1, forward strand.
AAATTTAATCAAATTAATTTGGTCCATTACTGGTGCTACGAATTAACCATTGACATACTTATCTAAGTATTGTGATAAATCCATTAGATTTCGAGAGGCAGTAATGTGATAGTGAATACGGAGGACAAAAAATAGTGCTACGTTAACCGCAATGTAGGAACTCTGCTATAATAAAATAAACATTTGCTGTTTTATCCTATTTTCAAAAATGAAGTTCCGAATGAAATAGCTGGGCGTGGACCGTTGCACTCCAACAAAAAAAACGTAATATATGTTTACCTGACTGTCAACTGATGCGAAAGCAAAAAGAACCTTCGTGATCTTAACCTACATTATGTACACATTTATCACGCACACACACACACACGTATGTTTCGCCGTAGCATAAAAATTTCATAAAAGTTGTTCACCAGTCTTTTAAAGGTTTCCTTTACTCGAAAAAACAGTTTATTAGGATTTTTGGCACGAAAGTGAAACATTTCTCAGTTGTAGTTTCTGAATAATTCATTGTGAATTTGTTTCATTTCAATGCGCAAACACAATCGCGAAAACCTTAGAAAACATTAATTATTTATGAATTATTCTAAAAAGAATACCAACTCAAGAATGAAAAATCATTCTTAAGTTTACACAACGAATTTGTTTTTTCGGGTAGCACAAAACACACAACAACAAAAACCGATGATCTCTTGTATCAGTCTGAGACAAAAACGAATATAGGTATATGTCACTGTCAAGTTGACGTATATGTATTTTTTTTAGTTCATGTTGGCTATCACAACATCTTAATCAGTAGTAAATGTGAAGTCATCACGAATTTATCTTTTTTTTTTTTTTAAATAAGTACTGAACAGAATAAAAGAATATTAAAATTAGTTTTTCTAAATGATCCATTCTAACGTTCATTTTCACGTTGAAATTGACAATTTTAATTTTGACACTAAAACAATTGACATTATTAGATCTACCTCCATTAAAATTAATAATTCAATTCCTCAAGGAAGCGTCGTCGGGTGCATTCTATTTTTATTCTATATTAATGACCTCCCAAAAGTAATTGACGATTCCTGTGTTCTTTTTGCGGATGATATTTCAATTCTGACATCATGCAAAAATAATCTAAATTTAAATAATAAACTAACTGACATTTTAAATAATATAATTAATTGGATGACTGACCATAATCTTAACCTAAACTTTTCAAAAACTAAAATAATACAATTTAGACCACATCAAAAGACCCCCCTTGACATAAATTTTTATTATAATAATATTAAATTGGAATGCGTTGACACGGCTACACTACTAGGCTTAGAGCTGGATACGCATATTAACTGGAAACTACATATTAAAAAAATCAAAGCTAAATTGTCCAGTTTCTGTTATGCACTAAAAGAATTAAGACAAGCCACAGACTTAAACACAGCAATATCTGCTTATCACGCCTTTGCCTCTTCATGGCTGAGATACGGTATCATACTATGGGGTGACTCTGTGGATGCAGATGATCTCTTCGTCGCCCAAAAAAAGTGTATACGTATTCTCGCCAATATAAAAGCACCGGACATAACAATCGAAAACTTCCACAAACCTTATTTTATTAAATTTAAAGTCCTATCTTTGACATCAATGTATATTTTAGAAATTTGTAAATTTGTTAGAAAATATCCTGAATTATTTAAAAAAGTTGCTGATAAACCGCGAATTCCTAGACCTCAACATAAGCATAAGCTCCTTATACCTAAGTCTAACCTAGTAATCCATAGTACTAGCCCTAACTCAATGGCAGTAAAAATATATAACGCGTTGCCAAATAAATTGAAAGATCTGGAAACAGAAGACAGTTTTATATTGAATCTCAAAGCCTTTTTAGAAGCCAATTGCTACTACAATTTAAATGATTTTTTTAAGGATAAGTTTAGCGATCTAAAATAGAACGTTCCGAGTCAAATGTTGCCATGCCCTTACAGGGCCATATGTACTTCTGAACCAATGACATGTATTATTTATAAGACCTGCATGTATCTACATATGTTGCAAATAAACTATTGACTATTGACTCTCAAATAAAAATATAAAAAAAATTACCAAAAAAAAACTTTACATACCCATAATATTTTCGATATCGCGTGCAAAATTCTTAACTACAAAGTAAATTTTTGTCCTTACAGGTCAGTAACTTCTTGCAGCGTATGACAGATATCTCGGATGCTGATTACGAGAAATGGCTCAAGGCAGCGGAGAATTCAATCCCCTTAGGGAAGGTGTGCGTGGGAGATGATATCGCCAAAATGGTCCTACATGTGGCCAGCGACAACAGTGCTCTTCTCACGGGTGCTACCATCCCGGTCGACGGTGGGCTGCAATTCGCTATGAACGGGAGTCTGATGAAGGTTCTGGAACAATGAACAATGTAATCTATTCGAGCAAACGAAAAAATAATAATATTACCGATAATATAATCAACTAATTAGCAGAACTTTCATGCTATCATATCATCATAAAAAAGCTTTAACCCAGAAGTATAAGTATTATAAGTTTTAATTGTAAGACTATTATAAGATGTAATGTTTTAATACTTATAAAATATACTTTAAAGTAAATTAATATATATCCTTATTTATCTGTCGTACTTACGTTGTTTCAATACTCAGAAGCCCTATGGATTATAATAATTGTATTAGATTATACAATACAAAATACAATAGTTTGATGTGTAGGTAATAATTACATTAGGGAACAGGGCTAATTCAGTAGAGAAGCACAAACGGCTCGAATATGGTAAGGCTCTATCGGTAGTAACTCCTCTGGCTTGCTTGCGCATAGCAAAATTTTTGTAAGTATTAAATTACTGGACTTGGAATTTCTAATCCATATTAGCATGTACTTAAAACAATTAGTAAGTATATCAAATTCATTCTACAGAACGATTTATTATCAACCATAAACCATAACAGCACTATCTAAAATGGTAACAAAAATATCATGGATTTATCTGGCACATTAAAGCCTGTACAAATGTTGTAGCGCACTCATTCACACAAAAATGAGAAAACCGATTTCTACTCCCAAACTTTATCTGATTTTTTTTAATTGTTTTTAATCTTATCAGAACCATAAATGGCTATGAGCAAACTGTAGACAGTTTGCTGTTTCCAAATTCCGTTATAAACGTTAAAAAAATTAAAGGAAAATTCTCTTTGACTAGCTGCCCGCCGTGACTTCGTACGCGTAAGAAGATCGTTCATGTCACGCTCCTACCCGCACTCAATGCACGTAAATAATAATAATAAATATTTATTATTTCCGGTTGTTCACATCTTGCCAACGGCGAGTATTTGCACAGACATAACCAAGTAGCCAGGAACATCCACCAGCAACTTGCTCTTCAATACGGCCTTGTCGAGTCAGAGGTGCCGTACTATCAGTACGCACCAGCGCCAGTTCTCGAAAATAGCCGCGCATTGCTCTACTGGGATCGTTCTATAATCACGGACAGGACTATTGTTGCCAATAAGCCTGATATCGTGATCGTAGATCGGTCTCAGCGTCGGGCAGTGCTTGTCGACATCACCATCCCACATGATGAGAATCTTGTGAAGGCCGAGAAGGACAAGCTCAGCAAGTACCTTGACTTGGCTCACGAGATAACCGCCATGTGGGATGTTGACTCGACGATCATTGTCCCGATAGTCGTTTCGGTGAACGGTGTTATAGCGAAGAGCCTCGACCAACATCTCAAGAGGCTCTCGCTCGATGGTTGGGTCAAGGGTCAGATACAGAAGGCAGTCATCCTGGACACGGCACGTATTGTCAGGAGGTTTCTCTCTCTGTAGCCCATACCACCGGCAGTTTGAGCCCCGCCCCGCTGCCGGCGGCACCCTAGTTTTAAGTTTTTTACAATTTTTTTATTTTTTTTGTTTTATAAGTTTATATTTGTTTTGTAAAAAATTTAAAATTAAGAACCTAAATAAATAAATGAGATAAATATTTAAAAATATAATAATACTCCTACTCACTCCTAACTCCCGCACCGTACTCTCTTCCACCTCGCTTTATTTATCCCGTTCTCATCCCGCTCCCGTGACGCTCTCATCCATCACACAAATGCCTCACTTTCGCCAGCTCTCCTTCCCCACTCCGAGCCTAACATTCAACCCTGGAACTTTCGTATAATATTTTAACTCTCCTTTCTCCTTGTATAATCCTTAATTTATCCCTATTGCAAAACTATAATGGCAGTATTCATTTATATCTATTAGTTATTAGTTGATCTAAATCTTAATTTTGATGTCCCTAACATTAAAACCCTTGAAATTTCATATATATTTAAGGGTGTTTCAACTCCATGTTTCCTGTCGTTACAAAACTAATACAATATTCTATTATAGTTTGCATCTGATAGTTAATATAAATACTGGAATTCATATCCCCAACATTAAAACCACGGAACTTTCATACAATATTTTACTACCCCCTTTTAACCCCTTTATTCAACCTAAGTAGCAAAACTATAGTAGCAGTTTTTATCTATTGTTAGTTAATATAAATAAATAAAAAGACGTGTGGCACTCGGACACTGCCGCGGTAAAGCTATTGCATAATAGCTTTACGCGCGTTGTGTTAGGTTATTTTCGTTACGGAATTTCTGGATTCGGTCTCCACGCTCAAGGCCCGCGATAGAAGCTATGCAATAGCTTAAAAACTTAATGCCCTTAGCATTAAAACTTTGTACCTTTCATTCAATCTTTTACTCCCCGTTTATCCCTTAATTTATCTTTGTCGCAAAACTATATTAAAAGTATACGTTTATAATAATATGTAACCTAAATACTACATTTAATGCCCATAATATAAAAAACCCTAGAACCCTCATAATTTACTCCCCCATTTTGACCCATTAATTCGGCCCTTTTGCATTTTTTTTTTTGGTATTGACATGTTTTTTTTTAAATATTTTTGCACATTATTTTGTTCTATTGTCCATACTTTTCGCAGTGCACGCGATGTAAGAAGTTTACGGCTTTAACGAAAAACGTTACTTAACTTTGATCAACGAAATATGTTGAATATTGCTCAAATATGAGTACCTAGGTTATTATTATTCGTAACGTTTTCCGCTGCGTGGTGCCACCACCGGCCACGGCGCGCAGCGACGCGACCGACCGACGGCTTTTATTTTTCTATATTAGTATTTTGTTTAGATTGACATTATTAAATTCGCAATATCTTTTGAATGGAATGTCCGATTTGAATAATTCAAAAAGTTATCTACAGTTATTGAAATAGTCTTGCATATGAAACAATTTATTTGGATAAGAATTAATATCAAGGTATAGATAACATGATCTGAACTTGAAAGTAGTTATAGTGGTATAATAACAATAGTTGGACATATGCTATCGCGACGTTTTTTGTAGATATTGGTATGTTCTTTAATATTATAATATTTTTTTTGTTCTATCATCAATAGTTTGCGCAGCGTATGCGATGAAAGACATTTATGGCTAATTTTTTTACACCTTGGGCTACATTATTGAAGTTTTAGTAGGGATCCCAATTTTTTCTAATATTCATAATAGCCTATGTAACTCAGGAATAATGTAGCATTCTCATGGTGCAAGAATTTTTGAAATCGGCCCAGTAGTTTTTGAGTTATTTCATAACAAACATACAAAAATACAAATCTTTCCTCTATAATATTAGTGTAGATGTAGATAGTGTAGATATAGATAGGCTATGACTAGATTAAATTTAACTTCATCATTTTCACTAAATCCAATTTTAATATTTTTGACTAAATCATTTAACATAACATGTAATAATATAACTTTAATTACAAATGTACCTAATATGTACAAAAAAAATATGATTCATGATGGGAAGTATACTCGCCAAAATACAGGTGTTTTCCGCACCTAGTTTGGCGGCTATGGCTAAACTGAAATGTTTGTACTTTTGGGAAATTAATGATTTTTTGATTTTTTTGACTTACCTGTAGCTTGCCGGTTGAATAGCTGGCAAGGATATATCGTCGACATAATATGTATGGGATATATGGAAGGTCGTTAGGTAGGGTTAGTAGGGTGCACTCTACAAAAAAACCGGACAAGTGCGAGTCAGACTCGCCCACCAAGGGCAGGGCCGGATTAACCCTATCAGGGCCCCTAGGCAATGCAATTTTCCGGGCCCCTTTCCTTTACCCTTTTCTTACTTTTTAAAATATATTTTTTCTATTACAAAAGTCGAGTCGATCAGATCGACTCCTGCTTTTTGCTTATATAATAGATTACAGATGTGTGTGGCCAAGACCGTAGCCAGGAATTCATTTCGCGGGGGGGGTTCAGCATTGAACCATGCGAGGGGAGGGGGTCACCAAGTTGGTGATAACAATTTGCATGGCCAAGTAAATTAAAACATAGGTAATAAATAGCGCGAGCGCAGCGAGCGCGTAAATTTTTGTAAAAAAATTGTGTAATTGTTAGCGTGTCCTAAGTTTTTGTGGCCCAGATGAACCAAACAAGTATTTGTGTTAAGAGAAAAATGAAATCCCCGACAGGGATAAGAACGACTTTTACGTTACCAAAAATTATAAATACAAGCATTTGCAATCAATGCATTCATGCATTGATTGCAAATTTATTATTCCTAATAAAAAAACATATGACTTTATAGAAAATTACAAACATACATTTATGTGGAAGTATGCGCAAAACCGTTGTAAAAGACTATAGATGCGCATTATTTATAATAATTCTAGTGAAATCACTTATTAATTACGAAAAAGCTCGTTGGAGTTCTAACGAATCTAACGACACCTCGCACATCAGAATCGGTCAAGCCGTTTTGGCTTGTAGGCGATCATATAGGAACATACCCATATACGTACATACATACACTTGAAAATCATAACCCTCCTTCTTACACAGTCTGCTGAAAATAATAGGAAATATTCAGGTGCGAGCGAAGCGAGCGCGAAATTTGTCGAAACTTTTATAAAATTTTAGGTATTCCTAGGCTAATTTGCTGTTAATGTTGTCACAGTATTGACATGGCTCAAACATACAAAGGATATTAAATAACTTAAAGGATAGGAAAGATTTTTGATAATGGTCAGGATATTTCGGCCCCGATCCTGAACTGATCCTAAATAAACGCAGATCGGACCAGGTAGCATTACTCGTTATCGTACGACGTACGGCTACTGCTAGCCGACATTATCATTTTATCAGCTATTTATTATATATATAACAGAGTAAATAAAGATTTATATATTTATCCTCTTTCCTTATATAAATGTAAATTAAAATGTGTTGGTTGGCTCCAATCCTTATCATATGTAGAAACCGAGAACTTAATTAAAGCCGTTATTTGAGATAGATCATATTTAAAATGGCATGTATACATGTTCATCTCCTTCTTAGTTTGTCAGAGATACCTACTCATTAATCCACACGCACATCCACACTTACACACCTCACGCACAGATATCATTACTCACACATAGAGGTCTAGACGCGAACAAAGCTAGTGGTCCTGATGGTATACCAGCTATTGTGTTGAAAACCTGCGCACCTGAGTTGTCCCCGATTCTGGCTCGTTTTTTCCGTTTTTCTTTGGAGACTGGTATAGTCTCTAAGTGCTGAAAGCTTGCGAACGTTCAACCTATTCCAAAAAAGGGTAGTCGTGCCGTGCCGATCCTAATAACAACACGCCTATTTCGGTTACGTCCATTTTGTGAAAAATCATGGAACGTGTACTGAACAGGAAGCTCATGGCATACCTTGAAGACAATAACCTCCTCAGTGACCGACAGTACGGATTTCGCCGAAATCGGTAGACTGGGGATCTTCTCGAGTATGCCACACACAGTCTGAGCGAGGCCATCGAGAACAACGGTGAGGGCTTGGCTGTGTCTCTCGACATTTCGAAGGCCTTTGATAGGGTTTGGCACGACAGTCTCCTTAACAAGCTCCCATCTTATGGACTATGGATATTTCGGCCCCGAAATATCCTGTAGGTTTGAACACCCAAACCCCCCCCCCCTCCTCTGCCTACGGCTTTGTGTGTGGCCCGCATCGACTAGGCCCCCGTGGGCCCCTAGTCGGTACGGGGCCCCTAGGCAGTTGCCTAATCCACCTAATGGATAATCCGGCCCTGACCAAGGGTTCCGGACAAACTAGTAGATAAAAAGGGGAAATGATTATATATTTTTTATTTTCCTTCATAAACCGAAAAATATACATCGTAAAAATATTTAAAAACCTGTTTTAACGTGTGCTAATAAAGCTCTTTCATATGACAGCGCACATGATACGATTAAAGCACTTTAAAATTTGGACCCTCATTCCTTGCATAAAGACAATATTTTTTTGTGATTAAATTAAAAATGTCCAGTTTTCGGATTTTTTCCTATATGTGTACTATAACACAATGCTTCTTGCCAAATTTCATTATTCTAGATCAACGGGAAGTAACCCATAGGTTTTGATTCTCTTGTGAGTGTAAAAATGTGCGTTTTTACGACATCATCATCATCATCATCTCAGCCATAAGAAGTCCACTGTTGGACATAGGCCTCCCCCATGGATTTCCAAAAAGACCGATTGGAAGCGGCTTGCATCCAACGTCTTCCCGCCACTTTTACGACATATTCGGTTGTAACTTTTTTTTCCACGAAAACTGAGAAATTTGATTTTTTCTTTCTGCAGCAAGAGACTATGGATCTGCGCATATATGGTTTTAATTTGAACATGATACCTTTACGCGTTCCCGAGATAAAAAAAATCCTTTTGAGGTACGGAACCCTGAAACTATCCTATTCGATATAAAAATCCTGAAACTCTTAAGAAGTTATTGCACAATCTAGTGTAGCTACCTCAAGGTAATGTTGCTGTCATTTAGTTAACATGTCATTGTATCTTATCATGGGATTATCATGTATTACACAACATCGTGATACATGTATTTCCACATCTCCATGTAAACTATATTGAATGCAATAAGCTATTGACTATTGACAAAAAACCTGGCCGCTTTCCCGTTATGTGAATTTCTCACGGTTAGACAGCTTTTTATTCTAAAAACAATCTTGAAGAAACATTCAGAGTTAAATTTTGATCCTGAACTGATCCTAAATAAACGCAGATCGGACCAGGTATGTAGCATTACTCGTTATCGTACGACGTACGGCTACTGCTAGCCGACATTATCATTTTATAAGCTCTTTATTTTATAACAGGGTATATAAAGATTTATATATTTATCCTCTTCCCTTACATAAATGTAAATTAAAATGTGTTGGTTGGCTCCAATCCTTATCCTATGTAGAAACCGAGAACTTAATTAAAGTCGTTATTTGAGATAGATAATATTTAAAATGGCATGTATACACTCCTTCTTAGTTTGTCAGAGATACCTACTCATTAATCCACACGCACATCCACACTTACACACCTCACGCACAGATATCATTACTCACACATAGAGGTCTAGACGCGAACAAAGCTAGTGGTCCTTATGTTATACCAGCTATTGTGTTGAAAACCTGCGCACCTGAGTTGTCCCCGATTCTGACTCGTTTTTTCCGTCTTTCTTTGGAGACTGGTATAGTCTCTAAGTGCTGGAAGCTTGCGAACGTTCAACCTATTCCAAAAAAGGGTAGTCGTGCCGTGCCGATCCTAATAACAACACGCCTATTTCGGTTACGTCCATTTTGTGAAAAATCATGGAACGTGTACTGAACAGGAATCTCATGGCATACCTTGACGACAATAACCTCCTCAGTGACCGACAGTAAGGATTTCGCCGAAATCGGTAGACTGGGGATCTTCTCGAGTATGCCACACACAGTCTGAGCGAGGCCATCGAGGACAACGGTGATGGCTTGGCTGTGTCTCTCGACATTTCGAAGGCCTTTGATAGGGTTTGGCACGACAGTCTCCTTAACAAGCTCCCATCTTATGGACTACCTGCCTCCTTCTGCTCTTGGATTAAAGACTTCTTGAGAGAACGATCGATTCGAGTGGTTGTTGACGGGTGCTCGTCCAATCAAATGGCAATAGACGCTGGCGTACCTCAAGGGTCTGTACTCTCCGCTACTCTCTTCCTGCTGCATATTAATGACCTGCTCAAACCTGGTCAAAGCTAGCTGCCAAGAAGCTACTTAGACTCGAGCACCGCCGTAAAGTAGCATGTCTGTCTATTTTCTACAGGATTCATTTCGGGGAATGTGCGCAATAGCTTCACGACCTAATTCCACCCTCCCCATTTCACTACAGGACTAGCAGAAAGTCGGCGAATTACCACCCATTTCTCATTGAAATGCCAAAAATCCGTACTCAGCGATATCTATCCACATTCCTGTTGCGTAGTGCGCAAGAATGGAATTCTTTGCCGCTTTCAACGTGTCTGGCAAGATGTAAAAACCACTAAAACTGTCTGGCTTTTGAGGTAACATATTTCTATAGGTCCCTAAGTAACATATATAAAATTTAGTTTTTATACTATAACGAAAGTATATTTATAATTTATTAAAGTTTAGGGGTGTCTGGCAGGGGGTAGCAACCCTAATGTCCGTCAATGCAATAACATGATTTTTATAGTTATCCTGAAGAACATATAAAAAAATTAGCTTTATACTTTAAGGAAAGTAAGGTACTATTTTATACACATTTACTACCTGTTATCTGCCAAAGTAACCACAATCCAAACTCTATAGTCGCTAGTCGTTCTTACCTGTGTTAGAGACATACACAGAGAAACTTTCAGCTTTTATAAAATAACGAAGGTCTGGCCGTCGTGTGCTCTTAGGCTATAAAGCCTTGTGATATCTTTTGTTCATTAGCTGACCTAGGTTCACCCTTTCTTAAATCAAATTAGCGCCTTAACAATTTGTATTAGTGCGATTGCTACCACAAACGAGTAAGGCGCTTATTTTTCCCAAAATTATAACCCATATTAATAGATACAATGCAGTCGGGTGATATTTTTGTTAAATTAATGCAATTTATTTTACCCTTTTTAATTACTTAACTTAACTAATTATTGTTTTAATAAAAACAGAAACAACCGACTTGGAGTTACGCAATTTCGTATACTTGGATAGCATATTTTTTTTATAGATATTTAGTTTTAAAAACTAATGTACTAGATCGATTTTGACGAATAAAAAAAACAGAATCATTAAAATCAATTATTAATTGACGAAGTAATCGCGTAACAATATACAAAAAATAAAACCGGCCAAGTGCGAGTCGGACTCGCGTTCGAAGGGTTCCGTACCATTATCTATAAAACCGGCAAAGAATCATATTTGTTGTATGGGAGCCCTTAAATATCAATTTTATTTTAATTTAAATTATTTATTTTTATAATATAGATATATTTTAATAATATAACTCAATATTCTGAATATTTCAAGCGTCTGCCTGTTGCCGTTATAAATATCGAGCAAAAACGAGCAAAAAATCACGTTAGTTGTATGGGAGCCCCCTTAAATATTTATTTTATTCTGTTTTTTACATACATTTCAACATACATTTTCAAAATGTCAACTCTCTAACTATCACGGTTCAGCCTGGTGACAGACGGACGGACGGACAGACAGCGAAGTCTTAGTAATAGGGTCCCGTTTTACCTTTTGGGTACGGAACCCTAAAAACATACAGTCGAATTGAGAACTTCCTTCGTTTTGGAAGTCGTTTAAAAAATAATTACGGAACACGAGTACTATAGTGTAGTAGTGGTACTAAAACGTGATAATAAATTAAAATTAAAAACCGGCCAAGTGCGGGTTAGACTCGCGCACGAAGGGTTCCGTACCATTATCTATAAAAACGGCAAAACATCACGTTTGTTGTATTCCCATACAACAAACGTGATGCCCCCCTTAAATATATTAATTTAATTATTTATTTTTGAAGTGAATAATATAACTCAATATTCTGTGAATATTTCAAACGTCTACCTGTTGCCGTGATCAATATCGAGCAAAAACGAGCAAAAAAAATCACGTTTGTTGTATGGGAGCCCGCTTAAATATTTATTTTATTCTGTTTTTTAGTATTTGTTGTTATAGCTGCAACAGAAATACATCATCTGTGAAAATTTCAACTGTCTAACTATCACGGTTCATGAGATACAGCCTGGTGACAGACAGACGGACGTACGGACGGACAGACAGCGAAGTCTTAGTATACGGTCCCGTTTTTACCCTTTGGGTACGGAACTCTAAAACTCTAAAATTTCTTGTAAATAATTGCATACAATTACCTTCATAGTAATCTTTAACTATCTTATCTATATTATTACTTTTCTATATCTATCTATTCTATATATATAATAAGACTGTAACGGGTCAAATTCTGTACGGGCAGTAGCCTACAATAATACCTACATACTATTAAGTATTATTGTTGGCTACTGCCCGTACCGCACCGTAGATACCTACTGTAACTGTCTTATCCCTAATATTATCCGTAGCGTCCGCTGTGTAGTAATTTTATTGCGCAATGTTTCGTAATAACTTTAGGAAGTGAATTTTTTATTTTAGATTTTAGACTGCTTGATATGTTCGTGGTGTCATCACGTATTACACAATATCGTGAAATTCTTAGCTTGCTGTTGTTCAGATTCGTGCAAAAACATCTCTTCGTTTTTTGTATAAATACTATCGATAACAAATATAATCATTCAGACAAACGTTGACTGTGGAGTAGTAAGGTAACCGAGTGTAATTTCTGTGCATAAAATTGTTTTATATTATACAAATATGGAGATTAACTTCGCAAATAAAGTTGTTTTGGTGACGGGTGCGAGCGCGGGAATAGGGGAAGCGACCGCTATTTTATTTGCGAAATATGGCGCTAAATTGGCGATAACCGGAACCAATAAGGCTCGACTGAGGGATGTCGCGTCTCGATGTGAGAAGGAGAAGGGGAACAAACCTCTCGAGATTATATCTGACCTCTCCACGGACGAGGGATGTGAGAGAACTGCGAAGGACACTTTGGAGCATTTTGGAAGGTGAGTGATGATAAGAAATAGACCTAAAGTACCTACTAGCTGCACCCCGCGGTTTCACCCGCGTGGTGATGAAAAGCGGTGACGATGATGATGATGATAAAATATAGTTTGTGTTCTTCTTCAGGTCCTAAACCATCTCTGTGCTAAATTCTCTTATCGATTAGTTAAATCGTTCAGCCGTGTAAAGGTAAACAGACCGACAGAGTTACTTTAGCTTGTATAATATTAGTTAGGATCTCCAAAATATACTAATACTTAATTAGCAAGCCTGACCGCAACCACATTTAAACAATAAACCGCACCGGATAAGTCTCGTTGCGTAGTCAAACTTCACGTAAGTTCGCTTACCCTTCAATGAAACATTAATATTTTTGTTTTGTATTTTAATAATTGATTTTCGCAATTATAAGTATATACGATGCTAATTAATTACATATTTTATCATCTTCAAATCGGTCCAGTACATTCAGCATAATTATAGTTAAAAAAAACTGAAGCAACCGACTTCTCATGTATGCCATTATCAGAACTGGATCAAATTGAAATGGGACCACAGGGGAAGTACCAGTTTTCAAATAAAAAAAGAATCATCAAAATCGGTTCACTCAGTCGAAAGTTTTGAGGTAACAAACATTAAAAAATACAGTGAATATGAGAACCTCCTCCTTTTTTGAAGTCGGTTGATAAAACGCAATTAATCGATTATGTTGTTATTGTCCAGCTGCAAGATATGGGTGGACGATATTGTATCTATCGCGGACCAGCCCCCGTATTCTGAACCCATTCGGTTTCGGAATCGATTCGATTTGTATATCTCCGTCTCTGTCATTCTCTATGGAAATGACAGAGACAGAGATATAAAAATCGAATCGATTCCGAAACCGAATGGGTTCAGAATACGGGGGCTGGACTCGATTGGCACAGGATCGAGGCAGATCGCATGCTAAGAGAGAGGCATATACCCAGCAGTGGGATAGAAAAGGCTGTGGTTGATGATGACGATGTTATTGTTTAGTGTATCCCACATGAACTGTCAAAATTTTCGAAATAAAAAGTATGCCAGATCCTTCCAGTATAAGTAATATAATACTGCCAAATTTCGTCCAAATCCGTCCAGTAGTCCATTGGACACACCGTACAGACAGACAGGCAAAATTTAAAAAAAAAACAGTTTTGGTTTCTTTATCGATAATAAATAATGGATCCTCGATCACAATATTTCGAAAATATTTAATGTACATATTTTGACCCGTTACAGTCTTATCTTATTATATGTATAGATATATATATATAGATACCCATCAGTGGGATAGAGAGGGCTGTGGATGATGATGATAAATATTTCACATTATTTTCAGAGTGGACGTCCTAGTCAATAATGCTGGTATAGGCGCAAGTGCAACCATACAAAATACAGACATGGCGGCATTTGACCGCGTGTTCAACTTGGACGTGCGTGGTGTGTACAACTTGACGCGGCTGCTGGTGCCAGCTCTGATAGAGTCGAAAGGCAACATAGTCAACATATCCAGCATCGCAGCCACCACCGTGCATGTCGGAAGCCTTCCTTATGGCATGGCCAAGGTGAGTACTTGTATAAGAATCTTTACAGCTGGTGCCTGGTGTACTGGTGCCGTAAACTACTCGTAAATTTCCGTTTTCTTTCTTTTTTAGATTTTTCGTGAACTGAAAATCAACTAATAATAGAATATAGCGTTTCTTATTTTTAATCGACTTCAAAAAAAAAGGGAGATTATTTGATACCTCAATTCATGTTAAGCCTCAAGCTAATCTCTATTGTTTGTATTTTTTATGTAATTATGTTATGTGGTAACCTATCTATGAACCGAAATACATTTGTTTGAATCTTATTTGCCTGAATCCATTTCATAGAACTGTTTGAATTCCGGACGTTTTTATTACAAATTAACTTATGAAATCAGAAACTCGTAGTTTCTGATTTCATAACGATTCAGTTACCTGAGCTTTCGGGATTTTGATAAAAATATATTTCGTTTTCAGGGAAATGATATTCGATATTTCATAATTCGAATCATAGGTAGGTAATCATGTTATGTCTAAAAAACCGGACAAGTGAGAGTCAGACTCGCCCACCGAGGGTTCCGTACAAACTTTTAGATAAAAGGGGGAAATTATATATGTGTTTATATTTTCCTTTATAAACCGAAAAATATACATCGTAAAAATATTTAAAAATCTGTTTTGTGCTTGTGCTAATGAAACTCTTTCATATGATACCCCACGATACGGTTAAAGCACTTTAAAATTTGGACCCTCCTTCCTTGCTTAAAGTCCCTATTTTTTGTGATTAAATTAAAAATGTACAGTTTTCGGTTTTTTCCTTCATTTTATTTATTGAGAAACAGTAAATTATTATTTTATGTGTACTATATTCGTATTCCGAAGGCCTATGTCCAGCAGTGGACCTCTTATGGCTGAGATGATGATGATGATGATGAACCTAACCTATTCAGGTAAATCATTGCTCGCAGTTTAAAGCCCCGTATAGACTCACGCCGAGAAGTCTCGGCAAGAAGTCTCGTCGAGATTTCTACCGAGACTTAATAAACTGCCACACTCACTATGTTCTCACTTATGTTCTCGCTCTTACCCGCTATTGACGTGACAATACTAATGTGTGCAATAGCCTATTATAACTTTGTTAAAACTAAACAAAAAGCAAACAAAAAAATAAGACCCAGACGACGGTAACAGATATACCTATTATAAACACGCACGTATACTTGATTTCGCTTCCTAGTTTGCACTGAGACCGAAAAAGAATTTCATAGTCTTCTCTTTTCTCGCCCGAGACACCCTTTGAAGCGGGCAAAAATACTGACACCGAGCGGAGAACAGGCGAGCCCGAGAAAGAGACGTAGAGAAATCTCTCACATTCACGCTTCTCGGGGGTTCTCGGGCTTTCTCGGCGTGAGTCTGTATGGGCTATAATACTCACGGATTGCAATCTTTTGTTTCAGGCTGCGTTGGATCACTTCACCCGATTGGTTGCGCTCGAGCTGGCGCCCAAAGGTGTTCGAGTTAACACCGTTAGTCCTGGAATTACAGTAAGTACCTTGTTATATCTACTGTCATTTAGTTTCAATGAATAAGTGTAATGTTACTATTGTTATTGTGTTTCGTAATATTTTCGATATCGCGTGCAAAATCCTTAACTACAAAGTAAATTTTTGTCCTTACAGGTCAGTAACTTCTTGCAGCGTATGACAGATATCTCGAACGCTGATTACGAGAAATGGCTAAAGGCAGCGGAGAATTCAATCCCCTTAAGGAAAGTGTGCGTGGGTGATGATATCGCCAAAATGGTCCTACATGTGGCCAGCGACAACAGTGCTCTTCTCACGGGTGCTACCATCCCGGTCGACGGTGCGCTGCAATTCGATATGAACGGGAGTCTGATGAAAGTTCTGGAACAATGAACAATGTAATCTATTCGAGCAAACGAAAAAATAATAATATTACCAATAACATAATTAACTAATTAGCAGACCTTTCATGCTATCATAACATCATAAAAAGCTTTAACCCAGAAGTATAAGTATACGTTTTAATTGTAAGACTATTATATAATAAGATGTAATGTTTTTATACTTATAAAATATACATTAAAGTAAAATTAATATATCCTTATTTATCTGTCGTACTTACGTTGTTTCAATACTCAGAAACCCTATGGATTATTATAATTTGGGAACTAATTTTTTGAACTGTTATTTAAATATATTCGAGATGTTATTATGATCAGTTCAAAAACATATTGAGCAGTTATTTAATTTAATGGCGGTTGATTAATTATTACGACAGTAAAACATGGACAGTAATAAAAAAACAATTAGTCGGTTATTTTATCATACAATGTCAATTCTAAAAATAATTGAGCAGTCCAATGAGAGGAATGAGCGGTAAAAATGATGGAAAGTATATAGGCATACAGGCAGACGTATATAGAATAAGCAATAATTTCTTCAGAGATTAGGTTATGGTTTTTTTTATACAAATTTATAGATAATAATTTTTACCGCCCATTTAATTATTTTCCTGCTCAATTATATATTCACTGATCCATTTCATTATTTTTTATTACTCATTTTTGTTTACTTTACTGCTTAGTTTTAACTGCTGAACTAGTTATTAAACGTGTCATTTATAATTTTTAACTTACCAAAACTGCTATTTACAACTGCCTCTTTAAATCAGTGCCTTATAATTTTATTAGATTATATTATACAATACAATATACAATAGTTTGATGTGTAGGTACTAATTACATTAGGGAACAGGGCTAATTTAGCGCATTGCTCTTCGGTTAAATCCAGATTGCAGGCATCAGCATAGTCCACTATTGGTAACAATAGAAATTTTACAAGCGCAGTTTTGGTAGCGGGTAAGAAATTACGCAACCTTCTGAGCGAAGCAGCAGAACCATAGATTTTGCGACTGACTTGGGCTAGTTGTGAGTTCCAAGAAAATTGTCTGTCGATGTAGATGCCTAAATTTTTTACAGTTTCGCTGAAAGGAATAGGAATTCCGTCGAAAATCACTTGGGGTAGCCGGGACCAGTCAATTTTGGATATCAAACGGGAACTTCCTATAATGATCGTTTGTGTCTTAGCTGGGTTCACTGTGAGACCGTATGATATACTCCAGTCCTGTATCCGCCGAAGGTCTGAGTTTGTTGATACAATCGCTTCATGCAATAGCCCTGGTATATATTTGTAAGTCATCTGCATAGAGGTGATAGGAAGAAGTTAAGTACTGAGAGATTGAATTTATAAAGATATTGCAAAAAGAAGGGGAGATAAAACGCCGCCCTGTGGCACACCGGCAGTGATATTGCACCAAGAGCAGTACAAATCATCAATACGAATGCGCTGCTGGCGTCCAAACAGGTAACTACGAGACCAGTCAATTGCCGTTGGAGATATGTTAAGAGAGCGAAGGAGTGCCAACAGGATATCGGAATCAACACTGCTAAAGGCATTGCTGAAATCCAGCAGCGATAACACAGTCAAGTGACAATGGCCATCCCTGATGTCATCAGTTATTTTGGTTAGAGTCGAAACAATGCTATGACCAGGACGGAAACCAGATTGGAATGGATTGAGAAGGCCATTATTGTTTAAAAAAGTTGACAACTGCTGATGAACCAGCCGTTCTAAAACTTTAGAAAGGAAGGGGAGAATATGTATGGGATATATTATATGGAGGGTACTTCTCTGGGTGGACTCTGCAAAAAAATCCTGAAACTCGTAAGAAGTTATTGCACAATCTAGTGTAGCTACCTCAAGATGATGTTGCTAACTGTCATTTAGATAACATGTCACTGTATCTTACAATGGGATTATCACGACACAACATCGTGATATATGTACTTCAACAACTCCATGTAAACTCTAATGAATGTTATTGACTATTGACAAAAAACCTTGCCGCTTTCCCTCCACAGAACTGTATTCATTATGTGAAGTTATCACGGTTAGACAGCTTTATATTCTAAAAACAATAAAAATAATCTTGAAGAAACATTCAGAGTTAAATTTTGATCCTGAACTGATCCAAAATAAACGTAGATCTGACAAGGTACGTAGCATTACTCGTTGTCGTACGACTACTTAACTGCTCAGACATTTAAGTTTCCTCACGATGTTTTCCTTCACCGTTTGAAGTTGGCGGCAATCAACAATACGCACATTACTTCGAAAAGACAGAGGTGCGTGCCTTGGGATTCGAACCCAGGACCTGCGGATCGCAAGTCAGACGGTCTCCCGACTAGGCTGCCGGAAACTTCCTATTATCTAAATCTTAAAAATCTATTAATTTTTCTGTAATTCTAAACTTCGTAAAATGTTGATGTTTTGATTTAAATTCTAGTTATATAATTAAATATCTACTTTACATTCATAACTGTAGTATAAAATGTAATAATATTACCCCGGAGGTAGGCGATGTTCCCCGCGACACAGTTTTCTAAGCTATTGCGGGTAGCATCGTGCCCTTACTATTTTTGTAACTCTTTATTTTATGTCCAAATAAAGAATATTTTATTTCATTTCTTTCTCTGTTTGATATCTTTTCACGACTAAACAGTTGACCCGATTATTAAAAAAATCTTCTCTATAAAGCCCATTATGTAGGGTGTCGTTGTAAAACTAAGGCCTAAAAATCCGACGAATCGCTTCGAGAAAAGATAGTCCCGGCCGTACCCGCTCACATGGCGGGGGCACGGCCGTGCCCCCAGATTAAAAACACTATGGATATGCAAAGGCCATTTTTCAACGTAGTAATTTGTTTGTCAAATATAAATTTATATCAATGACTTTGATAAAGCCATGTGATATCTTTTGTTCGTTACCTGACTTACGTTTACCCTTTCTTAAATCGAATTAACGCCTTATCAATTTGTATTAGTGCGATTGCTACCACAAACTAAAAAGGCGTTTGTTTTTAATATAGCCCATATCTATGTAATTAATAGATACAATGCAGTCGGGTGATATTTTTGTTTTAGTTAATGTAATTCATTTTACACTTTTTTAATTATCAGCTTGGATACTTAACTAAAATACTTAATTATAGTTTTAAAAACTGAAACAACCGCGATTTTGAGTTTCGCAATTTCATATACCTACCTACTTGGATGGCATATTTATTTCTAGATATTTAGTTTTAAAACTAATATACTAAATTGATTTTGATGAATAAAAAACAGAATCACTAAAATCAATTCATAATTGGCGAAGTAATCGCGTAACGATCATATAAAAAAACATACAGTCGAATTGAGAACCTCCTTCGTTTTGGAAGTCGGTTAAAAAATAATTACGTTACACGAGTATTACGCGTACTAGTGTCACTAGAACGTTATAACAAAATAAAACCGCTATTTCTTGCATAGAATTGCATACATTTACCTCCATAGTAATCTATATGTATCTTATCTATATCTATATTATTACTTATAATGAAACTGTAACGAAGTTGCGCCGATATCATCATCATCTCAGCCACAAGAAGTCCATTTCTGGACATAGGCCTCCCCCATGGATTTCCAGAAAGACCGGTTGGAAGCGGCTTGCATCCAGCGTCATCCTGCCACTTGTATGATATCTTCTGTCCACTTTGTGGCTGGTCTTCCTACGCTGCGTCTGTATATTGAAGATAAATTTTAAAAAATATGTTTTATTTAAATATATTATGAAAGCAGCAGAACAAAAAAAAAATGTTTTTGAAATTTGTGTCTGTCTGTCTGTCTGTATGTTCTCTATAGGCTCTTAGAATACTGAATATTTTGACATGCTGTTTTTGTAAATACGTCCTCTGAGATTCTCCGGAGGTAATAGTTTTTGGTGTCATCAATATCGTTTCAGAAATAGTGGAGTTATTACAAAAGCTATAATATTGAAAGACTATAAAATTAAAACAACAGTTGTAACGGCGCGCGGCGATATTGGCAGCGAGTTGACTCAAGTTCTCAACTAATAATTTTATTGGCACGTTTATACGCATAGGTACTATTTTAAGTCCCATTTTACAAAACGATACTAATTGTCATAACAATCATTACCTACTCCTAGTATTCCAAATTATATTATATCTAGTACAAGCTAATACTATAATAAACTTTTCGGCTATCAAAATTAAAAAGCAAGTAGACAGGTATATAAAACTTCTAGTATAATCTTAACCTTTTTTTTACAAATATGTTAGCCTTACGGACGTCAAAATCAAAGGGAAACCCGATCGCCGCCGGCCCATACCAGCCTTTCTACTCTACCCGTTCCACGATATTTTTAAAAGTGGTGGGTAAGTGGTTTCCGGATTGTTGATAGTGTTGCGCTAGTGTCATATATATTCTACCATAGACTAAAAATCACCGTGCTACACTACCGTCATCTATCTCACCTCCTACCAAACAATAAAAGGCCTAGCGTATTTTATTGTTTGGTGGACTCGGACTGGATTACAGATATAAAAAAAAGCCAAGATAACAGACTATACGACTTAATTATACATAAAGTATATAGGCGACAACAACTATTTATATTTTATTAGCCATAAGCATTTAAGCTATAATTAATACTCCGTATTTATAAAAGTTTACGTCATATTTAAATGCATCTACCGTCCTCCAATTTATTGCCCTAATGTCATCGTGCCATACAAACAATTACACAATAAAGCTCGTATTAGTTTCGTATACAAACTGTACAGTAGTTATAGTATTAAATACACAAGCGGCTCAAGGGTGGCCCAAGAGCCACCGCGCCGCACCATGACCTACTGCTATTTATGAACGGAGTTCAATTAAAATTCTCTTCTTACACTTATACAAACCTACCTCTAGGGCGACCTGATTTTGTCAACACCTTGGTCACCCAATTGTATGAATGGTCTAAGCATCGGCCAGCCAGTTCATTAAATGTCACATTTGATGCTACGAATGTATATCATCAAGGAAGTTAGTTAAACAGCGCAATTTAGTAAAAAGGCTTTTAATTGAACGAATAGTTGGTTGCAATTGACTTGACTAAAATGTAATTAAATGTATGAAACGCTATTTACTTACAAAGAAAAATATGAGTCCCTATCAATAATCTCTTTTTTTATTCTAGCTTTTATACATAACATTGCTTGCATGGCAAAAAGAAATATAATTAACCCTCAAACGTTCAATTTCGGGTCACTGATATTCTTATGTGTACCAAATTTAAACTTGATACAATAAATAAAATTCAAAATAAAATTGCTGTAACATAGACAATATGACAGACAAATACCAGAATGATCTTGAAAGAGTTCAGTTTTTTAATGTATGGAGCTCAGAATACATAAATATAATTGCACAAACCTAAATATAATATTTTGTGTTCCTTTAACAATTATAGGCCTACAAAATACACAACTATTATTAGAGGCCCTTACCATTTACACATCTAGGTAAAATAAAAAAATCAACGCCAACAAGACTCAAGCCTGCCGTTTCCCAAATCCCAAAAAGGTGGTTTTGTCGCTCTGTTCAATTTTTGTGCCTCCTGCGTAGACACTCATTAGTTTCAGCAGGCGCCCGGGCGGCCCGATAAGTCAAAGTGTTCATACACTTTGAAATGTGTTTTTGTGAGGTTCAGCACTAGTCCGTTCTCCCTGAACCGTTTGGTAAGTTGCGATGCGGCATCACTTAGCTTAGCCTCGAGCGTCTGCAAGGATGACGCCGTTACTACGTCAGCGACATCATCTGCATACATCAGATTTTCAGAAGCAGCTTTAGGTTTAATAGTTTCGTTATTAAAACATATCAATTGTTTCTGGCTTTTAAACCATAATATTTATTAGAATAAACAATTCGTTTTTTTTTTGGCAAGGGTCTACTTTGGAGCAATTTCACAAGGATTGAGGGTAAATCACAGAGTGGCAACACTAAGATTGTCGAATTTATCTTATCTTCGTTTTATGTATATATAAATTACACTGAAATCAAGTAGTCAGGATTAAACTAACCGAATTGATATCCTTGCATAAATTGTTTTGCATACAACTAAAACTATGGAAATTAACTTCGTTAATAAAGTTGTTTTAGTGACGGGTGCAAGCGCGGGAATAGGGGAAGCGACCGCTATTTTATTTGCGAAATATGGCGCTAAATTGGCGATAACCGGGACCAATGAAGCTCGACTGAGGGATGTCGCGTCTCGATGTGAGAAGGAGAAGGGGAACAAACCTCTCGAGATTATATCTGACCTCTCCACGGACGAGGGATGTGAGAAAACTGCGAAGGATACTTTGGAGCATTTTGGAAGGTCAGTGGGGAGAAATATGGAATTTAATATTTTACACACCACCTGCCCAATAATGTTCCTTTTTATATCATGTACAGAGGGTCGAAAGTACTACATGGCCCATGGACTGTAATGTTGTATGGGATTACAATGTGTAACGACCGGCACCTGTGCGAGTGCGATAGCAATATAATCATGCGGGAGTGACAGAGATAGGTAATCATAGGTCAATGTACGAAATTCTTCCTGCTCGGCGTCCGTACTTTATTCATATGGAAATTGTTATATAATAAATATTTACAGTTTTCATTTCAGTCCTTGACTACGCTGTCACATATTAGATAATCTATGATCAAATGCACAGCTTGTCATCATTGCTGATCATAAAAAAAAATAAGGTAGTTATACTACCCAGTATTGCTGCACTACCGTATTTTATGCATCATAGTCTAGACTAGAGAAATTAAATAATTGGAATTCACTTTTTTGACACGACTTTATATCTTTAGTATAGTAGTATTTGTGTTCGTAGGCTTCAGAGTAACTAAGTATGTAAATGTATAAAGTGTAGATGACTACGGACTAGAAAGGTGTGGGTTGAATACGAGGGGGGAATGAATTATTATGCGTGGGCAGAAATTGGGCGTGGGTAAAAATTAATATAATTAAAAATTTTATCATTAATATTATAATAAATTAAAACTTTTAAAATTATCATTACCATGAGTTCGAATTATAGAAACTAAAATAGACAATCCTAAACGGCATGCGGCAGTGCGGCAAGAGCATGACAGGAGAGAAACAAAATAAAATATAATATCCTATTCACTAGATAAATATACTTATTTCACATTATTTTCAGAGTCGACGTCCTAGTCAATAATGCTGCCATTGGTTCAAGGACAACTATACAAACAACAGACATGGATGTATTTGACCGTTTATTCAACTTGAACGTGCGTGGTGTGTACAACTTGACGCGACTGTTGGTGCCAGCTCTGATAGAGTCGAAAGGCAACATTGTCAATATATCCAGCATTCAAGGCACCGCCGTGCTTGTCGGTACCCTTCCTTATGGCATGGCCAAGGTGGGTACTATATCAAAATGTTTACAGATAATAACAGCTAGGTACTAGTACCAATGTCTTTGACTAGACTAGAACCGTAAAATCTATTTTTTACATATTCCGTGAATAGATTAATCCGCTCAACTTGGGTATCAACTTATCTGGCTAAAATCAACTAACTCAACTAAGTAAATTTAATAATACAATAGCTTTTTCTTTGTGATAAATAATAACTCGTGTTTTAACTTACGACATGTAAGTAGGAGTTACAGAATCAAATAAGTTATGTAAATATTTAAGTTTTTGTCATAATAAAAACATTGGCTATTGTCTAAATAAATCTAGCTTCACTCATTGTCCGTATTTTCGAACCCACGACCTATAGCTCAGCAAGCAGACATACTACAAATAGAGCCACAAGGTCATCATCATCATCATCTCAGCCATAAAAAGTCCACTGCTGGACATAGGCGTCCCCTATGGATTTCCAAAAAGACCGATTGGAAGCGGCACAAGGTCAGTCATGTTGTAATGTAATAATTAGAAACAGTTCACCGAATTTCATCAAAATATTATCGAAAATTACTCATTAGTAAAGCACCTAGCCTACCACGAAGCATGCATGCCATCTATCAATATGCCAACAAATCATCCTTACTTCCTTGCTTATACATTATAACAGTAACTCTGTTTCTCTGTCTGTATATTTTACCTTTTCACGGTTCAACGGCTGCACCAGTTTTTATAAAATTCTGTACAAAGATAGTTTAGAATCTTGAAATGGACATGGGCTATATTTTATCATCACTGTCACAGTTTTTCAGTACTATTCGCATGTATTGGGGTAATTATCACGCGAAATTCTTGTTCACGGGTTGCAACCGTTTGTTTCAGGCTGCGTTGGATCACTTCACCCGATTGGTTGCGCTCGAGCTGGCACCTAAAGGTGTTCGAGTTAACACCGTTAGTCCTGGAGTTACAGTAAGTACATCTCTAGTGGTTTAGTTTCAATGAATTAATGTAATGTTACTACTTTTAGTAATTGAGTCTCGTAATTATCGCTTGACTTAAAATAAAACACGTGTAAAATCCTTAACAAGAAAGTTGATTCTTGTGACATCTATAATCGCTTAGTTTTAATGAATTAAGTGTTATGGAGGCTATTATCAAGGCATCACTAAACTTTTTTAAATAATTTTTTTGACCGCCAACTCGCCTGTAAAACTAATTAAAATTCCTAAAATACATATCATGACCATGAGGCCACTTCCCGTTGACCTAGAACTATGAAATTTGTCCAGAAGCTTTGTGTTAGAGTACACATACTTATAGGGAAAAAAAACTGAAAACTGGATAATTTTAATTTAATCACAAAAAATAGTGTCTTTATGGAATGAGGAATATGTGCATGCAAAATTCTAAACTACAAATGAATTTATATACTTTCAGGTCAGTAACTTCATGCGGCGCATCACAAATATCTCGGACGCTGCTTACGAGGAATGGCTAAAGGAAGCGGAAAAGTCGATCCCCTTAGGGAAGGTGTGCGTGGGAGATGATATCGCCAAAATGGTCCTACATGTGGCCAGCGACAACAGTGCTCTTCTCACGGGTGCTATCATCCCGGTCGACGGTGGGCTGCAATACGCGATGAACGGGCATCAGGTGAAGGCTCAGGAACAATGAACAATGTGATCAAACAATTATATTTTTTTTCAAATCGGTTCATAAATGATGGAGTTATGCGGTAATTTTAGCAGTTACCGTAAGTTACCGCATAACTCTGTTGGCATAAAAATTAAAGCCCACTTGTTAATATATTTCTTTTTGAAATCGGTAAATAGTTATTTGTTATGCAAGGGTGCAAAGTTGGTTTTTGGTGCTAGTACTTGTATTGAAACCTGAGCAAGCGAAGGATTCTAGGATTGAATTCTAGGTTCAAATATAGAATCCTGAGCGTAGCGAGGGTTTCAATAACTTTGCTGCCGAGTGAAACACACAATTATTTACCTCACTACAGCGAGGAAAACGCTAGGTGCAAAAAAAACAGCTTAGTTATTAAATTAGTGTTTATTCATTTTACAAATTAAAATTAAAATGACTGCAATTGGTAATATTAATAGTTACATTTTTTTTGGAACTTTTATACTTTTGTCACTTGTGCACTATTACTACATTATGGAAGGTGAATTGAATACAGAGAAGAAAATTTTAAAATGTTTTTTATTTTTTTCATTCAGTCCAGTGCTGCCACCTGTGGCTGGCCAGGGCGATTATTCAAAGAAATGGGGTTGGCGCACTGACATGAAATAAGTATTAAATGCATTTTCAGTGGACTTCCGTATAGAAAAGTATGGAATAGAAAGGATCGAATTTTAAAAACTCTTTCCACGCTAGCGAACAAAATGAACTTATGCACTCAGATTTCTAATGACAAACAGAATCTTTCCGAGGTTTGTGAGCGGGTTCTCGCCACACTCGAAATTAAGTTGGAAAGTTAAAAGAAACAACAGAAATAAAGTCAACGTTGTTTATTTGTAAAACATTTTTACTAGTCCAAAGTTTATAAAAGTTATTAAAAATGGACGTCGCTAACCGTTCGTTGGTCTTTACCTACAAATTATCTAGTGAGAAGGAGCGGTGAGACCGTCCCCCCTCTAATTTGATTCCTCAACAACAAAAAATTTATTTATAGTTTAGTTGTAAATACTAAAAACATATGAACGAAGAGGCTAGATTAAACCGCCATCGTCGCACATTATCATAAGGCCTAGTAAAAAAATGTAAATTTAATTAAAGAACTTGTCAAATACCTCAATCAACAAAATCTTATTACAAGAAAGTTCAATTATTCATGGATGGCCCGAATGTGATCACCAGAATTTATTAGACACGTTCCCAAGAATGTAAATTTAATTAAAGAACTTGTTGAATACCTCAATCAACAAAATCTTATTACAAGAAAGTTCAATTATTAATGGATGACCCGAATGTGACCACCAGAATTTATTATACACGTTCCCAAGAATATAAATTTAATTAAAGAACTTGTTGAATACCTCAATCAACAAAATCTTATTACAAGAAAGTTCAATTATTAATGGATGGCCCGAATGTGACCACCAGAATTTATTAGACACGTTCCCAAGAATGTAAATTTAATTAAAGAACTTGTTGAATACCTCAATCAACAAAATCTTATTACAAGAAAGTTCAATTATTAATGGATGGCCCGAATGTGAACAACAGAATTTATTAGACACGTTCCCAAGAATGTAAATTTAATTAAAGAACTTGTTGAATACCTCAATCAACAAAATCTTTATTACAAGAAAGTTCAATTATTAATGGATGGCCCGAATGTGACCCCAAGAATTTATTAGACACGTTCCAAACACAAGATTCGTCAAATAAACTGGCCCTAGTACTTATTTTGAGGAAGCTAGCTCGTGGGTCATTGGACGACCAACGGTCAAATAAATTATCTGCACGTGTAAAACCACCTTTATAACTTCAGGGAAGATCCCACTTTAAAGAAAAGCGTTCAGTTTATTTTCGGAGCTTAAATTAAATTTAGTTAGCTCAGTGACCAATGGGTGATTCACCCTTGACCGAAACTTTAGTGATAAAAATGCACTACAAATTCTTTCTTCATACAAGATGATAGAAATTGTTGACAAATTTGTCACAATCAACCCGCAACACAGAAATAGAACAGTAATCTAGAAAATATTAGCAAAAGGTTTGTCTAATATTTATCACACAAATCATCACGCACCAAGTATAGCAATTATAGCAAAACTAAGTTGTCGATACAGACAAATACAAAAAACTCGGCTTAAGGTAAGGAAGGTCGGGCCTTCCACAATACACAGTAAATAAATTTAAGAACCTCAGAGCATACTTAAATCAGTAGATTTAATATTATTGAAATGCTTATGTAAAAGAATCACCACGATCACTTGGCTCTGTATCAAATCGTCATTCGATAGAGAGTAAAGGGTTGAAGTATAATGCCTACAATATCAGAATGTAGCTGAAATAAAGGTAGAAGTTAGTATCACCTTTATCATACAAATATTTAACTAAACTCAGGACACCTGTTTTACATGAGGTTGACCCGGTTGATATAAAGTACCGAGTAATGTCTCACTACGGACATCTTCAACTAATTCTTTTGGATAGAAAACTCAGTAAGTGAGGTTATCTACCAAGAAACATCAGCATCGTGAATTCACGCCACTTTTAACGAACTAAGTCGTCACGTAAAGTTACCGCCATGGAGCATAGCCGCCACAAATCACAGGACTGCCTTCATAAGACGTCATCATCATCCAGATCAGACTTCCACGCGCAACATCTCACTGCGCCACGGAAAAAGCACCCCACGCTCAACATCTCAATGCGTCCCGGATCAAAAACACCTCCATGGAAACAGCTTTCATGGATAAAAAAGGCTTCCACGCCACCAACAAAAACAAAAAAAAAACCCTACAACAAAACACATCATTAGGTTCATATATTTAACCTTGTTACTTCACAACGTCTTTTTAATATTATAATTACACTCACCTTAAAGCAGGGGTTGAAATTAAGTTAAGGTATCCGTATGCCGGAAAAGCAAAATTCACGCCACGGTAGCACATGGAAGGTGCTCTCGTAGAACCTCCACAAGACAATCTAAATCCTTTTGGAAAAATTGCTAGACGTAGACGCCATCTTGCGTCTCGTCTTTTTAAACAGCTTCTACATCGATCGAGCCCGACGCGGCTCCCAGATCAAAATGACCGACCAACAATACAACAACGCAATACCACAGCCAGCTTCATTGCAAACAAGACGAACGACAACCTTCAGATTCTAAACGAAACAGATATACAATAATGTGATCGCTGTCAAAAATCGATCAGGTGTCAATATCACCTGCTTGCCTGCTTGTAATATCGTACGGCGCGCGAAATCGTGACCGCTTTATCATTTGACGTTGACAATTGCAAAAGTCACTCTGCCACTGTCACACAACCAAACGTTTATATCTCGGAAGTTTATTGACCGATAAAGATTCTTAAAGATTATTTATTTAAAAATTTAAATCGGCATATGCCGATTTAAATATTTTTTTAGTATAGGTATGTATTAAATTTTAATATGTTATCAACTAAACCTATTATTACTATGAAATAAAATTCATGCATATTCCCTATCACTAAACTAAACAGCAGCTATTAAATATTTCTTTATTGTGTAATCTAGATAAGTGCACGTATATTACTCGTACTACTCTTTGGTTTTTATTAATATTTAGTACTCACCTACTTAGAATTGAGCAATCCGTGGTAAAACTAAACAGCAACCACAACTGGGTACATCGATTATAATAAAGATCAGTAATCTCAAGCACAAATTAACATTTCAGCATAATTTCTGATAACGTTTAGGTTACTCTTCATCTGCAAAAAAAATTTTGTCTGTAAAGTCGGTTTACGGACGATAATAAATTTTACGTGATAACGATGCGTCACAAGCCGAACCCGTGAACCGAACACTTAGGCTGATCGTGCCTCTCTATCGCTCGTTCCGCACTCTCGCTTGCACGCTCGGCTCAGGCGGAAAGTGACACTTTTTCGTGCGTGCAGCCGGTGTTCATCGATTTATATGACGTTATCACGTCAAAAAACATCTGAGCAATCGCAAAATGCACACGTCACGGTCTAAACGTCACAGTCCACACGTCACGGTTATCAATTTATCACTTTTACTATCGGTGTAGTGCCGTGAGAAAATTGTTATTGACACAAGTCAAGTGTTAATCATCTTATCTAATTTTTACATAAATTCTGTCTCAAACTGTACAGGTTGATGTGTTTGTATCTTATATGTTTAACCGACTGCCTGAAAAGGTGAGAAAATATTTTTATATAAATAGGTAAGTAGGTAGTAAGTAGGCTTTGACTATGTAAACTAAAATCTGTGTAGTTAAGTAGGTATGTTTGTTTATTTCTATGTTTACCACTGTCTTGTAGCCGAACTTGATCATGACAAAACTTGTCGTTTTTACCTTTATATTCATAGGTACAGCAATTTTTAGGGTTCTGTACCTCAATGCGAAAAAACGGAACCCTTATAGGATCACTTTGTTGTCCGTCTGTCTGTCTGTCCGTCCGTCGGGTTGTCAAGATTTTTATCTCAGGAACGCGTGAAGGTATCGAGTTGAAATTAAAACCATTTATGCAGATTCATAGTATCTTGCTGCAGAAACAAAAATAAACTTTCTAAGTTTTCGTAAAAAAAAGTTACAGCCGAATATATCGTAAAAAACGCACATTTCGACACTCACAAGGGAATCAAAATCTATGGGGTACTTCCCGTTGACCTAGAACAATTAAATTTGACAAGAAGCATTGTGTTAAGAGTACACATATAGGAAAAAAACCGAAAACTGTACATTTTTAATTTAATCACAAAAATAGTGTCTTTATGCAAGGAATGAAGGTCCAAATTTTAAAGTGAATCATGTGAGGTATCATATGAAAGAGCTTCAGTAGCATAAGCTAAAACAGATTTTTAAATATTTTTACGATGTATATTTTTCGGTTTATAAAGGAAAATATTAAAAAATATATGATTTCCCCCTTTTATCTACTAGTTTGTACGGAACCCTCGGTGGGCGAGTCTGACTCGCACTTGTCCGGTTTTTTATAGATAATGGTACAGAACCCTTCGTGCGCGAGTCCGACTCCGACTCGCACTTGGCCGGTTTTATTTTGTCTGTTATATTTTGTTTGACAAAGTTTTATAGTATATTGTTGTAGATTCTAATTAGTTCACCAAACAATAAAGTCAATAGTCTTTGTCCCTTAAAGTGCGTATAATATGATCAGCTCTATACAAACGGATTTATTTTTACTAGACTAATTCTACGGATCGTATGACTGAATCTGAAGACAGTTTTACGATTTACTGTCTTCATTTCCAGAGGAGTATCTATGTATTTTTCGACTCAATTTCGAATCAGAATGAAAACAGAAAGAATAGGAATAGGAAAGAATAGGAATAAGACTGTAATAAAGATTTATATATTGTTGTAGATTCAATTAGTTCAACAAACAATAAACTCAAAAGTCGTAGGTGTCTTGTCTTACGTGTCAGTATTACTGTTGTTAGGTACCTACTTGCAAGACTGGATGGATATGCATGCTAAGTAAGGTAGATATGGGCTACGTGGCGGTAAGTAATAAGGTATCGCGAGTTTATCCTCATTTCAAAACACCATGTACTTACATATATATTATATGATCCAAGTTATAAACTGGTCGTTGTTCTACTAGTTATCAGTTATTGTTTCATACAGTCAAGCAGTGCATTGCTGCACGTTTGTCTCAGTTTAAATCTACTTAGACAACGAACTACAGCTCTAATAACTTTATACTTAATTATTTTTACAAATATGGAAGTACGTTTTACGGATAAAGTTGTTTTAGTAACTGGTGCAAGTGCTGGAATCGGGGAAGCGACCGCTATTTTGTTTGCAAAATATGGTGCTAAATTAGCACTGGTTGGGAGAGACGAGACTCGGCTGCAGGACGTCGCGACTCGATGCGAGAAAGAGAAAGGGAATAAACCTTTAGCGATAAATGCTGATCTCTCCACAGATGAGGGATGTGCGCGAACTGCGAGGGACACCTTGAAACATTTTGGAAGGTATGTATACATTTAAATTTCTATAGAATAAGTGTTGCAAAAAGTTTTGTTCATCAAAACTACAACCACTTTCTAGTATTATTTTTATATAGTAGCTAGGTATTATATTTTCTATCAAGTAGAATTTTTTTATTCTCTCTTTGGATCGCTATCTAATTAATATCGTACTGTTAGAGAGTTAATATTTTATACCCTTAATATTTTTTTTTTTAATTTTTAGTATTTGTTGTTATAGCGGCAACGGAAATACATCATTTGTGAAAATTTCAGCTTTCTAGCTATCACGGTTTATGAGATACAGCCTGGAGACAGACAGGCAGACAGACAGACAGACAGACAGACAGCGAAATCTTAGTAATAGGGTCCCGTTTTTACCCTTTGGGTACGGAACCCTAAAAAGAATATAAATTCCCCCTTTTATATACTAGTTTGTACGGAACTCTCGGTGGGCGAGTCTGACTCGCTCTTGTCTGGTTTTATTTGATATGAAGGATATACTTTCAGATGGATCCCATAGAAATTTCATCAAAATCGGTTCAGTAGTTCGGGTTTTAAATTAAAATTGCGCATTTTGAAGTTGATTGTTTCATTTCATAAACTATAATTATGTTTATTAACAGGATAGATGTCCTAGTGAATAACGCAGCTGTTGGGGCTCTAGCTACTATACAAACGACAGATATGTCAACATTCGATCGTGTTTTTAACTTGGACGTGCGTGGTGTGTATAATCTGACGCGACTGCTGGTGCCTGCTCTAATAGAGTCTAAAGGCAATATCGTCAACATATCTAGCATTGCTAGTACTGTTGTGGCTACCGGCAGTTTACCTTATGGCATGGCTAAGGTAAGTGTTCCACCTATCGTACCTACTCATATACGCAATAAATAATTATGAATTATGAAAAAAGTAATTCAACCTAAATACTAATACTTCTTACAATAAGAACAATACAGAAATTATAGAAGTAAGGTCTGTGTTGAAATTGAACAACTTTTAACGCGTATATCTTACATAATTTTAAGACTTGGTCTTAAAATTATGTAAAAATACGCGATGGATCCGTTAAAATTTGTTTAATTTAATGAGTACAAATTTCAAAAAGCTAAGAAATCATTATGGTATATATTCTTATGTAGGCGCCTAATGGTTCCAAATAAAAATAAATAATATTATAAAATCATAAATTTTAACATCTTCATCCTCCTAGAAATTAAAATGTGTGACAAATTATAAGTACACCATTAGCCTCTTGATTATTGAAGTGTCTTTCTTAAATGTTAACTTTTATTAGTTCATTGTCTCCGTATCCCAAATTTGAATTAAAATTATAAATAATAAGTCTTAGTAATAGGGTCCCGTTTTACCCTTCGGGTTCGGAACCCTAAAAACATCTAATAACTGAGTATTTCTTTCAGGCAGCTGTGAATCACTTTACCCAACTAGTGGCACTAGAGTTGGCACCAAAAGGAGTTCGCGTTAATGCCATCTGTCCTGGTCTTACGGTGAGTATCTAAGTATAAATAAACCTGCCTATGAAACGGAGAAAGTAAAAAAAAACTCTTCAGTAGTGTAATTTTTCTGGTCCTGTCTCGTTTATCGAATCCTGTTTGTTTTTACGAAAAACGTTCTACTGTATGTTTAATATGGAGGGACTGTGTGAAAGATGACATGCGTGCGAAAAGTGTGAGTGTAGAAATTATCTGAGAGTGAAGCGGCGAAAGGAAACGTGCTGTTCCGACGCCACCTAGTGGGAAAAGGACAAGACAATGATGATGTTCTACTCTTTGTTTAAACGAGAGCTAAAAATTGTTATTAGGTTGTTCATAATATACTTATAGGGTTTCATACATACCGTTAAATGATTGAAGAATATCATTATAATAGTTGAAAAAACTGAAACAACTGACATCAAAATACGGAATTTCGTTTACATGGTTGGCATATTTTTCCCACTTATTTTGTTTAAAACCCAAATGGCTAAAGCAATTTTGATAAAATTTGTATGGAACTAATCTGGAAGTACATTTAAAAAAATAATTCAAATCGGTAAATAAATGACGGAGTTATGCGGTAACAAACAGAAAAAAGAAATAGAACCGAATTGAGAACCATCTCATTTTTGAAGTTTGTGTAAACAAACATGTTTTGTGCTGTATTTTTAAATATACAGCACAAAACATGTGACATAACATTAATATGAATAAAAAAATTCTATTCTAGGATCTATTAGGTTACCAAGTTCTTCTTCTTCTTGTTGAATCGCCGTCGCGCGGACTTACCAAGTTTCAGCTACCGTAATTCTAAAACTAAAACGCTGAAAATTTTAAACTTTGCAGATCTTTGCAGACGTTGTCATTAACGATTACTAAAATGTCTTTCTAGAGAAGCAGATTCATAGAGCGCATAGCAGATATCTCAGACGAAGACTATGAAAAGTTTTTGAAGAGTGCAGAAGGCGCAATCCCCTTAGGTCGCGTGTGCAGTGGCGAAGACATCGGCAAGATGGTGTTGCACTTGGCCAGTGAGAACAGCGCCCTCGTCACCGGAGCCGTGGTGCCGGTAGACGGAGGCTGCTCTCACGCGATCGGAGACACGATGCCTCACGCCTTTATGAAAAGGAAGTGATAAAAACATTGTTTATTAAGACTCGTGCATGTTTTTTACCCCATTAGTTTTTTCTTGGTGATACATGATGAAATCCCCCCCCCCCCCCTCCCCTTCTAAAATCACATGTATAATACAGGCTGGTACACATCATCGAGTTAGTCAAGGTCACGCGTTTTTGTGCGTTCAACGAAAAAATATAAGGATAATTGAACGTCGTAAAGCAGAAAGCGACCATCCTCGATTTTTGGCAAAATGAGTTTTAGTGCCCTAGGCTTTGGGTTTAGTATAAGCTACATTATCCAAAGACAGTTAACTTGACATCACATTCAGAAGCCGAGATATTAAAATGTCAAATGCGACCATTTGCCATAATCGCTCATTTTATTGTGTAAAAATCGACCATTGGAGGCGATGGCTGTGCAAAATCCCTAAAAACCATGAAAATGCATTAAGCAGAATGCGACCATCGCGATGGGCTGGGAGATTTTAGTGAAAAAGTACATTTTATTAATATGCAGAAACAGACCATCGCAAATGGTCTCGTTCTGCAAAATGTGTTATAGCAAATAACTGTACATTTACAGAATGCGACCATTGTTCACGCGGGGATGGTCTAGTATTGCGATACGATATTTGACATAAATATCTGTGATTCTTTGTTTATCAGAAAGCGACCATCCCCATAAAAGGTAGTAGTCAAAAAAGTGGAACAGAACATCTTTAGCGTGTTTTATGCTAAGCATTGCTGGGCGGCGCAGGTGACAACTTTTATCGTAACCGTATTTAACCTTTTTCTGAAGTTTGTTTATGATTATTCCAATTATTGTTTAGATATTTTATATGATTTTCAGTCATTTTCATCTGTGATTCATTAATTAGTTTTTCATTGTAATCTCAATAAATATGCCTAAATTGCTATTGTTTCGTTGTATTTTTGTCGTGACTTACAAACAAAAGATAGATACAAAAAAAAAACCATCAGAATCATCATAAATTATATTGTGAAACATTAATAATATGAGTAAAACACTTCAACCTATGCAACATAATTATTATTTCTTGGGGGCTGAGCTGCCCGCGTCCGTAGGAGAATACCCATTAACACTGATTCCCTAGACGCGGCCCCTGGGTGGTGCAAATCAGGCAGCAAAACTCCGGTGGGAGGCTTCGGCCGCGGTTGGTTACCACCCACCGGACTGAGTCCGCCCGTGAAGCGACCAAGTCGTGTTTCGGGAGGTGGTCCGGTGAAACCATTGTGAGAGACGGGTCTGGGTAGTTGCTCCGACACTAAAGTCCGTTCAAAAGCGGGGGATGACACCGTGCTTGGTGGCTAGTTCTGGAGGGTAGCGGGATCCGTGGCACGGCTTTCCGCTGGCCGACCGCAGATAGTAGGGGGCCCAAGTAGTATGTTAACCACATACGAAAGGCTGCCCCGCCATCTAGCGAAAAATCCTGGGAGTGCGCCTTGATGCCGGTTGGCGACCGGACGAGAGGGCCTCAAGGACATTTTCGGGGAGTACGGGCATCCCCGCAGTCTCCAAACTAGCCTCCTTATAGTGTGATGTCATCTCGTGTTTGTACACTGGACTATGTGACTGGTGCCTCACCCAACTACCGTTCTCCACACATCTATTCACTGTATATAATCATGAACAAAAGGAACAAAAATAGTAAGTTGTGCAATCAGCGGAAGCACGCCCTCTCGCTTCACGTGCACCTCTGCAACATTCGAGGTCTGCACGCAAATATCGAACCAGTCCGATACCACCTTGAGACTGAGAGACCGCACTTGCTATTCCTCACGGAGACGCAAATCAGATGGCTGACGCAGCCTATCTCTCTTACCCAGGCTATGTACTGGAGCACAGGTTCAAGTCGCGCGCCGGTATCTGCGTCTGCGCGCGCGATGACATCTGCTATAGGCGTCTCCGTGACCTTGAAAGTTCCAGATTCTCCGTTCTGTGGATTTTGGTCGACACCGGCTTAGAAAAGATACTCTATTCCGGCGTCTATCGCTCACACACCGGGGACGAAGAGACAACTCAGCTGTTTCAACACCTCAGTGAGACGTCAGATCTGGCTCAATGGCAATATCCTACAGCTCAGCTAGTTATTCTGGGGGATCTTAATGGTCACCACCATGAGTGGCTATTCCCATACCAGAAGACAGAGCATGCAGGCAGAGAGGCGTATAACCTAGCGGTGTCGCTAAATCTCACCCAGATGGTCAAGGAAGCTACGCGAGTGCCCGACGTTGACAGCCACACAGCCAACTGCTTGGACCTTTTGCTGACGAATGATCCGGACAGATATTCCATTTCGGTGTCTGCACCACTTGGTGGTTCCGATCACTGTCTGGTGAAGTCTGTATCGTCTTATACTCCCCCTGATCCTAGCCCTAGAGGCAAACGGCGGGCATGGCGGTACAAGTCAGCAAAATGGGAAGAGATGCGGGATTTCTTTGCATCTTACCCTTGGCGGCAAGTATGCTTCTCTTCTTGTGACCCAACAGACTGCGCAAATGCCGTTACGGGGGTGATAAATCAGGCAATGGAATATTTCATTCCATTTTCTGATGCTTCACCTTCTGGTGCAGCTCGCCCATGGTTTAATGCTGCATGTGACAGCGCTGTAGCGCATATTTGGCCTGGGCTGACGCTCGAATGCGCAAGTCCTTGGATGCACGTGAAAAGAAGAGAGCCTTTTAGCAAAGCCGCCAAATCCAGCAGAAAAGCAATTCGAAGAGCTCGATTTGAGTATATAAGCCGGATTGGGGCTAAATTAGCTTCTCACCCGACGGGTAGCAAAGCCTTTTGGTCCCTGGCTAAGTCTAACAAATCGAACTTCTGTCGAACATCTTTGCCTCCACTGTTGAAACCGGACGGATCTCTAGCTCACACCGCAGTAGAAAAAGCGAATCTATTCGCAGGTCTATTTGCGGACAACTCACGTTTAGATACCTCAGGAGAGACGCCTCCAAGTATACCTCATTGCGGCGCAACTATGCAGGACATACGCATCAATCAAAAGGAGGTGCTTAAGACACTTAGAGGTCTAGACGTGAACAAAGCTAGTGGTCCTGATGGTATACCAGCTATTGTGTTGAAAACCTGCGCACCTGAGTTGTCCCCGATTCTGACTCGTCTTTTCCGTCTTTCTTTGGAGACTGGTATAGTCCCTAAGTGCTGGAAGCTTGCGAACGTCCAACCTGTTCCAAAAAAAGGGTAGTCGTGCCGATCCTAATAACTATCGGCCTATCTCGGTTACGTCCATTTTGTGTAAAATTATGGAGCGTGTACTGAATAGGAAGCTCATGGCACACCTTGAAGACAATAACCTCCTCAGTGACCGACAGTACGGATTTCGCCGAAATCGGTCGACTGAGGATCTTCTCGTGTATGCCACACACATTCTGAGCGAGGCCATCGAGAACAACGGTGAGGCCTTGGCTGTGTCTCTTGACATCTCGAAGGCCTTTGGTAGGGTTTGGCACGACAGTCTCCTTAACAAGCTTCCTTCTTATGGACTACCAGCCGGCTTTTGCTCTTGGATTAAAGACTTCTTGAGAGAACGATCGATTCAAGTGATTGTTGACGGGTGCTCGTCCGATCAAATGGCAATAAACGCCGGCGTACCTCAAGGGTCTGTACTTTCCGCTACTCTCTTCCTGCTGCATATTAATGACCTGCTGAAACCTGGTATCTTAGGGTATGCAGATGACAGCACAGTCGTGGAAAGATACACTTCTGGTCCAAGAGCCAAAAAGGCGGAAATCGAGACGTTGAGAGAAGATATGGTTGTGCGTATGGTTGTGCGTATAAAGCTCTAAAAGCTGTGTCCGACTGGGGTGACGAAAATCTCGTCAAATTCAACGCCAACAAGACTCAAGCCTGCCTTTTCTCAGCCAAAAAGAGTGAGTTTCTTTTGTCTCCTACTTTCCAAAATTTATTCTTATCATTGACAGACCGTCTTGAACTGCTTGGACTCACGTTAACCCCAACAATGAACTTTAAGGGCTACCTTGAATCTAAGGCTAAACTGGCTAGTAAAAAGCTTGGCATCATTAATAAGGTTAGGCGATACTTCTCACCGGGACAACTGCTTCATCTGTATCAAGCACAGGTCCGATCGTGTATGGAGTAGGTACTACTGCCACCTTTTTGATGGATCAGCCAAGTATCAGCTGGAAGCTTTAGAATCAGTGGACCGGCGAGCTGTGAGGTTAATTGGTGACGATAAACTAGCTGCCAAGAAGCTACTTAGTCTCGAGCACCGCCGCCTTATTAGTCGCCGCCCAAGTAGCATGTCTGTCTATTTTCTACAGGATTCATTTCGGGGAATGTGCGCAAGAGCTTCACGACCTAATTCCACCCTCCCCATTTCACTACAGGACTAGCAGAAAATCGGCGAATTACCACCCATTTCTCGTTGAAATGCCAAAAATCCGTACTCAGCGATATCGATCCACATTCCTGTTGCGTACTGCACAAGAATGGAATTCGTTGCCGACGTCTCTGTTTCCTGAGACCTACAATCTTGGAATTTTTAAGGCTAGAGTGTCTTCTAGATCGACGAGCTCCATCCTCGGCCACACTGTCGCTTAACATCAGGCGAGTTGGTGGTCAATCGTAGATCTATAGTGTATAAAAAAAAAAAAAAAAAAAAACTTAAAAATGTTCCTAAAATTAAGTAATTCTTATTTTTATTTAAAGAAAAATTGGTTAGTAAGTTTAAAAGATATTTATTTTTTATTCAAATATTTATCAGCCGTTTTTACTATAGACTGTTTTGCATTATTCAGAACACGACCATTTGTTTGGCTGTTTCTATTTTTTTTACTATTACAAAAAATGCATTAAGCTGAAAGAAACCACATCGTATAGATGTGTTCTGCTAATTACAATATGACGAATTTTAGCAATAAGCAGAAGACGACCACAACTTTA
The DNA here is from genome assembly GCA_947563715.1 of Lycia hirtaria. Lineage (NCBI taxonomy): Eukaryota > Metazoa > Arthropoda > Insecta > Lepidoptera > Geometridae > Lycia > Lycia hirtaria. The sequence goes on from OX387378.1 coordinate 41,918,103, forward strand.
ACTGCAAAAAAATATAATAAAATTAATGATTTTCTGAGTTTTTATTACCTTAATCTCTAGCCACTGAAATATACTTTCATATAAACTAAATACTTAAATCATAACACTAAGTGGGAAAGTAGCAGCAGCAAAATACTTTGAAATGGCCGTATCTCAAAATGCATTTTTCGTCGATGGTCGCTTTCTGTTTTACGACGTACAATTATAGGTTAAGTGATACGTTTGTTTATACCTATACATTAATTAAATCATAAATGCATCTAATAGGTACGCACTTGATTTCAAAGGGGTATCTAACCCTAAGTACCGTACTTTTTATTTTTCGGCATGTTAATTTTTATTATACAAATCTATTTTACAAAAAAAGTGGTACCTGTAGGTTTTTTATTTGACGTTTTCCTTATTGCAGGTTTTAAATTTTGCGTTTCTGCTTTGATAAGGTCATTGCGTTTCTGAGAGTTTTTTACTTTTATAATTTTATGTCGGTAGTGTACAGTTTTATCGACAGACATCTGTGGTTTTACCGGCCCCTTTTAAAAAAATAAAAAATAGAAAAATATTTATCTATCTTATCACTTTGTGTGTTACTGAACTATTAAGTAATATACTAGTGCGGGACCAAAGAATTGTTATAAATATCACCTTTGATATATATAACATTGTATATCACTCTTCTTATTGTTTATACTTACCAAAGAGTATTGTACTGATACTTACTAACTTAAGTATTTACGTAACAGCACAGTTACTGTTACTGGTTCAGTCAGTCCCATAGATTACAAAGTACTCTTTGGTCAGTCCATAAAACACGTTCACAAGCATCACACGCGTGGTACGAATTCGTATAAATCTACGCAGTAATTTTTATTGTATTGTATAAAATTGGTTAGATAAACAAATATGGATATCAACTTTTCGGGGAAAGTGGTGCTTGTGACGGGTGCAAGCGCGGGAATCGGGGAAGCGACCGCCATCTTGTTTGCGAAATATGGCGCTAAATTGGCGCTAGTCGGGAGAAATGAGACTCGTCTGCGGGACGTTGCGGCTCGATGCGGGAAAGAGAAGGGGAACGAACCTTTGGAGATTATCGCTGACCTCTCCACGGACGAGGGATGCGAGAGAACTGCAAAGGAAACGCTAGATCATTTTGGCAGGTAGGTATACCTAATTATACAATTCGCTCTAAAACATCTAGAATAGCCTACACACACATTGAAAGACACAGTTTGATACAAATACCTACCTTAATTATAAATGCCATTGTTCCGATGAACATGCAATGTTGGATTTTAACTCTTTATTCTGTCTAAATAGCTATACATCATTGGAACAGAAATGCTTTTTCGATTAATTTAAGTAAATAATAAAAACCGGACAAGTGAGAGTCAGACTCGCCCACCGAGGGTTCCGTACAAACTAAATAAAAGGGGGAAATCATATATTTTTTTTATATTTTCCTTCATAAGCCGAAAAATATACATCGTAAAAATATTTAACACATTGCTTGCTCACCACTCGGATACGAGTGGAGCGGGGCTATAGTAGCGGCGCCTCCTACACGGATCCGAGCGAGCGTCCCGTTCGTGCCGTCAACGTTTTTTTTTTTTTTTTTTTTTTTTTTTTTTTTTTTTTTCTCTACCTGTCCGGGCGCATAGGCCCGGCCCGCGAGCTAAGGTTTCCTAATATGGTAGTCAAGGATATGGCTGTCTAGGGTTCTTTATTGCCTATTAATAATTTGTTTATTTTTATTTGTTTACATAAATTGTCTACATTCTAATCTTACATACTTTTTATTACATAAGCTTCTACTTCCGTTCCTTTCTCTCTACTTATATAACTTTACATCTTCACTATTTGCTACTATTTGAGGTTTTATTTATTTTTTTACAATCGTTTCAATATTCTTTGTGTTTTAAAATCTTGTTACAATACCGAAAGCCGAGCTTAAACGTTCAGAGTTGTATTTCTCCGATCGTTGAAACCCGTATACATTTGTAATTTGTATGTGCACTACTAATTTTGTTTTATTTAGGTTACATTATATCTGCTTATCTTATTCCATATTTTAATCTTTATATACTGCAGGTTTTTATAATTTATTTATTTTACCATAATACTATTCTATCTGCTTATTACATTCTTTCTTGGCTTTATTTATACATAAATCTCTTATTTTTATAATTGTTAATATATTGCTAGTTTTACATATTCTATTCTATTTATTCATTACATTTCTACTATACTTATAATATATTCCTATGTGTATTCATATAAGAACTGCTATAATATTTTCTTATTTTCTAATTTATATACTTTTTAATTTTCCGACAGTTTGTGACACATATTGCTGTCTTAGATTTGTGACCATGTCTTGATTTTTACATAACTTATATACATTTCTATTTATTTGCTTTAATTTTGGTTACGATTGTTGGTGAGTATATTATTAAATATACTTCAACAATATTTGTTGCTTGTTTTTGCCGTTTTCTGTGCTTATTTATATATGTAATTACGGTGATATTATCTACTGTACTAGACACTTTTTGTTGGTTTCTTTTCGATTTCCTTTCTTTTATTATTTGTTTGCTGTTTATGTTGTGCGATACTTGGGAGATATAGTGCATTATATCTTCAATTATACTTTGAATTTCTTTGTTTCTTATTTTAATTTTGCAATTCTTGTTAATTTTGGAATTCGTCAAGAAGTTTAAATTTGGTCGTGTAATTTCATGGACAGTGCTTGTTTTATAAATGCTGTCGGCTTTCTCCTTGGCACGAGCTGTGGTGTACAAAATGTTTTTTATTGCGTACTGAGGGGCGTCCGGCATCACTTTAGCAGTAGGCTACTGAGGCCCTGGCGAGAACGTCCCACTTCCTTCTCACCGGGCATTCTTCGGCAAACGCGTTGTGTTCCACCTTTTCCTGCTTAGTCCGTAGACAATTTGTACAAGTTGGCGGTGTTTCTGCCATGAAATCCGCACATTCGCTCTTCATGTGCAGTCCTGCGCAGTGGCTGCATCTTGCCTGCGTCTCTTTACAGAAACGCTTGCTGTGCCCATAACCGAGGCAGAGCGAACACTGTACGAGTGGAGATTGGTCTGCCACCCGTACCCGCTGTAGATCTAGATGTACTGCCCCGGCTTGGACAAAGCGTTGCCAAACTTGTGGCGCGACTCTTGCTACTATGCTGCGTGTGTGCGGATTTCTGGCCTTTTTTGTATAAAGGACCTCTATTAAGCAATCGGTACCTTCCAAACCGTGGAGCAGTTGTTTGTTTTGCCTATTCAATGCGTCTTCGATGTCCTGATATGTGTTCCGCAACAATACATCCCCCAGTACATCCTTTAGAACGACTAGGGGGTTCTTGTTGTATATCTCTTCGACTTCCAGTTTTTCTGACCTTTCCAACTTCTCCATTACTCTGTCTCTGCCTTCCTCTGTCCTACAACTTACGATGACCTTTCTATTTTTTGCCTTCCTTATCCGGTCCACCTGCACACCCCTCTCCGTGGCGTTTACTTCCTTTCTAATTACTTCCAAGATTTCGTCCCCTGTATCCGTACTATTCTTGGATGTCACCACGAGAGAGTGGTATGAGATGTGCTCCGGTGGTTTTTTGCTAGTAGGTGTTGCGGCAATATTTGCGTAGGTCTTCTGTTCGACTTGCGTCTGTAGGGCTGTTATTTCGTATCCTGTTGTTTCGACTATTTGCCGAATCTGGGCTACTTCCTCTAGAATTTGTTCTGTATTTTCTACTTCATCGCCTGTCTTCTCCGAAAATACTCGGTTTTCAATTACTTGTCTCAATTTTGTTATTTCCTCGTTGTTAATTTGTATTTGATTAGCTTGAAGTTCTAAAATTTCTTCTATTCTCTTAGTGTCTATCTGGCGTTCTGTGTGAGTTTCTGCTTTGCTCCCCGAAATCTGGGGTTGTCTAAGGTGCTCATTTCCTTCGACAGCTGCAGCGGTCCCTTCTATCACCATCAGAAGAAGTTCGTCCAGAGCCTCAGTCACTGTTTGCTTCACGTCCCTTCTTAAATTGCCACTGTACGACAGGAACAGTTTGGCATTTGCCACAATGTCCTTCGCTTCCTGGTTCCTGCGTGCGGCTTTGCTCAGATTCCGTCCTGCGGTATCTCGTTCATTTCCTTCATTGGGTCCTTCTGACCCTGTCCCTTTACTCAAATCCATATTAGTTTTTTCGGGAGTCCTATGTATCGACATGGTAGATCGTCGGTTTTGTATATAAATAAAAATGTATATATGTCTATGTAAAAATTTTTGACGTGTATATGGCGTCGTTCGTTATACAAGTATATAATATACAGGGGGAAATTGAATAACGATTAATCCAATAGGATGTTTCGTGTCAATATTTATCCTAATCGCTATTGCTCTACAAAGAGCACCGTTAAAATTGTCACAAAGTCGACTTAAAGTCAATAAAAAAAATTTTAAAAATAAAAATTTTTCAAAAAATTTTTTTTTTTTTTTTTTTTGAAAAATTTTTGTTGATTTAGATTTGTAGTCGAGATCTCGCCGAGGTGTCCAGTCAAAACGCGGACCTCGTACGACGCTTAGTTCCGGAGATATCCTCGATCAAAGATTTTCCAAAATGGCGGCGAACTGTCAAAGTCCGTCTTCGATCGAGTCTATCTCAGTCCCTATTGGCCGCAGAGCGTGGCGCTTGGACTTTCCTGGCTCGGCGCGACCTCCCCCACCCGATAGTATTGCCAACTCAACAGAAAATTTTGTCGGCTCCAATTTTTTAATTTAGGGTTCCGTTGCGTAGATAAGGTCTCGCCGAGATCCCCAGTCCAAACGCGGACCCCGTACGACGCCCGGTTCCCGAGCCATACACGATCGAAAATTTTTAAAATGGCGGCAGAACTGTCAAAATCAATTTTCAATCGTGCATATCTCGGGCTCCAATAGTCGCAGAATAGTGGCGTTTGGACCTCCTTTACGAGCTCGACCTCCTCTACCCGGCACGATCGTTTATTTTGTCCAAAAATTTTTCGGCCCCGATCCTCAAAAAAGTTTCCGATTCCTGTAGAGAACTGCCCGCAGAGCCCCCCTGTCAAACTCCCGATCTCTCAGACCCCACGGTTCCCGAGATACAACTGGTCAAAGTTTTGCAGTGTGACGTCACAACTGTCAGGTGCTGGTCTAAATCGCGGATATCTCGGGTTCTAGGGTTCGTAGGAGAGCCGGACTTCGACTGGAGCAATGAGCTCTACGTGGGCTAGACGTGGATATGGGTTTTGGCCAAAAAATTTTCGAGGCGCCAAAAACGATCGAAACCAGACTGGAACTACTCAGATAAGTCTCCCAACACTCCCTAAGCAAGTCCGGTCTTTCTGCGCTGAGCGGTTCCGGAGATATCCGGGGTCAAAGTTTCGCACATGAAAAACAAAATGGCCGTCCGAGGCCAAATTTCGCGCTACTTTGGCCCCAGAAGGGTTAGGGACCTACAATTTTGGTTCCTAGGTGTCAGAGGGACACTCTGGGTACTTAGGTATACTTGAAATATTTTTAAAGTTATTATTTTTCAATATATGAGCAAAATTCGATTGAAAAATAATAGCTCCGGAACCAATAGCACAAAAAATCCAGAAAAAATACGATAATTAGCTATAAATAGAGGCCCATAAGCACACACATAAAAATTTAGAATTTTCTCAAACACAACCAAATTAAAAATAAAAATCACAAAATTTCACAAATTTAAAATTAATTCGAGAACTATTTATCAGAAAAATTTTATTTTGAAAGTTTCGCCTAAAATAAGTGAGCGCGCAACTTATAGCAGTTGAAAATTTTGAATTTTGAATAAGGTTCTCGAATTATTAAGAGTCGAAAATACAATTTTGAACAATTTTTTAATTAAAAACTACTTAACTTAAAAATCCAAAGTTTTCGCCAAAGGTGTTTTCTTATGGTCCTCCACGTGGCTGCAAAAGATGGTGGTCCTGGCGGGTCTCCTTCAAGGACCACGTGTCCACGTGGTACTTGTTTTTCTTCAAATATCTTCTGAGTCTTGCACCAGAAAAATCTGATGAAAGTTGGGGAAGGTGCTCCTCCTGATTGCGCCTCAGGAGGCACAATAAAATTTTAAGGTCGTAGCACTCGTTTCACTTCTATATCACTTTTTCACTTTTTGAATAACCTCAAATTGGGTTTTTCCGCACTCCTACTTCGGCACTTGACGTATCGACGTCACACAAGCCGGCTTCGGCTAGGGCACGTGATTCCGCGTCGACTGACACTTGAATCACTAAAATCGGTGCACTCTATACCACTTTTTTGAATTTTTTAAGCGGGAGCTCGCGGAAAAAGCTGCTTATCGGGCGAGGGACGAGTCGCTACTTGCCGTCAACGTTGCTTTCCGCAGCCACTCTGTGCTTAATCAAAATTCGCCTAAAAAGTTTTGGTTCCCAGCTGCAGTGAAGGGTCTGCAGGGGGCGAAGAATGTGTTAAAAACCTGTTTTAGCTTATGCTAATGAGGCTCTTTCATATGATACCCCACATGATACGGTTAATTCACTTTAAAATTTGGGCCCTCATTCCTTGCATAGAGACACAATTTTTTTGTGATTAAATTAAAAATGACCAGTTTTCGGATTTTTTCCTATTTGTGTACTCTATCTAACACAATGCTTCTTGCCAAATTTCAGAGTTCTAGGTCAACGGGAAGTATCCCTTAAGTTTTGATTCCTCTGTGAGTGTCGAAATGTGCGTTTTTTACGACTTAATCGGCTGTAACTTTTTTTTACGAAAACTGAGAAAATTTATTTTTCTTTCTGCAGCAAGATACTATGGATCTGCGTACATGGTTTTAATTTCAACTCGATACCTTCACGCGTTCCCGAGATAAAGGTCTTGACACCCGGATAGACGGACAGACAGACAGACAGACAGACAGACAGACAGACAGACGGACAGACGGACAACAAAGTGATCCTATAAGGGTTCCGTTTTTTCCTATTGAGGTACGGAACCCTAAGAAAAGATTAACCTAGTGAGTGACGTTCTGTTAACCAGGAGATTTCAAATTTCCATTAAAAAAATACCTGAACTTATTGCCACCATACTCCCACTCATTTGAATGTTGAAATTTGTATGAAATGTCCACCAATATTTATTTATTTATTACTGTTCACCCGTTTCAGTAAGTATTATTTACTCAATTCTCTTCACAAGGATAACAGTACAGTACAGAGTAAAAGTAAAGTATAAAGTATCTATTTATCTAAAATATTTATATTTCTCTATGGTCTGTAGCTGTAGTTTAAAAGCTTTTTACTGTCCGATTTAATACTTTAGTAGTTTTTCTCTTTCTTTTTAATTTATTCGTAGCCGTGGTAATAGTTTTCCCATTATTATTTGTTGCCAGGCTAGACGTGTTAATAAACAACGCAGGTATCACAGCCCGCACTTGCCTGGAACGCGCTGACATGGCAACATTCGACCGTATCTTCAACACCAACGTTCGCGGCGTGTATAACCTGACTCGCCTGTTGACGCCGGCGCTGGTCCTTGCGAAGGGCAACATCGTGAACATCTCCAGCATATCAGGGACTACGGTTGCTGTCGGCAGTCTGCCCTACGGCATGGCTAAAGTAAGAAAACCATGTTTTCACCATCCCTACCATGAAGTGTCAACTTTACATTATCAAAAACGGGTAGAAAATTACTGTTCTTTAATCAGCTCTATAAAAGGGAAGAAAGGGGGAAGAAAAATTAAAAAGAAAAGCTATAACGCAAGTTCGTATAGACTGAATGGCCAGCCTTAGTGTAAGAGTTATTAAACCGCGGAAAGGCTTTTGACCTGGTGTGACGATTGCTGTTTTAAGAAAGAAAAACCGGGATCTACTATTTTACGTATGTCATCAGTCAGACCAACAGTAGTTCGAGACGTTGAATTGGTCAAACCCGCAATAGTCAACTATTTTAGTAATAATTTAATTAAACGCGTTTATTTAATTTTAATATATTCCTTTCAACAATGACCCCGTTCACTGTATGTATACAAATGTACACCTATTTCCCTGATAACTGAGACCAGTTTTGGTCGGTCAATTACTGTAATTTTTTTATCAATGTTGTTGATACGAAACCGGTGACAATTAAGCAAATATTTATGATTTTATTCGTTGTTCTTATAATTAAATTATCATATTGTCAGTTCAATGACCTGCTTATTACTTTTATCATCGTCATCATCTCAGCCATAAGAAGTCCACTGCTGGACATAGGCCTCCCCTATGGATTTCCAAAAAGACCGATTGGAAGCGGCTTGCATCCAGCGTCTTCCCACCACTTGTATGAGGTCATCTGCCCATCTCGTGGCTGGTCTTCCTACGCTGCGCTTGCCGGTGCGTGGTCTCCACTCGAGAACCTTTCGGCCCCATCGGCCATCAGTTCTACGTGCCTGCCCACTGCCACTTCAACTTGCTAATCCTCTGTGCAATATCGGTGACTTTCGTACGTCTACGTATCTCTTTATTCCTTATTCGATCTCGTAGAGTGACTCCGAGCATAGCCCTCTCCATAGCTCGTTGCGTGACCTTGAGCTTCCTTATAAGGCCCATAGTTAGGGACCACGTCTCAGTGCCGTAAGTCATCACTGGTATTACTCATATGAATATTTGAAATACCTGAGTATAATAAACAAAAGCTACCCTTCCTTACTTCCGATATGAAAAATTATTATGCTTCTTGGCTTTGCAGCGGTTAAAATAAAAATAAAAACATGAACTCTTTTACCCGAGTGACTATAAGGAGGACAATGCTAAAGTAGTTCAGGCTGTGCCTAAAGCGTGAAGCTATCTCTTTCGCGTATCAAAAAAAAACAACGGGTTGCACTCCGGGAGTGCCGGCAGAAGTTAAATCTCGTCTTACGTATTTTCGATCAGGTCACGTGTCCTGACGTGAGCTTAAAAATGTTTACCCATCCCAAAAGTGCACAACGCCGCTAAAGAAGTTTTCACTTCAAAAATTTAAACACTGAGTGGGGAATGGGTATAATATAAAAGTGAGAGAATATTTTGTTTATTTACAAAGGAGAAGTATTTTAAAAGGTTTTAATAGTTGTATGACGTCACAGTTCTATAGAACTAATGGGAGTTGCCGTTTCAGGCGGCCTTGGACCACTTCACTCGCCTGGTTTCGCTGGAGTTGGCCCCGAAAGGAGTCAGGGTAAATGCAGTCAGCCCAGGCATCACGGTGAGGAAGACCTTTTATCTTGGTAACCGACTTCAAAAAAGGAGGAGGTTATCAATTCGTGGGCATTTATGTATGTAGTGCACGAAATACTCCGTCGCTCATGAACCACTTTTTGTGTTTTATGAATTGGTGTATAGAGAAAACTCCCAAGTTGGACCCATAATTATTTTATATAGACATTGCTTTATTACTAAACTTCTAAAGTCTGTGCACTTAGAGAATTAATATAGCATAGAGGGCGCTGCTGACTTAATTTAAATTATACAGTTTTATTGTCTTATTTCTTATGAATTATTAAATAATATTGTTCAATTAATTATTACAGTCAATTATCATGTACATATAAGGTTTTCTAAGTTTAGTTATCTGACGAAGCCCTGTTACGGCCAATATAATGTTTTAGCACGGACTAGTCATACAACTTTACTTTTGTTGATATGTATTGTATAAGCCGCATAGTTTTTATCTTGTAGTGGACTTGATAAATTATAAAATTTAATGACCTCATTGCTAATCAATTTTAATTATTTTAATTCTTAGAAATAGGATAATAAAATTATCCTATTTCTAAGAATTGTACTATAATACTTTTCAATTATTTATTATAGTCGCTTTTCATGTACTTGTAACGTATTTTTACTAACTTTGTTCAGTTGTCAGACGAAGCCCATTTACAGCCAATATATTGTTTTAGTTAAAAACTAGTTATAAAACGTAATTTTTATTTTATAAGCCATAGTTTTTTGCATTTTTGAAGTGTTCTAGTCTGAAAAGGTCCTTAAGGCCGTCACAGACACAGCTATAATTTATATTAATATATTTTATAGCTAAACATATTACCATATATTTTCTATACAAATTTTCGAGTGACCGCACACGCAGCTATAATATATATTTCTATGACGTAACCAAACTATACCGTAATTTATATTATTGCATATTTTTATATTTTCGCATATTAATATAAATTATGGTATAGCAAGACATATTTTGAATATACACCATGTTTCAAGAGAGTTTTGGCAGGAACGTCATCGAAACATGTTGTTGCTTTGTTTTATTTTCCTAAACTTGTGTTATTTTGAATATTAATGCGATAAAAATAGTGGTTTTTTATTCAAATACAGATACATTTATTTCCATAAACTTAAAAAATATTTGTAACTACCCTCAGTTTAATTCGTTAAGTGTTCGATCAAGTAGGTACATGAGTGTGGGCAAGTGAAATGTAGTAGTGAAACGTGGTCATTTTACGATTTTTACGTTGTCGACAAAACTTCATAGAAGCTTCTAGTAAAGTCGCCACCACTTTACTGAAGCAGGGTTCGACTTATAAATTGAATGTATACGTGACATAGATTGTGACTAATTTTTGTGCCTGACAGGGCAACTAACATCTCTAAAGCAACATCAGAATCGTCGTCTGAAGAACTGTCAATTCCAATAACAATGCACTTGTTGAATTCATAATTACTGTGTTTTAAAATCACCCTATATTACAAAACACGTGCAAACGCTAGGCCGACCATCAATGAAATGAAGGCAAAATATATATTATAGCATCATCTCCGTGTGTGGTAGCTTGCTATAATATATATTATAGTACGGTATATTAATATATATTATAGCTGTGTCTGTGACGGCCTTTATACAACCGCTAATATTAAGTAATTTTTATTTTGCACGAATGCAACTCAACTTCAAACTACCCTCATATTTTTGTCGTTTTTTGAGTGAAAGCATGAAGTAGGTATTATTGCCAATTAATATTATATTAAGAAATTGTAGAAGAACTGACGAGTCCATATCAGGAACATCCTTAATATTTTATATAAGTAAAATTGTTAGGACTGTGACTGTATGACAATAAAATATATTCTATTCTATTCTAATTTAGTTATTTTGTTCAAAGATAATTTTATTGAGAGTGTTCATATTATCATAATTGCCGTATTTTAACCGACTTCAAAAGAATGAGGTTAATAATATGATTGTATTTTATTTTCTTTTATGGTGTTACTGCATAACTCCGAATAATTATATATAAACCAATTTCTAAAATGTATTATGTATGCATAGGTATACATACAGCTTTCAGATTCGTCCCATAGAAATTAAATTTTTTAGTTTTTTAAACTATTATTATTTAAACTCTAATTATTATATCGGGGGTTTTGCATTTTCTAATCATACTTATCTAAAATCGCTCCATTCCAGAAATCCTCCGTACTAACTCGTCTCCTGAACTTCACGGAGGAGGAGTACTCTGCGTGGTTGTCGCGTGCAGCGACACGCGTGCCGTTACGAGAGGTGTGTGCCGCGACAGACGTGGCGCGGATGGTGGCGTTTCTAGCGAGCGACGCCGCGCGTCTCGTCACGGGTGACGTCATACCCGTCGATGGCGGGCTGCGCTTCGGGGACTTAGCTACTTTCCTTACCGATGATATGAAATAATCTAAGGAAATGAGAATACAAGCTGTGTCCCGCAGTTTTACCCGCATAGTGATGAAAAACTATGGTAATGAACGATGATTGTAATGAAATGTAGCTTAAGTCTCTCTACTGGTTCTCAACTATCTGTGTACCAAAAGCAGAGAAAGACACAGAGATACTTTCGCTTTTATAATATTATCATAGGTACAATTGAAAATTAATTAATTAATTAATTAAAACGTTGGGATTTCACTAAAATAGTACGTAATTAATACAGGGTCATTATGCTACACTGTACGAGAACGGGAGATTATTGTAGTTTGTACATAATATTATCATTATGTTTTTTTTAACTTTATATACTACTCAAAATTCACGAAAAAACACCTGAGAGACTGTATATAAGAAGAATGTATATCTATGTATATATAGGACTTTCATGCTACCCTGTACAAAAGGTAGAGATTTGAGCACTGTAGGCAGGTATAATTTATAATGTAGATTCTACCGAATTTCCAACTTTCCAAGATTCATCAAAATGCTGTTAAACTATCACATCTACATATTTGTAAAACATCTAAGTAGAAATTTATATTTGAACTATATAATTTGGCCTATTTCCTTTTCCAGTGTGAAAATATTATTTTTTGTCATGGTTCGTTTAGCTTGGTTTCACTGATTGTTAAATACGACATCTGTGTATAATTTATAAAAGCATAATAAATCAAACGAAATGATGGTGCTGCTGTTGATAGTGTTTTTGCTACTCCGCGATAGATGGTGTAAAGTGTTTCTACAAGTACTCCAGTTTAGTCCTCTCTATGGTAGCTAGAAAATTCATGAATACCAAACATGCCAATAACGGGAGTAATTTTAGCTGATTTCGGGTAAGTAGGGTTTTTTATACTAATTAGATCTACGTTTGACCATCAATTCGCTTGACGGTAACTGACGATGTGGCTGCGGATGGTATTTTATATATTTTCAGCATTCAGAAGAAGATAATTTCGGGTAATTTTGCTCTAGCATAAATAAATTAGCAGCTTACAATCTACTCTAAAAGGCTTAACCTACATGTGATTGGAATGCTAGACTAGATTGTTAGATTTCTGATTCGGATAAGTTTTACAATCATGCTACCTATATAGGCATACCTACCCAATAGGTATTTATAATTTTAAGTAAATCTCACGGTATAATAGGTTTCTTCTTTTTTTCTTCTTCTTTCCCTTATTCTAAACCACCTGCATCTCAAATTATACTAGTTGCCTATTTTACTGATTGAATATTTTTGTAATATTCAATACCTATTACCAGTGAAATATAACAATGGAAATAATAAGACTGACAGTAAAGTCGTCGAGATTATTCCGCGTGGATGAGTCCATGATTCGCCAGCAAGCTGTAACATGGGAACACTCACTCTCAATAGTCTCAATAAATGGACTTGTCAAGTGTCAGGTGTGAACAAAATATTTGCTTCAATGCTTTCTTTGCCTATTTCAATAGCGTGTGAAATTAAAAATTTCGTTTATTTTTCTTATTATGGACTAGGTAGATAAAATTACTTACGAATATAGACTATACTTACCTATGTTTTAGCTTAGGTATACATGCTGCTTGTATGTATGATTCTTTTAATTTATTTTCTCATACTTTTATTTTCATTACATGAACAGAAAAACAAAGTTTTTTTGTGTTTGTAGTACCGCTACTCGATGATAGATGGCAGCATTAGTATTTTTTACTGGCATGATCATTTTGTTGGTTGTTTACTATCTATCTAAGGCATTGCATAATATATATAAATAAGTCAGTAATTTTCATAGCAGTTTGAAGCACTACTGTTTCAAATTATGATCCACGGTATGAATTTAAATTTAATTAGTGAGCTAGAAATTAAAGTGCACGAAAACATTGTGGAAAGAGCAAAAATTAGGTAAGTTCCTTTGTATCCAGTAATTCGGAAAACAATTATTATTTAATGTTTGAAAAAAAACTCGCCTTACCGGGAAAAAGCCCAAAGCAGCATTCTCTATTCAAAGAATACTACATTGAAAGATCATTCTGCACCAAAGAGAAAATGTAAATATTGCGTGAAAATGTACCTACTGCACTAGACAAGGATGACACAAACAAAAAGTTATCAAAATATTTGCGTGCTTATCATATTAAAAAAATACCATGAGATTAGACTTCCATATCACATAATATAGGTATGTGAGTTTTCACAGCATTTTTGTGCGTTTATCAGTCTTAGATAGGTATTCGTTTCAATGTCGATCACTTCACAGTTAAATAAACTGCAAGACTGAAGTGGTGAAGACTGTTTAAAGTTGTAGCTTTATTACAACTTTTGTAAGTAAAACCCCCTTTTTAGTTCTTTACCGCATAGGAGAGAATGAAAATTAGAGTTTAACACTATCGCGAGACCGTAACAGACACTGTGTTTTTTTGCAAGATCGTTTTATACACTGTCCGTCTTACTTATAAACGTATGTTGAAATCTTATTCACTGAATAAAGGACTTGTCACTTTCTGTCAGACGGGAACTGTTACGCACGAAAACGGAACAAAACACTGTATAACTAAAATGTGCTTATTCAGCGTTTCTACGTAAGACGGTGTTTTTCTTTCTCCTACTTATTACATACCTACCTCTGGGGCATTTACTGGATTTCTTATGGACGGCCCTTGCTCCGAATTCCGCTAAATAACTAAACTTTCGTTACTTTTGATTCTATTGAATTTTCACTTTGTAATATAAAATCATTTTTAAGCTTCTATTGTAATCATACCATTCATTATTTGTTTTTCTTTATTATACAAAGATATAATATTATTTAGTATAAATCAGCTCATAGGTGAGCCCAACTCACCTATGAGCAGGATAATGGATAGGACAGGTGACTCCCGCTCTGTTTCTGGTGCAACGACTGGCAATCGCCATACAGCGAGGTAACGCAGCGAGTGTTATGGGTACCTTTGCACCAGGAACAGTTAGGGGCGGGCTATTTGACTAATTTAGTTTTAGATTATGGACAATGTATATATATAAATTTTGAATAAAGTTAAATTGAAAGATTATAAAAATAGAATTAAAAAAAACTTTGTACTGTATAAATCACAAAAAAATTAATGCGAAGGCGCTGTTTGTTTTGTACACTTTCTTACTATTCTGATACCACCATACCATTGACTATGAAACTACTTGAAAATAATTGCAAGACATGTCATAAATGTTTTATGATATATTCCATCCATAGGTTAAGAATTTTATTCGTAAGTAGGTATGTATTTACGAAAAAAAAGTATATATGCATTCTATCAACCATCTAGTTTCCATAGTACACGCTTTGCTTAGTTTGGGCTAGATGGCGTTGTGTGAAATGTCCTCCAATATTTATTTATTTATTGCTACGCTACCATTGGGAGCTACCACTTTAAGAACAGAAATGCAGTCTGTTCTTGCCCCCATTCTGATTTTGTCTAATATTTCTTGCTAACCATACAAGTTGTGGATCTTTGCCCCCTTTTCGAAATCCTGCATTTTATGTTAGTATTTTGCCCACATTTCTCTCATTCAACCAAGGAGAGAAAAAAAAATTATGCGTCAACCATAAAAAGCTCCACATTTGAGAAACAAGCTGTCACGGGAAGCCCAATGTTTACCAGACTGCGTTTTGTCGCCTCCGCGTCAGTAGCCTCGGTTCACTGATACAAGGCGTTAAGAAAATATTTTTGAATATCTCTTACTGATCAGTGAAAAAAAAAAAAAAATTAACGCCCGCTACAGAGAATGTGGACTGAAGCTTATTTACTAACCGTCTTACTTATAAACGCTGAATAAGGGTATTTTAGTTAAGCAGTATTTTGTTCCGTTTTCGCGCATGACAATTCCCGTCTGACAGAAAGAGACAAGTCCTTATTCAGTGAATAAGAATATAATAAGTGTTTATAAGTAAGATGATAAATCATTACATCACGGGCGCAGCGAGGTTTAAGTTTCGGAGAGGGTTATAGAAAATAACAAAAATGCAATCGCGAATCCACTTCTCAAAAAAGGTTTAGATCACGGCCACCCGACAAAGCGTTTACTATGGAACTAGATGACTGATAGAATACATATTATATACTTTTTTTGTAAATATATACTTATGATACATAGACACACCCAGACACAGAACAAACATCCATGGTCATCACACAAATGTTTGCCCTGGGTGGGGATCGAACCCACGACTAACAGCTCAGCAGGCAGACATACTACCAACTGAGCCCCAAGGCCAGTATGGACTCCACCGTTTTTTAAGTTTAATTTTTATCTTCACAGACACCAGGGTCCGTGACCTTTATCATAATTACAAACTATTGTTTACTACTTATCGTTACGGGAAAATTATATTGTTTTAATTTTAACTATACCATGAGCAGACCAGCGACCCGTAAGCAGCACCCGATCACGAGTATGACGCATGTGCCAGCCATCGCCCTCCTCAACCATATGTTAGGGAAGAGGGCGACCCGCCACACGACGCCGCCGCAAGAAGGAGCCTTCGATGGTGAGCATGAATGCTCAAAGTGTGCACACAACTCTTATACTAATTACTGAAATACTAGTATTTACCACCTTATTTTTGATTATATTATCTTTAGTTGTTATTATCCAGTCGTGTAAAAACTCACGTCCGCATGTTAGTTTATCTACTCATACCACAATTTTCAGGTCTTTATGTTTCCTATCAATTGTAATACCAAGTTAAAACTTAAAAGTCATTCCAGACAGATACCAAAGTCATGCTCATAGATGACAATGATGTCATACCACTTTTTATTATCATATATATTTATCAAAGTACTTTAGTTAACGTCAATCTCTCGAATCGATAAAAATCATAATTTCATGGATAGCAATTTTTTTACATATACAATTCAACATTTATATATATAAGATAGGTACCATTACCAAACCCGATAAAGTCGGCCCCAGCCTGGCTCGTTTTAAAAATCGACTTCAGTGCTGGCTTATTAAGCACTCCTTCTATGACTTTAATGAACTTCTGGAGTTACAATGTAACATTATGTAAGTATACTGTTTATATTAATGACAATTCTGAAATTAATTGTTTTTATATAATTTTATTTCTGACATTTATATTCGGTTACATTAAAGTAAATTATTATGAAAGTAAATTAATATGAATATGAATAATTATTTCATCAGAATCTTGTGATCACAACATACATTTTTTACCTGACTGCGTAAGAAGGAGGGTTATGTTTTTTGAGTGTATATATGTATGTTTATATATGCCCTCATAAAGCGTAAACGGCTAGACCGAGTTTGATATGTGAGGTGTCGTTAGATTCGTCTTCACTCCCTGAGTGTCATAGGCTATATTTTTTGTAATAATAATAATACGACTCGTAAAAATAAAAATGCGTTTTTTTGTAACCTACAACGAACTTTTCGTAAAAGACAAGAAGAATAATTTTATTATTTTATTGAATATACGCAGATCCATAGTATCTTGCTGCAGAAAGAAAAATAAAATTTCTCAGTTTTCGTAAAATAAAGTTACAGCCGAATATATCGTAAAAAACGCACATTTCGACACTCACAGAGGAATCATTATTATTTTGTCGGGTATTTGGATTTCTAAACTTACTGTTACATTAATTCTGTGGCATGAAATTTTGTTTGAAGTCCACAGTTGTATAGCTCTGGTGCGTGTTGCTACTGCACGCTGTAACTGGATACGTCTATTTGTACAAATGTTTCGAGCTCGAAACGTATGAGTTTTGTTAGCTTAACAAACGTAAAAAATACGCTTTTTGATGTATTATCGGTCCCTTTTAACAATCTCAGTTTTCATCAAAAAAAATTGGTATCTTACCTAACTTCTTAATAGGTCTTCTTCTTCTTTTTTGTATTTAACCCCGCGATTAGCGATTTGCCAGTGTCAAGTATTGAAATATTTTCAAGTTTCTTGAATAATACAAGTTATATAGTGTTCTAGTCACAGTCTGTCACGTAAACAGTTATTTTGAAATTTTAATCTTGCCTCAGTAAAGTGATGGCGACTTTACTAGAAGCTTCTAAGTAGGTATGGAGTTTTGCCGACAACGTAAAATCACACGTTTCACTGCTTTATTTCACTTGCCCACACTCACGCACTTGATCGAGCATTCTTATTAGGTCTGAAATAACCTTAAGGGACAATTTTTTTTTGTATTGAATTTGGACCCGCTTAGTGCATTTGCGAGTGTCAAGTATGTGTTAATATTTCTCCAAAGAGATACGTTTAGTCGGTTCGGACAGAGAACCAATGTGGAATTGAAGGCACTGCTGTCCTTATTTCATTCTTTTGATCGAAACATTAATTATAGTCAAGATGTTATGTCCCATTTTTAGCCGACTTCCAAATAGAAGGAGGTTCTTAATTCGTTAAAGTTTTTTTTGTATGCGATTTTTTTTTGTGTGTAGGTACGTAAATTATTATGAACCGTATTTGATGATTCTTTTTTTGTTTGATAGGTGTTCCCATATATAATTTTATCAAAATGTACTTAGGTTTTTATAGCAAAATAACAGTTTTTTATCCAAGTACAACAACTAATTGCGTATTTTGAAATCTTTTTTTTTTCAGTTTTTTAAACTATATTTACCACGATTGGATTGTATTTTAAAACATAGTCTATCGCGCATTTGTCGACACGAAATGAAAAACTCTACCTCTGTTGATGCTTATTTTTATCTGCAAGCAAGCAAGTTGAAGTGGCAGTGGGCAGGGCACATAGCACGTAGAACTAACGGCCGATGGGGCCGAAAAGTTCTCGAATGGAGACCACAAACTGGCAAGCGCAGCGTAGGAAGACCAGCCACAAGGTGGATAGAGGATATCTTACAAGTGGCAGAAAGACGCTGGATGCAGACCGCTTCCAACCGGTCTTTTTGGAAATCCATGGGGGAATATAGGCCATATTTAGCAGTGGGCTTCTTGTGGCTGAGATGATGTTGAAGAACATTGTCTGATTTTAATAAATGGAATTATAAATGGCTAGGTTTTTATGTTTTGCTTTTTTAGAATACTATAACTTCAAAAAAAAAAAAATTTTTTTATCCAATTATGGTTCCAATCATATTTAAAAAAAAAAACTTACTTTATGGAAATAAGTACAATGTACTGGAGAAATTTATGGAAATGTACTGTATGGAAATATTATTTAAGTATTTTTTTTTAGTTTTTTAAACGATTACTTGTAATAATATACCTAGTTCTACAAACAGTAGACCTCGCGAGTACAAAGCTACTGTTGAGATCTAGCTACCACTCATATTTGAAAATCATGTTCAGAATTGAGTATCGAATGTTTCTGTCAAATGTTATCTAATAGATAGCTCTGACAAATGTAGCAAACTTCTCTTTTCAACCGAGGTTTCATAATATTTTATCTCGACACGTTAATCGTGAATATCTAAAATTCTTATATTAAATAAAACTACGGGTCACTCACGTCTGTTTTGAGTCGAAATATCCGACTATAAAATGTGTGTAAACCACGTTAGTTTCCATAGTAAAATCTAAAAAAAATCTACCATGGAGAGCCAAGTGGTTTTCACATAGGTATGTATATTAATTTTAAAAAAACTACGGATTTTTCGACTCAAAACAGACGTGAGTGACTTTTAGTTTTTTTTAAATCTAAAATTCTTGTTTAGAATTGAGTATCAAACGTGTCTTAAATCTATTATGTAAATTGGTCCATGTCTAAATGGCGTCGCAAAAATTTTCCCCCTTTCTGGGGGAAATACCCCATTTATGCTAAATTCCCAACAACATTCCTTTTTTTATAAAATTGGGGTACCTGTCTATCAAGTTTCGTCAAGATTGGTCGAAAAATACAACCTGTGCGTTGGTACCAAATACAACCTGTACGTTGGTACCAAATTGGTAACCACGCACAGGTTGTATTTTCTAACCGGTTTTTTTTCAGTCGAAGAACGTAAATCTTGTTGATTAAAATGAAACAAATGACTGATTTATCGCGTATATTATATAATTTTATGACTTTGTTTTATTTCAATGAGTTCAATCGCGAAAACCTTAGACTCTAAAGCTTAGAGAAAATCTTACTTCGTTTCGCCTCACTCGGTCAGTTAGAATTTGTTGTCTCATGCATAAAGATACATAAGCATTACCTACGTTAAAAAAATGGGCGACACGGCCAGCATTTGTGAAACAAAAGGTGATATTGTCAGAAATACAAAATGCATTTATCCAGAAGCGGTGAACGGGTCAAGTATGCCATAACTGATTAGATAAGCATAAGTATCTAACTACACTCACACATTGAAGTAACGAAGTGTGTAATATACTCGCACACACACGCAAGGGAGTCGAGAGCGGTAACTTGGTTGAGGCGCCCATGCAAAATCGTCATGAAATTTACCGTCACGGGCCATACGATTGGTTTTGCAGCCAATAAATGGTTCAAATAAAAAAAAAACTAAAAACGAAGTAAATATTCATATTTTATTAGACGTTGATTTTTTATGGGACCACCCCTACGATAAATAATAAGACTTGTCAAAATTATGGTGTGCAATCACGGTATACCGAGATTTTACGTCAATTTATCAAGATCAGTCTTGCACCTAAAAACAGGCGCGATCTGCAAGAATTTCAAGATTGCGTTTTTCTGATTAAAAAAATCCTGAGATAGAGACAGATAGATAGAGAGCGGAGTCTCTTCAGGAAGAATTAGCAATTATTTTGAAAGCCCTCTTACAAGATAGGCCTTCACATGCAACTTCTAAATAATCCGTAACTTTTTGTAAATAAATAAGTAAGTTTCTGTGTATTTTCATATTTTTTCATTATTTCGCGCCAAGAATAATATTCGAATCAAATAACTTCACCAAATTGCAATAAAATTAGTAATACTTAATAGTAATTAATTATATTTCAAAGATTTGCGAGATCTGCAATATACCAATATATAGCAAGCTTAGAAATACACAATCATGCAAATATCGAGATGGACGTTTTGCTGCAATATTGCCACTCCCTAGTCAGAATCATCACTGGATGTAAATAAACAATAATTATGTTTACGAATTCAAAACCCTAATTCATGAAGTCGGTTTTTTTATCAGCCCTGTTTGTACAAACTGTCCCACTGCTGGGCGCGGGCCATCTTCTCATTGTGAGAAGGGTTAGGCCATTAGGCCACAGTCTGCCATACTGGCCAAGTGAGGGTTGGCAGACTACACACATCTTCAAGATCATTGAGAACTCTCAGACATGTAGGTTTCCTCACGATGTTTTCCTTCACCATTTGAAGTTGGCGGCAATCAACAATACGCACATAACTTCGAAAAGACAGAGGTGCGTGCCGCGGGATTCGAACCCAGGACCTGCGGATCGCAGGTCAGACTTATTCTTTAGCATTCTTAAATGCCTATCAGCAAACATACGTCGGAAATGAACTTTAAATTGTCTAAAGGGTTAAACAAAAAGTACTTCATCCTTCACACACTTGCTATGAGGGACCAACACTCCTCAGAAAAGGCTGAAAAGGGCATCCTTATTTACCTGCCTGATTGCCGCTTATTTGCAGCATAATGCGTTATAAAATAAAAGAGCACAATGCAGGGGTATCGGGTGACTCCATAGAGGTAACTTTATCGTATGTGGAGGGTTAAAACACGCTTTTTACTAAAGCAACCCGCCCGCGCCGGGTTGAAAGCAATTTCTGGTTTTGTATAACGTTTTGACAAGCAAGGTGTTTGAGTAAAAATAATGATTAATTTTATTATAATAAATCCGGCCAAGTACTAGTTTAACTCACACACCGAGCCTTCCGTACTCCTACCCTGTGACTCAATACATGAACTTGAATACTGACACCAGGGCTAATTACTCTACAAAATGTGTATTATAACTAAGATTTTTTTTAATTTATCTTATTTCTTTATTTATTATAATATATTCTTATTTATCTCTGCCCAATTGGCCAAATTTTCTTTCGTTTTTAATACTTCCTAAGCCAACTTTATGAAGGTATCTCTCTCGCGAGGTCTACTGGTCGTAGAACTACTAGTATTAGGACAGACAGACATGCTACTTATACGTCGGTGTTCAAGACTGAGTAGCTTCTAGTTGCTGACATTTTCCATCATGGCATACGAGTTTGTTTTACTGTCGATAGGTACTTATACTGGTAATATTTATAATATTGATAAACGGGGGATTTCTCAACTCGAGCTTGAAGCTCGGTTTACATTATATTGTATTTTTTTTAATACATTATAGATCTACGATTGACCATCAACTCGCCTGATGTTAAGCGACGGTGTGGCCGAGGATGGAGCTCGTCGATCTAGAAGATATCTATTCACTCTAGCCTTGAAAATTCCAAGATTGTAGGTCTCAGGAAACAGAGATGGCGGCCAAGAAATCCATTCTTGTGCAGTACGCAACAGGAATGTGGATCGATATCGCTGAGTACGGATTTTTGGCATTTCAACGAGAAATGGGTGGTAATTCGCCGACTTTCCACTAGTTCCGTAGTCAAATGGTGTATTATATATTTATATAGTATATTACATTGTTTTATAATAATAAATATAAAAATTATGACATTATAGCCTGTAAAGACTACCTTAATAGCATGTATGTACGATGCGCAAAGTCCTAACAACATCACAACAGAACAAAGCCCGCGGCATCTATAATCCGTAGTCTGGGCGGGGCAGCGGCAAGGGCGGGCGGTGATTCATCTCGCCGCCTACCGGAAGCGGGTTGAGTTACCGTCACTTCCGGTTGGCAGGATGCAGTGTTGAGCGAGTTGAGATGATGGAGCGGTTGTTTGTTTGTTTATTTGGCTAAATAAAGTTTAGTTATACTATTTTACGTCATATTTATGAGAGCTATCTAGGAATCTGCCCAATAAACTAAGAGTTCGTAGTGCGACCATCTTACGATTTCTTTACGCCTAATACGTTGTTGAGTGTACGTTTTTGTGAGAAAGTATGCGTACAATCGCTGTAAAAGATTATTACGCATACTTTAGAAAAAATCTAGTAAAATCACCTGTTTATTACGAAAAAGTTCGTTGGAAGTTACAAAAAACACGCGTTTGTTTTTATTTGTTAGAGATGTATGATTTTTATTACAAAAAATATGACACTCAGCAAGTGAAAACGAATCTAACGACACCTCTCACATCAAAATCGGTCAAGCCCTTTAGGCGATCATATAGAAACATACAGATATACATACATACCCACATACATACATAGATACACTCGAAACACCCCCCACCCTACCTCTCCCTCCCTTCTCCCTCTCCTTACCTTAAAACACAATTATAATGGAACAGTTGTCGGTGATTTTTTTGAGGCGGGAAATGGGTTTAATCCTGTTTTACCCGTTCCCGCGGGAATCACGGGATAAAAAGTATCTTGTGTTAATCCAGATTATAAACTACCTGTGTGACAAATTTCAGCCAAGCCCGTCAAGCCGTTTTACCGTGTAGAAGTATCAAACTGACACAAACTTCGTATTTATTTCATGTGTGAAGTGTGATGTAATTTATTAGCATTTCCTACTCCAAACTCCAATAAAACAATATAAGTTATATATATATATTCGTAATCACCGTTAAAAAATCTTTATTTTGATACCACACTCGATGTATTTTGAAAACATTTTTTTTTTGAGATTACTTTTTGCCGCCAAAAATCCTTAATTAGGGTTCCGTACCCAAAGGGTAAAAACGGGACCCTATTACTAAGACTTCGCTGTCTGTCTGTCTGTCTCCAGGCTGTATCTCATAAACCGTGATAGCTAGAAAGCTGAAATTTTCACAAATGATGTATTTCCGTTGCCGCTATAACAACAAATACAAAAAATTAAAAAAAATATAATATTAAGGGGGGTCCCCATACAATAAACGTGTATTTTCCGTATTTTTTTGCTCAATATTAAAAACGGTAACAGGTAGACGCTTCAAATTTTCACAGAATATTTACTTGTATATTACCTTTCAAAATAAATAATTAAATAACAATAAAGTAAATATTAAAGGGGGGCTCCCATACAACAAACGTAATTTTTAAGCAATTTTTACTCGATCTTAATTAACAGGTAGAAACTTGAATATTTGTAAGTAAATATTTAGAAATATATTAACTATTAAAATAAATACCTAATCTAATACATAAAAACTTACAAAATGAAAATAATCCGTGCATCTAAACGCGGTGCGAGCGCCGCGCCGCGGTGTGGTGGTGGCGCGAGCGCGAGGCGGTTGATAAGCAACGGCCGCGCGGGTAGCGGGGGAGGTAACATCACGGAGCGAGCCATAATGCCTTGATCACACGTACCGAGCAAACCGGCGAGACAGTAAAATGTTTCTCGGCCGAGACAGTCTAGTAAGCGAGTAGCTGTTCACACACGTTTTGAAATAAGCACAGTCAGTTCAGTTCTATTGAGACTACAATTCGGATATGATGGATCGTAAAAAGATAATTAGAAAATATACAAAGTTACTTATTCCACTATTAGTAGAAGAATTAAATGAACTGCTGGAAAAGGAGCAACGCCGCATTTGGACAAGGCCATGGATGTTGAGAAGATCTAGTTTTGGCGCCACAAACACTGTTTTTAATGAATTGTTTTGTTTCGACGTTCCATTTGATATTTGTAGACATTTTAACTTGTTTTAAACAACTGCACTCAAAAAACCACGTGCGGCGACGCAACAATCATGTGGCCGAGTGGCGAACGGTGAGACAGTGCACGTTCAAACCTGCCGAGCGAGTGAGCGAGACAGTGCGGGGTAGCGGGAGGGTGGTAACTCGGTCTAGTAGGTAGAACGGCAGCCGAGCTGTTGTCTCGCCACTTTGTTTGGCCGAGCGCTCGGCCGTGCACTCGGCGCTATGTTTATACGTACCGAGTACTCGACCGAGAGCACTGTCTCGCCCGTTTGCTCGGTACGTGTGATCAAGGCATTCTGCGCGTATTCGCGCGAGCGTCGTCATGCTGCCCGGATGTGTATCGAAAACCTACCTATAAGTTTGCAATTTACTACTTGAAATTTCGTTGATTTCTCGTTATTTTATAAACAGAACTAAAGTATTATAGATGATAGTACGGAACCCTTCGTGCACGAGTCCGACTCGCACTTGGCCGATTATTTTGTTTTTTTTTTTAATTTTGATGTACCCAGTGTCACCCTCACGACTAAGACGAATCTATTGACACCACTAACATTAAAATACGACAAGCCGCCCTCTAGGCCCTTTAGGCTCTAGGGCGTGCCAAATAAATATACATACATACATACATACACTCGAAAAACATAACCCTCCTTCTTTCGCAGTCGGGTAAAAACATTTTTAGGAATTATTGACGCAAAAATGATTTTTATGTATGAAAATTTACCAACTTAAATGTATGAAATGGAAAATTACTAAACAGATTGTAATATCATTACAACCCGTTCAGTAATTTTCCAAATCGGTTTATACCTAAATGACACTCGGACTTATGTGGTAATAAAAAAAAATACAATCGAATTATTAACCTCTTTCTTTTTGCAGTCGGTAAAAACAGATGGAGACAGTCAGGCAAAGTTACTTTCGCTTTATAATAATAATAACAATGCATGATGATCATCATCTAACCTTACAGGATAATCATATCCCACTGTGTTTAATTCAAACGTGTTTAAAAATAAACGTCTCCGCACTCCCGACAACTAAATTACTTTGAACACCTTTCTTTACATGCACATTTATTTGTTCAATTTAAATTCGCAATCACACTGGCTCAGCGTGAAACGAGACTTAGCGAAGCCTTTCGAAATCAACCAAGCAAAAACACATCCATAACTTTAGCTGTTATGATTCAATTTTGATTGGCGTCTTTTGGAATACCAGAATAGATTTTCTCGTCAAGCGAGTTTGTGTCTAAGCTTCTTTAGTATAATGTTGGAGTTTGGTTGTGTGTTGGGATGAAGGAATCCCTTCCTGCCAGAGCGTCCTGAATTATATTTGTCGTCGATATCCCGGTACGTGAGTCGCGACGCATTTGCACCTCGATAGGAGCGAGGTACACCGAGGTACACCATTCATTTATTACGTAAGACTATTTTTGCTAGTTTTTGACCCCCCCCCCCCCCCTATATAAGAAAAAATAAGAATAGGCCGACCCCCTCCCCCCTGTGTAATATTTATTATGTAAGAATCTAAAGGAAAAATGAATACACGTTTGGTTTATTGTAATGTTTATTTTTTTAAGTAACAATTTTTAGGAATGTTTACTTGTATACATCCGAGCGCACTTAAGCACTCGCGCGGTTCCTGCGCTTTTTCAGAGTATAATTTTAACTTTGCGCATTTTTGTGATCTTACGTAAGAACTATCCCACCCCCTTGTAAAAAAAATATGACATGGTTGACCCCCCTCCCCCCTAAATCGTCTTACGTAATAAATGAATAACCCAAAGTACAACGCAAAGTTAAAAAAACGCAACGTTATGCAGTAGAGTAAACAAGTATGTATATTAAAATAATAACAAAATATCCGACTGCAGAAAAGCAGTTTTGCAGTCTAACTTACGATTTCATTAAGCTTGATACGCTGTTGAGTGTACGTTTTTTGCGAGAAAGTATGCGTCAAATTAAAACTGTAAAATATTATAAAATGAATCTATAATTATAAATTTTACTAGGAAATGCGCATTCTTTAGAATCATTCTAGTAAAATCACTTGTTTATTACGAAATAGTTCGTTGGAGGTTACAAAAAACGCATTTTTCTATTTTTGCTAGAGACTTACAAAAAATATATTCTAAGACACTTTGGAAGTAAAGACGAACCTAATGACACCTCGCACATCAAAATCGGTTAAGCCGTTTAGACTGTAGGCTGTCATATAGAAACATATATTTACACGAAACAATCGAAGAACATTCAATGGTTTCCTGATAAGAATATCTACACTTGGTTCCACAAAACATATATACCTATACATAGACTCGAAAACAATGACCTCCTAACACAGACAAGATATGATTAACTTATTAGTAAAAACCGGCCAAGTGCGAGTCGGACTCGCGTACGATGGGTTCCGTACCATTCTCTATAAAAACGGTAAAAAATCACGTATGGGAGCCCCCCTTAAAAATTTATTTTATTCTCTTATTTATTATTTATTGTTATAGCGGCAACAGCAACACATCATCTATGAAAATTTCAACTGTCTAACTATCACGATTCATGAGATACAGCCTGGTGTCAGTGTCCGGTCGGATGGACGGACGGACAGATAGCGAAGTCTTAGTAATAGGGTCCCGTTTTTACCCTTTGAGTACGGAACCCTAAAAAGTAACATGCTAGACAGTGCAATCTGTCTCGTTCATTGTCATCGCTTCTCCACTCCCACCCGGGCGCGGTACATAACCATCTTTACCCCAAGCGGCGTGTCAAAAAGGATTATTCATCTGCCATAAATAAGGCCTCCGAGATTATAATAATTTGAATAATAACATTAAAATAATAATAATGCTCGTCTGATCCGCCGCCCGATGGAGATGTCAAACGTTTAATAGATTTATCTGCGGTCATACATCAAACATTGTGCGTTGTGTTGAGTAAGACGGTACTGGACGGCGGGCGGCTTGCCGGGCGGCGGGTCGATTGTCGACTCATTAGGGCTGGTCACGCCGATTTACACAGATAGTGATACATTATAGGCGGGGGATATCGTTCTCTGTATCAATACCTCTATAAAGACATCCAAAATTTAAGTACTTGTTCTTTCATTGAAATTAAATAAATTTTAATGGATTCATTGCGGAAACCTTAGAGAACATTTGTTCTTTCGTTTGAAATAAGATTATAGGTACACCTACTCCATTTTTTACCCGACTGCGTAAGGAGGGTCATGTTCTTCGAGTGTATGAATGTATGTATGTTTCTATTATGATCGCCTACAAACCCTCCAACGAACTTTTTCGTAATAAACAAGTGATTCTACTAGAATTATTCTAAAGAATACGCATTTATAAGCTTCTATAGCAATTTTACGCATATTGTCTATCATAACGATATCGTAAGTTAGACTGCAAAAACCTCTTTTCTGCAATCGGGTATTTTGTTTTCGTACCTGTGTCGTTCCAAAGGCTAAATATAACTTTACGTTTCATAATAAAAACTTGTAGTTATTTGCTACTGTGTAGGAACTGACCTTGAAACTTACCTGAAATCGAATTTCACAGAACATATACAGGGTTGTAGGTAACTAACGGATAACTTCCTAATGGTGACCTAGATACACTACGCATTTGTATATCCTAACCTTAAAATAAAATGAAATCTGCTTAAAGCTATAGCTTTACTAAGAACTTTCTTTTACTTAGAACAGGGGTACATTTTTAAGCTTCCATGCTAAGGGTGCGGTTGCCTATTCGTGAGGCTATGGTGTTTGTCTCTCTGTCCTACACTTAAACGGCTGTACATTTTGAATTATATTAATATATGTAATATATTGTCTCAAAATTGGCAAGATTGTAGGGTTTACTTTGATGTAAATCTACAAATATAAAAAACTGGACCAGAGCGAAACAAGTTTGCGCAAATAATTTTTGAAAAAATCGGAAATTATTGTGCTAGATCATTTCCTCCTTGTTGTTTCCACAAAAAAGAAACGAAAAATGACAAGTGAACGTTTCGATGACAGTTGGTGTCATGTGACATAAACTTAAAATAGTAAACGGTAGAGTTCAAATCTCTTTGGACAAAGAAAATAGGTCGTAACACTTACTCGTACTTATTTAAACTTGATATTTTTTTTATTCGACGATAGGCTTGCGCTTGACCGTCAACTCACCTGGTGTTAAGCGACAGTTACGGTATACGATGGAGCGCGCTTGATATTTCCGCTCCTAGCATTTCCGGCTATCCCTATCGTAGAAAATATGTCAAGTTACAAATATTCTTAGATATAAAGCAAGTTTTGTTAAGTAATTAGCCCTGGTTCAGTGTTCATCTTTATGCATAGCAGTATGGAAAAAAAATGAAAAATGAAAATATTTTTATTCACAAAAAACGTACATAACCAAAAAATAAGTACCTGTTGGTTGCCTTACTAGGCGGATCCTGTATCAAGGCAACCTGTATTCCTGAAGCCTCGGCGTACGAGTGAAATTCGTACTTTGCCGAATTTATTTGTAGTTTCAACGACTTAGTAAAAAAGAAAAAAACTTTTTAATTTTAAGTAAATGAATTGTCTTTATCTATACCTTAAAAAAGTATTTATAAGTAGTTATTTTAAGTAGTTTTTCTTTTGTACGCGTGAACATGCGACAATCAGGAAGGCAGTTATTTAGATATTTGAATGTAAGCTTTGGCATTGCTTTTATTTTGTCAGTTTATTTTAAAATCTCTCATCATAGAATAAACAGCGTTGCTCTCCAGTGGGTGGTTTATTGTTTTACAAGCAACATTACTCGGCTCACCCGACATTGTGGCCAGTTTTACAACAATGACAGCACAAATCGCGGGCGTCCAACCATCTAGCCCCGTTGTCTCCTCGTGTCAGATCTCTTGATAGAGTGTCCCAATCTTTCTTCCTGTCACATATTTGTATGTCCGCCTTTGGTCGAGGCCTACGCATGCGATGTGATGATACCAATAAACGATTGTGTTGCTTCAGAGAGATAGATTGTTTTGTTGACTCGTAAACCTTGATATGTTAGGTGATAAATTTTGATGATTCATTCATTTTTGTGTTTAAAATAAATAAGTGATGTATTAGTTTACAAACGGTAAGGATTATGGAAGGCCGTAGAGCTTAATTAAAAAAACCTTATTAACACTATTTTTAATCGACTTCCAAAAGGGAGGAGGTTCTCAATTTGTCGGAATCTTTTTTTATGTTCCCCAATTACTCGAAGGCGCCTGAACAGCTTTGAAAAAATATTTTTCATTAATAGTAGTCCCATAGAAATTTTATCGAATTCAGTTCAGAATTTTGCTTTTTATAGCGAAATTACTGGAAAAATATGACATACAAGTAAACGAATTGCGTAATTTGAAGTCGGTTTTTATAGTTTTTTAAACGATCGCTTGTTAGGTAGTACCTGATTGTTCAAGAAAACATTTTACGGGCTTAAGTACAAAATTAAATAATGTATAATAATTTTATTACATATGTTTATACAATCTTGTAATTTTCAAGATAAGAGTGAATAAATATCTTGTAAATCGACGTACTTCATCTTTAGCTTTAACATCTGATATCATCGAGTTTTTGTTTTAATAATATTGCCTGTTATAATGTATACTAAAATACTGGTTATCTGACTAAGACATTTATTTTAATTTATTTATTAAGTGTATTTATGCATGTGATTAACTCGATAATAAGTTGCAAATCCAACAAAACGAATCAAGTATTTTAGAAATGTCACAACCTATAAAAGAAGTTCATTACAATCAGAATGGATTATGCAAATCGATCAAACTAATAAACCGATACGATCATAAATCACGGTTTTTTAATCCGAATTATGACTATTTTAACTCATTAATGGTCAATATCTCTCATTTTTATATCGATTGAGACGTTATAAATGACATGCCGCGTATAATTATAAATTAAAGAAAACGGAACGCTAATGGAATTCTGTTTTTGAAATAGCTGTTGTTTTTTTTTTGCGAGGGTTGCGTAGGAGTGACATAAATTACTGCAGACATTAAGGCAAGTGTAACAACAAGCCAGTATTAGTCGAGTTGATTTCTTTGAATTTATATTCTGTATTGTGTAGGCGCGGTGCTGAGTCCGTTTTGTTTTTTTGGCTCTGCACTGCTAGAGAATTTAGCTCTTCCGTTGTGTCAGTTCGCACTGCGTCCATTGTCTTAGGTCACCCGCTGGCATGTTTTCTTTTCTGTTTGAATTTGCAACGGCCGTTGTTTAAGTAGTTGTTTCGGCGGGAGATCGTCCGTGATCCGTCATTCGCTCGAAGCTACTGAGTGGTCGCAGAACGTAGTGTACAGTTCTTTGTATAATCTGTGATATAGTTCATTTGGTTAACAATACAGGCTGTTTCACAAAAGTATAATAATTTTCTAGGGAATATGAAACTAAGCGATAAATCGATTGTAATTCATGAATGTTAAGGATGTGTTAAGGATCAGACCAGCTGTTGGCGATGAAGGAAAGTTTGTTGAAACAGAGAAAATGTTAGATAAAAAATTTGAAATTTGTATGCCTTTCCATATAACATTTATTATTTATTTATTTAATCAAATTAGCACCGCATTGCCGCGAATTACACAAATGATATTTACAAAAACAAAGTCAATAAATCGTTAAAATTAAATTACATATGTCAATATTAAAAAACTAAAACAAATAATAGCGAATAATTAAAACAATAATAGTAATACCAGTTTTAACCTACTAGTTGTATGATAAAAGGTTTTCCTCGTTAAATTTTCAGAATAAATATTGGTTATATCGAATTAAAAAAGCTTTAAACCTATTAAATAAACTGCTTTTATCTTATTATTGAACGATGCAAGTAAGCGTACGGACGTTCATAAGTTCAGCAACGGACACTAAAAATAAAAATATATTTTCTAGAACACGGCAAGTATATTCAAATGTGGTGTCAATGTTGTGTTAACTTATGACAATTGGCTGTCTAGAAGCGAAGTTAACAGTTAATTGCCAAGCTTATTTACAGACATATCGGAGATAGCGCTTTATAATTATGCATGGAATCCAATATGGCAGATTGCAAATGCATTAAAAGTGGACATGTTAGTATTATAATTATTGTGGAATGCCAGCTAAATGGATTCTTTTATGAGAATTTTCAGAGTAAAATTATCCGTTTCAGTTGAATTTATATTCATTGAACTGTAGAAAGATGATATTACAACTTTTTTCAAGTAGGTACATGGATAAAATGTTTACTTCTAACTAGGTATTGTTTAAGAGGATTGTGAAAGGATTTGTTATATTTATGGTCCCATGGTATTTGTAGATACGTATAACGAAAAAAAAAACAAATAATATTAGGTTGGTAACCTTAAATATTATCTTACTTCGATGATTATTTTTTATGTTAGTAATTCGGGATTGTGTTTCAGGCAATTCTTGTACATGATGACAATCATTCAACAATATGTATTGCTTAATGACATAAATTAGATTATTTTCATCGTGTAGATGCATGGTTAAGATTTACGAATCAACAGTTTTTTTTTTTCAAAATGTGTTAACTCCTAAATGTTAACTTGTTTCGTTTCAAAAATTTGTACAACAAACACAAACCTTGAAAACAATCTATATAACTTAGAATAACTAGCCACATTCTACAGTTGCATCCGGTATTCTTAGTGTCAAAAATCCTTAGTTAATTATACTTGTCATAAATCAACCAAATGTGTATTGAGTAAGTCAGTCAGTTTGTAGTTTTAACCGATTTCCAAAGAGGAGGAGGTTCTCAATTCAACGGAATCTTTTTTTATGTACATATGTATGTTCCGCGATTACTCGAAGACACCTGGACCAATTTGAAAAAATATTTTTTTGTTTGAAAGGGTGTACTTTTCAGGTGGTCCCATAGAAATTTTATCAAAATCAGTTCAGTGTTTTGGTTTTTATAACAAAATAACCGGAAAATATGTTATGCAAGTAAATAAATTGAGTATTTTGAAGTCATTTTGTTTTTAGTTTTGTAAACTTTGTAAAAATTACTTATGTCCGTTTGAATAAATATACATCAACCTGTAGATGAGTGCTGCAAGTATGCGTCATTATTTCGCTCGCATTGTGTGCGCTGGCCACATTGTCCGCACAGTGGCGCTCAATGGCTGCTAATACTGTTTACTATTGTCTAGCACAAACTACTAGAGGATAGTATGTTGTTTAGCGCGAGAACAAAACGCAACGCGGCTGAATGGCACGCCTGCGGACTTCTCCGAACTGAACTTGATAGATCGAATTTAGAAATTGATCGATTGTGAACAAAACAAATGTCACGAGCTTGAATTTTTTTTTAGTTGAAAATATGAAATAAATACTAAAATAAAGATATGGATTCTTAAATTCATAAGTGCAACGAAAGAATTTTTTGTCTTAGGTTCTAAGCCTGTAAAAAATGAGTTTTTTTTTTATTTCTATTAGGAACAATTACTATGTCAATGTATTGGAATAGTAACTTTTTTCGTAGTGGAAAAGATGTAGGTATGTATCATCGAGGTAAGGACGATGATACTAATTACTTACTCAAAGGTATCATATAATGCCGTACTTATAATGACGACAGATTTTACGACTACTTAGAATGAACCTAGTTTCGAGGTGAAAATAGTATATGAAAACGAACTTACCTTGCAAAATTAAATAAAAATCTCCATTTCAAAAAACTATAAAAATAATATGTTAACACTTTAATGTGGTAAATCAAATAAAACATAATATTTTAAAGAACTACATAATATAGGTAGGTAGGCTACTACATAAATAGGTATACTTTTTGGTAACCTATTATTGTTTTTTTTATTTTATTAGTACCTACACGTATGTATAATGCAAGTATTGAAAAAAATATAAAAATATCGTAAAATGTGAAATTAACTACGATATAAAAATTAAAGAATTTTCCAATAATTGTCCGCTAATATATGCATCTTAGTATTAATAATAATGCATCTTAGATAGCGAATTCATGAATGGTGGCGAATTCATATATATACTTATAAATTAAATATCATACTAACATAATCATGTGTTATATTTTTTTATTCAATGATTTATTAGTAGGTAATCGATACAGAGTTTTGACACTACATCGCCGTAAAATGCACCATTGAGATTACTATTCAAAACGTTCTTATACAGATTTCTAATTTCTATCCATACCCCGCAGATTTGGAGACAAAAATTGGACATTATAACAATAAATTCCGAGACAATGTCACAATCTAAGTAAACCAAAACAAATTAACCGGGCCCATTGTGAAAAATTACTTTAGAATTTGTGACCATTCAGGGGCACCATAAAACTGTAGGGGCGAGAAAATAGCCAAATATAAGGCAGTTGTAAAGCTTGGACGCAAGATGTAAAAAAAACTTGTTCATTGTTTTTATTAAGCACGAAATATGACTTTATTTTGGGGTTCCTTGCTGAGAAAGCAGATTGATCGGAAAAACTATTTTTACTGGGTTGTTTGCGTTGACCTTAGAAGCTTGGATTAGTGATTAAGATTTTGTTATATATATTATTTGTCATATTTGATACATAGCTCCAAATATTTACGGGTTACTCAGGTCTATTTTTGAGTCAAAATAGAAGAAAATCTCACTTGAAACATTACAATTTTTTTGTCATTATTGTCATAAATTATGTTAATTACCAAGTTACGTCTAATAAAATAGTCATGATTATCAATCTTCTTCAGCTTAGTTGGAAATTTCATGCAGTCAAGTTTATTCTTCCTTATATTAATTAAGTCAAGTTTGCTTATTTGCTACTTCTCTATAAATCATTTTTTACTATTGAAACCAAAGTGGTTTGCACACATTTACATAAAACCGACGCGGTCACTTCGGGTCTGTTTTGGTTGTTATGCGGTTGAAACTATAGTCGGATATTGCGACTCAAAACAGACGTGTGACCTGTAGTTTTTAATAAAAAAAAAAATTTCCTTATTTTGAAGTATTATTTTTCATTATAAAAACTTTGTTGGAAAAAAAATTCAAATATAGTGATAAAACGAAATGACAATTTATATGCTAAAATCCATCCATACACACTCGCATACCCATTACTGCTATTACTACATCGATTTGTCTGGCAAATGAAAGTCTATTGGCGCATAAGAAAAAATAGTCATGTACAGAACACTTCCACATTTTCGCGACTCTCGGAATATTTTTTTCCCCTAAACAAGGTAGCAGTCAGTGGTCTAGTTCAAGCCAACACCATCTACTGTCATAAAGCCACTGCCATAAATAAAATAAAATAAAAAAATAAAGTAAAACAACAATAACTCCACTATTACCATCCTCTCTATTACGAAATAACGAACAATACAACAGCTTTGTCCGTCACAAATGGAACGTAAACAATTGTAAAATATAATTTACAAGGTTTTTGTTTAATTTTACGTCGAAATTTACAGCTCTAGTGAAAGAGTTGTGTAAGTGAGTTGTTATTAAATAAATAAATTATAAATATTGGTGGACATTTCACACAATACCATCTAACCCAAACTGAGCAAAGCTTGTACTATGGGAACTAGATGGTTGATACATATAGGTATACTTTTTTTTCAAAATACATAGGTACTTATATAGAAACACTCAGACACAGAACAAACATCCATGCTCATCACACAAATGTTTGCCCTAAGTGGGGATCGAAACCACGACCTGAGCTCAGGAGGCAGTCGAACTACCACTGAGCCATGAGGCCTGTAAAATTATCGTTAATTTTAGTAAATAACGGGATAGTTAATACAGTTATGTTGTTAATTGAAAATTACGTTGTTGTATATTTAATTATTTTTAAGAGTTACAAGAAATAGTAGCGATAAGGTAAGAAAAGGTAAGGAGAGGAGAGGAGGAGGAGGTAGGTGAGGCTGAGGTAAGGTAAGGTAGGTAAGGTATTTTCAAGATTTTAATGTAAGGTTTTAGTTATTATGTAGTTATTATTACCTATTACTTTTTAACCAACATTCAAAAAAGAGGAGGTTCCACTGTATTTCGTGTCTTTGTTACGCAATCACTTCGCCAATTATGAATTGATTTTGATGATCCTTTTTCTGTTTGGTAGGTAATACTTCAGAAACGGTATCTTAAAGATTTTATCGAAATTGGTTCTGTATTTTGGTTTTTAAAACAAAATAATTAAAAAAATATATGTCAACAAACGAAATGCGTATTTTGAAGTCGGTTGTTTCAATTTTTTAAACTACGTTTAGTACTACCATGACGATGTTCTGTATAATATATTGATTTCAAAATTTATTTAATTCCAAAATTCACCCTCTGTCCATCTTATATGTGAAAGTGTATATTGTTGAGTATACGTTTAGTGGACAGATGATCTCATACAAGTGGCGGGAAGACGCTGGATGCAAGCCGCTTCCAATCGGTCTTTTTGGAAATCCATGGAGAAGGCCTATGTCCAGCAGTGGACTTCTTATGGCTGAGATGATGATGATACGTTTTTATGAGAAGGTATGCGCAAAGTCACTTTTAAAGCTTGTAAATGCGCATTCTTTGGAACTATGTTAGCAAATTCACCTATATATTACGAAAAAGTTCGATGGAGGTAACGAAAAAGCGCACTTTTTAATATTTTAGAAAATTGTATTATTATTCTTAATTAAAAAAATTTAGCCTATGACACTCAGAGAGTGAAGACGAATCTAACGGTACCTCGCACATCAAAATCGGTCAAGCCGTTTAGGCTGTAGGTTATCATAAAGAAGCATACAAACCTAACCAGAAAAATAATGACTGAAAAACATAATCCTCCTTCTTGCGCAGGCGGGTATAAACAGAAACCAAAACACAAGAAATACCCAGATTTGTAATGACAAACGAATGGCCAATAGATAACAAAATTATAATTATAACGTATAAAAATATTTTCTGTTGAAGAGGCAGGTGTAGCGGCGTATTAGATTGTTGAAATATTAATGTTTTATTTTGGCAAGCGGAGATGTGGCCGGCATTTGATGTGTGCCGCCCGAGTCATGAGAGACGAGAGGGTAAAAAATAAATCTCTGAAAGTACGAGTTTCACTCGCACACACACTTATTTTATGATGCAATGCAAAGTTGGCTCGTACGTACCCGTTTTTAGCCGACTGCGTAAGAAGGAGGGTTATGTTTTGTATGTATGTATGTGTGTGTGTGTATGTATGGATGAATGGATGGATGGATGGATGTATGGATGTATATATGTATGTATGTATGTGGGTATGTATGTATATTTCTATATGATCGCCTACATCCTAAAAGGCTTGACCGATTTTGATTTTGATGATTGGTTTTGCTGTCGTTAGATTCGTCTTCGCTTCCAGAGTGTCGCTATATTTTTTGTAATAGTAATACATCACCGGCAAAAATAGAATCGTAATCTCCAATGAACTTCCTCGTAATAAACAAGTGATTTTACTTGAATTATTCTAAAGTATGTGCATTTATAATCTTTTACAGCGATTTTACGTATCTTACAAAAAACGTAAACTCAACAACGTAACAAACGTAACGAAATCGTAAGTTAGACTGCAAAAATAACAAAAATACTTGTTATCTTTTTCTGCAAGAGGGACACAAAAGTTGGAGCGACTGTTAAAAAAATCACAATTAAAACATGCCCATTTAAAACTATTCTCTCATACAAAATTAAGATAAAATCGAGCGCGAACCAACTTTGCATAGCTCTAGGAGATATATTAATGTAATCCCCCAGATCCACAGCTACCTCTTATACTAAATATCATAACGATCGGTTCAGCCGTTTGAAAAGTTAACAAACTTCGCTTTTATAATATTCTTGACGCGATAACGTCTTATAATGTCACGCTCCGCCTGAGCCGAGCATGCAAGCGAGAGCGCGGAACAAACGATAGAGAGGCACGATCGGCCTAAGCTTTCGGCTTGTGACGCATCGTTATCACGTAAAATTATTATTATCGTCCGTAAACAGACTTTACAGTACCATTTTTTTTTTAATATAAAAACGAATCTAACGACACCTCGCACATTAAAAACGGTCAAACTGTTGTCAGGCTGTATGAGGTTGTATACATACATACACTCGAAAAACCTAACCTCCCTTCTTGCGCAGTCGAGTGAAAAAAATAGTGGTCAACGCCCGTGATAGTGGGCCACAATTTCATGTCTCTAGGTCCAAGTTGATATGTCTGTCCGTCTATTAACACTTTTTTTTTATACCTATAATATATTAGCGGATGGTAACAATTTTATCTCTGTTTACTCGTATTTTTATAAATATATCAACATGTGTTGATTATTCACACACACAACACACACACACAATTATTCAATACAGGTGTTCAGTTTTAAGTGCGTCTTTTGTCTAATCAAAACATGCATTTGGCAAAAAAATATAAATAATCAAGATAATATAGATATTTATCTATAATATCTTGATTATTACTGTTACTATAATTGTCATAGGGGGAAATTATCGAGGAAATAAAGGATTATCGTTTGTAAACAGTTTTACAATAAATATTTTCTGATTTCTGATTTGTTTATTACTCGAGACACACAAGAAGGAATGTTTCGATTATGTGCATAATTTTTATTTGAACAAACGGGTTACTCATGTCTATTTTTGAGTCGAATTTTCTGACTATAGTTTCAACCGCATACGGTGCTCTTTTTCAAAAGGAGCAGCGAACACATCACTCCTGAAGGACGTCTTGGTACCCAATAATCTTTTACAGCGATTTTACGCATCTTTATCACAAAAAAATTACACTCAACAGCAAATCAAGCGTAACTAAATCGTAAGTGAGACTGCGAAAACAGCTTTTCTGCAGTCGGGTATTTCGTTTTTCTTTAAATATTAATTACGTTAAGTAATTGTTTTAACTCTCTACCGCTTACATCTTGGTCGCGTCATCGCCGTGACCCTCCCAGCCAGCAGGGGTCCTCAACCCTGCTCATCAATTACACGGACCCTGGGTCTTCCAGACCCGTGGCGTGTCGGCCGTCAACAGGTGTCTGACGTCAGGACTGTCAGAAGTTGCAACCAGGGCAGCACATCAGAATTGCATGTCAGATACTCGAGTGTTTAGTACCGACGTGACATAAACGGCCTTACCGAAAAACGTTACTTAACTTTAAGCATCGTCTTAAATTCTCTGTCTTCTATCCGCAAGTGTCATTACGTGTCAGCAAGAAGGTGACAAAACATGTTAAGCAATGCCTAAAGTTAAGTAACGTTTTTAGGTAAGGCCGAAAGTCGTCATGTTGAGATTAGTGGAAATCTAATGTTTTCTAAGGTGCTCATTGCGGTTGTTAGTCATTGAAATGAAACCATGTGTCACCTGAAATCACCCGTGACCACAGACGCTGCGAAGTGTTCGAAATGTCAGATCATACAATTATATATATAAAATTATACACACATACAGAACCCCCTCACATACAGAAATAACATATCTCGCAACTGTCCTGTCCCGCGAATGTGTCGCTCATACAACGAACTTTATCGTAGTTTTACTCGTCATTACGAACAACACAAATTAGATCTATTCGGAATTAGTCTCAATCGTTTATTATAATTCTCTGTAAGCTAAATACCTACTTATCCTAACGATAGCAACATGATTGTGCGATTTTATACTTGTTTCTTGTCTCAATTTCATCTTAATTAAGTATAAGTAAGCTACATGTATTATTCATCTACTTTTATGTTGAGTTAAATATGTAAATACACTGTTTAATAACATGCTGGGCGCTCTAAGAGTGGATTACGGGATCGACCACATCAATAGCATGTTATTAAACGCAATATTTCCTGTAATCTGTAATGAGTGCCAAATAAATAAACAAAATAAAAAATAATAATATATGTATATATGTGTCTTATAAAATTTATAATGTTATTCCATGCTGGACAGGGGAAAAAAAATATGTACCAGCTGCTTCTCTTTTCCGGGTATACTGTAAAAGTCAGTTAAGGGAGTTGAGGGAAATTGGTATTTCTGTAGGCGATAGGCCCCCTGTCACTCCAAGCCAATATTACATCATACCCTCGTATCTCCTCTAACACTCCTCCCTTCCATCTAGCCCTTCTAACCAAGGTCAAATGTGGCGAGCGGCCTACACAGGAAAACAGGCGTGATTGTATGTATGTATGTATTTCAGTGGAAACCTATAATATGTTTTGTTAATTTGCGAGTTTTGAGAGTGCGAATTATTGAAATAATTCGGACTGTTCAGAAAGCCAGTAAAGCTATAATTCTTTTGATTTTGGGTTTAGAAACACACGAAACCTACTTACATGCACGATGACGTCATCGCATATGTGAGCTGTACAAATTCTAAACAGACTTTTCTAATAATAGCTGAGGTGTGGCATGCTTTTTCGGCGTCTGCCTTCCTTACCACTTACTACCTGGGGTTGTTCAAAACTGTTAATGTGTATTAACACAGTTCACATTCGTATTGTGTGATGTGTCTTTGACCTCGTCATCACTTCCCATCGGGTCAGATTGAGGCCAAACGTAGGCCTAATTTGTTGTAACATTTAAAACATAACATTGTTGTCATTTAAAATAACGACGTGAATTTTGCTGTATTTACAATTTAATCTATAAGTAAGATTTATTAATTTTGATTTCCTTTTTTACATAGCTACTCAATACATTGTTATAGTTAGTTATTTGACGTACCCAAATTATAAATTTTGCTTGACCGTTATGATCGTTAAGGAATGGACAAACTTAGCAGTAAGATCTTATGATGTATACACATTAACAAGTAAAAATAAAGAATTTGAATTTGTAAATAATCGCGTTCTCGTATATTATTATTTAAGCATACCTATTATTTATTTAAATAAAAATCATGCATATTCGTAGATT
This sequence comes from Lycia hirtaria, assembly GCA_947563715.1. Lineage (NCBI taxonomy): Eukaryota > Metazoa > Arthropoda > Insecta > Lepidoptera > Geometridae > Lycia > Lycia hirtaria. The sequence goes on from OX387378.1 coordinate 41,958,431, forward strand.
TGGTCATCTTTTCACTCAGATGCAAAAATAACATAGTTAAGGGTCATATAAGGATACAGGTGCTCACCCATAAACGACACCTATAATTTAAAAACAAAGCATAAACACTTAATTTGTTTTCAATAAATTATGACTTTCGCATTTGGTCATGATTTATGTTCGTTTCTGCCGAAACTGCCGATCGCTATACATCGTGATTATGATGCGCAAGCGCATTTTGGACAAGGTTGCCTCATTGGAGTTTTAAAAATTAGGTGACAACTGAAAAACCCCCAGACATAAAAAAACGGCTGAACAGATGAACTGTTGAAATATAGTCACACAACATTTAATAAACATAGCTAAGGACACTCTCGATCAAATCCCATTTCAAATAAAAAAAAATATGATGAAAATCTTATTTTGTCAAACTTATAACACTCATTGTTTTACGTCGGGAGTTGGTAATAAAAGTGGTCACGACTTCACGACGTCATATACTTAGTTTGTAATCAGCACTGGTTCAAAAACAAAGTGAAGAGAGAACGAAGTGTTTTATTGGCTGAGCAAAATAAGTTTTTACATATAACTACGAGTAGGTATAATTACTAAACTATATAATATATTTGACCAAATTGCTGGTACTTACTTGTAGCTTGTAGTAAAGGTAGATACTTTAGACTTAATCTTCGGAGATAAAAAAGGGATCTCATACATATGACTGGCCTTGTGGCTCAGTTGGTAGTATATCTGCCTGCTGTGCTGTAGATCGTGGGTTCGATCCCCGTCCAGGGCAAACATTTGTGTGATGAGCATGGATGTTTGTTCTGTGTCTGGGTGTTTCTATGAATCTTAGGTATATATTTTCAACAAAAAAAAGTATATATGTATTCTATCAGCCATCTAGTTCCATAGTAAAAGCTTTACTTAGTTTGGGCTAGATGGTATTGTGTGAAATGTTCACAAATATTTATTTATTTAGTATATAATCGTTACATAGCCGAGCGTCACAGGTCAGGCTCATTCAATACCTACAAAATATACTAAGCGCGCTTAAAGCAGTTTTGACTTTAAAAAAACTTCGTTAGTGACAGCCCTGACTCCTTGTACGCCCCGACCAGCAAATTGAGCCATCGTCGGCGATCATTTAGCTGCGGTCATTAGTTTGCCGGATCATGTTTAATGTTCCGGAGCAGTTATTGATTTATTCCGAGCGCATTATGAACTAATCATGTAAGCCGACGGTGAAAGTCTACCCGTGATTTACTATTTTTATACGCTTTATTAATTAATGGCCTTTGGAAATAATGGATTGTGTCTTGTGTGTATTGTGGTGTGTATGGATTATTTCGTTATTGAGGAATAAAATTTGTCCAGTCAATGGCTTTTATTTTTTACCATGCTGAGGCTTGTTTTTTGAGTGAATGTATATATGTATTAAGTAAGGGTGTATATAAACCCTTATATACACCCTTACATAATATAATAGAAATATTTATTCATCTTATTGAACATCAAATGTTACAGACAAGTCCTTTAAAAGGCCTACGTTCGGGAAGTAAAAACAAATCTAACGACCCTTTGGATATTAAAGTCAAGTCGTTTGGGCTTTAGGAGGCAATTTAAAAGGTAGGTACATACATACACTCGAATAATATTATCCTTCTTCTTTGCGCAGTCGGTTAACATTTTAACCAATTATACAAGCAACAACTAACATGTACACCATCTAATGTACAATACCAATGCTTCTAAGGGCGAACGAAACGATACCCATAATGGAATTACAAGCTCAGAGCTCGCCCCACACAGCAGGACGCCTGTTATCCTTAAAAACTACTTTGAATACCACTACCTTTCATTCTAAACTTTATAGCTATAGTAATAAGGTAGATAAGACATGTGAAATGAAAGGTAATGTTGTAAAAGAAGTGTTTGTTATTAAAATAGAGTCGTTAACAGTTGTTACGTGTTTGTTGGAGTCTGTTCAGCTAACGAAGAAATTGAGGGCGCTGCTGTCCTTATTTCATTATTTTGTTCAGTCGAGACCACAGAATACAATAGTAGTATGTACTTCGAGACGTTAGTTCCTCGTTTTCACCACGATCGAACTGTAAGTAAACAATTCTAGAGATAAAAGATTATAGAGCTTGCATCGCTCGTGCTCAGTTGGTAAATTGGACAAATTTCTCGTTAAAGCAAGGGGTTTATTGTGATAGTTCTATTACAATTTGTTCAAATTTAAATTTGTTTATTGAGACAAACAACGGACAATCCAATTAAATTAATCTCGCAATATGTACATATTAATTTTACTCGTCAAAAAATATACAGTTAATAAAAATATTAATTACAAAGCAAAATGCCGATTTCGTCTCGCTTTGCCTAACATGCAGAGTTTTTTTTTTATAAATTCGGTTAAGCCAGGTAGGTAATATAACTATATACATACCTACATCTGGAAAATATGACCCTCCTTCTTGCGCAGTCCGGTAAATTGAAATTGAAAACTTTATTGACTTTAAAAGGCTCTAAGCGTCGTTCATTGTTACACCCTAAGTAGAATCAAAATAATTCTTAACAAACATAGACATAAAATTACCTATTATTTTTATAGCGTGTTGATAAAAGTTTTCTGAAGCGTTAAATAAAGAATTAACAAAAAATAATATGAATCATTAAAATTTTACGGTTCCACCCGAAGAATAATTCGTAGGTTTCACCTGTATTTAATCTACTGGTTAATTACAGCATAAATCATCCGGGACGGTTACGATGGTGTGTTAACGCATACCTCTGTTTTACGTAAGTAAGATTGGTAGGTGGTGAGGGTAGTTGTCATTTGTTTTATTGACTTATAGTTCTGCGAACAGATAGACCTGCGACAACAAACTTTTTGATGCGATTTAGGACCTTAATTTGACAATTTATATTTACCGATTTTGCAAAATTGAGAAATAAATTTTGAGACCTCCTGAAAGCTGTGAAACCCAACGTACATCCAATTTTTTAAATCTGATTATGGATACAAATAAATATTTACCGTATTTATACATACCTATAATGCCACTATGAAATACACTCACTATTTTTAAATCAGGCATAGTTTTAAATGACACAAGGTCCATAAAATAAAGGAGTAGAGACTACTTTTACGCGAGCCAAAAAACTACATTTTGTTGATTGTGATTTTTTGTGTTGTCATCACTAACTGGTATACTCCCTCCATTCAAATTTAATTACCAAACAAACGCAAATAAATGTCAAAAATTAAACCTGTGTCCTAAAACTACGGCGACATTTTAAAATTGATGAGAGCAATAACATTTTTAATGGCAATACTCGACTTTGAAAAACACATTTCCTTCCCACTGTTGGGGTTTTATTTACAAGAAGGCTTTGTTTGTTAACTTTATTGTGCTTTTGGACGTAATAAAGTTGGCTTGTTGCTTATCGTATGTGACAATCGAAGGGGTATAAATTGAGTTAAAATTTTATATGACTTTTATCACCTGTGACACACCCGGGAGTTATAGAGAATGTTTATTTTATGTTTTGGCAGTCTGCATTATTGGAAGAAATAATGAATAAACTGATAGTAATTTACGGCCTTACCGAAAAACGTTACTTAACTTTAAGCAATGGTTAACATATTTTGTCAACTTCTCGCTGACACGAAATGACACTTGCAGAAAGAAGACAGATAATTTAAGACGTTGGTTAATGTTAAGTAAAGTTTTTCGGTAAGGCCTTTAGTTTACTAATCTATTTAGGGCTATGTTGGGATTCTTTACCACATTGAATTGTAAATGAAGAGAACCGTACGTACAAAAGCCACCATTTATTTATTTGAACAAACGGGTTACTCACGTCTATTTTTGAGCCGAATTTTTCGACTATAGTTTCAACCGCATACGTCTGTACCAGACGAGACGTCCTTCGGGAGTGACGTCTGCGCTGCTCCTTTTGAAAATGACCGCCGTATGCGGTTGAAACTATGGTCGGAGAATTCGGCTCAAAAATAGACGCGAGTACTTAACCCTTTGGTTAAAATAAAAAATGTGTAACAACCAAGTTAGTTTTCATAATAAAAAGCCAACATGCTATGCACGGCGGATTAGCAAATTAAAATGGCAATGGGCGGATTATATAGCACGTAGAACTGATGGCCGATGAGGCTCAAAAGTTCTCCAGTGATTGGAGACCTCGTACCGGCAAGCGTAGCCTAGCTAGGTAGGCAAGCTATAAGGTGAGAAGACGCTGGATGCAAGCCGCTTTCAACCGATCTTTTTGGAAATCCAGGAGGCCTATGACCAGCAGTGGACTTCTAGTGGCTGTGATGATGACGATGATTGTAATTAGATAAATGGAATGCTGCTCGTTTGTGAGTGCATCACTTTAGAACGTTTGGACCGACTGAACAGTTGAGTTCGAAAATTTTACGTGGTTAAAACTGTTTTCTACCCTCAAATATTATCAGATTTCGTAAATTTTTTGCCGGCTACAAATAATCATCAATTCGGTTTCATTAAAGCAACTTAAAAAGGCCGATGATGTTGATGATGAAGAATAAAAATCTATAGATTTCTAATTTAATATAATACATGACCAAATATTTCACTTAACTATCTGACATCACATGTAATTGATATACCATCCACTAAACTATCTAGAATGGACTTATACCCTTATTTTATTGACCATAAAACTTTTATTCTTCCGATATGTTTATCTGAAAGTAATTTTAATAGCGGCCCACCGCGCATTAATTCCTTTTTATGGGTGTTTTTCAGTTTTTGTCGCCACTAACTTGTGACATTTAAAGCTATATAGTTTCAAGTCACTAGCACACGCGAATCTTTATATGTAGTATTCGGGTAGCAATAGTGTACACGCATATTGCGTTAGTGTGTGTGTGGGGCGAAGCGAGCGGTGGCAACTCACACATATACAAATACGGCGCAAACACAAGCAAAGGCTGCGGGCAATCGTTATTCAGACAATTTATAGTTTACTGTTCAAGACCGAGTAGTAATTGGACACTATGCTTTAATTGATAATTTTTATTGCTCATTTAAGTTTACATCTCATTTTTGGGTTTATTGGTGGACGAGGTTATTTTGCACCTTGTTTACATTTTCACCAAGTATTTACTTTGTAATTGCAGGTGAAGATATTTATAAAATTAAAAATTCTACTATTTTTTAACGCAACTAAAAATACAACTGTGACAGAAAGAAAGAAAATATTTTATCAGACAATTTATAGTTTACTGTTCAAGACCGAGTAGTAATTCGTCACTATGCTTTAATTGATAATTTTTATTGCTCATTTAAGTTTACATCTCATTTTTGGGTTTATTGGTGGACGAGGTTATTTTGCACCTTGTTTACATTTTCACTAAGTATTTACTTTGTAATTGCAGGTGAAGATATGTATAAAATAAAAAATTCCGCTATTTTTTTACGAAACTAAAAATACAACTGTGACAGAGAGAGAAAAAAAATATTTTTATACACCATACTCACAGTATTTGTATTTGTGTTCTATTTTTTTGTTGTAGTAACAAAAAAAGATAGCACAATTACAAATACTGTGAGTCAAGTGACTTGAATGAGAATGTCAAGTAAGTCACTTGACTTACAGTTACAGTTGAAATGACAATATTTCTTACATCAAATCTATTCAACTGATTGTTACATAGACACGAAAAAGTAGCCCAATCACATATTGCATAAATAAGTTATTATTGACTTTGTGTATAAAATAACTGTATACTGTATAAAATAACTATATACTGCCTCAGATCAGACATTAGTGTTAATTTATATCCCATAGTCTTCGTACGTTCCTCATCGTTTCTTAGAATTATTTCGTGACTATCTATTTAGTAACAAAGTCGAAAATCAGTCATCATTTCTTCTTATCCTGATGTCACCGACGTGACAAATACCAATAACTGGTCAGCTGTCGCCGGCGCGTGCGCTGCGACTTCCTCTGATCTTTGACTCGGCCAATTGCCCCCAGCTGCCGTCTTCCCCACAAGACCTGCTCAATTGGAGCAATCAGGCCTCTCGCTGCCCTGGAGACGAGGACGCGCGAGCGACGAGGAAGATCTTCCTTCACTGGTTTGGACTGTTTAATAAAATGGGTTTGTCAATACAGATGTAGATTCCTTATGTTAAAGAAGTAAAGATTAAAATTGAACGTTTAAAGTAGAGTTTAATGTGGTAAGGAAGTAATGTTACTCAATCCCTTATTGTCACCAGGATATGAATTGAAGTGGTTCGCGATCAACGAGGAGTTTCCGCCTCAGATGTTTACGTCTGAGCACTTTGTTTAGACACTTCTTGGTTTTAACTTCGTGTGCGTAAACTTCTTCGTTGATAGTTGTCACTTACTGTCAATGAACTTGACAAATTTGCTAAATATGGTGACATAAATTTAAAGAGTTTAAAATTATCTGAGAGCAGCATGACTTCCAGGGCCATTAATTTAAACAGCAAATCATTTTGTTGTAATTCAACGTTGATAGAGGATCATTCGCCTGGAATCTATGCTGCTAGACAGATGCTTTACAGCGTGAAAAATATCAATAGACTGACTATGGAGAGTGATCGAGCTCAACAGATCTCCTGTATCAATTGTAATGAAAACCCCACAAGAGATTTCACTGCTTCTTTTCAGAGCTCTCCAAAGAGTAGTGAGCCAAATTATGTAGCGTCTCATGCGTCTCCTACACCAGTGGTGAGGCAAAACGCACCCACGGCCACGGTCGCTCTTGCACAATGTTTACGGTGGAACCCGTACGTAGAAACTTCATCAATCGAAGACGATTCACAAGTTGAAAGAGACCCTAACATTAACTGCAGGTGCGCCAACTGTTCCACGAGGAGCTGCCCATCGAGAGTGTCTTCGTCCAGTACTGTACGGTCTGGTTCACGTAGAAATAACATTATGAGGTTTGTTAACATGTCTACCATGACACCAAGAGTGGCTGATACCGGCTGTGGTTCATCCATTATGGCTTCTTCTCGAGTTTCTGAAGTATCAGGTTCGGCTTCAGATATCGCAGTCAGAGACACTCACGCCTGTTTGCACTTCAATCGATTTGCCAGACAACCAAGATGTCCCGTGATTCCTGTACCAATCCTAAAAAATACCCGAAAGCGTTGTGACTATAATGATAGTTATACTGCTGAGAGCAATTGCAGTGAACAGTGTTATCCAATGCAACGATATCAGGAAGTCGAAAGAGACGATGACGATTCTGAACTTTCGAGGGTCAACTCGATAAAATCATTTTGTAGAAGCCGCAGAAAGAAGAAAGAACGGTGTAATGAAGGATGTCACAGTGATAAAGATAGAAGAATGCTTTACAACGAAGGTATAAGTAATAGGATAGCATGTCGATATCCCGTAGAACCTATGAAGGTTCCATTTAATATTGTAATGATTCCAAACGACTGCAGGCCGTGTAGCCGATTGTGTATGAGAAGCAGGACCAATATGAATTACTACGATGGTGAAGAAAATCAGATTCCACACTCGCAAATGGTACACTCTAAGTATCATAAGAACTGCAAGCCTAAAAATAAAAATTATTTGTATGATAACGAAGAGACCGGTCATATAATACCTCCAGCTCCTAAAATAGGGCAGCGGAGGATGCCTTGCCGCATCCCAGTCAACTTTTACCAGGCTTCGTCCATCAAGCTACCAAAGAAGGTCCTAACTTCACAGGCGAACGTAGATTCATATGTAGACTTGAGGTGTCATCGTCGATATCTTCCAGTTGCGTGTGACAGGCGGAAGTAGTGATGCATTTTAAACACAGATTAGTAATTTGTAACAATAATAAAAATCTGTTAAACAAAACGAATGAACGGAACGATTGCGTTCCTGAAAATTTTTAACTAGCCCAAATTTAAGCGAATATTTGGCCAGTTTGAGAAATTTGAAAGAAAACATAATGATGAAACAGATGAGAGGAAGAATCGATATTGATGTAATTACTTTTTTGGAAGTCCATATGGTAACCACGAGGAACTCTTACAAATTCGCCGTGTCCGTCTGTATGTTTGGCAAGTGAACCGCTAAAATTGCTGTAAGTAGTAACATGTTCAAAAAAGTGAATAAATAAGAATGGTACTGCTGCTATTAAGTATAAGACATAAAAGTCACGATTAACCTATAAAAATAGACCATATCAATAATTTTATGAAAAATTATTTTGAACAAAAGTTGTAGTCACAGGACTACAACTTTTCAAGATAACGTATATTGTAGCGATAAATATGTACTGTCTTGGCCACTTATTTGTTTGAATAATTAACGAGCAAGTCGTTTACCTGATGCTTTGATTGCTTCACGCTTGGATATAATAATCAACTGGCTACGCAGGACTTTACAGCACAGCTACCTTCACAGTTTAACAGTTGAAACCCCCGCCCCATGCGGTAATACTGGCAATGCATTAGTCTAAAACTCAATCCAAAACACACACCGACTATCCTCCGACTATCTTTGAACTTTTCTGTTTAAAAAAATATATGGCTCTTCGTGATTTTTTAATAAGCCATGTTCAACAGAAGACTTATCGCTGATTAGATGGTGATGATGACAAAGAATAATTATATTACTTATACAATCTATAAAAATAAAAAAAATAAAAATACAATACATGTATTTATTTTGTGATAAAAACATACAACACAAAAAATTGTACTTACATAATTGAATCGAAAATAAAAAATCGAAAACAACAACACTTATTGGAATTATAGGGTTCTGTACCCAAAAGAAAAAACGGTACCCTTATAGGACCACTTTGTGGTTCGTCAATCCGTCTGTCAAGACCTTCTATCTCGGAAACGCGTGTAGGTATCAAGTTGAAATTAAACAGATAATTAACAACTATTTCATAATTAATTATGACCATGAGAGTGCAATTAAAATAATAAAACTAACATGATTGTTGATAGGATACAAAATGTTTTTGTCACATCCCGGCCTCAGCTCAGCATAATACAGTAAACATAAACAGTCAGCGCTGGTCTTCCGCTGATTATATGTTTGAATAAAGTTTTATTTGATCAAGTTCCATTAAATAACGTAAGCTAAGCATGACGATTGAAATGCAACAATGTACCACAGTGTTTTTTACTCATAACTTCAATTAGTGTGTGCAAGAAGGAGACCTACATTCAGGCAGCTGCGGCCCTGTGCAGGGCTGGAGGTCACCAGCTGCAGAGAAAGCATCCTTGATTGGATAATCCACATGCAATTGGCACACGGACCGCCGAAACAGGGCTTGATAACATTTGTCGTGGGTGTATACATCTCTACATACACAATAATAGAAATAAGTAAATTTAGAAAATAATTCTTAGATAAAAAGATAAGAAATGAGATAAAAAATAAAGTAACTGTTTTACTAAGAACACTCGCGATCAACTATTTATATGTTTGAGAGTCCGTTTGAATCCGTTTGAAAGCTACAATGCCACAGATAGACACACAGATATTATACATATAAACATGTCAAACTTATAACACCCCTCATTTTGGATCGGGGGTTTAAAAATATGCCAAATGTGGAAACGAGATAACTTGATGAATGCAGTTATTTTTAATGTGTACTGTACAATGTAATGTTGCTATGGAAACGAACGATGAGTACTATTTTCAGTAGACCTTGCTCAGACAAGTAGATTCGAATTATCTTATCAATGACCAATTATTTTAATAACAAAAAGGTTCAGTTTGTTTAGGAATAAAATAAATTGTTCCTATCGGACCAACGCAAATAGTTGTGTCGTTGGGAAATAAAAATATTTGATCAGATTTAGTTGGTCGGAATGGGATTGCAGGTTTAAAACAATTTAATCTTTCTGTTAACTTGTATGTATATTTAGTACAGATCTTCGATCTGTATTCAAGGATTTCGGTCACGTTTTTGATGCGGACTGTACAGGTACTTCTTTGTTTCCTGAGAACTGTAATCTTGGAATTTCCAACGCTAGACTGAATAAACATCTTCTAGATCGACGTGCTCCATCCTCGGCAACCCGTCGCTGAAAAAATGAAATAACCTGATGCTGCAGCCAGCTTTCTACTCATAAACAGCTCAGCATGAAAAAAAAAGTTTTTTTTTTATCAACATTTTTATTTCTAATCTTTTGAAATACGAGTAAAGATCACGTAAAATTGATGGCTGGCGATTGGGCCGAAAAATTCTTGAGTGGTGACCACGCACCGGCAAGCGTAGCGTAGGAAGACCAGTCACTAGATGGACAGATGACCTTTTGCAAGTGGCAGGAAGACGCTGGATGCAAGCCGCTTCCAATCGGTCTTTTTGGAAATCCATAGTGTGGCCTATGTCCAGCAGTGGACTCCTTGTGGCCGAAATGATCAGATTATCTTGACATTCCTACATATACGGTCGTGTGTTTGTGAGGTCTGTTATTTCCATGGTTGGTGTCCCCTGAATCTGCGGGGTCAGCGCGCACGCGTCGCCTGCGCATCGCAATCTGCAGCTTGATACGTCTTGATTGTTTAACTGAGGCGTGTTTTTTTGCACATGCGAGTAATGAATTGGATATAAACAAACACATCCTGTCTTTGTGCTATATTGTAAAATTGAGCTTGAGGAAAACATCGCGAAGAAATTATATGGTTGTGACAGCTTAGGATAAATAGTTCTTGCTCGGTCAGAACTTCACTGTTTTGGCTTCCGCACTGAGGGTGCGAGAGCCTATTCGCGAGGCTACGGTGTCTGTCTGTCTGTCCTACATTTAGCTTAGCTGTATCTTTTGAACGGTAATAAATATGTCTCAAAATTGGCAAGAATAGGTAGGATTTAATTTGGTGTAAATCAACAAATGTCTACTAAAAACAGGTTAATGTCTCCTCAGAATTTTGCGAAAATAAAAAAAAATTGTTGTCTGTAGACTATCACTTATTACAGACTTTACAGACGATAATTGTACGTGATAACGATGCGTCACAAGCCTAACGCTTAGGCCGATCGTGCCTCTCTATCGTTTGTTCCCGCTCGCGCTTTGCTCGCGCTCCCGCTTGCACGCTCGGCTCAGGCGGAACGTGACAATGAGTCATGCTTTTTCGTGCGTGCAGCCGACGTTCATCGATTTGTAAGACGTTATCACTCAAAATTGGCAAGAATAGGTAGGATTTAATTTGGTGTAAAACAACAAATGTCTACTAAAAACAGGTTAATGTCTCCTCAAAATTTTGCGAAAATAAAAAAAAAATGTTGTCTGTAGACTATCACTTATTACAGACTTTACAGACGATAATTGTACGTGATAACGATGCGTCACAAGCCTAACGCTTAGGCCGATCGTGCCTCTCTATCGTTTGTTCCCGCTCGCGCTTTGCTCGCGCTCCCGCTTGCACGCTCGGCTCAGGCGGAACGTGACAATGAGTCATGCTTTTTCGTGCGTGCAGCCGACGTTCATCGATTTGTAAGACGTTATCACCTAAAAAATTAATTGAAATTTAAAACATAAATGGGAAATTATTGTGTGGGAACTGAAAAATAAAACCTCCTTGTTGATTCCACAAAAAAGAAACAAAAATAACAAATGAAGTTTTTTGACAGTTGATGTCACGTGACATAAACTTATAATAAAGGAAACGGGAGTGTTAAATCTATTTGGATACAAATAGGTCTGTAGCACTTACTTATTTGAATATTGTGTGTGAAAACTTTGCATTTCAGGATATTTGTACTGTAGAAAATATGTTAAGTTACAAATATTCTTAGATATAAAGCACATTATGTGGAGTAACTGAAACTGGTGTCAGTGTTCATGTAGTTTAGTATTGTGTCATGCACAGGTACGGAAGCCTCGGTGTGCGAGTGAAACTCGTACTTTGCCCAATTGATTTTATTTGTAGATGAGCTTAAGTTCGGCTGCCGTCTCGTGTGACTTTAATTGTTAATTTATTTTACCTAGAAATATAATAATCTAAAATAATCTTTTTAGGCACTAACTTTTATTAATGTAATGAAAAGTGCTTACGGAGACAAAAGAAAATGAGTTCAAACTCTATATCTTAGCACTTTCCGTCAGAGGCTTCAAATGGTATAGGTAATCTCTCTGGTAGTCTTATTCTAAGAAAGCAATGGAAAATAAAAATAAAAACACTTTTTCAGTTATTTTGCTACAAAAACCTAAGTACTGAAACGACTTTAATAAATTGTATATGGAACCAACTTTGAACCTACCCAACAAATAAATAAGAAATATCAAAACAAATAAGATATATCAAAAACAATTCATAATTGGCGGAGACATGCCACCACTGATCCAGAAGTTGTCTTCGAATTATCAAATCTTCATCAATATCAAATTATTACAAAAAATATAACAACCACGTGAGCAGGTGTGCATCACTTAATAATATTTTGAACATAATAATCACAAGTTTATAGTTCCAACACCAAAATATATTAAGTCTTAATTACTTTTATGGTTTAGTAATAAAATTAGGTAGATCTAATAAAGATTGCGTAGATCTATCAGTCATGGAAGCGGGGAAGGTATCTGGCGCGCCATCGGATCGGGCGTCCGGACACATTGCGTCTTCAGTTGCATTTTTAATATTTGGGGTGGCCATGATGTAGAAAAATCGGTAGATAAAAGAGTAGACGTTTGGATAGCCGCTTGCTTAGAGCTGCAGAACATTAACAACATTAAAAATAAATTATAAAATTAGGTCTATTTGAATTTTAACGAATGAAGCGGGTGACGTTTGAGCAAAATTTTGATCTTTATTAGCGGATAAGCCTTATAAGCCGTGGTAAATGATTGAAATCAAATCAAATTAAAACCATTTAGTATTACAATAAAACAGTACATTAGCAACAGGTACTGGAACAAGAACCGTCAACCTGGGTGAATTTTATCACCCACAATTATCGATTACAATTATTGATGGATATTGCAGCTGGTCTATCCCACTCGTAACATATTTTTCTTAGATATAAAATTATCGAATATCCTTTTAATAAATGTGCAAACGTCAACCATAAAACATACGTATAAAATCATGCTTATTTTTCCTGGGTTAAGCAGATCAAAACCATGCAACCGTTTGACGCCACATTTGACCGTGGGTAGAGGGGTAAATGGAAGGGAGAGAATGTTAGAGAGTGAGATTTGGCTTGCAGTGACAGGGGGTCAGCTCATCGTCTACATATACGCCAAAGTCCCTTTAACTGAATTTACAGTAAGTATTCCCGAAAAGTGATTGAAAGCAGCTGATAATTCTAATTCATCTAGTTTATTTTAATCCTAATTAATACTTATTATAAAAGCGATAATGACTCTGTCTCTCTGTCTGTTTGTTACTTTGTCACGACTAAACGGCTGACCTGATTGCTATGAAATTTGGCGCAGATACAGCTAAGACCCTGGAAACGGACGGATATAGGCTATACTTTATCATTACCGTCTTCATCACCGTTTTTCATCACCACTTGGGTGAAAGCGTACAATATATTAGATTACGATAATAATATAGTAAAAAAATACCAGATGAAACAAATATAATCTCGATCTCAAAGAATTACTCTTTTAAGGTATTTGGAATTAGTTCGAATGGTATTTCTATTCAACGGAATACAAAATACGTTAAAATTTCGGCTTATTTAGCCAAATTCCGGACAGTTTTTTTTTTTATATAAAACGGTGCAACAAAAAGGCAGACGGCTCGCTAGATTGTAAGCGATAACTGTGGCTTATGGACAACTGCAACATCAGTGACATTACTGTTGCTAAGCTAGCCCGAAAAGGTGCTTATAGACACCCTTTTTAAAACTCTCTTTGTTGAACCTCGGCGGGAAAACCTTCCGAGGAAGTACATCCCACATTTTGCTTTTACTTACCGAAATTTCGATTTAATAACGAATTGGAACATATTGGATTTTCCATTGACGTTGTTATCTATAATAATCACTGACAATGTCATGTTGATAGTAATATCGTTGTCTACTGATAATAATTACAAGTCACTGTGATAAGCAATAAATTAACATGTACTCGTATGTGTAAATTCTAGTAATTACAATCCCAAAATATCCAACTAAACCCATAGTATTTCAGAGAAAAACAAAACTTATATTCTTAGCAAACTAGACAATTATTATAGTTTATAAAACTGAAACAACCGACTTCAAAATAAGTACGAAATTTAGTTGACTTGGATGACATATTTTTTGCACTTATTTTGTTTAAAAAACCAAACTATTGAACTGATTTTGATGAAATTTCTATGGGACCGATCTAAAAAAGTATCGTTTTGAATAAAAAAAACAAATTTGCTTATAAATGACGAAGTTATGTATAGATATATGTTATATAGGAGATATATGGCAAAAAAACATAAAAAATACAACCCAATCGTTAACCTCTTTCTTTTTTGAAGTCGATTGTTTTTTGGATGACATACTTTTTCCACTCACCTACTTAATTTGTTTTAAAAACCACACTATTGAATTGATTTTGGTAAAATTTCTATGAGACCTATCCTTATCCTTTATCTTCTCCTACCTATCGTTATCTTTTTTAATAAAAAAAATACAAATCGGTTTATAAATGACGAAGTTATGAGGTAGCTAATATAAAACATTTCAACCGAATTAAGAAAATCCTCCTTTTCTGAAGTCGGTTAAAAAGTTACCAAATCTATAATAAAATTATTAGTTTTCGTTTCTGCCATTTTCCCACAGGTGGCGACGCGTCGCCCTGTCAATATTAGCCTGTCTAACCCGTCCGTATTAGACGTTTCTTATCAATATATATATATATATATATATATATATATATATATATATATATATATATATATAATATAAGTTTTAGAAAACTCAAAAATCCCATACAAAAAAAACGGCTAAATCGATTTTGATCAAACATAGCTAAGAACTCTACCGACTTATTCATCTTTCAAACAAAAAAGTCTAAATCAAAATCGATTCATCCGTTCGGGATCTACGATCCCACAGACAGACACACACACAGACACGTCAAACTTATAACACTCCGTCGCTTTTGCGTCGGGGCCTAAAAAAACTTAAATGCACTAAAAGATTAGTGTATTCAAAAAGGATAGTCACCCTACGCCACAAACATTCATACATATAACAGAATAACGACGTGTCGTGCCGTGACGTCTGCCACCCCACCGACACCGGACCATCGATCATCCCTTGCCACGGAGGATGGGTACGCGCATAAACAAGTGTCCGAGTTATCGAGATGTCATATTGCTGCGATAGCTGCAATTTTGTTACCAAAAACATTTTGTGATCAACATCTAAAATGAATTAGCATGCAATGCAGTAATATTATGAAGCAACTTTTAGTGGTTTTGGTGTTTTTTTTACCGACTGTAAAAAGGAGGAGTTTTCAATTTGGTTATATTTTTTATGTTACCGCAGAACTCAGTCATATAATACCGATTAGATTATTTTTTTTGTTTGAAAGGTTATAATTATATTTTCAGATTGGTCCCATAGAAATTTCGTCAAAATCGGTTGAGTATTTGCGCATTTATGTTAGGCGTTTTTGCGCGTATTATTTTAGTTTCTTAAACTATTTTGATATTTTTTTTTTTTTTTTTATCAGCCCTGTTTTGTACAAACACCCACTGCTGGGAACGGGCCATCTTCTCATTGTGAAGGGTTAGGCCATAGTCTGCCACGCTGGCCAAATGCGGATTTGCAGACTTCACACATCTTCAAGATCATTGAGAACTCTCAGACATGTAGGTTTTCTCACGATGTTTTCCTTCACCGTTTGAAGTTGGCGGCAATCAACAATACGCACATAACTTCGAAAAGACAGAGGTGTGTGCCGTGGGATTCGAACCTGCGGATCGCAAGTCAGACGGTCTCACCACTAGGCTGCCGGAAACTTTAGATTTTCGATTATTCTTAATCGTATGTTTGGAAAACAGGTGATTTTTGTTGGTTAGACGTGTCTTGTTAGACTGATGGCTACTATAGCAGTAGGCTTAGCTGGCGATGTGATGTCACTATTCATTCCTGAGTAGATCTTTCCAGAAAAATACAATCTGGGTGACTTTAAATCGCGAGCGAATAAGTTTCCGAGAGGTAAAGCACGCTTCATCGTAAAAGATAGCAATTACGAGTAAACTTTCAAAATACACCAAAATGAAATATGTGTAGCGTCACTCTACAATTAATTTCTTTTTAATATACATATTTTAAAATATAATTTATTAACTGACTGTGTAATTAATTATTCGTAACTGTACAGCTTCTGCAGACGAATATAAAACAAGAGATGAGCAGATAACCAGGTATCATGTCCTCACAATTAGAGGTGCAATCGTATTTGTTTTTCAGTTATTATTTGTCGGTGGATATCAAAAGATGTCAAAATGCTGACGGATCTTGTCTTTTGAAGTGCGCCGCGGCAAGCGGCACGCGGCGTGCGGCAAGAGGCGTGCGGCAAGAGGCATGCGGCAAGAGGCGAGCGGCAAGAGGAGCGTCAGGGGAGCGTAACTGTCATGCATTTACATAGATATTAGTTTTTATTGTACCGCTACAGTGATAAGGATAAATTATAATTTGATTAAGTCAGCGTTCCGTGAGCAATGTTTATTAAGTTGTCAATTCAAAAAACGTTATAAACATAATAATTAATGACTTTGTTAAGTTGAGCCCACAGAAATATAATTAACTGTTTAAAAAAAAAATATCATACATAATCCTGGTTGCTTATATTACTGCCAAATTATTCCCGATCTTGAAAACCAAAATATATTTCTATACAATTTTACACCTACAACAAAATTACACCTTTCTTTTTGTATTTCACGAACACAATGTTAACAATTAACGACTATTTAGGTGTTAGAGTATCTAATCCAACAAATAATCATCCGGGCAGTTCAAGCCTTACTAATTCGCCATGTCAGTCTGTCATCTCGAAGCCATTTTACTAAGAAATTATTTACACTGTAAAAGAATTTTTTTTGTAAATGTTCATCAAGTTTAAGATTAGAAAACCCAAAAACCCCCGCCAAAAAAAGCGGTTGAACCAGTTTTGATGAAACTAGCTAAGAACACTCTCGTTGAAGTTCTCTTTCTAACAAAATAAAAATTAGGTCAAAATCGGTCCATCTGTCTGAGAGTTACGATGTCACAGGCAGACACACAGATACACGATTTACAATTTTATATAGGTCGTTGTAGTACAGAAGCCATTAGCCGTTTTACAAAATGGTCTAAACAAAAATACTCGCCAAGTAGTTAGATTACAACATTATCTACGGAACCTTACCACATGTGTGTCTCGTGACGGTCTTGGCCACTTTACTCTTGTTAGTGCGTATTCCTAGCTCTGCTCAATCCATCATGGGGTTGTCATCGTTAGTCGATCTGATCGGATGTGCGCCTGCGATCATTTCGCTTCTTTTAAACTCTTACTTACTCTTACTACTCATTAGGAGTATGCGATCGATGCCAACGGGTGCTTTTTGTCGGGAAACAAACAGACAGAGCTAGGTAGGGCTGCCCATTTCCGTAAATATCCACGTATAGCTTATATTTTCGTAGTTTGAATATTGAATTATAATATAATTAATATAATAAATTAAATCTAGTGGGTAATAAGTAAACATAAGGAATAAGGACACTATTTTAGGTCCTAACTAAATCAGGGGAAAACGTGTAATTTAGTCATGTCATGTATGTTATTATTTAGTTAAAAGGAAGTTTAAATGTTTGTATATATGAAGTATTTTCCGAAATTTTGAATACTTATTATATGATTTCAATAGCCGTGTAGCTAGTAAAATAAAAAAATAAACACGAAATACCAAATCAAAAAGTACCTAAACTTCAAGAGAATAAGATGGTTGATCAACTTTTTTAATTATTCGCTAATTTTAGTCATTGCGTAAATAGAAAAACACTACGTAAAACAAACTCTTATTGAATCTGTAATCCTTCTAAAGAATATATATAATAAATTTTTAATAAAGTCAGAAAATATTGTAGCTGTAATTTTAAAAAGGTAATGAAGAGTGATTTTGTATAATTGTAGAAAAAGTGCAAAATTAAGCTAACTTACTAAACTACAATCGAGTAATAATCACAAAGCGATCACTAGTTACAATAAATGCTAATTAATTATTCTACTAATAAGAAAATGATTTAAAAACATAGTCTAAAATGCTTGTGCCAGCCCTACAGGCCCTCAATCAATATCCTCCCTGACGTATCTCAATTATTTTGTCATCCGTCGTATTGTCAATTTGGTAACTGATTTATTGACAGATCGATAATTACCGTGAATAAATTATATTCAAACTTTTTAGCAAACGTTTTCTGGTA
This sequence comes from Lycia hirtaria, assembly GCA_947563715.1. Classification (NCBI taxonomy): domain Eukaryota; kingdom Metazoa; phylum Arthropoda; class Insecta; order Lepidoptera; family Geometridae; genus Lycia; species Lycia hirtaria. Next base: position 41,976,804 of record OX387378.1, read on the forward strand.
ACACACGTTGAAAAGAGAGGCACGCGTTGATGTCTTTTGTACTGAATTATGAAGGTTGGAGGAAAATCAACAATTGTAAAGTAATAAAGACTAATTGTTGATTAAAGTTATAGAAAACCTAACGTTGACAACAAAATTAATGATTAAATATTTTTTTAAACATTTCATTGTCAAAGTTGGTTTTTTAATAAACGTAAGACTTAAATAAGTAAGTTAATAACACAAAAGTAACATTGGGCGTCGTCCAATATCAGTACGACTTACGTTTTTTATTTTTTTTCTACATTCTCTCACATTTGATCGTTTTTAATTTTTTTACAAATACCAATAGAATTTTGAACCGTTGTGCATTTATCCATTGTTGTTTTTTTTCAAAGATTGTCCATAGAGAAGGAGATAATAAAACTAATTTTTAAGCGTAAATATTATCCGATTAAAAAAGTTTTTTTTTTTCACTTGGCTTGGAACAACATATAGCTAAAAATTTTTGCTTTTTTTAAATTTACAAGTTAAAAAGTTAAACATTTGGAAAAGCTTTAAACATAATCCTTACCGTTTATTATGCAAATAGGGCCTGGAATTCTGTGCCGTTTATAATTAATACTGATTAATTAACACATTTTTTTTTATTTCCCTAACTACGAGTGTAAGGTGCAATAAATTGTGATTAGGGAAGGGATTCGTTTTCTTTCGAACAGTTTTCTCCCATTATATGAAAAAGTGTACAAGCATTGCGACTCCTACTTACCAGACAATTGTGCATTAAAAGTTTCCCTTAGTATTCCTCCAAAACTTTCTACGACCTAACTGCATAAATGTATGTTCCGGTCCCATCAGTGAATAACTTTAAATGTTGACTTTTTAGCGAGATCTCCGATCTTTAAAACCCATTTAGTTTTTATCCCCCTCGTATCGATTCCAAAGTGCAAAACAACGTAAAAATGTTATTAAAAATGGCCAAACATTTTGATGTTTTTTTTTTCACCGTCCATCGTCTTGCCGGCGTGTCCCTGTCACATGATTGGTTTTACCCGTAATGTCGCACAGATGCCGCCGACTTTGATCTCGCCGCCCCCTGAAACACAATCATACGATAATAGACTTTAAACTGTTAAATTTAAAATTCAATTTTGAATATCGTCTGTGATTGGAAGGCATTTAATATCTTTATTAATGTGGCCAAGCTTCGATGATCGATGATAACTAATTATTAGAAACATTTCGTTGACCATCCGACCCTTGATTCGTAAAAAACAACACAATATTCAACTCTACCACTCAGAGATAAGGTATTGATTAACTAATCAGAGATTAGTAGAAGATAATCGACAGTTATTGTGTTTGGTTATCGTTGAAATGGTTACCTGGTGAAGAGTTAAAAAACGGATTAGAGCAGGCAATTTAGAAAAAAACTGAATTTGTCAGTTTGTTTGCAAAATAACGATGAGGATTAAACTCTTAGTCACGAGGTATCAAGACAGATTGATGACAAACATGTAGGTAAGTAAATACATGAATAACTTCATATATAAGCTAACTGGTACGATAGTACGTAGGTATTGTACAAAATTTGGATACTAAATTCGTTTAATTGCAGTATTCATAATCTGGAATTCTTTTTAAAGCTTTATGTGCACATAAAATATTATAAGTACATCAAAATCAACTTTAGATTTAAGTTCTTTACTTAGTCTAGTCACGACGCCGCTTCAACTCCAATGGACTCGAAGCGCTTTTGTTGGATAACCTTTTTTCATCGCTAGATTATGATGCTATTTTTATTAAAATTGACTGAATATGAAAATATGTTTTTCCTAACCCCATTTTCTCGTATAACCCCATACTGTTAGTTCTATGAGGTAGATAATATCGCCTCAGTATTTGTCTAACGGCGCGTCACGCCGCAACTCCGCTACGAGACGACCTACTCTACTCGCCGCAGAACAACGCTAATGCAGTTAGTTACGCTATTTTTAATAAAAATGACTGGTTAAGGAAATATTGTTTTTTCTATTAGCTTTTCTCATAAAACTTTATATTGCTAGTACTATGTAGTAGTGGTAGGTAATATCGCATCAGTATTTGTTTAACCGCGCGCACGCCGTAATTCCGCTACGAGACGACCTATTCGCCGCAGAACAACGCTAATGGAGTTAGTTACGCTATTTTTAATAAAAATGACTGGTTAAGGAAATATTGTTTTTTCTAATAGCTTTTCTCATAAAACTCTATATTGCTAGTATTATGTGGTAGTGGTAGGTAATATCGCATCAGTATTTGTTTAACCGCGCGTCACGCCGTGATTCCGCTACGAGACGACCTACTCACCGCAGAACAACGCTAATGTAGTTAAAGCGCTTAAGTAAGACAACCTCCTTTCGTTCCTGGCTTACAACGCTATTTTCAATAAAAAATACTGAATATGGAAATAATGTTTTTCTAATAGCTCTTCTTGTATAGCTCCATATTGCTAGTGCTATGTGGTAGATAATATCGCCTCAGTATTTGTCTAACCGCGCGTCACGCCGTGACTCCGCTACGAGACGACCTACTTGCTGCAGAATAACGCTAATGGAGTCAAAGCGCTTTTATTGGACAACCTCCTATCGTTTCTGGCTTATGATGCTGTTTTTAATAAAATTGACTGAATATGGTATTAGTTTACAAGATTTTTGGGCACAGATTGTAGTCATTATCATCACGATTTTTCTATTTTAATGCAATAATGGATAAATGCAGCAAGTTGCCTCTTTCAATAGATTTTACATTTTTAACGGACTGCAAATAGGACGGTTATCAATTGTTGGCGCTCGTTCACCTCGCAAAACAGAGCCAAAAATTTATTTTTGCGCATAGATGTGCTTGTTATTTTTGACGGGACTAACAGTACATTTTACCCTCTAATACTTTCTAACCCTCTGACACCCTCTCCCTCCGATCCAAACCTCTAACCACGGTCAAATGTGACGTCAAACGAGCTCATGTTCCTTGATCCTTTGCCTAGCTCGTAAGGGAAAATAATTATGTGTGATTTTATGTAAGTATGTATAGGAACTGTACTTACTAAAATGCAGCAATACCTTAGATACTTTATAATTGCCATACTACTCTTAGTTTTCTAATTATAAATAAAATAACGGAAATGTTACCAAACTTATCAAGATCCTCATGAGTCAGTGAGTAAAATGCAAGTTAATCCTTTAATCCAGCCTCAGATCGTACTCACACCGCCTTGATGAAGGCATCCGAGTGTACGCCAAGACATCCCGCCTAAAACAGTTTCCATGTTCCACTCATGCACAACGAACACTTTGGATTGTTACAGAACGTACACATGTTTCGCATGCGACAGTTTCTAAAGTCATTGTGGAGAAGCAAGATTTAGCTTAAATGGCTACCACAGAAGGTAATGTTTTTCAAGTGGACTAAATGATTCGACTGATTTTCCAGGTGTGTATAGATTTATTTTTTCAAGCCTTCTGAGTACTATAGGCAATTTTTTTTGCAAAATATTCCCAATTTTTCTAATGATTCCTTCCATTTTTTAAAGTAAAGATTTTTTATAAACAAATGTACAGTTTACTAAAAACTATCGTAAAATTAGTCATTTTATTACACATGTTGCTTAGATTGTTTACAAGTAGTTAGAGTATAACATTCGACACATGAAGTTAACATGTATATAAGCACCGTGTAATCATTCATCAGCAAAATTTCATTTCATTGCTCATATTCATACGTCATTCTCGTTATACATTCATATTTCTCCAAATTCCATCAAAATCAATCTTTATTCCGTGAAAGAGAATGTCACTTATTGAAATGAAATATTTGTTGATAGCACAGCTACAAGTCATATTGAAATGTAAAATAATTTCTTATCAAATTAATACATAAATAAGCAGCACTATTACATAAATAGTAATATTATTAAATAATTTACAATAATAATTAATAAATAAATAAATCACAGTTTATGAATTCTTCTAGGTCATACAAAGTATGGGTTATCAACAGTTTTTTAGCGTTGACTTAAATATCAGAGTGGAAGGAAGGTGCATTTCGCAGTTCATTCGGTAGTTTATTGTATATAGCAGATAGTGTTAAGGTTATTATGTGACAGACTTGTAAAATATGTGATCAAACACAGAAATATTTCGTAATTTTTTTTTAATACAGTTGTGCACCCTAAATTAGCGTATAACGTGTATTCGTCTACCTGTCGCGTCAAAATGACATATCAATAGAGGAGCGCCGAGAGCAGCCAGCCGCGAATATCATCCTGACTGTAGCAGTGTCCGACACCGACGGACAAACATGCACTGGCTGTATAATACTGACTGATCCCGTCAGCAGATGAATAAACTGGCCAAAAACGTGTCCAGATTTCAGACATGTATGATAGTGTAAAGACATGTAAAATAGAATAAAAATACGAATAAACAGATCAGAAATTGACGAGATACATTTAGTAACATAGCACGTAGAACTGATGGCCGATGGGGCCGAAAAGTTCTTAAGTGGAGACCACGTACCGGCAAGCGTAGCGTAGGAAGACCAGCCACGAGATGGTCAGATGACCTCATACAAGTGGCAGGAAAACGCTGGATGCAAGCCGCTTCCAATCGGCCTTTTTGGAAATCCATGGGGAAGCCCTATGTTTAGTAGTGGACTTCTTATGGCTAAGATGATGATGATGGCATTTAGTAAGGTTTACTTCTGAAAAAAATATTAAAAAATACGTATTTATTAGCTTTTATTTAGTTTTAACTGTCCAGTTGTCTGAAATCAAGTCTTGCAAGCTTAATCCACTTTCCGGTTTCCGATTGAGATGTACGAGTCTTGCAAATTACAAGTTTTTCATTCAGGAAACAAGGCAGCAAAAGCGCCTGATGGAAAGTGATATGATAGTTGACGAGGTTCTGAAGATGGTGCCAAAAGATAGTATTAACAATGGTAGCACTGGAATTTTGTATAGTCCTGCGACAGTCATGTTTAGGATAGACTCCTTGTAACTTCCATTATAGGTACATGGCAATGAAAGTCTGAAGATGGAGCAGAAAGATTGTCACTGGAAACACCTGCCGGAAATTGCTAAAATAGACGAATTTGAGCACGGGTTTTCCATTTTTTTACCAACTTCCAAAAAGAAGGAGGTTCTCAATTCGACTGTATGTTTGTTGAACGATCATTCCGCCAAAGAATTGATTTTGATGATTATTTTTTGTTGGGTGAGTACCTACTTACATACTTCAGAAGTGGTCCCATATAAATGTTATCAAAATCGGTTCAGTACTTCGGTTTTTATAACAAAATAACTGGAAAAGTATGTCATCCAAGTAAACGAATTGTAAATTTTTAAGTCTGTTTTTTTCAGTTTTTTTTTAACAATAATTATCTACTAACGGGAGCAGACGTAGCAGTCCACAGGCGAGTTAGCGGTCTAGTGCAAGAGTATCAATAAAATAAGCGAGTTCTACGTACACTAAAACACAATAAAATGCTATTAATTCCTTTCAGCAAAACCTAACTAATCTCAACTGAGCCTTCAAATACCAAGATTAAAGTGTACATTTAAGCTCATTATCTTTACTTTCGCCACAGCACATGCGTATAAGCCAATCTGTAGAAAGAGGCTTTGTGCGCGCGCGCAGGTCCGGTTACCGTGCTGGGATTAACCGCTGGAGGTGTCGGTAATTTTATACTCTGCAGCGCTGAGGTCAAGTGGTCGCTGACGTATGAATACGTATGTACGAAAGGCAAGTTTGCGTACACTCTGCATGTTTGATTGATTGTCCTTTTTTGAATTCCGTATCTTTTAATGTAACAAGTATCTATATTAACAGAAAAACAAAATACCCCACTGCAGAAAAGCGATTCTTGCAGTGTAACTTACGATTTCGTTACGCATGCATGATACGCTGATGAGTGTAAGTTTTTTTGTGAGAATGCGCGAAGTCTCTGTAAAATGTTATAAATGCGCATTCTTCAGATTAATTCTAGTAAAATCTATTATTTATTACAAAAAACTTCGTTGGAGGTGACGAAAAGTGATTTTTTTAAATTTTTGCAGAAGTTTTATAATTATTGTTGCAAAAAATCTACATTTTTGGTAACAATAATTAAATAAATAAATATTGGAAGACACAGTTACAGTTCAGCAGGTAGACGTAAACACACTACCAACTGAGCCACAAGGCCAGTCTATATGATATAATAAAAATAACACTGTACTTGAGTTATATAATGTTTTTTTTATCATTACTAGAAAGATATATAGAGATAGTGAAGTCACTGTCGTATTAGAATAACAGTTTTGTCTTTATCTTTCTGCATTACATCTTATCTAGTATATACTATTACCGTATAGTAAGCATGACTATCCATTCCATATCTTACCTGGATGATATCCGATGTACGGGTATTTGAGTTGCGCATACATTTGCTTTTTCGAGTCGAGCCCGTCAGTTACTCCGCGGTCGCCACACCGCATAGTAGTGGGTTAGACCACTTGTCAATTGTGTATCTAGGACTTTGAGGAATAATAACACAGTTAATCTATTTTCGAAATTTCATTTGTCTTAATTTATGTACCCGGCAGGAAAAGGACACTAGGCTTGGAGTCTCTCAGGGTCAATCTATATCAAATTACGACCACCACCTTCGATCCTAGAACGAGGGACCCTGAAAGCTGAGTCAGCGGTGTAGTGGACTTATTATGTCTAAGGATGTAGATTCGAGATTCCCACATGAGCATGAGCCTTCTCTGAAGATGACAATATGTTGATGATATATATGATGATAATATCTTCCACCACACCATCATACGGAATCAAATGCATAGTCTGTCGACCATAAAAAGCACTCCTTTTTCACAAAAAATTGCTTATAAATATTTAATCTACTTACCTCATTCACAACCTTTTTAAATAAGTCTTTTTATCAAGTATATTTCACAAGGTAACTTAATAACTCCCACGTCATCATTCACCATATAAATGGCAATAGACAGAGATTTGCGGATAGCCCCATTGTGTTGCCATATATCACGTTTCGGTTTCACATGTCAAAACGCACCGATGCCTTTGAAGCCTTCCTTCACAGTGTGAGAAATCGGCACAGGTGGTAACGGGTTGCCAGATTAGAAGAGAAAAGGTAGCTAAGTTTGCTAATGTTACATATTGTGATTTTGACAGGATAAAAGAAAAATTGGCTATTAAGATCGATGCGGGTGATATAGTGTTACAAAATTCGCGATGTTTTTGTTGGTTTTTACATTATTAAAAAAAAAAAATGTGTTTATGTGTAGCGAAAAAGCTAGGCTCACACAATTTTATTTATGTTACACTAGCCGTGCCCCGCCGTTTCACATGCGTAGTAATGAATAATTATAGTTTAAGAAACCGGACAAGGCGAGTCAGACTCGCCCACCGAGGGTTCCGTACAAATTAGTAGATAAAAGGGGGAAATTATATATTTTTTTATATTTTCCTTCATTAATCGAAAAATATACATCGTAAAAATATTTAAAAACCTGTTTTAGCTTGTGGTAATTAATCTCTTTCTATACCCCACATGATATGGTTAAAGTACTTTAAAATTTGGACCCTCTTTCCTTGCTTAAAGACCGAATTTTTTGTGATTAAATTAAAAATGTCCAGTTTAAGGATTTTTTCCTATATGTGTACTATAGCAAAATGCTTCTTGCCAAATTTCATAGTTCTAGGTCAACGGGAAGTGCCCCATAGGTTTTGATTCCCTTGTGAGTGTCGAAATGTGCGTTTTTTTCGACTTATTTGGCTGTAACTTTTTTTTAATGAAAACTCAGAAGTTTGATTTTTCTCTCTGCAGCAAGATACTATAGATCTACGTATATGGTTTTAATTTCAACTCGATACCTTCACGCGTTCCTGAGATAAAAGTCTTGACACCCAGACAGACGGACAGACGGACAACAAAGTGATCCTATAAGGGTTCCGTTGTTTTCTTTTGAGGTACGGAATCTTAAAAACTGAAAAAACCGACTCCAAAATACACAATTCATCTACTTGGTGATATTTTTTAAATTATTTTGTAATAAAACCCTAAGTACTAAACTGATTTCGATAAAATATATAGTATGGTTACCTTTGAGGCATTACCTATAAAACAAAAAATAAGCATCAAAAACAATTCACAATTGGCGGCGTAATCGCTGAAAAACATACAAAAAAACACAGTTGAATTGATAACCTCCATATTTTTGGAAGTATGTTAAAAACTGAAAAAACCTACTTCAACTTACGCAATTCGTTTACTTGGATGTAATTTTTTCAGTTATTTTGTTATAATTTCCAAAGTTCGGAACCGATTTTGATAAAAATTATATGGGACCATCTCTGAGATAATACCTACCAAACAAAAGGAATCATTAAAAATAATTAATTATTGGCTGAGTAATCGCTGGGCAAAAAAAAATCTAGTTACGAAACAATAATTACGTGCGCGGCCGAAGCGGAATCGAGAACCTTCTTTATGGAAGTGTGTTAAAAACAGTGATAATGAGATGATGATACATTGTAAAATATACTCGTCTCCAGATTCCCAGATGTCTTTATATCAAATTTTATCAATTTGGTTGTGAAAAGGTAACAAACATATATAGAGACAGACAGAGTTATTTTCGCTTATATTTTATTAGTAAGAATTAGGAATTTGTTTTCAATTTTTCATATCGTTACATATTTTTCAACCGACTTCAAAAAAGGAGGAGGTTCTCAATTCAACTGTATTTTTTTTAATGTTTTTTACCTCAGAACTTTCGACTGAGTGAACCGATTTTGATGATTCTTTTTTTATTTGAAAGCTGGTGCTTCCCTTGTAGTCCCATTTCAATTTGGTCTAGTTCTGACAGTGGCATCCATGAGAAGTCGGTTGCTTCAGTTTTTTTAAACTATAATTATTGTGTTTTCAATAACTTATTTCATGCTTAATTATATAAATTTATTTATATAATTAAGCATGAAATAAGTAGCTATATTTAAAATAAGTAAGTAAGTAATAAGTAGCTATATTTAAAAGTGTAATAACTTTTCCTACCAGTAGGAAAAGAAAGGCTTCGTGTTTTTTTATGTCGTCTAGTAATTAAATTATTAACTCCTGTTAAAATGCAGCGATAGGTCCATCAGGCGTATCATATCATCTCGTCAACAAGGTAATCTAGTTTAACTTCCATTAATCAAAAATGTATCGATTCCCATACACTATATACTCTTTATTTTTTTAATAATATGACAGGTAAATGCTTGGCATTTAGTGATCATCTTTTTATAATATCTACAAATTTATTCCTACTCTCCGAATTTCTTTAAGAAACTTTATTCTCGATACGTCAAAGTTAAAATTCGTCTGTCAAACAATTTGTGAACGGAAAAATAGTGTGGCGAAATTTTTATCTTTTGTAGCGGCTTGACTCAATTAGAGAGGCGGCGTGTATCGATTTTGGATCTCGATATCTCGATTGGGAACTCGATTTATTAATTAATCGTTATACAAACATGCGGCCGTCATCGTTTCGGTATCATTATGAACAGATTAAGTTATATTTTGCCGCGGTCGGAACTCGGAAAGTACATTTATATCGGATGACTTTAATTATAATGATGCTAAATAATATCTTGTTATGTTTCGGTTTTTAACATAATTATTCCATTAAGAATTTTAAGCTAATGCTCACAGCTTACTTTCTTCATTATTTTGTATTTTTAACCGACTTCAAAAATAAAGGAGTAATTCAACGTGTATGTATGTAATATTGTCAGAACTGCACAGCTTTAGTTTTATGGTTGCCTATAACGGTCTAATGCTATCCTAAAATTTTCACTTCAGGACTTCGTCACTGTGTAGCAATGCACTGCGCTAGTCATTTTGAGATATTAGTTCATCATCATCATCATAGCCACAAGAAATTAACTGTTGGACATATACCTGATCATGAATGAAAAAGACTGGTTGGAAGCGGCCTGCTTCCAACGTACGCACAATAGACCGAATGTCACATTTGAAACGCAATTAAGAAAAAAATTTGTAGGTAAAGGTGTATGTGTATTAAATAAATAAAATAAAATAAATATTGGTGGACATTTTCATACAACACCATCGATCCCAAACTAAGCAAAGCTTGTACTATGGCAACTAGATGGTTGATAGAATACATATATACTTTTTTTTGTAAATACTTACTTATAATAAATACATAGAAACACCCAGACACAGAACAAACATCCATTGCTCATCACACAAATGTAATTTATAATAAATTTAACTTCGGAATTATGAAATTAAAAGAAAAGAAAACCGTAGAAGCATAGACATTTATAATTTCAATCAGATAAAAAAGAATCGAAATCAGTTAACGTTTACGGGTAGAAAACAGTTTTCTTCTATATTATTTTTTCTATTTTCTTCGATTTATTTATTTGAATGGGAGATCGCGCGACAACAATTCTCTCAATATGAACTAGGCATTAGAGAATTAAGGATCGTAAATTATTTCTGACATTTTCATTTCTAGAAAATCGGATATCGATTATGTTACATATCTATAGTTGAATGCAAAAACTGCACCTTAAATCGTCCCTTCTCGTAAGTCCAAGAACCATGAGCTTACAAAAATCCGATTACAGAAAACATTTACTCTAAAATGTAACCCTTACAAAACCAATGTAGTGAAAACAAGCGATATTCATTTCATAACGTTTTATTTTTTACACACTTTTTAACAATGTTTAATTTTTTATCTAGGATTATATTTTAGACACAATTCTAAGTTTGAATACACGCTTTTTATTTTTTTAATCCTGGCTGGTGATAAGTGCACTTAAAAAGTTGTAAAGAGTTTTAAAGGAGGTTTTCGATCTCTTTTTTGTGGTAGGAAAGGAAAGAGTTTTTTGAATGATTTTAAAGGAAGGGTTAGGTGAAATAGTGCGTGAAGATTGAAGAGGCATACGTTCTGAAGAGATCTTTGATACTGCATATGTCTGTGCCTGGATGGATGTCTGGATAATGTAGGGTGAATCAGTATTGCGATATTTTGTATGGTGTCTACGTTGACGACGAAATAATAATTAACAACAAATTAGGTTTTCTACGGTTCTCGCGATTGTTACTTATTGAACTCCATGTTTTACAATAGCTCGTTTTACACCGCCAAAAAAAAAAAAAAAAACTAAAAAAAATGTTGCTAAAAAATGCTGTTAATGTTGTAAATGCTGTTTAAAATATACTATAGCAAATTGCCTACTGAATTAAAGTCACTAAATATATCACAGTTTAAAATTAAATTAAAATCCTGGCTCATTTCAAAAGTATTTTACAGTATAAAAGAATATTTTTATAATTAGTTTGTCCATATTTAGATATGTTTGTATTAGGCAAATAATATATGTATATTTATGTAGTTTTAGTGCTTAAGCAAGTTCCTAATACTTTAATGATAATAATAATTGTGTATTGCATGCCCGATATGGGTACGCTGTTGAGACTTGTCTACTTATAAGAACTTTTGTACACAGTGAAGCAATAAACGTATTCTGATTCTGAAATGAAACAAATTTTATCGGATTTATCGCGACACACAGCGCACAGGCGAGACTCATCTGTGACCATGGACCCTGCAAAGTGTTCAAAATGTCAGGTCAAAAGTATATGCGATAGATCGGTTAAAATTAGTTTCATTTCGACAGGCCTCATGGCTCAGTGGTAGTACGACTGCTTCCTGAGTTATAAGGTCGTAGGTTCGATCCCCACCCAGGGAAAACATTTGTGTGATGAGCATGAATTTGGGCTAGATGGCGTTGTGTGAAATGTCGTCCAATATTTATTTCAATGAACAAATTAAGTAGAACAATGAGGATATCATATTTGAGCCGTTTGGTGTCGAGACTTTGGGTCCGCGGGGACCGGCAACTCATCTCATTTTCAAAAATTTATCTGAGCGCCTGATCGATGCGACGCTTGACCAAAATGCTGGCGCGTATCTGGCCCCACGCATTTGCATTGCCATTCAACGTGGCAATACGGGCAGCATGCTGGGTACGCTGCCGACTGGTAGTGGGTTTGAGCATTTGGATTGTCTTTAGACCTTTATCGGTCTGGGGTAATTAATATGCTTTTTGTGTAGTAGTTTAGTTAGTTGAGTCTGTATATTATTTTGTTGTAGTTAATAAAAGCAATTGTCCGTAAAAATAAAATAAAACAATATAATTAAAACACAGAACAGAAAATAATTGTTATTAGCGTGGTGAAATGAAATAATATAATGAAAAGTGTTTTTCATCATATATTATTTTACTCATCACCATTTTACTGAGACATGTCTTAAATTTATCTGACTTATAATCTTAATAAAAACAGTGAAATCTCTTGACAATAGAAAATGTATAAGATGCGTGGTGCCATATTCCTCACAGGAGGAAAAAAATATACAAATGACAGTGACATAACGTTGTATAAACAGGCAAAATATGGTCACCCTGCGACACTGAATCCGCGCTCGCTTGCATCGCTGCGTTCCTTTGCACTTATTAAACATATCTTATATCAATAATAATCTGCTTATCTATATAGCCTTTCGCAAATCCTTATCACCATTTCATAGAGTTCAAAACCGTTTAAAGTTTTTTATTTATTTATAGATATGTTGCTACCCTTTATGCAATCTTTAGCTCTTTATGATAAAGTTCAATATTGAACTTTGATTGGTGTTTTTTGAACTTGATGTAATAAAGATTGGCGCAGATGTGTTATATCTTTGTTACTCATTTGCGTTTTCCGGCTTAGTGGCTGCGTCGAGTGGACTTTGCGCTGTGTGCGCGGCCCTTACAGATGGTGGTTGAGTATTATTGCGTTTTTTATACATTTTTATAGACAACATTGTATTTAAAATCTAAAATCTAAAACAAGTGAGTTACAACAAAGTACAGGAGCCGAATAAAACCTTCGGTCGATCTTTTTAACCGACTTCTGAAAAGAAGGTGGTTCTCAATTCGACTGAATGTTTTTTTTTCGTATGTTTGTTCAGCGATTACTCCGCCAATTCTGAATTGTTTTTAATATATTTTTGTTTTGTTTTTCCGAACAGTTATTAGGTTTCTGTTTTTTTTTGTTGATAGGTAATACCTGTCCGGTGGTCCTATACCAATTTTATCAAAATCGGTTAAATAGTTTGGTTTTTATAACAAAATAACTGAAAATATGTCATCTAAGAAAACAAATTTCGTATTTCGAAGTCGGGTTTTCAGTTTTTAAAACTATAATTTTATTATGCAGTGTCATAAATCACGTGCTCGATCGCCGACGGTACATGTTGGAGCATCCCTGGTATAGCCATTAGCCATAGGTTAGATAAATTAGATAGAGTTATATTTTTATATAGAGAGTTATATATTTGATAACTGTTTTGCGGGTGAAAGTACACTGACAACTCATATATCGATCGATGATAGTATACTTCTTCGCAACTTCTACGCAAGCGCGTAGAAGAAGCAGATTTTTATGATAGTCGCGAACTTTTTCAAAATTTTACATATCGAGATAGTTTTGGTATATTTTTAAGCCTGACTTTGATCATGTTTATTCATCACCATCAGCCTTATTTAATTTTGGCAAACAGCATACTATTAGCATTAGTCTGCCAACCCGCACTTGGCCAGCGTGGCAGACTATGGCCTAACCCTTCTCACAATGAGAAGATGGCCTGTTCCCAGCAGTGGGACAGATTGTACAAACAGGGCTGATAAAAAAAAAAAAAAAAAAAAAAAAAAACAACGTAAACTATCTCGAGAGAGAGAGAAAAATAGATTGTAGAACAAAGATATCGGCCATTAGCTGAATCAGTTATAGAATTAAAAAAATCGTTCACAATTCCTAGCATTTCTAACTCATAAAAAATATAAAACTAGCCCTAAATATTTAAAAGCTCCACTTAAAAAACTTATTAAGATTTTCGACATAAAAGCTACGAACCTTATTGTATTAGAAAAGTAATGACATCCGCATTACTACACAATCAAATAATAAAAAAAAAATAACTAAAAAAATTCGATGCTAAAATTCTAAATTTAACTCTTTTAGTAACGAGTTTGAGTTGAAATTTGCTTGTTATATGTTAAGGGTAAAGGGTTACAATAAAGTCGTCACCGCGTTAACCCTGTCAGCGCGTTTCCTTGATATATCGCAGGTAATTATTCTTCAGGGATATTTGAAGCGATCTGTGACTTTTGTAACATGTGTTATGTTGTTATACAAACACATCGTAGATGCAGCCGAGGTGTTATTCCGAAGAAACTTACAATAAATCTAATTTAAATATTTGTATATTCTGAAAATTTTACTGACGAAAGATAGTACAATTTAATTAAATTGGTCAGAAATCACTTTAGGTTTCTTTTTATTACAAATAAACATTCGTATTACATACAAAGATTGGTTATCAGACAAGTTGTTAAATGAACATTCGGGACTTAGATAGTGTTGTAATATTAAATCGTTTTCGGGGACACGATAATCGGTATTTCTAAATTCAGATTATAGATAGGTAACCTAATCGATGTCATCCGACCTACCAAATAATTTAAAAAAATCTAGCATTTATGGAAAGATTTAATTTATTAAATTGTACTTATTGTAATGAAATTACATTTAATTTTTTGTCAGTTTTTTGCTCCACGACTTTTTAACGATTTCACAAGGGTCAGCCATGTATCACGCACGATGACGGCTGGGTCATATTTTCATGAAAAAAAATAATAGGACTGCTGAAAAATTGCATAACACAAATGTCTTTAACGCTATACTAATCACCCAACTCTTACAATATTAATCTTTAATTCATTTCAAACTAATATTCACGAATAAAATTATTTAATTTTTTGCTCTTATCATAAATCATATTACATCCCTCCATTGTAAACAAATCTAATAAAGCTAAGAAACTATCACATAAATTCACAGACACACAAAACAGAATACCCCCGCGTGTGGGAGGAAAGAATCGGCGGCGAAGCAAAGCCTTCGATTGAGACATCGGAGAAGGCTTCAAAGCCGCCGCGTTCTATATAGCCCTTTACTCATACAGACACAACACAAAATGACACAATAGAGATGAGACACCGTTCCACAATCGATTATTCGGTCGATATTCGTCTGCGCATCGATTTTCAACTCGCAATGATAATTTTGTAAACTATTTAACCCTTATACGTTGTGTGTATTGTTGTCTAAAATTTGTCAGATGCGTGATGTGTGTAGAACATTTTGAGGTTGTTTTTTAGTCTCTATTGTTGGTACATTAGTCGATGTTGATATCGAATTGGAGTGCTAATGTGGCGACTGGATGAATGCGTTATAGGACAAAAGTGCATTGTCGCATACACCTTTGACGGGTACGTTTGCTTTTTGTGCTTTTTAGAAGATAGATAAATTATCTAGAGATAGGTTATTATGACGGACGGTACAGACGGGGATTGATATGATACAAAAAAGCGATTTGTGTGAGGAAAGTGAGATTCATGATTGTAGGTTGAGTGTTATTGTTATTTTGACTGTCTATATTGCGCAATGGTTTATTACACTGCCCAAGAACTGTAATGTGTTTCCTGCTCTAAGTATCACTGTCCAAGAAGTTTAGTGGGTTTCCTGTATGCTCTAAGTACTTATATAAAAATGTTTATTTACACATAATATATTGTGGTTAATTCTGAAATTACCAATAAATCTACTGAAATTCTTAAAATAGAAAAGAAAAGGAACAAAAGTTGTTTTTTTATTTTATTTAACTATTTTATTTAGTTTGGTACCTTCAGAATTGACTACCTACCATTATCTCTTGTAGCTTGAACGATTTGACTTATATATTTTGGTGTGCAAGACATTGTTAGATTGTATCCGAGTGTCATAAGTTTTTTTTTTTTTTTTTTTATCAGCCCTGTTTGTACAAACTGTCCCACTGCTGGGAACGGGCCATCTTCTCATTGTGAGAAGGGTTAGGCCATAGTCTGCTATGCTGGCCAAGTGCGGGTTGGCAGACTTCACACATCTTCAAGATCATTGAGAACTCTCAGACATGTAGGTTTCCTCACGATGTTTTCCTTCACCGTTTGAAGTTGGCGGCAATCAACAATACGCACATAACTTCGAAAAGACAGAGGTGCGTGCCGTGGGATTCGAACCCAGGACCTATTTCAATTGAATGATAAGATAAATTGCAATTGAATGTTTTTTAATACACATCAACGTTTTAGATATTTTTATTTAAATCCTTACCTACTAGACAAGCAAATTCCTAACCTGATGTTAAGTTTGGTGATAATACACTTGGCCCAACCACAACAATAGATTTCATGAGGTCAAAACCTGTGTGGTAAGCTACTGCGCTCATCACTGACAAATCAGATCTCATTATTGCCGGAAATTCCACTAGATACATTGCCCTGCAATCTGAAATAGTGATTAAAAAAGTACTAGCTGGTAAAAGTTTGTTGTTGTTTGTTTGTAAAAAACTAGTAGTTACAATTACTTATATAACAAAATTTTAATTACAATGTAATTAATATATTCACTGACCTGTTGATTTGTTAGCAAACGAATTATATATTAATTAGATATCGAGTTATTCGATGTAGGTAGGAAGATACTTACTTTATGACCAAACGAACTTTCAAATTACATTCACAATCATTATTATAGGAATTTCTTTAGTAGCTTAATATAATTTTTACACCACCTGTCCAATAATGTTCCTTTTTGTATCAGGTTCAGAGGCTCTAAAGTACTACATTTATGCCTTGGGCTGTAATATTTAATGAGATTTGCTTGCTGTGACAAAAACAAAATGTTCTTATAAATAAAAAACCAACATATTTATCATCGTCTGATTGAATGTCTAATAAATCGTAGTTTTACTTTAAAATTAATAATACCTGTTATACCTGGTTAATTTAGGTATAAAAAAATGAAGTGACGAAATATAATTAGCGATGACGTCCAACAAAAGTAAATAACCACAAACAGTTAATAGTATTTTTATTGCGTAAAATATAAATAATTGACAATAGTTACAAATACTTTAATAGCTGGGATCAATTAGACTGCAACCAATTAGGGACCTTAGCGGTAGGTAGGTATATGATTGGTAATGCAGTCATACGCGATCAAAAATGCATCAGCGTCATGGGAACTGTCATGTGGCGAGCAGGCAGGGAGTCAGGATGGAAATCTTTGGGGCAAATACACAGCACATAGCCGTAAGTTAAAAAGTTTGCTTTATGGAATGATATAAGATGAGCATTTCCAATATAAAACAATCCAAAATAGAACAAAACGTGAAACAGTTTGTTCGAAATTCGAACTGAAAATTACTGAAAATCTTAAAGAAAGCGTGGCATGACCGTCACGTACCTATAGAAAACGTTCGGCGAAAATAGCGAAAACAGTTAAAATAATGGAGTAATAAATAAAAAAAAATGATTAGCACTGATTTTACTTTATAACACTGTGGCGCGTCAATCCTCCCGCCAAACAGGTCTGAAAATTGACTTCTTGTTCTGCGCATTTAAAGTCAGCACTTTTTACTAATTACGGGTGCATGACTTGTATAAAACTTGGTGGCCAGTAGTGGCCACCAAGTTTTTTCAAGTCTTTCAATTCTCAAGTCTCTAGTCAATTCTCAAGTGGAAAATACATACTGTTATCAGGAACATCACAATTAGAGATTGCAAACCGGGCCCGGTTACCGGACCCAGTATATAGGTATGAAAACCGCGGCGCGGGTGTGCGAAATCATAGAAAATTTGCAAGACAACCGCTGCGAGCTGCCACGTTGCCATTCTGACGCACCAATAAGAATTTGTTTTGTTTATACCAAATACATATTACCAAATACCAAAGCTACCAAAGTTTATCTATCTAATCTAAGTTGTTATGACAAGTTTAGTGCTTTAAGCTTTTTTAGTTTCAGAATCTAATAACTATGTTTCAAATGGACACTATAACGAGTAAAGAGAAAGACCTGCTTGCTTAAACTTATAAAAATTAATAATTGCTAATACTAATGTTACTATTCCGGTCATAAGTAAAAGGAATCAATTCTGTATTAAATCAGAGATTTTGAGACTTTCAGTGAGATTGATTATTGTTGATTTGCTAGTTTGAAATAAATATTAATTCGTAACCTTGAATAATTGTCCTTTTCCATTCTTATATAGCAAATTTTCATAAAATCCGCCAACCCGGGTTGGCGACGAATCGTACCGGGCCCGGCCGGGTTGATAAACATACCGGGTTGCAATCTCTAATCACAATGCATGCGTTCCATTATCCTCACACAAGGGTTAGTTCCCATTCCAAGCTAGGTACAAGACCACTTCGTCACTCAACATCAGGTGAGATAATGTTATGGCCCGAGATTTTAACTGTTTTCATGGTAAAACAACAGTTTTTACTTATTTCTCAACAGACACTTTGCAGAGAAAAAGAAAATTCATACTTTATTATTAGCTCCTTTTGTCAGAGATTACCTCCGACATGATAGACATCTTGCGACTACATTTAGGGCACACCACGTAAGTTATTTTGTTTAACCACCACCACCACCACAGTTTATACACCAAAATGTGCGTTTTGTAAATATGTAATTATTTAGATTCTTAATTTCGTTTTTAACTGACTTCTAAAAAAGAGAAGGTTCTCAATGCGACTGTATTTTTTGTATGTGTGTTAGGCCATGACTTCGTCAATTATGAATTGATTTTGGTGATTCTGTTTGGTAGGCAATACTTCAGAGGTTTGTTTTTTAAAACATAATAACTGGAAAAAATATGTCATCAATGTAAACGAAATTGCGTATTTTGAAGTCGGTTGTTTCAGTTTTTTACACCATAATTTTTCTTTCCCCTATTTGCCATCCTACTTGTTACGGCTCTGGAGCTACGTTTACCAACAGAGGCGGTCGGTCGGCGCGTCCGCGAAGTATTGATCATAGGATGACCAATCGATGACGATCGTGGGAATGGCCAATACACTGTACAATTACTAAGCTGAACTCGTCAATATTGTAGGACGACTCATTTGTTATTAGGTATTGTATGGATAAACGGATTGTGCAACTTTATAAGGATTTTGGAGAAAAATTTCTACTTACTCCGTTCGTGCGTTTTAGACCTGATTTTAGGATTCCGTACTCACACGATCCAAACTCAATCTTTTATTCACAAGAGTTTAGTGGCTATACCGATGACGCTACAGTCTTCTGCTTGAACTATTTATGTAAATGTTTTTAATTTTTATTTCAATTTTTTTTTTCATAATATTGTAAAATTTTGAAGATATAACTAAAACAAAATAAACAAGAGCCCGGACGACCTTCGTTGCGGGTTTATAGGTGGAGGAGGACGGCAATGAAAAAAAAACTATGTACTTACCTTACTCCAAAGTCAAGTAATAAGTAAGTTTTTATTTTTTCTGAGAAGCTACAATTAAAAGTGAGGGTGACGTGATTAAAAGTAATGCTATCTCACCATGTAAGATGTTATTTTTTAAAGCTCACTAAGTTTTTTCGTTGACTTAATTTTTTACAAATTTAGTTACTTATGAAATTGTAATAAAATAGACAGTATGGTACTGTTATTGTCTTAGTTTTACCGAGTGACTCCATAGTGTTAATCAGCGTTAGAGATGTGCCGGATATCAGTATCCGTATCCACGAATATCCGAGGGAATTGAAACAACCGTATTCGTATCCGGTTCCGTTCTTTAAGGCGGATCTTGAATGGATCTTTTATACTATTACATTTTAATACACATCTATATGAAATCGTAAGTATTAAATACTAATCAGTTTTGTTTTAATTATTTTTTTAATCACACATTTATATGGTAACATTTATTGCAATAAGTTACAATAAGTATCTTAATGGTACTAATTAAGACATCTTTATAATGAGATCAATCAAGTATTTTTTGCATATTGTAATAAAAATAATTATGTTTAAACATTTAGGTATTATAGAAAATGTTTCCTGCGAAATACAATTTTGGAAATTTCATGGCTAGAGTCAATAGATATTTTCAAGATCCACAAGCTTCATTTTCCGCCACACCGTCGCTAAATATGTTGGCACAAAAGCAAGTTGGTGGTAAATCGTAGATCTATTTAATGTAAAAAAAAAAAAAAAATGTGAAATAAATATTTTGTATAATGAAATCAAAACTTATACTTATATAAGTGGAATTCACTGAAATCAATTAATTTAATCCTTGTCGCATCCATATTCGCAGATCTTGACACCAATACTCCGTATTCGTATCCATATCCGCGGATATCATTTTTAATATTCCGGCACACACATATCTAATCAGCGTCTGTTGGCTTGTCTCTTGGCTGTATCTAATTAAGGAGCGCGTGCGCGGTCACGACCCCGCTACTCTATCTTAACCACGTACATTCAGTCGTATAGAGACATTTTTTATCTGTAGTAGTTGCGTGCCGTAGTTTTATCTACTTTTCAGTATTTCTGTTGCATATATCATAAATAAACATTTTATATCTAGCCTTATTATACACACTGTGTAATATTAAATAATGTAATATTTACGCAGCCCTATATTAGAAAAGTTCTATTATTTCTATGAAATGGTTTTATTCATTACAAAGAGTAAAAGAAAATTTACGTGGCCCTATTTTACATATTATTTTCGTTTAGTTGTTTTATCAGGCAAAGCAGCAATATAACAAGCAGTCTGTTAACCAGTTTTGTTATTTAGTATTAGTAATCTTATCTAGTTGTTTCATGGATTGAAGAAAAATTAAAATACAAATGAAACATATTAACTTAACTTTGTTGTTATCTTTCTCAATTGTTGAATTATCCAGCGGTATATAAACCATGAACAAATGTAACATATACTCAGCCCTTTTTTTAAACACTGTCTAGTAGATTTATCCACCGGTATATAATAGTTTCACCTGGCAATTTATATATCATACTCAAAACTCAATATACTTAAAACCACTACTGGTTGGCAGCGTATCCAGCTTGTTGTAGCATTGACACGTTATAATTTAATAATTAATTTTAATATATTAGAAAAACATGGAATTCTTCAAGCCTATTTTGGAAAACGTAAGAAAATTTGATAAGGACAAGGGAATCCATAGAACAGAAGTGACTCGGTAGATACTTAATCCAATAATCCTAAACAATAACACTCCAATGCCCCACATCCTCAGTGATGTAAGATGCAGCTGCACACACGGACAGCACGCACACACGCTTGCTGTAGATACACACTCGGCGCGGGCGCATACACGGAACACAATTGTTGTCACATACCTTAATATCCTTGTTCTGTGATGCTCAAACCTTCTATGATTCCTTTTAACTTCTGCCACTTTATAATAATGGTATACCTAAATAAGCACATCTCGTGTTTGTTCCTGTCACATTTTTGATGGAGCAGCTAAATACCAATTAGATTACCTACTGAAAATTTCTTCTTCTTGGAGATGGTTGCCAACCAAATCTGGTCTAGTTACATGTCTGGTTATTTTCTATCGCATTCATTTCGGTGAGCTTCATGACTTTATTCACTATCTCAATTCTACAACTAGACAAGCAGAAAATCGGCACCCTATCATCCATATAATTGATCATCCAAATAATGATTTCATCCAATGAAACGTCCATAATGAATATACAACGATCTCGGTACACGTTCTCTTGATACTTAATACACAGAAGGGGAACTTCCTTGACGCCTTCTCTGTCTCCTGCGAGTGGCCCAGTGAATAGAATTTTAAATAAATAAATAAATAAATTCTTTATTTGCGGTTATGGGTATACATACAGTTGGTGGAACATAAAAAAAAGTAGATCGCCATAATCTGCCTTGCGGCGTGCAAAGTTATAGTAGGTACCTATTGTAGATAATATTATATAAGCATTAAATATGTTTCTTCATTACAATAAAATTAATGGCGATAAACATCGCAACACATTCCAAACAAAATTCCACAAAAATTCAATCACATAGCATTCAAAATTCAAACCCTTCAATCAAAACAAATGAATCTCAATTGTCAAACTGCAGTATATGAACATATAAAGTTGTCTGTTCATGGCCACACAATGCAAAATTAGTATTGCTAATTTATAAGTAATAATGAGTGAATTTAAATACAATGTCAACAAAGATAGAATTTATGGCAAAAAATAAAATAATAATAATAAATTTAATACAATGTGAAAAATTAAAAAATAATAAATTTTATATAATGTCTTAAAATAAAACACTAATTTAATACAATGTCAGAAGAACGTCATCAGAGAAATAAAATTAAATGTCAACACAATAATTAAAATAAAATAAGGTCAGTATAATAAATTTATATTATAATATGTCAAAACAAAGTTAGCCCATGTCAACATTAAATTAAATTTTATCTGTAAAGTACTCGTTTATGGTGTAATATACTTTTTCTAATAATAGTTTTTTTTAATTTATATTTAAATATCTGAATACTTTCTAATTTTAATAATTCTTTTGGAAGGTGGTTATAAATTAATGGAGCCATGCTCATTGCACTATTTACAAGTAACGAAGTATTTCTCACAGGCCTATTTATTTTGTGTCTGTGTCGTGCAGTTTTTAACTTTTCAAATAAATCTAAATTGCTACGTACAAACATTGCACATTCATAGATATAAAGGCAGGGCATAGTAAGAATATTAAGGCTCTTAAAGAAAGGCTTACAGCTCTCTCTTTGTTTTAATTTGCAAATAGCCCTTACACATTTTTTTGCGCCCTAAATACAGCAAGTTTATCAGTACTATTGCCCCAAAATATGATGCCGTACCTAAGCAACGAAGAAACATGACCATTGTAAGCTGTCAGTACTGTAGATTTGTTTACTGTTTTTGATAGCATATAGAGTGCATAAAAATATTGACTTAATTTTGCTTGCAAATTTTCTACATGTTGCTTCCAGCCTAAGCAACAATCGATACCTAAACCCAAAAATTTTGTTACCTCTACAATGTCAATTTTGTGTCCACAATAAGAAATGTCAATGTCATTTAATTTATTCACTCTATTCCGAAATGTCATAATATTTGTTTTATTGAGATTTATTCTTAAATTATTAGATGTCAACCATTTTATAATACTGGACAATGTCTCATTAATTTCCTTTTCAATGCATGATTTATTTTTGCCGGTAAATAGTATAGTGCTGTCATCAGCGAATAATACCATGGGATGTTTTGTTGCTTTAGGAAGATCATTGATATATATAATGAACAATAATGGTCCAAGCACGCTCCCTTGTGGTACCCCGCATTTTACGGATTTATACTCTGAGTTATATATAACTTCTTTTTTTAACTTAGGGGAAACGCTGCTAATTTGTGTACATTGTAGTCTATCTGTCAGGAATGATTTTATGAGACTATTTATATTTCCTCTAACACCGTATGCATTCAATTTGCTTAACAATATAGATAGATAGATAGATAGATAGATTTTTATTGACATAACATGATACACACATTCATATACTTATATATTATATCGTCTTATATAAAACAATACTTAATGTGGTACATGTTGTGTCTCGTCATTATATAACTTACATTTTGCATCATATTCAAAAATATGTGTTGTATTTAATTACATTTCTTAAAAAATAAAACAATAATTAATAAATAGTTATTAAACTTGCTGTAGAGGGGCACAGTTTACAAGGGTATGAATTTTTTATATAATAGGTAGGTATAGAACTATAACTTAATCAATGGTAGTCATTCTCTAGATATTCTTTTATGGTGTAAATCGTCTTGTCCAGTAACAAGAGTCGGACTTTATTATTAAATATTGCATCACTAGTTAGTGTTTGTATGCTTTCCGGCAGTTTGTTGTATAACTCTTGGCCTTTTATCATTGGGGTTCTCTTTGTTACACATAATCTGTGACGTATTGGTTCCAAATAAATTCGGCGTTTAGCAGATCTCACACTGTTTGTTTCGTACCGTTTGTATTCGTTGATATTTTGTCTTGCATATTTTAGAATTTCATATATATAAACAGAGACAGATGTTAGTATTTGTAGATCCTTGAAATGTTTACGACATGATTCATTGTATTTACCATTTACTAGGACTCTAATAGCACGCTTCTGTGTTTTCAATATTCTTTCATATTCAGTTGCACTTCCCCATATGATAATTCCATATGACATAATGGAGTGAATGTAGGAGTAGTAAATCTCTTTTAGATAGTCAGGGGTTGTAATATTCTTCATTTGCTTAAGAGCGAAAATTCCTTTTGACATCTTTTTACATGTAACATCTATATGTGCTTTCCATGTTAATGATGAGTCAATTTCAAAACCAAGCAGTTTAACATGATTCGTGCTATGTACGATAGAATTTCCTATGTCTACTGGAATGTTGCCTGAAACCGGTGATTTGGCGTTGAAAAATACTATATTAGTTTTATCTGAATTAAGTTGAAGTCCATTTATTGTAAACCATTTATTTAATTTGCGAAGAGCTTCCCTAATTTTTAAATTAAGGTCTTCAGTATTGTTAGCTGATAGTATGATTGTGGTATCATCAGCGTATTGAATTATATCACCCTCTATATCTAACATACTTATATCATTAACAAATAGTACAAAAAGAACATTACCAAGCGAAGATCCTTGAGGTATCCCTATTCCAACACGTTGTGGTGTTGATCTATGCTTTTTTCTATCTATTTTTATTTCTACAATTTGTTCTCTGTTGGATAAGAATGATTTTAAAAGTTTTATACTGTCGTCCTCGATGCCGTAGACCATGAGCTTTTTTGCCAAAAGCTCATGGTTTACTGAATCGAAGGCTTTCGATAAGTCTAGAAAGATTCCAGCTACTTTTTTCTTATCCTCGAGACTGTCTGTTACGCTTTTAATGAAGCTTATAGTTGCTGATACAGTAGACCGCCCACTTCGGTACGCGTGCTGAGATTCGGAAATTAGTTGGTGTTTGTTACAATATTTCATAATACTGTCCGACATTATGGATTCAACTAGTTTTGACATAGTAGGCACTATTGTAATGGGTCTGTAGTTATTTACTGATGTAATGTCGCCTTTACCTTTGTACAGAGGTGTCAATCTGGTTTTTTTTAATGATTGGGGGTAGTTCGTGGATTGTAATATGTTATTTATTAAATAGGTAATGTGTTCACATAGATATATTAATAATTTATACAAAAACATGCCAGATATATCATATAAATCTTTTGTATCCGATTTTTTTATTTTCGACTTAGCCAGTGTTAGTAGCTCCTTAGAACTTATAGTTTGGAACTTGAAGTCATTTTGTTTATTAATATACGGCTGAATCTTGGTCAGCGATTCTTCAATATTGGGGTAATTATTTGTCTTAAGATAATTTCCTATCGATATAAAATAATTATTTATGTGGTGAGCAATATTTTCTTTCAATATAGGTTCATTTGTTATCTCATGAACTAAGTCCCAGTTCCATTCTCTATGATTGCTATTTGTTTCTTCTTTTATAATTTTCCACACTTCTCTTTTTATATTAGTTGAATTTTCCAATCTATTTTTAATATATTCTTTTTTACTTTTTAGCATCTTTTTATTTATATCGTGCTTTTTGTTGTCTATAATCTTTTTCGATAATTCTATATATTGACTTTTTATTTCGTGTAAATCTTGTATTTCTTGTTGTAGTTTTATAATTTCCTTAGTAATCCATGGACATAGGTTTCGCACATTAATTTTTACTATTTTAATTGGGAAGTACAGATCTAAATTCCACAACATCTTTTTTAAGAAGTTGTCAAAAGTACTGTCATTATAAGTCCGAAAATTTTTGTCCCAGTCATAAGACAGCATGGCATTACAAAATTCTTCAATTTTTAGGTCATTAAAGAAGCGTTTCTCTATTTTAATACATTTCGGTGATAAGTTATTATGAATGCGTATGCTAGCAAGTTGAGCGAAATGATCTGATATTCCAGTTGCTACTGATTTAACATTTATTTCTGTATCACTAATATTTGTGACAAGACAATCGACTGACGATTTAGCACCATTATAAATTCTTGTGTAAAAATTTACAATATTTTGGAAATTGCATGCATCCATAATATCGATTAGTGTAGTTTTATGTGCAGAATCATTCATAAAATCTATATTCCAATCACCTGCTAAAATAACTCTTTTACTGGACGTTCTGGACAACACGTTAAATAGTTTACCCATGGTATCAATAAACACCGGTTCACTACCCAACCCCGTTCTATACATACCTATTATTGTCATTTTACATTGATTATTAATAGTAACTTCCACAGACGCAAGCTCACAATGGTATTCAACAGATAGGGCATCAATTTCTTTACATGATTTAGATGGCACCGTATCTCTAATAAATATAGACACACCTCCATGAATTCGTTTTTCCCTAATAAAATAGTTGGCATGGTAATAACCATGAATAGAAATATTTTTTACATCAATACAATTAAGCCAAGTTTCACAAAAAATTAATATATCTGGTTTATAAGTAACAGTTAGTGCTTCTAAACGCATAATTTTATTCCTAATACATTGTACATTCTGATGAATAACGATAGTTTCTTTACGTTTTACTTGTTTGTGAGCTGTATTATTGTTTCCTCTAAAAAATCAGCATTACCTTTTTTGCTAGACACCAGTACATTACTATATACATCTGGATCACCAGAAAAGTAAACTAAATTACTTGGTAATTTATTAAAATTGGTTGATAAGTGATTATCTAAGTGTTCACATAAAAAATAGATAAATTGTATTGTCAGACGTTTTGAGGTCATCAAGAACTTTCCATCAAAGTCATTTATGTCAATAATTGAAATTTCTCTATGGTTTGCAGCTAAATTAAAGAAATGCTTATTAATTTTGTACTTTTTCATATTAAGTTGGGTGTCTGCATTACAAATGTATTTATAAGGCAACGTTGTCATAACTAACTTAAACTTCCTATTATTGCATATATCTATAAGTTTATCAATACATTCTAAATTAAAATTACGAATATTTGACACAATCAAAACAATAGCATCACCCTTTTTCATGAACTTGGTCTTTGTTTCTATATCTCCTAAGATGTCTGATATTGTAGCATTTGGTTTGCAAATTGATGTTATATTGTTGTTTTCAATATAGTTGATCCTCAATGTCCTCATATATTCAGCAAGTGATTTTCCAAATAAATCACAGAGAATAAGGGTCTGTTTCATATGCACATCTTTTCTTTTATCGTCATTATTTATCAATAGCTTTTTTCTGTTTGCCGAGTTTTCCTCACTAGGCGTATCCAATAAGCATTTAATAAGAATTGATGTATTTATTTTAGTGTCAATTTCTTCCTGTGTTTTATCCTTCTTTTCTAGTCCCTTATCATTTAGCATAGGCTGCTCGTCTTTGTAGTTTGTTTTTTTCTGGTTAGTATTTTCTTCATTTCTATGCTTATTTATGTCATGTTTTTCATTATACTCCATTTTGTTGTTACTGTTTTCCTGCTTATTCTGGGCATTAGGGCCATTGCTTCGTTTATTACTAATCGGTTGTATTTCTTTCAACTGTATAGCTTCTGATTGTAACCGCGTCACTTGTTCTGTTAATCTTTGTATTTCTTCATTTAGTGTATCTATTTTTTCTTTGTGATTTAGTTCTGTTGACTTTTGAAGATGTTCAAATAGAACTGCGTTCTTTTCATGCATGTCAATTATTTTTAGAACGTTTTCATATTCATCTATATTTTTTAAATTTTTGTTTGTGATTTCTTTAAGTTTAGTTGTTTCCGTTGACACATCAATTAATTCATTTTCTTGTAGGGCTAATTTTGATTTTAAATATTTATTCTGAGTAAGTAGTCGTTTATACTCTTCAGCGCATTCTTCTTGTTCGTTTAATAACTTTAAATTTAAAGCTTGCGCTTTTTCAAGTTCTGAAGTAAGAGCGCTAATCTGGCATTGAGCTTCTTTTAATGCAGTTTGCGTTCGTGTGCTAACCATTGTGCAGAGAGAAATTTATTTATTTATTTCTATTCAATTGGATTACAGAACAGGGCGGTTCATTTAACTTTTTATTTCCCGAGTGATGGGGTAAATTTATTGTATGGCACTACTCGTCAAAAAGTTGATATGTCAAATTCAATTATTTCACTGTCATTTTATAATTGTCAAATTCAATTTAAATACTGTCATTTGATATTGACAGGTCAATCAGGAGGTAATCCGAGATATTATTTTTGTTTATGTGTTTTATGTGGGTAGTTAAATAAATAATGTTAGAAATTATATCTTATCTTTCAAGTATTTTTGCGAAAACAGTGCGCAGATTTTCACATTTCCTTTATACACACAATCTTCTGTTTTTCTTTTTCACACTACATCACTTTATAACGTTAAACTTTTAATGAAAACAATTATTTTGAATATTTTTGTGCGAGACACATGTAAACACATAAACCTCGTTTTGACAGTTATATTGTGATTTACGTAGTCAAATGCCTTAGTAAGGTCCATGTATAATGCGCACACTGGTACTTTTTTGTCAACATTACTCATTACAGTATTTAAGAATTTATATATAGCCAAATTAATGGATTTCTTCTTTCTAAAACCCATTTGTTCAGGCGCTAATAAGTTTTTACGTTCAAAATAGTTATAAATGCTATTATAAATTACCTTTTCAAACACTTTCGACAAAACCGGAACCAATGCTATTGGTATATAGCAATTTATATCATGTTTATCGTCTCTTTTAAAGAGTGGTTTGACTATAGTCTTTTTCAGTTTTTCGGGATATACACCATTAGTGTGATGCATAAATTAATGATATGACTCAATATAGGACTTACAGCAAGTGACATGTGTTTAAGTACTTGAGTAGATATATCATCATAGCCTGTGCTATTTGTATTTTTTAGACTCATAATTATTTTATGAATATCATCTGGTATTGTAGGATTCATAAACAAGGAACCAATATTATTTGGCTCATATACATTAGCTGTTGTTTTATTAATATTTTGGTCATGTGTTTGATTAATAAAGTGATCATTAAACAGAGTTGCGACTTTACGAGGTTCTTTTACCATATTGCCATTAATGTTGAGTTGAATTGATTCTTTAGGGATATTATTTTTTTGCCCATTAATAATTTTCCACATTGCCTTTGTCTTATTAGCGGCATTAATAATGAAATTATCGTTCTGGGACTTTTGAGTTAGTTTTATAATACGATTGAGCCTAAGCGATAGTTCTTTAAAATTATGCTTGTTTTCTTTAGTTTTATTTTTTCGGTATATCCAGAGTAGCGCTCGTTTTCGTTTGCAACAATTTTTTATACCTGTGGTAAGCCACTTTGGTTTTTGTCTCGTTGTGATTTTTACTCTTCGTACAGGAAAACACAAGTCGTAGAATAGTTTGAATAAATCATGAAAATTGCTGAAAGCCACATTTGGGTCACTTTGTTCAAAAATGTCAGAAAAAGTAACTGAAGTAAGACATTCGTTGAATTTGTCAATGTTTTCTCGACAATAGTCACGCTTTTCTAGGTACCAGTGATTAATGTTACAAGTCGGTTTGACAGGGCAGGTAAGTAGCTGTGCTGAGTGATCAGACATAGCGAGTTCAAGAATTCAAGAATACGCCCCTTGCAATTACGTATGTTGCACAATATATTTTGTTGTGTACTTATTTTGCTTAGCACGGTTAAGCGGTTATACGTGCTGTGGCGCTTTAACCAGTCGACTTCAATAATGTTTGGTTCTTAATCCTAAATAAAAAAAATACGGACAAGTGCGAGTCAGACTTGCCCACCGAGGGTTCCGTACAAACTAGTAGATAAAAGGAAATTATATATTTTTTATATTTTCCTTCATAAACCGAAAAATATATATCGTAAAAATATTTAAAAATCTGTTTTAGCTTGTGCTAATAAAGCTCTGTCATATGATACTCAACGTGATACGGTTAAAGCACTTCAAAATTTGTACCCTCCTGCCTTGCATAAAGACCCTATTTTTTGTGATTAAATTGAAAATGTGTGTACTATACTACAATGCTTCTTGCCAAATTTCACAGTTATAGGTCAACGGGAAGTATTCCACAGGTTTTGATTCCCTGGCGAGTGTCAAAATATGCGTTTTTTTGTCACATATTCGGCTGTAACTTCTTTTTATGAAAACTGAGAAGTTTGATTTTTCTTTCTGCAGCAAGAAATTATGGATCTGCGTATATGGTTTTTATACAGATTTCAGACAGACGGACAACAAAGTGATCCTATAAGGGTTCCGTTTAATCATTTTGAGGTACGGAACCGCAAAAATTTAAATATGAGCAAAATGGGTTAAGTTTTCGAGATAAATCATCGAGAAGCTCTGTTACAGAGTTAGTGTGTGCTCGCGAAATCTTGGTTTGCAGAACTGTGAGTTATTTACAAAAGCAAACAGTTTGGGAGCCTTTCCATCTTTAGACGGTGTTACAGGAGTGCCAGCCAACAATTGCGTTCAAGTGAACACATCCTCATCACCGCGTCTTGCCGCTCTAATCCACTAGCGACCAACATTACGTGGTGTACACTCCTACGCACGCCCAACAACGCCTGGCTTCCACTGGGAGAAGAGTTCTTGTAAACGTAAATAGTCGGTACAAGAAAAACTGGATGAATTAAAAAAGCAAATCCATGGCGTTTTCTTCCGGCCTTTTATAGACATCTAATAGCTTTAATGCTTTATAGGGAAAACGAATTATTGAGGAGGCTTCTCTTCTTTTTCTTCTAGACTTTTTAAAGATTGAAGGGATGCTCTTCTAGATAATTTTGTGACCAGTAAATTACCGAAAATAAGATACAAATGAGATGAAAAACTACATTGCATTCAGTAAATCACTTGTGGCAGTGGTGGGTCCTTATGATAACTTTTAGAATCGAATTTTTAAAAAGTCCTGGCTGATCGCAATCTTATCCTACAATACGTAATTTACATGCTTTGTGTGTATATTCGACCACTCGCGTTATTTTTAGAGATGAAGAGCGTTCAGTTCTATCCAATGAGTGTATTTGGAGGAGCAAAACGGATTCATGTCAATCGAACATCCTGAAAAAAAAAGCGATTTAAGTAGGTATGATACCTAAAAACTTTAGGCCATTTCGTGACAAGATATTTCATAGGCCATTTAAGGCCATGGAGAAAAGGCAAATGTAATAGAGTGTTTTCTTATGTTGTTATCTATATACATAGTTATGAAAATCTCTTTTCAGAGAAAAGCGTTTAGCTGAGCTGTTCTTCTTTGCAGTGGAACGCAGGTGTAAAGAATGACTAGAGCGGACGCGTCTAGAAATATTGAGTTAGACACACCGAATTTTGACCAAATTGCTGGTACTTACTTGTAGCTAGGTGGCAGATACTTACAGTTAGACTTAATCTTTGGAGATAAAAAAGGGATCTCATACATATTGGTTTCAGGTTATTATAGGTACTACTTACTAGGTAGCTTATTTATAAGCTACCTAGTAAGTAGTATGTAACTTATTTTTTTGGTACCAATAAATATGACTATGACTATGAAATGAAATGAAATAATTTTATTCCGGATGTTTTGCATCCATATAAAAACTAATGTTGAATTGGCATGCTGAGGCGGGACCGAATTGTGGCAAAGATATAATATTACATGGTAAATTAGTATGTTTTTCTCCGGGTCTCTCTGCAAGATCGAATCAGAAATGAAGATATCCGTATATTAATATAAACGGACGGAAATATGACATATATATGAAAGTCATCGATATAACACAGCTGTACAGTACAGCAGCACAATGGATGAGTAAATTTAAATGACAGCTGGCAGGGCACATAGCACACAGAACTGATGGCGTGGAGCCGAAAAGTTCTCGAATTAAGACTGCGCACCGGTAACGCAGGGTAACCTGCGTACCGGTTGGAGATCAGCCATAACGTGGATAAAAGATCAAAAGAATATAAGTAGCTGGAATACGCTGGATTAATAAGCTGCATCCAACCGGTCTTTCTGGAAAGTCATGGAAGAGCCATATTATGTTCAGCAGTAGACTTCTTGTGGTGAAATGGTATCTGTTTGTTTGTTTTATTAGTAAGATTTGGACGCAACAAATATTTGTCTATTTAAAGGAAAAGCATTATTTATGCTTGACAATTAAAGCATTAAACCAACATTAATAATTATTATCACCATGCTAATAGCAGGCCCGTAAGATCAGTATAGATGTCTCATTTTCTAGATCTTCATTTTTTTAAGTTTTCCTCATGTTTCCCCACATAGGGAAGACCTAAACTCCAACTTTCTAAGCCTCCAATTAAACAGCTATTAAGCTCAATTAACAGTCGATTAGTGTTGCCATTAGAGCCTGGCGTACGTGACAGTCAGCACGGCCCTGGGCACAATCAAAACAAACATTACTACAATAAACGCTATTAATTTACTATTAACTATTAATTAGTTATTTTGGGACGAGATTCCGACTTTGGTATCTGTGACCTGTTTAATTTTAGTATTTTCACACGGTTGAGGGTTGCTATTATTAGATTCTTCTACATCTAGCCCTGAAAAAAAAAGAGGTGCGCAGAAGATAGACGTACGAAAGTTACTGACATAGCACAGCAAATTAGCAAGTGAAGTGGAAGTGAATAAGGCACATAAGACGCAAAAATAATGGCCGATGGTGCCGGAAAATTGTCGAGTGGAGATCACGCACGATACTAGCAAGCACCAGACAAGCAGCTGGAAGACGCTGAATGCAGCAGGTCGCTTCCAACCGGTGTTTTTAGAAATCCATAGTCCCCTATGCCTATAGAGTCTAAGTCAAAAGGAATTCTTGTGGACTAGATGATGGTGACATCTGGTCCTGATTCTGAAAGTAAAATACAGCACTTTTCTGTTACAAAATATATATTTTTAGTAGTATTGAATACCTTGTACATGTAAGTTAGTAGTTGGAAGAAAGGATTACTTTGTACGTATAAGTATTCATCATCATCATCTCAGCCATAAGAAGTCCACTGCTGGACATAAGCATCCCACATGGATTTCCAAAAAGACCGATTGGAAGCGGCTTGCATCCAGCGATTTCACGCCACTTATATGAAGTCATCTGTCCATCTCGTGGCTGGTCTTCCTACGCTGCGCTTGCCGGTTCGTGGTCTCCATTCGAGAACCAAAGTATAAGTATTCACTAAGAAAGGATGTTTCAATCATGGGTAAAACAACAGAATTTGGCTAATGCAATATTACACCTCAATCACAAAATATCCCCATTTCGTGATTCAGACGTAATATTGCATACATATTCTCATATGGATTCTGTAAAGTTAACCAAAAAATAATTTCGTTCCAGAAAAACAAAATTAAGATATCATTGCTTTATTTAATTTATTTCTCAAATTTTAAGTTTTTTTTACAATAAATAGGTATATATAAAACATTAATAGCATAAAAAACATAAAGCAAGTCTGTAGCTCCTACTGCCAGCAGCTTAGGTCCTGCCCCGCTGCCGGCGGTAGGGGCTACAGACACAGAAACCTCCTGGTAATTCGTGCCGTGTCAAGGATGATTGCCTTCCGAATCCAACTCGGACTAAGATATTATTATTAGAGATTAAAAAACAAGAGAGCTACAAGTATTTCTACTTCATGTTAGACAGACAGCACACCATCGTGGATGATGACGTCACACATCACGTTCACTATACAAATTCAATGCAAACTGTTGTTTCGAGAGAGAGAGAGAGAGAGAGAGAGAGAGAGAGGGACAGAGCATTGTAATTTTAAATAAAAACTACGGGTCACTCACGTGTGTTTTGAGTCGAAAAATCCGAATATAGTTTCAACCGCATTAGGCGGTCTTTTTCAAAGGAGCAACGCAAACGTCACTCCCGGTCAGTGACGCGCGTAATGCAAGCGTAAGTTTAAATACGAAAATTGCTCTTATGCAATCGGGTATTTTGTTTTTCTTTGAATATTGATAAGTAGTTGTTTCTTTTTGCTAGAGCATACCTACACTAATTACCAACCACAAATAAAAACAATTAATTATTTATTGTTCAGCGTAATTACCGCATAGTTGCGCAGAACCTATTGTTCAATAAATTAATAAACATTAACGAATCGTATAAATAAATATAAATCAAGTGTTTGGTGTTTCTAAAATAAATAATTAAGTCGCCAAGTTAATAGGTTAAACATTATGAGGAACCTTTGATAAAGTATCAACGGGATGTAGCATGTCCTCAAAAACGTCAGAGCTCAATGAGGTCTAATTAGACCCCTTACACGATTAAAATAATTTATATTTTCAAAATAATTCGAAATGGCAACATCTCTAGACTTTTCAATCTAAATTAGGCTTTAGCGCGGCGACAAAGAGTCTTTATATCATAATTATAGTTTTAAAAAAAACTGAAGCAACCGACTTCTTATAGACGCCATTGTCAGAACTGGACCAAATTGAAATGGGACCATACGGGAAGCACCAGCTTTGAAATAAAAAAAGAATAATCAAAATCGGTTCACCCAGTCCAAAGTTCTGAGGTACGAAGTACTCGTAACAAACTTTTAAAAAAATACAGTCGAATTGAGAACCTCCTCCTTTTTTGAAGTCGGTTGAAAATGTGTAAGGTCGTCATTATTGGTATATGAATATCGATCAACCCAGGGCACTATTATTCGTGAATTTTGTTTTAGAATTTACGTCCACGTGATGGAAATTCAGTAATTCCAAACAACTGCTGTTGTTTTAGTTGTTTTGGGAATAAATAAATAATTAATTTCTTAATTATTGCTAATCAGTGCTGTAAAGGTTAATAAGTGTTCGAAGTTAAATGTTTATATTTTGCTTACAAGCCTTTTACACGACTGCCAAAAAAGAATTATGTTTTTCGAGAGATTAAGTTCGTATACGCACGAAAAAATATGTAAATATAATTCTTTGGCACATAAACCGTTTAACTGCTTTAAATATAAAATATTAGGTGTTATTCACAGAATTCGCCCTATTACAGTAAGTCTTTGGTGTTATTAAATTCGCCTTCGTCGTGAGAGAGGCATTACGACATTTTTGCAACCATACTTATTGTAAAAATCTGTGATTGAGAGGTCTTAGTTTTTATTTGAAAGCTGGTGCTTCCCGTGTAGTCCCATTTCAATTTCGTCCAGTTCTGACAATGGCATCCATGAGAAGTCAGTTGCATCAGTTTTTTAAACTATAATTACCGGTCCCAGCGGAATACCAGCGCTGGTTGTTTACAACTAGTTTTATGCTAAACTGGGACCGGATTGTGATAAAATCATTTTATATATTTTGTGAATGATTTATATTTTGTGTATGATTTTTATTTTGTGTTGTATGTTTTTGTCACAATAAATATCTGTCTATGTCTATGTCAATTATGAAGTTGAATTTTATAGTGTTTTAAACGATTATTTGTTAGCTAGACGTGCCTTTCGATCTTTGACCAAACCGTATCTAAACAAGTTGAGATATTACCAAATACCATTATGTGATTCGTAAATAGGGGCAAAATATACATTTCCAAAACCACCCAAGATAGACCTGAGATTGGCAGTCCTCCCTAGAGGCTCATCACTCAACCTCCGAGGTACCACCTATTAAGTTGGTCATGCCTGTCTCTATATCTCTTGCCTATGATAAATGTTTCCTTGATAGATCCTTAGGGACTCGCCAGAAGCGTTGTTTTTTGTTACTTCATGTGTCAAATTATGATATATACTTATACTATCTGTGAATGATTTTTGACAATAAAATGCTTTTTGTATTGAAAGATTTTAGTGCTGCAACGCTCAGTTCCGCTATGCTACGACCGAAAATTACATATAGCTACCTAATAACATAAAAATATTATAGTTTAAAAAACTAAAACAACCAATTTCAAAATACACAATTTATATTATTTGGATTCGATGACATATTTTTGCAACAAAACAATTTACAAACTACACAAACAACTAATTAAACTACTACATAAAAAGCAAATTGATTACCCCAGATGATAAACGTCTAAAGACAATCTAAATACCTACCAGTTGGCAGCGTCCCCCATACGTATAATTTGAAAATTCATTAAAAATACAAATCAAAATTCAGACAGCCAGTTTCCCAATCTCACAATGTTGATAATTCTTTTGATTACTTATTGTCAAATCACAGGTTAATTCGTCATAACCTCACATTCTTCCAAACGGTTATTTTACAAAAACATCAACAATAAGGCATCTACACGAGTATTGTTCGTCTATTCTTGCAATAACAAGTGTACGGGACTACATGATGGATGATTAACGATGGCTTCCTACTGACAGCTGTGTCTGATTGTCTGTTTGTTTGTGGGATTGTATTCAAATACAGGTAACTGTGTGAGAGGGAAGAGGTAGCGAGAACGAGTCACTGTTAACCGCACTCATCATCATCATCATCTCAGCCATAAGAAGTCCACTGCTGGACATAGACCTCCCCCATGGATTTCCAAAAAGACCGATTGGAAGCGGCTTGCATCCAGCGTCTTCCCGCCACTTGTATGAGGTCATCTGTCCATCTCGTGGCTGGTCTTCCTACGTTGCGATTGCCGGTACGTGGTCTCCACTCGAGAACCTTTCGGCCTTTCGGTTAACCGCACTAATATTACAAAATAATTTAATTCCACTTTCAACATGTGGACTGATAAATTGTGGAATATGTTTTCAGAGCGTCCCGATAAACTAGTAATAAAAAAATTACGCGCTTAAATGCGTGTCGCGGCTAAATCTATATTCGCCTTATCAAGAGAAAAAGAGACCGACTTACTAGATCGTTATAATTTTGTCACGTTCTTGCACGATAATAAGTACTTAGGTACCTATATTTTTGTCGAGAAGCACATGTACGACTGGGTTTCTTTAGAACTTCTATTGATGCCAATCACGCCACTATTATCCGCTCCCGCTTGTGCGCGGCACCACCGCGTAGTTGACAGATAGCTGTAGACGTTAACACATCGCGAATCTCGTTGTTCCCAAGATTTTGAAGTTGTTTTTGTGTATACGGTCCCTAGAGTGTTGATTGACAGGCCTTAATAAGCTTTATCGAAAGCTGCCGTCTCGTGTAGGAACTCTACCAGAATTATATTAGGTGAAAATTAATATATAAGTATAATCTTCGAGAAGAAGCAAGTTCATTGTCTTAAGAGTCCGTAGCCGTAGGCCGACCATCGTCCGTCTCGCTCGTGCATACCATTTTTGAAGATATAAAATGACAGAATGAACTTATAAAAAAACGTCGTTTACGAAACTAGAAAACAACATTACAAATGTTGGACAAAAATTTCAATTTGATCCAAGTTAATTTGCATGCATACAAATTACTAACGCAACAATTACGAGTAACAAGTATCTATTAAAAGAAAAACAAAACACCAGACTGCAGAAAAGCAGTTTATGCAGTCTAACTTACGATTTCGTTACGCTTGATGCGCTGTTGAATATAAGTTTCTTGTGAGAAAGTATGCGTAAAACATATAAGCTATATATATATATATTCGTAATCACCGTTAAAAAAATCTTTATTTTGATACCACACTACAAAAAGTTTGTACTAAAAAGTACAAACAAATGTAAATTCTTGACAATCAAATTCGAGAAAAGGATGGTACAGCGTGGCCTTGCCGCTCGACTTGGCCGGGGCCACTGCCGTGCTCCCAGATCTACTTTGTAGTAATTAATATTGTAATTTTTTTTCAATAAAAACATGCCAGAAGCACATGTCACCACAGATTAAGCCATAGTGACAAAATACATATGCATGTTGTCGTAACAACGCAATTATTTTATTTTATTTTTTGGTAAAGTATCGTAAAAATGGTAGACGGTAATACAGACACGTGTAGGAACAGATTAACACATAGTTTCTATATACTTTATAATACCCAAATAGCACAATGCCACAGAATAAAGTAATATTAGGTAAGTACTTACATACGCCGTTTAATGTACATCTGATTACGTTAACATGTAAAAATTACCATTCAATTAGATAAATATTGTAAAGGAGCGTTTTCACTACTTGTAACGTTGCGTAACGTTTCATATGTCTGTCCTCTGAGCGGGGTAGTGGGTTCAATCCCCGCCGAGGAAAAACATTTGTGATATGAACATGGATATTTGTTCTTATGTCTGGATGTTTCTATCTATTATAAGTATCTATTTACAAAAAAAAACTAAGTATATATTATGTATTCTGTAAGCCATCTAGTTCCCATTACCTTGCTTAATTTGGGCTAGATGGCGTTGTGTGAAATGTCCACCAACATTGTTTTATTTATCTATAACTTGAATTATGCTAATTTCATACCTACATGCGAAAGTAACTGTCATATCTTTTAATTTAAATTAGCCATTTTATAGCCTAATGGTTCGCAAACAGATCTCTAAATTGAAATTATGGTTGCCTATTTATGGGGTAGCTGAGATGAAAAAAATCATCCCCTCTTTTTATATTGGACAGGTATGCTAAAAAATATTTTAAAGTATTTATTTCTTCTGTCTGTTGGCATGATTAATAATTATGATCATACCAAATACAGCTTGCTCTTGCATAACTTAAAAATAATACATATGTAAGTAGTTAAAAATGTATATATTAGTTTATAAAAGGCACGGACCCCGCCGTTTGTGGAGATTAAATTAAAAAAAAACAGCTTTCTAGTAAGAGTCTTTGAGCTAGCTAAGCAGAGATGGACGTCTATCTGTCCATCAGTGTTACTAGAAAGCTGTATTTTTGTTATGACACGACGAAACTATACGAAACCTTAAAAGCAAAGAACAATGTTATTTCTCCATGAATCGCAGTGACAACGTGCCTTAAAATACACCTGGGGCCGTTTCTACCTACTAATTATATCAACTGCCATTGTTTCAAAATTCGTAAAACGTTGAAGCACTGAAAATAAATATTTGCTTCATACATATAACGCAAGTAAACATGCCCAATTAGAGGTTGTATAATACAATAATGCAAGTATCTAGGTATAAATCCAGCAAACTACGAGTTCACTCGCACACCCAGGCTTCTGTACTCCCATGCAACATAATATAAATAAATAAACAAATAAATATTTGTGGACATTTCACACAACACCATCTAGCCCAAACTAAGCAAAGCTTGTACTATGGCACTAGATGGCTGATAGAATACTTATATACTTTTACATATGATACATAGAAACACCCAGACACAGAACAAATATATATGCTCATCACACACATGTTTGTCCTGGGTGGGGATCGAACCCACGACCTACAGCCCAGCAGGCAGACATGCTACCAACTGAGCCACAAGGCCAGTTACTAATATTGTGAACACAGAAAACAGGACTTTATTAGACCTGTTTTGTGCGATTATTATTTTTTAAATTTAAAATAATTAACTACGGGTTACTCGCGTCTGTTTTAAGCCGAAAAATCCGACTATAAGTATACTTTTAAGTATTTAAAATGTGTTAAAACCACGTTAGTTTCTATAGTAAAATAAAAAAAAGTAAATTTTGTGCTTAAATATTCATTATATTATCATAATTACAGCATTAGCTACGGAACCCTATTTTATGCGTGTATCGACACGGTCTTGGTCAACACTTATTTTTTGTGTACGCGATAAATCCGTTAAAATTTGTTTCATTGCAACAGGTAAATATTAACGGTAATTTTGTTTTGTTTGAACAGTGAGAAAGAAAGTCATCCAGATAATCCATTGATTAACTTTAATTCCATTGAGATTTAACAAAAGGCACGGATTACGTCCAAAGAATATTTAGTTTAAAATATTTTGTCATTTAGCAGAAGCCATGATTATATTGAATTGTTGAGCTCATTATTTTTATAATGCTTGCTTTTTTATCTATTCCTGTTTTAGGGTTCCGACTAACTACGAGGAACCCTTATAAATTTGCCATGTCCGTATGTCACAGCTAATCACACTCAGAGACTGAAAACTATACATACACAAAATTTGGAAAGTAGATGTGTTCAAAATGCCGTAGTAAAATTTTCAAAAAAATTATAGGTATATAGGGGTGGCTCTCCATATATGTAAAGAAGTGAATGTCACTCCACCCTCACCCCATCGTGTAGAGTAACTGGGTACTGTAAAGTACTGTTGAATAGGTCTCTTAAAATAAACCTAATTCTTCTTTTTTGTATTGGCCCAGGCGATTAACGATTTGCCAGTTTCAAGTATTGAGATATCTTCAAATTTTCGAGTCACAGTTTCAATGACACGTTTCACTGCGATATTTCACTTGCCCACACTCACGCACTTGGTCGAACACTTATTGAATAAAACACCGCCATTGTTCAAAATAACACAAGATTAGGAAAATAAAACAAAGCAACAACATGTTTTCATGACGTTCCCGCCAAAACTCAAAATAAACCTTTAGATATATTTATAGTTTCATCTGAGATGTTATGTTTGCGAGATGTAATCCAGCAAAAATGAAAAAAAAAACTCTTGAATCGACGAAAATTACAATTTTCTAGATAGATCTAATAGATTAGATATGTAAAGAATTTCTAAACGTTTATTTTATTAATTTCTAAGATTTAGAAATTCGTGATTAACCAGCAGTAGAACCTAACAAAAATATTCAATAAAATATTTTGAACACTGCTTACAACTTTTCGATATAGACGATAATTTTGTAAAACTTTTCGAAGAGCTAATAACAAACAATACTCTCCAAATGATCTTCTACAATATTACAACATTAGCTATATGTATATGGAACCCTAACATGTATGTTTCAATACGGTCTTGACCACTTTTTAGCTGGCAAATGTCGTTATTACTTAACTACAACAAAACTATCCAAATTACTACACACATACTCGTAGCAAATAAATAATAATTACACCAGACCAATAAAGGA
The DNA here is from genome assembly GCA_947563715.1 of Lycia hirtaria. Taxonomy (NCBI): domain Eukaryota; kingdom Metazoa; phylum Arthropoda; class Insecta; order Lepidoptera; family Geometridae; genus Lycia; species Lycia hirtaria. The sequence goes on from OX387378.1 coordinate 42,017,851, forward strand.
ATAAAGATAATCCAAATTCCAATTAGTAGTAAATTCTAATTAGTTTCCGGCAGCCTAGTCGGAAGACCATCTGACTTGCGATCCGCAGGCCCTGGGTTCAAATCCCGCGGCACGCACCTCTGTCTTTTCGAATTTATGTGCGTATTGTTGATTGCCGCTAACTTCAAACGGTGAAGGAAAACATGGTGAGGAAACCTACATGTCTGAGACTTCTCAATGATCTTGAAGATGTGTGAAGTCTGCCAACTCGCACTTGGCCAGCGTAGTACTTAGACTATGGAATAATGAGAAGATGGCCCGCGCCCAGCGGTGGGACAGTTTGTACAAGCAGGGCTGATAAAAATCCCTCGTTATTGTAGTTCAGGAGATGTAGGATAATCTTAATTATCCTACATCTCCTGAACTACAATAACGAATCGATTGACACCTCATTCTCGTAGACGTGTAGACGCTAACGTAAAATATGAATACATAATTACGTGTATATAAAAATATAATATTAATATAATCTTGTATCTGTCTAATTCATAACACATGCTAAGAAGCTACTTAGTCTCGAGCACCGTCGTAAAGTAGCATGTCCGTCTATATTCTACAAAATTCATTTCGAGGAGTGTGCGCAAGACTTCACGACCTAATTCGGCCAAATGACCACCCATTTCTATTTACCAACGATATCAGTCCACGTTCTTGATGCGTTATACACAGGAATGGAATCCTTTGCCGCCATTTCTGTTTCTTGAGAACTACAATCTTGGAATTTTACAAGGCTAGAATGAATAGAGATCTTCTAGATCGACGATCTCCATCCTTGGCCACTCTGATGCTTAACATCAGGCGAGATGGTGATCAATCGTAGATCTATCTTGCGTAAAAAAAACTTCTTTTAACCGACTTCGAAAAAGGAGGAGGTTATTGAGTTTGTTGTAGGCGGGCGATAAACACTTACTAAATGTTTAAAGTCACAATCACATAAGTTATACAAAATAATCTTTTTGTATATGAATTTGTTGAAGGTCGGCTATTTTAGAATTAAATATAAATAGATTGTTTTCATACGATAAGCTGTTTGTGATTGTTGGCACACAATTTTATCTAAGTACATAATAATGATATTGTATTATCCACACCTGCCTTATCACGTGCGTACTGTTTGTTGGTGATGATTTAATTTACTGCATGTTTATCAAATATGATAACATGTGTGGTGATAACCAAATTGTTTTGGCTTTTGTTAGCAGTCACACCTACTTAATCGGATTTATTGTTATCATTCCTGATACAATCATGTCAAAACAACATGATACTCTTGCGCATCAGTTTAGGCCTAAACGATAACCTGTTCCAATTGTTTCGGTTACTCTTTTCTTGTACCATTCTTGTTATATAACTTTTTTAAGAGTACGTTAATCTTGGACATTTTTTGTTTATTAGTTATTACCTTACTTAACCTTTTTGTTAAGTTAAAGAATAAAAGCCTTTGTTAGTGGTCGGTGTCGCCAAATATTAATGTAATCACAGATCAATCGTTTTTAGGGTTCCGTATTTGCTGTAGCGTTACTTCATTCTTTGAAGCTTAGTATTTATATCCGATCGAGGAAATAAAAGAGAGTCTTAAGATGAACAATACTATTGTTTTATTATAACTCTTTTTATCTTTATCTTAAATCTATTCAATAAATATACAACTTTGGAATTATTTACATACAATATACAACAAAGGAATGCTACACATCGAGGTTAATAAATGTGCCTAATATTGCAAAGTTCAGTGCGATTACTATAACAATGATTACAACACAAATAGAGATTACCTCTCGACATCGACGTCACTGGTCCATAGGTACACTAGTTAAAACTAAATCACAGATTTAACAAAAGTCTCAAGATGGTCCTGAGTATTTGGTGGAGCCTCTATGAGATTACGGAGGAAGTGTAGAGTCACTGTCGTGTCAGGACTGTTACGGGTTTGTAGATGTGTGGCGAGAGAGGGTGGTGTGAGGGTGAAGGTAGCTCGGGGCTGGAGGAGCCAGATGTGGGTGGCGAATGCATCATCGGTGGCGAGGGCGGCAGCAGAGGCGCCGTCTGGGCTAGCATGCTGGCTGGTGCGCCCTGCAGCAACGGAGCCTGTCCTAGGAAGTGACCCGACGGTAGCCGCTCGTACAGAGCGGGAGAATACGGTAGACCGCCGTATCCCAAAGATTCCGTCCCTCGAAAAGCGGGGTGAACAGCGCTCGGCGCCACCGGATGCATCTTCATCTGCATCGGTGCGTATTTTTGATACAGCAGCTGTGAGTAGAGACCGACCAATTGTGAATAAGCCGCCGGCGGGTATGCTCCGTGCAGAGGTGCGCCCGGGAACAAGGGTCGTTTGAAGCAAGCGAGTCGCGAGCGACCGTTGAGTGCAGACCGCCGGCGAAGCTTGCCTGTCGTCCCTCCAATAAACACGTCCTCAGCCGAGGCGTCCAACATCCAGTAATTCCCTTTGCCAGGGTCGTCGTAATGTCGCGGCACTTTCACAAAGCACTTGTTTAAACTCAGGTTGTGGCGGATAGAATTTTGCCAACCCTGCCTGTTCTCTCTGTAGTAAGGAAAATTCGTCATGATATACTCGTAGATTCCGTTGAGCGTCAGTCTCTTTTCTGGACTATTGCGAATCGCCATCATGATGAGGGCGTTGTAGCTGTACGCTGGCTTTTCATGTTTCTTGTCTTTTTTGTCATCGTCGTCTTCTTTAGGTTTGGTGCAGTCGACGGGTTCTGTGCCGGTGACGTCCAGCTCGGAGTCGCTCAAATCTGCCTCGGAATGCGAGGCGCCTGTCGATGAGGGCGCAGGCGACGGCGGCGACTTAGAACTCGCGTGGTTCATCAGTATAGAGTTAATACTGAAATCTCCTTCGAACTTCACCATGTTGATTCACTTGTTTGTATCACTGATTGTTTGGATGCGCTACGCGTGCGAAATGAATGCGTGCGGCGAGCGAACTGGCGGCGCGGAGGCGGGCGCGGGTATTTATATGAGGCGCCTGTCGCTCCGCCCTGGGCGCTTTGAGCGCGCGGCCCGCGAATGAGCGCGCGAGCTTTTTTACATAGCGCCACGCCCCAGCCCCGCTCGCATAAGCTCTGCAAGCTCGCTTGTCTCTGTCCTCTCGAGTGCTCTGCGCAGTGTTGTTTTGTTTGTAGTTTTGTAGCAGCGTCGAGCGCGCCGAGTTTATTTATTATCCGTACATCGTTTATTGGTGTGCGTCCGCTGCGATTATAAATCGATTGCAGTTTGTAATGTTATTAATGGTGTTATAAAGCTATTTAAAATCGAGTCGAATGTTTTAAATCTTTCAATGTTTCTACATTATCCGCCTCGTATGCTTCGATAAAAGATTATATAATACAGCCGGTGGTGTAAAGGAACAGACTTTATTTACTTTACTAATATAACAACTACTAGGTACATATAACAAATCAAACAAATTAAGGTACATATAACAAATTTACTCATCTACGCCATCGTGTTCGATGTCGTTGGATATGTAATCAAAATGCATTGAGGTGTACGAAACCCATTTTTCAATTTAGGGATCCGTAAAATATTAAACTTTGAAGTGATTATAATCTTAGAATTAAGTCTCCTCTAAGTAAGCCTCTACCGGCTAAACGGTTGACTTTGCTTGGACTTTTGTTGGAAATATGAAACGATTTATGCTAGTAATACCTACTTATAATAAAATTAAAAGGTAAACTTTCATAGCTAAGTAGACTTTACAAGTCTTAATAGTCGATCAACTTAAAAAAAATACTTAGAGAGGTAAGAAATGAAAATGTCGTGCAAAATTCATTTAAATTAGCATAACTTAACTTAACGCGGATGTTCATATTCCTATTTTAAGTTGACATAAATAATGATTTGCAACTACGGAACCCTACTTTGCGCGTGGCATGGCACACACCTGGCTGCTTATTATATTCTCAGTAGAGTAAGTATCTTGCGTTAGAGATTTTTATTCTTTAGTTCTTTCTGATACTTATTCGGTGAATAGATACATACAACAAAAAACTTGGAGTCTCTTTCCTGTTTAAAATACCTGTCTATCATAATGAATTTATAAGTTACAAATTACAGGAACAGTTTTCAATATTGTTAAATTACATTGATTTTTACATAAATATTATATAGATACAAGTATAAGTTTTGAAAACTCAAAAACCCCGGACAAAAAAAAACGGCTGAATTGATTTTGATGAAACTTAGCTAAGAACACTCTCGTCACACACCACAAGGCCGTTTGACGCCGCATTTGACCGTCGTTAGACGGTTAGATAGGAAGGAGAGGGTATTAGGAGGTTAGAAGGTATTAGATTGATTTTTAATTGTTAATGAAGCTCGGAAGGAATGAAAAATAAATAATGAAAATTAAATAATTCCAATTTATCAACCTTTGTTCTTATTATTGACCAAATTAAATATCACCATAACCAATAGGATATCTACACAATTAATCATAATCATATTATTGATAACAGTTGACATATTCTGAAGTACCTATATAATTCAGATCCAATCAGGATTTATTGGATGGCATAGGTAGATGATTATTGTATCAAATTGGCTATAAGTAAGTATAATTCATCAAACGCAAAAATTACAAAAAAATATTACGCCTTATAGAAAACTTAAATTGACAAAAACAAATAAATATATAAATGGAGATACTATGAATATACGAATGTCATAATAATAAATAAGTCATATAAATAAATTCAATTCAATTAAAATTAAAATTTCGTCAATCCCATCCTGCCACGCTGTATGGCAATAGCCAACCTTTGCACCAGGAACGAAGCAGAACGGGACTCACCACTGTTGTCCTTTAATCTTCGGCCAATTTCATTGACGAGGCCTTTGGTTTATATACATAACATATGTATAAATACAAAATGTTAGATTTACATATATAATAGAAAAATGTCAAAACAGTGGAGCAATAATAATATATAGATACAATGTAAATTTTTATTATAACAATTATTTTTTATACGTCACAGATCTTCATAGCTGTAGATTGTCTTTTAGTAAGGAAATTTTATCTTATACAGAGGTTATACTCATTGAATATGAAGTAAAATCATGGCAAATCTCAGTTCTCAGCACTTTCGAGCATAAGGCTACCTTCAGGCCTTTTATTATTTTGGCCTTATATATCATGATGTTGCACTTTCTAAATACACAGGATGGCATTGTCACTGTTCACAAGTCACAACACGCGTCCAACTGCGTTGCCCGAGGTGTCGCGACTGAAGACGAATCAGGCGATTACCTTACTTGAGGCTTGCCACGCAGAGCCGGGGAATACCTATCCACGCATAAAACAAGGTGCCTAACCTACCTTAATTTTAATAAATAAAAACAGATAAAATAATAAATATCTGAAGCAGTTATGACTGGCCTTGTGGCTCAGTTGGTAGTGTGTTTACGTCTACCTGCTGAGCTGAAAGGTCGTGGGTTCAATCCCCACCCAGGGCAAGCATTTGTGTGATGAGCATGGATGTTTGTTCTGTGTCTGGGTGTTTCTATGTATCATAAGTATATATTTACAAAAAAAAGAGTATACTTATATATGTATCCTATCATCCATCTAGTTCCATAGTACAAGCTTTGCTTAGTTTGGGCTAGATGGTGTTGTGTGAAATGTCCACAAATATTTATATTTATATTTATTTATATTTAGTAATAATTCAAGTGCGTCACATTTTCTTCGATAATGGAGTGATAAAGCATTTGATTGCGGCGTACGAACACAAAATCATGACTAGTGCGAACACGCATCAGCTGTTTAGATAATAAACTAGTAAAATATAGATATGATACTTATACTTTTCTAGGAAAAAAGTGAGTATTTATTGAATTTTTAAACTTAACTAATAATATAGAAGCGAAAGTAGCTCTATCTCTGTCTGTTTGTCAGTTACGCGACAAATTCGTTAAAAGTTGTTTTATTTTAAATTCTCAGCATTGCAATTGTTACTGGCAGGTTACGAATATGTATATATATAGGTGATAGGTGACGAATATGTATATATATAGGTGACAAGTAGCGGGAAGACTCTGGATGCAAGGCGCTTCCAACCGGTCTTTTTGGAAATCCATGGGGGAGGCCTATGTCCAGCAGTGGACTTCTGATGGCGGAGATGATGATGATGATATATATAGGTATTTAATGTTGGATAGATCTACGATTAACCACCAACTCGCCTGATGCTAATTATAATTTATTTATACCGACCTCAAAAATAAGGAGTTTGCGGCTGTTTTTTTTTATGTTTGTTACCACATAATTCCGTCATTTATAAACTTATTTGAACAATTCTTTTTTTCTGTGCAAAATATATTTTCAGACTGGCCCCATATAAACATAAAAATCGGTTCGGTAGTATGGTAAAAAAATTACTGGAAAAATATATAAATCTATAAATTGTTGGAGAGAAGCTGAGAAGAACGCTGCTGCTGCTTATTAATGACGTCATAGCTTCAATACTATTCCGTTGAAGCGGGGATCGTGAGTAACTGGGTAAAAGGAATTCGCATAGGGAGTTTAATATATACTCGACAAATTCTTAAAAAGTTGTTTAATTTCAAATTATCACCCCAGTTATTACTGGCAGGTTACAATTATCATTTATTTTATACTAAAAAGAAAGAGGTTCTATATTCGACTGGATGTTATTTTTATGTTCTCCGGCAATTGTGAATTGATTTTGATTCTCTATTCAATTGATAGGTGTTAACTTAGAGGTGGTCCCATAATACAATTTTTATCAAAGTTAGTTTGGCACTTTGGTTTTTATTACAAAAAATAACTGATAAAATGTTATTCAAGTAAACGTATTGCGTATTTTGAAGTCGGTTTTTCAGTTTTGTAAACTATAATTATTTCAAATCTGATCTCTTTGGACGCCATCTTCGACGAACTATTCTTACTCTTTTGGAATTAACAAATTAAATTTAAAATGTGTTATAATATAATCAATAACGTCTTGAAGATAGTAGTAATATCTTATCGATGATGGAAAGCTATTTTCCCGTCGTAATTCAATTAATGCGATATGTGACGCAAAGCGAACTGTGTACTAAATAAATCTATTTTATCCGACAGCCCAAGGAGGGCAAAGATTTTCAAGCAAATGTATGTAAATGTATATTCTGGAAGCTAAGCCACTGCGCAAGAAAAGTGAATGCCTAAGTAAACTTGCATTTTTCTTGCTGAAAATTGCAGAGAAATCTACAAATTTATAGACAGTAAAAAATTACACAAAGGCGGACCTTGAACCCTCGTTATCCCGATCTGTAGCTTTTTAGAGGTAGCCTTTACCATTTTGGCCACGGAAGTGTCACGTGGGATTGTCGAAACTTTCGAGCAGTCTTTTCTGCATAAACCAATCAAGCGATGGTGGCGCCACCTCTAACACACGCTTCAAGCGTGCAATTAGGTACAGATAGGAATAATGCTGGTTCAAGTCCCGTCGGATGTGTGTTACTTTTGAACTGTCTATAATTTTGTAGATACTTCACTGTACAAAACATTCAAAAATAACGAATATTGCAGAGAAATGTCAAATACATAATACCGTTGTTCCTTACAATTGGATATTTTGATATTATGAGCAGTAATAAATAAGAAAATTGCAAGTTCACTTAGGGCTTCACTTCATTTGCGTGATCACCTAGCTTCAAATCGATAGTCAGCAAATAATAGTAAGCGAGCTGCAACAATAATGGTGTCTTTATTTCATTATTTTCTTCGACTAGCAATCCAATCGAGAGGTCAGTTTCCATTTTTTGTCAGGATAGTTTTCTCTCCTAACAGATATTCTAGACCGTTTATTTACACAGTTTTCTTGAACTGAGATTCACCATTGCTGCGCAGTATCTGTTTAAAAACCAGTAATATTCCACAGTAATGAGATAATAAAATGCAGATTACGTTTATATAAGTAGTTATTGAAGTTATCATGATCTAGATAGCCATGCCTACTTCCATGTTACAGAATATCACTGCAATACTAACACTACAACTCTAAAGTAGGTAGATCTTCTAACACTTGTTTCTCAAACGTAACGCCACAGTCGGGTTAGTTGTTCTTGAAATAAGTTAATAATTAATACCTATTAAAACCTATAATAATTAATATTATTATAATAATTGAGGTCTAACACAAATTTGAGATAGATAGATATCACTTTATTAAAAGACCACAGTACAGAAACATTAAATACAATTACAATTATTATTTCCGCAATTATCATTTTGTGATAACGAGAAATTAATTAAAAATGATGCAATTAAACAAATATCAACTGATTTATCACTTATATTTTACACAATTTTATGACTTGATTTTTCTTTAACATAAGTTGTTTCATTTCAATGAGCAAAAATCACGAAAACCTTTTTTTATCAGCCCTGTATGTACAAATTGTACTGGGCGCGGGCCATCTTCTTATTCTGAGAAGGGTAAGGCCATAGTCTACCACGCTGGCCAAGTGCGGGTTGGCAGACTTCACACATCTTCAAGATCATTGAGAACTCTCAGACATTCTCACACTCAGGTTTCCTTCACCGTTTTTGAAGTTGGTGGCAATCAACAATACGCACATAACTTTGAAAAGACAGAGGGGCGTGCCGAGTGATTCGAACCTAGGACCTGCGGATCGCAAGTCAGACGGTCTAGTTTTTTTTTTTTACTCTAAGTAGATATGTTACATTCGTATCCGTTTTATTTATTGTCCAATTATTATTAGGTATTTAGTTATTTTTATTCTTATTTTTCTTTCTTTGTTGCACTCCCCGTCAATCATTTCTATTGTCTGGAATCTCCATCACAAGGTTGCCTGGAAGAGATCGCTTTTAGCGATAAGGTCGCCTGTTGTTTTCGCTAGCGTGTAAGCTCTCTTGTTAATTAGTGTTTTAGTATAGTGGTGTAAACAATAAAGAGTTTATCTATCTAACTATCTACCGACTAGGCTACACTATTATTATTAACGGAATATTTACCGTGGTTCGCGTTAATTTTGAGCGCCCGATATTTCGGCAGTTACATGCACCATGTTCACGGGCGACTGAAGAATAAAATAAATGTGTAGTGTTTTAATGAATGACCGTGATAGTTTAAAAAAACATTAAATATGTTGATCATTGATCGAGTAACGTTTTTCGATAAGTATGAACGAAAATAATTTTCACCTCACAAGCTCGGAAAGATTCTGTTTGCCATTAGAAATCGAGTGGAAAAGTGCATTTTGTCCGCTTGCGTGGAAAGAGTTTTTAAAATTCGAACCTTTCCATTCCATACTTTTCTATACCGCAAGTCCACTGAAAATGCATTAAATACTTATTTCATGTCAGTGCGCCAACCTTATTTCTTTGAATAATCGCACTGACCAGCCACAGGTGGCAGCACTGGACTAGCGTTTTCCTCGCTGTAGTGAGGTGAAAAATTTTGTGTTTCACTCGGCAGCAAAGTTATTTTGCATCTCGTACTTTTGAAACCCTCGCTACGCTCAGGTTTCAATACAAGTACTCATCCCAAAAACCAACTTTGCAGCCTTGCATAGCAAATAACTATTGTCAACTTCACGCAGGTACAAAATGACAATAAGTATTGCGGAAATAAGACAGAGACTTAGACGGATTTGAGACAGAAATCAAATGTAAGGTAGGTAAAGACCTAATGTAAAACTTTATAAAGTCATCACATCAAAATCGGTCCATCATGAGAGCAACGATACCACAGACAGACACACAGATATACTCGTCAAACTTAGAACACCCCTCTTTTTGGTTCCGAGGTTAAAAACTGATTGCCGATGGGGCCAAAAAGTTATCGGGAATAGACCACAAACCGAAAAGCATGAGATGACCAGCTACAAGGTGGACAGACGACTTCATACAAGCGGTACACACACACGCGGACAACACAAACACAAACACACCCCCCCCCCCACACACACACACACACAAACACACACACACACAAGCGGTACACTTGATGCAAGCCGCGTGCCAACCGGTCTTATTGCAAATCTACGGAAGAGGCGAATCTTGCGAATCTCAAATCTATGTCCAGCAGTAGACTACTTATGGCTAAGATAAAGGTGATGATGATGATGAGTGTCGCATGACAATTTTTTACATTATGGTTTATCACGACCTTGCGGCCTTGCGTTATCATATCACTTGCGATACGATATCGAATATGTCGAGTAACGCTAGATATCTACTGTGGGTACTTCTACGAAAACATACATAATGACTAATACTACATATTTTATATAAACATATTTTATACAAAACAATAAGCAGAATAACTTATTATGTGTAATTTAGTCGATTATATCGACTGATGTAAAATAATGTCTTATTATTGTTTAGGTTCAAAACGTCCGGTAGGTCAAAACGTCATGTGAGATAAAATGTCCAGCAAATAGAACTCCAACCTCTAGCTAGCTGTTAGATTCTAAGACAGGTTATGGAAACGTCCCTCAAAGTGCGCAGTTGGCTCTCTCGCAAATCACAATAATTTTACCGACAACCAAACGGTTGAATTTGGATATATTAAAAAAAAGCAGACAAGTGCGAGTCAGACTCGCCCACCGAGGGTTCCGTACAAACTAATAAATAAAAGGGGGAAATCATATATATTTTTTATATTTTCCTTCATAAACTGAAAAATATACGTCGTACATACGTCCTACATCGTAAAAATACCTATTTAAAAACCGTTTTAGCTAATGAAGTTCTTTCTTATGATACCCCACATGATACGGTTAAAGAACTTTAAAATTTTGACCCTCATTCCTTGCATAAGGACACTATTTTTTTGTGAATTAATTAAAAATGTCCAGTTTTCGTTATTTTCCTATATGTATACGATAACACAATGCTTCTTCCAAATTTCATGGTTCTATATCAACGGGAAGTACCCTATAGGTTTTGATTCCCTTGTGAGTGTCAAAATGTGCGTTTTTTACGACATATTCGGCTGTAAATATTATTTACGAAAACTTAGAAATTTTATTTTTCATTCTGAAGCAAGATATGGATCTGCGTATATGTTTTTAATTTCAACACGATACCTTCACGCGTTCTCGGACGGACGGACAGACGGACAACAAAGTGATCCTATAAGGGTTCCGATTTTTCCTTTTGCGGTACGAAACCCTAAAAATTATGCAAATGGCATATATGATGAAATTAAAAGGAAAACTATCACAGCTAAGTAGGCTTTACAAGTGAACGAGTTGATCCTCTTAAAAATGTAGGTGCTTACAGAAATAAGAAATGAAAATGTGTAAATTTCATATAAATTGTAAACAATATAAGTTAACTCGCAAGTTCTTAGTATCAAACATAAGACCCTGTTAATTATTAAATTCTCATAAATTATGACGTACAACTGCGGAAGATTATTGTGTGGCGTGACATGCACTTGGCCGGTTATCTAATAACAGTAACTAAAGATTTAATTACTAGGGGTAAGTGCCTTTTAAAACTACACCTAAACAATCTACAAACTACACATAACTAACTAAACTACTACACAAAAAGCAAATCGATTATCCCAGACAGATAAAGGTCTCAAGACAATACAAATACTCAAATAAAGATTTAGGTTCCACGTGTAACTTCATAATTCTGTAAAAATATTAGCAAACTTTGCAAATTACATATTTTTGTTGAAACAGCTGTTGGACTCTGCTACAATGCTTCTAGAACGTCAACGTACTAATGTAAATGTTGCCATAAATGTAAAAATCTGTGTAAATATTGGCGATATGGGTAGTATTATTTCCCTACTCTATTTATAAGTCGGAGGCTGTATAAATACTTCGATGTTAACAATGGACGTTTACATTTGTTCTTTCGAATAATGAGTTATTTTCTACATTACTTACTGATTTATAAGCTTACAAATAAAATTGTTTTTGTAGTTTATTTTCTTTGTTAGTCAAGTGTTAGTAAATTTTATCATTATTCGTTGGTTAACGCAGAATTGAGAAACATTGTGCGAATGTGACATAGAGCAAGTGTGACATTATGCGAGTGTGACCTGAAGAGAGTGTAAATTTCAAGCGTGACATTTCGTGAATGTAACATAACGCGCCGAGAGGGTATGAAAAAAGTTTAATTAATTCTAAAGAAGCTTAATTATATTGGCAGTGGACAAGGCATATAGCACGTAGAACTGCATGGTTAGACAAGTGGCAAACCTTTCTATTTCCACAAACGCTTACGCTTCGAAATGCTGAGAAATCGTGACATTTCGTTAGCTAATGTCAATACACAAAACCGTCAAGACTGGAAATGTCGGGGGGAGGCCTTTGCCCGGCAGTGGGACATTACAGGCTAAAAACAACAATGTCAATGTCAATGTATGGTACATTTACTTTTCTATTTTACTGGCGTTCACGAAATTAGAATGCCACTTGTCTAACTCCCCTGGCTAATGTGGCCGAAATTCTCGAGTTGAGACCACGCACTGGCAAGCGTAGGGTACGACGAGCTGCCACAAGGCGGACAGTCGACTTCATACAAGTCGTGGGAAGACGCTGGTGGAAGAAATCCACGAGGCGTATGTTCAGCAGTGGACTTCTTGTTACTGAGTTGGTGATGTCAAATTTGCATATACTGAACTAAATAGGTACTTAAAGAAATGTTTTTTTTTTATGTTAGACAGACCTACGATTAACCAACATCTCGCCTGATGGTAAGCGAAGGTGTGACCGAGGATTAAGCTCAACGATCTAGAAGATATCTATTCACTCTAACCTAAATTCTTTTCAGGAAGAAGAGATGGCGGTAACGAATTCCATTCCTGTGCAGTATTAGAGTATTACGCATCAAGCACGTGGACCGATATCGATGAGTACGGATTTCTGGCATTTCAATGAGAAATAGGTAGTAATGCGCCCACTTTCTGCTAGTCCTGAATGAAATGAGGAGGGTGGAATTAGGTCGTGAAGCTCAATAAAATTAAACAAGGTTTAGTTAATTCTCCATATACGCAGCCCAGCTAAATTACACTTCGTATGAGGTAGTTGTGAAGCCCTCATGATTCAGAGCTGATGTGGCCCCACCTCCTGTATCTGGCTCGGTTGACCGGCGTAATGTTTGTGACCCGCAAGTTAAGTAAGGTTAAATAATTGATGCCCACTCACGAGAAAACGCTAGTGATGGGACAAACGTCTATAAATCTCTCTTAGAACCCGTGGTGTTAAATACTCGTGTAAATAAGTAAGACTTTCTTTTTTAACCGACATCAGAAAAAGAAGATTATCAATTCGACCTGTATGTAGGTACATGTGTAGATAATCTTGTCAGAACTGCACCGTCTATACTAGCTTTTAAACATGTGTGCCATATTTTATACGTGTATACGTATGTATATTTGAAGTTTCCAGCAGCCTAGTCGGGAGACCGTCTGACTTGCGATCCGCAGGTCCTGGGTTCGAATCCCACGGCACGCACCTCTGTCTTTTCGAAGTTATGTACGTATTGTTGATCGCCGGCAACTTCAAACGGTGAAGGAAAACATCGTGAGGAAACCTACATGTCTGAGAGTTCTCAATGATCTTGAAGATGTGTGAAGTCTGCCAACCCTTCTCATAATGAGAAGATGGCCCGCGCCCAGCAGTGGGACAGTTTGTATAAACAGGGCTGACAAAAAAAACGTATATTTGTATGTTTGTCCACGTATTACGCAGAAACCAGAAGTCGTATTGCAAAAAAATCTTATTTTATTATTTTAAGAGTCTCATATCAAGGTATCAATGTAAGTTTTACCAAAATCGGTGAGTACTTTTCAAGATTTTGACTTACTACTGGGCGGAGTTGAACGAAATTTGCTAGGTTTATCACTCATACTATGCAAAGAATCTGGAATACTTTTCTTTTACAAAATTAGGCGCTACAATAGTAGTGAAGTGTGTTTGAAAATTAAACGAACTTACCCAGTAAAGTTTTGTGAATACAATTTTTAGTTTCAAACAAAACGAGTAAATACTTTTAAAAATGAATAAATAAAAGTAATTTAAAAAAAATTAACTAACTTCGAAACAATCGAATTAACTGAAAAGTGAGAAATAACACGAAAAAAATAATCAAAACTGGGCGTCTACCTAAGTAGGTACTAGGTACATACAGCAATTATTTTTTGAGGTCGGTGTTTGGTGATACTTTAGGACCTGACACCGACCTCAAAAAATAGGTGTCATACGTACCTACTTAGGAAGACGCCCAGTTTTGATTTTTTTCGTTTTATTTCTCCCTTTTCAGTTATTTAGATTGTTTTGAAGTCGGTTTAATGTTTTTAATTTACTTTTATGTGGTATTGCAGCCGTATTAATGTGCGAGAGCCTATTGGTGAGGCTATGGTGCATAGTCTCCACTCAAGAACTCTTTGGTCCCAGCCATAGCTAAAATTTTGATAAAGTCTGTTCGAAAAGAGAACCAATGTATCATAGAGGGCGCTGCTGTTCTTATTTCATTATTTTTCTCAATCAAGACGTTAGTTCCCATTCTTTGAGGATAGTTATATAAGCAACAAAGTCGTACATGCCTAAGTTTTACAAGTCATGCACAGATATTGCAATGAAGTCATATCGTGATAATGTGGCACCTGTCAATGATATTGTTTTATTTTTATTTATACTAATGCGACTGGTTCTCACATGTAACAGCTTTAAAATATTCTAGAATAAAAAATTGAGCCATCGCAGCGCAGGACGCCTGACAAACATCGAAACTACTTACTCGTATTTTGTAAAGAAAACTTGCATGAAGGGATTGCATTTATCATTCTTTTGTATATCACTTTCCCCGCTTTAACAATTTACACGCCATTGGCTGGTCTGATTAACTGCATTAGATGTTTTACATCGAAAATAAAAGTAGGAATATTTGTATGAGTTTAATGTTATAGTGTCACATCACTAGTGGCAACACAGCGATATGTATGGAGTGTGTATGAAATTGAATTATACGCGGTCGGGTCGCGCGTGGGCGCCCTCACTCTCATACAATGAGACGCGTAGGGGCCTACCAAGAGTATGTGAGTTTTAATGTTGCAGTTCCACTGCTACGCACAGCTACGCTACGAATATGGCACGTTTATTTAGCGTCGCTTAAATATACTAAAATTGATGAACTGCAACCCACGGTGATGCTATGTAGTAGCTACATGGCTTGATGACGTCATCAACACACATATCCTGCTCGGAAGTGTCAGTCACACAGTTTAACGTGGCTTCTATAAATAACACACGTGGCGCACGAAGGCGTAGCTTCACACAGTGGGTGGCAGAGTGGTAAAAGTAAACTGAGCGTGGGGCTGTATGCCACATGAACCATGCCATATGAACCATGCCACCTGAACCATGCCACATGAACCTTGCTATTTGAAAATGAGTTACCAATAGTGCCACATAGCCACATAGTCATAGGACTTCACAACCTCTGAATCAATTTTTCTAGTCTGTTCACTAGTTGTGAAGTCAATGCGATCAGTAAGCGTGACTTTAATTCCACTATTCTACTATTTCACTACAGGACTAGCAGAAAGACGGAGAATTACCATCCATTTCTCGTTGAAATGTCAAAAATCCGTACTCAGTGATATCGATCCACCTTCCTGTTGCGTACTGCATAAGAATGGAATTCTTTGCCATCATCTCTGTTTCCTGAGACCTACAATCTTGGAATTTTCAAGGCCAGAGTGAATAGATATCTTCTAGATCGACGAGCTCCATCCTCGGCCACACCGTCGCTTAGCATTAGGCGAGTTGGTGGTCAATCGTAGATCTATCTTGTATAAAAAAAAACTTGTACAGCTCATAATAGTAACTGAATAGCTACGTCTACAGGTATGGCTCGCTAGTGAGCATAGACTTCGAAAACATATTACTATGCCGCACGACACTGATATTTCTATCTCCCTCGAAGAACGGGCGGCACGCTTTATGAGTCAGTCTTATGACCAAAACATTGAACTATTCAAAGTTGTCTGCTTTATCTTGTTGTAATTTTTGAGCTCGTCAAAGGTCAGGTTTAGAGATTTGATAGTAATCTTATAGATGTTGTTGTAAACACTTACTTATTTCGAAAAATATTGATATTGAAAAGAGACCATAAGCGGTAAGTAGATTATGAAACGGATTACTAATCTTGAATTCTTGACAGATAAAAGCGATCATTTACTTTATTGCAATATTTCTTGGGCTTAACATATTTAAAACTTATTTTATTCATTTATACATAATATTATTAAAAAAAAAAAAAATGTGGTTTTACTTAATACTAAGAAATTATTTTTCTTTAAGTAGCGAACGGCTACCGTTACCGTAAAATTAGTACAAAAATTAATTTATTGCATAGTAACAGTTAAGTCTGAATGGAAACAGAAATTATAACGCAATATTTTATTTAGTATCCTATCTTTTAACAAGATTATAGCTGTCAAAGCGATCTTTATATGACTACTTAGTCCAAGGTGGGGGACTAAGTAGTCATATTTATAGTAGTCATAATCTTTATAACTCTATCGAGTCATCCTTGCATATCGATTCAATTTTCTTGGAAGGGGTAATATAGTGAGAGTAGTCCGTGGTAGCCCCCTTAGAGTTAATTAGATCAAGGCATCAACAGCGGACACTGAAGATGTATGCGCATTATTCATTTCCTTATTGTGCTAACTGCCTTAATTGGTAACTCAACTGGTTTATGCTAGTCTTACATACCCATAGAGTTCGTGGCATGCCTCTGTACTAGGTGATATTAATTTATTATTAACTAGCTGTGCCCCGCGGTACCACCCGCGTTAGGTACGAGTAAGAAAATCATTATTATCACCACCGTTTTGATCACAAAACGATTTTCAAAAAATATATATTTTCTTTCATTCAATAGAATGTCATAACAATCAAAAATTTTAAAAAGTGGCCAAGATCGTGTCCAGACAAGCATATAGTAGGGTTCCGTAGCGAATTTTTTACTTTAAAAGAAAACTACTTGGCGAGTATTTTTTGTTTCGATTACTTTGCAAAATGTCAATGACCTCAGTACTATAAAGAATTAGGTAGTTTTATATGTTTATCGAGTTTATCGCTATATTCCGAAAAGTTGTAATCAAAGAGTTTTCAAAATAATTTTCATTGAAAGTATTTGATGGGGACTTCAATTATGGTTAATCATGAATTTATAGGTCCAATATCTTAGAAATGCAGGGGGGGGGGGGGAGGGAGTGGATGGAAACAACTTTTTCACGTTCTGCATTATTTCTCGCACACATCACATCAAAAAAAAAACGTAGTTTTATTTAAAGAGGTCTATTCAACGATACTCCACAAGATGGGGTGGAGTTGAAAAAAAATAAACCGGGCAAGCGCGAGACAGACTCGCCCACCGAGGGATCCGTATTAAAATTCGAGTCAAACTTGTACGATACGATTTTTTTTATAAGTTCATGCAGTCATTTTATATCTTCAAACGGACGACGGACGGACTACGGACTTTTAACAAGAAAAAATATCAATTACTTTCTTGCAAATGTGTAATAAATTCAAACGGGACACAGGACAGTGGCTGTATCTATAATCTTACCTACTAATTTAATGGCTGGCTATTTTCAGCTACTTTCTATTTACATCGCCCCGAGCCAGCCAGCATGAGAAACAACTCGTACGGCATAACATGGTTGATATCATTGACATTTGACATAAACACAATCAGGATATAACAACTGCATGCTTAAAATGTTTTTAAAGGTGCTCCCTCACCGGGAGTGAGAGAGCTTCACGTGTAATGTAACATTATAGATTCCACTTTGAGCATTACATTACAATACTACCTCCCTGACTGACGAGCATTCGCGTGTAATGTTATATTATAGATTTGATTTGACTTCACATCCTCGTTTTGTATCATTACAAGGTGCGCGCTGTAATGCTCGGTTTTCCTCCCTCACTGATGTAAATGCTCGAATCTGTAACGTTACATTACAAGTGAATGCTCCCGGTCAGGGAGCACCTTAACTTAAAGATGTTCCCGTTTGTTAACAACTAAGTGGTACAAGTGATACTAAATTCTAGAGTACCTATGCTATTTTGATGATCTATATAAAACACATGTGCTTTATATGATCCACGAGATTGCTACAAAATAGTCTCTAGCTACCTTAAGTAGTCAAAAACGTTACAAACGATGTTAAAGATGACTTCAAATATTGGGAAACATGTAATTTGCTGTCGGTCTCTTTCTCTCACGAAATGTGTTATAATGTATCGAGATATCTCTTTCTTACATTTTGGCTGTTTTACATTTCGAGATCTTTTACGATCACAACTGAACAGGCATATATCGCGCGTAGCACATGCCACAACACAACAAGAACTGTGACGCATGGGAGTGGAGGAGGACGTATACCTACCACTTGTTAGTGGAATGCGTCCGGCTTTAGCGTGAGAGACGTTCACTTGAGGTGACTTACAAGTTAAACAAGCTGGACGTGGGCCGATTTAATAGGATTTTAACGGATCCTAACTCTGACGCAGCTAAAGAGTTGTTTGACAGTGTAAGTCATCTCAAGTGATCAATAGTTTAAGAATATACAATGGGACTGTCATGTTTATATAGTAAAAGTCCCAATAATAAATATGAACTTAAAAAAAAAAACAACGCTAGAATTGAGCTACGTATTAACTAAACATATTTAAATTTTTGATCAGAATTACGTATAAAAGCCTTTTTTCCTTAGGGAAACTATATACATATTCCTACTTTCTGCGATCCTAATGACATTTTGATATATTTTAATTACCTATATAAATGTATGTATAAAACATAACATAGTGATCCAGTAAACCTAAGGAAAAAAAAATCAAGACCACAAAAAGTGATTGGAATCCTAATAGTATTCCAATCGTAAGTTGATCAGAAATATCAGAACATACGGGATGACTGGATCCTTACATTACATCAATGATCGCTACTGAAGCTCAAGCCTTCGTACTCACTGTTAATTATTCTGTGTTCTTGCAACTTGTAATGATATTTGTAATGAACTATGTCATGGTATCCCGCTGACTCCCAGGTACTTTCAGAACACCACGCATTTTACCAACACAATAACTTGTTTTGTACCTTACTGGTAAAAGAATAAAGGTAATTATAAGTTTTTCGAGTTGTCTGGGATGTGGTCTTGAATTAAGATGACTGCAGTATGTAATGAGATTCAATATGAGCCTGTGATATGGTGTTAAGTGTACATTGATGGCTTAGTTATTGAGTGACAATATCTTTTGTGCCTATAAATTCTATTTAACTTTCTTTGAAAATCAAATTTTGTGCATTTTTTTAAGTTATACGAAATATTAGAAGGACTGACGAACATAATTTAGAATGTACATTATCATGAACATCTTTTACTATGGCACATATCCTAGTCAATGTAAATAGGTCCCCAAATTCTGTGCCTGGAATAGCGAATAATTATTCCATAGATTTACTCGACTTCATAGATGAGCACGTCGATCTACAAGAAGTCTAGACTTGAAAATTCTACTAAGCAATTGTGGTATTCAGGAAACGGAAGACGATAGGGATTAAAAATCAAATCATTAGAGAAATAGGCCCTTAGAGTCGAGGTATGTCCCAAAATTTTAAACGGAAGATGATAAGGGTTTAGAATCAAATCCAATAGAGGTATGCCCCAAACTTTCGAGTTGTCTGTTTTTTCATTTAAATTAGGCTTCATAAAACAAAGATGCTCTTACATCATATTTGACTAGCCTTGTGGCTCAGTTGATAGTATGTCTGCTTGCTGAGCTGTAGGTCGTGGGTTCGGTCCCCACCCAGGGCAAATATTTGTGTGGTGAGCATAGATGTTTGTCCTGTGTCTGGGTGTTTCTATGTATCATATGTATATATTTACAACAAAAAAAGTATATACTATGTATTCTATCAGCCATTTAGTTCCATAGTACATTAGTTTGACTTTGGGCTAGATGGTGTTACGTGAAATGCCCACAATTATTTATTTATTTATTATTTTTTACTGTCTACACATCGTAAACATGTACATACATCGTGGTTTGAAATTTTGTTGAGTTTTTGCTTCAACAGACAGTCAGCTGTACCGAATTAGCGTGATATTTTATTAATTAAATTAAAATATTATTCAAAACCCTTGATCACAAATATCCAAGAACAAAAAATATACCCAAAAACATTATGTAAGATTTTTTATGTTATCATAAAACAAAACAAAACTCTCTTCAAATTGAATGAGAATTGTACAAAAGCAATTCCAGAGAGCTGTCACATCGTTTTATAATAAAAAAGATGACAACATGTGAAAAATAATAAGATTGTCTCGTAAAAATATTCCAAGGCGATATAATTAAAGGATTCAATGTACCGTGGTCAGAGTACGAGCGCTAATGGGCTATGGCCGAAATAATTTTATGCATGAATTGTCGGCCCGCGACACCTTCAGACACTCTCTGGTCATCGAACAGAATACAGAGAAACAGCTGCAAAATTTTTCAATCACCAAGTTCACCAATACATATCCGGATTAAAAGGCTTAATACTTTGATGTTATTTTATCACCGAAAGACAGAGACGGATAATCCGGCCACGGATTAAATTACTGAACTACTTAGATTAGGCCGTCTACGCATGTGACGCGTAAAAACTTACCATTGAAAGGATTCTTTCAACGCGCGCAGCTATCTCTCTCGCGCATCACAACCTTTTTAAACATATAAAATCATTTAAATTTGAATTGAATTGAATGATATTAGATAATTTAAAATAAGAGACATGAGAAATATTTAAAAACAAGTTTTTCTTCGATATTGGCTCTGCGTATTAATTCGCGTAATTATATATATATATATAAATAAATCCGTGAGTTTGTAGGAAAACACATTATTTTTATTTATTTTAGGTATTGACGGTTAAATTGCGTACTTATCACACTAATTACGTATATGTTGTGATTTAGTTACATGTTACTCAGTTCTGTTATTAATAAAGCAAAACTAGAAAACTAAAAATTGGATTAAAAAAACGGTTTATGACTCGTGTTCGTGGAAGGAGTAAGTATTATTTATTTGTTTTTCTTTTATAAATATAATTTATCATTTAATTGGTATTACGGTTTTAGTGTTATTTTTTTATGATTCGTAAGTTTTATGTGTAAAATAGTTTTCGTGGTAACATTTTTGGGGATATTTAATATATGTGTACTATTACATATGTGGATAATATTATGATACAAATTTTTATTTGTTACTACTTTATGTGAAATGTATTTTATGATTGACGTTTGTGAGAAAAGTTATTATGATAGCTATTTTTATGTGATAAGTTATATGAGTAAGTACATTCAAGAGATATTTTTTTATGAAACAACAGTGAACCGTGTATATAAGCGCCATACGCATACCTACAGCACTCACTTCGTAATGTCATGTTGTGAAGTATTTCTCTGTAGATATTATACTCTGTAGTCAAACACCGCTGGACACCGCCGACACTTGCGATATATAGCCTGAGCTTATTAACTTTATAGCAGATATATTGCAGAGGTGTGAAGTGTCGCCTGCAAACATGACATTTTGCAAATGGCTGGCTGCCTGAAGACCGGTAACTCGCTTGGGTGAGTTTTTATGCATATCTATTAATTTGATTAATATACATAGAAAAGCTTTTTACCGACTTCAAAAAGAAAAAGGTTATCCATTCGGCTGCGTTTTTTATGTTTACTACCGTGTAATTCTGTCATTTATTATATTTATATACCGGTTTGATTTTTTTATTTGCTCATAGAAATTTCATCAAAATAGAATCAGTAGTTTGGTTTTTAAAATCAAATTGCGCATTTTAATGTCAGTTTTTAGTAATAAAAATATTTATCGGGAGTGTTCTTAGTTGCGTTTGTTATGTTTCATCAAGATCGGTTCAGCCGGTTTTTTGTCGGGGGTTTCTGAATTTTCTAAACTTATACTTGTTCAGTTTTTAAACTATAACTATTATTTATGTACATTAGTACAACGGATCACAGAAATGTGTAATAATACTTAGGCGAGACAAACTTCTAATAAAAGTGAACAACTATTATTAGGTGTGGGACCGTGTTTGAAATCGCGAAAGTTATGAAAACATATTGTCGTTTTATTTTATTTTCCTAAATTTGTGTTATTTTGAATATTAATGCAATAAAAATGGCGGTGTTTTATTAAAATAATTAAGCATTAGATCAACTGCGTAAGTGTGGGCAAGTGAAATAAGTGCAGCAAAACATATATTTTGACGTTGTCGGCAAAACTCCAAAGAATCTTCTAGTAAAGTCGTCATCACTTTACTGAAGTATGACTCGAATTTGAAAATGACTGTATACGTAACTTCGATTGCGACTAGAACATTTATAACTTGTTTTATTCAAGTAACTTTAAGAAATCTTAATACTTAATTGACACTGCCAAATGCTATAAGCGGGTCCAATTTCAATTTAAAAAAAACTTTGCATTTTTAGTTTCTTGGTGTCTCTTTATCTAGGTATATCTCTGTAGGTAAGTATTATTTAAAAGATATTATTAAAACAGATAGTAGATGTCTTATAAGTGACAACTTATCAGATTCGTATTATCGTAATGTTGCGCAATAGTTATGAAATAGAGAATAAAACCGGACAAGAGCGAGTCAGACTCGCCCACCGAGGGTTCCGTACAAACTAGTAGATAAAAGGGGGACAATTAAAACAGTATATATTTTTTTTAAATATTTTCCGTCATAAATCGAAAAATATACATCGCAAAATTTTTTTTTTTTTTTTTTTTTTAACAGCCCTGTTTGTACAAACTGTCCCACTGCTGGGAACGGGCCATCTTCTCATTGTGAGAAGGGTTAGGCCTTAGTCTGCCACGCTGGCCAAGTGCGGGTTGGCAGGCTTCACACATCTTCAAGATCATTGAGAACTCTCAGACATGTAGGTTTCCTCACGATGTTTTCCTTCACCGTTTGAAGTTGGCGGCAATCAACAATACGCACATAACTTCGAAAAGACAGAGGTGCGTGCCGTGGGATTCGAACCCAGGACCTGCGGATCGCAAGTCAGATGGTCTCACCACTAGGCTGCCGGAAACTTCAAAAATACTTAAAAACCTGTATTAGCATGTGCTAATTAAGCTCTTTCATATGGTACCCCACATGACACAGCATTAAAGCCATTGCAAATTTGGACACTCCTTCCTTGCATAAAGACCCAAATTTTTGTGATTAAATAAAAAATGTCCAGTTTTCGGATTTTTTCCTATATGTGTACTCTAACACAATGCTTCTTGCCAAATTTCATAGTTCTAGGTCAACGGGAAGTGCCCCATAGGTTTTGATTCCATTGTGAGTGTCGAAATGTGACTTTCTTACGACATATTCGGCTGTAACTTTTCTTACGAAAACTGAGAAATTTTATTTTTCTTTCTGCAGCAAGAGACTATGGATCCGCGTATTTATATGGTTTTAATTGCAACTCGATACCTTAACGCGTTCCCGAGATACAGGTCTTGACACCCGGACAGACGGACAACAAAGTTATCCTATAAGGGTTCCGTTTTTTCCTGAGGTACGGAACCCTAAAGTTTTTCCAAAAAAAACCTGAAACGATCGCTTGCTGTACGCATCCTTTTGTACCTACCCATTCCACAGAATACTTAATAGTACAGGACAAGAAAACTCTCTCCTCAAATACTTTTAATGAAATAGCGACTCTTGCTACGACGCAATAAAGCACGAGACAGTTTTACAGACGCTAATTTATAAGTAAGTGCAAGTTGGAAGTGGCTCCTCTCCCTCGCTTCACCCTGCAGGCCTGCACCTATACTAAGACGCCTTGACTTAGAAGTTGCAGGGAAATAGTTTAAGTGACCTTAAGTGTACATAGGATAATTATAGTTAAAAAACTAAAAAACCCGACTTCGAAATACGCAATTCGTATACTTGGATAATTTTTTCAGTTATTTTGTTATAAAAAACAAAGTACTGAACCGATTTTGATAAAATTTATATTACACTACCTCTGAAGTATTACTTAAAAGAATCATCAAAAATAATTCATTCACAATAGCGGAGTACTTGCTCGACAAACATACAAAAAAAACATGCAGTCGAATTGAGAACCTTCTTCTTTTTGGAAGTCGGTTAAAAACAAATTTAGTACATTTTGCACATTTACAATATAGAATGAAGGAGAAGTAGGGGAAAATAAAAGAGAACCCGGGATAAGGAGGGACGAAAATAAGGGAAAGTGAGGATGCCCTCTCTTGCCTACGTTCTTGACAACGGGGCCTCTTTATTGATTAAAATCTTAAGTTTTAAATCCTGGCTTTTTATTAAATATAAGTTGTGAATGAAACCTGAGCGCATGCGTAGTAGAAAGAACAGTAAAATTAGTGTTCAGACAGAAAAATTTACATTTTTAAACAGTTTTCTTCAGCTTGACCTGTTTGTTTATTTGTTTGTTTGGGTCAAATTTAGTAATTGAAATTTTACCCCCTTGCAGTTGACGGATCGATCTGAAACTTGGTATACATTTTTAGTCCTGATGACAATACAATTTAGTGTATTCTGTATTATTGTAAATCCAAAATGGCCGCTGCCACAAAATGGGGGATTTCATATTTTAACACAACCCCCACAATATGGGTATCAAATGAAAGGACTTTTCTAGTAAAATACAGTAAATACATTACCTACATCATTATCTTTCTTTTCAATAAAACCGTTAAACTTTTTTTTTTTGGAGTAAGTACTTGTATAACATGACTATTGCAATATTATACGTGTCAATGTTTTATCAAACGATTACGTTTACGCTACGTGACAAAGATATTATAATTATTATCAAAAGGACTCGAAGATACGACTGTACATCTGAGACAGCAAATAAAAATGTATCTTCACTTCCATAACTTAAGATTTAATTTACTTTGAAAGATGTTGGGTCACATCTTGGGAGAAAATGAACCGATCTTTTATTTTAGGTTATTATTAAACCTTCTTGGTTTAAATCTAGAAAAATATACGAGTTTCACTCGCACACAGTAGCGG
This sequence comes from Lycia hirtaria, assembly GCA_947563715.1. Lineage (NCBI taxonomy): Eukaryota > Metazoa > Arthropoda > Insecta > Lepidoptera > Geometridae > Lycia > Lycia hirtaria. Next base: position 42,043,007 of record OX387378.1, read on the forward strand.
ATTTACACTTTTGCCGCCAGTAGGCTATTAAATTTTTGCCGCCCCAGGGGCCGGAATAAATTAAATCCTCTGAAATCTGCCGCCCCTAGGATGCTGCCGCCCCTAGGCCGCGGCCTATACGGTCTATTGACAAATCCAGGACTACTCGCACACAGAGGTTTCCGAACTCCCATGCAACATTTCATATATTAACACAACACAGAAAACAGAACTAATTGGCAAAATGTGCTAAATGTGCAAAATAAATCTAAAATATTTGTAATACAGTAGAAATATTCAGAAAAGCGCCATATAGCGTGACCTTGATAAAATAAGATTGAGATATATAAGTATTACCATTCGGAAGATACAGCCGTTTAAGTGTACGACAGACATACAGACATCGCAGCCTCCCGAAAAGACTCCCACAGTCTTAGTACGGAAGCCTAAAAAACCGGCCAAGTGCGATCGAACTCGCGCACGAAGTATTCCGTACCATTATCCATAAAAACAGCAAAAAAAAAAACACGTTTATTGTATGGGCCCCCCTTAAATATTATTTTATTTTAATTTTATTATTTATATTTGAAGTGAATAATACAACTCAATATTCAATGAATATTTCAAGCGTCTACCTGTTGCCGCTATCAATATCGAGCAAAAACGAGCAAAACATATCACGTTTGTTATGGGAGCCTCCTTAAATATTTATTTTATTCTGTTTTTTGTATTTGTTGTTATAGCGGCAACAGAAATACATCATCTGTGAAAATTTCAACTGTCTAACTATCACGGTTCATTAGATATAGCCTGGGGACAGACGGACGGACGGACGGACAGACAGCGGAGTCTCAGTAATAGGGTCCCGTTTATACCCTTTGGGTACGGAACCCTAAAAAGGGTGTTGACAAACACACATAATTACGGACAGGCAGACAAGGCTACCTATTTTTCTTTTGAGATAAATTATAATCTTAAAATTAATCAAATACAGCCATGTGGCTACTACCTAATATTTGTATAATAGTACATGAAACATACAGATATATCTATCACTTACATTATATATAACATGGATATAAATTGAGACCAAATATTATAACATATTATAATACAATACCGTATATCATTTTAATCTGTAACGCCAATAAATCTACCAAATTTTTATACAGTTATTTAACATACTTTTAGTAATCGGTCTTTGAATTTTGACCTCTATGGACTGGCACATAAAGATGCCAATCCAATACCTTTGTTCCGGTAAAGCTGACGCTGCACAGTGGTATGTAAATGACACGATAAGCGGCACAAAAGTTGACGGACTGACATGTAAGTCACCGATGGTCACCTGATTAGAAGTGTATTGATAAAGTCGGAGCATTTCTCTATGATGTCACATTTTGTCTAGGTCTGACATTTGTGGTCAAGTAACCGTCACAAAATTGCCGCTTTATCACAAATCTTACTTTCTTTATCTAATGAGTTGGTTCTTCATACTCAGGCCGCGTAATCTTTGAAGGTTAAGATCTGGTTAAATAAAAATAAAATACTACTGTGTGTACAAGAACCTAAATAATTTAAAGAGAACAACTTCTATTCACTTTCGTGATATGTACTCCACAGAAATGTAACTCCCTGCCTTTCTTAACTCTTGATAACTTTAATCTTTTTTTTGCTTGATGTTGGCATCATGCTTGCACATTTGCCATTTGTCGAGTTTATAACTTCAATCTTGGAATTTTCAAGGCTAGAGTGAATAGATATCAATATAAAATAGCACGACATTGTTACCAAAGTAAATAGTAAGTACATCATGCAGCTGGCTGTTATCAAAAAGTGTACATATTTCAAATAGTTCATTTCTTGTATTTTTTTAAAGAAAAGTGTCCAACACGAAGCGATAGCGGGGCTGATCGCCTGAATAATTGACCGAAGAGGGTAGCACTTGCTGAATACTTATGCGAAGTGCCTCGGTCGTGAGAAATGCGCACCTGTGTAGTTACTATTATTTATACTGTAGCATTGTCACAGAATACGTGGTATGTACTAAGCATCTGTCCCATCCCCGCCTGTCCCCTCTCCACTGTGCGGTTCATATAATTGCCTAAATACAGTGTTTTTGTCCATGATTGTACCTGTTTGGAAAGTGACGTAATGTTTAATTACTGTGTGATTGTACATTGTACATGCAGGTTTTCATTTAGTTTTTACCTGATTGTCCAAGGCAGGAGGGTTGATATAATTAATCGAGCAAAATAATAACAATATACCTACTGAAACGGCGAACATTAGATCTTTAGCTGCACAGACTAGCTAGTATACCTTAAAAATACAATTTAATAATAACTATAAAATAAGTTGTCAACCAAAATATTCCACACACTTAGATGCTCAATAGGTTGATAGTTCCTTGAGAACCGTTCCGGGGGGTGATGTAGGGAACCGAGAAATCGAGGAATTCAGATGCAGACTGCCACTTGACGACGTGTGGCTACATCTACGAGGGTTTCTCATGAATTATTGAAAACATTTGTATTATTGCAACTAGGAGTATAGGAGCTGGACTGTGGGAACTGCAGACGTAGGTTTGAACACATATTTACAACAAAAAAAACTATTATGATGAAAGAAGTGAAATAAAAACAATTATTTCTCACATAGAAAGAAATACAATCCATCTCCATCCTCGGCCACACCGTTCCTTAATATCGGGCGAGTTATTGGTCAATTTACGAATACGGAAGAAAACTTCTCCGATCGACAATAGTTTCGTTCCAAGAATAATTATGGTTCGTACGAAACTATAGTTACCTTTCTATTTTCGTTAGGTTCGACCCGCGATTGTTACTATATCGCCAACCCATCTTTCAGCTGGAATTCCCACTAATTGCTTACCTTGTCTCGGCCACCATTCCGTCAAAACCTCACTCTATCTATCATCACTTCGCCTAACATTACGTTCAATCGGGATTCAACTAAACTCTATTACACCAAGACCTCCTAAATACCTACAACAATCTACGCAAACTAGCCCCTGCGTCAATACGCCGACGCCCTTCCAGCGAAATAATACGAAAAATATTGAAAACAAGTACCGTATTGAATAATTAAACGGGCAGAGTCCCCCAACAAGGCCCAATAACTGTTTAAATGGAGGAATTATGGACGATTTGTAGTCAGCCGCGGCGGACGGCGACGTTTAATCGCTTTAATATTGTAGTAGGCGATGGTCGGAAGACGGTCTAGTCTAAGGGCCAACGCAGGAAACGAAGCTTTTTTTTTTCTTTGAAATAGATCTGTTTGACCATCAACTTGCCTTTACGGTAATCGACAGTCGCGACCCGGGGATGGAGCTCGTTAATGTAAAAAATATCTGAAAATTCCATATTTCGGTTAGCAAGAAACAAAGAACGAAGCAGGGGATTCCATTCCATGCCTCCGCCATAGTTCTATCTTTTACAATAATACACTAAAATAATAATATATTATAATACACTAAGAAATACACAAATATAAACAGTAAATTAGCTATTATAATAATTAAGGTTAATTTACAAAGGGAACCTCACGAGATTCCTTCCTAGCAACTATCCTTTCTTGTCCTCTTCTAGTTCTATCTAATGCTATCCTATATGTGTTGCTGTGGTACAATAAGGGTACAAAGTTGGCTTTATGGCTTTAAGAGATTTTTCCCTAGCAACTCCTTTCTGGTCCTTTGCCAGTTCTATCAATTCTTTATTATCTGTACGAAGGTTGTCCTTATCGCCTCAGATTATCAGATTTGTCCCAAGCATCTCCTTTCTGATTCTTTGTCAGTTCTATTCAACGCTTTCCCGTTTTATTCGATGTTCGAAATCTACATCGGCCAGGGCCTCAAGGCTGCTAAGTGATGTTTACCACTTTTTCGCCGCTCGCTAATACGATTCAAAGACAATTTTGACGAATTGCTAGTCTATTACTATGCAAATAGACTAACAATTTGTCAAAATTGTCTTTGAATCGTATCAGCGAGCGGCGAGCGAGTGATGTTCACTTAGCAGCCTTGGGGCCCAGTAAATCTTCAACGGAGTACTCCTCGACTGCGGCGGTGGGAAGACGTCCACCTGTTTGCGCGACCACCGTGTTGTACTCGCAGTTCACCTCCAGCCTCATCCGTTATGCATGAGTGTGATATGCGTGATTACCTTAATTACAGCTTGCTCTAACTTACGGAAATGTTTCATTACAGTTGTGTCGCCGATGGCTTACCGTCCTATTATTTTGAATTATTAGCTATTACGAACATAATATATCCGATCGTCGATCGTGACTCCGGAATATTAATAATGTGCAGGAATTATTTAGTTATGAATAACCGTGGAATAACCTAAATATTTTTTTCTCTCTGCACCTATACTTAGTCTGGCCATAAATACTGTTACAGTTAAAAATAAGAAAGATATTACATTTGAATTTGGAATCTGTCATTTTTATACGATTGTTCATTGAGTTTTCTAATTTTGGCGCCAATACATAGTACAATATTTTGCGATATTAAAATGGAGTGGGGTGATAAAGAGAACCGAATCGCTGTGATTGCATTACACAAAGTTGGTATAGAGCTAAATGCAATTTTTAAAACTCTCCATACGCTTGATATTAGTCAAATGTTTGTGTACCGGGCTATTAATAGGTACAATGAGACCTCCTCTGTTTGTGACAGAAAAAGATCTGGCTGTCCACGTAGTGTTCGTACGAAAAAGGTGGTCAAAGCAGTAAGGGAAAGAATTCGAAGAAATCCTGCCCGAAAGCAAAAGATTTTATCTCGGGAGATGAAGATAGCACCCAGAACCATGTCGCGTATTTTAAAAGATGACTTAGGACTTGCAGCCTATAAGAGACGCACTGGTCATTTTTTAACTGATAATTTAAAAAAGAATAGGGTGGTAAAATCGAAACAACTACTGAAGCGGTACGCAAAGGGAGGTCACAGAAAAATTTTGTTTACGGATGAGAAAATCTTTACAATTGAGCAACATTTTAACAAACAAAATGACCGTATTTATGCTCAAAGCTCTAAGGAAGCTTCCCAATTAGTCGACAGAGTGCAACGTGGGCATTATCCGACTTCAGTGATGGTTTGGTGGGGTGTTAGCTATGAAGGAGTGACTGAGCCATATTTTTGTGAAAAAGGTATCAAAACATCGGCACAAGTGTATCAAAATACCATTCTTGAGAAGGTAGTTAAGCCCCTTAACAACACCATGTTCAATAACCAAGTATAGTCCTTCCAACAAGACTCGGCACCAGGTCATAAAGCTCGGTCCACGCAGTCTTGGTTGGAAGTGAACGTTTCGGACTTCATCAGAGCTGAAGACTGGCCGTCGTCTAGTCCTGATCTTAATCCGCTGGATTATGATTTATGGTCAGTCTTAGAGTGTATGGCTTGCTCTAAACGCCATGATAATTTGGAGTCCCTAAAACAATCCATACGATTGGCAGTGAAGAATTTTCCCATGGAAAGAGTGCGTGCTTCTATTGATAACTGGCCTCAACGTTTAAAGGACTGTATTGCGGCCAATGGAGACCACTTCGAATAAGCTTTTATATTTTAAATTGTTTTATATTTATGTATTAAACTAACACACTGTAAAAATAATAAATATTATTTGCAATAAAAAAATAATTTTTTTCTTCGTGACAATATTTATGGCAAGACTAGGTATAGTTAAGACAATATTTGATCAAATATTTATGTTTGTTATTTTATATTTTTGTAAGCCTTTCTGTGTATATATTATAATTAATTGTATTGTATGTTTGCTCGTACGTAACGTGCGTGACGTCACCTACCGGTCCCAGCGGAAGATCAGCGCTGGTTGTTTACGACTAGCATTAAGCCCGCTCCACATTCCCGGAGTTTGCCGAGAGGCAAACCTTTTGTCAAAGAACGAGCATTGGCGAAAACACATGAGTATAGACATGAATCTCTGTACACTCTCGTGTACTGTCCCGTCCCAATGAAGACTACACTACAGACAGACTACACTCCCGTATTATTCGGCAAGTTTATTCTAGTTTTGCCGGGAATGTGGAACGGGCTTTATACTGAGCTGGGGCCGGATTGTGACAAAAACATTTTATTTATTTTGTGTATGATTTTTAATTTCTGTTGTATGTTTTTGTTACAATAAATTTCTGTCTATGTCTAAATATGTTTTGTTTTATTTTCGTAAACTTGTGTAATTTAGAGTGTTAGTGGTATAAAAATGGTACTTATTTTGTTCACTACGTGCTTGAGTCGTCGTGAATGAAAGTGAAATAAAGCGGTGAAACGTATTTTTCAAATTTTTTGCAAAACTTCCAGTAAAGTCGCCATCGCTTTACTGAATCATGACTCTTGTACTTGACACTTGCAAATGCGCCAATCGCGCGGGTCCAATACAAAAGAAGAAGAAGAAACTTCAATTGATAATGCTGAAACAGGTACTTAAAATTGTTTGAGCTTAAAAGATTTACGTAGACGATGGCCGATGGGGCCGAAATGTTTTCGAGTGGAGACCACGCACCGGCAAGCGCAACGTAGGAACTAGGAAGACCAGCCACGAGATGTACAAATGACCTCATACAGGTGGAGGGAAGACGCTGGATGCAGGCCTCTTCCAATCGGTCTTTTCGGAAATCAATAGAGGAGAACAGGATGATCCTTAAGTATAATAATATTATGAAAAAGTTCGTTGGAGATTACGAAAAAGCGTATTTTTTTGCTTTTGCGAGCCTCGTAAATTATTACAAAAAAATTAGCTTATGGCACTCAGGAGTGAAAACAAAGCTAGGTAACAACATCTCACACGTCAAAATCAATCAAGCCATTTAGGCTGTAGGAGGTATTTATAGAAACATACATACATACCTCATACATACATACATACCCACATACATTCGAAAAATAACCCTCGTTATTACGCAGTCGGGTGAAAATCCAGTTTTCCAGCTTTTTCACAATTTTCATAGACACTTATTTTGAATCCATCCTTGTATGTAAGTAGTCTATACCAAATACATGGTGTGTAGGGAGCAATATTATGATGGTATATAACGTAATATTACGTGACGTCTCCAAACTACTGAAATATTCAGACCGTAATGAAGGCCCGTCCGCCCAATGAAATGGCCGCGGCATCCTCGGGGGTTCCCCCTGTCATTTGTAAACTGTGCTATAATTCACTGGACATCGGTAAACTATTCTGGTAAAACGTTTTAGAAGCCATGTTTTTTTCGGAATACCTATCTGTTATGGCGACTGTTTATTTGTTAAATTTTTCTTTCTTTCTGACGATTGTGGTATCGTTGAGAGTGTTGTCGTCGTAAAATCTCTAATTTTAACAGAATATTCTCAATATCATTATCTCAGAAGAAGTCCACTACTTGCAATACATACCAAGGGAAGGGAATCAAAAACCTATGGGGTACTTCCCGTTGACCTAGAACTATGAAATTTGGCAAGGAGCATTGTGTTAGAGTACACATAGGTATAGGAAAAAATCCGAAAACCGGTAATTTTTTATTTCATCAGAAAAAAATAGTGTATTTATGCAAGGAATGAGGGTCCAAATTTTAAAGTGAATTAACCATATCATGTGGTATCATACGAAAGAGCTTAATTAGCATAAGTTAAAACAGGTTTTTAAATATTTTTACGATGTATGTTTTTCGGTATAAGAAGGAAAATATAAAAAGAATATGATTTCCCCCTTTTATCTACTAGTTTGTACGGAACTTGACTTAAATTTTAAAAAGACTAAAATATTGCAATTTAGACCTCATCAAAAACCCCCTCTTGACATTAATTAATCTTCTTTTTATTGTATCTACGAGTATAATTATTAATGTATGTAAATTGTTTGTTTGTGTGTAAATTGTTGTAACCTTGCAGCTATGGATCGTGTTATCCGAAATAAAGATTTATTATTATTATTATTAATTTTTACTATAATAATATTAATTTACAATGCGTTGACTCGGCTACTCTACTCGGCTTAGAATTGGATACACATTTAAATTGGAAAATGCATATCAAAAAAATCAAGGCTAAGTTATCTAGCTTCTCTTACCTAAACACGGACTCGGACCTAAACACAGCTATATCTGCTTACCATGCCTACACCTCGTCGTGGCTGCGGTACGGCATATTACTGTGGGCAACTCTGTGGATGCAGATCAACTCTTTATTGCCCAGAAAAAATGCATACGTATCCTTGGCAACATAAAATCACCTGACAACACATTACCTTACTTTCATAAGCCATACTTCATTAAATTCAAAATTTTAACAGTGACATCTATATATATATATATATATTGGAATTATGTAAATTCGTTAGGAAATGTCCAGATTTATTTAAAAAAGTAGCAGACGGACCGCGTAAAATTAGACCCCAACATAAACATAAATTAGTAAAACCAAGGTCAAATCTAGCAATGCATAGTTCTAGCCCTAATTCTATGGCAGTAAAAATATATAACAAGCTACCGAATTGCTTAAAAGATATAGACACCGATGAAAGCTTTATTTTGAATTTGAAAGATCTCCTAGAAGCTAATAGTTATTATAATCTTGACGAATTTTTTAAGGATAACTTTGACGAAATTAAAATTAAAATAGAACGTTCCGACTCAAGTGTTGCCATGCCCCTATAGGGCCATATGTATTCCCTAAATAAACATGTGTTATTATAAGACCTGCATGTACCTACATATGACGCAATAAATGATATGAATATGAATATGAACCCTCGGTGGGCGAGACTGACTCGCACTTGTCCGGTTTTATTGAGGTTTGGATCCGCGACAGACTGTATTTTTGTTGGTTTTTGGTTTTCTAAAACCCCCTCCGAAACTATAATCAGCTGAGCCCGTATAGAAGATCATATTAATATTTCACTGAACGATCCATCGTTTAGTGAAATATCAAATTTTACCTTGAAGCAGTTAAAAGTACCTGACAACTGTCTACATACCTAATCTCGAAATAACATGACAGTAAAAAAATATATTATCTCAATATTTCCACATACGAATGAGTAGAGATATTATTTGAAAGCTTTATATCTGATAACTGCAATGATTACAGACAAGATTGTATCCTTTGAAGTAGATGTCGTCATAGAATGACATGTGTTGTGTCATTGCAGCATCACATATGACTAGAATCAGTTTTATTTTTCTACGTAAATAAACAGTAAGCACTTCCCGGACGATAAGAATAGCTTTATTTACGTCTATCTTATCATTAAGAGTAGTGTATCTGGTACACTTATAAAGTTGACATGTAAATCGAGTATCAAAATACTCTAGGTAAACGAGTACCTATGGATGTTAGGCTGAATTTACACTGTTGACTAATGTCGCATATTTTATTATCTCTTTACCAAATTTCATAACTAACGGTTCAGCCATTTGGTCGTGAAACAAATAGGCAGGGAGGCAGATAGAGCTACTTTCGCTTTTTAAATAATAGTTTTTTTTTTTATACAAGATAGATCTACGATTGACCTCCAACTTGTCTGATGTTAAGCGACGGTGTGGCCGTGGATGGAGCTCGTCGATCCAGAAGATGGCGTCTGGCGGCAAAGAATATGTCGGATTTAATCAGACACATATTTTTGGTCAGAATTTTACTAAGCTGTAATTCCCGGGCGTAAGCCGTTTGATGTTTCAATGACTCGATTTATCATTGATACCGACATAAATATATAACCATTGATATACTAATGCGAAGAATAGTTATTGACACTTTTAAAAGTTAGGTCGTGGGTTCGATCCCCACCCAGGGCAAACATTTGTGTGATGAGCATGGATGTTTGTTCTGTGTCTGGGTGTTTCTATGTATCATATGTATATATTTACGAAAAAAATGTATATATGTATTCTATCAACCATCTAGTTTCCATAGTACAAGCTTTGCTTAGTTTGGGCTAGATGGCGTTGTGTGAAATGTCCTCCTCCAATTTAATAAAACTTTCAATTTTTTTTTATATGTAACACCAGAAGAACAGTAACCGAGATACATTGAATATCAAACCTCTAATGCAGTGAGTATTTGTGAGTGAGAATAGTGTACCTTTGTCTGAATGTGATTTATCGGACGAGAGTTTAAAACCAGCAAAAAATTTGATTGTTAAATTTCACAATAAACTCTAACATTTACACAATATTTCACAATAATATGCAATCGGGAAACCTATGTATTGATAAAAGGTTTAAAAAATAGATAACAAATATTGGTTTTTTTGTGCAGACAGATTTGTGAGATGACGCAGCAAAGATTATTTGTTATCAAATTATTTAATTTGAATACCCATCAAATTGTTTTGTGTAATTGTTAAGTCATTTCAGGTAAATTAATTAAATGCATACCAATTTGATAATATTTCAACTTTGGTACCTACTTACTGTGCTTTTTTTTATCAGCCCGTTTGAACAAACTATCTCACTGCTGGGAACGGGCCATCTTCTCATTGTGAGGGTTAAGCCATAGTCTGCCACGCTGGCCAAGTGCGGGTTGGCGGCAGACTTCATACATCTTCAAGATCATTGAGAACTCTCAGACATGTAGGTTTCCTCACGATGTTTTCCTTCACCGTTTGAAACTGGCGGCAATCAACAATACGCACATAACTTCGAAAAGACAGAGGTGCGTGCCGTGGGATTCGAACCCAAGACCTGCGGATCGCAATTCAGACGGTCTCACCACTAGGCTGCCGGAAACTGTGCTTTACTTTAGAAATAATGCAGACCATTTAGTAATGTATTAAAATAGTAATGTACCACTAAAACTAAATGTTAAAAACTGTATAAAATAGTAATTAAATAAATTTATATCTAAAAATAAAATACATTTTCTTTTATTACTGACATGTGCTCACGCTATTACATCGAAAATCGGCCAAGCGCGGATCGGTCCACGCGCAGTGTAAGGTTCCGTAGTTGTACATCACAATATGCGGACTTAGAACAGTGCTTCTTTTTAACCGACTTCCGACTAAAAAGGAGAAGGTTCTCAATTTGACTGTATATTTTTCTTTGTGTGTATATTACACGATTACTTCGCAAATTATGAATTAATTTTGATGATTACTTGTTTGTGTTGTATCTGGTTCCACATAAATTTCATCAAAAACGGTTCAGTAGTTTGGATTTCAAAACAAAATAGCTGAAAATGTTTTTAGATAAATACACACGTGAGTGACCCGTCATTTTTATTAAAAAATATGGGTAAAAACCATGTTTTTTTTTATGTTTGTTCACCGATTACTCCGTCATTCGTGAACTAATTTTTGTGTTTTTTAATAAAGCTCCCAAGTTGGTCCCATAATTATTTTATAGACATTGCTTTATTACTTTTTGAATAATTTCTAAAAATGTAAAAGTATACGGTACGAATTGATAACCTCCTCCTTTTTCGAAGTCGGTTAAAAATGTTCATTGTATTCCTGAGTGAAGTGCATCAGATTATAGAATCGCAGAGTTCCACCGATACGTTTTTCTTAGCAAAAGTGTCAAATGTTGAAGGATTTCGTAAGCTTGAAAAGTAATACCTTCTTACTCCTCATCCAATGTGTATAGGGAGAAAATAGGCGTTACTTCAACGTTTGAGCGCCTTGTTTGAATTGATTACCCGACTGAATATGACGGCATACATTTTATGTATCCTAATCCTTGCTGATATTTTAAGTAAACGAAATAGCATATTTTGAAGTGGGTTGTTTCAGTTTTTTAAACTATAAATGGTATTTGTGGTCTTTATTGGCGGTAAATCACATTTGTTGCAGGATAATGTCAATTAAGTATTTAACCCATAGCATAATTTTCGATAAAAAAATATTAAAATAAGATTTTTAACTGACTTTCAAAAAGAAGGAGGTTATCAATTAGGTCTGTATGTTTTTTTTTTGTATTTGTATGTTGTTCACGGATTACTCAGCCAATTGTGCATTTATATTGATGATTCTTTTTGTATTTGGTAGATCATATTTCAGAGGTGGTCCCATATAAATTTTATCAAAATCGATGCAGTAGGTTTCAATAACAAAATAACTAGTAAAATATCATCCAATTACCTGTAGAAAAGTGAACAGCAAATCGCGTATGAACGCGTTGTATTGCATATTATTACGTCGGTTTTTCAGTTTTTCAAACTATAATTATATAACTACAATTACTTCAATGTAAACTATACTCTTTTCGACCATACAATTGGTACTACTTTTGTATGAAAATCGTACCACGTTAAGTTAGGATTAGGATTACATAATAATATATATTAATATAAAATTTACAACATAATATTATTCTATCTAATAAACTTACTAACTACATAAATATGTCAGACAGTAAATCAGTCAAACAGCCCACCCCTGACTGTGCCCGACGCAAAGGTGCCCATGACACTCGCCGCATTACCTCGTTGAATGGCGATGGACAACCTTTGCATCAGGTAAAATCCGGAGCGGGGGTCGACAAGTCTCCCTTATCCGCTGCCCCAACTCCAAACCCAAGCTTTTGGCTTCAGCGCCCCAGCTGCCCATGGTCTCCACGGCGAAGGGTACAAAATGATAATAATAGGATTTACTATTAAATTATGCAATCGTACATATCCGATGTTATGAAACAATACTCCAAATAAAGTATCAGAATACCAAAACAAACGATGACTGACAGGCGGCAGCGCGAAGGCCAAGACTCCTTGGTAGCGGAGCGCACCAGCACGCGCGTGAACTGTCAAAAACTTGTCAAAATTATCTACCGCACGTGACAGTTGGAGTATCATTCTGTCACGGATAGCCCCAGAGGAATATCAACTGTGATTGGGAGCTTTGATATGTAAATAGAGCTTTTATTTGCGTGGTCTGGAGCGGATGCGGTCAAGCATAGGTCTGCTTTGGTGCGCCGCTAACAGTAGGAGGTCAAGTAGGATGGCTATGATTCTAGTATTATATTACGCAAAAGATACTTCCAATTAATCGAGGTAAATTAATTTTCAAAGTCTATTGAGATATTGACATTAATAGGTATATTTGTTCGATAAATTAGAGAACCTTTAATCTGATCTCAGTAAATACACCTCTCATCGTATCGTAGTTAGATGCGTACTAGCTAATGAAAAATGGTGGTGATGGTGATGATGAAATGATGATTCGTTTCCATTTGAATATTCAGAAACGAATTTTTATACAAACATTCGGCCTTACCGAAAAACGTTATTTATCTTTGATCAATGTCTCAAATTATCTATCTTCTTTCCGCAAGTGATTTTATTTTCATAGTAATTTCTTCTCTCTCTCTCTCAAATTTATTGCAGATATCTTGAAGAGAGAGAGCTCTCTTCAAGATCTCTGCAGTAAATTTTATTCTTTTCTATTCTGCCTGCTAGTATGCTAATTCGCACGCTAAGATGGGGATTTGAGAAAAACCGGTCATTAGAATACGTAAAATATTTTGATGAAATCACACAATCATAGCTATAATTTTATAGTTTAAAAAACTGACATTTGTCACTGAATGTCAAATGCTTCGTCGTCGCAGATTAGAAAATGTGCAGATGTTTATACGAAAAACCTCAACATTTGACACTTTTGCAAAGAAAAACGTGTCAGTGGAACTCTGCGATTCTATAATCTGACGCACTCACTCAGGTTTACAATGAAAATATTTTTACTTTTATATATTATAACAAAAAATAATAAAGCAATGTTTGTAAAATAATTATGGGACCAACTAGGGAGCTTTCTCTATACATCAATTTAAGAAACATAAAAATTGGTTCACGAATGACGGAGTAATTCGTGTACATACATTAAAAAAAAAATACGGTACGAATTGATAACCTCCTCCTTTTTCCAAGTCGGTTAAAAAATATAAATATTTATTTCGGTTCATTATCAGTATCGCAAAAAAAAACTGATTAGATAACAGTCTGGAATATCCCTTAACAGTATCATGTAATATTATTTATCTAGATCTAACTAGTTTATACTTAATGCAATACCAAACGCACCTAATAAGGCTGTAGTTGATAATTGAATACGATTACGTGAGTGGAATTATTTTGGTGTTGTAAGGAAATATTACGTGCTCAATGCGCACAGCAATCTCTCTCGCGGTGTACAACATTTTTAAACATATAAAACTTAAAATTATTGATTAGGGATATTAGAAAAGTGAGAGACTACTTCATTTGTTTATTTAGATCCCTAGCCTATGATTTTATATGTTTCAAAATGTTGTGATGCGCGAGAGAGATAGCTGCTCGCGTTCAGCGCATTCTTAACATAATGCGACGACGGTACCTCATCCCGTTGTTTAATTTAATTGAACATTTTCAATGTGTTTTAAATAAAAAAGTTGGCCGTCAAGGGACGCTCAGCAGATGTGAATCAAAAGGTAATATAGTCAGAAATACAAAATGCGTATACAAGCTGTGAACGTATCAAGTTTATTTATTTGAAATTTGAAATTTATTATTTCATCAGTTTATTTAATCTTGTAATTATTGAATTTAATTTAACCTAATTTATTTCTCTACAATAAGTAATTTCATCTTATTTTATTTTTAATGCTTATTTTATTTTTATGGACGCAAAACATCCGGAATAAAATTATTTCATTTCATACTTGAATATATACATTATGCATTATACAAACTCACACATGCAGTAATGACGAGCACAGGCGCACGTGCGCGCGCGCTACCTTGTGTGTACATGTACACACAAGATATTTGAGAGAAGTAATGTAGTGGGATATTGACGGCATGACAGAGTGTCACGCCATTTAACGTCACGGCATTCAAGTTAAGTTTACTGTCATGGAGCGCCAGTAAGGGTTTTAAGTCAAAAAAACAAACATGTACCTATGTATACATAATTCACCACGCTACGAAAGATCTAAACCATGGTCACTCGAGGTCAAGTGTCAGAACGGACAGGTATGTAATAAAGATACCCAGTATCGTGCGTCAGTCCATCTCTACTCAGTACGCCCCACTTACCAGGCTGGTTGTAACGAAAATAAAACTACAAAGAATATCAAAAAAATAAGAATAGCATATTGTTTGGTTTACTAATGAAATATTTTGAATGTTCAATTTAAAAGTTTGACTGGCCTTGTGGCTCAGTTGGTAGTGTGCTTACGTCTACCTGCTGAACTGAAAGGTCGTGGGTTCGATCCCCACCCAGGGCAAACATTTGTGTGATAAGCATGGATGTTTGTTCTGTGTCTGGGTGTTTCTATGTATCATATGTATATATTTACAAAAAAAAGTATATATGTATTCTATAAGCCATCTAGTTCCATAGTACAAGCTTTGCTTAGTTTGGGCTAGATGGTGTCTTGTGAAATGTCCACAAATATTTATTATAAAAAAAAATGTAATAAAATTGTTGTAAAAGCCACTAAAGATGGAACCCATCACCGTCATCATCAACCATTGTCTATATTCACACTGCTGTGTATAGGTCTTCTTTTTAGCGCGCCAATCTTTCCAGTCTTGTGCTAGTATCATTCACTGTCTTGCTACTGGCTTGTCGATGCCATCCGACCGACGAGCTGCAGGTCTATACATATGTATTTGTCTTAGCTTATGTCCTTTGCGTATATAATTAGTTCGTAGGTACTAAGTATGTTTACGGTGAAGTTTCCGGTAGCCTAATCGGGACCGTCTGAATTCCGATCTGCAGATCCTGGGTACGAATCCCGCGGTAAGCCCTCTTTTCTCAGTTTTTTCGAAGTTATGTGCGTATTATTGATTGCCGCCAACTTCAAACGGTGAAGGAAAACATCGCGAGGAAACCTACAGTTACAGTTTTCTATCTCTTCTTCTTTTTTGTATTGGACCCGCATTAAAGCATTTGCCAGTGTCAAGTATTAGGATTTTTTCCAAGTTTCTTGAATAAAACAAGTTGTAAATGTTCTAGTCACGATCTAAGTCACGTCTATAGGCAATTTATAAGTCGAGTCCTGCTTCAGTAAAGTGGTGGCGACTTTACTAGAAGCTTCTATGGAGTTTTGCCAATAACGTAAAATCACACGTTTCACTTCTTTATTTCACTTGCCCACACTCACGCACTTGATTGAACACTTAATGAATAAAACACCACCATTTTTATCGCTTTAATATTCAAAATAACAACGACGACTACAAATCGACGTATCGACGACCTCGCATCGACGAAAATGCGAGTGAAAAAGGCTACGTGAATTAAACTTGTTTCATTGTTTGTTATTTAATTTTATTTAATAAATTGTCGATTTACATGAACCCTATAATTTAGCCAAGAGGGAAGTTACAATAGATCCGCAAGGGTCGTAGTGACGGGGAGGCTCTTATGGCCTCCCACCCTACCTCGAATAATAATAATAATAATCTGGCCAATTTTGGGACTTTTATCTTTTACCATTCTAAAGATACAGTTGTTTAAGTGTAGGACAGACAGACTGTATATCTACAGATACCGTAGCCTCACGAATAGGCAGTGCCGTAAATAGGGCGGTGCCCCCGGTGCCCAGGCACAGGGCGTAGAATGGCCAGACCAGGCATGACTATTATGTTTTCGGTTTGCTCCTGATAAGTTCCCGCTGCGCCTTTAGTGCTCGATTCCAACACATACGTACCTACATGCCAGTATCATCAAAACGTCTGTTTAATTATACAAAACATCGCGCTCGTTTTTTTGGCAGCGCACGAGCGTATTTGTATTTCGTGTGTTCTAGTTCTTTAAAAAATAGACTTTTCTTCCAAAATATAAGATAATTGGTCCACCAACACCAAGGCTCTTGTGCTTTATTTTATCACCCTGAACCCTGAATGAAATAAAGTAGGCCTATACATAGCATTGCTCTAGCTAGGGTACCTATAATATTTAAAAAAAAAACAAGGGCGCAGTTAAAGAAACTCACACAGGGCGCAGAAATAATTATTTGTGCAACAAGAGAGCAAAGTAGTTTTTTGCTGCGAGTGCTGATTTTGAATCCTGACTGTGGCGCGGGATTCAAAGGCACGAGATGCAAAAAACTTTACTCTCGTGTAACACACATAACTTTTCACTTCAGCAGCGAGAACACTTTAGGAGATAATAAATATTTACAGGTTAAATATCAGTTTTATTTGCAGTAAATACTTATTTTCGTTTAAATACAGCAATAAGTTAAAAATTCAATAAATTAAGTACATTAAAAGACATAATTATCTTTTTTCAAAATTTCTTTAGTTAGTACGAAATTCCGAACGTATTTGTCTTTGAAGTCGAATTCAAAATCGGAACTTCGAAAGAGCTGGTCTTTGTCTCTCTCTCTTTCTAATGGCAGGAAAGAGATAGAGTGTGAATGTTTCGAATTGTATGATTAACACAAGGCTGAATAAGATATTCGCGGCTTTCTAAAAAACCGGACAAGGCGAGTCAGACTCGCCCACCGAGGGTTCCGTATAAACTAGTAGATAAAAGGTTTTTTTTTTATATTTTCCTTCATAAATCGAAAAATATACAACATAAAAATATTTAAAAAACCCGTTTTAACTTGTGCTAATAAAGCTCTTTCATATGATACCCCACATGATACGGTTAAAGTACTTAAGAATTTGGATCCTCTTTCCTTGCTTAAAGACCCTATATTTTGTGATTAAATTAAAAATGTCCAGTTTTAGGATTTTTTCCTATATGTGTACTCTAACACAATGCTTCTTGCCAAATTTCAGAGTTCTAGGTCAACGGGAAGTACCCCATAGGTTTTGATTCCTCTGTGAGTGTCGAAATCTGCGTTTTTACGACATATTCGGCTGTAACTTTTTTTTACGAAAACTGAGAAATTTTATTTTTCTTTCTGCAGCAAGATACTATAGATCTGCGTATATGGTTTTAATTTCAACACGATACCTTCACGCGTTCCCGAGATAAAGGTCTTGACACCCGGACAGACGGACAGATAGACAGACAGACGGACAACAAAGTGATCCTATAAGGGTTCCGTTTTTTCTTTTGAAGTATGGAACCCTAAAAAAATAATTAAACGCATTTTGCTCACTGATTTCAGGCAGCAAAACCTACATGTTTGAGCTACTGAAGTGAAAAGGCTATTTACGGCACTGCGAATAGGCTCCCGCACCTTTAGTACGGAAACCTAAAAAAAGGACAGAAATGACAAACTTCTATTTTAATGTATACGATCTTCAAGGAAGTCAGTTAAAAATGTGTTTAAATTGTGAAAATATCTCGTAAATAAAAACTTGATATAACGACCGCAATGTGGTTACAAAGTTACTGTATTTATGTATAGTAATAAACAGCTCAAAACAGTCTGCAAACGTAGTAATGGACACTACTGACGTAAAGGTTACTCTATTCATGATGAATAAACATGAACATAAATATATCAATGTTATTTATAGCCCCTTGTTTGCTGAAACATGTGTTTGAATGTTCTTTATTATCAGCTATAGTTCCAATTATATCGAAAAAAAAATATACATTATGTATGTACCATTTGTAAAGATATCTGTGAAAATAATAGCTACTACAATAGGTGTATTATATTTCACTGCTATTTGCAGAACATGAGGTGTTTATATTTATTGATATATTGTATCAAACATACCTATTTGAACAGTTGGTTAATATACGTACATAAAAGCCAATAATATTTATTACTTCTGCAAAATGTATTTAAGTGTATTTATTTGAAAATAATAAAACCTTTTTTATCTATATAATATGAGATAAAAACAAATAAATGACATGGTTAAATAATTATACTCGTAGTTTAAATAAATCCGGCTTAGTACGAATTTCACTCGCACACCGATGCTTCCGTACTCCCATGCAACATATTATAACACGAAAAACAGGACTAATTAGCAAAATGTGCTATAAATCTACGAATATTTGTAATTTCACATACATTTACCCGACTGCGTATGAAGGAGGGTTAAGTTTTTCAAGTGTATGTACATATATATTGATGTATGTATGTTTCTATATGACCGCCTACAGCCTAAACGACTTGAGCGATTTTAATGAGCGAGGTGTCGCTATATACGTCTTCACTTCTTGACTATATTTTTTTGTAATAATAATAATATCTCGCATATATAATAAAATTAAAAGGAAAACTATCACTGCTAAGTAATAAAGCCTACTAGTTATCGAGTAATAGTCGATCAACTTAAAATAATTACATAGACAAGTCAAAACTTAATATTGCATTTAAATTAACATAAGTTAACTCCTATGTTTGTAGTATCAAATAAGAGACCCTGTTTTAAGGTCACATAAATTATGATATGTAACTATGGAACCCTACATTGCACATGCCACGACACGCACTCGGCGCAATAATATCAATGACTGGCTTGGCCCTAAGGTTCTAACAACTTAGTTCCCGGTTTCGTGGGATTTCCGGAACTCTCGGTGAGCGAGTCTGACTCGCACTTGTCCGGTTTTTTTAATATCAAACTTTTCAGTCGCTTCACGTAACTACAGAAATTAATACCCAAGTAAAACTAAAACAACTTCCTTCTGGACAGTGGAGTAAAACATTTTACACTAAACTTTTTTCGCTTTCATTATAAATGTGCCATATAAATCTTGTAATTTGACACCGAATAGCGTTTTCAAAGCCAGTGGCGCTCCGATACAAATCTAAAAACATATTATTTTTCACTCAACTAAACATGTTTTGTCCCCGAAGAATAAAGAAGAACGATGCTATCTGCACATTTGTGCAAGTTATTGGCGTGAGATATGTCATTGTTCGGTTGTAATATAAAACTGTTTATAATGAGCCCTATTTCAACGTTGTCGTGCAATAAATCTAAGTTTTTCTCTTGTTTGTTATAAAAATACAACAAAGAAATTTATGGAAACATTTTAATATAGGGACCATTATGATTATTACTTTTTTGTTTAAACACGTATGTATGTATGTATAAACAATTGAAAATACGATCTTTTTACAAGAAAAACAAAAGATTAGGTTAGTTTTAATCATTTTATATGCATTTATATTTAAAATTAGTAACACAAATAATTTATAAAATGATATCAAAATACGTACTTACACACTATTTACAATAAAGACTAAAACGACACGAGAGCTATGGAAAAAATTGTTCAGACTTGGTGAAAAGTAACCTGTGTATTAATCTAGGTACTTAGTATTGCTACATAGGCTGATTTTTATCACATAAGTTGATATAAGCTATAGAAAAACTCATTCTCATTCAAACACATTTTCTGTTTTTGAATAATAAACATTCTTACTTTAGAAATTTTATTATCTAATACTATAGAAAAAACCCTCAAACCGGACACAACCATAAGGAAGGAAGACGACACGTCATTCGAGAACATTATTTTATCAAACCAAAATCCATATTTCCCAAACACTGAATAGGATTAACAATAATTCAACCACCCCACTTCTGATGCTATCTACATTCACGGTAGAATGGAAATATGATCAGTTTATTATAACGATATTTGCTATTTGTACAAAAACACTAGCATAAAAACGTCGTAACTTTCAAACTGTTTGACGTGAGTTACGTCATTTTTGCTTACGAACGCGAGAAGGGAGATTTTATTGAAAAACGTCGTAAGTGACGCTGTTGGAGAAGTGAGTTACGTCATTTATAGTTAAAATAGTGGCAAAAAGGAGATGTGGAGCGATAGCGCGGCCTTTATGAACGACTAATGTGAGAGTATTACATTTCCGACACAATAAGGTGGTTTGTTTTCGATTGGAGAGATACGACATTGTACTGTAACTGCCGTCTATTTGAATACTGGCCGTCTAGGCTTCGCTTTATTATAGTTGGTAACGTTATAGCATGAAATTATTAAGATGATAAAAATTATGTTTTTTAATGTTACCGTTCTGCCTCGTAATTGCAGATGCAGTAACTATCATTTTACTACTTAGCATTTACAAGTAGCAGGGCAGATTATTATTATTATTTTCTTTAAATAATTATTATCGAGTAAACGATTGAAAGAAGAAGGAAGACAGCGCAGCGTAGGGAGACCAGCCACATGGTGGACAGAAGATATCACAAGTGGCATGAAGACGCTGGATGCAGGCCGCTTCCAACCGGTCTTTTTGGAAATCCATGGGGGAGGCATATTTCATTTCTGGCATTGTCCAAAAGTGGACTTCTTGTGGCTGAGATGATGATGAAACGATTGAATAAATAGGCACCGGTATAAATTATCCCGTGTCAACGCGAGTCAGCACAGATACCAATTTAATTTGTAATCAATATTATGAGTAACACGATGTAAACATTAAAATTGTAAATATGTATTATCGTATTACTCATACTTAATATTCGAATATTATCCACAATATAACGATGACTATTAATCAATAGTCAAAAAGGTAGTTATATGATACTACTAGCTGAGGGAGTTTTGGCGGGAACGTCATGGAAACATAAGTATTGTTGTTTTATTTTATTTTCTAAACTTTTGTTACTTTGAACTTTAATGCTATAAATGGTGGTGTTTTATTCATAAAGTGTTTCATGAAGTGCGTGAGTGTAGGCAAGTGAAATAAAGCGACGGAACGTGTCTTTTCACGTTTGATACCCATATTGAGGAGATTGGGAAAAAATAAGAAATCCGCCATTTTGTGGCGGCGGCCATATTGAATTTATGACGATATCTACTAAATATATTGCATTGTATTGTTGTCTAAACTAAAGGCGTGTACTAAATATCAGATCAATCTATCAAAGGGAAGAAGGTCAAATTTCGATTACTAAATTTGGCTAAAGAACCATAAACAACATCAACAAAAAGGGCAAGCTAAATAAAAAAAAGAAAATAGACGCCATTTAAAAAAATAGACGCGTAACTAACTTCACCTAATAATAATTGTTCGGGCAAATTTACAAACGAACTTATGGAATCAAAAACTCATGTCAAGTATAGGTACCTAACATCTGGAATCAGACAGTTCTATAAAACGAATTCGGGAAACTAAGATCCAAACAAAATTAAATGTATTTCGAATCATAAAACTGGAAAAATGTGCAAATCCTACCCTGTAAGAAAGCAATGCAGCATTACGAGGAATTTTTTAATTACATGATTTACATAATCTTATCAGCTAGACTTTACTCATTGCTTACTTACTCATGTTTGCCTGTGAGTTACTTTATTTCAATATTTGAATAGATGGCACGATCTTCTCTTGCCACCAACTGTCTTTCTCTGGATGTCTGTCCCTCTGTCTATTTGTTACCTTTTCACGAGCAAACAGCTGAACCCATTGTTATGAAATTTGTTACAGAGAAAGCTGAGCATCTGGAGACAGACTTATGGTACATTCTATCATCGCAGTTCATCATCACTTTACAGTACGTCCCCTACACGTAAAGTGGGGAGGAATAACGTTTGTGTAGTTTTTAGGGTTCCGTACCCAAAGAGTAAAAACGGGACCCTATTACTGAGACTTCGCTGTCTGTCCTTCCGTCTGTCACCAGGCTGTATCTCATGAGCCGTGATAGTTAGAGAGTTGAAATTTTCACAAATGATTTAGTTCTGTTGCCGCTATAACAACAAATACTAAAACACAGAATAAAATAAATATTTAAGGGGGCTCCTATACAACAAACATGTTTTTTTGCTCGATATTGATAACTGCAACAGGTAGACGCTTGAAATATTCACAGAATATTGAGTTATATTATTCATTTTAATAATAAATAATTAAATTAAAATAAAATTAATATTTAAGGGGGGCTCCCATACAACAGACATGTTTTTTTTGCCGTTTTTATAGATAATGGTACGGAGCCCTTCGTGCGCGAGTCCGACTCGCACTTGGCCGGTTTTTTTATAATAATAAAAATCATGTGTAAGTACGAGTACGTAGTTACTTTAACATATGCTATCAGACTTTAGGCATACATCATCTGCATATAATATATCGGAAAAGGAAATTCCACGCACCTTCGACTTTGCCCTAAATCTAGATATATCAAATACGCCTTTATCAGTTCTAACATTTAATTCCCTAACCCCGTACCCTACCTTGAATGGTTTCGAGCACACAGCATTTAAAAATATAAAACTGTAATTTTTAGATCAACAAACGAATTAATCGTGTAAAACTATTAATAATAGTAATGTGATAACGTTATCTAGACGTGGAAATAGTGAAAACGTTCTAAAATCATCGCGAAATAAAGTGATAGTGATAACTGCGTATTCTTGTGTTGTAAATCGTAAACATCGACTGTGGACCATAAACTGAATAGTGTAGTGATATAAACAATAATTATTGAGGGAACAGTGCTAAAAACTGAGAAATAAGTGATAATCAAAATAAAATAAACTGATTATTTTTCTATTACCACCCTCATTAATTTTTATTGTAGTGAACAAATACAATCAATGGAGTGTTATTAAACCAGTGCTAAATATTTGAAAAAAGTAAAAATTAAATTAAAAAATTATGTAATTTTTTAAATTACCCTCATTTTAATAAAGAAGTGAATAAATGTAGTGGAACACAGTGGTTATCAAAGTGCATGAGTCACATTCAAACGGCTTTTTATTCAATAAGTGCCGAAGCCACACAGCTTTGGTATC
Organism: Lycia hirtaria; assembly: GCA_947563715.1. Taxonomy (NCBI): domain Eukaryota; kingdom Metazoa; phylum Arthropoda; class Insecta; order Lepidoptera; family Geometridae; genus Lycia; species Lycia hirtaria. The sequence continues at coordinate 42,066,616 of OX387378.1, forward strand.
AGCAGGTATTTTTTTATATTTTTTCACTGAAAACAGCCCAGCCGGCGGAGCATTTGGACTACTGAGGTACTGAGTGGTAGGTGCCAAGTACGAGCTAAATAAAGGTCGGTGCTCTTTATAATTATAATTATGCAGTTTGTTACATTTTTGTGTGATTGTATATCTGGAGACAATATAAAATAACAACTTGTTGGTCGAAATTTTTAGTCACTATTTACCACACATAAAGAGCTCAGATACAAAGTCTACAGTACAATATTACATTTTCGATTACATCACACTGAATCAAAATAAACAAATTGTCAATTATTGCCCATCATATATTGAACATTTAGACAAAATAGAAAAGATTTATTATATTTTTAAAATACCCATATTAAAACAACTATAATAATGAAAACTAGACAAGGAAGTATACGTGATTTGGAACAAAAATTGAAGGAAACACTTTGTGATTTACAAAATGCTTTGAGCAATAACAATAGATTAATACAAGAAAGAGAAGAAGGTGAGATAGAGATAAAAAGCATTCTTGATCAAAATTCACGCCTAAAAAATGAGATGCTTCAACTTGAGTCTGAGTTAAAAGCAATACGAACGGAACGAGATAGTTTGTTAGAACTAATTTCTGTACATAAAGAGCACCGTATTGAACTTGACGAAGCACATTCAAGAGCAAATGACCTTCAGAAAAAGCTTAAGCAAGCATTAACACTTATAAACAGCCTAGATATACACATCAACCAAAAAGAAAGGGAACATTTATTAAATTTGTATGATAAATTAATGACAGGCAACCACAACAAAGAAACTATAGAAACGATTGACCTTACCATAAACAGCGAAAAATCTGTACAAGAAAATAATAATGGACTCAAAGTTATAACCAAAAAATCGCTAAGAAAATATAAGAAGTTAAATAAGATTATATCAAAATGCAAGAAAAACATAAAATATAATAACCGCGCTAACATAGAAGTAATTAATGATAGTATGAAGCTGAGAGAAATAATCAGAAATCATGAAAACACAATAGAAAAGTACGATAAGGATTACAACGAAAGCTTAGACAAAATAATAAGATTAGAAAACGAACTTCAAAATATAAACTACAAATATAGTTTAGCCCAAAAGGAGATTCAACATCTTATATCAGCAACCAATGTTTTAGTGGGATTAAGTCCCCTAAACCAACGAAAATTTACTTTAGGCAAACAGTGCCGCTTAAATGAGATTTTAAATACACAAGACACAAGCTGTACGGACAATCTTCAGTGTGCATCATTGCCCACACAAGACCAGATACCCGAGAAAAATGCAATGACAGTCACAAATAGTAACGTTCAGACATTCGAAATAAATTCGAACCTAACTCAAGATCCTCCAAACAAAGACACCATAGAATTTAGTAATACTGAGATATTTTGTGATAGTATTGGCTTGGGGCTTGGAGATATTTTTTACAATTTTGTGAATGAAAATATAACAAACATTTGTATGCCGAATATAGAATTTAAGCAGCTTATAGAAAAAGTAGTTACAAGTAAATTAAAGCCTAATACAAATATAATATTAATGACGGGGAATACTTTTGGAGTTACAAAAAAAGTTCTCATAAACTGTATAGAATCACTACTTGAAATGCACAAAGCTGGAATTGTAAATAAAATTGTTATATGTACATTTCCTTATTCGACATCATTAAACAAAACACAAAATTTAAAAATAAATGCCTTAAATAACACTCTTTACAACCTTGTTTCCAACAAAACCTGTGAATTTATACTATTTGACGTAAACAAGTTTATTCACAATTTTTCAATAAAGAATCAGCTAACAAGACGTGAAAAAATAAGAATTGTGAAACTAATTTCTTGTGTTTTGTCAAGTGATCAAATGAAACAAAACTTAAATAAAAGAAGTGTCGTTATCACGATTGACACAACCGATGACACTATTTTAAACTAACACGCCCGACAACAGGGATGCCTTATCATGTTACATCAAAGTGTAAAAACATACAAGGCGTCCCTCGCAAAAAAGATATTACTAAGAAAATCAATGTTGTAAACATCCTGTACCAAAATATAAATCGATTGTTAGGTAAGCTCTTAGAGATAGAAATATACTTAGAAAGTGCAAAGCATGATATATTATGTATTTCTGAAACCTGGCTTTCGAAAGCTACACTGAATTTTTGTCTCAAAAATTATGATGTAGGTAGCATTTACTATCGAAAAAATTGTGAAGGAGGAGGGTGTATAATTTTTGTTAAAAATAATATCAAATTTAAAACACGAAAAGATATTGAAAAATTAAGTCGAGAATGTCATTGTGAACTTGCTTGTGTAGAACTGGATACCTATATAATCTTGTGTGTGTATAAACCACCCAGTGCTGATATTGAGACCTTCATAACTGTGATGGAAGAAGCGCTGTGTCGCGTAACTAATAAGAGGAAACCTATTGCTTTGTGTGGTGATTTCAATATTGATATCCTAAAGGATTCGTCTAGCAGAAATAAAATAAAGTTGCTATTTCAGTCATTTAACCTTGTGGAGGTTTTTAATGATCCAACGAGGGTTGCAAATACTAAAAAAGGTTCTTCTGCGACTTGTATTGACAACATCTACGTTAATTGTGAATATCTGCGTAGTGAAATGTTGGACCATCTACGATCGGACCATAGAGGACTCAGTATAACTTTACCTACAACGGTAAAACCAGCAGAAATAAAAATATCGATTAGACCAATTACACAAACACAAATAGACTCGTTAAAAACATCGTGTATAAGTATGTTTAGTTCAACACTGCCTACCACTAGATGGCGCTGTACACCTTTTAACACGCGATAGCGACATGTGTCGGTTTGGGATGGCGTCTGGGAGTGTTATAAATAAATTTGTCTTTGGTCGAGTGGTACCTCGGTTGTTTCATTCCTGCAACATCTGACTACTACGGCGCCCCCTGGTGAGGAGCGCGGGCCGGAGACCGTACAAGGTCCTTCGAGAGCCGGATTAACGGCGAACAAGCGGTATTTTTGAGCGACATACAAGGGGTCGCACTCCGGTACGGGCGGAAGACGCAGTAGTGGATTGGGTAGTTACCGGGCGAGTAACTACCTCCCTTGACGTGGACGGCTGCCAGGCGAGCAGCAGTCAATCCTGGAGGTGCTGGGTACGGCACTATATTCACCCCCAATCGTGGAGGTCTTAGGAGGTGAAGTGAAAGTGTGGAGGTAAAACACCTCCCAGTGAAGTAAGTGAACTGAAGATCGGATCCCCTGAAGTGAGTGAACCCGGATAAACTGTAAGTACTTTGAACTTGTAATAGTGAAGTGTTAGCTAGTTAGAATTTGTGTGATAGCTTAGCTTAGGGACTTAGAATAATTTAAGTAAAAACGGGGGAACGGGGAATCCATGCCCGATTTCCCCCCGAGATGTAAAGTGTTCAAACACTTGTAAAATATTCAATTTTTGTATAGTGTTATAACTTGTAAAGTGTCATCTATTCATGGACTTGTGATTATTCTGAACATTTTTAACTTTAAAAATATCTTAATAAATTTGTAATTTCAAAGACTTACGTTGTACCTGTGGTTAACTCTGTATTTAAGCTTAGTGTATTGTGAATTTGTATTGGTGCCTTAATATATTTACCTTTGAGTTTGGTATTTTCACATTATGGCCAAAATGGAACAGTTACTAAACTTTCAAGATGATTTATATCAAAGAATTTTAAAAGCTCGAAGTAATTTTAAGAAAACACCTAAAGATAGACTAATTAAAGAATATATTGAGGGTAGATTAGAGGCAGTAGAAAATCTGTGGTCAGAATTTCTGTCGGGACACAAAGAACTAATGAGAACTCAGTCTAGTGATGCATTAAAAGCTTCGTCATATTTAAAAAATGAAACTTATGATAGCTGTGATGAACTTTTCTTAGACTACAAAACAGAATTAAAAACAAAGTTGTCTAAGTTCAGTGTACCCAAAGGAAATTCGGATAGGATGTCAACAAGTGATAAGGCTACAGTTAATGTGAAATTACCAAAAGTTAATATCAATACATTTTCTGGGAAGTGTTATTCTGAGTGGACAACGTTCCGTGATTTGTTTTGTTCATTGATTCACAAAAATGGTCATTTAGACAATGTGCAAAAATTGTTATACTTAAAAGGCTACTTAACTGGTGAGGCTGAGCTATTATTGAGCAACATTCCGATCACCCAAGATAATTATGTAAGAGCATGGGATTTACTTGAAGAGCGGTATGATAATAAAAAGTACATATCACATCAGATACTAGATCGTCTTTTGGGGCAACGGAATCTTGCTCATGAATCAGCCAGTGGTCTTAAAGAAATTTTGGATACTACGAATGATTGTTTAGCCGCATTGTCTAATGTTGGAGTTAAAACAGAAAATTGGGATATTTTAGTGATCCATATTGTAGCAAGGAAGTTGGACCCAGAATCCAAGAGGCAGTGGGAATTTAGTGTTGCCAATATATCGGATGATTCTGACGGATCGTCGGATGGCCATGGTAATACGTCGGGAGAATTACCCACCTATAAACAATTTCAGAAATTTCTAACGAAACGTTACAGAGCTTTAGAGTTCTTGAATTCTGGATCTATCAGTGAGCCTAAAAAATATGGTCGTCCTACTGGTTCTGTTAATAAAACAAGGTCAATGCATATTACCAAAACTCAGTGTTCTTATTGTTCGGAGGAGCACATACTTTCTCACTGCGCGGCATTTAAGAAAATTTCGGTAGACTCGCGACGTAACTTTGTTCAATCGAACTACATTTGCTTTTGTTGTTTGGGTGGTAATCACACTGCCCGTAACTGCAAGAAAATGACCAAGTGTCACGTATGTATGCAACGACATCATACTCTTTTGCACCCGGAGAGTGTAAAGGTAAATGATGCAAACCAGCATCATGAAGTTCTAACTTCGAAGAAGCATGCCTCTGAATCTGCTTTGTCGTCAAATAACGACTGTGGAATGAAGAAGGCAGCACCATCTATAGAAATGGTTCCTGTTGTATCGTGTTTTACACATAAACAAAACCCTATATTACTACCAACGGCGTTAGTAAATATTAAATCACGAAATGGTCAGTGGTTTACAATTCGGACATTGTTGGATCAAGGATCGCAATCGTCATTTGTAACGGAAGCGACAGTCCAACTATTGGGTTTAAAGAAAACTTCTACAAAAGTTCAAATAAACGGAATAGGGGGAAACAAAGCTTTAGTGTCTAAAGCTACAGTAACTCTGAATGTATCGTCACGAATAGATCCTCAGGTTGTCATAACTGTAAAAGCGTACGTTCTTAAATCCATTACTACACTTTTACCCATGAGTAACATAGAAGAAGTGAAGTGGCAAGAACTTCAAGACATAGTATTAGCAGATCCAAGTTATCACACGCCGAGTCATGTCGCCGTGTTGTTAGGTGCAGATGTTTACGGAGAAATTCTTCAAGAAGGTGTGAAGAAAAGTCCTCAGGGTTCTCCAATTGCACAACGCACTTCCTTGGGCTGGATACTATCTGGAAAGCTAAATGCTATAAGTGAGCCATCTGAAATTAAAGTGATGCACATTTTGGAAGATAACGACTTCGTAAAACGTTTCTGGGAATTGGAAGACGATGTTCCAATGTCTAAAGGAAGACTATTTACTGAGGAGGAAAAACGATACGAAGAAATATTTTCCAATACAACGGTCCAAGATGAAGAAAGTAGAGACGTCGTACGACTGCAATTCAAAGGTGAGGATCCAGTTGTTGAGAAGGAAGTTGAAAAGTTGAAGATACCTGAAAAGAGATTACTTGTATTAGAAAGAAGACTGAAGCACGAAGATCTGAAACAGAAAGAAGTTTATAATGAATACATAGAATTAAATCGTATGGAACTAGTACCATCGGATGAAGGTAAACGGTATCCAGCTGCAGCGAAAGCAGTATTAAGCCAATTATACATGCATGATCGAGCAAGGTGCGAGAATGTAGAAGATGGAATAAATCCAAATAAAGAATTGAACTCTCTTGTTGAAATGGAAATCGGAGGATTTAGCTTAGAAAGGTGGACAAGCCATAGTGAAGAATTAATACAAGAGATGAGGAAAATAAGAAGAAAAAGAATAAAGAAACACAAGTAAACTTAAATATAAATACAGTTGAAATAATGAAAATTAGACTTACCTGGAATCTCAGTGAAGATTATTTTTGCTATGTGGCAAACACGTCCAAAATCGTAGAACCTGCAGCTGAACGAACAATTATATTATAATTATGTCAATTTTATAAGTTTCTTGGATGAATTGAACCCATTATTAGATAAAGCGGAATTGAAGATATTGACTAATGTAAAGAAACCTTACTGGACTGACGTCACGGTGGGCGACGTGGTTGAGTCGCACGGAAGTAGCGTTACCTCAGAAGAAGACTAGGCTGCAGTAGTTGATTCCTGTGTAGTTAACTTTACGGGACAGATAAATAAATATCAGAAGAAATGGCGTCGGAAGGTGTCTGTTGCAAGTTTTGTATTAGAAATCGTCTCAAACTTCGATTCTTAACATTTATCAGTAAATATTGCACCAAGAGGCCAATTACCATCTGAGTTTGAGAATTGTATGTTGCGGTCTCTTCTCCGGAATCGCTGCATTCTAAATGTCTGGAATATAACAAGGCTAATTATGTCACAACACATGAATCATTATTCGAAAGGTTTTCTTCACTAGCTTGGATAGTGTGAATGATTGTATACTGCAGGCGGCTAGTGAATAATCTGAAAAAGAAGTGATTAAATATTACAAAGTTTTGAATGGAAATGAAAACTTACCCGAGAAAAGCTGCTTCCAATGTTTCGGACACGTTTTGGAAAACGAAGCAATAGTGACTCCTTCAGATGGAAACTTTGAAGAAGGCACTGTAAGTTCACTGTGTAGATGGAAGTACACACAAGGAAAGGATCAAGATTTCTGGCTGCAGTGGACGCAACAATACCTAACATGGGTCTATAAGAGTCAGTATATCGGTGGGCATCTACTATTATGCCTCAATCGAAAATTGGTAATATAGTGGTAGTTCCAGAAGTGAATTTGCCACTATATCGATGGTTATACGGTAGAGTGATTGCCACTCACTCGGGTCTATATACTTTTATTAGTGGTAACTCTCGAAAAGTCGAAAACGTCACGATGAAACGCCCAGTGAGTAAGTTGTCTTCGATTGATGATAACTGAGTACAATGTGGGTAAACTGTATATTATAAATTATGTTTCCAGTGTAAGCATTTCAAATAACATTTATTTGGACCTTTTACAGTTATAGTTACTCAGTATTTGTATTTAGCCTTAGCTGTTTATAAGATTCAAAATTGTTGGAATCACCCCACCTTAAACATATTATGATAGAATTGTATAAAGTAGGTATATGAACAAGGCCAAGCTTGTTCATGGTGGGCGATATGTATAAGTATGTTTAGTTCAACACTGCCTACCACTAGATGGCGCTGTACACCTTTTAACACGCGATAGCGACATGTGTCGGTTTGGGATGGCGTCTGGGAGTGTTATAAATAAATTTGTCTTTGGTCGAGTGGTACCTCGGTTGTTTCATTCCTGCAACATCTGACTACTACGGCGCCCCCTGGTGAGGAGCGCGGGCCGGAGACCGTACACATCGATAGACAACTATTTTCTCAAATTTAATTTTGACTTAACATTTGACAACCCTGATCATAATTATAACTTATTTTTTAATATGTTAAATGATGAATTTAATAAAATATTCAAAACTAAAGAAATTAATGTCAATGCTAAACCTAAATTTGCTGAGTGGGCCACTCCTGGATTATTTATAAGTAGAGATATTTTATATAGTTTATATGAATTAAAAACGTACTGCACTGATGAAGCTACTATCAAATATGTTAAACAGTATTCAAATGTATTCCAAAAAGCATGTGCTTATGCGAAAACTATTTTTGTTAGAGATAAAATCAAAAACTCCGATAATTTGATAAAAACCGCTTGGAACATAATTAATAAAGAGACAGGAAAATCGAAGATCCATGAAAAGACTAATAGATTGAAAATTAACGACAAAATGTTAACGAAAAACGAAGACATCGCAAATGCTTTTGAATTACATTTTGCAAATCTGCCAATGGAGACAACCAAACACATCACTTCGTCACCATTACTAGCAGAAGAAAAACTAAAAGAAAATGTTGATATTCCTACAACTAATTTTAATTTCCATGACGTTACTGCGCATTGTATAATAAAAACATTTAAAGATATAAAAGTAAAGAAAACTGAAGATCTATGGGGACTGTCAGTAAAGGTCATTGAAAACTTAGTCGTAAAAATTGCCCCCTATCTTGCTACATTGTTTAATTCCAGTGTAAAGAAAGGTATATATCCTAATCTAATGAAACACAGTAAAGTTGTGCCACTATTTAAATCTGGTAATAAAGAAAACGTTGCAAATTATAGACCGATTTCCATATTACCATGCATCAGCAAAATATTCGAAAAACTAATGTTAAACCAGCTTGTATCATATTTCAACCGTAATAATTTATTACATGGGCATCAATTCGGGTTCACAAAAGGTAGATCTACTACTGATGCTGGATTGAAATTAACTAAATATATTTTGGAAGCATGGGAAGATAGTTGTGATGTTATTGGTGTATTCTGTGACTTATCAAAGGCATTTGATTGTGTTCATCATCAGACCCTTCTAAAAAAACTAGCATTCTACGGTGTTACTGAATCAGCGTTAGAACTTATTTCGTCTTATCTTCGAGATCGTGTGCAAATAGTAGAAGTTAATGTCCTATTAAAATAGGAGTTCCTCAAGGATCCATCCTTGGACCCTTCTTATTTTTGGTTTATATAAACGATCTACCTTACATGATTCAAAAACTACCTAATGTTGAAATAGTGCTATTTGCAGACGATACCTCACTCCTTTTCAAGACAAAGAGAGGGCTGTTAGATTATTCTCCAATAAATATTGTTCTAGAGAGCTTGTGTGGTTGGTTTGACGCAAACAATCTAGTCTTAAATCCTGTAAAAACAAAGGTCATAAGATTTTCTCTCCCAAATGTCAAAAATTTTGATCTAAACATTGAATTGAAAAATGAAATAATCGAGCCTGTGGACACTACAGTATTTTTGGGTGTAACAATAGACTCTAAACTTCAATGGGGCCCACATATTTCCAAACTAGCTGACAAACTAAGTTCAGCTGCTCATGCAGTACGACAAATTAGAAGAATATCAGATGTGGCAACTGCTAGGCTTGTTTATTTTGGATACTTTCATAGTGTAATGACCTACGGTATATTATTATGGGGATCGGCAGCAGATATAGATTCTATCTTTATTCTGCAAAAAAGAGCAATCCGTGCCATCTACAATTTAAGTTCCAGGAAGTCACTGAAAGAGGTATTTAAAACTATTGATATCTTAACCGTGCCATCGCTTTACATCTATGAGTGCATTATGTATGCTAGAAAAAATCTTTATAGCTTTGATAAAAAACCTGAAACATCACACTACAAGCATAGAATTGTTCATCCTAGACATAGGCTACAAAAAACAAATAAATCATTCCTGATAAACAGTGTACGTTTTTACAATATTATTCCAGAACAGTTTTTGGGTCTCAAGGAAAATAAATTCAAAACTGTCATTAAAAAATATTTAATGAATAATGCATACTATTCTATAGATTTGTTCATTAAAGACAAAACCCATTGGAAAAAAGTGGCATCAAAATCTGCAATACAATAACAAATTAATATGATATTACTAAATACATGCTGTATTTTTATTGATTTAATATTACTGACTGTATTATTACAATTAGCTAGCTATCTATGACAAAGCCCCTTTACAGCTGCTTTTGACTGACAATGCCTTCTTACAGCTGCAAACAATTTTTGTTTTTATATAAAATCAGTATGTTTAATTTTTATTATGATATTATTGTGATTATGATCTATGATGTAAATGACGTCGCCAAGCGTATATTATGTATACCCAAGGCCCGAAATAAATGAATTGAATTGAATTGAATTGAATATGTCCAGTAATTCAGTAATTATGAAGTACTAGCGTAAATCATACGTCCGGTTGTTTTATTCTCTGTTGTATGTTTTTTGTTACAATACATTTATGTCTATGTTTCCAAGTTCCAAGATATCTTTGTAACAAACTATAATTATATCGATCTATTTGGCTGTTTGATCGTGAAACCCCAAAACAAACAGGGGCAAAGAGACAGAGTTACTTTCGGTTGTATAATATAACCAGTTACATGTTATTGTAATTATATTAGTTAATAGATATGTAAGTAAGAGTATGTATACGTATGATTATGGTAAGAAATGAGCATAATTTAACCAGCGTCGTAAACTACGACTATGTAATAACTTAACACAAGTTCGGAATCAAATAATACAATACTTACCAATTATTTACATGATTTACAGTCCTGTATCTGACTGTAAATTATGTAAATAATTTGAAAGTATTGTATTATTGTAATAAAATAAATAATATAATTATCGTCCAACAGCTGTAGTAACAAACAAATACGCATAATTTGATAAGTTATCACTGATAAAGACATGTAATCACAGATACGGCGGAATAGCATGATGCGCAACTATTGACATGTTTACGTAAACACTGCCTTGAAAAGCGATAACGCTAATCCCGTGTGTAGACTGAAAAATTAAAAAAAAGTATTGCACAACATTATGCAACTTTTTTTTCAATCGTTTCAGTACATGATACCGAGCACGTACCAAAAAATCTGTATACTTCTGTACCTATGCATGTACATAGGCGTCTTGCATGTAGGTAGGTACCTACTCATACCAGTTTACTTAACTGGATTCGCAGCTCAGTTGTTAGCAATTAGCATGTCGGCGGATTCGCTCAACGCTCGCAGCTATCTCGCTCACGCATCACAACCTTTTTAAACATATAAGATCATTGAATAGGGATATTAGAAAATGAGAGCTAAATGTGTTTATTTAGACAGGAGAAATATTTAAAAACAAGTTTTTCTTCGATATCTTTTAAATTAGCTGAGGAATAGGAAAATAATGTTTTTTTTTTCAATTCCGGCAGCGGTATAAATGATATCTGATTAAAACTTTTTTTTAAACGTTTCTCCTGTCTAAATAAACAAATTTAGCTCTAACTTTTCTAATATCCCTACTCAATGATTTTATATGTTTAAAAATGTTGTGATGCGCGAGAGAGATAGCTGCGCGCTTTAATCTCGACCTGTAAGTTGTGGAATCTATCCCCACCCAGAACAACCATTTTTGTGATGAGCATGGATATTCGTTCTATGTCTTAGTTTTTATGTATTATAAGCAAGTATTTATAAGTTATAGTTTCCATAGTACAATTTTTGCTTATTTGTGGGATAGTTAAGGGTGTGTAAAACTGTCCACTAATATTTATTTGTTTTACTTATAAGCATAAATATTTTAGTTCTTTTTATATAACTAATTTATGAAATCGTGAAACTGTAAATGTGCATAATGGTATAAGTTTATATGGTATCCATTCTGTCGGACTCTGCAAATTAATAAAATCATCAAATAGCCTAATGTAAGCCTTTTAAGCACACATTTACAAATCTTATAACAAAATAACACAATACAAAACTACTTTTAATAATATTACAATCGGCCTGGATACCGAATAACACAACAAAAACCACAGTACTAACGGAATTACTTAGGGTCACTATGCACTAGGCGGCCACGAGGAACGAATATGCGCATAATACGACACCATACCGCCGCCTATATAGGCCTGTAGCCGCCTTTGTACTGTCGTTTAAATTTATTTTAAGTTATTATCTGTATGGATGTACAATAAAGTTATATTCTATTCTATTCATAGATAGATAGATAAACTCTTTATTGTACACCATTGAACAAATACAATATTACAAACAATTGAAACGGTAGTGAAACAATGAACTTTGAGAACTAGGTATTTATTAATTATTCACAGTAAACGGACAGAGTTTCGACTTAAATCACTATGCCGTACAAACAGTGTCTTAAAAATGAGCTCCCGGCCTATATAAATAATATCTCCCACCTCGAAGCGGAGGGGAGTGGCTAAAGCTATCGCAATTACGTAAGGCGTGCAACACTCAAATAGAGGGCGCTGGTGAGCTCGGCAAGGATCGGTAGGCAGGCTGGCTGAATGGCTTGGCGACTGGTTGGCTAACCAGTGGGATGGCATGGCTTGGCTTGGCTGGCAGTGGCGAGGGCTGGCATAATTACTGCACGCGTTACAATCGGCCATCCTGTAACGATTGCTCCCGCAATGGGAACAGAAAAAAACATCATTAGCTTTCAAGAAGGTCAATTAAATCTTCAGTTTCTAACTGCTCATCTGAGCTGCTGGCACTATCAGATATCGGAACTACGCTTCTATATGGCCGTAAAGAGTCGGCCGATACTAAACCCATAAAGCTTTTATATCCTCTCAAACCCTTAATACTTCGTATCCGATATCTGTCATTGCCAACTACTTTGGTGATAATATAGGGACCTGAATAGAGATCATCTAGTTTGGTATTAACTCTAGAAACACTACTGGTAGGAGCTTGTCTCCAAAGAACTAAGTCACCCTTTTTATATTTATGGGCGTTTTTGCGGCGTTTATCAAAATGACGTTTCATCTTAGCGCTAGCTTTTAAGATTCGCGCAGTAGCTTTATCCCTTTTGGACTGAGATGACTCAACAACTCTCCCTGGGATTGACACATCGCATACTGACCTACTACTTCTAGAAAACATCAAATTATAAGGTTTTGAACCAGTGCTTTCGTTAAGGGTATTGTTTATACCCCAGATTACATCAGGGAGACAGTTAGACCAGTTGTTGGCAGCTTCACTGGGATCCGTAGCACGTAATGCGTTGAGAATGGTCCTATTAGTGCGTTCTACTTGACCGTTTGCTCGTGGACAAGCAATAGCGGTCAACGTATGCTTAAACTGCTTGTCTGTGCCAAATTTCTTGAAATTTCTACTAGTGAAAGCCTTTCCGTGGTCCGTAATAACTCTATCAGGGTATCCAAACAAACCGAAAATTCGTTTTAGGACTCTAATTGTTTCTACGGAATTGACTGTCCGAGTTGGTTCTGCAATTACGAATTTTGAAAACGCGTCAGTCATAACTAACATATACTCGTGACCTTTCTTTGTTCTGCAAAACGGGCCCAAATGATCGACATGAATTACTCTAAAAGGTTCAGAGGGTTTAGGAATTGGATGAAGCATACCCTCTTTCCTACCATGTTCGCCTTTCCCATAAGCACAATATAAACATGCATTCACGTACTTTCGAATGAACCGTGTCATTTTAGGAAACCAAAAATCGTTCTTGATGAGATCTGTACAACGCTTTAAGCCTACGTGTCCTATATCGTCGTGATGCATTTGCATTATTTTCCATCTAGCTGGCCCGGGAACCACAAGACGATTGCCATTTAAAGTTTTTCGGTATAATCTATTTTCTATTAACACAAAATTATTCATAATATCGGTACCCGCTGAGCCATTTTTTAATTGTTCTATAATAACCCTAAGTTTATCGTCCTGCGTCTGGACCGTATAAAACCAGTCTGTCACCTCCAACCGATTTACGTTCACTGAGTCTATCGGATTTCTACTCAAGGCGTCAACATGTCTCATACGTTCACCTGGTCTATATTCGACACTAATATCATAGTCCTGAATGAGTAGCCACCATCTCGCAATACGCGGAATAATGTCGCGTTTCGTTAACATAGCGCGCACTGCGGTGCAATCGGTCACGATCTTTACATGTTTACCTATAATGTATATACGAAATTTACGGAGCGATTCCACTACAGCGAGAGTCTCTAGTTCATAACTATGATACATACACTCCTCTTTGGACGTCACTCGGCTAAAATACATAACAGGTCGTAATGTTCCATCAGTCTGTAATTGTAATAAAATACCCGCTATACCGGTTTTACAGGCATCAGTATGAATTTCTGTTTGTAATTCAGGGTCATATAAGGCTAACACCGGTTTGGAGCACAGGCGATCCTTCAATTCGTTAAAACTATCTGTTTGTTCACTTTCCCAGATCCACGGTACGTTTTTCTTAGTAAGATCGGTAAGAGGGCGCGCTATTTGTGCAAACTTGTGAATAAACTTCCGAAAATAGCTACAGAGCCCTATAAACTGACGTACCTCATGTACAGTTTTTGGTACGGGAAATTGTGAAACAGCGGTTAATTTTGAGTTCGCCGGTTGCACACCGTCTTGTGAAATTTCATGTCCTAAGTATGTTACTTGATTTTGCAAGAACGAACACTTTTTCATATTAAGTTTTAGATTTTCAGATTCGAATTTTTGTAATACTGTTTCTAATAGTTTTATTCCAGAATTAATATCAACCGAGGGTAGTAAAATATCATCCAAAAATGCTAGAATTTCGGTAGTGTTGCCACTTTCAGCGTGTGTATTCTGAATCGAACTAACAATTTTATTAATCAGACGCATAAAAACAGCTGGAGAATTAGCTAAACCAAATGGAACGCGCACGTATTCGAATTGACCTTGTTGACAGATAAAAGCACTTTTATGAGAATCTTCAGGAACTAATAAAACTTGATGGTAGCCCTGGGCCATATCGAGACACGTGAAATATTTTTTGCCGGCTAATTTGGAAATATGATCTTCGATATTTGGCAAAGGGTACCTATCTTTGATAGTCACCGCATTAAGAGCTCGATAATCTACACATAACCGACTATCACCGTTCTTTTTCTTTACTAAAATGATTGGGGAGGCATAGTTTGACTCAGATTCTTTAATTATACCTGCTTCTAATAACTCAGAAATTTTAGACTTTACTATTTGTTGTTCAGTGTGGGATAACCTAAAAGGCTGACGGTAGATGGGTTGGTCGGTGGTGAGCTTTATTTTCATCTGAACCAAGTTTGTGCATCCAAGGTCTTTTGTACAACTAGCGAAAGTGTCGTTGTATTGTAACAATAAATTAATTCATTCATTTAACTCGTCTTCTTTCAATTTCCCTACATTAATGTCGTCTAGTGGAACGCCACCTATGCTGGAGGTTGAGACTTGGCTTGTAGCGAGGATAGTAGGGGAAAAAACAGAGCAATGCGAACTATTATGACCAACGGACAGTTTATGTACGTCACACACAGGCAATGAGACATTTGGCAAATTATTGGCTGATATTGGCATGGCTTGGCTTACCTTACTCATTGAAGCTGGCTCTTCACAACTCTCCGCTCGCGTAAGAACTTGGCCGGCTGGCCACACGACGTCCTTGTCGCCGGAGTTGATGACCTTGATGTGCCCCTCGTCGCCGCGAAGTACTGTAGCTGGCAGAGAATAGGCCACTCCTTGAAACTCATAGTGGCGCGGTGCAGTGTAGACGTCATTTTCCTTGCAGTTTCCCAGGATATTCACCTTGATAATAGACGCACCAGGTGGTAAAATTTCTCGGGTTGCGGTAACCACTTTGAACCTTTCACGAATTTCGACTACGTCTATGTCCGTCGTAAAATCAGGTTCTCGCATTAGTATAGCTGTGCCGTTCTTCACAATAAGTGACATGTTGTTATCGTTGATCACGGGCTGGCCAATCAGCAAATTAACACCGTCCATGTCCATGTCGGTTAAGTGAGCCTTACATGGAATCTGGATATCATCGATTTCTAAATCGAACTCCACTTGACCTCGGCTTGTGATCAACCCTCCGGAAAATCCTTTTAAAATCGTACTTGTGGGTATGATTCCAAGACACAACAGTTTCGAAATCTGGCTGTTCATAACATTCACCTGACTACCCGTATCTATATAAGCCTTCACAAAAACTCCGTTGACCTTGACAGCTTTTTTGTAGGTATCGTTATAATTTTGCAGAAGTTTGATGTCCTTCACGTTACCGCTGATGCTAGTGCTCACCGCATCGAGCGTTGGTACCTTGGGACGTAAACTGGAACCTTGGCATCGGATAGCAATATGACCTTGATTTCCACATTTATAGCAAACACGCTGGTCAGGCAGGGTACAGTTCCGTAGCATGTGTCCCGTCTTTTTGCAGCGTGGGCAGGGATCATTGTCAGGGTTAATTTTTCTATCTGGTACTTGATGCTGTCTTGTATCCTTGAAAGATGTGCGTACTTCTGGAGCTGGGCCTCGATAATCATCCAAAGCACAAAGAAATGCTTCATAAAGTTCATCAGGTCGTTCACACTGGAAAGCGCGTGCATTTGGTTGCAGTGATGTGGGTAGTCCTCTAATAATGCACGAAACGCTTGCACTGTCTGAAAGTTTACATCGGAAGCACATGGAAACTTTGTCTTGATAGTATTTCGTCATCGACTCGTTGGGCAGCTTTTTTCGTTGCAACATCTCATCCAACAAAACACTATAATCACGGTGTTTTGGAAAAGCACGTAGTAACATTTGTTTCCACTCCTCCCAGGAATAATCGTATTCATCGAGCCGATTGTACCATTTACGAGCTTGACCACGTAGTTTGTCTTGAAGGTGAAATGCTTTGGTTTTGTCGTCCCAATCGTGTATGTCACCGAGTTGGTCGATTTTCTTCAGCCACGCCGTAACGGTGTAATCTTCTCCATCCGGGTCGAATTCGGGGATAAGCGATGCAGCACGATGATTTCTAGCACGGCCGAATGATATCGAGTCTTGATCGAGGTCGCGAATCGCCCTGTTGACTTCATCTTCGAGCAAATTTTTAAGTATTTTCTTTGCGGGTGGGGGTGGGAAATCGTCACTTGAGTCCACTGCGGTTTGATCTTCGTTAGAAAAATTCCATCCCGGAGGCCGAACCCCATGACCAGATTTATCGGGTTGATTTCGCTTCATCCCGCTTCTGAGTGAAACGGTAGTGAAACAATGAACTTTGAGAACTAGGTATTTATTAATTATTCACAGTAAACGGACAGAGTTTCGACTTAAATCACTATGCCGTACAAACAGTGTCTTAAAAATGAGCTCCCGGCCTATATAAATAATATCTCCCACCTCGAAGCGGAGGGGAGTGGCTAAAGCTATCGCAATTACGTAAGGCGTGCAACACTCAAATAGAGGGCGCTGGTGAGCTCGGCAAGGATCGGTAGGCAGGCTGGCTGAATGGCTTGGCGACTGGTTGGCTAACCAGTGGGATGGCATGGCTTGGCTTGGCTGGCAGTGGCGAGGGCTGGCATAATTACTGCACGCGTTACACAATTTACAAAATTAGTGTGTGTGTCGGTGACGCGTAGGGTTGCCAGATTTTTTTTCAGCCTTTAAGGGACAAATAGTTAAATGGGCAAACGGGATTTCAGTTTTTTACCCGGGACAAATAAAAAACAAATTATTTAGTGTCATTTTTTTTTTTTTTTTAATTTTAATGTAATTAAAAACGGTCATCAACTCGCTTTTTATTAAATTAGAGGTACATTTATTTCTTACGTACCATCTGGGAAAAACTTTTTCTACGAAACAGTTTGAGCTAGGAATACTAAAAACAAATAATAAAATTCGGAAAATGTTAGGGATTTCGGGTATTCGAAAACCATCAAAAGAAAGTCATCAAAGATGACTTTCTTCCACTTTTCAATCACACCCATACTCTTGCCATCAGAAGTTGTGCTAACAATATCCAGGCTTTTTTTGATTATTTAGAATTCTTCATACAAGCAATCCACATTTATTTCTTCTATTTTAAAATGTTCCGCAGCTTCTTGAAAATAATTGCAGTTTATTTCAGATTAAAAGTATAAAGAGACAATGTAAGCAGTACGTTTTACGAACGTTGCGTGTGTGAATACTTGGATCGATTTCATAATGAAAAACAAAATATGGTTCAAATACGGGACAGAGTCAGTCCCGCCGGGTCATTTTAAACTATGCCTAAAATACGGGACGTCGCGGGAAATACGGAACGTCTGGCAACGCTAGTGACGCCACCGACGCGCCTCGGCGTCTCGCACTCCTCAGTCACGCCTCACTGCGAAGCGCGTCACCAACCGAGGGGTGACGTTTGCGCTGCTCCTTTGGTAACAGGCCGCCGAATGCGGTTGAAACTATAGTCCGATTTTTCGACTCAAAACAGACGTGAGTAACCCGTAGTTTTTATTTAAAACGCATGGACGTTGTTCTCAACTCAGTGAACTTATATATGTATGCAGAATCTGTTGAGTTATAAAACTATTGCAGCCTTGAGGGCGTTGTTCTTATCTCGTTATTTTGTTCGAGAACAAGAGCGCTGCTCTCCTTATTTCATTATTTTCTTAAATCGAAGCTACAGTTTCCATTTCTTGTCGCGATAGGTCACTAATCGGATTCTATCTCGTATCGCATCAGGTGGTGTCGTGGAAGCTAGTGCGCGCTGACCCTAACGGAATGACTTACGAAAATATTTCTTTGTAAGTATGCAAATAGCGTTCTTTCACGAGGCCGCCTCGCGTTACATGCTTTTTATACACTTCTATACGGATTCCATTGTTGTGCTCAATTATATTAATTATATTTGTTCTGTGAGGAAGTGTGATGCCGACAGAGTAAATAGGATGTGGTAGTGGGAATTAACTTTATACAGGATGTTTTCAAATGGCCTCCATATTTTTTGTATTTCCTATATGAAGATTATGAAGGAAACTACATTTTTCAATGCTAGTAGACCAATAAGAGCTAACAGAAATAATTCAAGTTGAAATATTTTTCGTGAGTTTCAGAAAAAGCTGAAACAGGCGCTTTGAGGATTTTGAAGACTTTTTGATACTTCCGCCAAAAGTTTATCGAGTCCGGCCAAGATTTTGTATACAATATAGGTTTGCGCTTGACCACCAACTCACCTGATGTTAAGCAATGTTGCGGTCTACGATGAAGCGCGCTTACCTTGAAGAAACCGATATAGTTTTTCGGAAATATCCGACACAGGCGGTTAAAGGGATAAAAACTAAACACCAAGCAAAGTAAAATAAATCGGGCGATATTTGCGAAGTTCATCTTCAGAATTCAAGACAAGGGCCAGAAGGGTCAACGAATCCGAAGATGCCTCATAAAGAGATGAAACATGTGTCATCAAGGTAGCAGCTTGTAAACGTCAAACCAAACATGAGTAACAGCTTGATGAATTTGAAGCAGACTTGAAGACAGCGAAGCGTTAATATGTCTTGAGTTATGAACACCATGTATTCTCTCAGCCAAAATGTTTTCCACCGCACATCAGTCTATAATTACTTGGAAACGGACAGCTCACGGCACCTAATACGCGGCACAATGCTCGAGCCGGTAGCGAAATGATAGGGAGCGCCGGCCGTGCGACGCGCCGCTGCCAGTCACGGTCCTGCCAGTCATGGACCTGCCAGTCACGGTCATTATACCGCCCCAATTAGGCGTGTGGGGTACAAGAACAGGTGGCTTCTTTACCTATACCTATACTGTATGGAAATTGATATGAAAGAAGAAATTATGCGACTTGTTTGTTTTTTGAATGAAGGGTAATATATTTTTCAGTCTATATTACTTTCTACAATTTAAACGACTTGATCGATTTTGAAAAAAAATATTGACCGATTTTGATGTGCAAGCTGTGATTAGACTTGTTGTTTTATATTTTTAATAATTTTTATAATAAGTTAGCTACTATGAGTTTAGTCGTGGTCGAAAACAATATAGGTACCTATTTAAGTAATCTGGATGTCTTTAAATCGCAAGAATTAAGTTGCAGCAGAATGAACCATTTCTTCTAGACCAGCATGATCCATCGTCGACCACAACGTCGCCACTTAACGTCTGTCGAGTTGTCGAGAAGTCAAGCGCAAACTTTAAAAAAAAACTGACAGCTCTCATAATTATGTTACATGCAACACCTCGACCTTCCAATGACTTCAAGTTCTTTAATAGCTCTATAAGAGTTAACACCTGACTCGGAATTAAATCTGGTCTAATAAACAGTAAAAATTCGTTTATAGACGGATGTAGAACAGATAAAAACAAATGGCTTAGTTTATTAAAGAATTTGACACTTAATTCTGGTTTAAGAGCTACTATAATGATTTTACCTGTTCTGGTTATCATGGTCTGCTTACAACATAAGCTTGTTTTGTTGTAGTTGAAACTACAACATAAAACCTTTGAGCATTAACAACGCACTGAATCTAGTATATATCTAATATATTTAAACGAGCAATTCTGGTCTCGTTTAAATATATAAACATATATATGTTTATATATAATCTAAATCTCGGAAACGGCTCCAACGATTTTAATGAAATTTGGTTTGTTTGTTTTTAGTTTGGTTTTAATGAGATTAGGGGACGATAAATCGATCTTGCTAGGTTTAATTTTTGATGAACCCGGGTTTTCTCGTATTTTCAGTCATAAAAAATCCGAGTGGAGCTCGGTCGCCCAGGCTCTATTTCTGATTTGTTATAATGTCTTCCGTGAATAAGCGAGCAACCATCCCACCTGACAATAAGCACTTGAACAGCTTTCACAGTTCCTAGTTTATTGGTTTTCTAGTTTCATAGATGTGTACCAAAAATCCGAACAAACTTTTTTATAAAAGTTTGACGCTAGCGCTTTAGCGGCAAAATCGTACATAATTTTTTACCCGACTGTCAAACTAGGGTTGTTTTTCGCGCGTATCTTGTCTGTTTGTAAATTTCTTTATTGCCGCGTATCTTCCAAACGGCTAGATACGCGGCTGAGAGGTGCGACTAAAGCTAGATACGCCATACCGCGGCTGTGAGGTGTAGCCCATTCAATTCCTTATGAATCTGGCTACCATAAACACATAGCGTTTTTTTTTCTATTTTACTAACAGTTTCTGAAATTAACACATTTTTAAACAAACGAAAAACTTATCAGTCATATTACCGATACATCAGTAATTTCGCTATGCGTCATTGGACTAGAAAAGAACAATGAAGATTGTTCTTATAATCTGCATTATACACATTAACGATTTAAATCAATTCTCCTCGAAGTTCAAGCTCACGCGGCTAGTATTTTACATAATAAACAAAATAAAGAAAAAGCTTTATTAACACCAATTTGAAAGAATCGATGATATCTCAACACGACTAACTGTTACTAACCTCAAATATTCGCCTCAGAGTGCGAGATTCCAATAAAACATGCACATTATTAGTGTCCCGCTGCCAAGAGGTTATCAAAACATAAACACAACTCTACGAGTTAATTAAGAAAGAATAATTTGTCAACAGTAACAAATATTTGTACCAGCTATCTACAGCTTGGCAGCAGTCACGTCATCGAAAGACATTGGGATCGAATCTCAGCCGATCGAGATCGGGTTTACCCGACTACGAAGATGAGTAATTGTGTGGGAATGTGTTGTGTAGGTATATGCAAACAAGTATGCATATGCATGTCTCAGTAGGTGCTGCTGTATTTTATTTTCGAGTGTATGTATGATTGTGTGTATATATATATATATGTGTATTTATATATGTATGTATGTAGGTAATAGTATGTATGTGTGATGTTTATATATTACCTCCTCTAGCCTATACGGCTAGACCGATTTTAATGTGCAAATTGTCATTATATTAGTGTCTACTCCCTTAGTGACACTTTTTGTTATATTAATAAAAAACTCGCAAAAAAAAAATTGCACTTTTTGTATCCTCCAACGTACTTTCTCATAATAAATAAGTGAAGTTGTACTGCAAAAATCACTCTTCTGCAGTCGAGTATTTTGTTTTTCTTTTAATATTGCTATAAACAAGTATCAATATTAACTAAATAAATTAATTTGAATATTTTTATAATTTTTTTGAGCGTGCTTCATTATGTACCTACATAACACCTATGTTATGTAGGTACATATTGAAGCACGCTCACTTAGAAGACACCAATGTACCGGATTTAATGACAACCAAATTACATTCATTCGGAAATATCCGTTCAGGAAATGTTATCGTTAATTTCAGTTTATTGTACACTGCGTTCTATATTTTGAAGTCATTTTTTAAATCACATAACTAGTTAACACTGCCCTAAGTCGCATAACGGTGATATAAAGAGGCAAAATGTCTATTGCTCGAGAATCAGACGTGATGTCGACAGGAGCCATTGAGAAGTATAAAATAATGGGCTCGCCGAACTCGTCGTTGCATTAGCTATCATACTCTATACGGCATTTTATTGGAATAATAAAACATGTCCATTGTCACGCGTCATACGAAAAATGGGAAATTTGGGATACTAGACTTTAGAGTCTATGTTTCTGAGCCGCAATTTTGAGCAGGGGGGAGTAAATAAAGCATTGACATCGAAAAATGTTCTCATATATTTTTAAGTCCGTCCATCGTGGTTTGACTAGGTCTATAATGCCAGTCTATTTGCCACGAAATTTTAGTAAGTTTTAAGGTACATATAAATATAATATAAAATATTTCCAAAAAATTATATGTATGTTATCATAAAACTTAAAATACAGAAATAATATAGTTTTTTTTCATGTTTTTTTTTGGGACTTTGATTTTATAAACATGACAGTCCCATTGTATAATCTTAAACTATTGATCACTTGAGATGACTTACACAGTCAAACAACTCTGTAGCTGCGTCAGAGTTAGGATCCGTTAAAATCCTATTAAATCGGCCCACGTCCAGCTTGTTCAACTTGTAAGTCACCTCAAGTGAACGTCTCTCACGCTGAAGCCGGACGTATTCCACTAACAAGTGGTATACGTCCTCCTCCACTCCACATAGTAATATATTTTTCTACAAAGATTCAGATTCGAAAGGTTTATAATAAAGATTGGATGATATTTAGAGATAGCTGCAGTATAACAAACATTACATATAAAACTCACAATGTTTCAAAAGCATCATTGGATCAGCAAATAATTACGTAGAAGTCGTCTAGTCCGAAAAACAATGCTAGTAACAATTACTATGCTTTAAAAACTGAAACGCGTATTTAATGACTTATGCAATTTCGTTTAGTTGGATGACATATTTATTTCAGTTATTTTTCAGTTTTTAAATCCAACTGAATCGATTCTATTTTGATGAAATTTCTATCCCTAAAACCGTGGGACGTAGAATGGAATCAGTCCCCCACTAATAGCATATCTGGGTGCTAACAGCCGCGCCCGATCCGATCACGCAATTAATATTCAAATTAATACGTGTTTAGACGATGTTACCACACGTTACTCCAAATGACGACGTATTCTGACGTCTCTCGCTGACGTACTATATACTCGATACAATGTCAGGTTAGATGTCGCATCGTTTAGAATCACTAGTCGTATAGTGGTTGCATAACTGACGAACAAGTACGCGCTGACATGCTGTAAAATATTTTGAAATGAGCATTAATAATTTATAAATACTTATTTTTAACGAAAAAGTCGTTAGAGGTAATGATAAAGAAGTAATTTTTAATTTTCCGAAAGTATGAAATGTGAAGACCTCGGTCTATCCGTTAAGATATAAAACACATACAAACCACATACCTACACATAACTACATGTACATAATGACGTGTGCGGAAAGAAGATAGAGAATTTAAGACGATGGTCAAAGTTAAGTAATGGTTAAGTAACGTTTTTCGGCAAGGCCGTATATTCATGAATTTTTTTTTAGACTTTACGTCCACGTGATGGAAAGTCATTGGTTCCATTGCTTTGAAGAAACTAGAATGTGAGCATAAGGTAGACACTAGACATTATTTAGATACCAACAGTCTAGTTACCAACAATATGGCGCCAAGAACATAATATCTATGTATCCTAACAGGCTTATTTGGACATCATTCAGCCTGTGTTCCAGCCTAGGTGTGCTCATTGTCTGAATTCAGATATACTGTACCCAAATGCGTCGCAACTATGAAGAGAAACAACTTCATCGTGGAGAAATGTTGAAACAGAAATTATTACAGCTTCCAACGTTTGTTTACGATTACTTTACCGATAGCTAACGAACTGTTAACGGCGGCCTCATGCTAATACTCCGGCTGCATCTACTGATAAGTGTCGAGAACACTTACGGTGTAAATTACTGGCACGTCTCAGAAGTAAGGCCCTTAGTGAGATGCCACACGTAGCGCTCGTGTGGCACTCAGTGCGTTGAAGTCACTGCGTTGCGACGTCGCGCAGCACGCAGCGGCAGCGCCCATGTGGCATCTCTCTTATCGGGACTAAGGGTAGGCGGGGTAGGGTGTGGGGTGCGGAATGATAACCGAATTTGAAAAATTACAATAGATGCAATCCTAAACAATTACTGAATTAGGGAAGAAATCAGTTTTCTTCTTCCTCATCGAGTTCTTTCTCGCTTCCCTCCCTCGCTGTGAGTGAAGATTTCGAGTTCAGTCTCAGATGTGTCATAAAAATTGCTGTGTACTGTACCATCGAGTCGTCGAGTCGCCCAAGAATTTCTCTGTTTTATGGTCAGTGATGGCCCATTACCGGCCAATGTATGCAAACGTACCTATTAATACACAAACGACGGACTGTTGTGGTACCAGAATGGTAGATAGATCTATACAGCTTAATTAACACTAAATTGAATTCCAACTTATTCTTGCTAATGTGAGAGAATTTTAATATCAATATTGTGACATTTTCATAACACGTTCGTTATTGTTTAGGGTATGGTACCTCTAAAGACAAAAAGGAACCCTTATAATGACTTCGTTGTTGCTGTCAAGGTACTTTTTTATAGGAACATCATTTGAAAAAACTAAATAGTGAATAATATCACAAACGTAGTTCTGCGGCCCGAGAGTTGTAAAAAAACAAGTTTCTTAGACAACGAAATAAAAAAAACGAAAATATGTATTTCCGTATTTATAATTCCGCAATAGCTCTCTCAGTACAAGTACTCAGTATAACCGAGGATAAGCAAACCAAAAATTTTACGTTTTATAGTTTTGTTACATTTTGGCTATAACAAACACTTCCCTGCTGGACTGAGAAAAAAAGGAAAACACAGAATGTACCAGCTGCTTCTCTTCCCGGGCAAACTGTACAAGTCAGTTAAGGGACTTGAGGGAAATTGGCATTTCTGTAGGCGATAGGCTGACCCCCTGTCACTCCAAGCCAATATTACATTTTACCCTCGTATCCCCTCTAACGGATGGAAAGGAAAGGGTATTAGAGTACCCTCTCCTTTCCATCTAACCATTCGAACCAAGGTCAAATGTGGCGTTAAGGCGAGGCTTCCCCGGAACTTTAGGTATTTTACGCTACCTCAGCCTGCACTTTGTAAAAGCGTGGTGTGTTGAGTGACAGTGACACAGAAGTACGTACGACGCTGCCGCGCCGACATCGCGTTTGTAGCAAAAAACGCTGGATGCAATCGTTTCCAACAGGTCTTTTTTGGAAATCCGTGGAGGATTGTGGTTGAGATGATGATGATGATGCAGTTTTATTGGATTATTTTAGACCCGTCCGAAGCCTTCCTACAACTATACATACAATGCTGAAGGACTATTGCACTGCGCGCCATGCAATAGAATTTTCAAGACAAAATTTGGTTTTGCCAGCCACATACGGGCGCACAACCGAATATAGCAGGGTTCGCCGTTGACGGATACGTCAAGGAGGACATCATCATCATCATCATCATTGGATTATATTTTTTGCAACTAATACTGGCACTTGTAATGTGCGAATATTGTTTCCAAATAGTTACAATCTAATGTTATCTCTTCTTTGCTCTCACAGTATCATACCTTTTTTGCGTGAGTACGGAAACTTCAGGGTACGAGTCAGTCACGCACTTGGCCGGATTTGTAATTACTCGTATCTAAATTATGTTTATATTTGTTTTGTTCTAATTTGCGTTTTAATAAATTGACTCACTACAGTTTCTTATCAATTTAATTCGCAAAACAAATACCTAATAAATATATTAATATATTATCAAAATATGCCACATCTGAATCCTCGATTTCCGATTGCCACGCGTAACCAGCAGCGTTGTTAACATTGACGTCTAATTGACGTTGTGTTGCCAATTTGCTATCTATCGCAGTACCAAATAGTGCTTGATTCAGCTTATTTGTCTAAAAATAATTTTACCAGAAATGTTATGTTCTAAATTAAAATATAGGTACAAAGAAAATGGTCGGGGTATGTCTGCGATTTCGAATCATGAGATTCGGAGACGTACGTAAATCACCGACATAGCACGGCAGATTAGCAAGTTGAAGTGACATTGGGCAAGGCACATAGCCCGTAGAACTGATGGCCGATGGGGCCGAAAAGTTCTCGAGTGGAGACCACGCACCGCAAGTGCAGCGTAGGGGACCCTGCCACGAGGTAGACGGAAGAATTTTTTTAAAAGTTATTTTATTGTTTTTTTTAAGGTAATTTTTTTTTATTCATTATAGATCTACGATTGACCACCAACTCGCCTGATGTTAAGCGTTATTATTTTTTTGACAGTATTTATTTAAATTGTTACTTTTAAAATAAATAAAATCAAAAAATACCCAGTTGTTTTTTCCGTCTTTAAAACTAACTGATGAATGTAATTCGTAAGTCAACATTACAACTAGCATTACAAAGTCCCAAGTCCGTCACTGGGCAGCTTTCGAATCGTTACGCCGTATCGATAAAGTATCGATTAAGATTCAAGATACACTAGTGATGTCCCCGACTCGACTTATTGAAACGTTCTGTTAACGAGATTCCGTAATAACAGAGACGATTAAATTAGTGATGGAATCCCATAGCTTCACCCGTTTCTTTATAGTATAGCAGACGAAGGTGACTTTAGTAAATAATAGTTTTTTTTATGAACTTAAACATTTTTTAAATTTAAAAAACGGGTTTTGTTTTAAAATTGAAACATCCGGTATAGCTGCAGGAAGCGCGAGGCGCATTACCGACTGGGAGTGACGTTTATTCCTTCGAATGCTGAATCCTTCCGCTGCATGCGGTTACAGCTATAGCTATATTTTGACTTAAAACTAACATGAGTGACCCGTAGATTTTATTTAAAAATGTGTGAACACCACGTTCATTTCCATAGCAAACAAAATCAAATCAACGATTTTTTTAAATAAAATTATTTATAAAAAAAATATTTGAAATATGTATATTATAATTAGTTTTTATAACGAAATAACTGAAAAAATGTCGTCCAAGTAAACCAAGTAACTAATTGCGTATTTTGAAGTCGTTTTTATTTAAAGTTTTTTAAACTATAAATATTTGTGCCGAAGTTGGGTTTTTAGTTTTTTTTTTACCTGTAGGTTGTTGTACCAATTATATTCCGCAGGAGATCTCCGTTCGCCAGATTTCATGGACACTTTTAACATTCTAAAATTTTCTTAGATCACGATAGTAAAACTTTTTTTTTAAATTTCTTCAAATTCGTAGAAATTTCACTTTTTTCAATATTCTTCTATGTCATAAAACCACTAATTGATGCCGTTTTTCATGTTTAGATCACCAGCGACGCGCGTCGTAAGAAATAGAACTATATGAAATGTCTTCAAATATTTATTTATTATATACTTAAATCATTAAACTGCATTTGAATTGTCCATCGAATAATTTGGCATATATTATATAGTAATAAGGGCGAGCCTACAACTGAGTTACAAAATCTGTTTGTAATAAAAATGATTGGAGTCTCCCCGACTAGTCCGTCTCGGTCAACACTCTGTTGATGTCTATTTATGTCTATAATCAGTGCGGCATTCTAAGACATTTCTAGTAGCCACAGTTAGAGCACAGTGATTAGAGCTGATCGGTCGAGACTAGCTGTGTCCCGCGGGTTCACCCCATAATTTCACGATTATATTATTCGATAATAAAAAAATAAAGAATTGCATATAACAAAATTCAATTTTTTCCCGAATATAGACGGTAATGTTTGGTTCGTATATATCTAGATATGTTTATGTATTACCTGTAGTAGCCTAAACGGCTTGACTGATTTTATTTATAAATGATATTTAGATTCTACTTTAGCTCCAGTAAACAGTATCATATACGTTGCAAACATTTTTCCTGGTATTATTTTACTACCATTTTTCATGGATTTCAAAAGATACTTAATTCGATAATAAAGATAAGATTTCGAGGTTTGCCTTAAGTTATATCACTTTAAACCTATTTTGATAATTTTGTCCTTTCCATAATTTTTTATTACTTTTTGCTTTTAAGGTGACGCCTTAAAAAATATCAATTTGTGTTCAGTAGTTTTTTAAACAGCTAAAGTAATATCTAGTTCGTTCAGTTCTAGTTCGTTCTTTAATATGGTTTATAGTTTTTAAACCTAAAAAAATGTCATCCTTGAGCTAATGTTTTTATTACCAAATATAAATTTATTATTCCGTGGAAAAAATACCATAGGATTTTTTTTTCTCGACACAAAAGAAGCTTTTTTTGTGAAAGACGGACAGACAGACAGCCAAACATAGTCCATATATACCGCATCTCGATTGACAACTCTATTTCAGAACAGGAATGTTATGTTAACTTTTATTGAACATTTTGAACAATCTTAATAAGTAGTAAAACGGAGAATGTAAGATTCTATTTGGAACGCATCGTTTGTGATTCGTTACACTATATTTTGTCCGTCATTTCTACGGATAAAACATTAAATAAAAATTTAATATATGACGTGTTTTTATTGTTCGTAAACCGTATGTTATGTTCGAAAAGTAATATAAAGCCGTGTTAGGGGTAGGACACATCGGCGGCAACCCTTGGCGAAAAACTTCCATGATTTATGATTAACGTAACCATTCTTTATTTTCTGATCGAAATTGGAAATTCGCCTTTATTATTTGTAGGATAAAGCTTGGATTAATTTCTTAGTTTTGTTGTAGATATTTGACTTTATTTATCTATTACTATGGTTTTTGTGTGCGATCCCACAGATTTGTTCTGTCCCGGGCGAATGCGTGTCGAATGTAACGTCTCAATTTGGCTGTATTGTCGTTCGCCGCATAATGCCGCCCGTGTGTACATGCCATTAGATAAATCACCGTGCATCCGTGCCCCTCCAGTGTACACTGCTCCTAGTGACGCTGTGAAATCATAGATTGGTGAGTAATTATTGAGAGATTTTGGTCTTATTTCTCACACTAGTTAAGGGCCTTTACAAATAGAGTACGTTATCTTGCTTACGTATTTATTGCTAGCTTAAATGTAAACATTTACGACAAATCTGTAGGTAAGGAATCTCAATTACCTCCACAAAAGCATGTCACGCACAACGTCTGAAACTTCAAGTTCGAATCAAAAGTGAATTTGATTCGAACTTGAAGTTTCAGACAGATATATACAGAATTAAAATTTTGATGAATCAATTAATTTAGAGAATTTTATATCATACTTTTCTATTGTCGAAATTCCTTTCGTACACTGCTGGGCGTCAGCCATATTTTCATTATAAAATTGGTTAAACCATAGTCCACTACTGGCCAAGTGCGAGTTAGCAAACTTCACACACACCAAAAAAGCGATATGCAAGTTCTCTCACAAAAAAATATCGTTTAAATTTGGCAGCAATTAATAATACGCACATAAATTCGAAAAAACAGAAGCGACAGAATGACAGACTTGGGATTTCAACCTTGCCGATCCTAAGAAAATCTCCAAACTATAGACTGTCGACTAAAAAGATAGATAAACTATTAAACTCAACAGTATTAAAATATTTACTGTTGTCATAAATAGTTCTTAAAATTGTTTCTAAAAACCATTTAACCACTAATCTAACCGAAATTTATTTAGACGAGAGTTAATCTCCAGAATCTTGTTAATCTCTCGGCTTACTCCACGTATTTGTTTTTGAAACAGAGACTCGAAGCAACAAACGAATTTAGCGAATACAGTTCCGGAATTAGGCTGGAATTCCTTTTAAAGTCTAATTTTAGGCAGTAATGGAACCAGTGGGGTTACTTATAAACTCTACTTTAAATTAGGTAAAACAATACAGCTTTTGCTTGTTTTCTTCGAAAAATTAGTATTGTCAGTTTGTTACAATAGGTTCAAAAAATAATTAAATTATATATTATGTATGTTATTGCTTTTCAACCGGCTTTAAATTAGGATATAGTTCTAATTTCAGTTGTATATTTTTTTTTGTTAAAAATGTTATCAATGACCTCCTGCATCTTCCATAAGGGCAAATAGGTATGATTCGAACTACAGCGTAAATTTGTAGATTTTAATTAATTGCTGCCGCAATTTTTTTAATAATTTGGATTTGAATTTGTTTTTTGTTATCATAGGTCAATCAAATCAGGTAAGATGAATTTCAGAACCCTTTGACAAATTATTAAAGGGATGTATCGACAGTCCTAAAAATTAGGCTTTAGCGCGGCGACATAGAGTCTTTTAATCAAAATCTTTAAGTTCGTCATTGTTGGTATATGAGTATCGGTGAACCCAGGACACTGTTTTCATGAATTTTGTTTTAGACTTTACGTCCACGTGATGGAAAGTCATTGCCAGAACCTATAATTTCCGTCTAAAATCTCAACGTCAAACGTCAGCCCACGTTTAGTCACGCTGGCAATGTTATCCAACATGGCTACAATAACAAGGGTTACAACCCCACTGAATTATTTTTATTTCATTACTAACAATACATTTCACCCATTTTGAAATATGATTTCATACCGCCATATTTCTTTGCCACCCTAAAAAACGTGCGCGGACGCAGATTTGACGCACACATCGACAATTGTTACGTTTTGACACACACATGGATATGATTTTTAACAATTACAATTTAACCGTACCCGAGTTGTATAGAGGTTTTATAAAAGCTGGTTTAGCTTAATTTCTGTATTTATTAGGGTTTATTGAAGGAACATGCAGCCGTGGATAATGTAAAGGATATTTTTGTCGGACTGTGACTGTGTTTTGACTTGTTAAATGCGACTGGTTTTCAAGTTAGTTCTGGCTGGTGCTGTTTGTTATGTAAAGGTTTATGACAGTTCCAATTTATATTCTATTTTAATACTGTAAAGGTCTATGATTTGAAGGAATTTGTTGGTTTTACAGGTGATGGCCTGACCCTCTATCCTTACAATCCAACACTATACTCATTTTAACATTCTAACATTTTTAAACCGTCAAATATGGCGTCAAACGGATTTTTAGTATCTAATGCTTTTGGAAAAAATTTGCTTGAACTTATGTATGTACTGTGTATATTATGTGTATTGACAGGCCTCATGGCTCAGTGGTAGTACGACTGCTTCCTGAGCTATAGGTCGTGGGTTCGATCCCCACCCATGGCAAACATTTGTGTGATGAGCATGGATGTTTGTTCTGTGTCTGGGTGTTTCTATGTATCATAAGTATGTGTTTACGAAAAAAAGTATATATGTATTCTATCAACCATCTAGTTTCCATAGTACAAGCTTTGCTTAGTTTGGGCTAGATGGCGTTGTATAAAATATCCTGCAATATTTATTTATTTATTATTATATACTATTTTTGAAGCAGGAAATAATGTAGTTTTTTCCTAGCCTAGGCTATATTTGTAGTCCTTTAATAATTATTTTTGTATAAGTCGCTTTAAGCTTGAGCTACTGAATGAAAAACATCATTATGAAACCATGGTATGATGAAGAGGTAGCTAAGTACCTACTTTCTAGTGCTCAGTTAGGTACCTAGACACTCATGTTGAAAAATTATCACAAGTAACTGTCATGGTAAATACAACTTAACTTGAGATTCATATAACTATATTATCAAACAAGGCTATGTAGTAAGCTGTAGCCAAACTTCAGGCCAATAAAATATTGAAAATTTTCATCCAATAGCAAAAAATCTAAAACACATACTAATTTTCTTTTATTTTATTACAAAGCTTGTCATTTTCAAACACACACTGAATAACCACTGATTTTCTACCCTAATCCAAATTAGCTGGTATCAAAATGAGAAACCCGATTCTTTCTGCGCTGCGCATACGCATCCCCGGTCCCTCGGGCTCCGGCTGCGCCCCGCGCCGCCGCCACCGGCAAATATTTGTAAATGTTTTATTTTATAACTAAGGGGTACAGTTATGAGACAGTACAAATAAAGGTGGTTCGTGTATCTTAGTGAGGAATGGACATGAATGGAGAGAGGTTCCGGAATTTAAAAAAAAATCACTGACCAGTGTCTTTGAGTGTTGTGCCGTAGAATTGATTAGACATAAATTATTGATAATATGTTTATACAGAGTACCTAAAACATCAAATTTAAAAACTTTTTTATGTAAACTGGATAAAATATTGAGCATGACAAAAAATATGAACAAATCGTCATTGCTGGTGATTTTAACATTAATATATTAAAAGCATCTAATTTGACATCAGACTTCGAATCAATTCTAGGAAACCATAATTTTAAATTGGCGGTGAAACAACCGACTCGCTTTGCAAGCCAAACATGTATCGATAATATGGCATATAACTGTAAAAAGATTTGTAATACGGAAGTGCACGAATTAGATTTATCTGATCACAGTGCTTTAGTAATGAAGTTCCCAGTCCATAAAAACGCGCTACTTAAATTCTGGAGGAAAAAGCAGCGTGATTATTCTGTTGAAAATATTAATAAATTTAAAATGTGTCTTAGTAATGTTTTATTCCAAGAACTATACAGCTTTTCTGACGCAAATCTTGCATATAATAACTTTTTTTCAAACTTCAAACTATACTATAATTTGTGCTTTCCATATAAAATAGTTATTATTAGAGTTAATAAATCCATAAAGTGGTTATCACGTGGCATAAAAATTTGTAGCAAAAACAAAAGAAATTTACTTTGGAAATATAGACTGAATCCTACAAAAACTAATAAAAGTATCTTCCTTAATTACTCAAAACGTCTTAGAAAGATCATTGTTCTAACTAAACGGGCACAAAATAACTTTAAGATAAATTCATCTCACAACAAGTCAAAAACTGCATGGCAAATCATAAATAGTACCAAATTAAATTTACCTAAAGAAGCCATAACAAAAATTGAACAAGATAATGAAGATATAACGGATCCGATAGCTATAGCCAACGCATTTAATAATTTTTTCATAGATAAAATAAAACCGGTCCCTGAGTCAGGATATAAAGTGACTGCTAATATAAATCATAGAAAAGATTCTATGTTCATGGCGTAATATATAAAATAATGTATGTATAAAATAATGTATAAAATAATGTTGCTTATTTCTTGTGGCGTGCTTGGTGCACGCCACAAGAAATAAGCAAAATAATACAAAACCTTAAAAACACTAAAAGTGTTGGTGATGACGAAATCTCAACTTTCATAATAAAATCAGTAAGTGAGTATGTATGTACCCCTCTAAGCTATATTATTAATTTGTGTATATCCACAGGCACATTTCCGAGTTCTCTGAAAACGACCATTATTAAACCTTTATTTAAAAAAGACAATAGAGAGAAAATGGAATGCTATAGGCCCATTGCACTTATATCGATATTTTCAAAAATTTTCGAGAAGTATGTTTATAATGAGTTAAATGATTATTTAGAGAAAAATAATATTCTATGCAATGAACAAAAGGGTTTCAGAAAAAATAGAAGTATTAATATGGCCATATACGATTTCATTAAAAACGTCTTAATATGTATGGATAAAAGCACTCCGGTGTGCGCCATATTCTGTGATATGACGCAGGCGTTCGATTACGTAGATCACAGAATCTTAGCTAGTAAATTAGAAGCGTATGGAATACGTGGCAACGTTTTAGATTTGATAGAGTCTTACCTAGCAGATAGAATACAAATCACGGAAATCAGTCGAGTCAATCTTAACACGAAAGAAGAAGAAATATATAGATCGTATGAACGCAAAGTGGCGTACGGAGTTCCACAAGGTAGTGTCCTGGGACCACTTTCATTCATAGCATACATAAATGACTTGCCTAATGCTACATCTCAACCTATGACATTATTTGCAGATGATAGCACTATCACCGTAGCATGTAAAACACTTGACTCTTATGAAAACGATATTTTTAAATCTTTGACCTCAGTTATATCTTGGCTTGACAACAATAACTTAAAAATTAACCTAAATAAAACAAATATAATGCATTTTAGACAAAGAGAAACAAACAAAGGTAATATTAATGTAGCATATGACAATAACATTATAAATGAAGTAGAAAGCTCAAAATTTCTTGGATTATATATTGACCGAAAATTGAATTGGAAATCACAAATAGAGCACCTTTCGAAAGTAGAAGAAGTGAATAAGTAGCCAAACATATGCCATCGCCAAACTAGCTCGTACTCTAAATATAGAATCTTTACTTAAAGCCTACTATGGGTTAGTTGAATCAATTTTGAGGTACGGGATTATTTTTTGGGGAAATTCAACAGATAAAATTATTATTTTTAAAAGGCAGAAACGCTGTATTCGTTCAATGTTTAAACTCAAAAAAAGAGATAGTTGTAAGCCCTATTTTTTAAAGTATAAAATTCTTACACTTCCGTGTTTATACATTTTAGAAACGGCCCTTTTTGTAAAAACAAACCGGGAGCGATTCCCCACACTATCTGATACTACTGTAAGAAATAGGCGCGACCAAGACAAACGGCGCGTACATGAAGGAAAGACAGCACTGATGCAAAATAGCATCGTATGTATGGGTCCTAAAATCTACAATAAGATTCCTAAGTCAATAAGAGACCAGAATAGTAATTTATTTAGAAAAAAGTTGAAGGCATTGTTATTGCAGAAGTGTTATTATTCTATCAATGATTTTTTAAATGACAAATTTTAATTTTATTTGACATTATGTGTATCTTTTATTGCTTCTGCTTTGTCATATTATAGATATTTTGGTTTGCTTATTAATCTAATAACAAATAATAATTATTATTATTTTTTAATTTTTCGCATGTGCATGATGCTGTCTACCTGACATTTGTACGCCTAATCGGCACAACATGATTTTAAGCGACTAAATTTAGTGTAACATCTTTTATGCACTTGTTGTATAAAATTCTCGTGTTGTATGCAAATAAATTATCTTTATCTTTATCTTTATGTTTTTGTTACGGATAATATTTTAGCGGAATCTAAGGGAGATGTAGGCAGAGTTAATAAATATTGCTGGAGAATTTACATAGGTATATAGCGCAATCTAGCTCCAAACTAAGTTATGCTTGTATTATGGGAACTAGTTGTTAGAATATACATTTTTTTTGTAAATACGTAGGTCCATAACATACCTAAGATACATAGAAACACCCAGACACAACAAACACCCATATGCTGCATATAAGAACTAGAAGTCAACTGACCAACCAACTGAGCTGTGTTAGGTTAAGTTTAAGTCAAGCTTAAGTTCAACTTTTTTCTTGGTAAGCATGTTTTAATTAGATAAATTCATATCGTATTTTCTTCTCTAAATAAATTACAGAAGGGGGGAATTCTTAACCGGATAATTTGTAAGGGTTTTAAGAATAGAGCATTCATGTTTTATTTTAAATAGTTATCCAAATAAGATGATACATATTATGGCAGCGCAACCTTACCCTGACTGACCCTGCCTGAGGTTAAAGGCCTCAAATATTGTGACTCAAAGTATAGTCGAAATTTTTAAATTAATGTAAACGTGAGTCACAGACTTTTTTTTTTATTTAAAAAAAAATAGTGAAAACCACGTTTTTTTTCCACACTTTCCATAAAAAAATAAACTAATTAACAGATGTGTAACACAATCTAATAAAGTAGATTATCTAAACTAGTTGACGCGCCCGGGCCCGGATGGCTGCGACCAATTATCACCGGAATTATGAATATAATGAACATCACTCACGCAATACTTCATTACATTATAATTACCAGTATAATTGTCGCTTTTGTACTCATCTCATCATCAATTCAGCCTTAGGAAGTTCACTGCTGGACAGGTTCGGACCAAATTGACAAAAACAAAATCAGAAATGAAAATTTTCGTAAGCGTACGAATTTTGTTTAAATTAATTATTTAAAATTTTCAGCGAATTAGCTAGTTGAAAGGGCAGTGGGCAGGACACAGCATGTAGAACTGATGGCCGATGGAACAGAAAAGTTCTCGAGTGGAGACCACACATCGACAAGCGCAGCGTAGGAAGACCAATCATAAGGTGGAGAGACAACCTTATAGAAGTACAAAATACACTGTGCAAGCCGCTTCCAATCGATCTTTTTGGAAATGGTCTATGTCCAGCTGTGGACTTCTTGTGATTGAGATGATGAGAATGAGTTTTGGCGGGAATGTCTTAGTAACGTGTTGTTGTTTTGTTTTATTTTCCTAAACTTGTGTTATTTTGAACATTAATGCTTTAAAAATGGTGGTGTTTTATTCATTAAGTTTTCGATAAAGTGCGTGAGTGTAGGCAAGTAAAATAAAGCAGTAAAACGTGTGATTTTACGTTGTCGGCAAAACTCTATAGAAGTTTCTAGTAAAGTCGCCACCACTTTACTGAAGCAGGACTCGACTTAAATTAACTTGACTGTATACATGACTTAGATTGTGACTAGGACATTTACAACTTGTTTTGTTAAAGAAATTTGAAAATATCTTAATACTTGACACTGGCAAATGCAAATGCGGGTCCAATACAAAAAAGAAGAAGAAGAGATGATGAGATGTGTACCTATGTGTGTGTATAAGTGACAAGGAAACTGGACTAAGGGCTAATGCCACAAATATACAATAGGTAAAATGATAAAGTATATTCTTGATATTATTATACTTTGTTTTATTTATTCTCCACCATTACCAGTAGGCCAACTAAAAAACTACGTACTGTTATAATAATAATTTATAATCAATACATATCTCGGTCACAATAAATACATCATAGCGTACGAAATATGACATACTCGTAAAACAACTAAAATACCAGTTTGAGACCCCAAAACGAATCACAGAAGTCAAATCAAAAACACGTTCCTTTTATTTAATTTTTATTCATAGACAAACATATAAAGCTCTATAAATGTATATAAAAGTCAGATTGACATGTAGTGCATATTCACTGGCATACGGATGGACGACAGTGCATGGACGATTAACTTATGGACTAGAAACGTCAATAAATAATGTGTATGTTATATAACTTAACAATTGGTTCACTATTATCAGCTTACGTTCCTATTTAGCAAGGAATTAGGTAATAGGAATTATGTAGAATAATTGAAATTATTTTAACCAAAACTGAGGCTGCAAATTAGAAATTTATAATAAAATATGTATTTTAATAATGTATTCATATTTATATAAGTTATATATGTGTCACACAATAATTTGTTAGTATGCTGTTTTATTATAGTCAATAAAGGCATTTCATCGTTAAAAAATAAGTGGGCAAGACCGTGTCGAGACACGCGTATAGTAGGGTTCCATAACTGATGCTGTAACTTAAAAGAAAATGACTTGGCGAGTATTGTTTGTTTACATTGCAAAAAATCATATTCGACATTAATTGTAGACATTTAAAAAATATGTGAAGGAATGTTTTAACAAAAAAATAAAATATGGCACTGTTCCTCAGTTTTCGGTACAGGCGCAGTAGCAGGAAAGATTCAAAATATGACTGACGATAATTTCATGTCCTCTACTTTATTCATCCAAGTTCAATAACATAGGGCACTATAAAATGACACACAGACGCGGCGGAGCATTCACAATGGCTGACATCAATGTGAACTAATTTCTTACGGTCCCTGCTCTTATTCAATACAATACTGTACTTTACTGTAAAAATTACACTCATCCTCAAAAATCCAATAAACAAATTTCAACCTTACTACACTAGAATTAAGATTTAAAACTTATAGTTGTTTCTAAGTAGGGTGACAATGATTTTGACTTCCGCGCGGACAAACTTACCCACACATTAGCGGTGCACTGAATGCCAGATTCAAAGATAACTTTATAAGTTATAACTTGATGAGGGTCGCTTTGTTAGCAAAACAGTTTTAAATGTTTGGTAAAATGTCTGTCTGTTGGATTTTTGATGAGATGTTTATTCGGATGTGAATTGCATTTTTGCTGAGAGTAGAATAGAAATCAAGGATTTTATTATAAATTTATGACTATTAAAGTTACGTATTTAATTATTATTACGGGACATTTTCCGTGACTTAGGTAATATCAATATTTCGGTGTTACGAAACTAAAAAAGTGTACTTTAATTGTGTACGAATTAAGCCTGTGGACATGGGTTACAAAATGGTTAATAAAATTTTTGAATGAAGTTCTCCATGTCCCGCTTTGGCAGCATACAAGCGGAAAAAATTACAATAAAATTTATAAAATATAATATCATTGGATTTGCATGCAGAAAAAAACACAATTACTGTTAATACAAAAATGACAGGGTAAATTTAATTAAAGTCAAAAATTATATAAAAATACATATAAAATTTATATAAAATTGCATAAAAATCATAATAAAAAAATAATAAAAGCCATAAAATAAAGGTATTTGTTAAAAAAATGGAAACATAATTTAAAATCGTGAAATGGACCAAAATATTTTTATACTAATTTTTTTTTAAATTAATTATTACATTTGCATATTATCAAACAGACGTATAAAACGACATATACAGTTCGACGGATTGAGAAGCCAGTGTCAAATATGTAAAATAAAGTCAAAACAAAACTCTTATCTGACTTCTAATCAATAAAAATAAACTGTCACCAAAGAACTCGCGGCGACAATCTCAAAACCGGCTGAATTTATTAATCAATCCATTTCTCCATAACAGAAGCACTTTTCATGAAACATCATCAATGTATAGTGGATATTATTACAGAATAGAAAGAGTCAGATGGATAAC
The DNA here is from genome assembly GCA_947563715.1 of Lycia hirtaria. NCBI lineage: Eukaryota > Metazoa > Arthropoda > Insecta > Lepidoptera > Geometridae > Lycia > Lycia hirtaria. The sequence continues at coordinate 42,105,531 of OX387378.1, forward strand.
TGAACAATATGTTATGCCGTACCTAAGACAGCTTTATTTCAGCTGTATAAAAATATCTCAAACCAACTCCAATTTTAAAAGGCATACGATTCTGTAGGTTATTACAAGAGGTGGCACTTAGCGCGTATACAAGCTAATTTGCGATTTATTGCGTCTTAACTAGAGCAGCTATTTAATTAAGTTTTCGGAGTGAGCCTTTTGTACTTGTATCTACTATTAATTTTTTGAGCGCAAATGTCTTCTTTAAAAGACAAACGCTACCGTACTATCAGTCAGTGCTACGTTTTCAATAGATATATTTTGCTTTTTTTTTCATTGTTTCGTATGTTAAACAAGGTCGACACTGTTTTTCAATTTTGACACCTTTGGCGCTGAAAGCACGAAAATCTATTTTAGGCGTGACGCTCAAAAGTTTGAATAATCTATCGTGCAGAGTAAAGAGTGACAAATTTAGTCCTGTAGAAAATTTTCCCTCTGCTGTTTGGTAGTGTGCGCTATAATTCGAGTTTGGATACATTAGCCGCGGTAATCCGGCCGGCATAATGTAACACATTAGAACATCTTAATTTCAATCGCGATAAAACGCATAAAGAACCGTTTTATAAAACCGTCATGGACTTCTAAAACGATGTATTCACGCGGCGAAAAACAGAAAACAATTTCATATTTATTTAAAATATTAGCTTCTTTTTAACCGACTTCAAAAAAGGAGGAGGTAAAATACGGTACGGTATTATGTGTATTATATTATTATTTACGGAAAGCTGCGATTGTAAACTGGTTTGGAGGTATTTATATTAATTATTATGTGATATTTACCGAACTTCGACATTATGATGTTATAATATGTCAATAAATTGAATAACGCGATAGCTTAAAAAAGTGTTTATTTTTAAACGATTGCCAGAACATAAAATGTGCTCAGTATTTTTATTGACACGATTATAATAAAACTAGTTTATTACTTGGGTTCCGCACAATTTAAATAAAACAACTTTACAAATTCAACTAAAATCTGTGTTTAATAATGATGGACTTTGAAAGCTAGTAATTTCAAAATCAGAGTCACTAGTCGCTAGTCCGATTTCTGTTCACTGTTGCTGTCATAAGACAGGTAGTGAAACACAGACTGAGTGAGTAATAATAGTGCCATTCTGTTATATCCGTACAACACTGAACGTACTACGTCATTTTTCATGTCTTTGTAAAAATAGCGGTAATTTTAAAAATTCAAAAATTTTGTAAAATCTAAGAATCGACACCATAATCTATATGCATTTGGAAAATCATTCTCATCCGTTGCACACGCCGGTCGGCCGCACCGTGAATATCCGCCCTTATCTCAAGTTGTCCATGCGACAGTGCGACGACACGCCGCGCCGGTAATCGCCGCCCTTTGATCAGCCGACAACGGTCACCACACTTCATTAAACACACGGACTCTTGATTAATAGCAACTCATAAAAAGCTTTCGGCTGTATTACGAGTATATAAGAGGCATATAGCACAAGCATGATTAGAACTGTGAAACAATTACGAATATAAAACTGAAATTGAAAATCCTTCTTACGCAGTCGAGTAACAAGTAAAAGTTTATTAAGTTTAAAAAAACGGCTGAACCGATTTTGATGAAACATAGCTAAGAACTCACTCCCGACTTATTCACCTTTCAAAAAAAAAACTAAATCGGTTCATCCGTTCGGGAGCTACGATGCCACAGACAGACAGAAACACGTCAAACTTATAACATCCCGTCGTTTTTGCGTCGGGGGTTAAAAACAAAACAATTGATTGAATTGGCAGGCACTTCGAACAGCATATTTATCTCCACAGATTTTCTATTTATATACACAGATTTAGGAAAGTAAAGTCTTTGATTTTACAGTAAAATTACTGAACCAAAGGTTCTGACGTAATAAGACCACCCCTGAAGTATCTTAAATATAACAAAAAAAAATATCAAAATGAGACAACACGATAAAATATGTGCTTGGTCCATTATGTATCAATTATTTGGTACTCTATGGCTTGGTTATAAAAAATCAAGGAAGAAGATTAGGCCATAATTCGAAGCGATTAGGAATATTTTTAATACAATAAACATTATTACACCAAAATAATGTAATTTTAAATGAATTTCTAATCTACCTAAGTAGGTAATAATTTTTGCATATTTATTTAATGCTTAATAGATTATTTCATAGCCGTACGAATAAAATACGTTTAATTTTTGAATAAATAACTAAATATCAAAAACGTTTCTAATTTTAAATGTGAACGAAACTAAACTAATTAATTGTGGAATCCATTCGGGAAGAAAAAAAAATTGGAAAATTCAGTAGAAAAAGAAATGAAACACAAACCTACAATCACCGATACGAACAAAAATATTTGTTTAGGAAACCTATGCCACATTCTCTGTTTACTGAGAACTACAAACTTAAGGCTAGAATGAATATATAGTTTAGATTGACTCGCTCCATCCTAGTTTATACTGTTGCTTACCAGCAAGCGAATTGGTGGTCAAACGTATATAATTTCGTATAAAAAAAGAAAAATATATCCCTAAAAAATTCTGACTCCTGTCGACTCTACATCCACCCACGGCACTGAGATTACCATCTCTCCATCGGACGACACAAATTAATATGTTATTGCGCTTATTATTACAATTTACGGAGTTTTATACCACCTCTATATGCCTTTCTCTACGGTTCGTCGGAGATTATGATTCCATTCGCGTTATAGCGTACAGATGTCTTAATACGGTGTTAATATGCGATTTAATAAGGTGCCGCCTCTTTGAGCTTGTAGCGTTCTTAATAAATGATCGGGTACTTTAGTATCATTAGGTACGTTCACTTATGTCTTTAATTTAAAAAGATGTTGCCGCTGAGTTAAAGAAGCCGAGACCAAGCCGTCGGGATGGTCTCGGCTTCTATAAATACTTATTTGATTACCATCATCTAAGACACAAACAAGAAGTCCACTGCTGGACCTGGACATAGGCATAAGCAAATCCATGGTGGACCATGGATTTTCAAAAACACCGCTTGAAATAGGCTTACATCCAGCAACTTCCTGCCACTTATGAGGTTTCTGTCCACTTTGTAGCTGGTCTCCCTGCGCTACGCTGTCCGGTGCGTTGTCTCCACTCGAAAACTTTTTGTCCTCATCGGCAATCATTTATGCGTGCTATGTACCCTGCACACTAACACTTCAACTTACTTATCCGCTGTTCTATGTCGGTGAATTTCGTACGTCTACGGATCTCTTCATTTCTGATTCTAGCTCGCGCCGAGACTCCGAGGGAGGATAACGCTCTCCAACCTAGCGCCTAGCCTAGCTCGTTGCGTGACATTGACCTTCCTCATAAAGCTCATAGTGCGTAACCACGTTTTCTTGCTGTAATGTGATGATGATGATGATGATTATGATGATGAAGTTTAATTAATTTAATTTAATCAAGTGATGTTACCAATTTTCTTTTTTTTTTCTTTTACTTTTGAAACTGAAAATCTTATTATTGTAATTATAACATGTTGTATATACATTTAAGGAATATAGTTTAGGTCCAAATTATGAATTGTACATTGTAAAGATTGTATTCTGTTTCGTGTGCCAATAAACTAAATAAAATAAAAAATGTGATCAGTGGTAACACACTGACGTATTATTTTATGTGAATAACTGGACTTATTATTATTATTTACTATTAGATGACATAATTAGGAGCTCTTCATTCACCTGCCATCATAGATGACAGTTCTTCACACACATTCAACGATGAATAGTGAAAAGCAGCTGCAGTACAAATATCCGCAAACTAGGCACGGTGGTCCACTCGAGCACTATTCTATACAACAATCGCAGACCTAAAGGACCATGAACTATTTGGGACCAACAAAGAGCTCACACAAACGAGATCACACGAACAACGTATTAAGACGTATTTTAAAATCAGACCCAAAATAAAGTGATTACTGAATCCGTACCGAAGCGTGTTTGAGACTTGTCCTTTTGCCGGCAGATAAATAAATAATACAAATCTGGGGATTTAATCCGCCATGAATAAATAACTCGGATCAGCCGCTTTGTCATCTGTGACGTATTGTCTATTGACAAGTTTTTGGCAACGACAGAGACAGATATTCACTTACGTTGTATAACAAATCGATTGAGAAATATGCACTCTATGTGTTGATAAATAAAGTTTTGTATTATATACGCAACGGCAGCAAAACTTTGTGAAAGAATAAGAAATAAATCAACGCAGAAAAGACATTATATGCGAAGAGATAAAGTGTTTAATCGCTCGCTTATTTTTGACTGAAATCCGTGTGTTTCTTAATCCGTCGGCGCTTAGTTTTGATGTTTTCAAGGATATTTTTTGAGAGGAAACGTTCACTTTCATCGACATCTGTCTTTAAGATAATTAGCAGTGTCGTGGGTGGCCCGGTCCCGAGTTTGCGACATATCTCTCTATTATTCTTCATAATAACCTCTTTTGTTATCTGTCATCGCTGTTTTCACTTTCAATACTAATCCTTTACGTTAATACGTAAACAGAAATCGATAGTTGTGTTCCTTTTGTTGGTCACGTTTGAAGTGACAGCCGAATTCAGTCATACTTATTCCTTTGCATATACTTTAGTTATACTCGCCACTCTTTAACTAACTTTAATAAAGGAAAAGGTTCTATGATCGACTGTAAGTATTTTTATTTTTACTAATGACGTGACGTCTTATAAATCGATGAACGGCTGCATGCACGAAAAAGCATGACTCATTGTCACGTTCTGCCTGAGCCGAGCCTACAAGCGAGAGCGCGGAACAAGCAATAGAGAGGCACGATCGGTCTAAGCGTTCGGCTTGTGACGCATTGTTATCACGTAAAATGATCGTCTGTAAACCGACTTTACAGACAACTTTTATGAATAAGCTTATTTTAGGTAAGCACGCTCCGTCGTGGACCGCAGCATTGCTCAATATCAAACAGGCTGTAGAACAAGTCTATTATTAAATTAAAAAAATCCATAACCACATCCATACAAAATTCGAAAGAGACTGTTCCCTTTCTCTGGGCGGCGTTTTCACACACATTTTGTAGAATCATTATTCTTTTGTGTTCTACAATATATGCCTTATTAGCGGTCGAGGTTCGTATTGTTTCGCGCGTAGGGGCCGCGTGAAGTTGATATGTTTATTACAAGGCAGCGCGCGGGGCGTGCCGGGTAAATTTAATGACGACTGATGGCTCTACACGTCCTGGCGGTATTTTTTTATTCGACAATAGGCTTGCGCTTGACCGTCACCTTACCTGGTGTTAAGCGACAGATACGGTCTACGATGGAGTGCGCTTGTGAAGCGTATCTAACCGAGCGTATTTTTTTTGACGTGATAACGTCTTATAAATCGATGAACGCCCCGGCTGCATGCACGAAAAAGCATGACTCATTGTCACGTTCTGCCTGAGCCGAGCCTGCAAGCGAGAGCGCGGAACAAGCAATAGAGAGGCACGATCGGTCTAAGCGTTCGGCTTGTGACGCATCGTTATCGCGTAAAATTATCGTGCGTAAACCGACTTTACAGACAACCATTTTTTTTATTAATAGCGAGCTATTTTTTCTTGATAATATTAATTGAAGGATTGAAGTCTATTGAAACTTTCCGCAAAAGAGAGTTGTGTTAAAAAAGATTTGTGTTGTGTGACTTGTGTGGAAATACTATTAATGTTAATACTACTATTTTAAATATATTAGTATCTGAAAACATAAATTAAGTAATTACCTATAGAAGTAAAACGTTTGGTTTTAAATATTTTTAAACTATGTACCTATTTTATAAGTCATTTTACATTAGATACAAATGTAAAATAATGTTCTAAATTGTAGAATATTGTAAAATTATATAGTTTACCACTCCAGAACAATATACCTATGAAGCTAAAATGCTAATTTCAGAGAAAAAGAAGAAACAAAAATAGTACATAAATATATAACAATTATATTTAAAAATTGTAAAATAATCCTTGAAAACAATTACCTATAAAACATGCTTTCCAGTAAAAAATTAAGTAGGTAATGTATACGTTTTGTTTTCAAGTTCTCGCCCCATTTTAGAGCCGCGCAAACTATTTCCGTTTTGAATCGTTCTTATTTAATTTAGACATATTTGTATTTCAATTAGATGAAATTTCCTGTCTCAAACATTTATAAGTCTATAAAATGCCACTTCTGTAAATCAAAATCTTTGCCCTCAACACCGCGTCATTCGCACTAATAAGCCTCACAAGCGAGCCGCGGCGAATAATTGAGTAATCTAATATAATTGTGGGCCCGATTCCCGCAGTGTTGTGTTTCACAGCCTTTCAATTTGTTCCGTAGGCAGCATTAGAGGGCGGCGCGCTTTGTTGCGCCTCTGCGCCTCGAGGGCGTTTGTTCTTTGCACCTGTACGGTGCAGTTAGGCTGCAATGTGCTTTATTCAAAATTTAAAAAAAGCACCTGTTTTTATAGCTACACAGTAATTAGCCACACATCATTTTATCCAGTATCGAATGTTTTTTTTTTGTTTAACTATGATAACGATTAACAAATTACAAATTTACCTAGCTTTAAATACAAAGTGATGTCAATTGAAATTTTGCATTTATTTAAATCAAATTTTGATTCTGAAGAAATTAATCGCTACTGTAGGATAACTCAAAACGCAAGTAATCACTAGTATATTGATAAAAAGATTTTATTACATAATATTATATTAGATTGTGGTTTGTCACTAAATATATTGATATTTATTATGCAAGTGCTAACAATTATATTTACATGTATACATAAATAAAACTAAAATAAAATAACCTAAACAACTTAAATAATACAGAATTACAACTAAATAATAAATTTAAAATAAATAATAAATCACCTACGCAACTTAAATAAACTAAAAAAACTAAAATTTTGAATAAAAAACTAAAAATCAAATATGTGAACTATGTGAATATGTTCTAAGAACTCTACCACACGGGCACCAACCGTGTGGTAGAGTTCCTAGAACGCTAGCTTGATAAAAATATATTATCTTTACTTTATATATAAAAATAGTCTTTTACTACACACACACACACACACAAACACACACACACACACACACACACACACACACACACACACATTCACTACACACACTAATACAGCCCACAAATTCTCTTTCTCTCTCACCGCATTCACATACAGTTCTCATTTAATGTTTAGAAATTAAATTTGAGTGTAAAATATATATATATATATATATATTTAAATTCATTATAAAATGTGACATTTGGAAGGCACTGGCTCCTATAATACAGGTAAATAACCTAGTATAGGGGACTTGCACAATAATGTATGTAAATTGAGTCAAATAAAGATTTTTATTTTGTATTTTTTTTAAATTACCTATAATAAAATATATATATTAAAGTTGTTAATTAAGCCGCGTCCACACGGGCGGATTACCGCGAGTGGCGTGTCCAATCGCGCCTGTCGTGTGCGGCCCTTTATCTGCAAGATAGCTGTATTAAAGCTGTATTACTCATCGACTAATTCTTAAATCTTTGAATCACGTCAACATTTTACAGTACTTCGTTATAAATATGATTCAACGTTAAACATTGGAAACAATCTTAATGTAAGTAAATTACAGAAATTATTACAAGTAGGTATAAGTTTAGAAAACTAAAAAACCCGCGCCAAAACAGACTTAACCGATTTTGATGAAACGGCTAAGAACACTCTCGATGAAATTGTCTTTCAAACAAAAAAGCTAGATGAAAATCGGTCCCTCCGTTTTACAATGCCACAGACACACAGATACATTGATAGATCAAATTATCAGAAACAAAACATCACAATTTACCTGATGAGGTCGATCCAGTTCTGAATTACGAAGTTAGCAAATTCACGTTCTATCTGGGAAATTACTGAACAAATAAGTATCTTAACTATCTTATATGTAAATCTTGAACTCTTATAAATTCTAACTTTGAAATGTTTGTTCTATATTCTGATTGTATGGAAGTTATTTACAAGCATAATTATGTGTGTGCTTGTAAATGTCTTCTTGTGTACTTACAATGTAATTTTAATTCGGAGGTGGGCGATGTTACCCGTGTCACAGTTTTTTCCCAAACTACTGCGGGTAGCATCATGCCTTTATTGTTTTTAAAACATTATGTTACAGTTACAAATAAAGAATATTTCATATTTCATTTTATTTCATATTTCAATAATAGACTTAGGTTTGGAGTCTGTAAGTAAACTCAACACTAGCAATATTTTTAATAAGGTTTTTTTATTCGACAATAGGTCTGCGCTTGACCGTCAACTCACCTGGTGTTAAGCGACAGTTACGGTCTACGATGGAGCGTGCTTGCCTAGAAGAAACCTATTCACTCGCGATTTAAGTACACTTAGATTATATCTATTCGGAAAGACCCATTCAGGAAGCGCATCGATTATGAAAAACTAGATACACCTAGGTACATCTTAGTGACCTAACTAATAACTGATTAATTCCGTAGTAATTCCGTTCCGTTAGTATTTTATTTTTATTACCTAGGCTTGAGTCCATCGTCCGTCTCGCTCGCGCATTTCCACACTTTTGAAGATCTAAAATGTCTGAATGAACTTATAAGCAAATCGTCGAGTAGAAAACAACATCATAAGTTTTCGACAAAAATTTCAGCTATTTTTTATACATTGAAATCATTTTTGCGTTAATAATTTCAAAAAAATATTTTTATGTGTGAAAATCATTGGGCTCAATCGTGCCTCTCTATCGCTTGTTCCGCGCTCTCGCTTGCACGCTCGGCTCAAGCGGATCGTGACAATGAGTCATGCTTTTTCGTGCGTGCATCCTACGTTCATCGATTTATAAGACGTTATCACGTCAAAACGGTAAAAAATAGTTTACGTCTAATATCTCAGATTAAACATCCTTTCAAGTTGAGTCTTTTCATTTCAAAAATACAATCTTTAGAGACCGTGAAAATGTTCCAAACGATCGAATCTTGAGTGTTAACACGTGTAACCAAACGGCAACATTAACATGTATCTAGTTAGCAACATACGGACAGACACGTGTGTTTTATTAGTTGTGACGTTGACACTTCAGTTTTGGGGCAATCAGTCAAAACCAATTACAATATAAGCTTGTCTGGTGGTCCTTGCGGGAGAAAAGCTTGTTTGCAGCTTTTTAGTCTTTATAATTTTTACGCACCTGTGTTATACGTAATTCATACTAGTAAAGCTTAATGGGGATGTACTTTTTTTAGTTATTATATTATGCTACATTTTAAAAACTTCAAATGCATCGGCATGAAATGAAGTCTAGAAAATTAAAAAAAAACTGATGATTAAGTCAAAATTAGAAATTAACTTAAACTGAAACAACCGACTTCAAAATACGTAATTTCATTTACTTGGATGACATATTTTTAGGGTTCCGTACCCAAAGGGTAAAACGGGACCCTATTACTAAGACTCCGCTGTCTGTCTGTCCGTCTGTCACCAGGCTGTATCTTTTGAACCGTGATAGTTAGACAGTTGAAATTTTCACAGATGATGTATTTTTATTGCCGCTATAACAACAAATACTAAAAAACCGAATAAAATTAATATTTAAAGGGGCTCCCATACAACAAATGTGATTTTTTGCAAATTTTTGCTCGATATTGATACCGGCAACAGGTAGACGCTTTAAATATTCACAGAATATGGAGTTATTATATTATTCACTTTAAAAATAAATAATAAAATTACTAATTAAGGGTTCCCATACAGCAAACGTGCTTTTTTCAAATTTTTATAGATAATGGTACGGAACCCTTCGTGCGCTTCGCATTCCGACTCGCGCTTGGCCGGTTTTTTCCAGTTGTTATGTTTTAAAAACCAAAGTACACAATCAATTTTAAGGTTTTCGCCATTGTGACTAATTGAAATGAAACAAATGTTAACATTTGTTACTTATCGGGTGTATTTTACATAGTTTTATAACCTGAAGTTTGAACACTTTGCAGCGTTCGTGGTCTCAGGTGAGACTAGATGACAGTTGTCTTTTTTGTTATGAAAATATTCATTACTACCGCCTATTACTTTTATGCAAAACGTTCCCTATGCACGTAAAAGTCGCTTTCGGTGTCAACAGGTATCGCAGATCTAGTGTGTTGAGGCTTGAAAATCGATTTTGATAAAATTTATACGGGACCACCTCTCAAGTATTACTCGTACAAACCAACACAACTTACCAAACAAAAAATAATCATCAAAATCCATTCATAATTGGCGAAGTAATCGTGTACCAAACACAAATAAGAAAAAACAAGTCGAATTTAGAACTTTTTGGAAGTCGGTTAACATTTTTGGAAATGTATTTAAAGTGAGTTAATCTGCCCCACCACTCGACAACCATTGACACGATCACAAAGAAAGCTATCTCAGCGTTTGTCGCTCTTGAACACGGCTAACGAACCGACACCTGAGCCCTCCGGAGCCTCCCTCGGCCTTCGCCCTCCGCGGATGATATCAATTATGATAGCGTGCCCTCCGATAACAATAATCGTACCCTTGGCAATAATACGAGGACTTTCGACACGGATCACTTAATCTGTTTTATTGTAGCGTCACTTTACTCTACCTACACGATGGATTTCTTTATTTTTAACCGACTGCGCGAGAAGGAGGGCAGACTTCCCAGAGTGGGCAAACAACTAGACCGATTTATGTACTTATGTCTATATTATATATTAATTTATGTCGTTAGATGCGTCTTCATTTCCCGAGTGTTTTCTAGGTCTTGGAATAATAATATTAAAATTTGTATGTAGCCTCCTGCCTGTGGCAAGTAATTGATCTGAATAAATCTTATTTGTACCAATGTGGGATTTACTTGCGTATAACAGCTTTATAGATAGGTACTTTTACCAAAAACATAGTTTCATGCACAAAATATTATAATATCACGTAAGTTAATATGAAAATCAATCTTGTACAGTAGGATATTTTGCTTTACTCTTATAACAGATCCATACGTGTTTGTTTTAGATCAAATTATCGGCCACAGCATGGTTTTCCACCAGGCGTGCTGGTTGGTGGTCAAACGTTGAGCTATTCTATATAAAAAATTAAAAAATCTTCGTCTTAGTATAGTTTTTATTATGATTTTGTATGATCGTTTTCTTTACGTTTATATTCGTTTTTTTTTTAATTATTCTATATTTAATACTGTACTAATGACACCTCGCACATCAAAGTTGGTCAAGACGCATAGACTGAAAGAAGATAATATAGAAACATACATACATACCCTCCCATATTCAAATGTATATACAGACATGACACTCGAAAAATACACCCTCCTTGCGCAATCGGATAAAACAATAACAATTTCAACAAAAACATTGCATACAGTCTCCATGTCCAAGTCACGTTCCGAAATACGACTTTAGCCGATACAAAACATGTATTTTGAACTAATATTCACCATAGGTACACCAATCTCTCCCTGCTTTTAAAACAACCCTTGGCCAAGGCAAGGCTTTACTCAAGCAAAACGTTTAGATTTAGAAGGATAAAACACGAGAAGATAAACAAACAAGTTTAATGTACCGTGTTTTCCACTATTAACCCTGTTTTGTATTTACTTGGAACTTCTAATATAAGGGTAAGAGTCCGTTTTCACCCTCGAGTTGTCCACAAAGAGCTGAGTAAGTAAAGTATCTCTTATTACAAGTGTAGAGTTACAGACCTTGCAGTCAGTTACCTATAATCCGAAATATGAATAATCGAATATCATTTCTCCGAAAATTATTTGCTTTTAGGGTTCCGTACCTCAAAAGGAAAAAACGGAACCCTTATAGAATCACTTTGTTATCCGTCTGTCCGTCCGTACGTCTGTCAAGACCTGTATCTCGGGAACGCGTAAAGGTATCGAGTTGAAATTAAAAACCATATAAGTACGCAGATTTATAGTCTCTTGTTGTAGCGAAAAATCAAACTTCTCAGTTTTCATAAAAAAAAGTTACAGCCTAATATGTCGCAAAAACGCATATTTTGGCACTCATAAGAGAATCAAAACCTATGGGGTACTTCCCGTTGACCTATAACTGTGAAATTTGGCATTATCATATAGTACACATAAAGGAAAAAATCCGAAAATTGTACATTTTTTATTTAATCATAAAAAAATAGGATCTTTAAGCAAGGAAGGAGGGTCCAAATTTTAAATTCATGCGGGATATCATATGAAAGAGATTCATTAGCACAAGCTAAAACAGGTTTTTATGATGTATGTTTTTCATTTTATGAAGTAAAAAATAAAATAATATTTAATTTCCCCCTTTTATCTACTAGTTTGTACAGAACCCTTGGTGGGCGAGTCTGACTCGCATTTGTCCGGCTTTTTTTCAAAAGACACTGTATCAAAATTCTGAAGACACTTTTGACAACTCGTCTGTTAATTAAACTTTTCTTAAAATTAAGGTTTCTCAGTACAAATATAAAAAACCTAATGAATCTTAAGAGTCCTAAAGAGTAAAGTAGAGTTTTCCAAAGAGTTGTAAAGACAAATGAAACTTATACCTATGAAAACAAGCTTATGCAATCAGAAACTAGATTGGATCCGGAGAGTTCCATGCAGAGATTAGGAAATTTTCGCTTCGCTCAATAAACTTCCTTGTTTCCATGAAACGGAATTGAGCAAAAATATTTTGGACCATAATCCGTTTGTTTTGTTTACATTATATTGGTAACAAAGGCAATCTACCTCTAATTTACCAGATTGTTTTTGTTAGGTACTCTCTTAAGAACCATCTTAGGAACCATCTGCGTCTAACGCTTATATATATTACATTATGTAGTAATAATGTTATTCTCGATATATTTTGACTGTAAATGTTTTCTGCTGACCCGATTCGATTTATAGAGATATTAGAGATCCATAGCCGACGATGCCCATATTGCAAACCGTCTGCAGTCGCAGCGCGCCGCTGAATCTCTGCATCCCACCGTCCCTAATTGGTCCCTACCCATCTTGTCCCCTGTCCCCTGCCACCCACGGAGACTTCTAATCGTTATCTACTCTATATCTGCCAGGATGAAGGGCCACGCCGAGAGCTGTCACCAGGCATGTAACCCACTGATTGAGATGTCGCTTTAGAAAATGGCACATGTTAACAACATAAATTCACTATATATTTTCTTTGACTGGCCTCATCTCAGTTAGCTGGAGGTTTGTTTCTTTAACAACAACCTATCAAGGACAAAAATAGATCTGTTTGTCGAGCATGGATGTTTCTTTACAATACTTAGAATGTCGTTAAGCAATATTTATAAATTATAACTTTAAGCAGTTACATGTGATAATCGAGTCAAAATAACGCTAGCAAGCCCGGCTTAACTAAATTTAATGGTATTATAATACCATTAAATTTAGTTAAGCGGGGTTTGTATTTGTATTAAACATTTCAGGTTTTACCTTCGCATATAATTCGCCGGATTATGTATTTTTGTAACGGAAAAACCTGAAATGTAATGAAAGTAAATGGATAAAACACCGGTATCTCAATACTAATTATTTAGATTATACATTCTTATCAATTGCAAAAAACTACTCAAGCGCATTGTCTCTACCTGCACTAGGACAGTAATAAACTTTTCTATTTACTACTAATTGCTTACGCTTCGAAATACTAACTAAGAAACTGTGACGTACCATCACGTGACATTTCGTTAGCTTATGTCAATCCCATACATTTACTTTTCTATTCTGCTGCGGGTTTATCATGGAATGTAGACAAATAGTTTTTGCACCGTTTTATCCACCTTTCTGAGGAAATAAAGTATGTACTGACATGTACAACTGACATAACAACGTGGATAAAAATGGTTTATCTACCTTCTAGCCCTATACTGTTCATAGTAGTTGTGGAATTCGCGTACTGGTGTCAGATGCTAGACCGTCTCGATACACGCATATGGTAGGATTCCGTGGTAATCTGTAATCTAAAAGAAAACCACTTGGCAAGTCAGTGAGATCATTATGAGTGTTCCCGCCACTTGTACGAGGTGCTATATTGATTTTATTATTAATATCTAATGTAATGTATTTGTCTACAACAAATACAAAAATAATAATAATAATAAAATATATAACGGTGTCATAGCGAAGAGCCTCGACCAACATCTCAAGAGGCTCTCGCTCGATGGTTGGGTCAAGGGTCAGATACAGAAGGCAGTCATCCTGGACACGGCACGTATTGTCAGGAGGTTCCTCTCTCTGTAGCCCCTACCACCGGCAGCTTGAGCCCCGCCCCGCTGCCGGCGGCACCCTAGTTTTAAGTTTTTTACAATATTTATGTTTATTTTTTATAAGTTAATATTTGTGTTGTAAAAAATTTAGAATTAAGATTGTAAATAAATAAATATATAATAAAATAAAATCGCCGTCAGAATGTGAGTAAGTTAGCTATAATGTTTTTACAGATTTCATAAATTAGCCGCCGGCACAAGTTAGCAAGTACCTATGTGTACCTTCAGAGAATATAGACTACTAAGTACGACACATTACGTTCGTCACAGAGTAAGTAACGTCTGATCTAACGCCCCTGGGCTCTCCGGGGCCTGGGCTGGGAATGTATTTTTTGTCTTCTAGCAGCTAGGATTTTTTCCAGGGGGACGCAACGCATCCTATCCTAGCGCTCAATAGCACTCTAAGCAGACGCAATAGGCATTTATATAAGCTGCTGTTAAATTGTTTTTTTTTATTGTCATTTTCTTTACTGGTCAGCGACCAACTTGCACCCTGCCGGCGCCCATGATACGATCTGTTTAGCAAACGTCAAATTATATCAGCCTAGACATCCGGAGACGATACGTAGGTACATACAATCTTTCGTATAATTTTAATGAGGTGTGAATCTAATCCGCTTTTGTCCAGGTAGGTATACGATTATATTTACACTTTATCTACGAAATTACAGCTCTAACAAGAGATTTGAAAATCCCTATATAATATTTATCAGCAGAAAATATACTAATCATACTAAGTGTTCGGATGGATAAGGAACATATGCACGGAAAATAACAACTAAGTGATTATTGTTATCAGTTAGTCAGACACGTGACTACAACTCACACACCTGTTTTTCTTTCCTGACCGGATGCATAACCCAGCCCGTGAGCTAAGTTTCTATTCCTACTTTAGGATGCAGAGTTATTAAAAACGTAAATCTAATACAATGTTGATTGATGTTGTGTTCAAAACAGTCAGCACGTTTGGCATGGAATGAGAAAAGCGTCTCAATCGGAGATCACGGAAGAGACATTCGTGTTGATATACCACCAATCGTCCTCTAAAAACGGCACCAAATCAAAGTATAAATCCAAATACGATACTTTTTTTTTTATTAGTGTATAGGAAAGATACAAGAAATATTAGTTGCACTGGCTCCAAAGTAGTTTAAACTGTATTTCGGATGCCAAAAATCACGTTGCTGTTTTAAACTCGTTCTTATACAAACATGTGTAGGTACTTAAACCCTTATGTTCAGATTTATCACAACAGATCGCTATTAAATTTGATTTCTATATTTAACAGTGAATTTATCATCAGTTCTAGTGAATTCGAATAAAAATAAATAAATATTTTTTATAAAACTTAACTTACTTTTAGCTTGGTCTGAACCAAGCATCATTTTTCTTCAGCAAGTGGCTTGGGTAGATACCAACTTCAAGGTATTCACATATTTCCTAACATCCTGTATAATATTTTATTACATTATACCTACGATGAACCTATCATCGTAAGTATAATGTAATATAATATTATATTGCTCGTATCAATTTGTTATCTTAGTACATGCCTGTTTTATCGTTAATTCGTTACTTAGTACTAGTCCAGACATCAAGTAAGTTTATATAAGTCGAATGTAAGTCATAGCATTTCTTGCCGGTTTTTGAAAGATCCAGTATGGAACGGTGACACTTCGTTTTATTACCGTCCGAGTGAAAAGGAAAAAGAAGAGAGCATCACGCAGATGAAATACACTTCTTTTCAGTGTTACTTTTTACAAGGGACTTGTCGCTAAAATGTTTCTTGCCCCGTTTCTCAATTTATTTTCAACTCTTTTCCTGAAACATGATTCCCGAGCGTTTCTCCCTCCTCCTTTCCTACATGGAGCAAGGCCACCGCTACGTTGCCCTTCTATTACCACCCCACCGTGACACTTCCTACCAGGTGTGAGCCCTAGCTGGCATTTCATGTGGGGCTCTAATAAGGCGGCTCCTTACAACTCAATATTTATTAATGGAGAGCACGCTAGGAATGTGGGAGCGAGCAAATGATGACAAGCGACGAATGCCAATATAACGTGGTGCGAACCGTGTTGTGAAATAAGATTTAGAAAACTCAAAAACCCCCGATAAAAAAAACGATCGAACCGATTTAGATGAAACATAGCTAAGAATTCTCTTGATGAATTCCTCTTTCAAACAAAAAAAATATATTTAAATCGGTCCATCCGTTTCAGAGCTACAATGCCACAGACACAGATATACAGATACACCGATACACAGATTCCAAACGTATGTATGTAAGTACCTACTTATTATTATAAAGTAAAACCTCAAAAGCATTGAACAATAAACCTAATATTATTTGAAAGATCTAACTTTACTGTGGTTTTGATGCTCTATTTTTCAGCATACATTTCTTACCACAATTTATAAATAAGCCCAAAGAAGCCGCTTCAACTATTCTTTTGAGCATCCGTCAAGGAATGTCAACGAACGCGTGAGGTATAACTCCACCTGGGATATATGGGCTGCTATTCTAACCATTATGCTGTATAATGGCTTCTAAATTAATAGTTTTACAGCCTAATTAGCACCTGAGGGCGCGGTGGTCGCGTCGAAGCTGTCAAATATTTCGTGGCGCGGTGTGAGGTCGACATCAAACGAGCGGCTGACAAATTACACCTAAATATCAACACGTGAGGAACACGTGCTTATGTCGTGTTCCGATGCGAGCATTTGTTTGGAAGGGAAGTAGTCGGCTTAGCAATCACAGCAACAAAGCTGTGGCAGTCTTTGGTAAAGTTTCCTAGGAAATTAATATGGCACTTATACTTAGCACCTAGGAGCCCAATGATCTCTTATTATCGAATATAATTCAAACTGATAAGGCTTTTTTGTACATAAAAAACCAACAAGAGGTATTAAAGAGGCAGATGGATTAATCATAAACAATTCAATACCCTCTCCCTCTCTCTCTCGTTGCTTCGTTACTTGAATTTAAGCTTCATTATAAGGCATAGTGAGTGACCACGTTTCAGTGCCATATGTCATCACTGGTAACACACACTGGTAACTTTCGACCTTACTTGAAATTGAGACACTGGGCGAAAAATCGCTTTTGAGTTTCCCGAATGCTGCCCGGCTTTCACATCCTGTAAGACTCTCATATTCTTCCCATTTTTTTTGAAGAGCAAGAAACAAGCAGACATACCATCTTAAAATGGAAAAAGAAAAAGTAGACATTTCATCCGTCTGCTTGCTACAAAGCCATATCAACAGTTACAACGGAAATATGTATATACGAGTAATTAGGTGTTGCCGTTTCATCGGCTCACCTCAGACAATATTATGTTCCCTTACCATCAGACCCTCACCTATGCTCCATGAAAAAGGTTATCTACCGAATTACGCATGATTTACGCAGCACTCGAGCATGCCACCCGCAACTAGTGGGCCAGATAACCAGCACGAGGCCTGAAGTGGCGGCCCTTTTACTGCGTTATGTGACCTTTAGAGATCCTTGAGAACGAGATGCATAGGTGAATGTACCTATTTGTGGTAAATAGTATTAGATATAGAGCCTTCAAATTACTCCAGTACTGTGCTCAGAAATGACCTAATTTTCTTCTTGTATTTTAAAGTAATTTAAAAATAAGATGAAGTGACTGGACCAACGAGTAGCCAGAGGAGGACGCCATACTCAAGGGACAAATCTAGCTATATATAATCATAGTTTCTTTATCATCATCATCATGTCAGCCACAAGAAATCCTCTGCTGGACATAGGCCTCCTATGGATTTCCAAAAAGTCCGTTTGGAAGTGGCCTGCATCCAGTGTCTTCCTGCCACTTGTATTAGGTCTTCTGTCTATCTTGTGGCTGGTCTATGGATCTTTTTGGCCCCACCGGCCATCAGTAATTAATTATAAAGTAATTTGTAATTATAGTTTAAACTAGCAAAAAGCGCAGGTTTATGCTCGTTTTTTGTGATTAAATATGCGTAAAATCGCTGTAAACGATCATAAATGCACATTATTTAAAATAATTCTAGTAGAATCACGCTGTTTAGGCTGTAGGCGATCATATTGAAACATACATACCCACATATATACATACAAACATATATACACTCGAAAACATAACCCTCCTTCTTACGCAGTCGGGTAAAAAACTGAAACAATTTTATTTATAAAAACTAAACTACTGCACATATTTTGATAAAATCGATTGATCTATGACACCAATCAAAGAAAAAAAAATTAAAAATTCTTTCAAACAATTTTTTTTCCATATCGTTTTATATGAAGGAGTTATGCGGCAACCTTTTATAAAAAGGTTGCCGCATAACTTCAAAAGTCCTTTAAAAATTGCTGATAAATTAACGACGTCTAGTAAAGAATTAACTGTCAACATCCGCTAATAGATATTTGGCCTTTTTTTCTTATTTTATTTTTGCCGAGCTTTCCTCATTTAATATTTTTTTAATTGCTATGTGACTTTAAAATCTTGTTCTATCATGCTTAATTACAAAAATATACTGAACCAATCCTTTGATTTTAAAATTCGCTCTTAGCCAAGATAATCGTGGGTGGTTGTTTTTTAGCAACACCATTTTACCAAAACAGGGCGCCAATCATCGAGCCTATCTATCTGTGGGTCCTGCGACGGGCCCGTATGTGACGTTTATCTAAAAAACTTAATTTGTGTTTGACTTAAGTGACGGCTGCGCTTTTTTTTTTGTAAATTGAGGCTTGCGTAAGGTAGTAGCCAAAATAAAAGCCGTAGGTACCTTTCATAAAACAAAGAAATAATGCGTAGGGTTATTTGTTTTCTGTTCAGTAGTTATTTTACTCGACTGCCCGATAAGGCAGGGAAATATTTTTAGAATGCATTCATGTAGATAGGTATGACGATGGTGCTAACATTGAAATAATTACTTAATTCCACTGTCAGCGTCTTAATCCTTTTTCTAGTTTCTATACCTTCAAATTTTTATCAGGCATTTATTTAATCAGACAGAGTGTAATATCTTTTTTATTATATTAAAAGTTTGATTCAAGCAAGGGCGAATTCTGTGGATTCAAGTATGTAAATACAAAATCATTGGTCACAAATAGATTCAAAATATCTAATAAACTATAGGTAATTAAATATATGTACATATGATTTATAAATCATATATATATTTATTTCCTATAGTTTATTAGGTGCTATACTATAATTTAGTTAATATAAATATAATTTAAATATAAGTTAATATAACTATAATTTAGTGTTAGTATACCTGTAGTATAAGTACTATAATTTCATCCTTCCGATCGGAATCTACACGTCGCACAGTGGCGCATCACTCCCTTCTACTGGACATATTAATTCCACTGGAATATTTTCAATGTTTCTCCAGAATACACTCGTCAAAACCAGACGTGGTCTGTTTACAATAAACATGCACTGCACCGTGCAATCTTTTTCATGCGTTAGTTTTTCTACCGCCGGTGCGTTTGAAGGATCAGATTATTTTGAAAGCGTCTAAGTTCAACTTCAGTGGAGTTAAACATGCGAGAAATCCGGTGTTTTAGTTGAGATTAGCTTTTGAATGCGGAGTCTGGGTGGGCGGCTCGCTTCGTAGGACAATTATAAAGTTTGTACTAAATTATAACAGGGTGTTATACAATAAGGGATAAGAGATTGCGGTGTTTTTGACGACGATGCGGGCGATTTCCCAAAATGGATGTAATTATTTTAAAACGCACCGTTTCCTTTTTTCTCTCTTTTTATCTGTATTTTATTTAAAGTATTGAAGTAAATTCTTGCATATTTTCAACCGACTTCCAAAAAGAAAGAGGTTCTCAATTCTATTGTATGTTTTTTAAATATTTTTTTGTATGAGAGGTAATAACTCAGATGTGGTCCGATATAAATTTGATCAAATATGCTCCTAGTTAAACGAATTGCGTACTTTGAAGTCGGTTTTTTCAGTTTTTTAAACTATATTATGCTTATTTAATTTGTAATGAATTTTAGAGAACGACATTGACAGAATAAGTACTTGTTGTTATTTCGCTATAAATGTAGTAAAATGTATAACTAGCAAAGCTTAGTTATACCTACTGCCACTTGACTTATGGCCCTGAAATTTGAAGTTCACGCAAATAAAGCACATACAGGTTTTAAAATTTTAAAATTTTCCGTATATTTACCGTTTTTCTCTATAAAATATAATTCAGATTAATGTGGACACTTAATTGACGCTTGAACAAAAAATAGTCAAATCAGAGCTCTCTCAGCATGATACACCTACTTAAAACAACATTTTTCTATTACATGTACAATTTATTGGTACATTGAGTTGTCTATTGATAAGTTAGGTACATAGATAAAATCATAATAATTGGATTAAACTGAAAAGTGCATTCAAAATGTACGCAGATGTTTAGGGATGTTGCCCTACATTTACAAGCGGAGTGAGCGTTTCCAGCAATGTTGTAACAATATTATCTATAAATATTAGCCCGATTGTGATTTCAATGAGGGTCGTTCTATTGTTCGACCACTGTGTGGTTTACAACAAACCTTTTTATTACAACAAAACAAGACATTATAGTTCTTATCTAACTACATATAAGGACGTATACGAGTGAAATGTCAAGCTAGTTACGAAAATATTGACGCATAAAACAGCGTGATCATGTTTGCAATTCACAGGACATGTGGGAACACAAGACTTTCAATTTAATCGAGATTTATGTGACCGTCAGCCGGATTCAAATTTCAAACTTTTATATCTTTTGTTAACACAATATTTTCTCGTCTAGTTTAAATATTTATCAGCAATAACTGCCACGTTTGTTTCATCCCATAAATAATAACGGAATAGTTTTAAGAATATACTTAGTGTTTTGTAATTTTCGAGTCTTTATTGTGGGTACTAAATAACGTCGACGACACGAACGCCGTAAAATTGTCTTTTAAATAAAACACGGAAACATTTTAATGGATATAAAGCTCACAAAACGTGTTGTATAAATGTATAAATCCTCATCTTTAGTGCACCAACAATGATCTAATGCTCACGATTTACGATTCACACAGACCGAGAGAGTGCACACTCGAGTGCTTTTTAAAAAAGCCGTAAAATGTGCGCGCAGGCCGCACAGTGAGAAGAACCGGCCTGCGCGCGGACAAAAACGTACCATTAATGACTTGAACGAATATCGACAATTTGCTACGTACGATTGAACAACATCAATGCGATTTGTACACCCCATGTTATACATCTAACGGCTTCACTATTTGCCGTTCAATAACACACTGTATTTCAATGTTGACTGAGATGAAATTTGTTCGATCTTAAAAGAACAATGTTTGCAAAAATAAAGACATAAGCGTCATGCATTGAGGGCGAATGCCATAAAATATGATCATTTATCACATGGATGTGTTTGTTATTGCAATAGTGGTTATTGTGGTAAACGTCGGCGTTACCATTATTAATAATCAACCGATGACATCTGCACGTTACAGTTTCTTATTGTCTGCGATCGGCATAAATCTGTGTAATAGAAATAAGACATGTGCGTGAAATAATATGTTCTTATATTCTCTCATGCTTGAAATTTAACGAACAAAAATTTTATAAGTGATTTGTAATTTTAGAATAAGTATAGAAAACATAGCAATAAGCCTCTACTTTTACATATTATTTGCTACCAGATGATACCTGGAATGTGACGTCAAAACGCTGACCTCAGTATGTAATCCAAATTAAAAAAATATAGCTTGCATTTATTTAAGTCAAATAAGTTTGACTACCGACTTGCTTGTTGGTAAGCTATAATGTGACCGAAGATGAAACACACAGATTAAGGTACTTATTCACTCTGTCCTTGAAAACACCGATATTGTAGGTACATGGAAGCTAGTAATTCAGTCACTTATATTTTTATATCGCAATTTCTAGTAATAATAACATTGTAAATTTTATAATCACTCTCAAGTAGAAATCAAAATGATCAATGTAACGTAGCTTAATAAATGAGACGGACTTTAAACTGAAAGCTCTAAATCAAATCAACATGTTTACACGCCATCACCCGCCGATTTATCATCGTCATCGCACAAATGATTTCTGCAAACACGCCGCTAATCCACACAATCGTGCGCACACGCAGCTTTCCCGAAACGGCCGCACTAATGTTGCGAAACATTCATTTAAATAGGGGACCGGTGTTTATCGTTATTATTAAGTTGTAAGGGATAAGAATTTGACTTCCGCACATTCATCACGCTGAATAAAACCGCTAGATGCCGCGAGCGTGCCGAATCTATTCATCGAGCACATTGCGCTTTTTGTCCGCAGTAGTCCGCACTCCGCACCACTGTCCAACACCACAGAATAGATACAAGTGCTAAGGAACCAATACTGACCATGATGGTTTTATTGCGGCTGCATTTTGGAAATTATTGGGCGCTCTTTCACGCAGTGACGAAGTTATATGACGGTTATAAAACAATAAATAAGTTGATTGTTTACATTTTGGTGGTTTTGGCTGTTTTGTTCGGACCCCATGCGAGTCTTTAGTCACGGTCTGGCTGAGTTGTAAACCGATGATGGCGCGTTACAGCTCATTGAATCTCGGTTTGGATGTGATGACGAGCTCTATTCAATGAGAGCGAAGTAATGAGTATTATTTAGTAGCCTCTTTGAGACAAATGAAAGGACACTGTGTGTGTCTTTAAAGTAACGTTGTAAGGAACAGTGGGGCGCACTCTGTGGTTAGTGGTAAGAACTTGGTGGGCTCATTATGAGCGTAGCTTTGTGGCTGAATTGAATTTAGAGCCGCTTGGGGTTTCTTAGGAAAATTAACTGCAACTATGCTAAATAGCATAACAGTTCAAGATGTGGTTTTGTTTTTCTAAAACCTTTCGGTCAATATTAAACATGTGTTATCGAAAAATATTCTAACTATCAAAAAACAACAATTAAACTTATTAAATTCATTTATTTCAAATACTTAAAATATAAATTAAATTCATAGCATGTCATCTCTATACAATAATCACATAAATAAAATACAAATAATTAAATGTTATTGTTATCCTAGAAATTGTATTTTCCGTAGTTTGGTTTTAAAACTACAACAAAAAACGGCAGAACCGACTTTGATGAAACATAGCTAAGGACACTCTCGATGAAATATTTTTTCAAACAAAAAAAACAACTAGATCAAAATCGATTCATCCGTTTGAGAGATACGATGCCATAGACAGACACATAGTAGATACACACGTCAAACTTATAACACCCCTTTTTTGCGTCGGGGGTTAAAAATAGCTAGAATATGCCGTCCAAGTAAACGAAATTGCGTATTTTGAAGTCGGTTGCTTCAGTTTTTTAAGCTAAGGATAATAATTATTTAGAATGAAGCGAATCTATATTAACTACAACATAGTTATTAGATATACTTTAATAAATAAAACATATAGAACGAATTGATAACCTTCTTCTTTTTGGAAGTCGGTTAAAAAACAGAAACAATCGTGAACTGACTTTTTTAGTTTAGTTAATATATTTTTTTCAGTTATTTTATTTTAAAAACGATACTACTGAATCGATTTTGACGAACCTTCTATCTAAGTATGGGACCAATCTGAAAGTTAAAAAAAACCAATGCGGTTTATAAACGACGGAGTTATGCATAGTTAAAAACATTAAAAAAATACAACCAAATTAAGAACCTCATTTTAGAAGTCGTTTTTTTTTTATTTTTTTTTTATCAGCCCTGTTTGTACAAACTGTCCCACTGCTGGGAACGGGCCATCTTCTCATTGTGAGAAGGGTTAGGCCATAGTTAGGTTTATTTAGTCATTTTAATAGAAGTCGATTAAAAATAGTAAATGCATTAATTCTATCATAACTGCTAAAAAAATATTAGATTACCTAACTCAAAGATGAGATAAACAATAATGGTCTAAGAACAATCCAAACGCTCAAACCTATAAGGCAACCAGTCAGCAGCGAATGTAAGCAAGCTGAGAACTTATGCCACAAGAAAACATACTTATATTTTTTTTTATCAGCCCTGTTTTGTAAAAACTGTACCACTGCTGAGAACGGGCCATCTTCTCATTGTGAGAAGGGTTAGGCCATAGTCTGCCACGCTGGCCAAGTGCGGGTTGGCAGACTTCACACATCTTCAAGATCATTGAGAACTCATGTAGGTTTCCTCACGATGTTTTCCTTCACCGTTTGAAGTTGGCGGCAATCAACAATACGCACATAACTTCGAAAAGACAGAGGTGCGTGCCGTGGGATTCGAACCCAGGACCTGCGGATCGCAAGTCAGACGGTCTCACCACTAGGCTGCCGGAAACTTATACATAATATATACATATGATACATAGAAACACCCAGACACAGAACAAACATCCATGCTCATCACACAAATGTTTGCCCTGGGTGGGGATCGAACCCACGACCTACATACTACCAATTGAGCCACAAGGCCAATCACACTTCACCACATCATGAGTAGATAAACTTTCAACAAATACAATGACTGGCCTTGTGGCTCAGTTGGTAGTGTGTTTACGTCTACCTGCTGAACTGAAAGGTCGTGGGTTCAATCCCCACCCAGGGCAAACATTTGTGTGATGAGCATGGATGTTTGTTCTGTGTCTGGGTGTTTCTATGTATCATATGTATATATTTACAAAAAAAAGTATATATGTATTCTATCAGCCATCTAGTTCCATAGTACAAGCTTTGCTTAGTTTGGGCTAGATGGTGTTGTGTGAAATGTCCACAAATATTTATTTATTTATTTATTAATGATCGTTAGAACGAGAAAAATAATTCACAGATATAATTAAACATAGACATATCATTATTTGTAACAAAACATTATTTGTAACAAAACCACAACAATAAACAACAAAAGTTATTTTTGTCACAAACTAGTTCCAACTCAGCATTAGCTGGTAAAATTAACCAACATTGTTAAATTAGGTACTGCTGCGGCAAAGTTCAGAAGAAGCATGATGACAAATAACAAGTTGGTATAATCTCAGTGTACTGGTCTTCGAGTCTCGAGAGACTAGTGTTTTGTTACCAAGTGATACGGCTCCCACGGGCTTTAAATGTTTTCATCATTTAATGTTTACATCATTACTTTGCATTTTGACTACTGGGCTTAAAAAAAACTTCTGGGTTTTCGGTTAAGGCACTGCCGATAGTAAAATAAAAAAACTTAGTAAATCTTCTGTCTCATTTATGAATTACAAGCTCACTTAATAGAGTCAATGGAGTTTTGGCGGGAACGTCATCGAAACATGTTGTTGCTTTGTTTTATTTTCCTAAACTTGTGTTATTTTGAATATTAATGCGATAAAAATGGTGGTGTTTTATTTATTAAGTGTTCGATCAAGTACATGAGTGTGGGCAAGTGACATGAAGCAGTGAAACGTTTCATTTTACGTTGTCGACAAAACTCCATAGAAGCTTCTAGTAATGTCGCCACCACTTTACTGAAGCAGGACTCTACTTATAAATTGACTATATACGTGACTTACATTGTGGCTAGAACATTTACAACTTATTTTATTCAAGAAACTTGACAAAATCCTAATACTTGACACTGGCAAATTGTTTAATGCGGGTCCAATACAAAAAAGAAGAAGTAGTAGAGTCAAATTCGGGAACTTATGCAACAAGTAGAAAGCCGCTTTCAATCGGTCTTTTTGTAAATCCATGGGAGAGGCCTATGTCCAGCAGTTGACTTCTTATGGCTAAGATGATTATGATGAAAAAAGCAAATTGTAGAGGCAAAAAAAGGTGTACTGTATGTGTGTAAGCTCAATTGATTTTACACACACACAGTACACCCTCCAAATTCCACGTGTCTCTACGATCAGTGGTAGTCAGGACTTTTAGAATTTTATATAAGTGTTTAGTTTCTATACACATTTTAAATAGCATTAGACTTTCTTTTCAACCGACTTAACATATTTAAAAGGTTATCAATCCACTTATATTTTTCTTCTTCCACTCCATTTTTTTTTGTACACAACTTACGTAATGTTTATGAACGGGATATTATTTAATAGCCTTTTCAAAAATATTTTATTAAATTTATTAAAAATTTCATCCCATCTCTTGGATACTTTGTTGATTTTTCTACCTTTGAAAATTTAATATTCACACATGTTAGATAAATCACTGAATAAACAATTCCCAATACGGCAGTTTCCGGACGTGATCCCTGTCTAATTTGGATGTTTATTTAAAGTAAATCATCAAATTCGGCTAACATCAAAGGTAAAGGCAGCATGCGCAAGCGCACAAAACCAATCTATTACTAACGATCTCTAATACTATTGTCACCAACACGCATCCACCGGCACGTCAAACCATACAAAATACATAAAGACATAGTGACGTAACTTACCCAAATAATTTTATTTAAGGTTCAATCGACATTAGGTAAATCTTCCGTCTCACTCATGTAAGTATACATAATTTTTAATTACACAAAATTAGTGTAGGGAAATCAATAGTAGGCAATGCAAAAACTAGAGAATAACATTATAAATCTTCTACAATAATTTAATTTTGATAAACAAAATTCTTATACGTTCAAATAAGGAACCGAAAATAAAAAGTATTAGAATCTGTTTTTTGAGTGAAAATTTCTTTAAATATAATTTAAAGAAATTTTCAAATATATTTTTTTTAAATAAAATTTTTGGTACGCGTTAATAACACATTTCTTTAGTTTCTCGCAAAGCAAAGATTTGTTACTCAATTCAGTAAATGTACCTATATAGGTTCAAAATAAATTGCTATGCGCGAGCGAGATAGATAAGTTACTACATATCTACAGTGCCTTAAGTTGTGTCAAAAGTCGGCGCGTTTGCCTAAAGGGATAAATAGAAAATAGAGACGTCCAAAGGATCCGACGCAAAAAACCGACAAAAGCCCGGAGTTTTGGACACAAAGCGACATCGGGAAATAAATTATTTCATCTGTTCAGTCCTTTCACGATAATATTAGCAAATGTTTCCATCTGGTACTAGCCACGCCCTCGTTTCGATCCAACACGAAAAAGTATTCAACCGAAATGCAAACAAAATATAACTTTAAATGATATGAGCCAAAGTTGAAATTCACTCAGCTATATCCCTCGGACAGTGGGTCGGCAGGCCACAAAGTCGACAGAAAGTTAAAGTTTCTATAACATTTTTTATATTAACGCCAACATATATTTTGACTGTGAAGTTTTTATTATTTTTGTTCGTGATTCCGAAACTATTTGTGGATTTTTTCGCAAAGTCGGCGTACGCGCATGTCTAATGTGGAGAAGTTCGTGGAAACGCCGACAAAGTGTTGCAAGTAATTATCTAATCGGCGCAAACGGTGACTTTTCGAGTATTTTGGCTTCCGTTGGGGTGGCCATTAATCAACGGTAACTGGACGTTTTAATGCAGTAGACAATGTCTTATTATCTGTTCGTTATTTTTGACCGCTGCCGACTGACCGTTGAATTGTTTGCTTTTTAGCTTGGACGTTACATTAGGATTTTACCTTACCTTAGGAAATGTCCTCTTGTAATAATCTGCGCTCTGATAGTGAATAAAAACTATCTATTTTATTTTCGGGTGTAGACTTATAAATATTACCTACCTACGTGTGCATGTATTTATTCAACCATTAGTAAATCAATGGTATAAGTAATTATATGATTATCACAGTTTTATAGACTTTGCCTAGAGAAGTAGGTACTACAACCTTGCTAGTTTCTATCACCAAATAGTAATGTGCAAATATTACTGTTATTCTTATAAAGAACAAGATTTCCAGCGACATTTTTGGCCATAAATATGTAATATTTCAGGGTTTCGAGTGCAGTGCAATGCCACACAGAGTTTTTAACTTTTGTAGAAAAAGTATATGAATAATATTGGGTTGTTATGAAGAAAAGTAACACCAAGATAAGGGATTTG
The DNA here is from genome assembly GCA_947563715.1 of Lycia hirtaria. Taxonomy (NCBI): domain Eukaryota; kingdom Metazoa; phylum Arthropoda; class Insecta; order Lepidoptera; family Geometridae; genus Lycia; species Lycia hirtaria. Next base: position 42,133,859 of record OX387378.1, read on the forward strand.
CTAGTCTCATATTGGATTCATAAAAAAATATGAATGTTAGATAGAGTGTCGAAAACGCGTGAAGATATTTGAGAATATGTACCTATCTAAGAATAATGATTTATATGCCCGTCAGGTAGATGTATTTAACAACGTTAAACACTGCTTAAAACACTACAACTATTCATAGTTGTATTGATTTCTAAAATCATCTATTCATTAGTCATTAATAATCTTGTAAAACTGTCTTTTTTACACCTAAACTAGGTACTTGTCATTATTTAACTCAAATTCTAGAGCACTGGTAACAAAGCACAGCTTAGTTAGAGTCTTACAAACAAACAAACAATAAGTCCACATGTCTGCTTCCAGCAGTCTTCCACGAAAGTCATAGACAATAGACCAAACGGAAACCAAACGGTAGTGGCGCGCTTTCAACTGTAAAAAAAATGCAAATGTCAAAGTCAGTATCTTTTAAAAAGGCATTGGCATTGCGCAGGATCGTTATTAGCCCTCTCGCAGGGGGGCCTAATAAATCAGACGCAGGCTGTGTGTAAATTGGAACTCGAAAGTCGTTTTTCGGAAATGTTTTCGGTCGTGATTATTGTTTGTTTTGAATGTACGATGGCGAAAGGTTTATCTTATTTTGTTGAGCTCAAGGTTCTCGGAGTATTTGTTGACTTTTTTTATTGCAATTCTTTGAGAAGATGAATATTCAGAATTTCAATTCAACAAAGCAAAATTTAACTAAGTTTAATCAATATGTTTGACTAAAGTAAAGCGTTATAATATCCATAAATAATTTCATGGATTTTACATTTATAAATAACTTTTCGATGCATAGAAAACTTCCCCAAATAACTATAGTTAGTTACTCTGGTAATCAATTAATAAAAAAAAGAGTACGATATAAATTAATAACATTTTGTGCAATATATTTAACAATAACATATCTGGAACATCAAAATTAAAAAAAATCTGTATCAAAATAGTTTTCATTGTAGGTACATTATGGGCGAAAAAAAGGTTAGTAAAATCCCGCATACGAATGTTTAACAGGAAATTAGAAAAAAAATGTCACGGCTCTATTCTATTTTCAATATTCTAAGACTTGTTTTTTTTTTCAGATATTACTAATGGTGTTTTATTCATTGAGCCTTGTGGAGTTGCTTATAAGCTATAGTAGGTACTTACGAGAAAGTAGGATAAAATCAAAAATGTACTCAAAAATGTGTCTAGTTTCATGTATTATACCTAATTGCCTACACTTAAAAATAATGTGTACTTACTGGACTCTGACAAAAATTCGTTTGACGTGTAATAATCCTCCGGAAGAAAAATTAAGTTGTATCTACCTTAAAAAGTTCCTACATACTGCGCATGTACCTACATAGTCGTAAAGTTAGTATCTCGAAGAGCAAACTTTTTTTAGGTAGTATTATAAACCAGAAATCAGGTGCATTATTTGTGAGATACTCGTATTATGTTTCATATTTAAAATACCGTATCTGCCTGTTCACTCATTTCGATTATTAATATATATATATGTAAGTACAATAATTATATCAGTATAATAACACAGACATCAGATAACACTATCCATCAAAAAATATCTTAGTACCTACTATAAATTACGAGCTTATATTTTAACCCCCGACCAATAAAAAGAGGTGTTATTCATTTAGCGTGTGTATCTGTGTGTATGTTTATGGCATAGTACCTCTCAAACGGATGGACCTATTTTGATTTAGTCTTTTTGTTCGATATGTTACATCAAAAGTTCAGTTTTTTTTTAAATATCTGGACATTTTTTCTAAACTTGTTAAAGTATGCTAAAGTACGCATTCTTTACCCCCGGTATACTTCAATCCTACAAGCTTATTAACTTTTAATTGCGAAACAGAAGCATTAAAACTTAAAAACACAATAATACTATTTCTTATATAGCACAGTGTTCACAAAGGCGATAAAATCCCGCACAATGGGTCGGAACGGTGGCACGTTGGAACAAAATTTGACAAAACAAGATATAATAAAAGTGCATCAGAACCGTGAAATTCATTACCGGAGACACCCAAGTAGTAGGAAGCATGACTAATTAGGAATCCGTTTGAGATGTGGAGACAGATGAGATTTTGTGAGGTTGTCTGAAATTTTTATGAAAAATGTAAGGTACTGAAAGAGACCACACCTAAGTTTCGTCCCATCTCCATTTTTCGTTATTAAAATATTTCAGTTTGTCTTAGACAACAGAGATCAAATTGTAATCTAAAAGAAGTTAAAAAAATATGTCTTTGACCATATGAGAATAGGTCTCGTGGCTCAGTGGTAGACCTCCTGAGCTATAGGTCGTGGGTTCGATCCCCCCAGGGCAAACATTTGTGTGATGAGCATGGATATTTGATTGTGTCTGGGTGTTTCTATGTATCATAAGTATATATTTACAAAGAGAAGTATATATGTATGTATTATATAGTTTCCATCTAGTTTCCATAGTACAAGCTTTGTTTAGTTTGAGCTAAATGGTGTTGTGTGAAATGTCTATCAATATATATTATCTATAAAACTATACTGGTATAGACCAGACAGCAATCTGATTAACAGTGAATTCAGTAAATACATTACACAATATCTGTATCTGTTAGCATAATTAAGATATACGATAAACAATTTTCACTATCGATTGTAAAGCAATAATTACAAGCTTTCTGTGAAATTACGAGTATTTAACAAATTATAACGCTGCCTCAACTGCTCTTCAGAATTCTAGTTAAACAAAACCAATCATACATCATGTACCAAAATAGAACAAAAACATAACTACACATTTCACAATTTCAGCAATGAAAAATGAGACAAGCAGCGCCATCTCTTAACAAGGTGATCTGTCAACTCGCCGCACAGTGGAACAAAACGAATGTCACTGGACCAAAAAATATAGTGAGCATTAAATCAAAGGCATTCGCAACGCATCGTTTGACATCGCTCCTGTGACGGCATGCACTGTGCAGTGAATTATGGCGACGATGTGTCTTGCACAATGGGCGACCGCCTTCTTAATTATGCGATGGTAATGATTTCTAGCTTTTGTACTTCTAAGACCTTGAAAAAGAGTGGAAAGTTTCGCTTCGTTAGGAAAACTTTTTCGGCTTCTCTTTATGGTAGATGTACGTATGATGATATGGTAGACCAAAAAAAAAAGAGCAGCCGATAAGTGATTGTGATTTAAAAAGAGAGATAATGAGCCTCATACGAGTCGCAGGAAGACGCTGCATGCAAGCCACATCCACCAGGTTTTTTTAGAAATCCATGGGAGAAGCCTATGTCCCGCAGTCAATATTTTTACTGAGATAACGATGATAAGGATGAAATAGAAAGAGCTATTCTTAAAACTTTCAAAATCAAAGTGAATTTGATAATAAAAAAAACCGAACAAGAGCGAGTCAGACTCGACCACCGAGGGTTCTGTACAATCTAGTAGATAAAAGGGGAAATTATATATATTTTTTTATATTTTCCTTCATAAATCAAAAAATATACATCGTAAAAATATTTAAAAACCAGTTTTAGCCTTTCAAATTTGGACCCTCCTTCCTTGCATAAAGACCCTATTTTATGTGATTAAATTAAAAATATACAGTTTTCGGAGTTTTTCCTTTATGTGTACTATAAGATAATGCTTCTTGCCAAATTTCAAAGTTTTACGGTTCTTAAGGTCAACGGGAAGTACCCCACAGGTTTTGATTCCCTTGCGAGTGTCGAAATATGAGTTTTTTACGACATATTCGGCTGATTGTATGTGTTTAAATTAAAAATGTACAGTTTTCTGAATTTTTCCTTTATGTGTACCTACTCTATGACAATGCTTCTTGCCAAATTTCAAAGTTATAGGTCATCGGGAAGTACTCCATAGGTTTAATTCCTTTGCGTCAGACAGACTTGTCAGACAGACGGACAACAAAGTGATTCTATAAGGGTTCCGTATTTTTTCCTTTTGAGGTACGGAACCCGTCAGACGCAAAAATGATAATCATCACGGTAGATTAGATTTATTTTCAAATGAAAGTGACTATCAGAAAAAAAAACATTGCAAAATACAGGATGTTTAGTATCTATATTAAAAGAAAAACAAAACACCCGTCTGCAGAAAAGCAGTTTTTGCAGTCTAACTTACGATTTCGTTACGCTTGATGCACTGTTGAATATAAGTTTCTTGTGAGAAAGTATGCGTAAAACATATAAGTTATATATATATATTCGTAATCACCGTTAAAAATTCTTTATTTTGATACCACACTCGATGTATTTTGTTTAACATTTTTTTTTTAGATTAATTTTTGCGGCCAAAAATCCTTAATTTTGTTTTTTTTTAAAATTTTGATGTACCCAGTGTCACTCTCACGACTAAGACGAATCTATTGACACCACTCACATCAAAATCGGTCAAGCCGTTTAGGCTCTAGGGCGTGCCAAAGAAATATACATACAAACATACATACACTCGAAAAACATAACCCTCCTTCTTACGCAGTCGGGTAAAAATGGGGTGATATAATAACGCATACGATCATGTTCACCAAGTAAGGCTGCATTAGATTACGAATAACATAATATGCACTATATTTACATGATATGCATTACATGATATGATATGAATTACATGATATGCATTTATTTCTATAAATGACCTAAATAACTAAAGATATTATTATAAATAAAAAAACATATTACAGATAAAAAACAGAACTCAGGTCACAGTCCCAAGGCAACGTTCCCAAAAGGCTGGCGACATTGCCTCGTTGGATAGCAATGCTAATCCGCTGACCGAGGTAAGCGCCAGCCCTTTGGTCATTTGTTCTCTCTATCAGTCGCATAGCAATTTCATTATAAAGCTGCCACGCACTTGGACCCCATGGACCTAAAGTTTCCACACCAAAAGGCAGAAATATGTAACCATCGCCAAGAGATTCATATTTCCGCCTTTTGTTGGATTCAGCAGTTGCCGCCGCCGCTCCTGCAACCTTGCAAGTAGAGGTTATGTGGGACGCCGCTAGCGTGTCAACGCAAGTGGCATCCCAAACTAGAGGCCTTCCACGGCTCCATGGAATTAATGTCATTCCATCGGGTCTCTTACCATCGTCACGAGCGATACCGTTCGGCTCAAGTATGGCCGGCACGTTGACGGTGGCAAGAGCCCTACGAATGACATCATTCAAGGAAGCGTGGCGGGACTGTCGGCCCGCGCTTCGGCGGCAGGAAAGACCGTGATGTCCTTGGCGGTCTACTGATGTTCCGCAGCGGCATTGATGGGGCTCATTTGTCTTTGCTCCAATACGCAAGCTGATAGAGAGAGCATGTGAGCATGCTGATATGCATTAGATTTTTTTATATAATTTCTTTGTAACCATGTCACATGGCTAGGCTTAAAACAGTAAAGTTTAAGTGTAACAACGCAAATTTAACGCCATCCATAACTTATTCTGCTCATCTTACCTTAGTCTTGAACATTTCATAATCTTTTGCTCAAAACATAAAAAACCTAAAGATGCCAACACACTAACTACTCGATTAATTGTATGTTTTTGCGCAGGTATCAGGAAACATCGTGTTCGATTATTCTCAGCGGCAATCAGGGCCGAGCCGTACATCAGCCGGTAATGAGTCGCCCCGTGCGCCCGCGCCGACGATTTATACACGCGATTTGTGACCGCAAAACACGCACCGCACTCTGCTGTAAGAAAAAAACCGGACAAGTGCGAGTCAGACTCGCCCACCGAGGGTTCCGTACAAACTAGTAGATAAAAGGGGGAAATTAGATATATTTTTATATTTTCCTTCATAAATCGAAAGATATACATCGTAAAAATATTTAAAAACCTGTTTTAGCTTATGCTAGTTAAGCTCTTTCATATGCCCACATGATACAGTTAAAGCACTTTAAAAATTTACCCTCCTTCCTTGCTATTTTGCTAAGACCCAATTTTTTGTGATTAAATTAAAAATGTCCAGTTTTATTTTTCCCTATATGTGTACTATAATACAATGTTTCTTGCCAAATTTCATAGTTCTAGGTCAACGGGAAGTACCCCATAAGTTTTGATTCCCTTGTGAGTGTTGAAATGTGCGTTTTTTACGACATATTCGGCTGTAACATTTTTTTACGAAAACTGAGAAATTTTATGTTTCTTTCTGCAGCAAGATACTATGGATCTGCTTAGATGGTTTTAATTTCAACTCGATACCTTCACGCGTTTCCGAGATAAAGGTCTTGACACCCGGACAGACGGACAGACGGACAGACGGACAGACGGACAGACGGACAACAAAGTGATCTTATAAGGGTTCCGTTTTTTCCTATTGAGGTACGGAACCCTAAAAAGTAAAAGTGATGATTCGAAAGTCTACACCAAGTAACTGATAAGATTTTTTGATCACATTGGATTCTAATTAGCGGTAAATAGATAATTCTGTCGTGTAATTTGTGAGTAATTTTAACTTATTAATAATAAAAAAATTAAACACATTCAGTAATAAAGTAACAGTAATAAAGAAGTGATTTTACTAGAATTATTCTAAAAAATGCGCATTTATTATCTTTTACAGCGATATTACGCATACTTTCTCACAAAAACCGCACACTCAACAGCGTATCAAGCGTAACGAAATCGTAAGTTAGACTACTTACAAAAACTGTTTTTCTGCAGTCGGGTATTTTGTTTTTCTTTTAATATATGTATATACTCGTACTTGTATTATTATTACCATTTTGGCACTATACACAGATACGATACAAGTGTCCATAGAATAAATATTTTTACACAATCCCAACTGCATTAAAACAGCTTCCGCCGTCACGCTTGATGGTACGTTTTCAAGAGAAAGTATGAAGGAGACGCCATGTGCTATCCTCTTAAAAAAACCTAGTGGTCACTTAACATATAATTAATACGGATTAAAAAACTGAAACAACCGACTACAAAATGTGCAGTTTCGTTTATATGGATGACATAATTTCCAGTAATTTTGTTATAAAACCACACTACTAAATCGAGTTTGATGAAATCTCTAGGGAAATACGGAATAAAAGAAAAAAATACAACCGAATTGAGAACCTCGACGGTTAAAAATAAAAATATAAAACCAATATCTGTATTGTATATACATTCGCGGAAATAATTCAAAATGTACTGCAAATTACTTACCAAATTGGTGTTGCAATAGCTGTAATTTTTTGTGGTGAAACCCAGTCACAGTCTGTGCGTTTAGTTCTAACAAATATGTCTATATATGTATCTGTAAATCTATACCTGTAAACTACTTAAACACTACCAAAAATTAAGGAAAACATTCATATTCATGTCCATAATACACAATAGCGTCTCTAAGTGAGCCATGCTCAAACTAATAATCCTAAAATGCGTCACAGTATTGTTTTCAACGAAAAAATGTAGTGTTGAACGTTGACAGATGATCTTACGGCAGACGTCGCCACTGTGGGTTTACATTAACTGTTGCTCCAACTGGCATATTGTCCACCATTGTGCCGCGCTCGTTGGAAATTCTGAATAATCGAGCGTGGCTACTGATTTGAATGTCAATAGTAATACGGTTAGCCAGAGGGTATTGTTTTTGGCCAACAAATATGGCGCGTCGACCCACCGGGCGTTCGATGCTACACAACGTTGCCACCATAGACTCCTATAGGTACCCCAAGTGTATGTACCTAGCGTGTCAACAAGTACGATAAAAAATCGCAGTTGACGACCAAGATTTATTTAATTTCAGGTGATATATACTTTCTAATTCTAATTCTAATTTGAAGTGGGGGCGATAAGACCTGCACCGACGTCCCGCTTGGGGTGTATTGTGCATTTCTCCCCGCCAGCCTACTCAAACCAGCCAAGCTCCTTAAAATAACGGAGCACAGCTTTGGGTCGCTGGCATAATTGTTCCACCACTGTTGCGTCAGGTGTTTCATTGCAGAGCTGATTTTGACTTTGAGATTTTTCCAGAAGTCCTGATCTTGATCTAGCCTGTTCTATAGCAGTACAGTGCAGTAACATATGTTCTACAGTCTTGTTATCTAGAAGGCAGCCTCTGCACAAGGGGCTGTCTGTAGCTCCAATCTTGTGCAGATGGTAGTTTAAGTCACAGTGACCTGTGATGATACCTACCTGTGATGATACCTATATGATGGGATACGTACATACTTCTGATTTGATATTTTGTTAACTAGTTACTAGCGTACAAGCGCGCGAATGGATTGGGTTGAATAGATTTCGCGCGGATGGAACATTCCATCACAAAATCGTTTGTGTGACGTCACAGTCGGTACCAAAAATGTGGCACGCATGATTTCGCATCATAAAAATGAAGTCGCATGCTTCATCTACTATGTCTGTGTTGCCACAGATTAGTAATAAGTCACTTTAGTTATTTTTAGTATACTAAAAGACTATTAGTTGAGGTAAATTAGTTCAAAATCATTCGCGGAATAAGCCACTGAATTTGATTTTTTTTATTAAATTATCGAGTTTTCCCCAGTAAAAGTTTCTGAAACACTCCATTTTAAGGCTAAGTTTTGTATAATTGTTATACCTAGTATTTATTTGTTGTAAAAGGCTGGGAAGTTGTATCATACCACAAGTATGTAGTACAATTGTAGTTTCAAAAACTGAAAAAACTGACTTCAAAATACGCAATACAACACATACGCGACTTGTTGTTCACTTTTCTACAGGCGCTTGGATGATATTTTACCAATTATTATGTGATAAAAACCAAAATACTGCATCGATTTTGATAAAATTTATAAGGAAGACCTCTGAAGTATGACCTACCAAATACAAAAAGAATCATCAAAATCATGCACAATTGGTATTGGCACAATGAGTAATCGGTGAACAAACATACAAAAAAACATACCTACAGACCGAATCGATAACCTCCTTCTGGAAGTCGGTTAAAAAAAAATTAAGTAGATTCAAGAAGGTACACTACAATATAACTTTACAGTCTGAGGGAACGTAATGTTTTTCTTCACTTTACATTTAGGAGAAAAATAAGCATTATACCTTGCTAAGATGAAAAAAAAACACGTTCTTTTGCAAAAATAATCAACTCAGTAATTTGCCTATAAGTAAACTCTGCTTTCTTGAAATTATGTTATCGATGCGTGAGTTTTGCATTTGAATGTCCGACTTTTATACTTTAAGTAAGTACAACAAAATTAACGTGAAATAAGTACTAAAACTGTATAGCTCGATTTTGTTTGATTTTTAAAATGATTTTACGATCTGGAGGGTCAAAACAGAAATTCCAATGTGGACATGGTGCCCAATAGGTAGTGCCTCTAAAAAAACTGAAAATTTGAAGCTGGTAAGTTACGAAAATTCTTCTTATTCAGCTTAATATGCTGCTTAATACGCAAAAGACTATATAAAAAATAAATGAAATGTTAAAAAAAATGAAAATGTGAATGTTAAAATTAAATGTTGACATATGATTTGTACCTATTTTAATTTTATTTTTTTAAATCTTAATTGATGTGTATTATTTTAGAATTATTGAATGTTTCCTCTTTTATAATGCATAAATCGCGGAATTTGTTGTAAATAGCGGTCCTCCTCTGTTGTAATATTGCTGCGCCCGACGGGGTCCATATGATACTTGAACAGTTTGTTTTACCACCTATGTAATATACTATGGAAATGCAATAAAAGAATCTGAATCTGAATCTGAATCTAAAAATATTATATAACAATAATTAATTTGATCTTGTATAGAAACCCGCAATGGAAGACACTTTCAGGAGTGTGAAAAGGTGGAAAGTGCACCCTGGGAGGAAGGAGAAGGTTTGATAAATAAAATCAAAACTTCGCTATTCTTACAATGAACAGAAGAGATATCTAATTTTGCCAATTTTCCACATAATGCATTCCATGAATTTACATATACCTACTTACATGACTAAAATTTTCTATTGCGACTGTCAGCATGATTGTCATAAGTCACAGCGATTGTCATAAGTACAAATCATAGCAAATGTCAAATGTCATACTGGTAACAAATGTGGACATATTCATTGAAAATTGAGGAAATATGTTTTCTCACTGAACTCTTAACAGCTCTATTATTCAGTGACCTTCTTGTTTATTTTGCAATATTGTATCTGTGAATTTTTAGCATTTTCTTAATATTTATAAATATTCTGCAGCCTACATATGTGTCTCAGAAGTAGTGCGTCTCCTCTATGAAAATAATAGGAAGTTCTAAGTCCGATTTCAGATTCGAACAAGTGCATAAGGTACGTCACGCGTGCGGCGGGAAATTCAAGTTTCAAACAGTTGTTTGTCCTTGTAGCTAAGTCATGTAAACGTAATGCTATGTCGGTGACTCTGGTTTTCTGACGCTTCTTTGATTCCTTCGTTTCGGATCAGATGCCGAACGCCTTTTCTTTGTATTACTTGTCTTTACTTAGCTCACTGAGTGACTATGTATCAACATCATCATCTCAGCCATAAGAAGTCCACTGCTGGACTTAGACCTCCGCCATGGATTTCCAAAAAGACCGATTGGAAGCGGCTTGCATTCATCATCTTCCCGTCACTATGTATAGATTATACCAACATCCAAGTTTCGGCACCTTAGAGAGTGACAACTACCTAAGATACGCCGTCTTGAGACTTTACGTCCAATCTTTAGATATATGATTAAAATTATCAGTTTTTGTCAAATGCATTATTTTTCTGTTTTTTTAGATATAATATGATTAAAATCATTAGTTTTTGTCAGATGCATTATTTTTCTGTTTTAGGGTTCCGTACCCAAAGAGTAAAAACGGGACCCTATTACTGAGACTCAGCTGTCTGTCCGTCCGTCCGTCCGTCCGTCCGTCTGTCACCAGGCTGTATCTCATGAACTGTGATAGTTAGACAGTTGAAATTTTCACAGATGATGCATTTCTGTTGCCGCTATAACAACAAATACTAAAAAGTAGAATAAAATAAATATTTAAGGGTCTCCCATACAACAAACGTGTTTTTTTTTGTCGATATTGATAACGGCAACAGGTAGACGCTTGAAATATTCACTGAATATTGAGTTATATTATTCACTTTAAAAACAAATCATTAAAATAAAATATAATTATTATATAAGGGGGCTTCCATACAACAAACATGATTTTTTTGCCGTTTTTATAGATAATGGTACGGAACCCTTCATGAGCGAGTCTGACTCGCACTTGTCCGGTTTTTTTATTTTTTTGCAGTAACCTAACGGTTCCAGTGGCTCCGTCAAAACAATTCATTTCTTCATTTTTATGACAATTTCATCATGGTCTGCGAACACAGACGTCGCGTCAGTGATACGTCTTGCAGATAACAATCGACGCGTTATGATGGATTCCTCACACAAGTCACGTTTTGATCGAACAACACGACTTTGATGGAAACAAGCCGTTTTACAAAAAAAATTACGTTAAGGTATAAGATATATAGAAAGATATTTTGTATTTGTAAATTAGGTTTGTTGAAATTAAACATTTTTAACGGATACATCGCGTATAAACGTAATAAAATTTCTTGTTTTTCACGTTTTTATTTATTGGATTTATGTTATTCGAAATTGTGAATTACAAATAAATAGATGTTTTCACGAAAACTATAATTATAGTATATTATCCGTCATTAAACAGGAAATTGATTAATTAATTCCTATTTATATCTAGGTTGAATGTTCGCTACGTCTCGCTCGCCTATACCCACATTTTTGAAGATATAAAATGACTGAATGTATTTATAAAAAAATCTTTGTTTGTAAAACTAGAAAATAACACAAATAATCGACAAAAGTTCCAAGTCGTAATTTTTCATAATTTTTTGTCGAATATGTGTGATCTTGTTTTCTAGTTTTACAAACGACGATTTTGCAGTCACTTTATATCATCATAAGTGTGAGTATGCGCGAGCGAGACAGACGATGGTCAGACTACGGACTCTTAATGATAAGTATGATCACAGGTCATTGTGAACTGAACCACCACATGCACCATATCGGTGCCACGGACACTACGGATAGCCCTCTGTACCGAAGCCGCATGCAGGAGAACGAGAATGTGGAACATCTGTTATTGCATTCTAAGACCACTGAAGAAGCAAGAATAACATCGGAACTCCGGATCAACTCTGCAATAAACGCAATATTTAAGTAATTTAATATGGGAGAGGCCATTGTTTCTAAATATATTGATTCTAAATATAACTATATTATCCATCTTACTGTTATGTCAAATAAATTGATTTGATTTGAATAGAGGTGTAACTAGACAGCGACCCGAGGCCGTGCTCTGTTACTCAGTTGGTTTGAGTAGAAATTTTGTATAAACGCTTTAGCTTGGATGTCAATGATTAGCAAAATGACGTCATCCTAAATCCAATATGGCGGACTCCCAAAGATAACGAATCAATTATTTTGTAGGTACTCTCACGATATCAACCGATGAGTATCAAATAAAGATGTTTTCTGAGAAGAATACTACAAGTTTGGTTTTAAGTTATTTAAGTAAGTAATGTTAATAGTTACAACACACTCACATTTACCTACAACGCCAAAATGATAATCATTTCGAAAAGTAGAAAATCATTTGTTGTTATATCTACCATACTCACACTACTTCATGCATAAAGTTCAGCGTTCATATACAATATTGGACGAAACCGCGGGGCGCAACTAGTGGTCTGAAAAATCTATAGCATTTATATTTTAACTTTAGATTATGACCTGTCCCTTAGAAACCGTTGTCATCTGACCGTGTGGCCTAATGGATAAGGCGTCGGACTTCGGATCCGAAGATTGCAGGTTCGAGTCCTGTCACGGTCGCACTCCGTTAGGATGCTTTTATCTATTTTTAATTTTTTTTTTGTGGTAAGCAGGAACTGTTTTTTTTTACTCAGGAAAGTAATAAATTAATTCTATCAGATTTCCTGACTGTTTTGCACGACTGCGCAGAAGGAGAGTTATGATTTTCGAGTGTATGAGTTGCATGTATATTTGTGATTGCGTTCCAGACTTTTTATGGCCATCTCGAAGTTGTATTCTCTGATGGTCTTCGGTGAAGCAGCTGACACACGCCGCACGAATCGACTGATTGCATCATCTTCCGTGTCATCAGCGTAATACGTGAAGGACCCGGTATGCCTCGATATCGCAACAACCGCGTGTGGAACGCTTTCGTGCAGCCTCATCTTTGCCTTGATCTTGATGGCTATAGCCGACTCGTACGTTAGTCTCTGAGCTTCATGGATTGTAAGGGTACTTGACCTGCACCTTCCCGATAGCCCTGACTGATGAGGCTCTCCTTTTCATCCTGTGTGTGTACTAAGAAGAGGGTATTGGGGAGGGCGCTGAGTATTTGCGCTTCTTTGTACCTACCTTTTCTGCTCCAGGGACCTAATACGGGGCGCGTAAACTGGGTGAGTAAACCGATAGCCCTGCCGTTTGGCTCCTCCCGTCCTATTCAAAAACAAAAATACGGGGCCCTGAAGTGTATATACCGGAGTATATTTCCCTTAACGCATACGCGACGTAGATGGTTTCGATGTGTGCAGAGCAACTCTTGGCTGATGTTTGTGATCAGGTTAGGGCGGTGGTACCTTATTTCGAAGAGATTTTCTCTATCTATACGAGTATAAGGCAGTTGATTGACATCTCCGACAACGATCAGTTCACTAGCACTCGACAAACGGGAAGCAGGTAAGTATGTATGTATAATAATTTGTCAGAAACCCCAAAATACTTTAAATAAAAAATAAGTTCAAAAACTAAAGCCCGACTACTGAAAAATCACGCTCTAAAAAGTATGAAACAAGAAAATGTAATAAATCATCATCATCATCATCATCATCATCTCAGCCATAAGAAGTCCACTGCTGGACATAGGCCTCCCCGTGGATTGTAATGCAATAAATGTTTTATGGTATTTCTTACATATATTCATAGTGGGGTTCAGAGGAGAGCCGTGGTCGAACACCACTATGAATATGTAAGAAATACCATAAAATATTTATTTCTTGTTTCACACTTTTTACAGCGTGATTTTTCAGAACTTATTTTTTATTATCAAAAGAGACTACGAAAAATATTACCCTCGTATTTGCGCAATCGAGTAAAAAGTTAAATAAAACGGTTAGTTAAAATATTGATAAACACAGCGATTGCACCTCGTCCCATCCATCAAGCGATGCCAGGGAAATATTTATGTAGCAAGTAATTCGAAAATACCCGACGGAATATTATAGACCGGAAGTTCCGGCACAGCTTCCGGTCTGCTACGACTGACACTGGGAAAGTAAGTTTGTACCTACATACTCCAATATTGTTATAATAGAGTATTGTTACAAATGGAATTCAGCACACGCTATATTACATTTATTACGCTATTGTTTTTATTATTCAACTTGTTACATAATATCATTTATATTATAAAGTAGCACTTTCACTGTGCGTACCGCCAAAATGTGGAATGCGCTTCCTGAATGGGTCATTCCGAATAGATATCATCTAGGTGTCTTCAAATCGCGAGTGAATATGTTTCTAGGCAAGCGCGCTCCATCGTAGACCGTAACTGTTGCTTAACACCAGGTGAGTTGACAGTCAAAAAAACCTATTTTTGGATAAAAAAAAGTTGCGAGACTCAGTTTCTCCCGCGTAGTTATGAAAAACAGAGATGATGATAAACTATAGCCTATGTCCGTGTACATGTTTCAAAAACTATTCTAAACAAAATAATTTCTTGAGATATATGACATTGAGAGCGCTGCTGTCCTTATTTTATTATTTTGTTCAATTGAAACCACAGAATACCATAATAGTATATACTTCGAGACGTTAGTTCCTATTTTTGCCACGATATAATTATAAGTAAACATGTTTTTTTGACTCAATTTTTAACTCTTAATTCTTTTTCTTTATGTTTCATAGTGAAACACTATTGTGCGAGGTGACTCGTGATGGCGGTCCGGTGCGCCTCACTAGCTGCGCACACGCAGTGGCGCGGAACATACGCGACTGACGGCCTGTCAACCTCGCTTGACTCATCATGGGAGCGCTCACACATTGGATAAATTCATGTTTGAATGATTAACAGGTAGCTGAGGAAAAACAAAAATAGAACAATATTTACACTAACACTATAAATACAAAATTGAGAACGTCTATTAAACTTACAGTGAATACTGGAGACCCGATTCATTTCTAGATTTCGCGACACAGGGTTACCTAAATCTAGAGTACTTAGAAAATAGTCAATTCTGATTGTATACATTACGTTACTTTGTACAATAGTGTTTGTTTGGATTTGAGTAATAAATTCATTATTATTATTATTTCTATATACTAGTACAGTTTAAGGGAGACCCTAATATCCCGGCCTCATTTATTTATTCGGATTTGCTAACCATGAGTGCAAGGAAACTTTGAACTTCAATGACATCAAAAAGCTTTCAAATGGTTCGAAGAACAGAGTATTATACTGCATTGAGTTATGTGTACTAATTAGTAAATATAATTCAATTAATATACTGTGAGTTCACTGCAATTCTAGCGGGATCATGAATTCATGATAGTAACAAAGTAGAGAAAAATTGTTTATTTATTTTTATTTATTTAATAAGGCACTCATTAGTGATTACAGGAAATATTGCGTTTAGTAGCATGGTATCTCATGGTATGGATGTGGTCGATCTCGTAATCCAGTCTTTGAGCGCACGGCATGGTATTTAAACAGTGCATTTTAAACATATATAACTTAACATAACAGTAGGTAAATAATACAGGTAGCTTAAACACTTAATTTAGGTGAAATGAGACGAGAAACAAGGATAAAATCATACTATCATGTTGCTATTGTTTGTATAAATAACTTACAATGATTTATAAATATGGTTGCGAAAACGATTTAGACTAATTCCGAATAGGTACTCGTATATCCAATTTGTGATGATCGTTATGACGAGCACAACTACGACAAATAACAATTAATTATAATATTTAACCTAATCTATGATTAAAATTAATTAATTGATTTAAAAAAAGCGTAAGTAAATCTGTCTCTATGTCTGCTTAGTATGTTTTTACGACCAAAGATGATTTAATAATTTTCCGTCTTACTTAAAAACGCTGAATAAGCACATTTTAGTGAAACAGTGTTTTGTTCCGTTTTCGCAAGTGACATATCACGTCTGACAGAAAGTGACAAGTCCTTATTCAGTGAATAAGGTTTCAACATGCGTTTATAAGTAATACGGTTTATTTATTACATTTTTTTATTACGCAGAGCTGTTTTTTTTAAATATGTTTGCGCTTGACCGCCAACTCGCCTGATGTTAAGCGATTCTGGAGACAGGACACATAACACATTTCCTCGTCCCCATCATAGTCGTTCTTCATGACAACACAAAAGAAAACATGGGGCACAGCTAGTATTTTATAATATCAAAACATATTATATTATTAGTATTAATTTAGGAAGTGATAATGTCAGTACCTACCTATCTATTGAAATCTCTCCTTGCATGTATCAGAAACCAAACATTTTATTTATAATTTTTCTATAAAAAGTAAGCAAAAGATAAAAATCTTCAAACGACGTCGAATAAATAAATACAGTTCAAACGCAATATAATCTTAATTTCCTGTGGTGTCCGTTTATTATTTTACAAATTATATTGCTTTACAATTATTTGAACTGTGTGTTATATGTTTTACAAGTAAACTGAACATAAAAGAGTGAATATTGTGTTTTAATTCTAATGTATTTCTGTTACATATGTTTGTCTATCGTAAATGTGTCAATACATGACGTTTATATGATGGATGCTTCCACCATGCTTCACCATGCCTCGTCACGTTGAGGGTCACAGCACACTGCACTAACTCGACACCACAATCTTAGTAGCAACCTTATTTCAATATTACTTTGACCTTTGCCTTGCTCTCTCAGCAGTAGAAAGAACGAGACATAAGATCAAAGTAATATATAAATGAGACTGCTTGAATGCTTGTGGTACAGCCGCAGGAGCATTTTTTTTTTATTTACATGCAAGATATTTTGCATACAAATTGACTGACTCAAACAATAACATTAAAATGTTGATAGAGTTGTCTTGATAGATATTAGAATCATTAAGACCACTTATGCGTTGACGAGTAATGTGAATTGATACCATAAAGCTACTTTTTATACAAGTCGATTTCATATATTCGTATATACCTAGTCTTGCCATAAATATTGTCACGAAGAAAAAAAATATTTTTTTATTGCAAATAATATTTATTACTTTTACAGTGTGTTAGTTTAATACATAAATATAAAACAATTTAAAATATAAAAGCTTATTCGAAGTGGTCTCCATTGGCTGCAATACAGTCCTTTAAACGTTGAGGCCAGTTATCAATAGAAGCACGCACTCTTTCCATGGGAAAATTCTTCACTGTCAATCGTATGGATTGTTTTAGGGACTCCAAATTATCATGGCGTTTAGAGCAAGCCATACTCTCTAAAACTGACCATAAATCATAATCCAGCGGATTAAGATCAGGACTAGACGAAGGCCAGTCTTCAGCTCTGATGAAGTCCGAAACGTTCACTTCCAACCAAGACTGCGTGGACCGATCTTTATGACCTGGCGCCGAGTCTTGTTGGAAGGACCATACTTGGTTATTGAACATGGTGTTGTTAAGGGGCTTAACTACCTTCTCAAGAATGGTATTTTGATACACTTGTGCCGATGTTTTGATACCTTTTTCACAAAAATATGGCTCAGTCACTCCTTCATAGCTAACACCCCACCAAACCATCACTGAAGTCGGATAATGCCCACGTTGCACTCTGTCGACTAATTGGGAAACTTCCTTAGAGCTTTGAGCATAAATACGGTCATTTTGTTTGTTAAAATGTTGCTCAATTGTAAAGATTTTCTCATCCGTAAACAAAATTTTTCTGTGACCTCCCTTTGCGTACCGCTTCAGTAGTTGTTTCGATTTTACCACCCTATTCTTTTTTAAATTATCAGTTAAAAAATGACCAGTGCGTCTCTTATAGGCAGCAAGTCCTAAGTCATCTTTTAAAATACGCGACATGGTTCTGGGTGCTATCTTCATCTCCCGAGATAAAATCTTTTGCTTTCGGACAGGATTTCTTCGAATTCTTTCCCTTACTGCTTTGACCACCTTTTTCGTACGAACACTACGTGGACGGCCAGATCTTTTTCTGTCACAAACAGAGGAGGTCTCATTGTACCTATTAATAGCCCGGTACACAAACATTTGACTAATACCAAGCGTATGGAGAGTTTTAAAAGTTGCATTTGGCTCCATACCAACTTTGTGTAATGCAATCACAGCGATTCGGTTCTCTTTATCACCCCACTCCATTTTAATATCGCAAAATATTGTACAATGTATTGGCGCCAAAATTAGAAAACTCAATGAACAATCGTATAAAAATGACAGATTCCAAATTCAAATGTAATATCTTTCTTATTTTTAACTGTAACAGTATTTATGGCCAGACTAAGTATATCGACTTCTATTTGGAAATAGACCTCGACTCTTTGTGACCGGTAACTCCCATTAGTTCTATAGAACTGTGACGTCATAGAATTGTTGATTTTTAACCCCGACTTTCATGAAACATCCCAACAACGAACTCAAGCTGTCGGTGAAGTAATTCATACTATAAGGATAGTCTTTCTTTAACTCGCCTAGCTTTCGCCCGCAACTTAGAAATCTATTGGGTTTAATCGTAGACCGCAACATCGGCTAACATCATTCGAATAGCGGTAAAGCGCAAATATATCGATGACTAAAAAAATCTCCGATCTCAGTTAATCTGGTGTTGAACTGATGCATTGCACTGTGACCTGAATACGATCAAAGCCAACGGATGTTAAGAAAACCGCGCAAACGCAAGATTTGCGTATTCGATCAATGTTATTGAAGTTTTTGAGCAACCGATCGATTTATTCCCCGAAATCTGTGAAAATATTGAGAAATAGCCGCTATTTGATGTTCGTTTGGAAGTTCAAAGGGATGCGCGATGTTTAACATCACATTCATGATAACATAGATTCATGTGCCGACAATGACGAAATAAGTAGATGGATAGACAACCCAGGCTCTAGGTCAAGTGAACTGCTAGTTTTTTTTACTGTAGTAATAGGTTTGCGCTTCACCGCCAACTCGCCTGATGTTTGCGATCTACGATGGAAACGCGCTTACGTTAGAAACCAATTCATTTGCGATTTAAAGACACCCAGATTATATCTATTGGAAAAGACCCACTCAGGAAGTTTTAACTCAAGCTACAGTTGTTTGACATGTCTTTGCACTATATATGATACTTCGCATCTATACTTAGTCTGGCCATAAATACTGTTATAGTTGAAAATAAAAAAGATATTACACATACAAAGATATTATACATTTGAATTTGGAATCTGTCATTTTTATACGATTGTTCATTGAGTTTTCTAATTTTGGCGCCAATACATTGTACAATATTTTGCGATATTAAAATGGAGTGGGGTGATAAAGAGAACCGAATCGCTGTGATTGCATTACACAAAGTTGGTATGGAGCCAAATGCAATTTTTAAAACTCTCCATACGCTTGGTATTAGTCAAATGTTTGTGTACCGGGCTATTAATAGGTACAATGAGACCTCCTCTGTTTGTGACAGAAAAAGATCTGGCCGTCCACGTAGTGTTCGTACGAAAAAGGTGGTCAAAGCAGTAAGGGAAAGAATTCGAAGAAATCCTGTCCGAAAGCAAAAGATTTTATCTCGGGAGATGAAGATAGCACCCAGAACCATAATATGTCGCGTATCTTAAAAGATGATTTAGGACTTGCAGCCTATAAGAGACGCACTGGTCATTTTTTAACTGATAATTTAAAAAAGAATAGGGTGGTAAAATCGAAACAACTACTGAAGCGGTACGCAAAGGGAGGTCACAGAAAAATTTTGTTTACGGATGAGAAAATCTTTACAATTGAGCAACATTTTAACAAACAAAATGACCGTATTTATGCTGTAAGGAAGCTTCCCAATTAGTCGACAGAGTGCAACGTGGGCATTATCCGACTTCAGTGATGGTTTGGTGGGGTGTTAGCTATGAAGGAGTGACTGAGCCATATTTTTGTGAAAAAGGTATCAAAACATAGGCACAAGTGTATCAAAATACCATTCTTGAGAAGGTAGTTAAGCCCCTTAACAACACCATGTTCAATAACCAAGTATGGTCCTTCCAACAAGACTCGGCGCCAGGTCATAAAGCTCGGTCCACGCAGTCTTGGTTGGAAGTGAACGTTTCGGACTTCATCAGAGCTGAAGACTGGCCGTCGTCTAGTCCTGATCTTAATCCGCTGGATTATGATTTATGGTCAGTTTTAGAGAGTATGGCTTGCTCTAAACGCCATGATAATTTGGAGTCCCTAAAACAATCCATACGATTGGCAGTGAAGAATTTTCCCATGGAAAGAGTGCGTGCTTCTATTGATAAACTGGCCTCAACGTTTAAAGGACTGTATTGCAGTCAATGGAGACCACTTCGAATAAGCTTTTATATTTTAAATTGTTTTATAGTTATGTATTAAACTAACACACTGTAAAAGTAATAAATATTATTTGCAATAAAAAAATAATTTTTTTCTTCGTGACAATATTTATGGCAAGACTAGGTATATAGAATATGTATTCGCAACTGCTCAGGTGTCTAAATTTTTTAGACTACCTATACAAATATCATCATCCGCAAGCCACTTAGTTTGATCTTCAGCTTTCCGCATCCAAAAACAATTGTCAAAATCGGCGACGAAGAAATAGATTAGGAAAAAACAAACGGTCATCCAAAGAATTTCCTCCTTATTTTGGAGTCAGTTTGCCCAACCGATACCGGAAGCTTCAGCAGGCGATGAAATAGTTACAGGAAGTGCGCCGGTTCCCACTGCGAGCGTGTTTACAGGCACAGTCCGCAGGCCGCTGGCGGCCGCGTTTGATTGCGGCGTTTGATCCCACCGAAGATGGGTAAGCAATCAAGTAAGGAAGAAGCATATTGGGATTTTGGCGGGAACGTCGTAGAAACATGTTGTTGCTCTGTTTTATTTTTCTAAACTTGTATTATTTTGAATATTAATGCAATAAAAATGGTGATGTTTTATTCATTAAGTGTTCGCTCAAGTGCGTGAGTGTGGGCTAGTGACATAAAAAATAAAGTGAAACGTGTCATTTAACGTTGTCGACAAAACTCCATAGAAGCTTCTAATAAAGTCGCCATCACTTTACTGAGGCAAAACTCAACGTTGAAAATGACTGTATACGTGACTAAGACTGTGACTAGAACACTATATAACTTGTTTTATTCAAGAAACTTGACGATATCTCAATACTTGATACTGGCAAATCGCTAATCGCGTGGTCCAATATAAAAAAGAAGAAGAAGATGCCTATTGCCCTCCCGATTTTTCGGGCCCTGTCGTCGTGGACAGAGAGGTGTAACAATAGACAGGGAGTGGGTTCCTAAATAGGGCGATCGATCCCGATCTTCCTAGGTCTCTACCATAGGTCTTTGCGATGATCGTATATTTGTATAAGAGACACGGTAGTAGGTAGGTAGGTAGGTAGGTAGGTAGGTAGGTAGGTAGGTATAGGTATAGGCTCGGTACCACGCCCCGCGACGCCACAAGTGCAGATTTCACACTTGCGTAAATAAATCTAGCTCAAAGAAAAACCATCTTTATTTAATGCTTAATTCAAACAGTGAAGAATGAATAGATATCTTCTAGATCGACGAGCTCCATCCTCGGCCATACCGTCGCTTAACATCAGGCGAGTTGGTGGTCAATCGTACATTATGTCGTATTATGGTGGACTCGTCAGTTTTTCTACAATTTCTCAATAAAATATAAATTGGAAATAATACCTGATTCTTGTTTTATATCTCACTCAAAATAATTTGCACGAAAGCAACTCAACTTCAAAGTTCCCATTTTGAAGTTGAGTTGCTTTTGTGCAAAATTAACAAGTATGCATATTAAAAGAAAAACAAAATACCTGACTGCAGAAAAGCAGTTTTTGCAGTCCAACTTACGATTTCGTTAATTTTGCAAGAGATATATTAATAGAGTTACAAAAAATATAGCCTATGACACTCTAGAAGCGAAGACGAATCTAATAACACCTCGCACATCAAAATCGGTCTAGCCGTTTAGGCTGTACTTTATTATCGATTTTTATTGTCGGCAAATCATGTTTGTTAAAAAAAAACACGAGATTAATGGCAAATTATAATCAATTTTACCATGGAAACTAACGTGGTTTTCACACATTTTTAAATAAAAACTACGGGTCACTCGCGTCTGTTTTAAGCCGAAATATCCGACTATAGTTTCAACCGCATTCGGCGGTCTTCGATGAGTGACCCGTAGTTTTTATTTAAAAATTATAATCAAATTAAATTTTTGAAAATTTTGGATAAATATTTAATTGACATATATATAGATAATTTACGACATTGTGAAAGTAATTCAAACAGATTAGTAATTTAATATGATGCCCGATAAATGTACAAATCGCATTACTGCAGCTTATATCGTAGGGTTTATATAAATTAATGCAATGTTCGACATTGGCAATCTCATTGGATCATATTATAAGGCACTTTTTAGGTTTCTATTCGGAGCCATTGAGGACCAAGTACTTATGGGTTTTTCCTGGTGGTCTTAGCATGTATAATTTATGACTAATGTATTTTTTATACAGGAGCTAAATAAAATTAGATGTACCTTGGTAATTTATTTAATTTATTTGGAGATTAGTTATTTATTGAAGACCCAGAAGAAATAATTTCTAAATTTTCTTTACTTTATGCACAGCTACAATCCGTGACAAACATTGTACATTGTACGTAGCTTTTTTTCGTAGATATTAGTAGTCAAATTATTTAATGAATTAATTAATAGTTTAACCACTATTCTTTTGGGAAAAAAAAATCGAGAACATTCGAAAAAAATACATGTACAATGTTTGACACGGATTTAAAACTACCCGTGGTGACTTGTAATTGTAGATATCAACACTGAAGCCACATTCAATGAAAATGGATTTCCATCATTTATCCAAATATGGCTATACCTACTACAATATACATAACTTTAATTTTTATCTTCTTGGAAACCTAAGATGTAAAAAATGTACTCAACTTTGTGTTTAAGAAATAAATTATTATTATATTATATTAAGTTTCCGGCAGCCTAGTGGTGAGACCGTCTGACTTGCAATCCGCAGGTCCAGGGTTCGAATCCCACGGCACGCACCTCTGTCTTTTCGAAGTTATGTGCGTATTGTTGATTGCCGCCAACTTCAAACGGTGGAGGAAAACATCGTGAGGAAACCTACATGTCTGAGAGTTCTCAATGATCTTGAAGATGTGTGAAGTCTGCCAACGCGCACTTGGCCAGCGTGGCAGACTATGGCCTAACCCTTCTCACAATGAGAAGATGGCCCGTTCCCAGCAGTGGGACAGTTTGTACAAACAGGGCTGATAAAAAAAAAAAAAAAAATTATTATATTACTTCCGTAGACAAAAACTCAAAAACTAATTCCATATTTGTTTTTATCTCTTTTCTACTTGCGTGATGCGTGTTTGCATCGGACCAACATCGGACTATTAACTCCAAAGACTCATCGGTCTGTTTTGAACGAAAAAAAAAGTCTATGATATTGTCATTTCCGCCATCAGATACTTTCATAAACTCACTATAGCGGCATTAGCGGCGCGCATTGACCGTACAATGCGTCTGCGTCATCGAAACTAGCAAAATAAATCGTCTAGTACGATATAATAGTAAAATTGTCAAAAGCTGTGTAAACTCCTTTAGTCTTGCGACGAGTAGGTATATGTTCTGCTACTTGACAGGAGAGTACTGCATTCTAACCTCAACATCCATCACAGAGCCATTCCTAAATGTCAAAATTAACAAAACCTTCCTCGTTTAAAAGTGAATTATAAAGCACGAGCAAGCGAGTTCATAAGTAGCCGATGTTCTGGGCCACCGCAAATATGAAAATAAACAAACAGTACGTAAATAACCAGAAAGCACTTCAAAGTGAAGTACTGAGAGCCGACTCGGCGCAAGGGATAAGGTTCTAGCGACGAAACAATATACATAATGTAAGTCAAGTTTTTCATCAAATGTGAATAAACGTTATTGTAGGTACCCAACTGCACTAATAAATGCGATAATATCATAATTTTGATAGTGAGAGTCGAAGTAATGTGACAACTTATGAAATTAATTGTAAAGAGAGTTGACGTAACGAGAGTCGGCGTAATGGGAGTTCGACATACGAAGAATGGGTCATATACTATGGGACCGGTGGCGGTGACCGGAGATCACGATCACGTTCATGCACAAAGGTTGGCCACCAAGAGGATTTGTCTCAGATCTGCTTCTCGCGTTACTTGTCGTCATCTCGTTTGTACAGAAGAGTTAGACAAATGGCTTTATAAGTTCGTAAGCGCCAGTACTGCCTACTTCAACTATCTTTATTACTACACACCTAAGCACAGACTAAATAATCTTACCTAGTAATCGGTTATAGCGTTTCATAGAAAGAATTGTATTATACGTTCAAAGAAACTTGATCGTACATAATATCTACCTTATAGACTAACATGTTTCTGGCATTGAACTTCATTGTCATCGAACCCAATTTATTCTGAGCTTCAAAAACGTTCTGATTGGTTGATTCATTGGCTATCTGTGCTCCGGCAATAATCATGTTGGCCATCCCCAGTATCATAAAAGTTAAGCCAATCAGGGTACAGATCAGCACGCTATCTGCCTTTACATTGGACCACATTGAGAATGAAAACAGAATCGTTTTGTTTACATACAATATCGCTCATTGGGGCAAACCTAACGAATGTTGTAATAAACACCTTGGAGCTCACGACGAATGTTCGACAAACTGGTATCGCCAATACTTGGCCTTGGTGGATTAGAAGTAGGTACTTGCATATACCATTTCTTACAAATAAAGTCGAAAATAGTTTTACTAAATCGGCAGAGTAACTACTATGTACAGATGTTTATCGATCTTTGACGAGCCTTAAAATGAGATTTAATATTGCCTCTCGTTAAAAATATTCGATTTGCGAATTTGACGTTCTTAGAGTCACTAGGAATACACTTATTGGTAAATAATTATACAATTTCAGCGACTTCGACAAAATAAACGTGGTTGCAATACTGAAACGATATCCAAAAACATATAAAACAAAAAAATAATTAAATATAATAAGGGCTCATAAAATGATAAGATGGCGCAAATTTCTGCGAAATTATAAGAAATATCCTTCAGTCAACCTCTAAAATGACGTCACAGTTACTAAAAAAAAAGTTGATGCTGACAGCATATAATAAGTATGTCAGTCTACTTGTCACTAACGTCGGATAATTAAATTTAGCACAATTTCAATTTCCAACGTAATTTTTGAATAATTATGTTTAAAAAACTGAAGCAACCGACTTCAAAATACACAATTTCGTTTACTTGGATGACATATTTTCCCAGTAATTTTGTTATAAAAACCAAAGTACTGAACCGTTTTTGATAAAATTATATGGAACCACCTCTGAAGTATGACTTATTAAACAAAAAAAAAGAGTCATAAAAATAAATTTATAATCGGCGATGTAATCGCCGAATAAAAACGCTTACTGAAAAGAGGAGATGTGCTGACTGCTGAGGAATATCAGTGTCACTGCTCACCACATCCCACTCATATCTCCTCTCGTCTATATATGCAGCATTCAGCACGCCGTGCTGACGACGCGACGGCGCCTGCTTGCGTGACGCTGCTCGCATCTCCTCCCGACAGCGCTGCACACTGACGTTTGTTTGAATGGCCCAGCTCTACCGCTACAAATCATGGGATATATTATCTGCTTAACCGTATCCATTGAAGTTAAGCGGAGAAGAGATTTAAAATAACAAACTTCTATTCTATTAATTGTTTAAAAATATCTCGTCGACTCCTCTCCGCTTTGGGGGAGTGTAGTTTGGGCCTAAACCTGGCAAAAGTTACGCACAAGCTATTATACTTCAACACATTCATTTCTGAGGCATATCCCAATGTGACACATATACTAACTCCATTAAATTTAATACAAATCTCACACACACACTATATGCAAATCAGTAGATTTGCTGAAAGAGCATATAGTGATATCAAGAGAGATATCATATGAGGGATGCGGCTTCAGCTGTAAAAGTAAGGCTAAATATCTACACTAAATGATGACTTCATAACCAAAACTAAGTGCTGCCTCATCAATGAGTCACCCACTTGTTTGGCTCCAAGCTTGGCTCCAACGTTGGATAATTTGGTGCAAATCAAAGTTTGTTTGATAGCGAACACAGACGCTAGCAGCGTGTAAACATCGGCCACATCAAAGAAATACGGGAGAAGACCAATCGGCAGAACAATCTTGATCCTTTTATGACTAAGTTAAGAATTATAGGTACGTGGAAGATCGAATTAGTGCGAATTACGTTAGTAATTTAGTTCATATTCTATTTTCTGGATAATCTCGGATTTAATTTCTTCGTAATGCTAATTAGACTTAAAATACACTTAATGTGGGGCTCAAAGCGCACAGCTATCTCGCTCGCGCATGTGACATTTTGAAACTTATAAAATCATTAATTTTAAATATTTTTAAACAATAAAATATTGTAAAAGTGAAAGACTTAATTTTTATACAAAATTATTTATTTAGATAAGATAAATGTTTTAGTACTTAAATTAAAATAAAATCATTTTCCCGTAACGATAATTAGTAAACAATAGTTTGTAATTATGACAAAGGTCACGGACTCTGGTGTCTGTGGAGAATAAAATAAAAAAAAGATAAATGTTTTAAAAAAGATTTTCTTCGATATCTTTTTTTTTACATATCTGCTGTCTAAATAAATTGGTCAGTCTCTCGCTTTTCTAATATCACCACTTAGTGATTTCATATGTTTAAAAATGTTGCGACGCGCGAGAGAGATAGCTGCGTGCTTTTGCCCAACCTTAATGCTTAACTGATTATCATGCCATACAATCATAACGTAGGTATGTAGAGATCTTTTACTATAAAATAGCACATCCTTCAATGTCAACAAAATTTTCTCTCTCATTTTAACTTTTCGAACTCTGAATGCGCTTTCTCTTTTAACTTTGGTGTGGGGCATGCATTTCGACTTGCACTGAAAGATTTCAACAGGTAAATTATTTTACACTTCAAATCACAGAATTCGTGGCCCTACGAACATTCCAATCACAGCTAATAATTACGACAATAAGAGTCCCAATTCTTTATCCATTATGCATTCGTAATATTAATCCACCATTGCTCTTTACTCAATAGAGTAAAGAGCAATGGTCAAATCTGTATGGTAAAATTTGTTTTTTCTTTTACATGTTCAATAGAATATGTTTAAAAAAAACAGATTTTAAGTAGGTAATTGGCGCCACATCTTCAACTTAAGAAGGGTATCGAATATTTTTCTGAAGTGTCACTATACTTAGGGCTTTACAAATATGTGAATAGTTCACAGACCACACAGCCTGTGTGGTCTGTGGAATAGTTCTATATAGAATCTGGTGGTACAAACCCGCATCATTCAAATCCGTATGTTTTGCAATTGCAAGCCTCTACCAATGCGGTCATCAAGTTGTCACGTGAAGTGTGGAAAATCTCTGTGGACCAACACGATTTCTTCTTCTTTTTTTGTATTGGACCCGCATTGGAGCATTTGCCAGGTGTCCAAGTATTAGGTATTTTTCAAGTTTCTTGAATAAAACAAGTTGTAAATGTTCTAGTCACGATCTAAGTCCCGTATACAGTCAATTTATAAGTCGAGTCCTGCTTCAGTAAAGTGATGGTGACTTTACTAGAAGCTTCTATGGAGTTTTGCCGACAACGTAAAATCACACGATTCACTGCTTTATTTCACTTGCCCACACTCACGCATTTGATCGAAATGAGTAAAACATTACCATTTTTATAGCATTAATGTTCAAAATAACACAAGTTTTAGGAAAATAAAACAAAACAACAACATGTTACCAGGACGTTCCCGCCAAAAACCCATATTCACAATGTTCACCTTCTGTTAGCATATTTTTTTTTAAGCCACACCACGGAAATCAGCATCGCTGCGAGGCCTACGAGTAGTGTGATCTTTTTCTTGACTCAACCTTTAAATATCTCATATCAAAAAACGATAATTAAAATTTTCCACGCACAGATTTCAAATCGATTCTGTCCAACACCCGAACCCTTTTTAAGATAAAATTAATATTAAAAAACAATCTTGAGATTCGTGAGTAATTTCCTATCTTGCCTTCTTCACGTCAAAAGTCAGAACGATCAAGATATTTAGTTTTCGGCTCGTCGCACATCGGCGGATTCATCAAACACTTTGATCTTGAGATCACGCGCCCTTTACTTATATTACTTTAATTTTAAAACGCTTCTCATCTTTAAAACCAACTTTATTACGAATGTCTTAATGCCTAAAATCTGTTAAAGGAAAACGTACTTACATCAATTGAAAACAAATGGTTATTCAGACGTACTCTACCAAAAAAAGGCAAATAAACCATTCCTAATTCAATTGTTTTTCAATCTTACTGTACATTTCATAAAGTTGATTTTCCTTTGATTCGTATATGATGGTTAAGACATTTGAAAAGTGCGTGTGTTGGTGTGATCTGTCAAAACTGTGAAGAGTAGCAGACGTAAGGCGTAAACATTTACACGTGGTGGTCGCAGTACTTGCGGTGGTAACACCGCTGTGCTGCGGTTGGAATGGTGCAAAGATTACCTTACACCTACTGAATTAACCACCATCACTAAAAACCTAAAAAAAGTAAGTAAGTTCGTATAGACTGAGTGGCCAGCCCTAGTGTCAGAGTTATTAAGCAGGCAATAGGCCTCTAACAGGGCTTGACGATTGATTTTTTTAAGAACAAACAACCGGGACCTTCAATTTAACGTGTCACCCGACCCACGGTAGTGGTCAGAAAGAAATGCCATCACGGGCTCCCATCCGAAGACTGACCGGTCCGTCTGTTGCTAGACCTAAATATACTAGCGGATACAGAAGTCCTTAACCCGGCCCGAAACAGGTAGGCAAGAATATCAATATGTGCTTAAAAACTTGCACGAGAGACTCAAATAATGTTATAATTTTACCCAAGCTGAAGGTCTGCCTCAAGAGGATTAATTAATACTTATTCGAGGTAAGGTTGGGGGAGGCCACAAGCCTCCCCGTCACTGCAATCCTCACGGATCTATTATGACTTACCTCAAGAGGATACGCATAATATAAAAACATACATAACCTCCGAAAAACAATATTTTTTCTTCTTGTGCAGTCAGTTAAAAGATAATAATAAAAGTTCTCAGCATACATATCTTTTTAGTACAGTACTTTTTTTTTTTTTTTGAAAAAGGGTTTTGAAGGTTTAGTGGGAGTGGGTTGCTCAGTACAGCACTTGTATCTTGTACTAACAATCAGTAATGCACGGTGGTCCGTCAAGGCATCGGGTTCCATACAATCGTGGAGCACAGCCTCGTTTAATGCAATTACCTCAATTAGTAGAACGGTACACCAGTAATCTTCTTATTAGTAATGTTTCGACCTCCTTCCATGTAGGAAATGAACTATAATTGAGTGAGCTTATTGCTGATACCGATTTTAATGGTATTCGGTAGGTAGATAAAGTACACAACTATTACAACTTGGCGTAAAAATGAACACAATTGGTCAAGTGGTTGTCGAGATATGACAACCAACTTGAGATTGAAACACACTATAAGAAATCGAAAAGTACATAGTAATTGTAGTCCCTAATAATTTAGCACAAAATATTACAAAAAAACTCTCTCACGACATATCCCCGATGTTCTCAGATTAATCTAATCAAAACACAATAAAATCAACGTCCATAGTCCATACAGACGAACATTGCCACATTAGCGCATTTAAACGTTTAACAAAATATCCCGAAATGAAGTAAACAGACAAACATCCCGCATAATAAACCGAGATGATAATAAAACTGTATTCAATTATAGAGAAAAGGGAACTGTCCCGCCTCCATTTGTAGTAATTCTGACAAGTTTGGGAAAAGCATTGATGGTGATTGTTTGGGTGGTCGATGACAGATTAATGTTGTAGACTTTGATTTACGTTAATGTTAAATTTAAAGGTGCTCAGCGAACTACGTAGAGAACCCTGTGTTTTGTCTGAAGGATCGTATCGTATCCGTAATTCCGGAACGAAGTAATTTGACAGAGAACCAGAGTTGTTGATATAGCAGAGTGTATTAGCAATGGGCCGGCCATATCTGTTTCAGAACCGATACCATCTATCCAACTAAAGCCATAGTCTATAGTATATAGTTTATAAGCCATAGTTTTTGCATTCTTGGAGTGTTCTAGTCTGAAAAGAATATTATGTAATTTTAATTTTGCACGAATGCAACTCAACTTCAAACTACCTCATATTTTTGTCGTTTTTTGAGTGAGATACAAAGTAATAAGTAGGTATTATTGCCAATTAATATATTAAGAAATTGTAGAAGAACTGACGAGTCCATATCAGGAACATCCTTAATATTATTTTATATAAAATTGTTAGGACTGTGACTGTATGACAATAAAATATATTCTATTCTATTCTAAATATGCTCGTGATCGCAGCTATCGGCAATTTATCTGCAATTTAAATTTTTATCGTTCAACTCTAAATAATAAGTTAATTAACTATTGAATCTATCCCGCATTCGAAACTCATAACAATAAGGCATATCTTCCAGAATCCAGTAAAGCATGCGGGAGGGTTGGGTCGAGAGGTCGAGAGGCCGAGAGGCCTGGTCGTTGGAGAGGACACTATAGATACAAATTATTCTATTACTGTTAGGAGTGGTCTCATAAACTGACGCACTATTAGTCATCTTTAGTTTCAAGTGAAGAATCGCTTATTTACTAAAGTGGGGAATTCTATGGCTGAAGCTACACTTGGAAACTGAACCACTGCATGGCCCTTGGCTAAGCCAAACAAGTAATAAGTTTTATTGAAGATCCCAAGAATCCAAGATCCTATTGGACAACCAATTTGAATTACCATATGAATTTAAAACTCTGCGGGAAGTCCCTAAAGTTAATTTTGACGGACATTTCAAATAGTCGCAGATTACACAAATGTTGATTCGCGGATTCGTGGATTCGCAAACGCGACATAAATGCGACAATTTTCCGCCTCCTCTTTCTCTTCCCCTTGCTCTTTTTTAAAGAAATAAATAAGTACCTATTATCATATCTACAAAATACCTATATTTGAAACTGGCCCTGTAATACACTTTATTACCTTCTATATATAATTTAATTTCAAAATGACTTATTGAACAATATAATGTGGGTAAAAACAATATGAAAACAATATATAAAATACCTACATATACTAAATAAGTATATTAACATAATATAATATAATAAATATATAATTATTTTACCCTCTTCTTTTTCTTCAACACTTCAATTCTGTCACGAAATAGAATCTTATTTTGTTCTAGCTTTGTTTACTTATCAATTCTTTCAAATGTAATCAAAAGCTGACGTAAAGGGTACCGCAGAAAATTCTCCCCTTTTTTAGGCATTTGCACTTTAATCAAAAATCACTCAAATGATCAAATAAATCATAAAACTTCGATACCAAATTTCATCAAATTTTATTGGAAATGACCAGCAAATGAGAAACGAACACAGTTGAAAGCAAAATCGACGATTTCTGAAATAGATTCGCTTTGCTTGCTCGGTTATTTAATCAAACAGGTACGGAAATAATTTAACAGCCACCAGTGTCAGACCAGACAGAGTCAATGGCATGAAATTGACGTTAACTGACACGGACTCGCACAAAACTGATAAGTCCTCATATACCACAATAGCAAGTCCTTAATACAATTTATGCACAATAGAACATTTGGTCAGGAAAAATACTCATTTTACCACCATGTCATATTACATATCTATAACTTGTCGTCTAATTTCAACGAATTAATGATATTTTTTTAACATGACAAGGTTCCACGTGAATGTAGTGACTGTTTTGAAGAACCGCGGTGAATGGTATTGTCCAAGATGGACGCTCAATTGGTACGCAATGGACCCGTATGCGACAGTCGCCTGGAGATGCGATGAATTTGTTGTCACAATGCTTAGGACTTTTAGAGGTTTAGAATCATGCTACCGTTGTAGACACTGATTTAACTTTACTTATGTTACTTTTGAGTAAGTATTATTTCTCTAAAGCAAAACGCCAAATATTTTTATTTTAGTATTTGGCATTTTTGCATCATAATTCAAAAAGTCATTTCATGCTAACAGTAGCCCGTTATTATTCTCTATCTGATAAAATTTCAAAGAGAGAAAGGTAGATTTCATTTGTTTGCGGGCCCCATTCTTACATACAACTACATAGATATTATTTATGCATGGTTGCCTGGAAGAGGTTGCTCTAAGCGATAAGACCCCCAATTAAAACCCATGGCCATAGCAATATTAGCAATATTCTTACTGTACTTATTTTTTAAGTATGGTTCTGTCATTGCAGACAAAATTATGTGGACTGTAATAAGGCATTTGGCAAGCGCAGGTAAATTATTTTCTATGTCCCTACAGTCAGAGGATTCTACTTATAAAATTTCATATTTCAGACATGAAATCGCAAAAAACGGATGCAAGATGCTGCGATTATAAAGACTGATCGACAAATACCCCATTTGTTGACCGGTAAATCGGGTTAGTAATAAAGTATCACCAATATCCGCGAACTTCTCTATCCCACGGTTGACACTGGTATAGACTTCTCTTTTCTCAAGCTGCTATCTAGCTTGATTCTGTGAGTTTTAGTTAAGGGTGTATTTCTGTCTTCGTATGGTTACGAAGAAATTTGCGGTGTTTGACAGGAGTAAACCAATTTTAAGCGAATTATAGTTTGGTGATTGATGGCAGAATTGCTATCAATACCTTCCATATTTTAGGCAAACTAATTTTTATAAGCCCTCACCAACACATCTTAGCTAAATGTAGCTATAAATCTAAACAGTAACCTTGACACGCCGCGCCGTGATACGAGTCTCTAGATCTAATTGTCCAAATTGGTATTGATTTATATGAGCCAAAAGTGATTGTTATTAATTGTCACTGAGTCCGTCTCTGAGAGCGCTGGGTGCCTCACAATTGACCCTGGCTGAACTGGGTGAAGGGGTGATATTTGGAAATGGTGCAAGAGAAAGACGCAACACTGGCGGCTGGTTCATAGACCACGATTTTTCTATGGCTATTTCTTCTTTTCTTTATTGGACCCACGCGATTAGCGCATTTTAGTGTCTAGTATTTAGATTTAATCAACTTTTAGGATACTGTCAACGTGGGGTAAATTTGACTCCGACTTCCGAAGGTTCTCGATATTTGTCCCAAAAGATTACAAGTCAAAACGACTGCTTATTAATTTATTATATCTCTTTATGCGGCGCGATTTATTTCTATACCCTTATTCGTAGGTATATCCGTACCGAATTACAGCTTTCTAGTACTGAGTGCTTGAATTAAACCGTGGACAGACAGATGGGCGGATATTTAACTTTGATATTTAACTGCTACATTTTTGTGAAAAAATTAAGAACCTTCGAAAAAATCTATGTACGATGTCAAAGACGCAAAGTCAAAGTTACCCACAGCGACAGTAATACAAAAGTCATTGATAATAGTTAGAATCTAAGGACCTTATCGAAAAATTTTAAATAACTTTAACCAACGTCTTAAGTTCCCTGTCTTCTTTCCGCAAGTGTCATTACGTGTCAGCCAGAAATTGACAATATATGTTAAGCATTGCGTACAGTGAAGTAACGTTTTTCGGTAAGGCAATATGTCAAGTTAAGAAGTCACTATTAAGTTCTAGTTATGTAAGCAAAAATCCAAGAATCGAAAGTCCATTATACATTTGTGCTGTAAAGTGTTTTCTAGACTAGTCTAAGATCAAGTTTTTTTTTTTTTTTTTTTTTTTTTTTTTTTTTGTTTTTTTTTTCACTATGCCCTTCTCACATAGTACATCGTTGTAGAGACTAATGCTGTAAAAATATAACTAACACAGTAAATTAAACACAGTAAGTAAATTGTATAATTAATTATTTTGATTATAATAATCGTACAAAGAGATTTTATATTTGTTTGTATACTACGAAATATTCGTCCTTCTTATTTTAAAATGCAACCATCCTACGCATCACAGATTCGCGCAAGCGTGTTTTTTTTTTCTAGCAAAATTGAATTTTTACGAAGTCCCTAAAATCAAGATATTTTGCTCTCTGCGAGGCCCTATATTCTAACGATAGGCCCATATTATTATTGTTTGTAAAAAAAAACTTTTCGCATTTGCAATACAATGTTTTATTAAGTTTCAGTAAAATCCTAATTAATTTAAACAATCTTTCTGTATCTGTTTATAATATTAAGATCTCAAACAATCTTTCTGTATCTGTTTCCTGAGAACTACAATCTTGGAATTTTCAAGGCTAGAGTGAATAGAAATCTTCTAGATCGACGAGCTCCATCCTCGGCCACACCGTCGCTTAACATCAGGCGAGTTAGTGAACAATCGTAGATCAGTCTTGAGTAAAAAAAAAAATATTGAAATTAAAAAAAAATATTGAAATACGCCTCTACTTCTCTACTTTGATCCACACCAAAAAGTGTCTACACTCTGACAGCAAACTTTACAATTCGTTCCACATACAATGACCAAAAGACCACTACCACCGTGACTGATCTTAAATTGAAACCATTTGGGGACTCTACCATCTCTAGTCAACCAGCCGGCTCACCGTAAAACATAACCAAGTTTTACGATAATGTCATTTTTAACACGATATGTTTTAAAGGGGTCGAGACTCTATTGTAGAGTCAATAAGTTAAAATTTTTACGGCCGTCATAAAGTTAGGACAACTGATTTAATTTCTTTTTATTATATTTTTGTTTTGTCTATCAAAATATGGTGTTGTAGGTTTCGGTGTTTTATAGCATACTACATACATAAAGTCACACTTATTTAAGACCATGTTAGGCCGTATGACGTCACATTTGACGACGATTAGAGGGCTAGAGCATTCCAAGGTGTACAAAAGAGTGGGGTTGGGAGTTTTGGCGGGAACGTCATCGAAACATGCTGTTTCTTTGTTTAATTTTCCTAAACTTGTGTTATTTTGAATATTAATGCGATAAAAATGGTGGTGTTTTATTCATTAGGTTTTCGATCAAGTACCTACATGAGTGTGAGCAAGTGAAATGAAGCAGTGAAACGTGTCATTTTACGTTGTCGACAAAACTCCATAGAAGCTTCTAGTAAAGTCGCCACCACTTTACTGAAGCAGGACTCGACTTATAAATTGACTGTATACACGTGACTTAGATTGTGACTAGAACATTTACAACTTGTTTTATTCAAGAAACTTGAAAAAATCTTAATACTTGACACTGGCAAATGTTTTAAGCGGGTCCAATACAAAAAAGAAGAAGAAGAAGAAGTGTGGTGTTGTGTGAAAATGTCCTCCTTTAAATTTCGTAACACTCCATCCTTCTTTGGATAAAGAATATAGTTCTGTAACCGAAGCGAACCGAAAAAAACCGAACGAAATGGAATATTCGCCACAAATAGATAACGCCTTTTAACCGACTTTCTAAAAGAAGGAGATTCTCTATTCGACTGTATGTTTCTGTTTTGTTCAGCGATTAGCTAACCAATTATGAATTATTTTTGATGATTATTTTTTTGTTTGGTAAGTAGTCAAAGGTAAGTAGTAGGTAGTCAAGGTAGTCCCCTAAACATTTTATCTAAATCGGTTTTGATTTTTACAACAAAATAACTGAAAAAAAATCATCCAAGTAAACGAATTGCATATTTTGAAGTCAGTTTTGTTCAGTTTCTTAAACTATACTTATTGTAGCTTCTAACCGTTCGATAGTAAAACGGGGACAGTAGGTACTACCGGCACGTAAGTTTAGCGCTGACCGTCATTGCGCAGAAGTCAAAAATTAGGTATCACAGGAGTGAATTACTTCTGCGCAATGACGGTCAGCGCTAAGCTTACGTGCCGGTAGTTATATCTATAATGGCACTGCCACCATACATAACTTTTCGAAAAAACCGTCATTAACCTTAACAATTGTCAAAAACCGCTCTTACTTCATACTTATACAATATTTTTATTCTTTACGCCTTTTAAATTTGGTAACCCGAAATAGGTTTTGCGCTGCGCCCCACAGTTATACCAGCAGCGCAGTGATAAAAATCATGGTGATGGTGAAAGGTGATGTTGATGCTAAAATGAAGCCTATGTTTGTCGCCACGCAGCTATATCTGTACCAAATTTCATAGCAATCGATTCAGTCGTTTGGTCATTAAAAGGTCACAAACAGAGAGAGAGACCGAGTTACTTTTGTTTTATAATATTAGTTGGGATGTTTAAAGTGTTTAGGGGTGCGTTGTGTGGACAGTAATGTGTGCAAGTGGACAGCGTGTCGAGTTATTATAATTGCTGCATTAGTTGCGCGCGCGCATGCGGGCTGCCGACCACCAGGGGTAAATAATCTTGGCGCTACAACCATCCCTTTACATGTTTACTATAATGTATTTGAAATGGTGTCAAGCCATTTGAAAGAGGATTTGATCGTGTGTTCTTACCTAAGTTTCATCAAAATCGATTCACCCTTTTTTATATCGCTGAGGTTTTTAAGTTTTCTAAAAAAAATTATTTCTGCGCATTCAAGATATTTATTCATGATGGACCTGTAAACCAAGTAGGAAACATAAGCTACACAATGAAGAAGGTACCTATGTAAAAGAATGAAAAAAATAACTGTATAATATCCATAAAACATTCATACTTTTATAATATCAGCCTCTAATTGGCAATAAATATCTGTATAAAAAAAACTAAATACGCATAAAATATATAATGCAAAATATATTTAATAGAGGATTTCTAAGAACTGTTCTTGGAATGTACGAAAAAGTCCGTTGGAGATTATAAAAAACTATACTTAATTTAAAAAATTTGCGAGTAATAAATAATAGTACAAATATTACAAAAAAAATTGCCTATGACACCCGGGAAATGAAGACGATTCTAACGCCTCACAGATCAAAATCGGCCAAATCGTTTAGCCTATAGAATATAGAAACATACATATATACCCACATACATACTGTTTACATGCAAACATACATACACTCGAAAAATACAACCCTCCTTCTTCAAAGTCGGATAAAACCCAACACTTTCGTGTAGTAGAGGTATCTATTAAACAAATGTTGGTGACCCCTGCCCCTAGGGGTGCACTAATCGCTACGAGTGCTGTTTCCAACTATCCAATTATGAATATTGACCAACCAAACTTGTTCTCGGGACGTTATCGTTCTCTCGCCATCATGCTGATTAGGAGTTTTCATAGTTTTAGGAGCTGATAAAATTGGAATTTTATACGGAATAGATCTGCGTTTGACCACCAACTCGGCTGATGGTAAGCGATGCTATGGCCGCGGATAGAACATGTTAATCTAGAAAATGTATACTCACTCTATAGACATTTTCTAGATTGTTCTCCTTGTTAGGTATCGTACTAAGGTTGCCTATTTGTGAGGCTAGGGTTGTCTGTCTGTCTGTCTGTCTTAAACGACTATATCTTTTGAACGGTATACAAGGTTTACTGATGTAAATGAACTTCGTCATGCTCTATTACCTATATTTAATATTGAATAAGAAGTTTTTTGTGGATGGCTGGTCCTGATTTTACTGCTTAGTTGTTTTTTCTTTTTAGGGTCCCGTACCTAAAGGGTAAAACGGGACCCTATTACTAAGACTCCAATGTCTGTCTAACTGTCCATCTTTCACCAGGCTATATCTCATGAACCGTGATAGTTAGACAGTTGAAATTTTCACAGATGAAGTATTTCAGTTGCCACTATAACAACAAATACTAAAATAAATATTTAAGGGGGCTCCCATACAACAAACGTGACTTTTTTGTCGTTTTTATAGATAATGGTACGGAACCCTTCGTGCGCGAGTCCGACTCGCACTTGGCCGGTTTTTTAATTTACGGTAGACCTTCAGGTAAACAAAATGTAAACATTAGCAAGTGTAGGAGCGTCATCGCCGAGTTGGTCACAAAGTGGCTAGACGAGTGGGAATTGAATTAGATTGTGACCCGCGCAGAGGTTAACTCGCCTAATTGGGACATTAGACCTCTGCCCGAGGGAGTTCTGCAGTCGTCCATTGTTATATTTGTTACTTATAATCAATTATGTATACGTGGTAAGCCTCAAGTAAGGCAATCGCCCAACTCGTCTTCAGTCGCAATACGTGGGGCAAAGTTGTTAAACTCGTGTCTTGACTAAACTTGTGAACAGTGACTATGCCATCCTGTGTGTTTAGAAAGTGCAACACCAATATAAGGCCAAGAAACTAAAAGGCCTTATGTGGTCTTATCCTCGAAAGTGCTGAGAATTGAGATTTGCTCGAACTCGAAGTAAGTACTTGTTTAGCAATATACTTTTTTCATCATCATCATCAGCTCAGCCACAAGAAGTCAACTGCTGGACATAGGCCTTCCTCATGGATTTCCAAAAAGACCTGCGGCCTGCATCCAGCGCCTTCCTGGCACTTGTATGATATCTTCTGTCCCTGTCCACCTTGTAGCTGGTCTTCTTACGCTGCGCTTGCCAGTTCGTGGTCTTCATACGAGAACTTTTCGGCCCCATCGGTCATCAGTATCGGTATTTTTTTAGAAATATATAATTTTTTTAAAGATTTTATTCTATCATTTTATTGGCGTAATAAATATGTATACCCATACTAAATTACAACTTTCTAGGTAGGTACAATAATCTTTCAGCTAAACCACGGATAGACAGACAGACGGACGGACATGGTAAAACTATAAAGATTCTTAGTTGGCTAAGGAACACTAAAAATGGAACCGAAGCGCATACAAAGCTTTCAAACAATTACCCGGACCATTTCTCTATCTCCCGAGATTATCGAACAGTAATTGCTGGCTAAACGTTGTACGAAAAATATCGTATTACAGGACTGTCGTAGTACACAAATATTTTAAAATATATCGTAATATAATACCTGTACAGCGATACTATAATTACAGTATACAATCACTTTATCTGATTGTTCTTTCTTGCATAAAAGCGATTTGTTTACGCAAAAATAGTGATTGCAAAAAAATGTGAACAATTGAGTTTTGAATTTCGCTTTCGAATGGTACGCGTGGAATGTTGTTATAGAGTTGTTGGGGAAAAAAATCCTTCAATTTGAGAGTTGAAAAGACCATGGATACGAGACCCTATTTTTAATCTTTTTACCCGACTGCGTAAGAAAGAGGGTTTATATTTTTATGTATATAAAATAAGGCGATGTAAACAGTAACTTTTTGTCTCAGTATCGCTTTCAAACGTGACCATGTGTTGGCAAACGTAGTGTAGGGTGTCCTGAGATTCGATTGAGTGACGATATACGAAAGTCAGTTGGCAGTGACTGGAAACGGAAAGCTGAAATTCGGGCTGAGTGGTGTCCAATGGCGAGGCTTATGTCCAGTAGTGAACTAAAGTGGCCTGATGGTGATAATAATGATTATTCTATGTGAAACTTACAAGTATGTAATCCTTTAAAAAACTAAAAAAACCGAATTCAAAATACGCAACTCGTTTACTTGGATGACATATTATTCCAGTTATTTTGTTATAAAAACAAAAATACTGCACCGATTTTGATAAGATTTCTATTGGAACCTTTTAAACAAAATAAGAATTATTCAAATCGGTCCAGGGGTCTTCGAGTAATCGGGGAACATACATAAAAAAAGATTCCGACGAATTGAGAACCTCCTCCTTTTTGAAAGTCGGTTAAAAAGGAATTTCTTATGAAACATAAGTAAAATTCTTGCAAGATTCCTTACGAACAAGATTTGTCGCAAGCTTACATTCAGGCAATATCTGCCTTACCGAAAAACGTTACTTAAAGCAATGCTTAACATATTTTGTCAACTTCTGTCTGACACGTAATGACACTTGCGGAAAAAAGACAGAGAACGGTTAAAGTTAAGTAACGTTTTTGGGTAAGGCCCTATATGTATGTCTTTCGAAAGTGGAAATGAGTGAGCGGGACAGCGCATTCCATTCATTACATTCATATGCCTAGACTCGATTGACTATTGGAACCCGCCGTCGTCCAGCAGAAGCCACCGCCATCCACTAGTCCAAGAATAAAGAAATCAATAAATTAATCTTACAATCTAATGCCGTAGTCGCGTCTTCAAAAAGGTACGCTAGTTGCGTACCTCCGGCGCACCGAGTCGGCGCTTTGATCTCGCCGATTGTTGTCCGTTTGATGTAGCCGCCGTAACTGGTTCGTGTTACAACGGTAAAAATTACACTAAACATTGGTTCTGCTGAAATTTTGGGGAAATCTGGGAAATTAACGTGTTAGTACTGGTTGGTCAGCTGAAAGTAAGTACGCTTACAAAACATAAACAGGCAATTTATTAACCCCCGACACAAAAAGTTATAAGTTTCGACATGTGTATCTGTGTGTCTGTCTGTGGTATCGTAGCTCTCAAACAGATGGACCGATTTTAATCTAGTTTTTTTTTTTTGTTGTTTGAAAGTGGATTTTGTCTAGAGTATTTTTAGCTTGTTTCATCAAAATCGGTTCAAACGTTTTTTTTGTCGGGGATTTTTTAGTTTTAACTCATACTTATATACGTACATATATGTAATTGTTAACTTATCACGAAAAAATTATAATAATAAAAACGTTAATAATAATAGTGTTTTGAATTCATTCTTCGTGTTTGTTGTTTTTTTTTTTATTTTATTGCTTTTTTTATTAATTAATGACCGTGATAGTTTAAAAAAGTGTACCACGAAAAATATATTCTGTGCTCATTATGATAACTATGTAGTACTAATAAAGTTAAATAGCGATTTGTCTGGCTAAAATTTGTCACAATATGAGTTTGTCTCTAAAAGTAACAGAAACACTCTAATGGTGCTTACTGTTTACTTTTATCCCGCGAAAAAAGTTGTAAATTTGAAAAATATGTTGCAATAAGACGATAGATGCAAGCCGGTTCTATCAAGTCTTTTGGGAAATCCTGGAGGCCTATGTCGAGCAGTAGCCTTCTTGTGGCTGAGATATTAGTGATGATGATGACTAAATTTCTAAGTTATCTTCTTCTAGATCGACGATCTCCATCCTCGGCCACGCCGTCGCTTAACATCAGGCATTTTCGTTGTCAATCGTAGATTTATCTTACATTAAAAAAACTTTAAGTTGATAGGCACATCCTTGAGTCGAAATATTTGTATTATATTTTACAAAGGTAGGTATGGTACAATAATTTGATTCCGTTATGTTCGAATTC
Organism: Lycia hirtaria; assembly: GCA_947563715.1. Taxonomy (NCBI): domain Eukaryota; kingdom Metazoa; phylum Arthropoda; class Insecta; order Lepidoptera; family Geometridae; genus Lycia; species Lycia hirtaria. Next base: position 42,175,455 of record OX387378.1, read on the forward strand.
TTTCCGGCTAGCGATAAAATAGGGTTTTCCACGCTTATTTGTTAGCTGGAAACCAAACTAACCGAGATAGTAAGGCGAAAAAAATATTTTAGGAAAGGCAGATATATATTAATAGTTAATAAGTATTTAATGAGAAACTGATTTTTTTGATACAAAAAACGCATGTATTTTTCTCTCCAAGGTAAAATGAAGAGTTTTGTAGTACATTTGACTGCAAAGTTTTCAGTCTTGTGCCTCCTGGAAACCATCGGTACGTTCAGGAATACATTAGGTACTTACATGAAGCAAGCAAAATCAGACTACATAACAGACACAGTGAAACACTATCAAAATTAAATCAATGTAGCAGCAATATACAAGCTACGCATTCGGGTTGACTTGCAATATTCTAGTCCATGGAATGTGTAGTTGTCATTATATTAAATTATATAACTTTTAAATACTAAGGGACAAATCCCATAAAAAATAATTAGCTGTCCCACAAAATTTGACTGGCTTTGTGGCTCAGTTGGTAGTGTGTTTACGTCTACCTGCTGAACTGAAAGGTCGTGGGTTCAATCCCCACCCAGGGCAAACATTTGTGTGATGAGCACGGATGTTTGTTCTGTGTCTGGGTGTTTCTATGTATAATATGTATATATTTACAAAAACAAAAGAAAAGTATATATGTATTCTATCAGCCATCTAGTCCCATAGCACAAGCTTTGCTTAGTTTGGGCTAGATGGTGTTGTGTGAAATGTCCACAAATATTTATTTATTTATTTAATTATGTCGGAGTTCAATTTTTCTTTTTGGCTGGCTCCTATATTAAAACTTAGACATGGTCAAAGGAGAGTTGAAAGTTTCTATTTCATTGCAAGTTCCATGATTTTAATGCTAGGGGCATGAAATTGTGTTTGGGTTTACCGATTCATGTGAATAGATACCTACAGTTACTATAATATTTACAAATCCATGTGAATAGATACCTACAGTTACTATAATATTTACAAATCCATGTGAATAGATCCCTACAGTTACTATAATTTTGTGACAGAGATGCATTGAAGTGGTTAAAAGAGAAATTCGTAATTAATTTTAGGCGGACGCCACGGCAGAGGCAAAGCGTTCGAGAGGTGGGATGACAGAAGCGGGGAAAAAAACCGGCCAAGTGCGAGTCGGACTCGCGCATGAAGTGTTCCGTACCATTATCTATAAAAACGGCAAAAAAATCACGTTTGTTGTATGGAAGCCCCCCCCCCATTAAATATAATATAGAAGGCAATGAACGCGCGGATTGTTTAGCTAAAGAGGCTGCACTAAATCTCAAAACCGCCGCTCACTATGATAAGTGTCCCATATCATATGTGAAACGATTAGTACGAAGCGAAAGTATTCAAAAATGGCAGACGAGATACATAGAAGAAGAGACAGCAGGGACAACAAAAATATTTTTCCCCGATGTCCAAGCAGCACATAGACTATTAAAAAAAATCAAACTTACCCAGGAGATAGTACAGGTATTTACAGGGCACGGTGGTTTTGCGCAGTATCTTCATAGATTTAAAATCAAAGCCTCACCTGCATGTCTTTGTGATCCCGAGGAAGATGAAAACAGCATCCACATCATAGTGGACTGTCCTGTATTTATCTTAAAAAGAACACTTCTGGAAATAAAATTTGGTAAAGATATAAGACGGGATAATTTGAACGAGTGGCTGCAAAATGATGATGCTAGGGTAGGATTTCTGGAATTTTGTAAGTATGTAACAAAAAGATGCAATTTAAGAAATAAATAAAACGAGAGACTGAATAGTGTATAATAGGTGAAAACTGTGCATGAATGGATGTGTGTGTTTTTGTGAGTGAAGCGCACATTGCGTGCATGTTTAGATTTTTGAGTGTTTTTATTTAAAAATATTATATTGTTGTAGATGGCTATGTAATAATGCATTACAAAGGCGTAAATATACATAAATACTGCAACATAGGTATATAAAGTTGATTGTGAAAACTATATAATAAGATATATTCTTTAATATATTACCTATATATAGAACTTAGTCTGTACGGTAGATCTACAGATCGGAGATACATATGTAAAAATAATATTATGTATAAAAAAAAAAAAAAAAAAAAAAAAAAAAAACATTAATCAAGGCAAGGGATGCAAATATATTGTTATATTAGCACACCTTCCAACATTAAGATAACAAACCACAATAAATGAATGCAAACATGTTATATCAACATGTCCCGCATCATTTTGTAGCATTAAAACAAAAATATAAAGATTTTGCACTAAGAGATGTACTGTACTTAATATATAGGTATATTATAGCAATTTGTATGTTAATGATAAAAAAAATAAATTATATATATATATATATATATATATATATATATATATATATATGTGTGTGTACCCGTGTGAAAAGAAAGGCGCACGCATGTGTTCTCACGTATTTGTTATTTTGTTCTATATTTATATCTATCTATATTTATCTATACCAATATTTACTTTCAATTCACATAAGGCCAGTATGATTGGCGAATTATGCCATTAACAAAACAGAAAAATGCATAAGTAATATGTTCAGCTTGACAATGTCCCTGACTTGTGTTGGGGAAAAAAAAAAAAAAAAAAAAAAAAAAAAAAAAAAATATATATATAATATTAAGTTTATTTTAATTTATTTTTAAAGTGAATAATATAACTCAATATTATGTGAATATTTCAAGCGTCTACATGTTGCCGTTATCAATATAGAGCAAAAACGAGCAAAAAAATCACGTTTGTTGTATGGGAGCCCCTTAAATATTTATTTTATTCTGTTTTTTAGTACCTACTTATTTGTTGTTATAGCGGCAATAGAAATACATCATCTGTGAAAATGTCAACTGTCTAACTATCACGGTTCATGAGATATAGCCTGGTGACAGACGAACGGACGGACGGACGGACAGACAGCGAAGTCTTAGTAATAGGGTCCCGTTTTTACCCGTTGGGTACGGAACCCTAAAAAGCAGGCGGCAGCAGCGCCTGGAAGCGAAAATTATTCTACATGTACGAAGCGCGGGTAACCGCTAATATGTACTTGCATGTAAATAGTTTCTAGTTCTTACTTAAATAGATTAGAAATTACATGGACCAACAAACAAACGTACTCGCAAACTTACGTTCCATAACGTTTGTATGGAAGTGTGTATTTAATAAACACACTAGCCGGCATAGCGTCTTGTTATTCCGAAGCAATAACAAAAGTTCCTGGAAGAAAGCGAGTGTTATAAAACAACATCAAGGGGAAGAGTTCATAACGTGGATTGGATCGTAATCTGTAAACAGATGTTCTGTGTGGTAGATCACAACTTATCAACAAAGGAAGAGTTCCGAATCACGCCAACGGCGACCATTCTTCACGACTCAGTCTTAAGACTTAGGAATAAGAATTATGATCTAAAACAATTAAAAAACCGACTTCAAATACGCAATACAATAAATACGCGACTTGCTGTTCAATTTTCTACAGGCACTTGGATGATATTTTACCAGTTATTTTGTTATAAAAACCAAAGTCATGCATCGATTTTGATAAGATTTGTATGGGACCACCTCTAAAGTATAATCTACTAAATAAAAAATAATCATCAAAATCAATGAACAAAAATTGGTTGAGTAATCGGTGAACAAATATACAAAAAAAACATACAGACCGAATTGATAACCTCCTTCTTCTTGGAAGTCGGTTAAAAATAATAAATAAAATTCACACACCATCTAGCCCAAACTAAGCAAAACTTATACAATGGACGGCTGATATAATACATATACCTTTTTAATGTAAATACATACTTGTGATAATACATAGAAATACCCAGACAGAACAAACAACCATGTTCATCATGCAAATATTTGTCCTGGGTGGGGATCGAACCCGTGACCTACAGCTTAGCAGACAGACAACTGACCAACTGAGCTGCGAGGCCAGCCTTGTAAACCCAATTTATTAGACACTTTTTGACACTAACAATAATTTTCAGTGCTATATTCGCAATCATTCGCTATCAGATTCATCTCGAAAATTGTAGGTTTCTCTCTGTCAGTCTCCATAAAAATGGCAGAGTTCGATGACATTTAGGGACTAGCTGCGTTTACAAAACAAAAACCAAGGACAAGTGCGAGTCAGACTCGTACAAACTAGTAGATAAAAGGGGGAAATTAAAGATTTTTTTTCTATATTTTCCTTCATAAACCGAAAAATATACATCGTAAAAATATTTAAAAGCCTGTTTAACTTGACAGGTGCTAATGAAGCTTTTTCATATGATAACCCACATAATACGGTTAAAGCACTTTAAAATTTGGGCCCTCCTTCCTTGCTTAAAGACCCAATTTTTTGTGATTAAATTAAAGTAAAAATACAGTTATTCAGTTATATACAATAAGTAAATGTACAGTTTTCGGATTTTTTCCTTTATGTGTACTATATGACAATGCTTCTTGCCAAATTTCACAGTTATAGGTCAACGGGAAGTATACCCCATAGGTTTTGATATCCTTGCGAGCGAGATATTAAACTTTAATTTTTTTTAGATATAAAAGTTTCAACGACGCAACTCAAATTTCTGGGCGGATTTGAACATTTGGTAGGTTTAATCATACTATGTAAATGGTATACTTTATATCCAAAAAAATATTAATTCTGTGCTGCAGTAGTGAAATGTGTTTTAAAATTAAACGAACTTACCCAGTGAAGCTTGGTAAATCAAATGTTTTGTTTGAACAAAAAGTAGTAAATACCAATAAAAATTAATAAATAAAAGTAATTTAAATAAATAAATTAACTTTAAAACTATTAAATGAACTAAAAAGGGAGAAACAACAACAGCTTTAACCTGAAAAATTAAATCAAAACTGGGCCTCTAGGTTACATACATACCTAAGTAGGTATGTATGTAACCTAACTAGTTTTTTGAGGTTGGTGCCTGTCTAACACTTAAAGTTGGTGATAATGACCTGGCACCGACCTCAAAAATTAATTGGGGATTGAGATACGCGCAGACCTACTTAGGTAGACGCCCAATTTTCATTTTATTTCTCGGTAATATGTAACAGCTTTTATTATTCCTCCATTTGCAGATCATTGAATAGATTTGAAGTCGATTTAATTATGTTTTTAATAGCTATATAAATTTCAACTACAATTACCAAACTGCAATTGTACTGGTGCTAACTTGGGTTTATACGTGGAATACATGTAACGTGAATATTTTCTTATTTATCTATAATTTTATCAGATTTCCCCTGTTTTTCAATATGAGATTATATCAGCCGTCTAGACAAAAGACAAATTCCTATACCTAAAATGATTAAGATAGATGGTTTAATAATTATGATAAAAAAATGTAATCGATTTTTTGGACCGTACCTATACAGACTAAGAGCGCGCCGTATGTCTACTCACCTCAGCAGGTAACAGGATGCGACCTGATGTCGCACATTATCGAGGTGTCTTTAAATGTACAGGATTGCCTAGGCTAAGCCTCGAGGGTTTTGTACAGTCAGCAAAAATGTGACCACTTTTTCGGGTGCCCAACACCTCATCGGGTAACAAGTTGGGACGTAGTACCTACATTCGAAAGTGCCTATCGAGTAGTGCCAAAATAAATAGGGTTGCCTCGCCCAACCCTGGATGGAGCTTTCGTGAATCGGCCTAATTTTAGGGTGCCAAAAAATAATACCAATCATCTCATCGTGTAACAAGATGTGATTTATGCCATACGAAAGTCCTACTTGTACTAGTGTTAAATAAATTAGGTTGCCGGCCCTAAACCTAAGGCTTACCTTAACCGGCCATGTTTTATGTTTGAACGTAAAAACTGATTCATGACAAAACAAAGTTAAAATGAGGTTGGTACATGATGTAATAAGTAGGTACATAATATAATCAATAATTCCTATTGAGTTAGGTTAAAAATCAATTATAATGGCTCAAAAATGGGCTTAATAGATACAAAGTCTTTCTGTCTGATACCTTGTCTGACTTATGCATATTTTTTTGTAAATTGTACAACTCAGAATATTTGAAGTAATTTTACCCCGTTCTAGTCATACTCGTATATGGTTCCAATAATTGAAAATGTGATAATATTTAAGGGTAGATTTTGTTTTTCTTTTGTATGAAATGTGCATAGATTATGTTAGTTGGTCTTGGTACTTAGGTACTGGATGGTACTGGTGAAAATGCGGTCTTGACGTATCAAGACGAATTCCATCGTTTCGGTAGTTATCGTAAGCGAAATTCGCAACTAGTTGCCGATCAAAGAAGAAAGAATCAAAGAATTACTACTTATTTTCAAAACATTTTTTTCATTTAGGTATAATAATCATTTTACTGACAGGTGATATGACATCACAGTAAAACTATTCTTCGCTCAAATACAAAATATTATGAATGACATACAATAAAATTGTAGCATTTCTCCCAAAATACAGTTTCGATAATCATACTCAAATCCTTTCTCTGCGCACAATGTCGCAAGAAAAACATCCGCTTGGAGAAAGGGGTAATTCGGGCTCAATGTGACCAAATAAACATTCTGAATGAACTAAATGTGGACAAATAGACGGACAATGCACTCACAAACAGAATTTACTATAAATATTTCCGATTATCCGTAATCTTCAAAATATGTCCGAATGTACCATACGGTCTGTCAAACTTTTTTTTTTTGCAGATACAATGTGTTGAAAAGATTTGGAATCCAATTTTTCAAAATCGCATTTTGTCGTCATCCTTTTTCCTTGCTGCGATATTATTATCATAATACGCTAAATGACAGGATAATATAATAACATCCCCTTTTCGTGTTTGCATCTTTTTTTGTAAGTTTAGAAAAACAAATAGTGTACCGGTTACAAATTCAGAATTAGATTCCCAAAAGTGAACGATGTTGCCATATTTAACGTGAGATTAAGATGCCGTTTTGGCGGGAAGTCGTCAGTTTCCGATCCGATCGCTACGCATAAAACAGCATAAGTAAAACGGGTTAATCATTATAATCCCCTAACATATGTTTGTGTCGGTGCGTTTTGACGTAGATTTACAATTATTTACAAGAAATGCTGGATGCACGCCGCTTGTCTTCGTTCACGATAATCCTTGGATTAGCGGGCCTCCTTGTTTATGGTCCGCTGTCACCCGCCTAATTGTCTGTGGTTGGGAAAACGCGGGAACGTAAAAACAAGATGGCTGACTAATTTATTAGGAGGACATACAGGGCTTTCCGCCTTCCATTTGGAACGCAAGGTGTCTTGTGTCGATTAAAAGACAGGGATTAGCGGTGTCGCATTTCTCGATAGAGAAAAGAGGCATGTTTTTGTTGGCTCGATGAGTCGACAGCAGTCGGTGACGAACTCCCGGCGACGCGCTTCTTCACAGAGAAAGTAATGTACAGACTTAGATTATATACCTCTAGATTCCGTGTTCAAATACTAAGCGCATCGTTCAATTTGAAGCAAAAACGTTTTACGTGTGTGAGTGAGCCGCCTATCGTGGTGTATTGCTTACACCATTTACATTTGTGTGCACGATGTTTGTGATACCAGTGCATAGATATTTCCCCAAAACATAGAGACTTAAAAAAATATTTGGGGTCGATATTATTCAACCGGAAAAAACCTAACATTACTGTTTAAAGCATGAAAGTCCAAATTAGGCTCGTTTGCTTTGGTTTCTTAAGCACTTTCTGCTTCATATGATGACGAGAGTCTGACGAAGGTATCAGATGATTGCCACTGGAACAACCTGGTGGAAAGGACTAAGACAGTCCAGTTTGGGCTCGTTTGCTTTGGTGTCTTAAGCACTTTCTGCTTCATATGATAACGAGGGTCTGACGAAGGTATCAGATGATTGCCACTGGAACACCCTGATGGAAAGGACTAAGACAGTCCAGTTTGGGCTCGTTTGCTTTAGTTTCTTAAGCACTTTCTGCTTCATATGATGACGAGGGTCTGACGAAGGTATCAGATGATTGCCAATGGAACACCCTGATGGAAAGGACTAACACAGTCCAGTTTGGGCTCGTTTGCTTTGGTGTCTTAAGCACTTTCTGCTTCATATGATGACGAGGGTCTGACGAAGGTATCAGATGATTGGCACTGGAACACCCTGGTGGAAAGGACTAAGACAGTCCAGTTTGGGCTCGTTTGCTTTGGTGGCTTAAGAACTTTATGCTACATATGATGACGAGGGTCTGACGAAGGTTTCAGATGATTTCCCCTGGAACACCCTGGTGGAAAGGACTACGACAGTCTAGTTTGGGCTCGTTTGCTTTGGTTTCTTAAGCACTTTCTGCTTCATATGATGACCAGGGTCTGACGAAGGTATCAGATGATTGCCAATAGAACACCCTGATGGAAAGGACTGACACAGTCCAGTTTGGGCTCGTTTGCTTTGGTGGCTTAAGCACTTTCTGCTTCATATGATGACGAGAGTCTGACGAAGGTATCAGATGATTGCCACTGGAACACCCTGGTGGAAAGGACTAAGATAGTCCAGTTCGGGCTCGTTTGCTTTGGTTTCTTAAGCACTTTCTGCTTCAAATGATGACGAGGGTCTGACGAAGGTATCAGATGATTTCCCCTGGAACACCCTGGTGGAAAGGACTGCGACAGTCTAGTTTGGGCTCGTTTGCTTTGGTTTCTTAAGCACTTTCTGCTTCATATGATGACCAGGGTCTGACGAAGGTATCAGATGATTGCCAATAGAACACCCTGATGGAAAGGACTAACACAGTCCAGTTTGGGCTCGTTTGCTTTGGCGGCTTAAGCACTTTCTGCTTCATATGATGACGAGGGTCTGACGAAGGTATCAGATGATTGCCACTGGAACACCCTGGTGGAAAGGACTAAGATAGTCCAGTTCGGGCTCGTTTGCTTTGGTGTATTAAGCACTTTCTGCTTCAAATGATGACGAGGGTCTGACGAAGGTATCAGATGATTTCCCCTGGAACACCCTGGTGGAAAGGACTACGACAGTCTAGTTTGGGCTCGTTTGCTTTGGTTTCTTAAGCACTTTCTGCTTCATATGATGACGAGGGTCTGACGAAGGTATCAGATGATTGCCAATGGAACACCCTGATGGAAAGGACTAACACAGTCCAGTTTGGGCTCGTTTGCTTTGGTGGTAATATTGTCAAGGTGACGGTAGCCCTCTACCGTCACCGTCACTTAATATTTTTATTTATTTTAAGTGACCCTTCACTTAAAATAAATAAAAATATTAAAAAAAACTACTGCGTCAATATCTGCCATCTTTATTAAATTCATTGCAGAACTAAAAAGATAGAAACAAGATTTTAATTTGAATATTTTATTTTCAGCGTTCCGACAGCGTTGTCAACGCTGTCGGACGCATAACGGAGGCATAACACGCTCACTTCTCATAATTTGGTTGGTGATATATGTAGAGCAACTCGGAGTGAACAGATGCCTCCGACTGCGTTTGTGAACACTGTCAACTAAGATTATTCAAAACCAAAAATGGAAAAAATGGGACGCCACGTGCATTAACATTTTCGCCGCCTGTCACTTGAGTCGCTCGGTCCACGCATCGGGGGCGGCTGTTGAGGATGCTGCGAATAAAAAACGCCAGAAGTATGCGGCTTTGGAGGTGAGGTATGATTTTGTACCCATTGCATTACCTAGGGTAGCTCGCACTGAAGCCAAAAGTTTGATTCACGAGTTAGGGCGCCGGATACGGGAAAAGTGTAGTGACCCCCGCTCCGGCTCCTACCTGGTGCAAAGGTTGTCCATCGCTATTCAACGCGGTAACGCAGCTAGAGTCATGGGTACTTTTGCGCCTGGTAAAGTTCGGGGCGGGCTTTTTGGCTGAGCTTAACTGAGCTTACAGGTTTTTTTAATATATTATTAATGAAATGACGTTGTTGATGACTTGTAAACCAAAATAAAATATTCAATTTGAAATCTTGTTTCTATCTTTTTAGTTCTGCAATGAATTTAATAAAGATGGCAGATATTGACGCAGTTGTTTTTATTTTAATATTTTTATTTATTTTAAGTGCCTCTCTACCGTCACCTTGACAATATTATTTTCGTGATGGCGGCATGTTCAGTTTCATCAAAATTGAATAGTTTTCCAATCAGGTTCGTCATTATTTTAGACATAAGAAATTTGTGGTATGTTTCTGATATTATTTGTTTTTCTTTTAAATGCCACCGTAAACCTTGTTCTGAAAACCAGCACACTGTAAATACATTTTTTGAAGTGTAATTACTTACTTATTTTTATGCAGTAAAAAGTGCTCAAGATACCAAAGCAAACGAGCCTAAACGGGACTGTCTTAGTAATTTCCACTAGGGTGTTCCAGTGCCAATCATCTGATACATTTGTCAGACTCTAGTCATCATATGTAGCAGAAAGTGCTCAAGACACCATAACAAACCAGCCCAAACTGCACTGTCTTAGTCCTTTCCACCAGGGTGTTCCAGTGGCAATCATCTGATACCTTCATCAGACCCTCATCATTATATAAAGCAGAAAGTGCTTAAGAAACCAAAGCAAACGAGCCCAAACTAGACTGTTTTAGTCCTTTCCACCAGGGTGTTCCAGTGAAAATCATCTGATACCTTCGTCAGATCCTCGTCACCATATGAAGCAGAAAGTGCTTAAGACACCAAAGCAAACAAGCCCAAACTGGACTGTCTTAGTTCTTTCCATCAGGGTGTTCCAGTGGCAATCATCTGATACCTTCGTCAGACCCTCGTCATCATATGAAGCAGAAAGTGCTTAAGAAACCAAAGCAAACGAGCCCAAATTGGACTATCTTAGTCCTTTCCACCAGGGTGTTCCAGTGGCAATCATCTGATACCTTCGTCAGACCCTCGTCACCATATGAAGCAGAAAGTGCTTAAGACACCAAAGCAAACGAGCCCAAACTGGACTGTCTTAGTCCTTTCCATCAGGGTGTTCCAGTGGCAATCATCTGATACCTTCGTCAGATCCTCGTCATCATATGAAACAGAAAGTGCTTAAGACTAAGAGTCAATAGGTACCTAATAAAACTCTTTCGTCACTTTTCCATTTTTGGCCAAAAACAAAGCGTATCATTGGTAAATATATTTTATACCCTTGGCAACACCAAGCATTATGGCGCTATATTTCAATATTTTTTAATTCATTTTAAATTTCGGTTTGTCATTTTGCTATGAAATACATCAGAAAATTGAATATTTATTAAGAAATGTGATGTTTACACACTTTTCTTTTTTTCCTGGATGTTTCTTACAGCACAAACTGATATTTTTTTATTAAAACATTTATATTCGTAATATCATCACTCGGCGAGCGCTCCTGAATGACTGATGGGCATTTGGCGGGGGCCGGGAGGGGGGCCGATCGGAGATGTCAATATCAGTGCCTTTTTAGTGGAAGTTTTTACTAAGCGCTTACTAGGCATCTAGACAATATATAATCTAAGTGTACAGAATTACATGTTCTTTGAGATTAAAACTGCATCTATGTAAAAATAGTCATACTTACTATAGCGATGTGTTGGTGCAATTAATATAAATACTACCTATCTATTACGATAGTACCACATCATACACGAGAAATCTCTTAATAGGCATACCCAGTACCTAACAGCTAAGTAGATAATTCAACATTTCCCCGAAGTCTAACGATTTCGTCAAGTCCCTCGGAATATTTTATTGGTTATATCAAAGGTCTGACTATGATTAGTCACTTTTTGCCTATATTGCATTGATATGTAGGAAAAAATCTAGATCGTCGACAGTTTCTGTAACAACTAGTGTGGTTTCTTTCACTAGTTTTATTCAAAGTTTTCCTTTCTGTCTTATAATGTCAACAACACACTTTTCTCTCATTGGTCGTCGGTTCACCATAGTTTACATTATAAGACTAGTGAGGACCACCCTTTTCCTACGTATATCCCTTTTCGTACATATACTTACGCTGCACTTATAGTGAAGAAGACATCTATTTAGCACATCTAGCTTGGAGCTACGTAGTATTATTATTTATTAAGTATAGACATTTAAGAAGACCATTATTAACACTTATTCACTGTCTAAGGGATATCTACTACAGTTTCGAAATCGAATTGAATTTTTGAATGGTGTGAGGGATAGCGCCAACCGCCAGTGGCAAGACGAAGCAGCGTATAGAAGCTGTCATGATACGTCCGTCCGCGCCCATGCCTAAGGCGCAAGACAGCAGCGGTTCGTCAAACTTTAAGTAAGTGGTTTCTTTACAAATTTTCTACTCAGCGTTGTTACAAAACAACTTTATGTCCCCTGTCGGTTCGTAAATAAAGTAAATGTTTGGACGCCGACACCGCACTCATTATCATTAACGATTCAATATTTAACGTGGCGTATGCCAATTCTTATTGTTACACATAAATTTCGCTAAAAACAAATAGTGTTTCGATTGTAAATAGTTTCAGAGGAATGTTGTTGGAAATAATCGCGGTTTGATTATACACTGAATGATTGGACGCAGTTGACTTTAACGACTTTTCCGTTTTAAATTGAGAACAATGTCAAAGAACAATAATAAAATACGATTTTTAATGGCTTTTATGAAACTTTTGCTCTTAACGTTGCGCGTTGTGTCGATGCAAGCATGGCAACGAGCTATGGAGAGGGCTATGCTCGGAGTCTTTCTACGAGATCGAATCAGAAATGAAGAGATACGTAGACGTACAAAAGTCACCGATATAGCACAGCGGATTAGCAAGTTGAAGTGGCAGTGGGCAGGACACATAGCACGTAGAACTGATAGCCGATGGGGCCGAAAGGTTCTCGAGTGGAGACCGCGTACCGGCAAGCGCAGCGTAGGAACCAGCCATGAGATGGACAGATGACCTCATACAAGTGGCGGGAAGACGCTGGATGTAAGCCGCTTCCAATCGGTCTTTTTGGAAATCCATGGGGGAGGCCTATGTCCAACAGTGGACTTCTTATGGCTGAGATGATGATGATGATGAAGCATGACTCAAAACTGGCCAAGAACGAGTCTGACTTGATGACCTGTTCAGCTTAGTGTACGCACATGTGCATAAGGGGTCGTCCTAGATAAGCATTAAGCCCGACAAAGCGACGCAATGCGATGCGACGCGACGCGATGCGAAAATAAATACCTACCAAACAGTAGCTAACAGTAGCACGATACGTCGCCTATGTCACTTACAAAATCTCGTCACGACCGAAAATCGCTGACTCTGAATGAACAAGTAAATTTTCGGGTCTGTTTGGCGGGGGGAGTGATGCGTCGCGGAGTTTTGTAGTAAATCAGTTTAATTTTCAAGTAAACTTCATTCATATTTTAATACCAAATTTTTTAGATAATTGGTAATTATTGTTTACACTACTAAAAAATTACGCTCGACAAAGTATGAAGGAGTTAACTCCTTTGAACACCACTATGAATATGTATGAAATACAATTAAATATTTATTACATTTTCTTGTTTCATACTTTGTAGAGCGTGATCTTTCATTAGTTGGGTTTTAGTTTTTGAACTTTTTTTAATACATTATTGATCTACGATTGACCACCAACTCGCCTGATGTTAAGCGACGGTGTGGCCGAGGATGGAGCTCGTAGATCTAGAAGATATCTATTCACTCTAGCCCTGAAAATTCCAAGATTGTAGGTCTCAGGAAACAGAGATGGCGGCAAAGAATTCCATTCTTACAAAACTCAGCTCTTTTCATCTTTTTTTTATTTAAGATATTTTGGGTTTTCAGACAAATGAACATAAATCCATACATGCATATATATACTTACATATACCGATCAATAAACATTATAACTCTCCGTTTTGCTTCTTTAGAACGCCGTAGTCAAAGTCAAAATTAGTTTTCATGACTTTGACGGCATATACATATCTCGCAAACGGTACGCTTGACAAAAATATGTTGTAACAAACCCTACCTTTATTTTAAAATCACTGTTCAATGATATGATGAGGTGGAGCGAAAACAAAATTCTTGACTTCCTGCTCCCTGCCATATTCAATTTGATGTGGTTCCGGTTATAGGCTATATGACAGCCAAGACAAACAAGACGCTCCCAATGACTCCTCATTTGTCAGATTATCATAAGTAATTTAGAAGTTATGAGGGAACAGATGAACATACATACATACTGTCCAGTAGTTCGGCGTCTATCGCACTCACCGTACAGACAGATAGACAGACAAAAAGTGAATAATTGCTGTTTTGACTTCTGTACACATTTTTCGATCAAAATTTTCAAAAATATGCAATGTACCTACAGATTTTGACATGTTTCGGTCTTATTAAATAAAATAAAATATCTTTTATAGCCAAACTTACAAAAATAAATATGTCATATATATTATATGTATAGAAGAAGATAAATAGATATACTCGTAGATGGGAGCTGTAGACCAGCGTCCAACGACGTAATAAACAATCAGTCTTACATATAAGCGCATGTTAAAATCTTATTCACTGAATAAGGACTTGTCACTTTCTGTCAGACAGGAACTGTCACGCACGAAAACGGAACAAAACACTGTATAACTAAAATGCGCTTATTCAGCGTTTTTATAAGTGTAATACAGAATGAGTCGCGCTCGCGTCGCGTCGGTACTAGTGGCTTTCCTTCGCTCTCCTAGGACGATGAGTTATAGCGGAAGAACCCGGGTTAAATTTTTGATCGCGCAGATGTTTGAGTAATGTTTATGAATATTTAATTTGCTCAGGGTCAGGTAGTTAATTGTTATTGTCATTTTATGTGTTCTGTGGCATCCCTGACACAGAGAATCCTAGTCCTTACTAAGGATTTCTTGTATAATAAAAAGGGTTTGAAAATATTTCCTATGCGTTTCTAGACCTGAACACAATATAAATATTATAGAAGGTACTTTAATTTTATTTTTTTACATTAATTAAAGTATGTAGATTACGTGTTAAAGATGCCAGGCTTACCTATTCACAACCAAACGGCTGAACCGAGAAAACATATTATGCAGTTTAGTGCACCGATAGTTGAGAACTTGGAGACGCACATACACAGCTACATTTTATCATCACCATCATCGTTCACCATCACCATTGTTTTTCGAAACTACGTGCGTGAAACAGCGGGAAACAGCGACACACACTATTAGATGTAAATAATTGTTTATGTTAAAATTATTTACTCAAAAAACAATCCAAGCCTAGATGATAAAGAAATTATAAAACTACAGTATTCGTTTTTAACCAACTTTCAAAAAGAAGGAGATTCAACTGTAGAGCGGACACGGTCAATTGAAAGTTCAAAGCACGCAGCTATCTCTCTCTCTCTCTCTCTCTCTCTCTCTCTCTCTCTGTCTCATACGTAAGAGCATTTTTAAACATTGAAAAACGTTACTTAACTTTAAGCATTGCATAACATATTTTGTCATCTTCTCGCTGACACGTAATGACTCTTGCGGAAAAAAGACAGAGAATTTAAGACGATGGTTAAAGTTCTAAGTCGGTAAGGCTGTAAATCACTGAGTAGAGATATTAGAAAAGTGAGAGACAATTGTTTATTTTGATAGGAGAAATATTAAAAAAAAAAACAATTATTCAGATATCATTTATATTGGCGACGGAGTAGTTAAAAAACATAACATACGTGAGTAAGTCGGAAGATGGTCGAACAACAGACTTTTATAAACAAGAACTCTTCAGTCATGTGAGGAGATACTTATCGAAGAAAATCTTTAAAACATTCCTCCTATCTAAATTAACAAATCTGACTCTCACTTTTCTAATATCCCTACTCAGTGATTTTATGTTTAAAAATGTGGCGATGCACGAGAGAGATACGATGCAGTGTGACCAAGGTTAAATCTCCGAATGTGTGTACCTACTAGACTGTTGTTAAAACCGTTGTACTGCAGAAAATGATATCACTGCTAATACAGAAACACAGAAAATATTTAATAAAACAAAATATTTAATAAGTATAAGAATATAATTTTTTTATTTATTTATAATATTTAATATTTATTTAGTAAAACTGCAAATTTGTAGTAGTAAAATGCTCTACCAGCATATTTTGTCATTTTAAAAAACCGCTGCACTTTTTAATAGGACCTAAAAGTGAGCTAAGTCCTGCTAAAAACACAAGATCCTGTTAAAATGCCAGGGTCTTGTTCAATCCTCAGACAAAGATCTTTATCTGAGGTTCAGTCTGGTTATTTTATTGACAGTCGCGGACGTGCGACCAGCGAAGTCGGAAGCATGCGGCCGCTGCTTCTGTGTTGCTCTGGCGAACTGTGTTGTCGCTTGCTTTCTTCATAACTGTCAGTGGCTATTGACTAACGTTACTATTATACTAGCTAAGTATTATCTGAACTAAACCTGCAGTAATTTATTTTTTCTCTTCGTGAATGCAATTTTCACTTCTAAAATATGGTACATTCATGAGAATGTCATTCCTATTCTGGCTACTCATATTAAATCACTTCAACAAATACCTATCTATATTTAAAAAAAAACGACTGCATAAAAGCAGTTTTTTGCAGTCTAACTTACGATTTCTTTACGCTTGATACGCTGTTAGTGTAGGTTTTTTGTGAGAAAGTATGCGTAAAATCTCTGCAAAAAAATATGAATGCGCATCCTTTAGAATAATTCTAGTAAAATCATTTGTTTATTACGACAAAGTTTGTTATAGGTTACGAAAAAACGCATTTTCTTAATTTTTGCGAGATATGTATAATTATTATTACAAAAACTATAGCCTATATCATTCAGGAAGTGAAGACGAATCTAACGACACCTCACACATCAAAATCGGTCAAGCCGTTTAAGCTGTAGACTGTCATATAGAAATATACATACATACATACACTCGAAAATCATAACCCTCCTTCATACGTAGTCGAGTAAAAAGTGATCTTTAATTTAAGCATTTTTTACAAAAAAAAAAGTTATTTTCACCGGTCAAGAACCAATTTAAATAATTACATAATTATGTTGTAATTAGAAAGGAATTTCGTTAACTGTGATTCCATACAAATCATTAATTTTAGTTTAGTCTTTTTTACCCAATTCCAATTAGAAAAATATTTTATTAGGCATTTGTAGATTAAAATCGGATTTTAAGCATAATTACTTAATATCTTTGGAAACTAATATAATTTAGGGCCTTCAAATTGCACAGCTGCACAAAAGGGTAGAACCTAAATAAAATTCTTGGGAAATCCCTAATATTATCAGAACTAACTTTTTAATGCTCATTTTATACTTAGTTAGTGTGGTAATCTACACTAATAAGATCTACCTAAAATAAAATATTTTTTTCAAGTAAATATTACTCACCTACCTTAAATTGGATATCGATAAATTGATAAATTTTATTGGTATGAAAATTTGAAATATAAAAAAACAATTGTTCTAAATAGAAAAAAAAATAAGTCATAAAAAAAATCTTATCCCAAAAAATTGTAGATAAATAATAATTGAAATAAATTACACGTTAACTTGATCGTTGCGTAGCTTACAGTTGTATCAATTTAGGCCTAAACGAAACTTTTATAAACTGCATCAAATAAGGTATAAACTTTGAAACGTTTGCTTGAGAACATCTTTTATTGCGACCAATATAACTTAATTTAAGCCTCTTAATTAAATTATTATTTATTTATAATCTTACATTAATAATAAATAGCAATATCACTTTATACAACGCGTATTATACACAGTCCTCAGTTCACTATCACAGTCTTTACCTACCAGTCTTCCACTCACCACGGAGATAACAATTAACGAGCGGTCGTTTGCCTGATGGTAATCTGTTTAAAACAGTTGAAGTGTCACGCAGAGTTTTAAACTTTATCCTGCACGGCATCGCACTGCGCTCTGCTCCAATATACCACAAATATGGTGTTTGTGGCTGGTCTATCAACTGTGTTTCATAATATGGTCAGGATCAGGCGGCGGAGGACTGGGTGGTGGAGCCAGCCCGTGTATCCGACGGTACAACTGGTGGTACGGCACCGGCGGAGGCGGCAGCCTTAATAAAGGACTAGGTAAAGCATACCTTCCATAAACAGACAGCAGTGGGGGGTATAGACCGACCAAAGATGCGTACGGGTTCCCAAACATCGGATGCAGTAACGCACCTCGTTTGAAAGCAGCTAGACGAGACCGCGACGCGGCCGTCGACCGTCGCCGCAACTTCCCGGTAGTTCCACCAATAAAAACGTCATCCGAAGAGGGGTCTAACATCCAATAGTTTCCTTTACCCGGATCGTCGTAATGCCGAGGAACTTTCACGAAGCACTTATTCAAACTCAAATTGTGGCGAATGGAATTCTGCCAGCCTTGCTTATTCTCCTTGTAGTATGGAAAGTTCTTCATTATATACTCGTAGATCCCGTTGAGGGTGAGACGCTTTTCAGGACTGCTACGGATCGCCATCATGATGAGGGCGTTGTAGCTGTACGCTGGTTTTTCGTTTTTCTTTTCTGTCGACTCGGAGGTGCCGGCGGGTGGTGGTGTCTCCGTGCCGGTGACGTCGAGCTCCACGTCGGAGGGTTCCGGTGAGGGTGACCGCGAAGACGCCTCGGGCAGTAAGTCTCGGATCGCGAAACTGTGCGGTGGACTCATGGTGCGGCATCTCGAGCCGCTCTCGTCAGACTAAAGAGCCGACGCGCAGGTTTGGAGCCCCGCCCGTAGATCCGCCCAGCGTTCGCTGCCCCTCCTTCACGGATCGAGCATACGTGTGCGACGACAAATTTAACTTTTCATCCGATATAACTCATAAAACTTCAGCGTTAAAGATCAAATTACTACAAACGTTCAAAATAGTGTTGGTCAACTTTTTTTATATCAGTTGCACACATATTCGATAGGGTTGTAGATTCGTTGTAGGGTTAAATTTTTAAAACATGAATTAACTCGATCAGTCATGGGTTGTAAACAGCTTTTTTTATGATTTTCCACGCGTTGTTTAGAAGTTTATTTAGCGTCGTGTATGTCTCGTTATTAATAGTGTTTCTAAACATTGCTGCAGATGTTCGTACGTTGACTGTTGTAACTTGGTGACAAATTGTGACGGCGAACAATAATGTTAATGATCGCTTTATTTATGGCTCGGTGGACAATGATGTTATTGTTGTCATTAATATTCACAATTAAAGCTTTGTGATTGTGGTAGTTCACTTCGCTGTCATTTATAACGTCTTAGTCACAGGGCCACAGATTAAATAATAGGAAACAAAACTCATACCGGTAGTGTATTAGTCAATTATTGTGTAGTAGTATTTTTTTCTTTTTTTTTTTAAACCATACCTAATATCAATGTTTGATTTTGATGACCTTTTCACTGCAAATTTATTATAAACCAAATTAATACACGGAGACAACTTGGGGAACAAGATAATTAGGTATTATTTGAAATAATAATTACATCGAAAGTAATCAAATTGTTTCCAATAGAAAATGTCACGAATTATTAACAACTAATATTGAATTCCAAAGATAACATTGAGTAAACACACTTATTACCAAATTTTTCTTTGTTATGTAATAATGAAATCAGTTAATTACATTTCTAAAGAGAATGAAAAAATTAGTTTTCACCTTTTGAGATAAATCCTCTCCCACCTCTAAAAAAGATTCAAAGACGATGGTAAAGAAAATATTTCAATACTTGACACTGGCAAATCGCTAATCGCGGGGTCCAATACAAAAAAGAAGATGAAGAAGTAATTAACTTGTCTGTCATGTTGCCAAATGTTCACATTTCACCACAAAAACCTTAGGTACCTCACAGTCAAATGGACAAATGATAAAACTCAAAAAAAGCATACTCTCTTTTTTTACTCACCGCCTAACAATTTTCGAAATGCCTACCTACAGCAATTACTATTATATTTTAATTATTTAAAAAATTACTTCTTCAGTGTTTTTAGCCCCCGACTCAAAAAGAGGTTTTATAAGTTTGACGTGTGTGTCTGTGTGTCTGTCTATTGCATCGTAGCCCTCAAACGGATGGGCCTATTCTAATCTAGTTTTTAAGCTATTGCATAGCTTCTATCGCGAGCCTTGAGCGTGGAGACCGAATCCAGATATTCCGTAACGAAAATAACCTAACACACCGCACGTAAAGCTATTATGCAATAGCATTACCGCGGCAGTCTCCGAGTGCCACACGTCTTTTTTTATTGTTTAAAAGAAGATTTCATCATATTCTTGGTATATTTCATCAAAATTTGGGGGATTTGAATTTTCTAAGCACATATTTGTTACTGAACAGGATTTTATATGGCATTTCTATCTACTACTATAATTGTAATTACTGTTGAAAAGAAAATTAAAATACGTAGTTCAATATTCAAATAAGTACCTATTATTTTGAACTGTTAATTACTTTCTGACGGATTTTATAGAATTGGTTCACTGCCAAAATATCCTTATAATACCTGTAGCCCAGCACATTCTGCCACGCCTCCCCCGCCACGCCTCTCGCTATGTAGACAGACGGACGTACAGTTTGTTTTCTACTTATTGTTTTAGTATAACAGCATAGGATTAGGTTTGGGCTGTAGTGGAGAAATCGTAGAGAAGATCAAAATACTTCCAAAGTTTAAATATATAATTATAAGTAGATAAGTATTATATTTCTTAGGCTGGCGTGACGATCTTGGCAAATTCCAAAAAGATTGGCAGCAGATGGCGCAGGACCGTGACTTATGGAGGGAAATGACCTTTGCCCAGCAGTGGGACAGCATAGGTTAATAAAAAAAAAATTAAAAAAAAAGTATTATATTTATCATTTTAGATATTTTTTAATAATCTTTTTAGAAAATAAAACAACGAAACTGGATTCACGGAACCAACTCTCAAAAAAAGGATTATAGTGAGGGCCGCCTGAAAGCTTTCAACAGCTAGTTATATATAACTGTAAGTAACTTAAATAAATACTAAATAATGCAACAATCTTCAACAGAGACCTGGCCATCCTGACGCTAAAAGAGCCAGTCACATATAGGTACTGATTGGGTGCGGCCAGCATGTCTTTGGCCTGATAACCAGGTTGATCTCAACTATGTTGTAAGGAAGAAAGGATCGGTAAGAACAAGAACATTGTAAATTTTGAAGTACTAATGTGAAGGGTCACGTCGATGATAATAATTAGATTTTATTTATTCATCAGCAGAAGCAGATGCATAAAATCGATTAGAACACTATTACCAATATCTCACTGAAATTACCAAATCCGTACAAGGAAATATCCACAAGGAATAGATCCACATTCTTGATGCGTGGTTGATGCAAAATTGATGCGTGGAGTAGAACTTCTTCTCTGTTTCCTGAGAACTTAAATTTTATAGTGAATAGATAGAGAATAATCTTCTAAAATTTCTAGATCGACGAGCTCCATCCACACTAGGATAGAATAGAATACAACTTTATTGTACATCCATACATTAAAACTTAAAAAATAAACATAAACGAGTACAAAGGCGGCCTTAACTCACAGGGCGAATTCTTCCAGGCAACCTTAGGGTGGATAGGAGTAATATAATTTAGAATAAGGAGGTTTGTGGTTGCATTAAAATTTAAACAGTAAAATGCGTAACACACTATAATATAAAGATTATATAATATTAATACACAAATACTTAAAAAATCAATAAAATAATATTTATCGTATTATTATATATATTATAAATAAATTACACAGAATATATTACCTAATACAAATTTAGGATAGGGATTCACTGTCGTTTACCACGTTTACCATTTTATAAAAAAAAAAAACATTTTGCTATGAAAACTGATACTATAATACAAAGATTATATAATATTAATACACAAATACTTAATAAATCAATAAAATAATATATAGCGTATATTATATAAGTAGGTATATCATAAATAAATTACACAGAATATATTAACTAATACAAATTTAGGATAGGGATTCACTGTCGTTTACCACGTTTACCATTTTATAAAAAAAAAAAACATTTTGTTATGAAAACTGATACTGATAGGTACTCATATTAGATACTAATCGGACAGAAAAGTACACAAAGAGTACGAACAGGATAGTCTGTATAAAATGCTACGGTGTAAAAACATGTGAACATTTCGCACATAATCCTTCCAGTATGTCCCCAGCAGAGTCCCGCTCCCACAAACAGCCCAGTCATTCAGCTAGCGACCGCGCGCGTGTTTACTCACGATTGGGCCAATTGGGCCCAGGCACTGGGGTGGCCTGCACTTAGGAGAATACGGGATAACATTTTAGGTAAATTTTACGTCTTTGCGTGAGTATGTATAAAACTTCATCATCATCATCTCAGCTATAAGAAGTCCACTGCTGGACATAGGCCTCCCCCATGAATTTCGAAAAAGACCAATTGGAAGCGGCTTGCATTCAGCGTCTTCCTGCTACTTGTATGAGGTCACATATGTATGTATAAAACTTACCTGGAACTTTTCTTGTGTATAGAAAGTGTGCTACTTCCCTTTATGTGAGATTGTGGTCAAACGCAGAGCTAGTTAATTGCAAAAATCTATATTATGAAATTAAAACAAAATACCCGACCGCATAAGACCGATAATACAACATAACAAACATAAAAAAATAGGTACAGTCGAATTGATAACCTCCTCTTTTTTTGAAGTCGGTTGAAAATCATATCGCGCTTAACAGTTATACTACTAAAATCGCTCATAAGCAGTCGGATATTTTATTTTTTCTTTTAATATACTTATAGATATTTTTACAATATTAGTATAAAATATCCTAGCAAAGTCTGTGATATGGTAACAGTACTGTCGGTACCATCGACTGCTCCTGAAGCCATGTTTAGTCGGCCCCCGACAAATATTTAACAACCATACATCTATTGTACTTAGCTTTTATACTCACGAATCTGCAATGTAACTAAAAAATATCATCCAAGTAAACGAATTGCGTATTTTTAAATCGGTTTAAGTATCAGTTTTTTAAACTTTAATTATTTGTTTTTATGTTTGTTACCGCCGCCGTCATTTATATGCCGAATTGAAAAAAATAACATTTTTAGGGTTCCGTACCTCAAAGGAAAAAACGGAACCTTTATAGGATCATTTTGTTGTCCGTCTGTCTGTCTGTCCGTCCGTCCGGGTGTAGACCTGTATCTTGGAAACGCGTGAAATCGTGTTGAAATTAAATCCATATACCTACGCAGATCCATAGTCTCTTGCTGCACAAAGAACAATCAAATTTATCAGTTTTCATTAAAAAAAGTTACAGCCGAATATGTCGTAAAAAACTCACATTTCGACACTCACAAGGGAATCAAAACATATGGGGTAGGTACTTCCCGTTGACCTAGAACTATGAAATTCGGCAAGAAGCATTGTGTTTTAGACTTATTGTACACATTTAGGAAAAAACCCGAAAACTGGAAATTTTTAATTTAATCACAAAAAATTGGGTCTATAAGCAAGCAAGGAGGGTCCAAATTTTAAAGTGGTTTAGCCGTATCATGTGGGGTATAATATAGAAGAGATTTATTAGCACAAACTAAAACAGGTTTTTTAATAAGTACTTTTACGATGTAAGTATAATTTTCGATTTATGAAGGAAAATATAAAAAAAAATATATAATTTCCCCCTTTTATCTACTAGTTTGTACGGATCCCTCGGTGGGCGAGTCTGAGTCGCTCTTGTCCGGTTTTATTTTTTATTGAAAGGATATTGATCCCATAGAAATTTTATCAAAATCGGTTCAGTAGTTTGGTTTTCAAAACAAAATTGCAAATTTTGAAGTGGGTTGTTTCACAAACATCCATTCCCACATGGAATCATACCCACAACCTACAGCTTAGAAATCATAAGTACTACAGACTTAGCTGTAAGGTCAGATTTCTGTCGGACATCAAGCAAAACCGTAGCCAAAGCTAGTTTATATATTCCTAGAAACATTCCACAAAATACACCATTAAAACAAACCGAAAAATCACGTGCCATTATTCCCGAAAACAACGTCCAAAAAACAAGTTTGCAGAAACTTTGTCATAGCCCCCCTCCCCCCCCCCCCCCCCCCTCCCCCATCCTTCCTCCCCGGGGTCTCGTTACTGTTGCAGTAAATACTAAGTAAATAAATAAATACGAGTTTGCGCGTGTTTTCCGCCTGATTTGAGCAATTTGGTTCACAGGCAAGCACGGAGACGAAAACTTACAGAGAAACAAGTTCTGTAAACTATCCAAGTGTACAAGTAAACGCGATACCTAAAAAGTATACCCGTGTATCACATTTTGGTCCATAAATCATCAATACAAAATAAATTATAACTTTAAAATACACAATTCGTTTATATGTTTTTTTTTTTTTTTTTTTTTTTTTTTTTCTGTTATTATGTTACAAAATCCAAAGTAGTGAACCGATTTTGATAAAATTTATTTGAGACCACCTGTAAGGACCTGGACCACCTATCAATAAAAAAATAATCATCATAATTCAAAATTGTGGCGGAAAAATTGCTGAACAAACATACCTAAATACGAATCGAGAACCTCCTTCATTTTGGAAGTCGGTTAAAAATAGGTGTTAATATTTTCAAGAAAATGTTTACAGTTTTTTATAACAATACTGCTGGCTTGCTCGGGTGAAATTCCAAATACCTATACCAAATTACCGGAACATCGACACGAAGCTGCTAATTTACCTGGATTTTCTACTACTCTATAAGATTGATGTACATATCAAATTATTTTATACACATCATTTAAGCACCTCTACCAACATCATATTGTGTTGCTTTTCTGTATGTTTTCTATTTGTATTATATTCTGTATGTATTCTCTACATCCGCGAATATTGGGCGAAAAAGTGAGCGAACGATTTCGGAGGTCGAAAAACTGCAGAAAACACGACGCAGAAAAGTGGTTTCATTTTTCCTACTTTTTATGGAGAGGTACTTATACTAGATACTTGTGTTTACTATTTTATCACGTTTCCTAAACTTTTTCAGAATTTAGAAGATTTGAAAGAAGTGACTTTTTAAAAACTCATTGGAAGAAATACAAAAATGTATACAACAACACACAACAGAAATACAACAACTGTACCTAGACCTACCCACTGTGAAGCTTTGCGATTCAAAGTTTTTTATTCGTAGATAAAGCTTGCGATGATTATAGCCTACTATAGACTATAGAGCATGCTTTTTAACCGATTATTAGATTAGATTAGATTACTCTGCAAATTACGATTTGTTTTTGATGATTCTTTTATGTTTGGTAGGTAATAAATAGCTTGGTCCCATATAAATTTTATCAAAATCGGTTCAGTACATTTTGTTTTTATAACAATAATGTAATCCAAATAAATGAATTGCATATTTTGAAGTCGGTTGTTTCAGTTTTTCAAACTATTTTTTTTTAATTTAAATTTGACCCGCTTATAGCATTTGCCAGTGTCAAGTACTAAGATTTCTTCAAGTTACTTGAATAAAACAACACATATACTGTCATTTTGAAATTCGAGTCTTCAGTAAAGTGATGGCGACATTACTAGAAGCTTCTATGGAGTTTTGCCGACAACGTGGAAAGATATGTTTCGCTGCTTTATTTTACTTGCCCACACTCACGCACTTGATCTAACAATTAATTAATAAAACACCATTTCTCTTGCATTAATATAGGAAAATAAAAGGAAGTTATAAGTTTAGGAAAATAAAATAAAACGACAACATGTTTTGATAACGTTCCCGCCAAAACAGAAAACTATAATTATTTTGAAGCTAGGTGGAAGCTCTAGAAAACACGAATACGAAACACAATAATATGAAGCCCCACCACAGTGTCAATTAGAGACCCCGTACAACCACAAATAAACACACGACCCCACAGCAAAACACTGATTGTTTGTGTTTCTAGCTTCTATAGGCTTCATTTAATTTAAATATGTAGGTATAAAAACCCAAACAAAAAATGTTTTGGGAACATCATTTTCTAACTTATAAAAATATCCTTGATAATTATGTACATTTTCAAAAGTGGTGAGTACTTTCTAAAAAATATTGTAACTTACATACTTATTTGGTTTATACTCATCGATAAAATGCATTTTACTTACTTGACATTTTATTAGTTTTATCATAATTGTTATAGTTATAAAAACCGACTTTAAAATGCGCAATTTTGTTACGAAAACTTATGAACCAATTTCAATCCAAGTCTGTTTGTTTGAATACCTATATGATTCAGGAAGCTAGTTGAACGTCGGTCGCCGTTTAGTAAACTGTTTACAGCTAATTAAGCTGGCTGCGACATATACATGTATGTGCTTAGACTATATAATCTAAGTGTATGTATATGAAATCTACACCGTCAAAACACTTCGCACACTTCCCCCGTACGCGTCTTCCAACACCGCATTATGAGTTTTACATTTGCGACCCACAAAACACGCGCAAGCTTTTCCCTTGTCTAAGACATATTTTACACTATAAGATTTCTCTAACCCTGTCATGGAAGTATCGGGTGTTAACTAACGGGTGTTGGGAACTATGGAGATCTCCTCTGTCTCTTCCACAACTACTCTATCCCTTCCGACAGGGCACGATAAATCGGGCAGAGTAATAGGCATTTTACATTCACAGACCTCAAAAAGAATTGCGTGTACCTTCTTGGCGTACTCTACCCATAACACACAGGTTTAATTTTTTCAGACGCCTGACTGTACATTCCAATTACCAATAATTCCTGCACCCATTGTCTCCAATTATTTCCCCGTGAGTAGTGATGTAATCGAGTGTCATGGAACTCCAGGAGTCATGGGGTCCCACCTTGTATCCATACAAACACTGTCCCGCGGCGCGGCCTGCCTACAAACAGCGCCCTCTGTCACCGCGCAGCAGGAGGGAACTAGCTGGAAATGAGGGCTCGTTTTTTAACATATTCTTTTATTTTGTATTGGACCCGCGCGATTAGCGTATTTGCTGGTGTCAAGTATTGTGATTTATTAAGGTTTCCTAATTAATACGTAGACTGTAACAATTGCTTAATGTCAGGCGAGTTAGCGGTCAAGCTGAAGCCTATTTTCAAATAAAAAATTAACAACTAAAAGTCACAATGTAAGTAAATAAGTCATTCTCATGTTCTAGTCATAATTCACTAAAGTGGTGGTAACTTTACTGAAAGCTTCTATCAGTTTTGTTAACTACAAAAAACACGTTTCACAAGCTTATTTCACACACTTATGGAATAAAAAAACACCAGTTTTATACCATTATAGATAGATAGAGAAACTCTTTATTGTACACACCTTAAAAGTAATAATAAAGGACTTGAATAGACTAATGCAACAACAGGCGGCCTTATCGCTAAAGCGATTACATTGGAAATAAAAACAAAACCGAGCCGTGACATCTCTTTCTCATGTTTACGTCAAAACTCTTTGACTTGTTATTTTGCTGGTTAAAAATCTTAGTGCGTCAATGCACTGGGCTCGTCACATCAGTAGGCCGATTCGGAAAGTACAGAGTAAAAAGTCATTCTCTACTTCACAAAATTCGAGACACTCTTCTAAACCTTCTTAGAATTAGTCGCTCATCCGAACCTTTTACCACCAAGAAGAAATTAATCAAGCTCAAAGTAATAAATAGGGTGAAACACGTCCAGCTAATAAAATAATGTCTTGCCCTTCCGAAAGCTTTTTTAATCCAAAGCTAGATCCAAGGTAGCTTAATCCAAAGCTTTGTGAAGTGCCGATTGTTTACAATATAATATCAGAAATGCCGTCTTCCCCAGAAACAAAGCAACCTCAAAATCCTGCTCAGCAAAGTAGGTGTCTCATCTTGAGGAGGCATCCACTTCTCTCCCCGGCTAATATTGTTGAAATATTGATTAATATTGTCGCCATCTTGGATCACCACTCACGGAAGCGCGAGACCTCGCCGGAAGTACGCCCTCTTGCAATAGAATAGATACTTTTTCCCCATTGTTACTTCCCGCCATGAGTGCTCTTCAAATATATAAAGTTCTTTATTCATAAAATTTAATTTAAATTTAGAAAACAATAAAAATATTTAAACTAATTTATAAACGCTCAATTGAGCAACGATTGAAAAATGTGAAAATTCTAAAGTTTTCGAGTTAACAATAGTTTTGAACGAGTGCTATTAATTTAAAAGAGCAGGACCATTATTTTGGACATTACAATTGAATCGCGTTCAAACAAATTAAAACTTCACTTACAGTTGGTAGCAATCGGTTATTTTTAAAAATAAATGGGTTTGGTACGTGTGCTTGTAAAGGAACGTAAAGTGGCGTTCAGAAACTGCTTTTGTAGAGCGCACCTGGATAGAAGAGTGCGTACAATGGAACGAAATGAGCACAATGATTCAGAGTCCGTTCCGAAACAAACAACTTAGAATAATATGCGTTGACGTATGGGTGTGGCTACACTAGGGACGGGAAGCGTTTAACTATTTCGACTTTATAGATACAGTTTATGTAAAAAAAGTTTTAAACTTAGGTAGACCTTTTTTTAAATCCTGATGTAGGACTAATATATTTAAGAAAGGAAAGGAAAATTTATTCATGACTTTCTTTCGGTGAAGAGCCTACATATACATACAACACTTACTTAAAATATATTGTATCAAATAATTAATTATTTAACATAAGTTACCTGGAAGAGATCGATGTTAGTGATAAGGTTGCCAGTTGTTACACTAGCTTTTAAATTAATTTCTTTAGATTATAATTTTATCTATGAATTTTTCCGTGAGTACAAGATAGAGATTATTATAAAAATCTATAAATACAATAACTGCTCCTAAGATTAAATTATAACGTCGCTAACGTCGCTTACCGCCATTTCGCTATCTATGAAACGAAACAATACGCCCCTTGAGGCGTATTAATGATTTAAAAAAAAAACTATGTTCCAAAACCGTTGCTCGCTAACAGTGCGTTGTGCGTGGCTAGAAAGTTCGACTTCCCGCTGATTTTCGGCAACTGAAGCAAGCCCATAGAACTACTATTAACACCCATTGTGGTACAAAACGGAGCAGCTGATTGTACTTTTACATGAAGTAGCTTCGATGAAAGATTTAAGACATGCATCTGCATGTTGATATGCCCATATCATCATGGTACGAACTATTTCTTTTTGATCGTCTTCCCAGAAATATTTTCAACAAGTACCTATTGTTTTTTTTTTTCATTATTCAACATTTTGTTAATATTATCATATTTCTCAAACAAATTAACAGAATTTGATTATGTAGATTTTTTTTTTGTTTAAAATAAGATTTTTTACCTATTTTTTATGCGAAAATAGCCTTGCGCTTAACCGCTAACTCGCCCGATATTAAGCGACCGTTGCTGTCCACGACGGAGCGCGACTGCCTAGAATAAACCCATTCACTCGGGATTTGAAGACACCCAGATTATATCCATTCGGAAAGACCCATTTAGGAAGCGTATTCCACACTTTGGCGCACATTTAGGTATATGTTTCATTAGAATCTGTTCAACCATTTATTTTTATGTCGGAAGTTTTTAAACTTAAACTTGTACTTGCAGTATGTTTTCTTCGTCTCAACATCTCATGCTCTTCGTCAACAACCAAACCTTCCGTCGATTGATACGTTCCTTTATAATTGCACTCGTTTGTATGAAACACGCCGCGAGCGTGGCGACGCGTGAGCGTGACACGTGACGCGTACTCTGTCAGACGAGAAGGACAATTATTGGTATACACCATGAAGACTGCCGGAGTTTACTGAGGTTTTCTCGTAATAAAAAATAAATTCCGTATTCTAACGAAAGTACAATCATAGTAAATTAATTTTATAACTAAAAACATATTTACGAGTATAAGACCAAAATATATACTTAGAACCACAATAAAGAACTAACTCTTCATCGCTTCATCGTAAATTTACTTTTATAGCCTATCTCTCATCCCTCACTATACCCTGTACTATATCTCTAGCACTCCGGAGGTACCTAAGTATCGTAAGTTTAAAAAAAATCTATTCTAAAGATTTAACTGAACTAAAGGTGTAATAATAGGTTCTAAAGGTGTAACTTAAGTAAAACTACTTAAACTAAGGTATTACCTATTTCTTGATATTTGTATAATAAGCTTTCAAAAATCTGATTATATACCAATATTGGCTTGGCTACAACATGCCAAGTTGCTACAACTACTGTAATTCTAACAAATTGTTCGCCACATGCCACCCCTTTACCACTCGATTTATCCCACTTTACAAAACAATAAGCCCCCGCAAATCGACATAAACGACATTTTCGAACGCACCTAAACTTTATACTTTTTAGGGATCCGTACCTCAATAGGAAAAAACGGAACCCTTATAGGATCACTTTGTTGTTCGTCTGTCTGTCCGTCTGTCGGTCCGTCCGGGTGTCAAGACCTTTAACTCGGGAACGCGTGAAGGTATCGAGTTGAAATTAAAACCATATACGCTTAATAAAAATAAAGTTTCTAAGTTTTCGTAAAAAAAGTTACAGACGAATATATAGTAAAAAACGCACATTTCGACACTCACAAGGGAATCAAAACCTATGGGATACTTCCCGTTGACCTAGTAGAACAATGAAATTTGGCAAGAAGCATTGTGTTCACATATAGGAAAAAATCCTAAAACTGGATATTTTTTATTTAATCACAAAAATTCTGTCTTTATGCAAGGAATGAAGGTCCAAATTTTAAAGTGAATTAACCGTATCATGTGCATGGGGTATCAAATGAAAGAGTTTCAGTAGCATAAGCTAAAACAGGTTTTTAAATATATTTACGATGTATATTTTTCGGTTTATGAAGGAAAGTATAAAATAAAATATGATTTCCCCCTTTTATCTACTAGTTTGTACGGAATCCTCGGTGGGCGAGTCTGGCTCGCACTTGTCCGGTTTTTTTTTTCGCAGCATCTGCCGCGGCCTCGTGTCTTTGGCCAGTGCGTTGTGTTATTTTTTTATTATTATCATTTTTCGCGCCCTTTTCTTTGGCCAAGTCGATCGGATTTGTCGCCGGGGGGTCGGATTCTGCGGTACTAACGATCGCCTTACATTTTTGTTAATGTTATTGCGAGTTTTTGCTCTTTGATTGTCCGAATGTGACGGATTTGCGATTATAACACTATTCACGCTGCGAGGGACATTTGAGCGGCAAAAGAGGATTAGAGAAAGCGGACTGGCCGACAATGGACTGTTATGAATGACAAACTTTTTGGTATGAATAGCTCGGATTGTGCTGTTTATGAGCAATCGTTTATTTGTGATAATATTTATTCACCTTGTTTAAAAATTAAAAACAAATCTGTATGAGGAATTATAGGCGATAATTGTATACCCTAAAATCCAATAAAAATCAAATTAAAGTGTGGCAGTGTTGTGTACATGACTATTACGTGATATCAAGTAAATAAGTTAATATACGTAAAGTACTTACGTCGAAAATGCGCTTGCCTGACGGCCGCGCGCGATGCGTCACAGACCTCATTCAAGGTAACGAACTCATCGATCCTAAACTATCCAGAGGCGTAATTAAATTTTGGATGAAGATAATAAACATGTGATGATATGTGTATCCTTTTGGGATCACGAGTTTTGTGAATTGTCTTTCACTATAGAAATAAAATTTAGAAATGTATGTACCTAGGTAGTACGAGTACATTATGTATTCATTCACGTCCACGAACTTAGTTTGTCGGATAAATTAAAAGATGTGCACCGAGATATTCATTCATTATTTATTGCTACTAAGTGTAAATAACAGGATATATTATTTACTTACTAAATTCTTAGCGTGAGAATAGGCAATCAAAATTTTCTCAGACAAATTGTTTGCTTCAAATCGTAAAACGTTTGAATAACATCAAATAAGCCTCCAGAGACATACCTATCAATTCATACATAAATCATCTGCCCACGTAACAAGCACTCGATTTAATTAAGTCTTTACGGTTTGACACGTGAGGCTGAATGGGTACTCCGCGCGTTGCCATTGTGTGACGTCTGTCGCATTGTTGGCAAGCAGTGGGAGGCTGGCCCGGTTTCCGAACGCACCTGTCAACGGTGTTCGGCGATTCTTAATTTGAATTTAGAATAGGATCCGTAGGGATGAAAATGGAATGACATGTCAAGTGGCGTGGGTCTAGCAAAGGTCGTTGTCCACTAGCCGATTGTAATACGAAATATATATTTTGTAGCCAACGATAATATAAAGTATAACAGTGAACGCTGGACATACTTGACTGGCCTTGTGGCTCAGTTGGTAGTATGTCTACCTGCTAAGCTGTAGGTCGTGGGTTCGATCCCCACCCAGGACAAACATTTGTGTGATGAGCATGGATGTTTGTCCTATGTCTGGGTGTTTCTATGTATCATATGTATATATTTACAAAAAAAAAATATATATGTATTCTATCAGCCATCTCGTTCCATAGTACAAGCTTTGCTTAGTTTGGGCTCTAGATGGTGTTGTGTGAAATGTCCATAAATATTTATTTATTACATTTATTATACTTCAAGAGGTCATGTAACTAATCCTGCAGTCGTTGTTTTACAATATGGTAATAATGCCGCCTAGACGTCCAAAGGAAGATATAAATTTCACTTAAGTCAAACAGCTTGTAGGTGAGTACCTACCAACAGATTTTCATTTCAGAACATAAGAATTAAGAGCTATAATTTAAAGTGATGGATGTAATTTTATATCCTACCGACCACACTAGGTTTTGTGTTTCTTTTTTTGAGATGACGCTGATAAGACCCTACGGACAAACTTCAGGATGTTTTCCAGCATTTTCAGTTGAACCTCAATATTGGGGTTTCCTCTGTTACCAGGAAAACTGAGTTATAATTGCTATTTAAGCCTTTTTAGCATATCTCGTAGTAGATGACAATCCTACCAAAAACGTCTCAATAATATGGCGGCACGACGTGCAAGGAACGCCGCCACAATGCCGATAATTGATCGACTTCTTTCCGCTCATCACGCAGATGTCTCCAACTGAATCCGCCACCCTTTGTCGACTCTGTTTGCTTTATACTAGATAGAGGTAAATCTTGTGACATTTGGGCTAACTTTGATGACGGCCGAAATGCACAAGCCACATTTATTTCAAGAATTTAAAAAAAACTCAAAGTTTTTTGTGTAATGTTGCATGCTGCGTTTAGAGATCGAAACGTTTGAAATTGGAAACAAAATAGATTGACGTTTCAATATTGTTGGCCGTAGTTTTTGTAAGTTACAACGAATAATTAATTTACCCGTACCAATAACGACAACGTTTAACTTTACCGTGTTAAAAGATTTACAAAAATTAAATATTATTGCTTGGTTGATATTTCAAAAACATGGAATGAAATGCTTCGATTCCATTTTCTCTATGCGAACCGCATAATAGGTACGTGCGAAATATTGTCTGAGAACATATGTAAATCTACAACTTTTATCGGATATTTAGATATCGCGTTTAGTTCGCATAATTTTATAATGACCCGACGTTTCGAACAATGAAGCGTCTGTTCTGTGGTCACAGGTGAAACTCATCTTCATTTCAATGTGTTGTTTTGTTGTGATTTTTGTGGTGTGAAACGAATTTTACGTCAAAATGAAAATATTAAAAAAACTCTAATGGTAAATTGTTTCTATGGCAAAACTACAAAAAGTTTTTGCAGTTTTATAACTAACTTACATGTTTTCCGTCCTAAATTCCATACTCAAAATCAAGTAGCTTCTTAGTAAGAAACAAGCGAGCTTCTTACACATGTAAATAAGAAGGGATGGGTAGACCCCGGCCGATCCATCACACTGTCCGTGTGTCTGTCAATAGCTCCGCTGGAATGCTACCGTTACATTGCTACACTTCTTAGGGAATGCATTGTATTGCAACACAAGTGACTATTGTTGGCCGGTATGAAGGAAATTGTTTGAATTTTTGGTTGAATACTGTCAAGTAAGTTTTTATTTTATTCCGTCTCGACTTTTAACACATTCAACAAACCCAGATTTTCTTAGTAGGTATACAACTATTAGTATGCCTACAGCTTAGTAGGTATACAGATGTTAAATGATGGTGTGTCTTAAGATGATATACACTTAACCTGGAATGGGAAGTAGCTCTCAAGAGAGTTTGTTGAATAGAAACATAATTAGATTATAGATTTTCAACTTGAGGGTTATAGCCGCTGTAATAAACAGACAAGGAGACAGTTACTTTCGCTTTTTAATATGTGCATAGGTATATTATAGTTAGCTCGAGTGTGAACTTTTTCATCAATTCAAGTGTTTATTTTCACAAACCTGCAAGCTACATCCACACTGTTTATTTGTGTAACAAAATCCCTGTATTTATTCTGCCGCATACGCACACGAATCTCTAAAATAAAAACATTAATCCTTACAATGGCACTCGTCATTATCAAAACATTAGCGCGCGTCCGCCAGCGGGGCGCCAATTATTTCCCATTGGCAACCCCATCACGCGCTGATTATTCGAGGAAAAAACTGATTATTCGCATTGGCAACATCGTTACTCGTACAACATGGCCGGCCGGTCGCGTGCGGCCAGCGCAAGCCACGCGCCGCGGGTTGGACCTTTTTTAGAAAAAACACTAGACGAGATTGATGACACTACAATTTTCTCATTATGTTTTATTATGGGTATTTGAAAAATAACACCTCTATGAGAACGTAAGTTCATTCAAAAGCAATTATTATTATTACTAAAACTAGAAGATTAATTCAGTTTTATCAATACTCTAGCTAATGAGGTTTTTTTCTAGGTAGTAAATATAATAAAGGTTATTAAAGGTAGAGGTACTCATATATGTAATTGTAAGACATAATGTATACGAAGAATCAATAGGTAGGTTACTTTTATTTCTCTGCGCAAACTTGCATTTACAAAAATAAGATGTACTTACCTAAACATTGAAATGTCGAAGTACTCTCAAAAAATAACTCAGCATTTTCGAGGAGGTGGGAAACATATTCCAAAGCTCAATTTCGATCACTCAACTCTCGCTTTCTCAGGCTTATTAGGCGAAATTCTCAAAAAATCATTGAATATTAATAGGCGAGGCGAACAGAATAAGAAATATCTCCAGTGAACCGTGCGAGCAATCACAATGGCTACGTGTTTTAATACAAATAACCTTAATCTGGAAATTCGCGCCATTATTTCCCCTGTTTGCGACGTTCACCCGCGATTAAACGCCCAATGATTCCGCCATCCCTCCGTTCCCGCCTTTGTCACATGCGAATAAAAAGAAAGTCATACGCTCCGTTTCACGCAGAAATCGCCACTCGACCGCTCACAGTTCTTAACTTTTCTTAAAAGGAACGTAATTGTGGGAACACTTCAATATTTGCAATCTACTATTATTTTATATTCAATTGTGAGAATGTCTACGATTATTTTAATTGGCGGATTTTCGACGGTCGTTAAAAATGTAGCGGATAAATTCAATTCTATTGTTTGATTGATATAGAGAATCAGAAGTGATTTCTAAATCTTTTGTTCGTTAGTTTCGTAACTACGAATGTTATTATTTTGAATAAGGATTATAATAGTGCAATATGAGTATCAGAGAATTTAATTGTTGACAATAGGTAAAAAGATATACCTACCTAGATAAGCTAACTAACAATATTTTAAAATCGAACTCTGTCTCTCTGTCCTCTGTCTGTTTGTTACATTTTCATGACTCGCTCGTCGCTGGTTATGAAATTTGATACAGATATACGTGAAACCCTGGAGACAGATAGGCTACATTTGATCATCATCGTTATCACCGTTTTGCATACTATTTGGATAAAACCGCCGGTCTTTTTAGGAAATCTATGGAGGGAGGCCTGTATGTCCTGTAGTGGACTTCTTATGGTTGAGATGATGATGATAATGTAATGGCTATACTTACCGTTTACTTCTACTTCTACGTAAGCACCTACCCGAAAACCATGGCAACATGCGTACATATCGCAGATACCGCTCAGACCCACCTAAAAGCTATGAAAGTATACAGAGATAATCCTGTCTTATTATTTTAAAACACAAAAGAGCCAACACAAAAATAAACTGCAACACTGCATTCAAATTAAGAATGTTTGTGCAACGGTATCGCTTACAAACGGTGCGCCCGAGGGCAATGCTGCCAACCTCTCTTTCGAAAACAATTAAGCACTGCCAACATAACAAAAAAGGGAGTTAGGGTTGGCCGCAGGCGAGGCTGTGGGAACCAGTGTATTGTTTTTACTTTTTGCGATTAAATCGATCACATTGACGAGGTGCATTCGCTCGTCATACGTGTCCGTTCAAAGTTAGCGAGTCAGAAGTAATTCACGGTGTATCGCGAAAAACACGCATATGGCTGGTTTTAGTTCGAATTTTGATTAAAATCATTTAAGGTTTTGTGAATGATTTGCTTTGATAGTGGCTACCAGCTGTAAATAATTATCGCGCAGCTTAATCAGAAAATTTTAAACAAAGACGGGCGGACGCACGCTCAGATAATACGTTAATACTTAGGTATAGTTATCTTGAAGTCATAGGTACAAATCGAACCTATAATATTGCCAACTAGTTGTAGGTTGTAGATTTAATTTCCATAAGGACAAGCATTTGAGTGTCAAAGAGAATAGACATATTATGTTCAGCTGTGGACTAAATTAAAGTGGGCTAATATTATTAGATTATAAGTAATATATTAGATTATAAGTAAGTAAGGTCGTATAGACTTGAGTGGTCAGCCCTAAAGTAGCAGCCGCCGGATGATGATGATGATGACTTACGAAAGAATCAGTACCTACCTAAGTAGTTACATACATACCAGCAATAGGTAGTGAACTCATTTATATTATCCAGGCACCTTGTCACGTGTTAGTAAAATTATATGAAATGTTGCGTATTTCAAATACGGTTTTTGAAACATCAAAATTTCTTTCAAAGGTCAACATTTACCTTTACCCTACTCCATATCAATATGTCTTATTGATATATCTAAAAGCGTGGCACTAAACTAGCCTCACTTATTTCAACCCTTCCCAAGTTCCTTAAAACATCTCTAACCACCTGCAACACTTCACTCACCCTAAATCACTTCAATTATATATATTTTAAAATTTCATAAACGTGTGACACGTGCTAAAACAATCGAATAGCATACGATGGTAGATTGTTTTTTTAGTCGATTGTTTCCCGCCAATCGAGTGGGCGAGCGCGTGCCGAATCGCGCGACCATAGACAAGAGGTCTGACGAGCAAAGAGTGGCTAATCGAGGCACGCGTTGTCGATGACAACGTTTAAAAAGAATGGAAAACATTGGTTATCATCATCACGCTGAGGGCTGGGTGAGGGTAGTTTCGTTTTTAAGCATATGAGCTTGTCTACCTCAACGTAGTTTAGTTATTTGTGCATCTACTAAACGTAAGACAAGTGAAAATTTATGAAACCAACTGACAATTCAGATAAACATGTATTTTTGTTTTTCTGTTAATATTAACAGAAAAACAAAATACCCGACTGCAGAAAAGCAGTTTTTGTAGTCTAACTTATGATTTCAATACGCTTGATAGGCTATTGAAGAGTGTAAGTACATTTTTGTGAGAAAGTATGCATCATAACATTCATATCACTTAGATTTATAAATTCACATTCTTTAGAATAATTCTAGTAAAATCACTTGATATTTACGAGAAAGTTCATTGGAGGTTACGAAATAATTCATTTTTTATTTTTGCGAAAGATGTTTTATTATTATTACAAAAAAATATAGCCTACTACATTTTAATGAAGATTGGAATTTGTCGTTAGAGTACCTACCCTAACCCTTATAAATTCGTCCGTCCGTCTGTTTATCTGTCTGTCTGTCCATATAACACAGCCATTTTACTCAGACTATCAAGCACTATACCTAAATTATAAACGAAATTTGGTTAGTTGTGTTCTGTGAAAATGCCGTAGTGACATTTTTAAACAAAAGTGAAAAATAGTAGTGAGACTCCATAGTAGCATACATATAAAGAAGGGATGAAATAATTTTTCAACCACACCTTATCGTGTGGGTGGGGATCGTTGAATACTTTTCTAAAAATACTTAAGTGTAATTTTCTTCTTAATATGTGATATGTGTGCGAGTTATAGCCCGCCAAAGGTGATCAAATTGTGTACAAATTTTTAAACTATTATAGCTAAAAATAATAATTTGATTGATGATTAACCGTAATAGTAGACCATATCAAAAACTTTCACTGAAAAAAGTCGATAATTAAAGTCGACATAGAACAAAGGTCATTGGCCTTTTTGCAAGTGATTTTGATAAACGGCACTCGCCAAATGATCTTCTTTTTAACCGACTTCCAAAAAGGAAGAGGTTCTCAATTCGACTGTATGTTTTGTATGTGTGTTGCGCGATTACTTCGCTAAGTATGAATTGATTTTGATGTTTCTTTTTTTTTATATTATAGGTATAAATTTTATCAAAATCGGTTCCGTTTATTTATTTTAATTCATTTTTGATTCTCCATTTTCTAGTCTACATATTATTGCACCTTTCTCTTCAATCGTAAATGAGACGGCATTTTTTTCACATATCACTAAGAAACGATGGGTGACCTTTACTATCAATTACTCACTGAGATTCAAAAGAAAAACAAACCACATGCCGAACGTCGTCGGGCGTCAAATTGTCCTGAACATTGCCGAAGGTGTAAAGAATCATGTCGTTCATTATAACCGGACATCATTTATTAAAAATGGGTCATAATAAGCGACATGTCACTGTAAGCGAAGTCATTATATCCGACTTTGTTATAAAGAATTTTATATGAAAACCAAACTTCGTTGTGTAATTAGGTACGTCATATTAGGCAGTTGGTCAATATAGGCGGAGTCATAATAAACTGTATATGCTTATCACGATACGTTTTTAGCCACTTTTATTATACGAAATGAATCTACGTTTGACCACTAGTAAAATAACTGCTGTGTTATGAGAATGAATGAATTATTTGTGAAATCGTAAACATTCGCTAGGCTCTTCTGAAATTATAACCCTCCTTCGGCAGTTAGGTAAAAAAGAGTAAGACTCGAAATGTGGCTAATACCATAAAATATAATAATAACACGATTATAATAATAAAATTTAGTTATAACACGATTATAATAATAAAATTTTATTATTTTTTAAAACGGAACAAGTAGCGCCATCTAGGGGCAAGTAGCAACACTGGAAGGTATCCATTTTTGTACCTTAAGGCTCTGAGGTGTTTCTAAAATTAAGGTAAGCTTTCACAGCAAGTGGCACTACTATGCGGCAAGTAGCGGCACTATCAAGTATTCAAATTATAAATCATTCTAGATAGGCATATTTATCTGTTATTACATTATTTACATTAGTACATATAGATCACTGTGTGCTGTAAATATATTTGTATTTGCAGTTAAATATTTCCACATTTATCCTTAAATAGAAAAAAATACCCCTAAGTATCTGATTTAGTCGATGCACTTTTTTCCTATTATTTTTTGCGACTTAGAAGCTTGATTTTTAAACAGCTTCAAAAGACTGCAGACCTATGTTTTTTTCACATGATACACACAGAAAAAGGGCCTTGATACACACAGACAGACTGACAACGAAATGA
The DNA here is from genome assembly GCA_947563715.1 of Lycia hirtaria. Taxonomy (NCBI): domain Eukaryota; kingdom Metazoa; phylum Arthropoda; class Insecta; order Lepidoptera; family Geometridae; genus Lycia; species Lycia hirtaria. The sequence continues at coordinate 42,215,130 of OX387378.1, forward strand.
TCCGCTTCCATACCGCTTTTCCCTTATGATAAAAAACCCCTGAAAATCATCAAAATCAGATGATAATAAGTAATTAAGTATAATAATAATAAAAGAATTTCCGGCAGCCTAGTCGGGAGACCGTCTGACTTGTGATCCGCAGGGTTCGGATCCCGCGGCACGCACCTCTGTCTTTTCAAAGTTATGTGCGTATTGTTGATTGCCGCCAACTTCAAACGGTGAAGGAAAACATCGTAGGAAACCTACATGTCTGAGAGTTCTCCATGTTCTTGAAGATGTGTGATGTCTGCCAACCCTCACTTGGCCAGCGTGGTAGACTATGGCCTTACTCTTCTCACAGTGAGAAGATGGCCCGCGCCCAGCAGTGGGACAGTTTGTACAAACAGGGCTGATGAAAAAAAAGTTATAATAAAAGAAAAACTGTTCTAAGAGTGTTCCGACCCCGTAAAAAAACAGCTTTCCTTTTTTGTGTGCAAAGAACCACATTTTTGTTACACCTCGTAACCGTGATATTTTCTCCTGAACGTGACCCGCGAGTCACCAAACAAGCAACACGATCGTCGTCATTTGTGAAAATAAGCAAATCGCCTAGTTAAACCAATATCCACAGTACCTTGGCCTCTATTTGTTAGAACTTCCGTCATAGATACAGCTCTGCTACGGATGGATATTTGGAAGGTCGAGTTACGAATTACGACCGTCAGAGGGCCAGCAAATATTTGACATCAGTAATTGACATACGAGGAGGAAAAATCTCCATTTACGACGCAGCGACGCGACGCCGACGGTCCCTCAAGTCTTGAACCCCTATGCGCGAAGGGAAACTAAGACGATGTTGTTTTGATTGCTATTTGAAATGAGCTGCGATGTCTTATATTTCTAGCGTACGCGTGAAGTCTAGCTATTGCGGAAAATTATTATTATTTATTTAATAATTTTAAGGATGTCCTCGGTCTCTTTGTACCTAAGTAAGGGTTTTTAGCCATCTGTCAATGACTATTCTACAGTCAGATAAATTCATTTTGTAAATTTATAAGCAATAACGATGGCACTAATTATACAGTTGTCCATAGGTGACGGTTATCGCTTACCCTTTGTTCCTTTCTGTCTCTCTTTCTGTCTGATTGTTACACAAAACTAAACAGTGTAGAACTTGTAGACGGACTATAGGCTACATTTCATCAGTATCATCATCGCCATTTCTTATCACTACTCCGTTAAAAAGGGGCATCTAGTCTTAACTAATATTATAAAACGATATCTCTCTCTCCTTCTCCCTCCCTCCCTTCCTCCCTCCCCCTCTCTCTCTCTCCCTCTACCTACCTCCCTCACTCTCTCTCTCGCTGTCTGTTTACTTTCACGATGAAACGGCCGAACTGATCGATAGGAAACTTGGTACATAGATACTCGTAGTTTAGAACCTGGACGGACATAGACTAAATTTTATTCTGAAACCGCGGAGCACAGCTAATATATTTTAAAGGCGAAGGTAAATCTCTATCTCTACCTCGCTGTTCTGTCTGTTTGTTACGTTTTCACTGCTAAGCGGCTGAACAGATCATAATGAAATCCACAAAAGAGAAGAAGCAATTATTTCTTCTGTTATGAAATCTAATATGTAGAACTTTTCAGAGAAGGATATAGAATACTTTTTCAGTATCTACAATGTACTTCAATTGTACGCAACAGAAACAAGTTTCAAACATTTATTTAAAAAAAAGAACTGACAAATAAATTACACTTTGAATTGTCAGTAATTGTTGTTATTTTACTATAAACTATTATATATACTACGGAAATACTTATCAATACGAAAATATTAATTTTATTTTCATCATGACGAACATACATAAACTATGGGAGTACAAAGAGTACATAAACGTCAACGGTATGATGCTGACGAGCGAGCTGATATCTATGCTGCATAACTCCTTGACGCTACTCCAAGTAGACAATCATTTCAACCACATCCAGTACTGGGGCCAGCTCTACGCAGTCGACGCAGATTACCACATCGCAGTCGGAATGGGAAACGACGCTATAGCAGACAGAAAATACTTCTATACCACAGACTTCAAATTCTGGGGTCTCCTACCCAAACCTAAAAAAAAATACAAAATGTTGTCTCTACTTACCACTTTTCCCTTCCGAGGGGATCCATCACTAAAAATTAAAGTTCTAGACGAATCACTGGAAGAGAATCACCCTGATAGATGCCAATTTATGAAAGAGGAAAGTCGCTTAGCTGCAACTATAAGCAACATTTCTGATGAAGCCGAGATTTGCGCCAGGGGGCAGCTGATTAAAAATCCGGATGGTACTACGGTTATAAATCCTATCTTTTATGGTCTTACGGCGTCTGAGGCTAAGTTTGTGAAGTCGTATTTGCATATTAGACCAGCGCAGCAGCGATGGAATACTAATCTGCTTACTAGGTAAGACCATGCGCAGACGACGACGTACTTATATGTATGTCATATGAGACTGCAATCTGTAGGTTTCCTTTGTTCTTTGTTATGGCATAGATGGTAATTCGCCACATGGTTAAAGTTAATTCCACATGCCAACAAATGGCAAAATAGGCCGGACTGAATTCACTTTAAGATTATGCTTGTACCCTATTTTTTGTGGATTAAATTCATTTCATTTCATTTCATTTCATTTTGGTTAGCCTAAGAAACCATAACTGCTCCGTCACCTATGGATGACAAATTGTCCCAATCGCAGAAGATCCCTGTGGAAATTCCCGTTCCCAGCTTGTTCCATGTACCTACTAACTACTACTAATATAAGTATATGAAAAAAGCTATATTATTAGTATAAGAAAAAAAACATTACATATGGAAATCAGTTGAGGTTTTTAAAATTATGAACGACCATAAATGCCACGATATCCATTAGTTAGATGCTGATGATGCATAATCATTCAGGGATAATTCCACTCAGAAATTACGTCTCTATCTCTGTCATTTTCATTCAGGAATTAGAATACCTATGTTGGGAGTCGTAGAATAGTTAAAATGTCTAATACCTTCTGAATAGAGGTAGGTGCCAAGACAATTTAGCGGTCAAACGGTAACCGCTATAAAACAACAATATTTTATAAATTACTTGTCCTGCCACACAGTGAAAATAAATAAATTAGTCCCAGCAGCCCCTGATTTATGATCGAGGAAACCAAAAGTTACAAATAAAACATAATAATTTCCTTACTCGTATCCCACTTAAGTGGGGTCAGTACATTTGTTAAACTTGTCCATAATTTAAAATTCCAGACAAGACTACAACTACAGCATGGATTTCTTGGACTCCATCGATCAAGACATCCCGAACGGGTGCTGGAACCTGTCTCTGGAGCAGGCTGGGAGCGTGGCCTACTTGAAGAGCCTCTACTGGCCCGGAATGGCGTACTTTCATAAGATAAGGACGCCGGATGCAGGTTTTCTATACGTTGGCAATGGCCGCAAGTCTTGGGATGTGCCGTTCTTGCTTTAATTAGCTAATGAAGGTTCTCTAAGGTTTTTGGATTGTTACTCATTGAAATGAAACAAATTTTAACGGATTTATCGCGTATATTTTAAGGTGCTCCCTCACCGGGAGCATTCACGTGTAATGTAACATTACAGATTCAAGCATTACATAAGTGAGGGAGGAAAACCGAGCATTACAGCGTGCACCTTGTAATGATACAAACGAGTATGTGAAGTCAAATCAAGTCTATACCTAGTCTTGCCATAAATATTGTCACGAAGAAAAAAATTATTTTTTTATTGCAAATAATATTTATTACTTTTACAGTGTGTTAGTTTAATACATAAATATAAAACAATTTAAAATATAAAAGCTTATTCGAAGTGGTCTCCATTGGCTGCAATACAGTCCTTTAAACGTTGAGGCCAGTTATCAATAGAAGCACGCACTCTTTCCATGGGAAAATTCTTCACTGCCAATCGTATGGATTGTTTTAGGGACTCCAAATTATCATGGCGTTTAGAGCAAGCCATACTCTCTAAAACTGACCATAAATCATAATCCAGCGGATTAAGATCAGGACTAGACGACGGCCAGTCTTCAGCTCTGATGAAGTCCGAAACGTTCACTTCCAACCAAGACTGCGTGGACCGAGCTTTATGACCTGGCGCCGAGTCTTGTTGGAAGGACCATACTTGGTTATTGAACATGGTGTTGTTAAGGGGCTTAACTACCTTCTCAAGAATGGTATTTTGATACACTTGTGCCGATGTTTTGATACCTTTTTCACAAAAATATGGCTCAGTCACTCCTTCATAGCTAACACCCCACCAAACCATCACTGAAGTCGGATAATGCCCAATTGGGAAGCTTCCTTAGAGCTTTGAGCATAAATACGGTCATTTTGTTTGTTAAAATGTTGCTCAATTGTAAAGATTTTCTCATCCGTAAACAAAATTTTTCTGTGACCTCCCTTTGCGTACCGCTTCAGTAGTTGTTTCGATTTTACCACCCTATTCTTTTTTAAATTATAAGTTAAAAAATGACCAGTGCGTCTCTTATAGGCTGCAAGTCCTAAATCATCTTTTAAAATACGCGACATGGTTCTGGGTGCTATCTTCATCTCCCGAGATAAAATCTATTGCTTTCGGACAGGATTTCTTCGAATTCTTTCCCTTACTGCTTTGACCACCTTTTTCGTACGAACACTACGTGGACGGCCAGATCTTTTTCTGTCACAAACAGAGGAGGTCTCATTGTACCTATTAATAGCCCGGTACACAAACATTTGACTAATACCAAGCGTATGGAGAGTTTTAAAAATTGCATTTGGCTCCATACCAACTTTGTGTAATGCAATCACAGCGATTCGGTTCTCTTTATCACCCCACTCCATTTTAATATCGCAAAATATTGTACAATGTATTGGCGCCAAAATTACAAAACTCAATGAATTCACTCAATCAATTCAAATGTAATATCTTTCTTATTTTTAACTGTAACAGTATTTATGGCCAGACTAAGTAATGTTACATTACACGCGAATGCTCGTCAGTCAGGAAGGTAGTATTGTAATGTAATGCTCAAAGTCGAATCTATAATGTTACATTACACGTGAATGCTCCCGGTGAGGGAGCACCTTTACATATTTTTTTGATCCGACGTTTCGAACACTTTGCAGCGTCTGTGGTATATAGCCCGTCATTAGTTAGATAAATATACGTAGTTGGCGGCCGTGTCGTCTAGTCAGTGCTTAGCTTTCTCGACGACATATTACGTCAACCAAAATCGATAAAAATTACTAATTGTGCCATATTAAACTATAAAATCACAACAGCTAAAGGTAGACGAGACAAACGAAACGTTTCCTTTCTTATGTAAGTAATTTTGTTGTTAAATGTTTAATATATTATTTTTGTTGTAGTTTTATTTTGAAAGCTGCTAAAGGTAATATTGTATGTTAGGCTATAGAATATCATATACATAGAAACATATATACCTTCATATGATAATTTTTTGTAGTGCTACTATTTTTGCGTTCTAAAACAGTATGGCATTATTAAATTGTTACACGTCCACTTTGAAGTACTGACGTACGTACTGTCTGTCGAATTACGAGCTCAACTAGTTCCGGTTCAAGGCTGACCTTAACTGTGGTGGTCGGGAACCGCCTACATATCATTTCTACTATCCGACTGAGCATGATGAAATGAACTTTATGTATCTTAATCCTTTCTAATATTACAAGTAACGAAGTAGCGTACTTTGAAGTCGGTTATTTCAATTTTTTTAACTATAAAATTATATCTACTAGTTTCTTCGGGACCCTCGGTGAGCGACACGCATTTGTCCGGTTTTTTTTCTATTACGGTTGTCGTGCATCGTCTAGAAAGCTGAACGCGGATTGGACGACACGGCCGTCACCTACATATAGACTAAGAGCGGGCCGTATGTTTACCCACCTCATCGGGTAACAAGATGTGAGCTATCTAGGATGACGCACATGAGTAAGGTGTCTCTAAATGTACAGGCATGCCTAGGCTAAGCCTGGAGCGTTTTGTACAGTTAGCAAAAAACAAAAACCCTGTCTTGTTACTTTGATCCTTCCGTCTGTTGTTGGAAGAATGGACTAGAGACAGCAGCTACCAAAGACAAAAAAAAATGTTGGTCTGTGTCAAACAGTGTAAATGTCAATTTTTGCTCAAATTTCATACATTTTATAATTTTCTAGGGCTTCAACTTCAACTTTGTTGCTTCAGCAGTTTCGCTGCTTTATTTCACTTGCCCACACTCACGCCATAATAAAACACCACCATTTTTATAGTATTAATATTCAAAATAACACATGTTTAGGAAAATAAAATAAAATTTACAGCATGTTTCCTAGAAATGTTTCCAATTTCCAAAAAACTTTTTTTTTTTCTTATTTGGCATCGAACTTTTTCTTGGTTCAAATCATACGATTTGATAATTGGTGACATGATAACGTACTACTTATACTAAGCATATCGTCTATTACCTTGGCTTACTGCGGTTACCCTCACACCCAGAGTAGAAGGTCTATGCCCTCACATAAAAGAATCAGCGGTTATTCTACACACAGCTTATACTAGCGTGCAATAGAATATCCCATCCAGTCCACAAGTACCAGTTCAGTATTATTGTGTTGTGCCATGACACAAAAGAAAGAAGAAGCCATGACATGAAGTATCGAGAGTTTGATGCATGAGGAGGTCAGGTAATATTATAGCATTCACGTGATAAATGGACGTGATTTTGCTTCATCATCATCATCATGCACTATCCCACTGCTGGGTATAGAATAGACCTCTCTCTTATCATACCATCTGTCGCAATCCTATGCCAATCGAGTCCAGCCCCCGTATTCTGAACCCATTCAGGTTCGGAATCGATTCGCAATGTATTTCACCGTCTCTGTCATTTTCATAGAGAATGACAGAGACGGAGATATAGATTCCTAATCGATTCCGAACCCGAATGGGTTCAGAATACGGGGCTAGATTCAACCCGCGATAAACATAATATCGTCCACCTATCTTGCAGCTGGACGACCAACGCTCTGCTTCCCTTCTCTTGGCCACCACTTGGTCACAACCTTACCCCACCTGTCACCACTGCATCTAAAAACACAACATGTCCATTTAGCCCCAAACTAAGCAAAGTTTTGTGGAGCTAAATGGTGTTGTGTGAAAATGTCCTCTAATATCATATGTACATAGCATAGAAATTAAGGTCATATGTTATAATATCGTAAACCACTCGTTTGTGTCGAAAAATATCGCATTTTACACAATTTCATTTGGTTGCATTTAGTGTCGTGCATTATTTCCTCTCGAAAAAAGTCTGATAGTTTGATCTTTCCTTCGCGCCTGTTTTAACCGGCTTCCAAGCTTTAGGCATTGATTTTTATCCTTTGTTGGCATTACAACCCTCAAAATATTTCGTGATATCGTCTTATTTCTATGAAATGGCTACAAACGGTGTTAACAACATAGAAGACGCCGACATGGCGAAATGCGACGACGAAAAAGTCGTAACAATGATGGACGTTTTACAAGAGGAACAAGATTTCGAAGATGACGCTAATGCAGTTTTGGGAGCTTCCGATGAAAAGAACTGCACGTACTCTAAGGTAAAATAGTATCCCGTACTATTGATGCCACATGCTTTGAAATTTAAAGCCAAGACAAAATCATTTGATTTGAGCTGTTTTAAAACCCCTGAAAAACAGGTGACAATTTTAAGATGATACGTAAGTTAGATATATCTGTATTCTATTCACTTGAGAGTTACAAAGTTATTGTTTAATCCAGAATAACAGATGCTAATTAACACCTGCCTTGCAAATGATTCCTGTCATAGGTATGAAGTCGATTGCAGCCATAGTTTAGATCAATTAACCAATAAATTAATTAAAAGGTTAATCTAACATAATTTCTTTTGTCCTAGAAGAGTATGCATTAGCAGTTTTTGGTTCTTTAGTAGGTACTTCAAGGAACCTATAAGTACATTTGTAGATTCTTTATTTATTTATTTAATACCATCAGCATTACAACTTGCAATATAAGTAGCTGCAACCCGCGGTATCACCCATTTAGTGATAAGAAATGGTGATATCCAGTTCCTAAAGAATCTCTGTACCTTTCATAACAATTAGTTCAATCGTTTAGCAATGGAAAGGTAACAAGCAGACAACGTTACATTTGTTTTTATAATATTACTTCATTAATATATGGCCATGATATAATATTAATATTATATCATGGCCAATAATAGGTCTATCTTAATTTATTTATAATTTTTTAGAGCGGTAAAGAGAAAAAATAAACAGGAAGAAATAATCTAAAAATATTTAATTATTTCTGTCTGTTTTATTTAATTTCTATGTAAATGAAATTATGTATATATACATATCTCTCTTCTGAATCTATCTTCTTTTCTACACTCTGTCAGATGTGCAACAGGGTGAGTGTGGGGAACAGTTGTAGAACCCAAGATTGATGGGAGGCGGAGTGTCCAATCTGTGTGTTATACTATTAATTTCTTCTGTGCCTTTACTTCAGTAATGATTGTTATTTAAAAGCATAGCTATTGTCATTGGAATAACTTCCACTCTCCTCTATCTTCTGCCTGTGTTTTCATCTCCCTCTTCAACATGTCATCCACACCTCAATTATGAAAAAATACCTGAATCTATTACTATTAATTTCTTCTGTGCCTTTACTTCAGTAATGATTGTTATTTAAAAGCATAGCTATTGTCAGTGGAATAACTTCCATTCTCCTCTATCTTCTGCCTGTGTTTTCATCTCCCTCTTCAACATGTCATCCACACCTCAATTATGAAAAAATACCTGAATCTATTACTATTAATTTCTTCTGTGCCTTTACTTCAGTAATGATTGTTATTTAAAAGCATAGCTATTGTCAGTGGAATAACTTCCATTCTCCTCTATCTTCTGCCTGTGTTTTCATCTCCCTCTTCAACATGTCATCCACACCTCAATTATGAAAAAATACCTGAATCTATTTAAAACTAATGGGTAATCTGAAATAATTTTATACCTGTAACCATGTAGGAAACTGATATAATTTTATTCCTATATCCATAATATGGATTTTATTGGATTTGGATTGGATTTTATATCCATAAAATATGGATTTCATGGATATAAAATTTCATATTTGAAATTTTATATCCATTTATTCCATATTTTTTTTATCAGCCCTGTTTGTACAAACTGTCCCACTGCTGGGAACGGGCCATCTTCTCATTGTGAGAAGGATTAGGCCATAGTCTGCCATGCTGGCCAAGTGCGGGTTGGCAGACTTCACACATCTGCAAGATCATTGAGAACTCTCAGACATGTAGGTTTCCTCACGATGTTTTCCTTCGCTGTTTGAAGTTGGCGGCAATCAACAATACGCACATAACTTCGAAAAGACAGAGGTGCGTGCTGTGGGATTCGAACCCAGGACCAGCAGATCACAAGTCAGACGGTCGCCCGACTAGGCTGCCGGAAACTTCTGAAATCCATAAGCTATGTTTAATAAGTTTTTTTTTTATACAGAATTTATAGAACAATTTTCATCAGGGGTATGTTTTAAAACAATAACATAGATCTACTTCAGTCTTTATAAAACTATAAAAAAATTATTGCAGGGTTACATCAAAAGACAGGCTATATATGCTTGTCTAACTTGCTGTGCTGAAGCTAAGAATGATCCGACTAAAAGAGCTGGAGTCTGCCTTGCCTGTAGCCTTAACTGCCATGAAAATCATGAACTGGTTGAACTTTATACTAGAAGAAACTTCCGCTGTGATTGCGGAAACCCCAACTTTAACTCCCATCCTTGTCAGTTCACACCAAACAAAGATGACTTAAATGAAGATAATAACTACAATCAAAACTTCAGTGGACTCTATTGTACGTGCCACAGGCCTTACCCAGACCCAGATTCGACGATGGAAGATGATGAAATGATTCAATGCATCATTTGTGAGGATTGGCTCCACTCTTTACACTTGGAAGCTGCAGTTCCCGGTATTGATCAATACTCAGAAATGGTTTGCAAGGCTTGCATGGAGAAAAATGAATTCTTGCATGACTACAGTCATTTAGCTGTTAACATTGAATTTGAAAAACAAGATGTAGATGTAGTTGAAATTAATAGCACTGACAATAACCTGAGTAACGGTGATATAAATACTAAAAATGTTATGAATGGTAAAGCTGATGATTCATCATTAAATACTTCTGTTAATCCTAGCAATAATATGGATGTAGATAAAACGTCAATAGAAAATGATGAAAATATTGAGAATGCTACATCCCTAACATCTGTTGAAGAAAACAGTAAAGAAAAAGAATCTGATGTTACAATGACAGGTAAAAACACTGAAGAGCCATTACAAGACACTTCAGATGAAATTACTGAGGCTAAAGCTGACTTAAATACAGAGACAACTATAGAAGAACCATCAAAATCTAGTGATGATACTGCAAATGAAAGCACAACAGAGACAGAAGAAAAGTCTGAAGAATTTGTTAATGTAAACTCAGACGAAACTACAAAGATGGCCTCTACAGAGGAAGCCACAAATATGACCTCTTCAGAGGAAGCCACAAATATGACCTCTTCAGAGGAAGCCACAAATATGACCTCTGCAGAGGAAGCCACAAATATGACCTCTGAAGAGAAAGCAACAAATGTGACCTCAGAACAAATTGAAAACATACCAGAATATCAAAAGAACCCATACGAAAATGTAGGAGAGTCAAAAGACAGTCAAGATATTGAAGGTGAAAAAGAAGATGCAGGTGAGCAAGATATAGAATCTAATAAACCAGAAGAAAATGTTGAATCTGAGAAACCTGAACAAAACATTGCATTTTCTGAAAATAATGAAACTGAAAAAACTTCAGAAAATGACAAAGATGAAGCACCAAAAGAAGATTCCAAAGATTCAGATGCAAAACAAGAAAAAATTCCTACTACAATAGCCACAAATGATGTGGAGACTATTACAAACAGTGCAGAAAATGACAACATAAATGATTCCAACAAAGATTCCCCTCACCCAGAAAACACTGAATTAGCTACAGATATCACAAAGAAAGTTGAAAGTATGGAAACAGATAACACCTCAAATGAAATAATTTCTAAACCAGAATTTAATGAAGAAGAACCTAATGAAATGGCAAGCAATGAAATTAAAACTCCTGATGTTAACATTGAAGAACCCAACGAAACTGAAAACAAGACTGATGAGAATAAAGAAATGTTTTCTGTGAAAAGAAAACTGCCTATTGAGGAGGATTCCCCTACAGATAATAATTTAGTCAAGAAACCAAAGTTGGATGAGAAAACATGCATTAGACCTAAAGGAGTCAAGAGAGTGCACAAAGGTGCAACATTCTGGCCTTCAAGTCTTCGCCAAAAACTATGCACATGTAGCGAATGCTTGTCTATGTACAAAGATCTATATGTACTATTTTTAATTGACCCTGAAGACACAGTATTTGCTTATGAAACATTGGGAAAAGAAAGGGTTGATGGCAGAACATCACAATATGAAAAGGGCTTAGAAGCTTTATCATCATTAGATAGGATTCAACAAATCAATGCATTGACCGAATATAATAAAATGAAAGACAAATTGTTAGATTTCCTCAAATCATTCAAAGATAGAAAGGAAGTAGTGAAGGAAGAAGACATCAAAGCATTCTTTGCTGGTATGAAACCAAAAAGGGAGCCTGATGGTGTCTACTTCTGCAGATAAATTGATTTTTATGTATGAACTCCTATTTTATTTTTGTACCGTATTCCTTTTAAGTGTTTGAGATTTCTTGTGAAAACCCTCATTATATTGTATGCTATTAGAGTATTTAGTTTTATTTAAAAATTCCTGTTTGGTATACAATACAAAAAAAATTATAACAATCCTATCTAGTTAATAAGGAAATGATGCACTACTATTTGACTGGCCTTGTGGCTCAGTTGGTAGTGTGTTTACGTCTACCTGCTGAACTGAATGGTTGTGGGTTCGATCCCCGCCCAGGGCAAACATTTGTGTGATGAGCGTGGATGTTTGTTCTGTGTCTGGGTGTTTCTATGTATCATATGTATATATTTACAAAAAAAAAGTATATCTATAAAGTATTCTATCAGCCATCCAGTTCCATAGTACAAGCTTTGCTTAGTTTGGGCTAGATGGTGTTGTGTGAAATGTCCACAAATATTTATTTATTAAAATCATCTGTGCTACTAGTTGAATTGTATTTGAACAACTGGGTATTTACTGGGTCTCACTTAGACAATAACTAATTTCAGGCCTAATTTTACAATGATATACAACCAAGTTTCCTCTGTTTCCTGAGAACTACTCTTGGAATTTTCAAGGTTAGATCGACGAGCACCATCCTCTGCCACACCGCGCTTAACATTAGGCGAGTTGGTGGTCAATCGTAGATCTAATATAAAAAACCGGCCAAGTGCGAGTCGGACTCGCGCACGAAGGGTTCCGTACCATTATCTATAAAACGGCAAAAAAATCCCGTTGTATGGGAAATCCCCTTGAATATTAGTTTTATTTAATTTAACTATTTATTTTGAAAGTGATAATAAAACTCAATTTTCTGTGAATATTTCAAGCACCTGTTGTCGTTATCAATATCAAGCAAAAAAATCATGTTTGTTGTATGGGAGCCCCCTTAAATATTTATTTTATTCAGTTTTTTTAGTATTTGTTGTTATAGCGGCAACAGAAATACATCATCTATGAAAGTTTCAACAGTAACTATCCTGGTGACAGACGGACGGGCAGACAGCGGAGTCTTAGTAATAAGGTCCTGTTTTTACCCTTTGGGTACAGAACCCTAAAAAGGGCGACTGAGCTTTTGTCATTGTGTGGCTACTTAATGGATAGTTATATTAAATAGTAGACTTGTGGTATACTTAAGTGTACCTTGAATCACTTATTTCGCTCTTTCAACTGAATTCAGAATGAGCAATACAAAAATGCAGCAATTTTATTTGTAATCATAGAAATAATGCAATTATAAAAAGCAATAATAAAGCAATTATATAATGCAATTATAAAAAGTAATTTTTTTAACAACTTGTACTATGAGAACTTGGAATATTTTAGTTAACTACAAATTTCAAGTGAATTACTTGTGTGGTGTAATCTCATTTTCTGTTTAGGTACCAAGCTTTAAGAAACAATCTAAAAAAACCTATAACAAAATCCAAATCAGAATGCAGTCTTGTATAAGGTTTTATTTTCCAGTAAAGTATTAAAGTTGTCTTGCTTTAACAAAGAAAACCCATAGAATGTGTAGAGATATTTATTTGACAGAGTATGTGATCATGCATACAGGATATCATAGTGTCCAGGCCGATATAACAGGTGCACCAGCGGTGTTGACCCTTCAGGGAAGTCATGAGCCATCACCTGTAATATAGAACACATTTTTATAGTTACACATATTACCACACCTCAAAGTACCTGTATGTTATAATTTTTTATTTGGCTGCTTATTAATATTGTGGCATGAACAACCACCTAAACCTGAAATGTAACTATCAGTAACAAATAGCACAAGAGCCCAGGGCCGCCAGACATTACTTATTTAGTAACAAATGAAATGTGTCTTACTGAGTATTCATATAGAATGAATGTTTTCTGTACTTAAATCTTGAAACATGGGCCAAGAGATATTAGCTACCAAAGTTAAAAAAAATTATAGCTAACTTTAATTATTTATTCACAACTGATTTTTATATATGATATTTAGAAAACTATTTTAAAGCTACATATTTGTAAGCAGCTGGCTGCATATTGGCATTGGCCCATAGGATTGGTCTGAACCAATCCTATGGGCCAATTTCCTTCCAGATACATTTAAAGGTCACTCTCACTGTATGATTTACTTCAGGTCCTCAACATTGCAGTTCTTTAATCAGTGCATTATATTAAGTACACTTATCAAAAACTATGTTGAGGCCTCTGTTAAACACTAAATGCCAATTGGGCACTAATCCAGTCCTTTAGCATTCCAATAATGATCATAAATTTTAATAACAGTACTAAAAACTATGTTTTTTTTTATTTCGACGATAGCCTTGCGCTTGACCGTCAACTCACCTGGTGTTAAGCGACAGTTACGGTTTACGATGGAGCGTGCTTGCCTAGAAGAAACCTATTCACTCGCGATTTGAAGACACTTAGATTATATCTATTCGGAAAGAGCCATTCAGGAAGCGCATTCCACATTTATTTCCACATGAATTAAACCAATGATGAAATTTATCATGGACTACTGCAAACAGATTTAAAAATAAAGCTGTAGTATTGTCATCCATACCAATTCCTTACTTATTAGCAGTTTAGCTAATAACAATAATTTTGAAATGTATTGAAAGACGGCAAGTATACTCACCTGACTACCCTCACCACGATCCATGTACCTAACTCGGACACCCACTTTCAGAGCATTGCTCAGAGCTATTATATGAATGTGGTCTGACTCCTTATACATTGGCTCAACTTCCTGAAAACAGATAATATCTAGATACACTTCATAAGCAAAATAATATTATGTATCATAGTGAAGTTTTGTGTGGTTGTGTAATGTTGTGGTGTTTTATGTATATGTCAAAAGGCAATGGCAAGAATTACACTAGTTCTTTTGAAATAAAATATACAATACTAGGTTTATGCAAGGTAAAGCTACATTTTAAGTTGTGAAGTATATTATCACCAATTACCCCAAGATTGAATAATTTGGCAAAATCTAGCACTTTTTAATGATCACTTGGTTTCCTTTGATTTCAATGATGAAAAAATCAGCACTTTTTAAAGTAAATTACATAACTCTGACTGGTTATGAATTACCATGAGTGTAGCTATTAGTGTTATGCAATATCTACCTGTCTACAAAACTCTGTAACTGTACGTGGGCCCTCAATGAAGTTCTGGTAGAAGTCCTGTTCTGTTTGCAGCTGGCCTGAAGTGACAAGCCGTAGGTACACCACAATGTAGTCCGAGTACCCTTGCTTGTTGAACTTATCATGGAGCTCTGTACGTACTGAATCAACTGAATCTAGGGAACCACTAGCTTGTTCACCCACTCTAGTCACTACTTCCATAAACTGGGAACAATCAAAGATTTACTTTATATCAATAAAAAATGATATTTCAGACGTGGTAATGACTTGTACAATATTGTAAATATACAAAATTTAATTAAATGGATAAGACATGATAATTAATATGGTAATAATTAACAAAAGTATTATAAAATATAAAATAACCTCAAATAAGCAACATACCGTCTCATAGAAATCTTCCACTGTAAACTGTGAGAAACCTAATGCAACTAGAATTTCTTTAGAATTCTTCGCAATTTCAAAGAATTTGTCGTATTCATTTTTATCGGTAAGTAAATGCTCGAGATATGCATAGGAAAATGCCCGGAAAAAACAGTTGCCGTCCGGCCGTGTTCTCCGAATATTCTTATATTTAGACGCCAAGTCTTTGACTTTCAGCAGGTATATGGGATCCTCATTATATTCCTTTTCTAGAGTAGACAACGACTCCAGCTCACCGACGAGTGGTATTGTTTCTGATATCTAAAAAACAAACAGAAACATAACGTCACCAATTACAAACATTTTTTTGCCAAATTATCGAAGTAAAAAATCAGAACTGTAATAAACTTCGTAGATTACCTCTTTTTCTATCTCTCGTTGCTGTTTTAATATTAACTCATCTTGATTTATCGAATTATCAATTAGATTGCCGGCGCAACTGGTACTGCTAGATGCATCGTCCGCCATTTTTAAATAAAAATTGTAATTTTTTGACACATTAATATGACAGAACAGTTGACAATCATCCAATGACAGTGGAAAAAATTGACTCGGAATAGAGTCGAAAACTATACGTCCGTCTCTGTCTTTTTGTATAGAAATGTTATAGCCCACAGGTTGAGATAGGCGATAGCGATGCTGATATCACTTCCTTCTTTTGGTATTGGACCCGCATTAAAGCATTTGCCAGTGTCAAGTATTAGGATTTTTTCAAGTTTCTTGATTAAAACAAGTTGTAATTTAAATATTCAAAATAACACAAGTTTAGGAAAATAAAACAAAGCAACAACATGTTTTGATGACGTTCCCGCCAAAACTCCTGATATCACTTTATTTATTATATTTCCGCGTAGAAAGCAGGAAGAATAGGTTGGGTGAATGAGTTTCATTAAACACGATAATTACTATGAGTTTTGGCGGGAACGTCTTAGTAACAAGTTGTTGCTTTGTTTTATTTTCCTAAACTTGTGTTATTTTGAACATTAATGCTATAAAAATGGTGGTTTTTTATTAATTAAGTGTTCAATAAAGTGCGTGAGTGTGGGCAAGTGAAATAAAGCAGTAAAACGTGTGATTTTACGTTGTCGACAAAACTCCATAGAAGCTTCTAGTAAAGTCGCCACCACTTTACTAAAGCAGGACTCGACTTATAAATTGACTGTGTACGTGACTTAGATTGTGACTAGAACATTGTTTTATTCAAGAAACTTGAAAAAAACCTAATACTTGACACTGGCAAATGCTTTAATGCGGGTCCAATACAAAAAAGAAGAAGAAGATAATTATAATAAACTAGATGACCCGGCGTACTTCGTATCACGTATCAATGAGTGGACCCGATATTTTCTTAACGTTTAAACCTTCCCTGGACTACGACAAATACGTCAAAACCAAAATCAGCTAAATCGGCCCAGCCGTTCTCGAGTTTTAGCGAGACAAACGAACAGCAATTGATTTTTATATAAATAGAGTTAATATATTTTGTCCACAAACTGTCATCGTACAAATGGAGCGAAAGAGATAAATGTGACATACTCTATTCTTCTTCTTTTTTGTATTGGACCCGCATTAAAGCATTTGCCAGTGTCAAGTATTAGGATTTTTTCAAGTTTCTTGAATAAAACTAGTTGTAAATGCTGTAAATGTTCTAGTCACAATCTAAGTCACGTATACAGTCAATTTATAAGTAGAGTCCTGCTTCAGTAAAGTGGTGGCGACTTTACTAGAAGCTTCTATGGAATTTTGCCGACAACGAAAAATCACACGTTTTACTGTTTTATTTCACTTGCCCACACTCACACACTTTATCGAACACTTAATGAATAAAACACCACCATTTTTATAGCATTAATGTTCAAAATAACACAAACATAAAGAAAATAAAACAAAGCAACAACACGTTACTAAGACGTTCCCGCCAAAACTCGACATACTCTATTACTTACTCCTTGTAAGAGACAGTATACAAATCTTTCTTTTTATGTTGTATTGGACCTGCACGATTAGCACATTTGATAAAATCAATGCTTTTGTTTTTTTCTAGATAAGCGCGCTCCATCGTAGACCGTAACGTCGCTTAACATCAGGCAATCAGTGGACCGGCAAGCTGTGAGGTTAATCGGTGACAATTAACTAGCTGCTAAGAAGCTACTTAGTCTCGAGCACTCCCGTAAAGTAGCATGTCTGTCTATTTTCTACAGGATTCATTTCGGGGAATGTGCACAAGAGCTTCCTTGTGCACATCCAAGAGCGACCTAATTCCACCCTCCCCATTTCACTACAGGACTAGCAGAAAGTCGGCGTATTACCACCTATTTCAATTCCAAAGAATGGAATTCTTTGCCGCCATCTCTGTTTCCTGAGACCTACAATCTTGGATTTTTTAAGGCTAGAGTGAATAGCTATCTTCTAGATCGACGAGTTCTATCCTCGGCCAAACCGTCGCTTAACATCAGGCGAGTTGGTGGTCAATCGTAGATCTATAATATATAAATAAATAAAAAAACGTCAGGTATTATGATTAAATTAAAAACATTTCTACATAAAAAAGTCAGGTATTATGATTTGGTTACATACTAAGTTTCTTTTTCATTATAGCTTATCTACCATTCCTATAATACTAACTTTGTGTAGTTTTCATTATTTAATTAGTCTACCGTACAAGTGGTAGTACTTCTGCTTGAACTGTAGGTTGTGGGTTCGACATTTCTGCTGAGCATTTTTTTTTTAAATACTTTATAGATCTACGATTGACCACCAACTCGCCTGATGTTAAGCGACGGTGTGGCCGAGGATGGAGCTCGTCGATATAGAAGATATCTATTCACTCACCTCAGGAAACAGAGATGGCGATGTTTGTTCTGTGTCTGGGTGTTTATATGTATCATATGTATGTATTTACAAAAAAAAAGTATATATTATATTCTATCAGACATTATAAAATTTAAGGTTTCCATAATACAAGCTTTGCTTAGTTTGGAGCTAGATGGTGTTGTGTGAAAATGTCCTTTAATATTTATTTATTTATTTATAATGTTATTATTTTTATTTATCTTATAATACTATCCTATCTATGGCTAATCAGCAAACATATCCTCTATCTTCTTCTGGACTTCCTTCTCTGTCTCAGAGTTGAGTTTCTCAGGAAGCTGCTTGATGGAGTCGAAGTCAGCGGGCTCACCGTCGTCATGTGCTGGTGTCTCACCTCGAGCCTGAAACACAACATTTAATATCAGTGGGAGATGTTTTTATTTTTTTAGAGCTTTTACAGTATTTAACAATTTGTACAAATAAAAATAGTCAAAGTAATTGCTGTCATTTTATTGTACATTTTTCAAATAAGTCACTATAAAAGGCTTATTACATCACCCGATTTATAGTGCCCTATCGACAAGGTCCCAACCTACCTTGGTCCTTGGTCCAAGGTAGGTTTATCTCCATACTTGACAGACAGGGCCCAAGAAATCAAGTAGTGTAATAGGCCTTTATCCCATCTTGCGGAATAACTAGCTATTTATATATGTCCTCTACCCATATATTCTACTTCCATTGAGCACAAAAGCTTTAAAAAAAAAAAAAATGACAGGTATGCCAGCTTCCATAAAAAAAAATATCTTAGCCCTTTACCTTTCCTACAACAAATATCCTACCTAACTGCCCTGATGATAGAAACACAGTAATAGTCCTGAAGGCCTCAAGTGCAAATTGTGACAAAGTTTGTCTACTCTTCATTACACAAATGAACATACAAAATCCTTTCTTATTATATTTACATTTATCATCATCATCATCTCAGCTACAAGAAGTCCACTGTTGGACATAGGCCTCCCCAATGGATTTCCAGAAAGACTAGATTGGAAGTGGCTTGCATCCATCGTCTTCCTGCCACTTGGGTGAGGTCAATTAGTTAGTATGTGTATTAATATCTCTTCATAAATATACTGTCTAAACTTGTATATTTTTAAACTACAACCTAAAACAGGGGGCGTTATAAGTTTGATGTGTCTATCTATTTAACTGTCTGTCTGAGGCATCGTAGCTTTCAAATTTTATGGACCGATTTTGATCTATTATCTTTTTGTTTGAAAGAGGATTTCATCGAGATTATTCTTAGCTATGTTTCATCAAAATCGGTTCAGCCGTTTTTTTTTGTCGGGGTTGTTGATTTTTCCAAACTTATACTTGTTTATCGTAACTCATAAGAAGATACGCGTTACCTTCTGCAGCTGTATCTCTAATAACATAATGGCCCGCTCAGTCCGGTAGTTGTCAGACACGAGCTGGGCCCAGCGCCGACGCAGCGCGCGCAATCTTGCCCCACTCGCCGTCTGCGAACGCTTGCGCTCCCAGTTCACTGCCGCTATCTGCTTTCTGGAACATTGCGCGACTAATTAGTTAACAAGTTTCCAGCAGCCTAGTTGTGACATTGTCTAACTTGCAATCTGCAGATTCTGAGTTCAAATCCCAAAGCTATTGCTATTCTATTGTGCTGCCTAATTACGCCCAGTATAATAACCAACCTACCAAGTAGGAACTAAACCTTAGAGTGTATAAATTGTTCATTACCAGTTTGTACTCCAGTACTGACATCAATAAAAAGAAATAATTCTAGGGGTATACTACGTTCCATTTCGATTGGCAATAAATCCGGAATGTTCCATCCAAAAATACTGGATCAAACTTATATTAGGTACCTAATACTTTGACTTTTCTTGCCTGTATACTATTTGAATGTGTTTTTTAGGTTTTGTTGTCTTCTTTTTATTGTATCTATATTAATGTATGTAAATTGTTTGTTTAACTGTGTGTAATTTGTTGTAACCTTGCAGCTATGGATTGTGTTATCCGAAATAAAGATTTATTATTATTATTATCCCTTTATTTAAATTTATTCACAGGTCTATGCCCGGACCTTTGAAAGGCATCAGTGGGGCCGGAACCAACACTGAGAGGCCGTTTTACAAATGTATGATAAAAAATACAGTTTGGGTATATGGATGGACTATTAATGGATTATTGTACAATATGGAGTTTGACAGATCTTGGCTATTGTGATGGAATCTTAGAGACTTAAAAACTAGGCTATAGGCTGATGCTCTCACACAGCAGGTAAAATTAAGTACCTCTGTGTGAGAGCACCAGGATGAGAAAACGGCACCAGCCAATTCCGTCTCATCATGCAAAAATACCTAGGCAGGTGATGACTCGCCACCCACTAAATGGGCCCCCCATAGTGGCGCCGAATTTTGGCTTCGGAGAAGCAACATCGGTGTGGGTGTTAAGAGGTGTGCTGCGCGTTCACTAAGAGCTACTAGCGGCGTTATGCCCTTTAACACTTCCACCCTGGAGCTTAGGTACTTAGCTCTTGCTGTTTCCACCATCCAGCCGGCCAATTAAGGCAAGCTGGAGGTCAGGGGTCTCGTTTAGCCCCAGGGAAACATCGGGGTACGCGGTGTCGCCACTCACCGACGGCTCGCCACAAAGTCGCCCCTGCGGTTATTATTATTATTATTAGTTTTATTTTACTTAGCGGTACGTTTCATTTACAGGAGTTCGCGTAGATAGGAACTAACAGAATATCAAATATTCTGTCGCCAAGCAGTACCTAGTAGGTAATTTGAAGTTTTTAAAAGGACTTTGTTACTCAACGTTGTAGGTACCTACTATTGCAGCAGGCATGCGCAGCGCAGGTGCTACGATCAGGCGAGCGCCAAAAATAGTTAGGCACATAAACAACAAAAGTACTTTTTTAATGTCATTTATTTAAAACAGTAGGTACATATAATTATATTGTCGTTAATAGGACCACAAATTCTGTGATATTGTCAGTCACTGCCATCACTTAATTCTTCACTGTCTGTGGAGCTCTCTGAATCAGACGAATTGCTTGTGACATTAATTATGAATCTGTCGGCAGTCCTATCTATTGTAACATCAATTCTACGCATTTTTCAATAACAATAAATAAATAACACAATGTAACTTAAGGGGTCCACAATGTAACTTAAAATAATTTCCTACCACCTAATTGAAACTTGTGGAATGCTAATAAATAAATATGAAATATGAAAAACAACAAAACAGTAACAAAAATATAACATATTCAATAACTAAAATTCAACAAAAATATTTTCGAATCAAACACGACTGAACAAAATAGCGGCGGCGGCGTTGCCACGCGGCCGAAGGTGACGCATCTCTGTTGTCTGACGTTACAAAATGTTCCAGGAAAAGTCACATAACTCGCGTTTTGTATTATTTTCAACAAATAGTTTTATTATAAATACAGTGGATTTCGGGTATAACGACAATGAAGGGACCACTCTATTTTCGTCGTTATATCCGGAAGTCGTTACAGGCAAAGGTAAAGAGATTTCCGCCTTTTCTTTAACAGTGAATGTGCGTCTAGCAGCCATACTTATTCAAAAGTTTACTAAACCCAGTTGCTACTCAGAATATCACTTTGTAACTGAACCATAAAAGCTCCGAAACGTACACGCTTCCCCTACCTACTTAGTTGATATCTATAAACAAAAGGTAAAGGTCTCCACACTTGCTGACCATCTGTGTGCAATGGATGTAAACAAAAGATAAGAAATGTTTGTGAAAGAAAAAAATCTTTGTGTCTTTGGCGGCCGACTCCGGTCGCAATATCTGCATGGGATTTCTAGGAATTTGTTACAAATGATTCATTAAAAACAGTCGCTACACCCGAACTCGGCGTTACATCCAAAGTCGCTATAGCCACATGAATTTTGTACTAAAGTATGCTTTAAATTCAAGGGACTTAGATTTAACGTCGCTATAGGTAAATGGTCGCTACAACCAAGGTCGTAATAAATGAAATCCACTGTACAAATAGTTTGGTAAGTGTTACAAAAGGTGATGTAATGCTTATTTTTTTATAATTTCAAGTAAATTAAATGTTCGTTACTTATCATTAAAATAAAGTGTAACATAGAACACTCTTAGTGCGCTAAACACCCTTTTTACAAAAATAACAGACAATAATTTTAGAGATATCATGAAAATATGACAAATAAATAAGTCGAGTGTGTTCTAGTACTATGTAGAGCTGTAATAAAAATCGATGATAAATTAATATTTTTGTGATCAAATTTGGTAAAATTCATTTACTCTTGACGACTGACGAGGGGTCAACAAACTTTATTGCCAATCGAAATGGAACGGACATATTCATTCAAAATAGCATGTAGCCTATATTTGGATTTTTAATTAAACAGAGTAAATTGACAGATCGAATGTTGCCACTTTAAGGTTTAAGGTTGCCTGGAAGAGATCGCTATTAGCGATAAGGCCGCCAGTTGTTACACTAGTTTTTAAATGACTTATCTTGATTGTAAATTTCTAAGGTGTGTACAATAAAGAGTTTATCTATCTATCTATCTATCTTTTTTATGATATGAAAATAGTGCTGTGCTAAAAAGAGCTACTAAAATGAACTAATTCATATAAGTGATCTATTTCATTACGTTGTATTCTAGATCTTCCTAAAAATCTAAGGTTTTGTCCTGATTAGGTTATTTGCTAACAAGTAATAAAGATTTCAAACTAAACTATTACATACCACGATCTTCTTACATGTTTCTTAGGAAATAACTATTTACACTATAATTATACAGAGATATAGTTATCAGTTATAGGAATCACTTCTTATTTCCAGAGCTCATTCAGAAAAACCAGTAAAATACATTGCTCTTCCTCTACGGTTCTTGCTGACTCAATAAAAGCGATTCGCTGACACAAACGTTTCAAGATGTATTTATTAATTTTCTATTATTTTCATTCTGAGTTCCACCTTCACCTTCACCTCCTTCACCTTTTTCACCTTGTTCACCTTTTTTGAACTATATCGTAGAGGTAAATCTACTGATGATGCAGTTCTCGATTTTACTAATTTTGTATCCACTAATCTCGATAAAGGTTAAAAATGTGTGTCAATTTTCCTTTATATTGCTAAAGCGTTCGACACGGTCTCTGTCCCCTTATTCATTTCCAAACTAGAGCGTATTGGCATTAGAGGTAACCAACTTAGGCTGTTCAAAGATTACCTCACTGGAAGAACACAGAGTGTTGCTCTGGGTTCCCTTATCAGTAATCAACTTAAGTTTCAAGAGCCATATTGAGAGCCTTTGCGGGCGCTTACGTAAAACTATGTATATCTTCAAAAAGCTAAAACTTGTAGCTGATAAAAAATTAATAAGACAGATATATCTGTCTCTGTGCCAGTCGTTGCTCACTTACTGCATCTCCTCTTGGGGACGTGCTCCTGTTACTTCTATGTTAGTTCTAGCAAGAGCACAACGGTCCGTATTAAAGGTAGCAACTGATAAGCCATACTTATATCCCACGACTATTTTGTACGAATCGTGCGATGTGCTCACTGTCCGTAAACTGTTCATCCAAAGCGTAATTTTGAAGCAGCACTCTATGATAGAATATGATTGTTCGAATACTATTAAACGTGTTAAACATAATGTTTGTAAGTTTACATCACGTTTTAACACGACCTTTATTAAAAGATATTTTTCTTTTTTAGGAACATTTTTATATAATCGATTTAATAAAACCTTAAACATCTATCGACTTTCCAAGGCAGAGGTTAAATACAAGGTCACAAACCATCTTAAAACTATAGATTATGAGGAAACAGAAAATCTTTTCAGAATATTAAAATAAAATACAAATGCACTCACCCTCTTTCCCATTCATACGCACTTATTTTCCTTTTTTCACTTATGCACTAAAGCTTTTATTAAAATATGTCTTCAACTATTGTCTAAAGTTGTAATAAAATTTTAAATTTAGTTCAATGGGAGAAACCGTGTGCCGAAATACAGGCATAAGCCTAGCTCGGCTGCGGTTGATCTATTAATTTTAAGTGTACAACTTGTAAATTGATCAATAAAGTTTTTATTATTTTTTTATATGTGTCACAAATCCCATTACTATGATTTGAGAGTTGGTATCATTTTTTCGAAAAGTGACATTTTAGTCTGTCAGTTTACTCCGTCTAATTAAAAATCCAAGTATAGTAAACACTCACCTTAAATTACTATGTATATTAGTAGATTTCACAACCAATGATTGCAGAGTGCTTAGATACGACTTCCACGCCTCAGTACCATACTGTAACTGTAGTTCCAAGTTCAACACGCGGATGGCTTGGTGTGAGAGCTGTGCATGTGAGTTGTCAACGGACTCACCCCAGGCTGCAGGTTCCCCAAGACGCCCTGTTGGAGGTGGGGGCAACTCATATCTGGAATGCAATAAGCTCTTAGTTTCTTATCTTCTTGTGTTTAGTTAAAATAACTATTGTACTTTTCCTACAAGACACATATTTGTAAACTTTTTGGCAGTGTTTTATCAAATCAATCAAATAATGTATTTTATTGATTGTATTTATTGACACTACTAAAAGTAATAACATAATATACCTATAAAGAATGACACAAAAAGAATGGCACAAAAGGTCTTATTGCAAAAAATAATCAATACCAGCCAACCATAGGATGTGTGAAAAGCAATTAGAATAAGGTTGGGTGCAATTAGAATGGAGCTGTAGATATATATAAATAATAGTGTGTAAGTATCAAACTATGTGGGTAGTATATTTACAATGTACAACAAGTATCTAAATTAAAAGAAAAACAAAATATCAGAGTGCAGAAAAGCAGTTTTTGCAGTTTAAGTTAAGATTTTGTTGAGCTTGACAATGAAGACACTTGATACCCTATTGAGTGTATGCTTTTTATGAGAAAGTATTTGTAAAATTGCTGTAAAAGATTTCGTTCTTTAGAATAAATCTATACTTGGGATTTTTAATTAAATGGAGTAAATTGACAGTTCGAATATTACCACTTTTTTATGATATGAAAATAGTGCTGCGCTAAAAGAGCTACTAAAATGAACTAATTCATATAAGTGATCTATTTCATTACATTGTATTCTAGATCTTCCTAAAAATCTAAATTTTTGTCTATATTGTGTATTTGTTAACTAGTAATAGATATCAAAGATTTCAAACTAAACTATTACATACCATGATCTTCTTATATGTTTCTTAGGAAATAATGATTACACTATAACTATACGGAGACACAGTTGTAGTGTAATAATTATATTATATTAATATATAGTGTAGTGATACAGTTATGGAATCACTTCTTAATTCCTGACTTTACTCAGAAAAAGCAGTAAAATACATTCCTCTTCTTCTAAAGTTGTTGCTGACTCAATAAAAGCGATTCACTGACATAAACGTTTCAAGATGTATTTATTAATTTTCTATTAGGTATTTTCATTTCGTGTTCTGACCTTTTTTTAACTATAAGTGACTCAAATCCCAGCACTATGATTTGAAAGTTGGTATTATTATTTCGAAAAGTGACATTTCAGTCTGTCAGTTTACTCCATCTAATTAAAAATTCAAGGATAGTAAAATCACTTGTTTATCATGAAAAAGTTCATTGGAAGTTATGAAAAACGGTTTATTTTATTTTTGAGAGAAATATATTATTATTATTACAAAATAATAAAGCCTATGTCAGGCTGTAGGCGGTCCTGAAGAAAAATACCCACAAATACATATACATACATACAAACAAACGCACATACACTTAAAAATCATAACCCACCTTCTTACACAGTCAGGTAAAAATCAGTCAATGATTTAGATGAGCTTGAATGTAACTTGAGGCAAAAATATTTTGTCCATAAAGAACAAAATACTATATTTGCTTTACCTTTTCATAGAGAGCGGTTCCATGGGTAATCTTTGTTGTACTCGTTCCATTTCTCGTTGTACGGCTGGTGTTTCGAAAGCAGTACTCAGCTCAGGGCCGGCATTTTCTAGATAATTCTTTGTTGGTCTATACCTTCTACACTCTTCTTCTACCATGGCCAGGGCCTACCGAAAAAAAAAAGAAAGAACATTTATTAGACTACAAATAAAAACGAAAACTGGAAACGAAAAGAGGTTATATAAATTAGGATCCTTACCGCTTCTCTAACTCCTGGATCATCATAACCTTGATCTATGTATGGTAAAGCGTCTACTACAACTTCTCCAGCCATTCTGATTTTATTTTTTTGTAATATTAAAAGTTCGCAAAAAATATGCTCACATCGATTTAATCCAAACAAAACAAACAATGACAAAAAAGTTTTTTTTTTTTTTAGGCAATTGTGAATTTAACATTTTTGCTAGCAACAAGTATGTCAGAAGAGAGAAAAAAGAAGTCGGAATTTAGAATTTATTAGCTGAAACAAAGAAAATATCCTATAAAATACAAAGGTGAATTAATGGTATAACAAAACAAAATGAACACTTATAATAATTAATATGTTACATATATAGGGTTGAAAAATTAAAATAACTAAGTACAATTTGATATTATTTACAGTAATAAAATCTTATAATGAAGTGATTGAAGGAGGGTCCATATTATACAAAAGATTGTCGATATGAATGGGGAATGGAAATTTATAATGAATTAACAAGTTGAAAAATTAATTGCGATCAAAATTGCAACAGGAAAAGAAAATGTGATTTAGGTTGGACTCATCCATACCACATTCGCATATGGAAGAATCTGATAGTCCAGATAGAACCCTCCGTCTATCAGTTGTATATTATTCCTACTATGATAATAGATTTAGGAACACAAAGCAGAGTATAATGCGCAAATCTCCTTTAATGCAAATTATTAGAAATACATTATAATGAACACTAATTATTCACAAGAAACATTGTAAAACATTCACGATGGAAAAACATTTTCTCATTGAGTTTTCCAAACAATTTTGAATTCTCATTCAAAATACCTAACCAGCCTGTCACACTGACATAGAGGTTACATTACAATAGATGTAGTAGCATCTCTTTGCTCCAACACTCCTCCTTAACCTTATGTCCATTCGCACACCTATCATGCTTCTCAACAACACACACCCATACCTCTCAAACACCACTCAAACTTCCCTCGTGGAAGTGGTTTCGTTAAACTATCTGCAACCATGCATGCTGTCTCCTTATACTTCAGTATCACATCATTATTTACAATTGCCTCACGCACAAAGTGATACCTCACATCTACATGCTTGGTGCGTTGGTGGTGTACAGGGTTCTTCGCTATAGCAATGGCAGACTGACTATCAGAATAGATGGTCACAGCTTTATCTAAATTAAAGGCATGTCCATCCGATACTTCTGCTATAAATCGTCGCAGAAATATTGCTTCTCTTGCAGCTTCTAACAGTGATACATATTCAGCCTCTGCAGTGCTTAGAGCTATAGTTCGCTGTTTGGTGCTCTGCCATGATACAGCTCCTCCTTGAATGAGAAACACTGAACCAGAATATGAATGGCGATCGCTATCACCTGCATAGTCGGCATCAGCGAAAGCCTCCATCATTTCTTGCTGTTTTCCTTTTGTGTATCTCAAACCATGACTCTTCGTCCCTTTGAGATACCGCAGGACACGTTTAGCGGCAGTCCAATGCTGTTTCTCGTAACATTCATTGAATTGACTCAAGTGATTTACAACATGAGCTATGTCTGGCCTTGTACAAACTGCTAAGTACATAAGAGAGCCTATCAATGCTCTATAAGGAATCTTTTCATCTGGCTTCCTACCATGCACTGGCTTCTCCAATCTTTGGCCTGGTATTGCTGGTGTAGTCACTGGCTTGCAATCATTCATATTGTATGCTTTTAAAACTTTTTCTACATACTTCTCCTGATGTAGCTTAATCCCGTTAGCATCCTGCACAATATGAATTCCCAACATCAATTCAGCTGTATTGAGATCCTTCATTTCAAAGCTGGATTTCAATTCGCTCTTGATTTTCAGCATCTCTTGCTCATTGTTCAAGAAAATTAAAATGTCATCTACATACACAGCGATGATGATAATTTTATCTTCCTGTGATCGCATGTAGACACATGGTTCATTTTCTGATCTCTTAAACTTCAGCCTAGTGAGTTCAGAATGAAGCTTCGCATTCCATGCTCGCGGAGCTTGTTTAAGGCTGTACAATGACTTTTGTAAAAGGCAAACGTAATCTTCTTTACCTTTTACTGCAAACCCTTCAGGTTGTTTCATGTAAACGACTTCATTTAAATCTCCATTTAAAAATGCTGTCTTTACATCCATTTGATCAATTTTCAATCCCATTCTAGCCGCTAAGGCTATAAGCACTCTCAAAGAGCTGTGTCTGATTACGGGTGAAAATGTCTCAAAGTAATCAACACCTCTGCGTTGACTGAAGCCTCTCGCAACAAGTCGTGCCTTATAGCGTATCTTTCCCCCCGCTTCTTCTTTGATACGAAATAACCATTTCGAATCAACGATGTTGCTCGATCTTGGTGGCTTCACTAGTGTCCAAGTGTTATTTTTCCTTAGAGCACCTATCTCCTCCTCAATTGCGTTTCTCCACTTCTCTTTGTCACTTCTTGATAAAGCTTCACTCACTGTAAGTGGAAAATCACATTCAAGAGCTTGGTATGTGATGTGATTTGGAAATTCTTTAAGTTTTCTCTCTCTTAATGGATATATTCTCTCTATGGGGTGTTCTGGTTCTTGCATCAGTACCTCATCAATCTCTTCGTTGAGTTCTGACTGCATGTCTTCTACATCGTCATCATCTCTACCATCAAGTGATTCCCACTCACCACAGCTTTCCGTTTCATTGCTGTCTGCTGACGGTTCAATAGGATATGAATCTCCAATTATTTCTCTCACAGTCTCGTTGTGTTCTATAGATTCATCTTCGGTTTCAATTGGAAACTCTTGTTGTTCTTGAGATTCAATTTCACACCTCGTATTTTCTGTCATAACGTTCGTTGGTTCCACTGATAGATATTCATCTTCAAACGTAAGAAGAGTCTCATCTCTTCTTGTTTCTGAACTCTTGTTGGAGTTTTCTTTTTCAAAGAAAACAACGTCTCTAGCTTTGTGGACCATCTTGGTATGTTGGATTAGAATTCAAACATACGAAAAAGCCACTGATTGGCATGGCAGATGCAGATTGGGGAGGAGACAAGCTAGATAGAAAATCCTTCTCAGGATATTGCTTTAAATATGCTGGCTCATTTGTGAGTTGGATGGCCAAGAAGCAACAAAATGTGGCACTATCTACAGCGGAGGCTGAATATACAGCTTTAACTGAAGCAGCAAAAGAGGCTATTCATTTAAAATCTATCTTTAAAGATATCGGGGCGGGGTCGAATCAGACTATGTAACTGTATATGATGACAATCAGGCAGCAATTAAATTGGCCTCAAATCCGATTGTGTCTTCAAAGTCCAAACATATAGACCTCAAGATACATTTTATTCGAGATTGTATTGATCAGGGAACAATACAGTTGAAGTATCTGGAAACTGGAAAGATGGTAGCGGATATGTTCACTAAAGGTTTATCTGGACCTCGTCTCCAAGAACTGAAATGCAGTGGAGGTATGGAATAGCTCGTGAGGAGGAGTGTTGAAACTTGAAAGCAAAGCTTTCTTTGTTTTTTCTTTTTAGTTTTTTATTTCACTCGTCTATTCTTTTGTTACTTACTTGAAAAGATGTCAATGTGAAAAATGGATGTAAGATTTTCAATTAATTTATTTAAATAATACTAAAGTAAATAAAAGGTAGCTTAGCACGTTACAAACTATTTTATTGGTTCCACACAGCGCACCTGCTAAATATAATAGTATAAAGTAAGTCTCCACCAACTTATCAATTACTATACTGAGCTGGGCGATTTATTTGGAAAAGACAGAGAAGCAGGGTAAACCTTGGCGTAAGATGTTTTGGCTGCATCACTATAACTTTTACCTCTAATAGGCAAATGTAATTTGGAGGCTTCATTGTATGAAATGTTTTTCTCTGACATTGTGATTTTAATTTGTTTTTGTCTATGGAACTCAGGACAGGATTTACTAATTGAGTAGTGGGGGCCTGGAACAGGCACAGGATAGGCATGGGGAAGAGCCTTCATATTCATATTCATATATTTCGTAAAGCCAATTTACATGTCAAATGGTATAATAATTATGGTATAATTAAAATAAAATAAGTTATATTGTATGCAAAGGTATTCTCCATAAATACCCAGCAAAATCACATAATTATGTCATGATGATAATATTATTATATAAAATAGGGAATGTCAATTTAGAATAAATTAATACAATGAAAATGTCATAACCAAGTAAATATTATATACATAGAGTATTTTATGTTAAACTAAAAAAATCACCATAGTCGTAGAATGTTTGCCCAATAAGCCAACGTTTCAACCTAGCTTTAAAACTTAGCAGAGTAGGAGCAGCTGTGACGTGTGCTGGTAGGTGGTTGTACACGTCGGGGCCCATGACATGCGTCAGTTTACTTGTCTTTGTCAATGTACGGGTTATGGCAGTGAGGCTGCTCGCATTCCTTGTGGGGTAACGATGGTTGTCACCGCGCAGTTCATAAGAGTCTAAGTTTATCCTCACATACATTGCAACCTGGAGTATAATTATTGATGGCAGAGTAAGGATAGCTAAACTCTTAAAATACGGTTTTGCAGACGTTTCCTCGTCCACTCCCACAATTGCACGAACAGCACGTTTTTGTAGGCGAAATACTCTTTCCCACTCAGCACATCTTCCCCATAGCTCTGCACCGTACTGCACGAGCGAGCGTACTGTGGCAAAATAGCAGGCACGCGCAACGTCCACAGATACAACTTGAGCTACTCGTCGTAATGCAAAGCATGCGCTTCCGATCTTTCCTCGTAGTTTATGTATGTGGTTAATGTGGTTGTCCCATGTTAGGCCAGCATCAACCTCGAAGCCAAGAAACGTAGTTGTATTCATCTGACTCAATGAAGTGGCTCCGACCAAGACTGTTAGAGGTCTGATTTTGTGACCTGAGAGGTTAATGTGGAGAAAGTGGGTCTTTTTAAGATTTAGGGCTAGTCCGTTAGCGCTGAAGCAAGCTGTGATGCCGTCTCATTGAGTTTCAATTCCAGACTCTCTACAGAAGGCGCTGTAACGATCGCTGCCACATCACACGCTGCCACGCTGCCACTTCTTCGACATTACACGTGTCACCTGTGTGGCCTTCCCCACACTTATAACAACGTGGCTTGGACCGGCAGCTGTTTCTGGTATGACCAAAGCGAGAACACTGGTAACACTGCACAGTAGGGTAATAATATCGCTCAACAGAGAGGGAGTTGAAACACATGAATACCCGAGGGGGGAGAACTTGACCGTCGAAAGTTAGAACACAAGACTGAGATGGTTTGAAGATAGGGGCCCCATCAACAACCACCTTATAATTTAACCGCCTTACTTTTAATACTGGGCAACCATCAATAGGAACACGAACGCACTCCATGATCTCATCTTCGGACCAATCAATAGGAATGCCTTTAACAAGACCCAACCGAGTTGTACCAAATGAGGGGATAAACGCCTTGAAGCCATTGTTCTTAACTACATCACTCGTCACAAAATCGTTTGCAGAGTAGAAATCGGTAAATGTCAGCGAAATTCTATTTCTACCAATTCTTTGAACACTGCCATCAAGGACACTGTGAAATTGTTTTTTTCCCAAGAATCTACCAAAATCAACTGGATGTAAGTAGGTCCCAGATGTTAAAGATGTCTCAGTTTTCTGGACATGCACAACAAATGGACCCCTATCCGTTGACTTATAAGCTTGACGACCTGAAGGAACGTACGGGGGAATCGATGGGGTCTGAGACAACGTAGCCGACGGAGAGGCACAGGATTCAGTTAATTGGGTGTCAGGGTTATTAACAATTTGTGATGAAATCGTTTGGCCTAAAGCAATAGAAGAATCTTGTGACTGTGTTATCTCTACACTTTTTGTGATGTTTTTTCGAGTGCTTCTTACGTTTAGTACCTAGAGAACCACTGCCCTGCTGGGAGAGCTCTACATCAGTTGAATTTATAGAAACAAAAGAAATAGGAGATGGGATAGAGCGTCCATCTCCATCTACCGAAGGTGGTATCGTTTTCAATAGGTTGGTTCTTATCGGGGGGCCGACCAGCCCCCTCGTCCGATTCCATGCAAAACAAATGAGAACGCCACTAAAACAAATGACAGCTATGCGTCGTATTAGAAAATACTAATATTTACAAAACCTTACCAATGAACGATGAAAACTTTATCTACATATGATTATAACTGATATTTTACACACAATACAACACAAATAACATCTAAAACTATAAACAGGATATTTTCAAATTTAAATTAAACGCCAAAGCAACCGCTCTTCTTTCAGAGATTAATAATCTATGTCTATGTGTTTGTTTATCTGTAATATTTTTTCATTTTTTGTTTATGCAGTAGGTATGGCTAAACGCGCTAGCCTGCCCGTAGGGCAAATTTAATAAAAAAAAAAAACATTTTTTGTTTTGATTGTGATAGGTAGGTAGAGTTTTGGCGGGAACGTCTTAGTAACGTGTTGTTGCTTTGTTTTATTTTCCTAAACTTGTGTTATTTTGATCATTAATGCTATAAAAATGGTGGTGTTTTATTCATTAAGTGTTCGATCAAGTGCGTGAGTGTGGGCAAGTGAAATAAAACAGTGAAACGTGTTTTTTCACGTTGTCGGCAAAACTCCATAGAAGCGTCTAGTAAAGTCGCCACCACTTTACTGAAGCAGGACTCGAATTATAAATTGACTGTATACGTGACTTAGATTGTGACTAGAACATTTACAACTTGTTTTATTCAAGAAACTTGAAAAAATCCTAATACTTGACACTGGCAAATGCTTTAATGCGGGTCCAATACAAAGAAGAAGAAGATAGGTAGGTATTTTGAATACGTTCCGTGGTTTTGCTGTAATATCACTGCATTCAATGCAGTGCATTGCAATTTCTTTAAACATCCACAATGCAATCAACAATCATGAGTCAAGATCTTACTCACGCCGATATGTCTCAGGTACAGCATAGCAATTTGTGTTCATACTTGACTACTTAATCCCATAACATAATTTGTAATATTTAGTCTACTTTCCCTCTTTTAGATCCAGGCCCTTCAACAAAAACGTACGCTGGCTTTCGTAAACCATTTCGTTACAACCAACGTGCAATTTCTGAATAACTTCATGAAGAACTGTGAACACAAACTTATGGCTTTTGAGAGGAAACTCGAGAAAGTTAATGCTTCCATGGTGCTACTAGAAGCGAGGGTAAGTTGCCTTCTATTTGTTTCAACGAGTACTCTTACGAAAACAGATAATATGCTTTATTGTTTTGTTTTCTTTAAATTTACTTGATCTGTGGTAATAGACTTCACTAATTTATTACTGTCTATATTGTAGTTGAACATTGAACAGCCTCTACAATACCATTTTCTCAAATGTTCATTATAATATGATGGGTTTTTATTATGCTCATGTAATTTTATGCCATGTTATTATAATTTTGTTTGAGGAGAGTTTTTAGGTCATTAAGTTACCAAGCAATTCAAGAAGTTTACCAAATTACATACAAACATTTAACATTATTTTTCAAAACTATTGTCTTATCATATCTGTTTCCTTACAACTATTATCTGGGAATTTTGAAGAGATAGACTAAATAGATAATTCTTCTAGATCTTCATACTCCATCCTCAGCTACACTTTTATTTACCATCAGACAAGTTGGTGCTTTTTACCCGACTGCGAAAGAAGGAGGGTTATGTTTTTCGAGCGTATGTATGTATGTTTGTATGTATGTATATTTCTTTGGCACGCCCTAGAGCCTAAACGGCTTGACCGATTTTGATGTGAGTGGTGTCAATAGATTCGTCTTAGTCGTGAGAGTGACACTGAGTACCTACATCAACATAAAAAAAAACTTAAGGATTTTTGGCGGCATAAAGTAATCTAAAAAAAAAGTTTTCAAAATACATCGAGTGTGGTATCAAAATAAAGAATTTTTAACGGTGATTACGGTTATATATATAACTTATATGTTTTATTGGAGGTTGGAGTAGGAAATGCTAATAAATCAAATCACACTTCACACTTATAAAATAAATGCGAAGTTTGTGTCAGTTTGTTACTTCTTCACGGTAAAACGGCTTGACGGGTTTGGCTGAAATTTGGCACACAGGTAGTTTATAATCTGGATTAAAACATAAGATACTTTTTATCCCGGGATTCCAGCGGGAACGGGTAAAACAGGATTAAACCTGTTTCCTACCTCAAAAAAAACACCAACAACTGTTCCATTATAATTTAAGGTAAGGAGAAGGGAGGGAGAGGAAGGGGGGGTGGGGTGTTTCGAGTGTATGTATGTATGTCTATGTTTCTATGTATCTGTATGTTTCTATATGATCGCCTAAAGCCTGAAGGGCTTGACCGATTTTGATGTGAGAGGTGTCGTTAGATTCGTTTTCACTTGCTGAGTGTCATAGGCTATATTTTTTGTAATAAAAATCATACTTCTCTCACAAATATAAACAAACGCGTGTTTTTTGTAACTTCCAACGAACTTTTTCGTAATAAACAAGTGATTTTACTAGATTTTTCTAAAGAATGCGCAATAATCTTTTACAGCGATTGTACGCATACTTTCTCACAAAAACGTACACTCAACATCGTATTAGGCGTAAAGAAATCGTAAGATAGGCTGCAAAAACTTCTTTTCTGCAGTCGGGTATTTTGTTTTTTTTTAACATTGATACTTGTTAGCTATTATATTTTATTTGACAAAAGTTGACAACATTATAGCTAAAATGGAAGCTATTGTCAATTTATACATTATAATATTCTTTTTTTATATTCACAGCTCTCATCAATTCCTGAATTGACACAAACCATTCCAGAAACACCAGATATCATAGCAACACAGACAACAGCAGAACAAACCAGTGCAGCACCCACAGAAGAAACAAAACAACCAAATGCAGAACCTCAACAAAGTGAAGTCAAAACTAACATCCAAGCTAGACCCGAGTATGACAGATTTGTAAAGATGGTACAAGTTGGAGTTCCTTTGCAAGCAGTTAAATTAAAAGTGTCTTTAGAAGGGCTGGACCATAACATACTCGAAGAAATATTAGGGAAATAATGCTTAATGATCAGGTGTCTTGGCAATGGAGATTGCTTTTTGAACAAATTAGGTTTAAGATACATGGCCCATTTTATGTGGTTAGGGTGTTGTTCTATATGACTTGACTGCTTAATGCTTAAGGATTAATGTTAATTAGACTTTGATATCAGTTAAAGTCTATAGTACTACTAGTATAGGTCATAACTTACCAAAAGAATACAAGTTTTTAGGATGCCATAGTAACTACGAGGAACCCTTATAATTTCGCCATGTCCGTCTGTACATATGTCAGTCATTTTAGTCAGAGACTATCATCAACCCTAAATAAATAAAATTACATGTGACATGTAGATGTGTTCTGTGAATCACTACAAAATTCCATTGTCGTATTTTCAAAACATTAAATATAAGGGTGGCACTCCATACATCTAAAGAAGGGATGAAATTTTGTTTTCAACCCCACCCCATTGCATGGGGTATCTTAAGAATAAGATTCATTATATAATTTTTTTCTCAGATTTGATGTGTGCAAGATATAGCCCGCCAAAGATGAAAAAAAATTGTCCCCCCCCCTGTAGTTCTAAATAATTAACTATAATTGTACACTACATTAAATACTTTTAGTAAAATTATTTTAAACACTCTGTGATTACATCTTTTAGAGATATAGTGATAAACATGTAAAACACTTAAATCATTATAGTTCTAAGATCATCGACCATTTTGCAGTTGAAACAAAAAATACTTGCAAAGTACCTAGTTTTCTTTTAAATTAGTATTAGCTACGGAACCCTACTATATGCATGTCTCGACAAGGCCTTGGCCACTCATTTAATTTGGTCGGACTTCACAGCTGCAAGACTGGACTTTGATACTCTCAATATTAACAATATGTTAATTCATACAGCCAGTTTGGAAACTGTTGTAATGCCTTTTAACTCATGCTGTAGTCCACTAACCACATAAGATGATTGTGTGCGTTTAAATTAATCCACGCATAACTGTTACACTACAAATTACTAGCACGAAAAAACATTACCCTCTTTGTACAGTCAGGTAAAAATTAGTAGCTGTTGTTTAGCTTGTTTGATATAGTGTTTGTTGCTTGTTTGAGGCAGAGTATATATAATACATGTGACTATTTGAACACTAGTATTAGTACGTATACAATTCGCCCAATTACTGCCCACGTACCTACGAGTTATGAGACTTGAGCTTATTCAGTGCGTGAGAGTACACGGCGTCCATAAATTCTATAACCTTGGGAAAACTAAACAAGATTCTTAGATTTTTTTCCAGTTTCATTTCATTCTGCTTATTTACCAGTCTACATGTATATTTCCACTATTGATTATTAGCTTATTGATATAGTTATGAAAACCACAAAATTTACAAATGGAAATAAAACAAGTACATAGATCTTAATCTTATTTATTATGAGCCTAGAACTGGATCATCTGTCCCTTCCTCTTCTTGTCTCCTCCAAGCTCAAAGTGTTTGCAGCGTTTGAGCGCCACTTGGGAACGAACCTTGCAATCTGCACACTCAAGACGGAGCACAATCTTTTTGGTCGTTTTCGCCTGGAAACAATAGAAAACATCTTTTAGATAGGTAGGTGTAAGCACTGACAGCCGGTCCACACGGCGCGTAGCGTCGGCGTTTTCGTCGACGTAGCGCTGTCACTCCGTCGTTTTACATACTAATAATCATAGTGTTCACACGGCGCGTTGCGTCGACGGAACTGCAGCCCCCGAGACGAAGCGGGCGGGGGTGTACTCATTGCGACGCCGAAACGGCAGCGCTCAGCTGTTTGTGCGTTGATAGGGAGGAAGGACATACGCAAGCTCATTTCGTTTTCGCAGTCGTGACGTTCCGGCGTCGCACACCTGTATTTCTAAACTATTGGACCTAGAAATTCATGATTAACCATAGAATAGACCATATTAAATACTTTCAATGTTGTTTAACAAACAGTCTGTGATTAATTTTTTTTGATAAATATATAATACTGAGATCATTGACCTTTTCGCAAAATATGTAGTTTAAACAAAAATCTATTTTTTATTAATAAAGTATTTTTCTTTGTAATTACAGCATTAGCTACAGAACCCTACTATATGGCTGTCTCGACACAGTCTTGGTCACTTATTTTTATTTTTGCACTTGTATTATGTAATATAATATTGTAGTTGCATTAAAGTAATTATGAATTTCGTTGTTGAGAAAATCATAAGCATGAGTGTGACTTGCTCTAGACCAGTTTTTAACAGACTTCCAAAAAGAAGGAGGTTATCAATTTGATCCGTTTTTTTTTTTTATGTTCACCGATTACTCCATCATTCGTGAATCAATTTTTGTGTTTATTGAATTGACATATAGACATAAAATGAAAATTTTCATTGTATTCCTGAGTGAAGTGTGTCAGATTATAGAATCACAGAGATCCACCGACACGCTTATGATAATACATTTTTTCTTTGCAAAAATGTATTATCATATAAACATCTGCACATTTTCTAATCTTCGAAGACGAAGCATTTGACATTCTATGACAAATCTCATTCTTGACAAAAAAAAAACAAGCGGGTGAAGAGAGGTTTCTTTAAAAGTTTACAACAGTAAAGGATTTAGTAAAAGTAAAACCTTCTTACTCCTCATCTAATGTGTATAAGGTGATAATAGAGTTACTTCAACTATTAAGCGTTTTGTTACCCGACTGAACATGATATGAACTTTATATATCCTCATTCTTTCTAATATTACAACTAACGAAGTAGCGTAACTTTGAAGTCGGTTGTTTCAGTTTTTTAAACTATAAAATTATTAATATTATTATTTTTAGGGTTCCATACTACAAAAGGAAAAAACGGAAGCCTTAAAGGATCACTTTGTTATCCATCTGTCTGTCTGTCCAGTTGTCAAGACCTGTATCTCGGGAACGCATGAAGGTATCGAATTTAAATTAAACCCATATATGCAGATCCATAGTCTCTTGCTGCAGAGAGAAAAATCAAAATTCTCAGTTTTCATTAATAAAAGTTACAGCAGAATATGTCGAAAAAAAACGCATATTTTTACACTCGCAAGAATAAGAATAAATAGAAAAAATAATATTACTCACAGAACATATTGGTTGCAAGTAATAACTAGATTACCTCAGTTTCTAGACTATAATTAATGTTACATTAGCTTGTTCGGCTACATTTTAATAAGTTTGTTGAGAAACTTAGGTAATTTTAGATGCATACACCACATAAGTCACAAGAAAATTAATCCAGATTATAACAAACAGAATATTTGTTTAACTATCAAAATAGTGACCTGCCCTGGCTTTACATGGATGCAATGTAGATCATACACAAAAATGTTTTTAACAACATCACATTATAAAATCTTGGAAATTCTCAGTTTATCTCTACTATAATCAAGTAATACACATATAAAATGATATAAACCTTTCTTTTGAATCACTTGGTCTATTCATGAAAATCACATTTAAGTCCATTGCGTAGTTTGATAGATCTAAGCGTACATACGGCGGGAAGCGGGTTTGTTCTGTACAATGTAGAGATGAGAAGACAATTTATATAATGAACAAGACACTTCGAAGTAATGAACTCAGATAGATAACCAGCAAATATACTACAGGTTTTAACATGCTGCGACTATAAGCGATGATAACAACCCGGTAGAGGTTATGTTATCGTACCTTCTTTTTGAAGATAGGCTTTGACTGACCACCATAACCTTGCTGTTTGCGGTCGTAACGTCTTCTACCCTGGGCAGCATGCCTTTCCTTAGATTTTTTGTACTGAGACACCTTGTGTACTTTGTGGCACTTGCATTTTTTGCAGTACGTCCTACGGGACTTCGGGACGTTCACCTGAAATGTTTAAGTAATACTGAAATAGGCATAGTACTTTATCCACTGATAGATCACATAATATTTTTGCAGTCATTTTTTTATTTTCACTTTGTAAGTAACTCGATTAAAAACGATAAAAATTAACAAAACACAAACCATTTTGGCGTTCGCTTTGCACGATATCAACAAACGTCAAAAAAGAAAGAAGAGAACATATTTGACATTGATGTCAAACATTGCGCAACGCATTTTTTTTTTTGTTGCGCTTTTTCCTTTTATGGAACGGCAAAGGGTACAGAGTCCATACAGCCATCGTCTTCATTTGTTTTTTTCTTTCAATAATTGATATTAATCAATTAAATAATGAAAGAAGAATTCAAAAACTGTGAGCTAGGTCTTTTGTATTTCATTTGAAGTTAATACGTCTTGTCTTTATTTTTTTATGTCAATATTAGATGTCACATAGACAAACCATCTTACTTAACCCCCGCTCTACACTTGTGCCGTGAACGTCCGCGAACAGGCGTGAACATAAGTGTGGAGGGTTTTCACGGCGTTCACGGCTATTCACGCCTGTTCCCCGATCGAAGTCGGTTTTTTGTCCCGCGACAAAGGGTTCACGGCAGTTCGCGCCTCGTTCACGCGAACACATCCACATTCACGACACCGTGCCAGTTTGCTCCTGACTATAGATGCGCACGGACGTGTAATGCGAGCTAAATGGCAGCGCGACGGATTAATATAAGTTGAGATAGTGAATTAGAAATTCGCTTATTGAAATATTACGACGCTGAACGTATATTGTGGGACTCAAAGCATCCATATCATAATAATAAAAGTCAAATTATGACGCCTGGAGAAGGATTAATTTTCAAATTAATATCGATCGGTTTCGAAATATTTCATTCATCCTTCATCTTTTTCTCCAACGCTTTCGAACGATTTTCTTATTTTGTAGGTGTAAATAGTTATATGTTGCTACATCAAACAAAGTTAACGCAGCAGCAGCTTGGACGTCCGTTTCACGGCAGGTTTCACGGCACAAATGAGTGAGCTCCGTGAATGTGGAGGGTGCGCCTCTGCCGCGAATTCGCGCCGTGAATTCAGTGTAGAGTCAAGTGTAGAGCCGCGGTAATAAAAAATTAAAAAATCAAAGAAAATTTGTATTCTCTATCGCATTATGGTTTGTTGCCCGTGCTACTACCAATCTTACTACTAGTAGTAACACCGGTAATTGACTTAATTCTTACTACTTCAGTTGAAAGTCGTTAGAACAGCAATAAAAATTGTCCGTGTTACTAACAAAATATGACGAATTTGTATTTTAAACAAAACACCGTTTCGAGACCGGATTTATTTTCTTTGTACGTAACTTTACAACGAAGTTGATTCACGTTGTTTGTTTCAGCGTAGCGAAAAATTCTTATGAGAATTGTGGTCGCGTTTTTAAGCTTCCCTTTATAAATTACGGTGATTTTCTTGTTTTTTTTTTAATAT
This sequence comes from Lycia hirtaria, assembly GCA_947563715.1. NCBI lineage: Eukaryota > Metazoa > Arthropoda > Insecta > Lepidoptera > Geometridae > Lycia > Lycia hirtaria. The sequence goes on from OX387378.1 coordinate 42,255,948, forward strand.
TACATTCAAATTGGTTAAATTCAATGATTTTTTTTCTTATGCTTATGAGAAACAGGAAAATTACTATAATTTCTCAAGGGGGTGCCCTCGAGAAATTACGGTGATTTTCCCGCTTAGGCCGCGTACGTAACTAGTTTCGTACGAAACATAATTATTCTTCGTACGATACTAGTGTCGATCAGAGAAGCCGTGGCGAGGACGTGCCCTCGAGAATTTACGGTGATTTTCCCGCTTTGGCCGCGTACGTAACTATTTTTTCGTTACTAGTTTCGTACGAAACATAATTATTCTTGGTGCGATACTAGTGTCGATCGGAGAAGTTTTTTTCCGTATTCGTAATCACGGTGCTTATTATGTAACTGATTACGAAGTAAACATAATTATTCGTTGTACGAAACTGAACGTTTCGATAAAATATGTGCCCTTCTGTATTTGTAACTTCTTTGCTTCACTAGTACATATACAAAACATACAACCAAATACAATTTTTTTACAGTTTTTATTTAAAACTATTTTTACGTCCTTGCAATAAAAAGTTCGCGACAGATGTCAAAGTGACAGCTGTCACCTGACTAACTTCTCAATAATATAATCTTGGTCCTTCCACCACCTTCTCAGGCGTGGTGAGAAGTGGCCTCGGGGGGTTCCCCTTTGCCACAGCAGGGCGCCAGAGGTGATTACCCCTGGAGAAATTTCTTTGCCGTGAGTGGCGCTATTAAAGTGCCTCCCTGCGGCGTTGAGGTTATTTTATTTCTTTTTGGCTATGTCCTTGCTGCCCTCTTCGTTTTCGTCGTCATTAATAGAAACGATCTCGCGAGGGAGTGCAACTTCTCATTAACTAATTGTCTGAAGGCTTGACAGCTGTCAATCTGTCAGTTTGACATTTGTCAAACTTGACGGGCCTTATCTCGGTAACTATTAATCTTATTACTAGTAGTTCCTTCACAAAAGTGATAGATATCGCCAAGAACTTCATTTCTAATGACAGCTGTCAAACTTGTATTGTCTATATCTCAGAAACTATTGACTCTAGACTAGTACTTTCTTCGCAAAAGTGATAGATCTTCAACGTAAACTTATTAAATATCCAACGATTGGGTATATGTGAAAAATATTTTACATGTAAGGAAGATATTACCCGAAATACTTGATAATTAAAAATCGAAATTAAAAATATTTGACTGGCCTTGTGGCTCAGTTGGTAGTGTGTTTACGTCTACCTGCTGAACTGAAAGGTCGTGGGTTCAATCCCCACCCAGTGCAAACATTTGTGTGATGAGCATGGATGTTTGTTCTGTGTCTGGGTGTTTCTGTGTATCATATGTATATATTTACAACAAAAAATAAGTATATATGTATTCTATCAGCCATCTAGTTCCATAGTACAAGCTTTGCTTAGTTTGGGCTAGATGGTGTTGTGTGAAATGTCCACAAATATTTATTTATATTTATTAATACATTTTTTCAAGGTTTTATTCTACAACTTTTTCAGCATAACTATTATGCATATCCATTATCCATGCCCAATTACAGCATACTATAATAGTCTTTGAGCAAAGCCATGGACAGACAGACATTCAGACGGACAGACAGACTGACAAACATGGCAAAACTATAAAGGTTCCTTGTTTACTACGGAAGCTTAAAAATGCGACCACAGTTCTCTTAAGAATTTTTCGCTACGCTGAAACAAACAACTTTAATCAACTTCGTTGTAAAGTTACGTACAAAGAAAATAAATTTCGGTCTCGAAACTGTGTACTTTGCAAATGTATTTTTCCTGCAACGAAACCGTGGTTACGAATACAGAAAAAACTTCTCCGATAGACACCAGTTTCGTACCAAGAATATTATGTTTCGTACGAAACTATAGTTACGTACGCGGCCGAAGCGGATTTTTTGGTTTATTTTATTTAATTTTTGGTTAAATTCCAAAGACTTACAAGACTCCTAATGCGATACAAAATATTGTTCCAAAAACTTAACACCAAAATCAGGTGTTTGCTAATGACAGGTCACAAACGTCATTTAATCTTAAACGTCATCTCATCGCAATCACTTCTCAATCAAGGAACATTATTACTCACATGTTCTCAATTCTTACGGTGCCAAGATGGTGAACTGTGTTAAACAATCTTGTAAAAACTACAAATTTCTTTAAAAAACTATGGAAAACATTATCACATCCATCTTTAAGTAGCAAAAATATATTTCTAACAGTATAAAAAGCGAAATGAAACAATTTTTTACGTATTTGTAGCGTATGTTCGTGTCTCACCTATGAACACGGATGCTCCAGTGTTTGAAAAATCGGGTCTTAAAATGTGAAATATACGCGATGAAATTGTTGAAATTTATTTCATTTCAATAAATAACATTCGCGAATATTAGTATAAAAAGCATATTATATGCATTTCATTTCATAAATTGATTTTATTATTTATACAAATTACTGCAAAGAATTAGAGATGGATCGATGTAATATAAGTTATCGATAACAATTATTATTTTTACGGACTTCAAAAACGAGATTATCAGTTAGCTTATATTTTTCTTATATGTTACCCGCATGATTTCGTCATTTAAATTGATTCAAAATTCCTTTCAAATCTCAAAATCGGTCAGTAGTTTGGTTTTTAAAACAAAATTGCGAATTTTGAAGTCGGTTATTCTAGTATTGTTAACTATAATAATTATGATATGTGAATCATCATCATCATCTCAGTCATAAGAAGTCCACTGCTGGACATAGGCCTCCCCCATAGATTTCTATAAAAGCCGATTGGAAGCGGCTTGCATCCAGCATCTTCCTGCCACTTGTATAAGTTCATCTGTCCATTTCGTGGCTGGTCTTCCTACGCTACGCTTGCCGGGGCGTGGTGTCCACTCGAGAACTTTTCAGCCCCATTGGCCATCAGTTCTACGTTCACTGCCACTTCAACTTGCTAATCAGCTGTGCTATGTCGGTGACCTTTGTACGTGAAACATGGTATTTGATTTTACGATAAATGTTTTTTTTTTTTTTTATTCTCAAACTAACACAGCACCATGCTAACTATTCTGTTTAGATTTTCTAGTTGATGCTGTACAAGCAGAACATTTGGCAGATATAGTAAGGCGAAGTCAAAATGATCCTTGGTGGAAACCGAATTCTCGCTTAACAATTTGTTCCGTGAATTTCCACAATAAATGTAAATAAATAACAAAAACAGGGCGCCAGCGTTTACAACATTGAGCAATACCTTGAAAGGTTACTTTGAATTATAAAATCATGACATTAATAACATTTATTCAAATTTAAATATATAGTCCCATAGAGAAGTTGGAATCACAGAATGTTCAAAATAATTTTCATTGAAAGTATTTAATATGGTCTACTATTATGGTTAATAATGAATTTTTAGGTCTTAGTTGAGAAATGTAGGGTGAGGGCGGGGGAGACACAACTTTTTAACTTTAGCGAGCTATATCTCGCACATATCACATCTGAGACACGATAGGGTGGGGGTTAAAAAAATGATCCAGTCTTTATTGTATATATGAAAAACCCAATCTCTAGTTTTAATTTTTTTGAAAATTTTACTACGGCATTTTGTAGCGGCTCACAAAACACAATTATGTATCAAAATTTGTTTTTATAGGGTTAATAGTCTCCGAGTAAAATAACTGTGACATACGAACAGACAGACAGACGGACATGACGGAATAAAACGATGTTTCTTGAAACATTACAAAAAAAAACAAAAGAAAAAATTGGTACCTATAATTACTTATCGATATCGATACTTTAATCCTTACCTCTTGGTCTATCTCTGGCTTAATGCCATTAGGTTTTTTTTTATTTATTTCAGTATTGCCAGTATATGTTTTCTCAATATCCCTGTATCATTTGTATTTACCTATACTATATTGTTTGTAAATAGGTGTGAAAATTTATTTATTCGGTAGAATTTAATCTAATTAATTTGGTCCATTACTGGTGCTACGAATTAACCATTGTCATACTTATCTAAGTATTGTGATAAATCCATTAGATTTCGAGAGGCAGTAATGTGTTAATGAATACGGAGGACGAAAAATAGTGCTACGTTAACCACAATGTAGGAACTCTGCTATAATAAAATAAACATTTGCTGTTTTATCCTATTTTCAAAAATGAAGTTCCGAATGAAATAGCTGGGCGTGGACCGTTGCACTCCAACAAAAAAAAAGTAATATATGTTTACCTGACTGTCAACTGATGCGAAAGCAAAAAGAACCTTCGTGATCTTAACCTACATTATGTACACATTTATCACGCACACACACACACACACACACACACACGTATGTTTCGCCGTAGCATAAAAATATAGTCTTTCCAGTCACAATTACTTTGACTCTTATTCTTCTCAACAGATCGTGCAACTCAAAGTCCGTGTTAAGGCCGGCTTAAAGTTTACTAAAATAAAATATGACATATCAGAGTCAAATTGAAATGAAATGAAGTTTATTGGAAAAAATAACTGCGAATGACTTCTACTGAGCTACTGAGTTATTTTTTTATGAATGAGGTATTAGTCGATTCATTGCCGTTGTGACATCAGTTATATGACGTCACAATTATAGTACATATGAACTCAATGTTGCACGCCCGCAATGGGTAAACTGTTGAAACCAATATTTTTTTAAGAACTCTGTACACAGTTATGAGCAATAAAGTATATTTGATTTGATTTGATTTGACAATTTGTAAATTGCATGTATAAACTTATTTAATAAATACTATCATCATGAACTGTATTTTTTATTTACAAAATAAAAATATATTAGATTCTTTTATAAAGTGATGAAAGTGGCGCCGCTGCCTGTTTCGCTCGCACGCGGCACCCATAGATATAAAATTATTTAAATTACTGATTTCATTTTTGATTTCAGATTTTCTTTCAGAGTCATAAGAACACTATTACAATGTATTAACAGTAGCTGTTATTTTATATGTGATATTTTGACCGTGATAAACGTGTAACCGACAAAATTTTCACGTTTATACCTAAATTTCGGTCAAAATAACAAATATAATAATTTTATAGTTTAAAAAATGGAAACAACAGACTTCAAAGTTACTATTATTTCAGTTATATGATTGTATGAATCTCCCATGGACCATTCTGAATTTAATCATGATTACCCGATCAAATCGGGAGATATCCTTTTTAAAGGCAACTTTGTAGATAAATTTGGCAAATGGACGTGTATCTACGGTTAAAAATAAATTTATAAAAAAATGAAGTGTCAAATTGAAAAAATAAAATTGGCCCGAATTTAAAAGGCGGTTTGTATGGAGATTATCCTTCTGGGTCCTATGTAATAGGGCGAATTCTGTGTTAAATTCAATGTTTTTTTTTCCATAAGCATAATACCTACTTACATTTTGCTTAAAATACAAATTCGTCATATTTTGTTTTGTTTTTTTGTTTAAGTTTTACGGTAGTAACACGGCCAATTTTTTATTCCTGTTCTACAACTTTCAACTAAAGTAGTAAGAAGGGTAATGCTATTACCGGTGTTACTTCTATAGCCAAACCGCTTAACTGGGTCTGTTCCTGAGGTATGGGAGCGGCACGGGAGGCTTCACATGTAATAGCAACGCTCACGTCACGCGTCATTCAGGAAAAGACTCAGTTAAGCGGTTCGGCTATAGTAGTAAGATTGGTAGTAGCACGGGCAACAAACCCGAATTATATGACTACGACCACTGACCTCCATATAATAGTACTTGTATTTATGGAGGTCTGTGACTACGACACAATTAGTCTAGTAAAAATACGTCCGTTTGTATGGAGCAGATCCCAATATTTGCAACTGGAGTGGTTCTTTGAAATTATGGTAGGATAATAACTAAAAATCATATATCTACAATAATCACCGCTTTATAATTCATTATTCCTTAGTAATTAGTTACAAAAGATGTTTTATTTGATTTTAACTATAGTAGGTTTAATATAACATGCTGTTTTTTATGTAATTCGATAGCATTAATTTCTGTTTATCAGAAATGACAAGAATTAAAAAAAAATCTATTGAAGATTTTTAATAATTCAGTAAAAACACAAAATCTCGCGGATGAATACACAAGTACTTAGATAAGTAAGTATTTACAAACCGAAGCGCGAAACGGCGGCCGGCTAACACGGCGGCCGGCGGTGGCGGAGAACGAGGGGGAGGCAGGCTGTCCGCTTCATTCGGTATGTGTTCAAGATAATATCATCCCATAACACTCATTTTCTCGTTAGATCATCATCATCATCATTTCATCAATGTTTTGTTATGACGTTGTCACGTTAAACTATCGTCCGTAAACCGACTTTACAGACAACCAATTTTTGACGTGACAACGTCTAATAAATCGATGAACGCCAGATGCATGCACGAAAAACTATGATTGATTGTCCCGTTACTTCATCATCATCATCATTTCATCAATGTTTTGTTATGACGTTGTCACGTTAAACTATCGTCCGTAAACCGACTTTACAGACAACCAACTTTTGAAGTAACAACGTCTAATAAATCAAAAAACGCCGGCTGCACGCACGAAAAAGTATATCTCATTGTTCCGTTACGCTCATTGTCCCGTTACATCATCATCATCATTTCATCAATGTTTTGTTTCATAACAAAAAAATAATGAAATGATGATGATGATGATGTAAAGGGACAAATAATAATTAATACATAATTTTAATTTACAAACGGCTAAATAACACAGATAGTTATGAAAATTGTTACAAAGATTTCTATGAATCTGTAAACGAGCATAAACTACTACGGCATTCATCGCTGCGCGCATGCTTATTGCGGCGGTCGGTAGCGCGCGGGGATTCAAATACATAATTAATGTACAAAACTCATTTTATCTATGTTTCTACAAAATCACCCTGGTGATTATAAATAAATAAGTATATCCTTAAGTATAATTCTTAATTATCAACCAATATGGATGTTTTGTTTAGCTATAACATTGAAATGAAGTTCCGGCACCCTAGTGGTGAGACCGTCTGACTTGGGATCCGCAGGCCTTAGGTTCGAATCCCACGGCACGCACCTCTGTCTTTTCGAAGTTATGTGCGTATTGTTGATTACCGCCATTTTCAAACGGTGAATGAAAACATCGTGAGGAAACCTTTATGTCTGAGAGTTCTCAATGATCTTGAAGATGTGTGAAGTCTGCCAACCCGCACTTGGCCAGCGTGGCAGACTATGGCCTAACTCTTCTCACAATGAGAAGATTCCCAGCAGCGGGACAGTTTGTACAAACAGGGCTGATAAAAAAAAAAAAAAAAAAAACACATCTTTAGGTATTTTCATGGTATTTCTCAAATTCTTCACATCTCATAACTACGACATTGTGACAAATGTACTTCAAAATACCAATACTATTACATAAAACAATTTTTTTAAGTTAAATTTTATGAGTTCATAATTTTATTTTTAATCATGACCGTCGTGACCTAAGCAAAGTTTCAAAAACTCAAACTCTCTTGTCAATATACTCGACGCTGGAAAATGCTCTAAGCGAGTCCAAAAACCATTTTTCTTAGTAAATCAAACCTTCTTACTTAGTAAATGTCACAACCTTAGACCCCAGTCGCGCGCGGCATTCTGTGGCGAGCGCACGTATTAACATTATTATTCAATTTTAAGCGCGACATCTTCAAACAAAAACTAAATATTGACGTTGTATCACCATGGGCGAGGTCGATAGACCTCGATCCATAGGTAGAGAAGAAAGTAGAAACGAAGTAGTAGACTTTAGAGAATATGACATGAGTGACGATGAACAACTCGACCTCAGCGGCAAGCTAGTGAATAATACAGGGAAATACGCGTCATGCTCAACTATCGACAGCAGTGTGAGTAATACAAGGTCAGAGAAGAGGGCAAGAGAGGAGAGTGACGAGCAGGACATAGGTGAAAATAATGATGGATTTACATTAGTTCAGAAGAAAAAAAACCCTAAAAGAACAAAAAATGTGCACCATAGTAACAATACAATAATTAATATGGAAACTGAAGATTTATTTGAAGTGAGTGTGTCAGCTAACGAAATTTTACCAAAGCAGATTGGCTTCGCTAAACTGCTTAAGTCAGAAAACATAAAAAGCATCACTCATATAAGATATAAAAGCCCCTACAAGGTAGTGATGAGGCTTGAACACAAAGATGATGCTGACAAGTTAATCAATAATAGCGTTTTCAAGGAACTTGGATATAGATGTTTTATGACAAACGTGGTGAACACTACATATGGAGTGGTAAAATATATAGAGCTGGATATGAAAGAAAAGGAATTAGCGGAGTTTTTTACTTGTGAAACAGAAATATTGTCCATAAAAAGACTTAAACGATTGAATGATAAAAAAGAGTGGGAAGACAGTGAGACAGTGCGCTTTTGTTTCAAAGGTGCTACCTTACCACGATATGTTTACGGAACTGGTAGCCGCTTTAAGGTAGAATCCTACACATTCCCTGTGTCACAATGCTCAGTTTGCTGGAACTACGGTCATTTAGCCAGGTTTTGTCCATCAAAAAAGAAAACTTGCCCGAAATGCAGTGGAAAGCATGAAAATTGTGATATAACCACATAATATGTATGTGTAAACTGTAAAGGAGACCATATGGCGTTCAGTAAAATCTGCCCTAGATTTCTGAAAGAAAAACGCATTCGACAAATCATGTGCAAAGACAACTGCACCTATAAAATTGCGTTATCTACAGTTTTGGACATACAAAAAGGATGGAAGAAAAAACCAGAAAGGAAATATGGGATAGAGTCATCATCAGATGAAACACTGATGACAGAACGCATACCAAATAATAATGATTTAGGCTCCAATGAATCTCAAGCTGAAAGTCACTATTTGGGAGAACAAGAAAAAGCAAGGACAAGTTATTCCAAAGTTCTGAAAGTAAATAAGAAAAAAGAAAAGGTACGGACAAGAGAAGAGCAAATGTATGCTACCATTAGTGGCAATGAAGCCAATGCAACCAGGAAAAGCATAAAGAACCAACTGGAAGCAGATTTACAAAGTACGAGACAAGCTGAAGTTAAGAAAAAAGTAAGAAACAGGCGCGAGAAAAAGGAAAAGTTCAACTTAGAAGTCTTACTTAGCAGTTTAAAGAATATATTCTTTGCTGATATTAGTCTTGAAGAAAAGCTTGTGTTAGGTTTAAAGTGTGTGGCAGAAGAACTAAAAAAATTCATGATGAGAGCGTTAAATACTGAAGATATAATTACTAAATTAATAAATGTCTTCTATAATGGATAATTTACATTATAGAAGAAACCGCGCTTTAGGCTTCGGGAGTTCGGTTACCCAATTACGTATTGGACAATGGAACTCCAGAAGCATTAGTAATAAGTTATTAGACCTAGAATTGTTATTAAATAGAGATAAGATTCATGTGTGTCTGATCAGCGAAACATGGTTAACTTCAGATAAAGATATTAGAATAAACGGGTATAATATATATAGGACTGACAGAGATGAGCCATATGGTGGCGTAGCTATTATAATCAATAAAACCATTAAGTCTCAGTTGTATCCGGTCACCTTATCTAACCCGGGCATAGAAATTGTATGTATACAAATCTTTAACTGTATGCATATTAAATTTGTAGCATCTGTGTATTGTCCGTCATCTGTAAGTACTTCACAAAGCGACTGGGATGAGGTTTTCACAATATTTAAAGAAAAATCAATCATAGGTGGTGATTTTAATGCACATCATTCAAATTGGTCGAATAGTACAAGCTTTGGGGGTAGGACTAGAGGTAAAAAAATATACGAAGCAAGCTTAGATAACAATTTTATTAGTTTAAATAGCGGTGAAATTACATATTTTAAATTAGCAAATGGTATATTACAAAAATCGTCACCAGATGTCACTTTTGCCTCAACAGACATTGCCATTTTCTTTAAATGGCTTGTAACGAATGAGAACTTGGGTAGTGATCACATTTTTATTAAATATTATTTGGAACTTCATCATAATTCCAGCCCAATTAAACGTCGAAATTATAAATATGCTAATTGGAAATTATATCATGATTTATGCCAAGAAAGCTTTGCTGATCACAATACAGTTAAATTTAGTGAAAACAATGTCCAGCCATTAAATGATTTTTTTATACAAAAGCTAAATCACGCAGCTGACAAAAGTATTCCATACATAAAAATTAATCCCAATCCAACAAACTCATTTCAACCAAAACCTTACTGGAGCCCTTCTCTTTCACAGGCGGTTGCCAAACGGCGCTTAGCCCTTAAAAATTTTAGACATAATCCGACGCCAAGCAATTATGACATTCTATCCAAGAGTATAGCGGACGCGCAAAAATGTATACGAAAAGCGAAGTCCGACAGTTGGAAAGGCTTTTGCAGCGAAATAAATGAAACCACAAATGCTTCTGTCATGTGGGAAAAAATGAGATGGATAAAAGGGACAAAAAAAGACCAGGTTCATGTTCCTAGTGAAATAAAAGAAAATTTATTACGATCCTTAGCACCTGATTTTGTGGAACCGCCTTCACCATCTTTTACCTCCAAAAATCCTCAGTTAGAGAGTGCTTTTTCTCTGCAGGAACTTATTAATTTCTTGAAGAAAAAAGATACGGCACCAGGTGAAGATACCGTTACATACAGTATGATTTATCATCTACCTAAGGAGGGTAAATCACTACTTTTAAAAATGTATAATGTAATATTTTTTCATGCAACAGTGCCGGAACAATGGCGACAAATCAAGGTGATACCAATTCCTAAACCAGGTTCTACCAATAATGCTGAACGCAAATTTAGACCAATATCACTAATATCTTGTATGTGTAAAATCTTTCATGTAATGCTCACCAAAAGACTAGAATGGTTTGTAGAACGTAAAGGCATATTAGCTTGTACAACATCGGGCTTTCGTAGATGTCAGTCTAGTGTAGACTGCATAACTAGATTGGTTTTACACATACAATCCGGTTTTGTTCAGAATGTACCTACTCTAGCTTGTTTTTTGGATATAGACAGTGCATACAATAATGTTCTGGTAGACCAACTCGCTAAGATAATGGATCAATATAAGATCGGTGCCACTGTGTGTAAATATATATTTGAGTTTCTGAGATCGAGATGCTTAAATATTAAAGAAGAAGATGCAGATATTACTCTATCGAGATGGACACGTAAGGGTTTAGCTCAGGGAGATCCAATGGCTCCAATATTGTTTAATATAGTTACAGCAAAAATAAATCAGTCCATTCGTGAACTAAGTACTCTACAATACGCTGATGATTTCGTGTTTTATGTTCAGAGTAAGAATATAGAAAATAGCGTATTGGATATGCAAGACTGTATAGCTTGGGTCTCTTCTTTTTTGGACCAAATAGGACTTACTATCTCGATTTCAAAGACTCAGTTGTGTCTGTTTAGCAAAGGTAGACGAAAAAACCAGATAACTGTGTATCTAAATGATAGTATACTGCCAGTAGTAGATTGTGTCAAATACCTAGGAGTGTGGATGGATAGTTCTTTGATCTGGAAGAAACACATTAATGAAATTCGGGAAAAATCTTTAAAGCTTATCGATATTCTCAAAATTCTGTCAGGATCCTCTTGGGGAGTCCATCCAAAACATCTCCGTAGATTGTAGATGTCCTTAATAAGAAGTAGGATGGATTACTCAAGCTTTATATATGATAATGCGGCTAAAACTAATCTTAGAAAACTGGACAAAGTGCAAAATGCTGCATTGCGTGTAGTGGGTGGGTTTATAAAAACTACTCCAATTCATGTAATGGAACATGAACTGTGTGTACCACCACTTTACTTGCGACGAAAGTATCTAGCTACACGATACTGTCTTCGATCTCAATCCTTGGCAAGAAATGTTACAACAGGTATCCTAGACGATTTCGCAAATTTAAATTTGTCCAAATTAAAAAGGTGTCCTTTACTTATATCTGTCTATGATGAAACAAGAAATGAAAGAATCAACACAAGCAATCCCCTAGTTATGTATACTTTAGATACTTGGGTATCTAACATAGATATAGATTTTATCCAAACTCACATTGATGACATAATTCAACCTAAAAAGATGTATGATAATAAAATTTTGAAATTAAATACATTATATATGTTGGGGAATAAATACTGTGGCTATCACAAAATTTACACTGATGGTTCTCAAACGCAGGAAGGTAGAGGTGCGGCTTACTATGATCCCAGTTGCAATGTGAGAGAGGGCTTTAAGCTGAATACATCAGAATATTCAATTATGTTTGTAGAGCTTTTTGCGATCTCGGAGGCGCTTTCTTATGTCGTGAGCACAGGATTCATAAAGGCAGTTATTTTGTGTGATAGCAAAAGTGCCTTACAACATTTGGCTCGATGTGCCTATGGTCACAGAGGTGCATCGATAGCCTACACCATATTAAATAAGATTCTTGTGCTGACGACTGCGGGAGTGGAACTGAGGTTGCAATGGGTTCCTTCACATGTTGGTCTTAGCGGCAATGAGGAGGCAGATAAGCTAGCTAGAGAAGCAATTTCAAAAGGTACCGAAGTTCATCTCAAGCCAGAATATACCGAAGTACTCATCCAGTATAAAAATAGCATACGCTCTCAATGGAAGGAATATTTTGATGTTGCTTCTAGAGAAAAAGGCATATGGTATCGCACCATCCAATGCGAACCTCCTCATGTACCCTGGTGGACCAACATGAAGATATGTAGGGAACATGTTGTGATGGCTCATAGACTGCGGTCTGGTCACATTCCATTAAACAATTTTAAATTTATAATGAAACAAGTAGATAGTCCTGCCTGCGATACATGCGGCAGCGTTGAAGACGCACATCATTTTTTGGCGGAGTGTGACCAGAGTGCGGCTATGCGAGAAAACTTGAATGTAACCTATAGATTAAATAGATTAGAAGTGGGACTGATGCAGAGTATTCTAGCAGAACCAGTTTCTGGCGCTGCTAGGCTGCTCTACCAGTTGGCCCACAAGTTACTTACAAATAGACCTTAAGTAGGTACCTTTGTTAATCCTATGGGACTGACATAGTCAACCTTTGACTCAATGTCCCTAAATTAAATATGAATAAAAAAAAAAAAAAAAACCTTAGACCCTGAGTTTTTTGGCGGGAACGTCATCGAAACATGTTGTTGCTTTGTTTTATTTTCCTAAACTTGTGTTATTTTGAATATTAATGCGATAAAAATGGTGGTGTTTTATTCATTAAGTGTTTGATCAAGTACATGAGCATGAGTGTGGGCAAGTGAAATGAAGCAGTGAAACGTGTCATTTTACGTTGCCGACAAAACTCCATAGAAGCTTCTAGTAAAGTCGCCACCACTTTAATGAAGCAGGACTCGACTTATTAATTGACTGTATACGTGACTTAGATTATGACTAGAACATTTGCAAGTTGTTTTATTCAAGAAACTTGAAAAAATCCTAATACTTGACACTGGCAAATGCTTTATTGCGGGTCCAATACAAAAAAGAAGAAGAACCTTAGACCAAGGTAGGAGTAGGTAACAACTCTCTTACTTAGTCTGTGGAGTCACAACACAATCCACTCCAAGGACAATCATGACATTCATGATACAGATTCTTCGGGAGTTTTGGCGGGAACGTTTTAGTAACGTGTTGTTGCTTTGTTTTCTTCTTCTTCTTTTTTGTATTGGACCCGCATTAAAGCATTTGCCAGTGTCAAGTATTAGGATTTTTTCAAGTTTCTTGAATAAAACAAGTTGTAAATGTCCTAGACACAATCTAAGTCACCTAAACAGTCAATTTAAAAGTCGACTCCTGCTTCAGTAAAGTGGTGGCGACTTTACTAGAAGCTTCTATGGAGTTTTGCCGACAACGTAAAATCACACGTTTTACTGCTATATTTCACTTGCCCACACTCACGCACTTTATCGAACACTTAATGAATAAAACACCACCATTTTTATAGCATTATTGTTCAAAATAACACAAGTTTACGAAAATAAAACAAAGCAACAACACGTTACTAAGCAGTTCCCGCCAAAACTCTTGCTTTGTTTTATTCTCTTTAACTTGTGTTATTTTGAACATTAATGCTATAAAAATGGTGTTGTTTTATTCATTAAGTGTTCGATAAAGTGCGTGAGTGGGTCAAAACAGAACTTAATAATCATGTTTTACATTGTTATTATGATATAGATATGATTGAAGTTAATTTTGCGCGGTCCAAAGCAAGCTAGTAAAAAAAAAAAAAAAAAAAAAAAAAAAAATGGGATGTAAACGAAACGTTTGTATACAGGGAAACATTACGCAGGTGTTCAACCAGTGCTGCAGAATAAACCGTGGTTTAGCTTATTCAGCCTTGGTAAAAAGTCCACTTCGGTTTTGATTAGGATGCGCCTAGGCCATTCTAGTTGTCCTGCTCACCTTGCACGATTTAAAATTATAGATAGCCCACTATGTGAATGTGGTGATTATGGTGACTTGGACCACATTTTTTTCTCCTGCCCTCTAAATGATCATGCTTCCCTCTATTCTGACTTAATATCCCTTCATGTCCCATTACCTGTAAATGTTGATTATCTTCTTAGTTGTTGTTCACCTGATATTTATACATCCTTATCTTCTTATATCATCTCTAATAATATAAATCTGTAAACCTTTTAAACATCTATAGATTCTATATAATATATTATATTTATTTATTTTCCTATATACCTAACTCTCCTGATCCTATTTTATCCTAATAATCCCGTGTCTCGTTTCCCTAACTTTAAATTAAAATGTTAATATTTACAAAACTTGAAAATGGCAACTGCGCAAGCCGCGCGAGTCCAAACCCCGTGAGGGACAAAAAGAAGAAGAAGAACGAAACGTTTTGCTTTTAGTTTGAGGTTACAATTCTTAGATTTGCCAAACAATCAAAATATTTAAAAAAATATTTCTTCAAAACCATTAATATTCTAGCGTTAAAACTTTAACTGAAGGCTTCTTATGTAGTAAGCTTTCTATAAAAAAAAAACAGTCCCCAACTCAGCGGCAGGTAAAGTACAGTTGAGCCAGCCAGCCATTTATGTGTTGAATTATTTGGTTCGAGCAATGACTTACTAAATAGGGCCACGAATTCTTGCAAAAATGATGAATCAACCTTATCTAACGGAATTGTATAGTAAGAACTTAAACGCTACGGTTTTATTAGAAAATGAATCTCTCTACTTGAGTAATCCTACATTAGCAAATTCAGAGAAACTTCCACTAATAACTAACAAGAAATTGCATAAATGTCTGATGTGTGACTATAAAACCACATATTCTGGTAACCTAAAAAGTCATATAGGAACACACACTGGTAACAAATTGTTTGAATGTGCTATTTGTGATTATAAATCATCATACAAAGGTAATTTAAAGCGTCACATTTATACGCACACTGGAGAAAAACCATTTAAATGTCATATGTGTGATTATAAATCAGCCCAAGCAAGTGCTTTAAAACACCATCTTTACATGCATACCGGAAAAAAACTATATGAATGTGATGTGTGTGCTAAATATAAAACTTCAGATAGAGGCTCTTTTAAAACTCACATTCTTACACACACTGAAAAAAACTATTATGAATGTCATATATGTGATTATAAATCAGCACGGGCGAAGGATTTAAAACAACACATTAATTATCACACTGGAGAAAAATCTTTTGAACTTAATATAAATGAATATAAGTTAGCACAGACAAATTATTTAAAACAAGATGGAGAAAAACCATATGAATGCGATACATGTGATTTTAAAGCAGCACATGCAATTCAATTAAAACAACACATTCAAACACACCATGAAGAAAAACCATATGATTGTAATAAACAGGAATGTATATCAGCACAGGAAACTCAATTAGAACAACATAATTTGGCACACACTAGTGGGGAAAAAGCAAATAAATGTAACATAAATGAATATAAATGTGCAGAAACAACTGATATAAAACAAGAAATTTTTATATACGGTGGAGATAAACCATATGTATGTGATAGATGTGATTTTAAAGCGGCACATGCAGGTCAATTAAAACGACACATTCTAACGCACAGTGAAGAAAAGCATGCATCAGCTCAGGAGACTCAAAAACAACACAATAATCTTACATACATTAGCAGAGGAAAATCATATAAATGTGATATGTGTGAATTTATATCAACACAAGAAAATCATTTAAAACAACACATTATTGAACACAGTGGAGAAACACTATATACATGTGATATGTGTGATTATAAATCAATACAGGAAAGTCATTTAAAACATCACATCCTTACTCACACTGGAGATAAGCCATATAAATGTGATATGTGTGAATTTACATCAACTCACGAAAATCATTTGAAACAACACATTCTTACACATACTGGAGAAAAACCATATACATGTGATATGTGTGACTATAAATCAACACAGGAAAGTCTTTTAAAACAACACATTATTGAACACAGTGGAGAAACACTATATACATGTGATATGTGTGATTATAAATCAATACAGGAAAGTCATTTAAAACAACACATCCTTACTCACATTGGAGATAAGCCATATAAATGTGATATGTGTGAATTTACATCAACACACGAAAATCATTTGAAACAACACATTCTTACACATATTGGAGAAAAACCATATCCCATCAAAAACATAAATGTAAAATGAGAGCAAAGTTCAATATTATGATATATACCATAGTCGTTGACTTCAACGACAAAAGAAGTGAGATCTTAATGGGTGCCAAGTTCAATGGTCAGTCCTGAAATGTATTTATAGCAACGTGAAATATTTTATAACAACTTCAAATATCATTTCTTCTTATAACTTAGGATAATATATTGAAACCTAAGGTCTGACTTGGCTAGTTTTTTAAGAATTATTATTAAGTACCTACTGAAACAGTCATGGAAGAGCCCTATGTTCGATGGCTAGTTTCTACCAGGAAGCCAAATTTTCGGAATAATAAAATAAGAACTTACAGCTTTACAACTTGAGAAGGCTATAATATAATTTGTATATTAAAACTAGCCAAGTCGGACTTTAGGTAGTGGCACGCCAGTTCTGTTAGCTTGAATTTTGCTTAACACCCTACTGCGTGTCTAGATAATTGTGATATGTGTGACTACAAATTAACACAGGAAAGTCATTTAAAACAACACATTCTTACACACAGTGGAGAAAAACCACATGTTTGTGAAAATTAATAAATCAGTACAGATGCTTTAATAATTTAAAAGATCATGAATTATTGCATAATTCACAGAACGTGTTATAATTGTGTGTATTAATCAAGAGACATTATTTGGTATTAATAGAACAGCGCAGACATGTTATAACAACAGAAAACAAGGACAAAACACATAGTGAAACATTTCAATGTGTTATTATGTGAAAATATAAAGCAATTTTTTTTTTATATACTTAACATAAATTATCACATTGGTGTATAATGGTAAATGCACATTGGATAGGAAAAAAAGTGTTTTTTTAAAGCTATTTACCACAGAATTCGCCCTATTTGGTTAAATGTTATGGCATTAATCATATGCATACCATGTGATTTTCTGTTCAGGTTGTTAAAGTCCTAAAGGACATGAGAAGTGAATTTCTAACAGCCAATATTAATATTCAATGCAGTAAAATTTGCTAATTTAACATTACCTAATGATATACTAGAAATTAATGGAAAATATATTACTTAGAATAATCTTATTTTTTAAATATTAGGTATATATTAAATTATCGTATATTATGTGTTGTTTCTATGTTTATTAACATATGAAATAGACATAATGGAAGATAAATATTCAAGGTGTAGTCCATAGAGTAACTTATATTGGTGTTAGTCCACATATACAGAGGAGGCAAAGGAGGGAAATTAAATATAGAATTAATGAATGTTGCTAGACAGAGGAAGGCAATTTATGTCACATACCCAATGAAAATTACTTAGGACACTTTGTAGTGTGAATTTGTACAAAATCACATAAAATAGTAATAGTCTAGTAAAAATAAATCCGTTTGTATGGAGCAGACCGCAATATTTGCAGTAGGAGGGATTCTTTGAAATTATGATAGCAAAATAACTAAAAATCATAGATCTACAATAATCCCCGATTTATATTTCCTTAGTAATTAGCAACAAAAGATGTTTTATTTCATTATAACTATTGTAGGTTTAATATAACATATGGTTTTTTATATGATTCGATAGCATTAATTTCTGTTTATCAGAAATGACAAGAATTTCCAAAAAATCTATTGAAGGTTTTAAATAATTCAGTAAAAACAAAATCTCGCGGATGAATACACAAGTACATATACCTACCTTTAGGTAAGTATTTACAAACCGCAGCGCGAAGCGGCGCGGGCGGCGGGCAGTCGCGGTGGCGCGGCGGTGCGCGGGGCAGGGGAGGCCAGCCGGCCACCTCATACTCGCGTACCTTTAAGCGTATGCTACACGGTTTTAAACGGCGGTTTGAAACAGAAAAAACAGATTTGCGCTTTGCCGGCTACACGGTTTAAAACATGTTTAAAACCATCAGTGTTTTATAGAACGTTGCGTGAATAGGACGTCTCTACGCTCGTATATTCACTACAACGACGTCATGGCGCCTTACCTATCTAAAGAACAAAGAGTTGGGGTGTGTCTTGCTCTTTTGTGTGCAATTGAAGAATTAAAAGAATATGGATGAAGCGATGGTTAAAGGAGAGATTAACCCTTAGTCATATGCATTACTCTTTGGTCATATGTTAAGTCCCAAAGGCAGGGCAAGTCTCTATATAGCTCGAGAAGTTCTGTAACTACTTCTCGTTCTTTTTCTTCTCGTGCCATTTTGAGAGAACGTCGTCGCGTGCGTCTGCTTGCGCCGCCGCTGCAACGCGAACTGTCGTTCGCGAGGTTTTAAACAAGCGGCTAGACGGTTTCAAACAAGTTTTAAACCAACGCTTCTACCAGTGGTTTCAAACGCAAGCCTTGCTGCCAAGGGTGTTTAAAGGTCAAACGAAATTTGGCATAAAACGACTATCTACACTGTTTTAAACCTCTGTTTCAAACCGCCGTTTAAAACCGTGTAGCATATGCTATCTTTCAATTTCGCGTGTAGGTACAAAGACATTTTTACGCAACTGCTCAAGAAGGTTAAGTTTTAACTGTTTTATCTGCTTATTACATACTCGTAGTCGTCGATACCATATTATTAATTTCCTACGCAGAAAATATTGGAAAGAGAATTTGTCTATTTTTCGTAGGACAGACAGGCAGTTATCAAACACACGTTTATTGTTGCGTAATTACTTATCAAGTACCTATAATTAGTAGATTTAATAACCCCCTCCTTTTATGAAGTCAGTAAAAAATAAAAGAACAACTGCGTGCTAAGCTATACATAAGTATATTTAAAAGTAGGTATATGTTCGTTTAAATAAAATTGCACAAAATTTTCATATTTAGGGTTCCGTACTAAGGGTGCGGGAGCCTATGAGGCTACAGTGTTTGTCCGCCTATGTTTCCTACACTTAAACGGTTGTATTTTTAGATACAAGTCTCAAAATTGGCAAGATTATTATAGGGTTCACTTTGATGGAAATCGAAAAATAATAATTAAATATCAAACTCTAGTCTTAACATTATCAGTTTTATACCATTTTAATAATAATTATTATAGTTTAAAAAAAACTTAAAAAACCGAATTCAAAATACGCAATACAATACATATATACGTAACTGGCTGTTCACTTTTCTACAGGCGCTTGGATGATATTTTACCGGTTATTTTGTTAGAAAAACTACAGTAACTAAGTACATAGATTTTGATAAAATTTATATGGGACCATCCCTGAAGTATGTCCTACCAAATACAAATAACCGGACAAGTACGAGTCAGACTCGTCCACCGAGGGTTCCGTACGAACTAGTAGGTAAAAGGGGGAATTTATATATATTTTTTTTATTTTCCTTCATAAACCGAAAAATGTACATCTTAAAAATATTTAATAACCTGTTTTAGCTTATGCTAATGAAGCTCTTTCATATGATACCCCACATGATACGGTTAATTCACTTTAATACGGTTAATTCACTTTAAAATTAGAGCTCTCATTCCTTGCATAGAGACACTATTTTTTTGTGATTAAATTAAAAATGTCCAGTTTTCGGATTTTTCCCTATATTTGTACTCTAACACAATGCTTCTCGCCGAATTTCATAGTTCTAGGTCAACGGGAAGTACCCCATAGGTTTTGATTCCCTTGTGAGTGTCGAAATGTGCGTTTTTTACGACATATTCGGCGATAACTTTATTTTACGAAAACTGAGAATTTTTATTTTTCTTTCTGCAGCAAGATACTATGGATTTGCGTATATGGTTTTAATTTGAACTCGATACCTTCACGCATTCCCGAGATAAAGGTCTTGACACCCGGACAGACGGACAACAAAGTGATCCTATAGGGTTTCCGTTTTTTCCCTTTTGAGGTACGGAATCCTAAAAATCATCGAAATCAGCTGGCATCGAAAAGATTGGCTGAGTAATCGGTGAACAAAGGGGTAGAAATGGGGGTAAACAATGTATGAAAGTTCCTGGGTTTTGATTTTAGGGGCCTGAAATTTGGTATTTGGGTTACATATTAGATATAAATGAACAATGGTATTATATTTTAGTGACAGGGATGAATTAAGGTGGTCAAAAGACGGTTAAAAATTTGTGTGAAATTTCTTTAATAATAATTTTCTTTGTTTTTTAATTTTATTATTTTCTTTAATAATAGGTTTTTGTAATTTTAACCTTATTTTTTAGTCGGGTACTTTGTTTTGTATTTTATTATATATGTTGGCAAATCTCATTTAAACGGAAACTAAAAATAGTATATTTCCTATCTTAATCCTAATCATCATAAGTAATTATTATAAAAGCGAAAGTAATTCTGTCTCTGTCTGTTACTTATTTATGAAAGGGCTACATAAGACTGATCTCGTTGATTTTCTTTCTCATTCTACAATTTGATAACTTAACAATCAAAATAATTTTTCTGTCAGTAGGTCAAAAATGTACTTTAAAATCATAATTTATTGCATAACCACTTCGAAAACGACTAAACGCGCTAACCGAATGCAAGGATTTTTTGTCAGTTCAAAACACTGCCTTTACGTACCACCCGATTTTTAAGGATCGGACAAGTGTCATACAGTAAAGGCCGTCACAGACATAGCTATAATTTATATTAATATATTTTATAGCTAAACATATTACCATATATTTTCTATACAAATTTTCGAGTGACCGCACACGCAGCTATAATATATATTTCTATGACGTAACCAAACTATACCGTAATTTATATTATTGCATATTTTTATATTATCGCATATTAATATAAATTATGGTATAGCAAGACATATTTTGAATATACAGCATGTTTCAAGAGAGTTTTGGCAGGAACGTCATCGAAACATGTTGTTGCTTTGTTTTTTTTTTCCTAAACTTGTGTTTTTTTGAATATTAATGCGATAAAAATGGTGGTGTTTTATTCAAATACAGATACATTTATTTCCATGAACTTAAAAAACATTTGTAAGTGTAAAAGTTTCCGGCAGCCTAGTGGTGAGACCGTCTGACTTGCGATCCGCAGGTCCTGGGTTCGAATCCCACAGCACGCACCTCTGTCTTTTCGAAGTTATGTGCGTATTGTTGATTGCCGCCAACTTCAAACGGTGAAGGAAAACATCGTGAGGAAACCTACATGTCTGAGAGTTCTCAATGATCTTGAAGATGTGTGAAGTCTGCCAACCCGCACTTGGCCAGCGTGACAGACTATGGCCTAACCCTTCTCACAATGAGAAGATGGCCCGTTCCCAGCAGTGGGACAGTTTGTACAAACAGGGCTGATTAAAAAAAAAAAAAAAAAGTGAAATGTAGTAGTGAAACATGGTCATTTTACGATTTTTACGTTGTCGACAAAACTTCATAGAAGCTTCTAGTAAAGTCGCCACCACTTTACTGAAGCAGGATTCGACTTATAAATTGACTGTATACGTGACTTAGATTGTGACTAATTTTTGTGCCTCACAGGGCAACTAACATCTCTAAAGCAACATCAGAATCGTCGTCTGAAGAACTGTCAATTCCAATAACAATGCACTTGTTGAATTCATAATTACTGTGTTTTAAAATCACCCTTTATTACAAAACACGTGCAAACGCTAGGCTGACCATCAATGAAATGAAGGCAAAATATATATTATAGCATCATCTCCGTGTGTGGTAGCTTGCTATAATATATATTATAGCTGTGTCTGTGACGGCCTTAACGAGTTAAGCAAAATTCCGTGACGCAAGTACGGTTTCACGTCAAATGGTCATAGCGAATAAGGGCCCGGCCCTTATTCGCTATGACCATTTGACGGTCCGGCCCTTATTCGCTATGACCATTTGACGTGAAACCGTACTTGCGTCACGGAATTTTGCTTAACTCGGTATTCTGTATGACACTTGTCCGATCCTTAACAATGGGGTGGTACGTAATGGCAGTGTTTTGAACTGTCAAAAATTCCTTGCATGCGGTTTGCGCGTTTAGTCGTTTTCGACACGTTTTCGAAGTGTTTTTTTTTTCCTTTTATTCTTTGGCATCGCACATGAAGACGATTTGTGACATTTGTGTACATAAAATTTTCAAAAGTATTTTAAAGTATTAAAAGTATTTATAAATTCTTAGCTTTTTAGCATTTAATTTGCTTCGTGAGTACTTGTTGTGTATTTTTACTATTGTTCATCGAGTAGTTAATGGATATTTTTTGATAACTCTCTCATAATGTTACTGTATTTCTTAAGAACGGAGAATTCTTGTATGTTTATAATGCTTTAGGCTTTAATTTCCAGTCACAATGAACCGCACGAAAGCCTCTGCCAGCCAACTCGCCTTCCTTGTAGACCACATGAAACTATATCAGGAGATGTCCACAGGACATCTCAATAATAGTCTGCAAGGGAGGCTTGACTTAGAAGCATTGGCATATATAAATTCAATTATGTATTTATTTCCTTTTTTTACAGTTTGGTGGATGTTCTACAAAATATATCAACTAAGTTAAAGTAACACCGCTTCCAATTGGTCTTTTTGGAAATCCATGGGAGAAGCCTATATCCAGCAGTGGACTTCTTATGGCTGAGATGGTGATAAACATTACAACATCTTCCTGTGGTGTGAACTGTCACAGACCAATACTGCTCTCCATATCCTGAGCAACAGATTTGTGCACAATTAGAATACCCTTTAATTAATTTTTGTTATGTACGGCCTTCCAGCAAATATTCTATTACATGACCCTCCAAGCTTGAAATTATTAAATAATATGAGTGCATAAATCTCTTGCGTTTTTTTTTTACTCAGAGCAATAGTTAGTCAGTTTTTAAGCACTTAGTAAGTATTGAAGCAATAATAAATTATTTTAATTGACGGGACGGACGTGCTTGTGTTTTTTGGTACATCATGGAGTGGAGTAACGGAAAAGCAAATGCAAATAGTAATAAATAATAATTAACCGACCACCCATTTCTTTTTGAAATGCCAAAAAACTACTCAGCGATATCGATCCACATTCCTGTTGCGTACTGCGCAAGAATGAAATTCTTTGCCGCCATCTCTGTTTCCTAAGACCTACAATCTTGGAATTTTCAAGGCTAGAGTGAATATATATCTTCTAGATTGACGAGCTCCATCCTCAGCCACACCGTCGCTTAACATCAGGCGAGTAGGTGGTCAATCGTAGATCTATCTTGTATAAAAAAAAAAACAATGCAACGCCACTACTTCCTCCATTTTGAATTATGTCTCTACTTTCAGTATATTACACAAAGTACTCTTTGGTCTCTACTGCACAGCAACAACCCGGCACGATGTATCGCGTCAACGCGACACGAATCTTAGTCCGCTAATGTAGACAAGAACATCGCGTATGCCCGTTGCACGATGTTTTTAGCGCGCCAACGCGACACGAATCTTTGTCCGCTAATGTAGCCCTAGCAGAATACACAGTTCGAGCAAAGACATAATAAATAGGGCCACGAATTTTGTGTTCAAGCATTGTTCCAGTTGCGAGCTTGCCATAGAGTAACTTATCTCTTATCTATCGTCATAATTGCAAGCAAGAAGCTTGCAATTAAAAGACGAATCAACCTGTTATAATCTAACGGAATTGGATAGTATGAACGTACGAAGAAGAAGTACGCTTTTGTTAGAAAATGAATCTCTCTATTTGAGTAATCCTAAATTATCAAATGCAGAGATGCACCAACCTTGCACCAATCAATAACAAGAAATTGCATAAATGTCCGATGTGTGATTATAAAACCACGTATTCTGGTAACCTAAAAAGTCATATAAGAGCACACACTGGTAACAAATTGTTTCAATGTGATATTTGTGGTTATAAATCATCATACAAAGGTTCTTTAAAGCGTCACATTTATACGAAACCCCATTTAAATGTCATGTGTGGTTATAAATCAGCCCAAGCAAGTGCTTTAAAACGCCATTTTTACATGCATACTGGAGAAAAACTATATGATTGTGATGTATGTGGTAAATATAAAACTTCAGATAGAGGCTCTTTTAAAACTCACATTCTTATACACACAGGAGAAAAACCATATGAATGTCACATGTGTAATTATAAATCAGTACAATTAGGTGATTTAAAAAACCATATTCTTACACACTGATGTGAAAATGTATGAATGTGATACATGCAATTATAAATCATCAAATAAATATAGTTTTAAAAAACACATCCTTAAACACACTGTTGAAAAACCATATGAATGTGATATATGTGGTTACAAGTCAGCTGACAAAAATAAATTAAAGAAACATATTCAAATGCATACTGAAGAAACATTGTATAAGTGTGATATCTGTGGTTATAAATCAATATGGGAAATATCTTTCAAACAGCATATGCTAACACATACTGGCCCAAAGTTATATGAATGTAATATGTGTGAATATAAATCAGCACGTGGAGGTCATTTAAAACAGCACATTCGTAAGCACACTGGAGAAAAACCTTTCAAATGTAATATGTGTGATTATAAATCAACACAGGCAAGTCATTTAAAAAGGCACTTTCTTAGGCACACTGGAGAAAAAATATATGAGTGTGATATATGTCATTATAAATCTTCAGAAGCTAGATATTTAAAACAACACATTCTCACACACACTGGAGAAAAACCATATGAATGTAGTATATGTACTTTTAAAACAGCACATGCAAAATCTCTAAAACAACACGTTCTTATACACAGTGGAAAAAAACCACATGAGTGTAATATGTGCGATTTCAAAACTGCTCATGCAAGTAATTTAAAGCAACATAAATTATTACATACTGGTCAAAAGCCATTTGAATGTAACATGTGTGATTATAAGGCGGCACATGCAAATTCTCTAAAACACCACATGTGTAAGCATACTGACCCATATCAGTGTAATATATGTGATTATACATCGGTTTCAGAAGGCAGATATAAACAACATCTTCGTAAACATAATGAAAGAAAACTTTATAAATGTAACAAGTGTGAATATAAAACGATGAAAAAAAATCATTTAAAACAACACATTTTTACACACACTGGAAAAAACTCTTATGAATGTAATATATGTGATTACAAATCAGCACGGGCGAAGGATTTAAAACAACACATTAATTATCACACTGGAGAAAAATCTTTTGAACTTAATATAAATGAATATAAGTCAGCACAGACAAATTATTTAAAACAAGATGGAGAAAAACCATATGAATGCGATACATGTGATTTTAAAGCAGCACATGCAATTCAATTAAAACAACACATTCAAACACACCATGAAGAAAAACCATATGATTGTAATAAACAGGAATGTATATCAGCACAGGAAACTCAATTAGAAAAACATAATTTGGCACACACTAGTGGGGAAAAAGCAAATAAATGTAACATAAATGAATATAAATGTGCAGAAACAAGTGATATAAAACAAGAAATTCTTATATACGGTGGAGATAAACCATATGTATGTGATAGATGTGATTTTAAAGCAGCACATGCAGGTCAATTAAAACAACACATTCTAACGCACAGTGAAGAAAAGCATGCATCAGCTCAGGAGACTCAAAAACAACACGATAATCTTACATACATTAGCAGAGGAAAATCATACAAATGTGATATGTGTGAATTTATATCAGCACAAGAAAATCATTTAAAACAGCACATTATTGAACACAGTGGAGAAACACTATATACATGTGATATGTGTGATTATAAATCAATACAAGAAAGTCATTTAAAACAACACATCCTTACTCACACTGGAGATAAGCCATATAAATGTGATATGTGTGAATTTACATCAACTAATGAAAATCATTTGAAACAACACATTCTTACGCATACTGGAGAAAAACCATATAATTGATATGTGATGAGATTTTTAAATATGAATTTAATTATTGTATATGTGTTGTTTATATGTTTATTAACATAAGAAATAGACTTATTGGAAGATAATATTCAAGGTGTAGTCCACGTAGACATAGGAGGCAAAGGAGAGAAATTAATGAATGTTACTAGACAGAGGAAGGCAATTTATGTCACATACCCAATGAAAATTACTTAGAACACTTTATAGTGTGAATTTGTACAAAATCACATAAAATAGTAACAATTTCCATGATGTACTAAAATGCAAAACATTGGACCTATGTATAAAATATTTTAAATATTTGCCTTGTGAAGAGAGAAGTTTCACTACAGCATCAAGTCATAATCTTCACCTTTTTCATCAGAAATAAGCATGCATGCCAGATTTCAAAATAATTCAATTACAAATTTAGAAGGTTATGTATGTATAGTAATACTTAAATATAATGATTGTTAAAGTTAAGTGAAGAGCAAAAGTAATTATTGTGAGTGAATTAGTTACAGTGAAGAGCCTAAGCCAATATCTCAAAAGGCTCACGTAAGATGGCTAGGACAAGAGTCAGTTACTGAAGACAGTTGTTTTCAATACAATTCGTATTGTCAGGAGATCCTTAGTCTAGCACCTACCACCAGCAGGCGAGTAATGAAAAACAACGGTGATGATGAGCTATGGTGATAAAATGTAGTCTATATCTGTCTCAAGGTTTTTAGTTATCTCTGAACCAAACTTCATAACAATTGGTTTAGCCATTTGATTTGTTCGACTATTAATAGTGTGTAAATGTAAGCAATTGATAAATTAGCAAGAATAAATATATATTTTACTGTAATAACTTAGAAATTAAGATAAATAAAGATATTCGCATCAACAAGGTATTATTAAGAAAACTTCTTCTTCTTTTTTGTATTGGACCCCGCGATTAGCGATTTGCCAGTGTCAAGTATTGAAATATTTTCAAGTTTCTTGAATAATACAAGTTATATAGTGTTCTAGTCACAGTCTAAGTCACGTAAACAGTCATTTTCAAATGTAAGTCTTGCCTCAGTAAAGTGATGGCGACTTTACTAAAAGCTTCTATGGAGTTTTGCCGACAACGTAAAATCACACTCACGCACTTTATCGAACACTTAATGAATAAAACACCACCATTTTTATAGCATTAATGTTCAAAATAACACAAGTAAGAAATTTTATTTTAAGAAAATAAAACAAAGCAATAACACGTTACTATAGTACGTTCCATTTCGATTGGCAATAAAGTTCGTTGACCCCACGTCAGCCACTAAAAACAAATTAGCGTTACTTCAAATTTTACCAAAATTGATCACAAGAAATTTCTTCGATTTTTATTACAACTCTACATAGTTTTTTTTTTTTTTTTTTTTGTATGTTCATCATTTACTCCTCCAACACGTCAGAGACATTCTTTAGCCAAACACTGTTGTGTAACTTCTTTCGATTTTACACACCATTGCTCTGCGATAAAGACAATGTCCACTAACCCCCGCTCTACACTTGTGCCGTGAACGTCCGTGAACAGGCGTGAACATAAATGTGGAGGGTTTTCACGGCGTTCACGGCTGTTCACGCCTGTTCCCCGATCGAAGTCGGTTTTTTGTCCCGCCACAAAGGGTTCACGGCAGTTCGCGCCTCGTTCACGCGCACACACACATTCACGGCACCGTGCCAATATGCTCCTGACTATAGATGCGCACGGACGTGTAATGCGAGCTAAATGGCAGCGCGACGGATTAATATAAGTTGAGATAGTGAATTAGAAATTCGCTTATTGAAATATTATGACGCTGAACGTATATTGTGGGACTCAAAGCAAACACATCATAATAATAAAAGTCAAATTATGACGCCTGGAGAAGGATTAATTTTCAAATTAATATCGATCGGTTACGAAATATTTTAGTCATCCATCATCTTTTTCTCCAACGTTTTCGAACGATTTTCTTATTTTGTAGGTGTAAATAGTTATATGTTGCCACATCAAACAAAGTTAACGCAGCAGCAGTTTCGACATCCGTTTCACGGCACAAATGAGTGAGCTCCGTGAATGTGGAGGGTGCGCCTCTGCCGCGAATTCGCGCCGTGAATTCACGGCACAAGTGTAGAGCCGCGGTAATGGGTGAGCACTGTGGTCCTGGAAAAGGGGCCCGTATTCTGAACCCATTCGGTTTCGGAATCGATTCGATTTGTATATCTCCGTCTCTGTCATTCTCTATGGAAATGACAGAGACGGAAATATACAAATCGAATCGATTCCGAAACCGAATGGGTTCAGAATACGGGGGCTGGACTAAGAATGGGTACTACATTACTTGTTTTTTTTTTCTTCTCCTTTTCATGTTTATATAGATATATATATTTTTATATTTACGTACACAATTATAAGCTGTCTCATTTCATCCGTAATTAATCATCACCATGAACATGTTCAGGATATCAGATTGCAGTGGTATCACTGCTTTCTCATTTCCCTCGATTTCATCTATCTACTTCTATGTTAATTATTATGATACTCTATATACTCAGTATATTATTTATTATACATATTTTTTTCTTACTTATCTAGAATTGTTACGCTTATTAGTTTCTTTTGCAATATGTTCACAATATTTTATAAAGTATGTTCTGGTATATTTGTCTTCCATAATATATTTTATATTTTCTTTTGTTAGAGGCGCATCAATCTGTTGGCTTAAATCAAATCTTTTTACACAAAACTTTGGACATTCGAACAGCAAATGTTCAACAGTTTCAGGAGTCTCCGGGTCACACACGCATCCTGGGTTTTCCTTGCATTTGATTTTGTACAAGTACTGACCAAACCCTCCGTGTCCGGTCAGCACCTGTACCAACAAAGGTGTGAGAGTTACTTTTTTAAGTAACTGGAATGCCCGTTTCGCATCTGGTAGAAACAATTTTGTAATTTTTGCTACTTGGCTACATAGTACTAGAACACACTTGACTTATTTATTTGTCATATTTTCATGATCTCTATACTTATTGTCAGTTATTTTTGTAAAAAGGGTGTTTAACGCACTAATTGTTTATGTGCCTAACTTTTTTTGGCGCTCTTCTGATGGTAAGTTATAAATAACACCTGCGCTGCGCATGCCTGTTGCACTAGTAAGTAGGTACCTACATCGTTGAGTAACAAAGTCCTTTTAAAAACTGTAAACTACCTACTAGGTACTGCTTAGCGGCAGAATATTTGATATTCTGTTGGTACCTATCTATGCGAACGCGATTTCACTTGCCCACACACACGCACTTGATCGAACACTTAATGAATAAAACACCACCATTTTTATAGCATTAATGTTCAAAATTATACAAGCTTAGGAAAATTAAATAAAGCAACAATATGTTATTAAGACGTTCCCGCCAAAACTCCTGCCGCAACATCACATATATAGTAACTAAACTAACTAACTATACAGGTAGTAATATTGTTCTATGTAATAGGCAGTTAAGCGCAAGATCCATTATGATTAGTAGTAACGGTAGTTTGTGTAGGAGTAGTATTGTTCTACGAGTTCTCGCTCCGTGGACAGCTTGAGTTCCTGAGCCATACTTGTGTAACAGTCTCTTTATAGTTCCCGTCACGTAAAAAGAACGCTGGTTTGTTCGTAAGCGCGAACAAATCAGCGTTCTTTTTACGTGACGGGAACTATAGTCGTGAAAAGATACAGACTGCCATTGACAAATGCGCTAACCGCGCGAGTCCAATATAAAAGGAGAAGAAGAAATCGCTGACAGCCACTGTCACAATAGACAATTAGACAGCTGATTTTGACGCCAAACCAAAATCATAAGCCAGGGGCCAAAATTCCCGCCAGAACAGAACCCAATAAATCAAAACAAAGTCGATTATATTTATTTTGTTTGGTTCGAACCAGTTAGTATTTCTGCTACGAAAATATGAAATTCGCAATCCCTGAAATATCATGGCATAACAGGGATCCTGTGTTGAGTGTAGATTTTCAACCTAAATGTGGTAAAAATGAACCGGTCCGCCTAGCCACTGGAGGGACGGATACGCACGTATTAGTAAGTTTAACAGAATAATATTCAGTTAAATGAAATGGTGAACATGTTTAACAATTCCTACAAATTTCTCGAAGCTTAGACACTTAATTCATTAACCCACAATTTTCTAACCTTGTAATACAGATTTGGTACATTTTAACAACCGAGTCTGGTGCTGTGAATCTAGAAGTCGCAGCAGACCTGACCCGTCACCAAAAGGCAGTGAACGTCGTGAGATGGTCTCCGAGTGGACAGCTACTGGCTTCCGGTGATGATGAATCAATTATTTTCTTGTGGAAACAGAAACTAGAAAAGGAACCAGTTTCAAATTTAGAAACAGAAGAACAGTACAAAGAATCATGGGTGATTTACAAGGTTAGTAATATTTTTATTATGGGTAAGTAAATCCTTTAATAACTACATTCGATACAATCTACATAGACAACTACATAAACTACTGGACCAAAAAGCAAACTGGTTACCCCAGGCTGATGAAGATCTATAAATAATCTAGAAGTTTGAACACACTACCGATTGACATACCCAGCTTGCTAAAGCATTGCGATGTTGAATTACAATGTTTATAGCGTTAATAATAATGTGTTTATTTCAAATTGCCAAAGACTT
This sequence comes from Lycia hirtaria, assembly GCA_947563715.1. Lineage (NCBI taxonomy): Eukaryota > Metazoa > Arthropoda > Insecta > Lepidoptera > Geometridae > Lycia > Lycia hirtaria. The sequence continues at coordinate 42,287,163 of OX387378.1, forward strand.
ATAGTTACAAAAATTATAATTAATAAAGTCTATTTCCAATTTTATTATATCACTAATTCCTTAAATAAAAAATTCGAATCTAAAAAGAAAAAAACCAGACAAGAGCGAGTCAGACTTGCCCACCGAGGGTTCCGTACAAACTAGTAGATCAAAGGCGTAAATTATATTTTTTTTATATTTTCGTTCGTAAATCAAAAAATATGCATAGTAAAAATATTTAAAACCCAGTTTTAGCTTGTGCTAATTAAGCTGTTTCATATGATACCCCACATGATATGGTTAAAGCACTTTAAAATTTGGATCCTCCTTCCTTGCTTAAGCTTATTTAAAAATGTCCAGTTTTCGGATTTTATCCTATATTTGTACTATAACACAAAGCTTCTTGCCAAATTTCAAAGTTCTAGGTCAAAGGGAAGTACCTCATAGGTTTGATTCACTTGTGAGTGTCGAAATGTGCGTTTTTTTACGACATATTCGGCTGCAACTTTTTTTACGAAAACTAAGAAATTTGATTTTTCTTTCTGCAGCAAGAGACTATGCATCTGCGTATATGGTTTTAATTTCAACACGATACCTTCACGCGTTCCCGAGATACAGGTTTTGACACCCGGACGGACGTACTGACGGACAACAAAGTGATCCTATAAGGTTTCCGTTTTTTCCTTTTGAGGTACGGAACCCTAAAAATAACAGAATTATATGTCAACCAATATATAATAATAAAAATAAAAATATTAGATTAAGTAAATAAATTAAAAATATGTACATCATTATTAAAACTAGCTATTAGCAATGTCTGAATCTCTATGTAATGTGCAGTGTTAATGCCAGATAGGTTATATGAACGATTAAATATAGCTAGTTATGTACACCGATCCCTTCCATATGGTCATTTCACTTTTCTAATTATATTACATTAAATCAATAGTAATCGTCGACTTGACCACAGAATAAGCAATACTTGGCCACTTGATAATAAATTCCCGACGCCCGGCGCGGGACCCGCCAGCCATCCTTTTTGTTACAGTTTTTTATGCTTAACTGTAATTTCTAATTTTAAATATGTGCATGTTAGGTAAGTTAGTTATAGCCCTGCCACCATGGCGAATAAACGTTTTTAATTTTAAAATTCAATGATTTTATTATTAACCATCCTTCCGGCCCGTCGTGACTGCCCGCCGAAACTTGTCTAGCTTGTTGATGATGTTGGGTGACTGCCATCCTCAATGGAGCATATTTCACAATGTAGATTATATGGTAAAAGTGAGAGTGGTTCTTTCAATATTTAAATATAAATAAATAAAATAACAAGCCTTTATTTCATCTACACTATTAAATTAAATCAATACAATTGTCAAACATGACAGTTTTCAATAATTTTAAAAAATTAATTCACTTTATCATGTCAATATTATTTCATATTAATGTAATCATCTTTGTCAATTTCAACGTCTTCAATATTGTATCTATGTCATAAACCTTCTGTGTTTTCTGTGTCTAATGTTATTCTTGTGTAGATGTTGGATCTTTGGCGCAGGCCTCTCCCAGTTTTTCCAATATTTTCTATCTCTAGCTAGTCTCATCCATTCATTTCCATGTCTTTTAATAAAAAATTCTTCCTAACGTCTACTTGGTCTTCCCCTCTTTTTTGCTTTTCCTCTCTTGGTATCCATTCTATTATTTTCTTACTTCATCTTTCATTGTCCATTCGACATATATGACCTGCCCAACTTATTTTAATGTCCTTTATTCCAATCCAATATTTAAATATCCACTGTGAAACAATATGGCTTTTAGTGATTCTATTTGTCTGATAGAAGGAGACATGTTTTATCATTAGAATTCTATTAAAGGTGTGTTTAAATTATTATATCTTAATTAATTTGAATATTGCTGCTAAAATTCGTTTTAGGATTCAGTACCCATAAAGGAAAATAAACCTGCCAAGTACAAATTTGTTTTGTATACCAAAAGTTCCTTATGCTTCTACCGCTGCCCCAGTACCCCTAACAACTTACTGTTGTTTGTAAAGAAAAGTTGAAATAAGCTTGAATTAAACACATTTACAGACTCTCCGTGGTCACATGGAAGATGTCCTCGACCTCTCCTGGAGTGCAGATTCCTTGCACATAGCTTCAGGCTCTGTAGATAACAAACTACTGGTGTGGGATGTCATACGAGGCCGGTATAGTGGCATACTGACCGATCACAAGGGGTTTGTGCAAGGAGTCTGCTGGGATCCTAAAGGACAGTTCATCGCGACTGCCAGCACTGACAGGTAAGCAAGATGATGCCTAGGATGCACACTGTTTGTAAGCTATATTAAAAAAAATATGGACAGTGTCAGACAGCGCCATCTAGTCCCAAACTGAGAAAACCTTGCGATATGAGAACCAGATAGTATATATACCCTGCACTTTTATTCATTAGGAAGTTTTGACGGTAGCGATCTTTACACTATATGAAACCCACTAAACCTATATTAACATCAGTTCAGTTTACCGGTAGAGATATGACAAAAAATTTAAATTCAGTGTTTCTCTACCATATGATGAACACCCTACGCACAGCTGTACCGGGCGGGGAGCGATGACCTTGCTTGAGGCGTGCGGTCGCGGCGGCCGGCGCGCGGCTCCTCAAAGGACAGTTTCCCCTTTCGTTAATGTTCCGATAGCGTATTGCACATAGGGTGTCTCTGACTACAATTTTATTAGGAATTTGTGTTTTATTTATCTTAATTTACGTTTTCTTCAATAATGCTTTTAATAATGTAGAGTGTATCTAACAACCCTAAATACACTTTTCACTTATTAAAAATAAGTGGTTACATTTTAATTTGTAATTTTCTCTGATTGTGTTCTGTTCTACTCCTCATAATATATCCTGCATGGGGTTTAAACCAACGTGTAAACACAAAACTTACAGCTTAGAAGGCAAATATGTTATCAACTAGGATGTGAGGCTGATCTCTTAAGTTATAAGCTAGCTAATTATAGCTAGAAACAAGCACTGAATTATAGCACTGCAAGACAAACGTACACCAGCTGTTCACCTATCATCAAACGTTTGGCATTTTTTTGTGTTATTGTTGCAGAACATTTCGTACTTTTGAGGTGACCAGCAAGAAGGTTACATCTCGGAGTAGTAAAGGCGTGCTCCCATTTCCAGTGGGACATGCGCTGCATGGCACGCGTGTGCGCCTCTACCATGATGACACTTTACAGACTTACTACAGGTAAGTGTTATCATTCATCATGACAATGACAACACTCAGAAGTACTACAGACAATTGTAATCATTCATCAAGATGACACTACAGGTAAATGTAAACATACATCCAGACAACACTACAGATCGACTACAGACAAATGTAATTATTCTCCATGACGACACCAGACCTACTTACTATCATCATCATATCAGCCACAAAAAGTCCACTGCTGGACATAGGCCTCCTCCATGGATTTCCAAAAATACCGGTTGGAAGCGGCCTGCTTCCATACCTACTTACTATAGGTAAATGTAATCATTCATCATGACAACACTAAGATCAACTACATACCTACTAACTATAGACAAATGTAATCATTCTCTATGACGACACCAGACCTACTTACTATAGGCAAATGTAATCATTCATCACGATGACACTACATACAAATGTAATAATTCATCATGATGACACTACAGATCAACTACAGATAAATGTAATCATGATGACACTCTATTGACTAATTACAGGCAAGTGAAATAATTCATCATGATGTTATGTAAAGGTCGAGTAAGGTTGAATACGCACTAAAATATGGTAAAATTTCCAGACGACTGCAGTTTAGCCCCGATGGATTACTCATAGCAGTTCCAGCTGGCAAGATTGAACCGGAACAGGGCAAGATGAGCGGGAAAGCAATCAATGCGGTCTATATCTACACTAGATACAGTCTGAAAGTGTAAGTTTTATCTACTGGTCCCATAGAATTACTATTATGGTATTTTGTGGTCTCGATTGAACATACTTAATGAAATAAGGACAGCAGCGCCGTCAGTACCAATATTAGTTCTCTAGCTAAGAGTTGAGAGTCACCCCGCAGACTGTAGTAGTGACCGGAGTGTAATGTGAATGGTCCTGTGTTATTCGAGCAGGCCTGTGTGTATCATCCCGACCGGCGAGCCGGCGCTCGTGACTCGGTGGTCGCCGCGGCTGTACTCGCGCCGCGCAGACGGACCACCCGCCGCCTTCCCAGCTCCCAACCGGATGGTATGTACCGTTTCAAATACATGGTACCTTATTTTGTTGACGGGGGCGAAATCTTCGTAAGATACCACGTTGCATTCGGGTGCAACTGAGTTATGTGAGATTAGGACCCACTAAAACCCCCTCAGTGGCCAGCCTCAGCGATTTTGACGGAAGGCACCGGGTTTTAGGTCCATCTCATATCCATGGTAACCTATCGATGATCCGAAATACGTTTGTTTGAATCTTACTTTCCCGAATCAGTCATAGAACTGTCCGATTCCAGATTTTTTACATCACACGAGTTTCTGGGGACTTACCTCTATCCTAGTAACAACCTTATTTCAATATTACTTTGTCTTGCTCATTCAACTATAGAAAGAGCGAGACAAAAGTAAAAGTAATATTGAAACAAGATTGCTTGAACGCTTGTGGTACGGCCCCTGATTCAGTTTGTTAGCTATATGTTTTATTTTACATGAAGATATGGAGGCAGTTTATACCCTGTAAATAACACAGACGTTTTAACCCAAAAATATAAAGGTTCCTGCAGGATATCGGGTAAAACCGCAGGGCGCAGCTTGTCTTAACTAATTCTAACTACACCCAATAGTTCGTTCACGAGTTGCGCGTGAGTTCATACCCGATTTACCAACTTCACGAGGTAAGTTCGTTTGGTTTTCAAGTAAACTTCACTAATATCTGTAACACCTAATTTTTGGGATAAAAAGTATGCGAAATCCTTCTACACAGTGTAAGTCACAATTCTGTCAAATTTCGTTCAAATCCGTCCAGTAGTTTAGGCTTCCATAGAGCACGACCATACAGACCTTTGTGATACAGACAGACAAACAAGATTTTTAAAAGTAGCGTTTTTATTTCTGTATTAGTAAAAAATATTTAGTGTACAGGATTTGACCTTACAATTTGGTATTGTATCTGTAGAAGATTAAACGCGAAAGTATTTTATTTTATAAACCTGAGTACAAAACGAGCACTTCATCATAGGCATATGCTACACAGAACAAACCTATGCGGTAATCCCCTGCGCTCGTCACTGAGATATCAGATATTCAATCATCTCATAATGCCCATAATTTCTGCTGGGAACATTGCAATATATGATAAGAATTTAACATGATTACAGATACTGGCGGTGGGCACGAGGCGGTCTGTATTGCTATTTGACACTCAACAACGCACACCGGTCGCACTCATCTCTAATGTGCATTACACTAGGTTTGTATGATTTACTAGTGTTACTATGTAGTAATGCGGTAATAACCCGTAATGATCGTCACTAATGTGCATTCCACTATGTTAGTAATATTTGTTTGTGTTACTAATAATGCGGTATACGGTAATAACCCGTAATGCTCGTCTCTAATGTGCTTTCCACTAGGTTAGTAATATTTGCTAGTATAAATGGTAATGCGGTAATAACCCGTAATGCTCGTCTTTAATGTGCTTTCCACTAGGTTAGTAATATTTGCTAGTATAAATGGTAATGCGGTAATAACCCGTAATACTCGTCTCTAATGTGCTTTCCACTAGGTTAGTAATATTTGCTAGTATAAATGGTAATGCGGTAATAACCCGTAATACTCGTCTCTAATGTGCTTTCCACTAGGTTAGTAATATTTGCTAGTATAAATGGTAATGCGGTAATAACCCGTAATACTCGTCTCTAATGTGCTTTCCACTAGGTTAGTAATATTTGCTAGTATAAATGGTAATGCGGTAATAACCCGTAATACTCGTCTCTAATGTGCTTTCCACTAGGTTAGTAATATTTGCTAGTATAAATGGTAATGCGGTAATAACCCGTAATACTCGTCTCTAATGTGCTTTCCACTAGGTTAGTAATATTTGCTAGTATAAATGGTAATGCGGTAATAACCCGTAATACTCGTCTCTAATGTGCTTTCCACTAGGTTAGTAATATTTGCTAGTCTAAATGGTAATGCGGTAATAACCCGTAATACTCGTCTCTAATGTGCTTTCCACTAGGTTAGTAATATTTGTTAGTATAAATGGTAATGCGGTAATAACCCGTAATGCTCGTCTCTATTGTGCATTCCACTAGGTAAGTAATATTTGCTAGTGTTACTAGTATTGGGGTAATAACAAGTAACGCTCGTCTCTAATGTGCATTCCACTAGATTAATAATATTTATATTTAAAAAAAAACTAGTACTATTAGTCACCAATTTATAATTAATTTCAAAGCGATTGCTGTAAATTATTGATAAATAAAACTAAAAAGCTAAACTATGTAAGGTCCTATGAACCATTAAGTCTACAGCTCTAAGACTCTATATTTCGTTTCAATCCTGCAATGACCTGATTTTGACATCCTCCGCTTACCTCAACATACATACTGTTATGTCGCAGACTGACTGACTTAACGTGGTCTCCTGACGGGCTGACGCTGGTGGCGTCCAGCACAGACGGCTTCTGCTCCATCATCAGCTTCACTGAGGGCGAGCTTGGCGAACTCCTGCCCGAGCCGCCGGAGGAAACCATATCACCGGGAGCACCAGGTGAGAGTTCCTTCAGCACAATTCAAGTACAACATGTTTTAATGGTTGCCTATCTATAATCCGAATTGAGAAATACTGGATATCATTTCTCCGAAAACCAATTATTTTTTTCAAAAGGCACTATCAAAATCCCGGAAGCTCATTTGACATATCGTCTGGTAACCAAATCTTGGTAATAAGAAAGTTTATGTGTAAATAAAAAGAAACCTAGCCTGATACTGTTCGGGCAAATGAAACTGATGACTAACAAACTTATAGAATTAAAAACATCTGGAATTCTATGAAACTAGTTCGGACAAGTAAGATTTAAACAAATGTATTTCAGATTATTAAGTTTCCGGCAGTATTGTCGGGAGACCGTCTGGCTTGCGATCCGCAGGTCCTGGGTTCGAATCCCACGGCACGCACCTCTGTCTTTTCGAAGTTATGTGCGTATTGTTGATTGCCGCCAATTTCAAACGGTGAAGGTCCAATGATACTTATGTATGTACATGATACAAGAATTTGTCTTGGTCTGAATCAAATTTCCGTAATGTTGCTAAAATTAACAACCACTCAATTCAACATAATTTTATTATTTCAGAACCCATGGAAGTACAAACCGATGAAAAACCATCCGAAACCACAAAAGAAAAACTACCAGAGACGCCCACTACGAAGGACAAGCCTCAAGAAAACAAATCAAAAGAAACAAAATCGGCTACACCCAAAATAGACGCATTCATTAAATTCAAAGCACCGCCGAAATCGCAGAAAAAAACTGAAACCCCAAAAACGCCCGTTAAAATAGATGTTATGGAAGAAACAGCGATGCCTTCGTGGTCAGACAACAGCAACAACGAAATCATACGACCGAAGGAAAACGAGCAAATGGAGGTCGATAAATCAGAGATCTTAATCATAGAAGACAGTGAAGATATCAAATTAGTTTACGAAGAAACCGAAGGTCCAAAATCGGTTGAAATTTCTCCGAAAAGCGAATCTCCATGTGCGAACAGTACAAGTTCAGAAAATACGTTTTTGAAAACTGCAAAAGTTACAGACGTGAAGGAAGCTATTCCTGTCCAAGCTGTTCCGAGCCCAAAGGCACCGAGACGGGTCAGTTTTGTGACATTATCCAGCCCTAAAAATAAAAAGAAGTTGTAAAGTTGTATTTTTAAGTATTAAAGTATTTTAAGATAAAATATATTGTTTTTTTTCACATATCCATTAATATAATAGCTACTGTCAGCTGGTATTATATATATATATATGGCATATTATTCCTATTTAATTGTAATATTATAAAAGTCAAAGTAACTCTCTCTACGTTTGTTACTTTTTCACTGAAGACATACATAGGTACATGTTTTTGCTTTTTTACCCGACTACGTAAGGAGGTTTTTTGTATCGAGTGTTACACTATGTGTAGAAGTTTACGCTTTTTTAACTAACTTCTACAAAGACAATGTAAACAAATTCTTAGTACCGATTTCATACTTAAATATTTAAGTGTTAAGCAGATATGAGGTGAGGATTCTGGGGAGAACTGGGCAAGGTAGAATCCTCACAAGGTTGCCTTTATAACTTCGGAACACTTGAAGCAATTCTTACGAGATTTGGCACGCCCGTCTCGCCAATTAACGGCTAATTATTCAAATTATAACAATAACGATATCTCTCACCGTTTTGACGTATGATTAAAATTGAGGGTGAGGATTCCAGCTAAAACTTCTATCCAGAATCCTCATTAAACCCTAGCTAAACTTCGGATTTATGATGCGGCTAATTATGCGACATTCACGGCAAATTTTTGGCATTATCAAAACTAATTTTCAATATCTGAGGTGAGGGTGCTAGATATAAAAATACATATGATGGTGAGGGTGATACATATTAAAATGGTAATCAGCCACGTCTCTGGGATACCTCGTAGCAAGATTAGCAGTTTATTTACAATTCATAGTTCTGTAGATGTTCATCAACATGATTATCGGGCTAGTATAAAGTTTAACAACAACAGTATCTTATTGGTCTACGTGCGTCATCTTCGGCCACAGCATCACTTTCCATCAGACGTAAAAAATATTATATACATAAAAAAGGTGAGCTACGTATGTATTCGTCTCCCTCTCTTGCATAAGAATATTTTTAGAAATTTAGATAAGACTTGACTTTTGATGTGAAGATGGGTGTGTATATCTCAAGAGACAGCTTACCTTGGAAATTAAAACCCAAATATAAAGGTAAACATTTTTAATAAAATTTTACAATTTAATGTTATGTAACATCCCTAAGTTAGGACTATCACGTTTTAATCTAATAATTCAGAGTTATTAGAGTATCCTGTATTAAGACGAAAGAAAGACTGTAGTCATAATATAAAACTTAATTTAAGCATAACTCAAAAATCGCGAAAAATAGATGTTTTTCATTTTTCTTTCGCGGATTTTTAATTATTTCCCAAAGTTGTATACAAATAATATTATGTACAATGTGTACAATGAGCCCCTTCAGGCTTAGTACACGATACCCTAATAACTATATTTTACACAATAGAATTGCTGGCTTCTTAGGTTTTAATGTATCTATTCTTTTAATAGACTAGGCCTAGATTTGATCGGTTACATTACCATCATGAGCCATTACTACTTATTGTTGAGCTTCGAGCAAGTAACTCTAAAACTGACGACACCATGTGGGTAGTTCGTAACAAATTCCGCCAAGTATTCTTTTCCACGCTGGACTGGGAGAATAAGAAAAATATAGAATGTATCAGCTGCTTCTCTTCGCGGACATACTGTAAAAGTCAGTTCAGGGACATGAGGGAAATTGACATTTATGTAGGCGATGAGCTGACCCCTTGTCACTTCCAGCCATCAATACATCCCAGGCACTTATCTCCTCTAATACTCTCTCCCGTCCATCTGAGCCTCATGGTCAAACGTGGTGTCAAACAGCCTTATTGGGTTTTGATGCTAAGGGAAAACAGGATTTTACGTATTATACTATATTTTGGTAGATTGCACTATATGTAGGATAATATTGTACGAACATTACTATATTTTCATGACTAATTCAGCTGAATGGAACGCAGCTTCTGGAATTTCAGAAAACGCATTCAAATTTCACACAAGTAATGGTTAAAAATAAATATGTGATGTTTACCTAAATTTCCCGAAAGTATTTTTTCGTGTAAAAATAAAAAACTTTCCTAGGCTTTAAAAAAAACTTTACTAGGCGTCTAGTATTTCGTCTCGGAGTTTTATGCTCGTTGCTGTTTAACAAAAGGCCTTTTGCACATGTCATCCTAGTTTAGGATTATCCTGGTTTTAAATATGTGGTAAAACAATTTTGATGTTTTAGGTCAGCGCACACCGGGGACGACAGGGCATTTTAAATTTATCAATGTATTTTGTATACTTATATTATGGAAATAGGCTTATATTTTAATGCTCGGGGCGAATAGCTCGGTGAATGCTAGCGCATGTCAGCGGAAACATTCCGAGTATTACAATTTAAACCTTATTTCAATTGACTAAGAATAAAATATACAATGTTTTTAAAAATACTCTGGCCTTCCATTCGCCAGAGTACGCTGGCCTAAATATTATGTCGTTACCGAAAAATATCGGCCACAATAAATAACGGCTTAATTTTTTTCAAGTTATTGGTAAAATAAAATAAAACAAAAGTTTCGGTACATATTTTTGTAAATAAGATACTTACCTGCACCTATTTTTTATTTATTTGCATCGAATTCATTTAACTTACAATAGTGACTTTCAATATTTCTACCGCATGCTGGTAGTTAGGATACGAACAAGGTATGAATAGGATTACAACATAGAATGACCGCATGAAAATTCGGTCCGACTGGCCAAGAGTGTTGAGATATGCATAAGGTAGGGTCCGTAGCCAAAGCTAAAGAAGAAATCTATAGATTTTGAATGTTTTGAAAAATGGTTTAAGCCTCTACTTTATATCTAGTATATACTAAGTGCTGGTTCCCACAAATATGTATAGTAATGAATATTGATTTAACAGGATAAACAAAAAAAAAAACAATGCTGTGGAAATGAGAAGTCTGAGAGGTACAGCTAGATGGACTTTATTGGACAAAGGAGGTAGATAGGGCCAACCTGCAGACTATAAAAGAGGAACTGCTCCAGTCGCTTACTCATTCTTGGCCACGAGCTCGGAGAATCAACACATTCCGAAGATGCCTCGTAAAGAGTGCAAACAAGAGTTATTCGATAATGTCAAAAAGTTTATTGCGTTTTGAAAATAAGTTCTGTCAAATAAATTATTTACAATATATTGTACAAAAGGTATATCGAAGCGGCCTTCCTTTCTCGCGAAAACATACACTCAACATCAGATCGATCGCAACATTTACACTACAAAAATCTCTCTTATGCAGTTATGTATTTTATTTTTCTTTTAATAAAATACTTGTATTTCCTCACATATCTTGTTCGTACGTTCATCATTCACAGATTGTTCAAAACATTTGTCATACACCGATTGCTCAATTTATATATCATAATGATAATTAACAATGATCTTTAAGTGATAGCAGCAAGGTCGAAAGCCGTTTACCGAAGTAACTCGATCCGCTTCAGTCTTGCTTCGCTTGTAACTCGTATTGCTTGTTGGAAGGGTGGTTTGTTTTTTATCTGTAGAGTCTGGCGAAGTCGCGGAGCGAGCGCGTCATTTCTTTCACTTTCTCCGTCCTGAAACAGAGATTATTATCTATTAGTTAAATATGCCTTTGAGCATTTTATAGGTTACAAAACTGAAACCAGACTATGGATTTCACGACAAAACAGCTGAACTGATCATTATGAAATTTGGTACAGACAAATTTGTTAACCTGGAGACGGATATAGGATACTTTCTATCATCTTAATCATCATCATCACCGATTTTCATCACTACTCGTTTTGAAATCGCGGCACGCAGCTAGTATAAATGTACAAATAATATAGAACTTGTCCATGGCACAAAAATGTTCGAGTTTAGGCGGGAACGTCATAGAAATATGGTGTTGCTCTGTTTTATTTTCCTAAACGTGTTATTTTGAATGATGAATGCTATAAAATTGTGATTTGGTGATTTATTCATTAAGTGCGTGAGTGTGGGCAAGCGAAATAACGCAGCGAAACGTGTTTTATCACGTTGTCGGCAAAAGTTCATAGAGCTTCTAATAAAGTTGCTACCACTTTACTGAGGCAAGACTCAAACTTGAAAATGACGGCGCAAGGCCAGCTCCAGTCAGTCCATCCCGTTGTAACTCTAACATGTTCCTGGTACCAACCTGACAACAGACTGGTGGAACTGTCCACACTGTTGCTCGGTGGCGGCGGCGCCGTGCCTGGGCAGCCGACGTAAGGCCGGCTCCAGCCAGTCCACCCCGTTCTTCCGCTGGAAGATCATCAGCTCGAGCAGCACCTCTGCCACTTCGCTGAGCATGTACGAGTGAAGATGAAGCACGCTCGACTCCAGCAGGGAGTATGTGATCTGCTCGCCGTATGTAGATATAGCTGCCGCCGCTAGCGCTGCGGTAATAATAATAATAATTCTTTATTTCGGAAAATAATCAGTCACTTACGGCCTTACCGGAAAACGTTACTTTGATGAACGTCTCAAATTAAATAAATATTTGTGGACATTTCACACAACACCATCTAGCCCCAACAAGCCACCGAGTTCGCGAACAGCTTGTAAACTCGCTCCGTGTCATTGAACTTTTTTACAATCTACTTTTGAGTATCCGATTGTGTCATCGACACTCGCTTACTCGGTAGCTTTTAAGCTCACCGAATAGCAGCTCGTAAACTAGCCCAGTGTCATCGAGCCTTTAATGATGATGAACGCAATCATTACGCTGTCATGTTCTTGAGGTGGTACAATTTCTCGTTGAAATGCCAAAAATCCGTACTCAGCTATATCGATCCACATTCCTGTTGCGTACTGCACAAGAATGGAATTCTTTGCCGCCATCTCTGTTTCCTGAGACCTACAATCTTGGAATTTTCAAGGCTAGAGTGAATAGTTATCTTCTAGATCGACGAGCTCCATCCTCGGCTACACCGTCGCTTAACATCAGGCGAGTTGGTGGTCAATCGTAGATCTATCTTGTAGAAAAAAAAAATACATACAAAAGTATTTTCGTCGGAGTCGTCGAACAACGACGGTTTTTTAAAACCGTTTTGCGATAATAATTTCAAAAAAATATTTTTTGTATGGAAATTAACTTGGACCAAATTGAATTTTTTGTCGAATATTCGTAATGTTCGTTTTCCAGTTTTACAAACGACGATTTTTGAAGTTCATTCCGTCATTTCATTTGTTCAATAACGTGTTGAGGTGTGTTGAAGTGTGAGCCGACCTTGTTCCCTGCGCTTCTCGCCGGCGGTGGAGTTGGCCATGGTCGCGAGCTCGTGCAGGAACTTCATGACGGAGGCGTTAGCCTCGCGGTGGTCGAGCGCGGTGGCGCGCGCCGCGCACTCCGCCACGCCGCACATCGCGCCAGACGACAGGAACTCCAGGGGGATGCGCTGGAGCACCCTGCGACACACACACTACGGAATGAGTATAGCCATCACAACATCTCACCTACAACGGCATTGAGCCATAAATCGAGCCATCGCTTCGTTATATGAATCGGAACGCCTGCACCATGTACCAAGTAGATGGAATCTTTTTTTTTTTTTTTTTTTTATAGAAGATAGATCTACGATTGACCACCAACTCGCCTGATGTTAAGCGACGGTGTGGCCGAGGATGGAGCTCGTCGATCTAGAAGATATCTATTCACTCTAGCCTTGAAAATTCCAAGATTGTAGGTCTCAGGAAACAGAGATGGCGGCAACGAATTCCATTCTTGTGCAGTACGCAACAGGAATGTGGATCGATATCGCTGAGTACGGATTTGACAAGCGGCAAACGTTTTTATTAATACAAAAGCTTACGCTTCGAAATGTTAAGAAACTGTGTTGTCACGTGATATCACGTTAGCTAATATCAATCCCATACATTTACCTTTCTATTCTACGGGCGTTTGAGAATTTAGAATGCCACTTGTCCAATCCCAAAGTAACCAAACGACAGAAAAATCTTACGATGATGTCCGAGCGAATTGAGCGGATGTTGGATAATTTTCGCACGTTTCGTATCGTGTTGTCCAATGTGCCTAGAGGCGAGAAAGCTGTACCCCTATTCACAACTCGTCGGTTTCGGAATGGGGTGGAAACTATATCTCCATCTTTGTCATTTTGTATCGAAATGATAGTGATATAGATATAGTTTCCGGCCAGACTCCGAATCTGACAAGTTGTAAATAGGGGTACTGGTTTACAGACTATCTATCGATCAAGATAAAGAAAGGGGCAAGCACAAAATGACCTAATGGCTCGAAGTGCATCCGAGAATCGGACCCCATTTATAAGATAAGATAAGATCTATCGATCAAATACAAATATTTGAAAATCCTCTCTGATACTTACAAAGACAGAATAGCTCTTATTATAATCTTATAGATAGGGTTTATCGTTCTAGACTTATCTAGATTGGATATTTAAAAAAAAAAACATAATCTACTCTGCGGTTCCAAGAGTCAATAATTTTCTATACCTATTGGTAGCTAACATGCATCACATCAGCGAGTAAGGCACATAGGCAGAACTGATGGCCGATGGGGCCGTAAAGTTCTCGAGTGGAGACCACACACCGACCAACGCAGCGTAGGAAGACCAGCCACAAGATGGACAGAAGACCTTAAACAAGTGGCGGAAAGACGCAGATACAAGACGCTTCCGAACTTCCAACCGATTTTTGTGGAGATCTACAGAGGAAGCCTATGTCCAGCGGTGATCTGAGATGTTTTTTTTTTTTATAAAACGTGAAGCAAAAAGGCAGACGGCTCGCCTGATGGTAAGCGATAACCGTCGCCTATGGACAACTGCAACATCAGTGACATTACTGTTGATTTGCCGGGATATGATGACGATGAGCGTGTGTTCTGACCTGATGCACAGTCTGAAGAGGTCATCCACAGTGTCGGGGTGGTCCCGGAGGCCGTCCTGCTGCTGCAGCAGCTCGAAGGTCCGCGGTAGCAGAGCTTGCAGCAGGGAGATCAGATCGCGCACGCACTCAGCCGTCGAGGCTAGCTCGTCTACCTGCCAACACAGAAGATTTATCAAACAATACTTATATGCCTCAAATAATTATATATAAATAAATAAATATTGGCGAACATTTCACACAATACCATCTAGCCCAAACTAAGCACAGCTTGTACTATGGAAAATAGATGGCTAATAGAATACATATATATATATTTTTTATAAATACTTATTTGGTATAGACACCCAGGCACAGAACAACCATCCATGCTCATCACACAAATGTTTTTCTTGGATGGGGATCGAACCCACGACCTACAGCTTAGCAGGCGGACATACTACCAACTGGGCTGCTAGGCTTGTCAATAATATAGTTAAAAATAGTTTAAAAATCTGAAAAACCGAATTCAAAAAGCGCTATTTTGTTTCAAAAACAATACTACTGAACCTTGTATGGGACCAATCTCAAAGTATATATTGAACTTATTTTGGTGAATTTCTATGGGACCGAAATTGACGAAAAAACAATCGACTTACCAATACACTAGACAAGTAGAGTACCGCAGAATGCGTGTGCTGTTGGTACAGAGTCCGCAGCGAGACCGCTAGCGCAGGCAGGAGCGGCGCCACGTGAGCTCTGGTCAGACGTACGGCGAACCGCACGCAGCGGCACCATCGCTCCACCGTGCGCCCGCATGAACCGTACCTGTACAACAGATTGGCAATTTATACAAATAATTATGTCAGTGTATGTCGCAACTATAAAGCCACACGGTGGACTGTATGTTAGGTCGTTTGAGCCGTAAACATTGTACACAATTAGGTCTTTGAAACGCGATTCTGAGTACAGTAATTACATCTGTGAAGGCAGGGAGCGAGGAATGGTCGTGCAGCACGTCAGTAAACTGTACGCCGCAGCGTCAACTACGCGTTATACTATACACTTGGTCCTTCGAGCCGGATACACACTAATGTCTAATTTAACTGTCAATCGCATTTCTGAGTATAGTCCACGCATTCACGTATATTCTTCGAGTTGGATATTTATTAGCCGCCATTTAAGAGTTCGTATTTCGACCATAGTTCGTCTAGCTCGCGCATACCCACAGTATTGAAGATATAAAATGACCGAATGAACTTATAAAAATCGTCGTTTGTAAAACTAGAAAATAACATCACAATTATTCGACAAAAATATCAATTTGATCAAAGTTAATTTTTGCGTTAAAAATGTCTAGAAATGATTTTTATGTATGACAATTAACTTGGACCAAATTGAAATTTTTGTCAAACATTAGTGATGTTGTTTTCTAGTTTTACAAACGACGATTTTTTTATAAGTTCATGCAGTCATTTTATATCATCAAAAATGTGGATACGCGTGAGCGAGACGGACGAACTACGGACTCTTAATCCCTCAATCTAGATAACTTATACAGTATAGACTTGTATAGTCCTTACCTTTCTAATGCGTCTCTGAGTACAGGCCACGCGTCCGCGATGGCGGGTAGCGCGGGGTGGTCACGTGACACGTCAGTAACGCGTACGTCGCGGAACAACGCCGCGCAGCGGTCGAGCCACACGGCGGGGTCGGTGCGGGTACCCTTCACTACGGCGGCCCGGCTGGTCAGCAACTCGTTCAGGCCGGTCATCTGCACGTTTACTGCCTCTTGTAGCGCTGCTGACAGCTGAGAACATAGACATATCTTTATATGTGACACAAGCAATCGTTTACAAAAGCTAAAAAGAACCGACTTCAAAATACGCAATTCGTTCACTTGGATGACATACATTTCCAGTTATAAAAACAAAAATACTGAAACGATTTTGATAAAATTTCTATGGGACCACTTGGGAAGTATATCCTTTCAAACAAAAAAAAAAAAACAAATCGGTCCAGGCGTCTTCGAGTAATTGGGCAACGTACAGTAAAAATATAAAAAGATTCCGACAAATTAAGAACCTCCTCCTTTTTGGAAGTCAGTTAAAAATACCACAGTCATAAACACAAAACAACAACGACAGTAATTTTTGTCACTAACTGGTTTCAACTCAGCATTAGCTAGTTAAATTTACCAGCGCTGGTCTTCTGTTGGGACCAGCAGGTAATACACGTACACGTAACAAATATAATATACATAACAATTAATAAAAAAATAGAACTTTTACCAGTCAGCCACAGTTTTGCCAATAAGGAGAAAGAAAAAAAAAATATTTTTCTCATTACATATAGATATTTGATTTAGTTCGGTTATACATATGTAGGTATACCCTACTTCATTTACTGGTTTAAGGATATGTAATACTTATTTCCTTAGTTTCCGGCAGCCTAGTGGTGAGACCGGCTGACTTGCGATCCGCAGGTCCTGGGTTCGAATCCCACGGCACGCACCTCTGTCTTTTCGAAGTTATGTGCGTATTGTTGATTGCTGCCAACTTCAAACGGTGAAGGAAAACATCGTGAGGAAACCTACATGTCTGAGAGTTCTCAATGATCTTGAACATGTGTGAAGTCTGTCAACCCGCACTTGGCCAGCGTGGCAGACTATGGCCTAACCCTTCTCACAATGAGAAGATGGCCCGTTCCCAGCAGTGGGACAGTTTGTACAAACAAGGCTGATAAAAAAAAAAAAAAAAAAAAAAAAAACTTATTACTTTAAGAAAGTACATAATGGTTAAAAAAATTGGTAAGAGAATCTGTATCTATAAATCTAACCAAACAAAATTGGTATTATTAGTTAATTCCTGTTTAACTCACTCAAAAACAAGCTATAAATTTAATTAAATTTACTAGGGAGCTTGTTATTTAATAAATTTAATAACAAGCTACCTAGCTTTTTTAGTACCTCGTTATGTGGCAGCGCTGATATAGCAGTGGCGAGCGCACGTAGGAGTGCTGAGGAGGACCGCGGAGACAGCGCCCGTGCGTCAGCCGCGGCGGTCGCGCGAGCCACTGCGCCCGCGTGCGCACGCGCCTGCCCGCCGCACGCAGAACATATACTCTGGAACAAACAAGTAGTTTAAGTTTTCAAGGTATAAATCAGAAATTATGAATGTAATATAAATAGTATGTGTAATGTAATATAATAGTGCTTCCACCACATGGGAAAATCTATAGGCTTTAATAATAAAATAATATATACAGTATTATTATTAACGGGATATTTACCGTGGTTCGCGTTATTAATAGTGTTTTAATGAATGACCGTGACAGTTACTGTGACCGTGATAGTTTAAAAGTATAATAATACAGGCTCTCGCTCGATGGTCGGGTCAAAGGTCGAATACAGAAAGCAGTCATCCTGGATACGGCGCGTATTGTCAGGAGGATCATCACTCTGTAGCCCCTACCACCGGCAGCATGAACCCCGCCCCACTGCCGGCAGCATTCTAGGTTTAAGTATTTTATTTTATTGTAAAAAAACTTAAATTTAAGATTGAGATCTAAATAAAGGATAATATTATAACAATTTATATATAAGAAAATAAATTAAATAATAATAATCATTAGTTAAGTGACCTGTAAGGCATTGGCGGCCGCGGGCGCGAGTCGTTCGTCATGCAGCGCCTTGATGAGGCAGTCGAGCGCCGGCGCGAGGCAGGCTCCGTGCTGCTCGATCCATTCGCACAGCTCCCCGAGAAGGTTGATGCAGGTCTTGCGCACTCCTACGTGAGCGCCTTCAGGCATC
Organism: Lycia hirtaria; assembly: GCA_947563715.1. NCBI lineage: Eukaryota > Metazoa > Arthropoda > Insecta > Lepidoptera > Geometridae > Lycia > Lycia hirtaria. Next base: position 42,305,737 of record OX387378.1, read on the forward strand.
GACAGGATAGCTTCTACGACTTTAGGTACGTATTCATACTCGTCCCTGAAACATAACTTTAGATTAGTATAAGCAAAAAAAAAAGGAAAGAAGTGCGCGTCATTCTTTCTTACCGGAAAGAATGGCGCGCTAAAGGGGGACCTATACTCAGCAGTGGGTGAACAATGGTTGATGTTTATGATGATTATGATAACCAAAAAATCTGACTTCAAACCATATGAACCAAATAATAACACCAGTTATAAAAGCTAAACGTGTGAATCGATTGTTATGAAATTTGGCACAAATGTAGACAATGTAGTTTAAAATCTGATGGTCATATGCTATATATTATTAGCATCGTCGCCGTTTTTCTGCATTGAGCGGACGAAACCACGGAGCGCCATTATTATTTATAATTGGAGTAAATAAACATCTAGTGAACTAGGATACTAAGGCAGGGTTAAGTCTGAGGTCCCATTCGAATAAATAAATAGTCAAATCGAACGGTTTACAAAAGTGCTAATCATTAAATATGAATACCTTGTCAAAACAAAATTGAATGTGTATATAAATTATAACTTTTTCAGTATTTATACACTTATAATTTACCTGCTACCAGTTTGTAGGTAGGGGGCTATAATTCTAAACGAAACAATACATATTTTAACAGTGAACCTGTTAAAATATATATTGTTTCGTTATATAATAAATTAAATTATATTTTCGTAAATTATACATTCGTTATATAATAACGTAAATTATATAAATATGACAATCAAATATGATTGTCATATTTACTGTATAACTATAATTAGTGAAATCTTCAGTAGACATACAATATTATAATCAAATTAGTTCTTTGGACACTTTACATGGTGATTTCAATAAGCTATCATTATTATGAGAAAAGTCAGCCCAGTCCTAGCATAAATATGATTGTCAGTGACCTTTAAATTGTAATTAATTTGTCAAGGAAATAGTTTCGTCAGGATGTATGTGAAATAAACTTACGGCAGTATACTCCTGGCGACAGCTTGCATTATGAAGAGCGCTGCTTCAGTCTGCTCCCAGGAGTTGTTCTGGTGCAGAGTGGAAAACATCTGCCGGAACACGGAGCTCGAGCCAACAATGAACACCACGTCTTTGATCACATTCATTACTTTCATGCGGAATTCCTGCACAGATACAAATGTAAATATAACATTAGTATGTATTAGTATGGAGCTCGAAATATGGGGATATGCAGGGTTACGCTCTGGAGGACTCTCTCTATGCGAGATCGAATCAGAGAAGTACAGAAACGGTCGAGTCACCAACTTAGCACAGCGGATCAGCATGTTGAAGTGGCAGTGGGCAGAGCACATAGCACGTAGAACTGATGGCCGATGGGACCGACAAGTTCTCGATTAGAGTATTAAACTATGGTCGTCGTCCAATTGGCACTCGCTGGTGACGTAAATTGGGTTTCAAGCGCTTAAAGTCCGCTAAGCATGTCTCGACTGACAAAGGAATGCGCTGTGTTGTCAAACTCGAGCAAACGACAGGGTGAGCGCGGGAAGCGGGGGAGCCGAGATTGGCGGGAAAGCCGAGAGTGTCCGTCCTGTGTGTAACATGTCTTCTGTAGTAGAAGAGTATTTCTAGCTCATATAGACTTACATAGAAATCATCGCCTTCATCTGGTAGGTTGGTGTGATCTGGTTCACACTGGCAGTGCCGAGCCAGGGCTCCCACTAGCCGCTCTATGTGCGGCTTGAAGGCATCCGTCAGTGGCTGGAAATCACGATGGTAAAGCTCCTCTGATAGTTGGTACCACATGTTGAATGTTATCTCTGCTACCTGAAATTTGTGAGTATATGATGACATATCACATGGCTTGTTCAGGGACTCACGGAGCGATACGCAGCAGACGTGCTACAAAGTCGTTTGCAAACTTGCGCTGTTTTTTGAAGATATGGGTAATGTTATGGGTATTTCTTCAAGACTTAAGTATTTCTTCTGGTGTTTTCCTTAACTTAAACATATTATTATAGTATGATACAAAAAAACAATAGATGGGTTTTTTTCGAGCTTAAGTTTCCTTCTAATTAATTTGGCAACTTTATTTCCATTGTACCACGATAATATGATTACAATTACCCACAAGTCATTGCTTTATTTGATTCCTTTGCTTTATTTTTATTTAATCATATATGGCATGATAAAAAAAAAAAAACAACAGATGAATCAGAAATAAACTTGAGCCTGTAGAAATACCCACCTATTAGCTGTGTTGAAGTTTGATAATAACCCTGTGACGCTTCGCATTTCCCTGAACAAGGCCTTGCTGTACCTATGTATGAGTATGTGTGGCCTTGTTGTATTCTTTGGTAAGTGTGAGTAAGGTTAAAATACCTGCACTTCATAAGGTAGGCAACTTCCAAATTTATCATGTCTCTAGTTACAGCAATTAATGTCCTTGTCTATGTGTATAAAACTTCATACCTTTCTCCAAATGAATAATGATTCATAGCAACTTTAATTAGCAAGTCCAAGCAGTTTATTCATTATCAAATTGATCTTTTCACTAACCATTACTCATATGGAATGCTATGTCACACAATAAGTCATTATTATATCATGCGAAGATTAGAGAAATGTCGGACATTCCATACAAAGGCGCGCTAATCAGTGACACACGCGCAAGTCGACGTCTGTATATAACACACAACACTCCCACACACAAGTATGAAGTTAAGATCATCGTCTGATTACCGCTCGCACGCGACGTCAATTGGGATTCGAGCGCTTGAAGCCTGAAACACTTGCCCTGACTGACAAATGAAGGCACTCAGGCAAACTCCTTCAAACAACACGGTGAGTGCGGTTGAGGAACTTAAGATTGGCGAGAGACAGGCATTCCTTTTATGTACAAGTCACTTGAGCATAAACAGCTTGACATCATGACAAGTGACCATATTTATGTGTGTACAATATTAATTTATTATTCACCATACACAAAAGGACAATAGGATATATTATGCTTATTCTATTTTGACATAATCATAATCAATTTATTAATAACATTAGTTACAATACAAGTCACAAGTTGGATATTACATAATATATTATCCTCATTTATTGCCATTTATTTTTATGGCTCAATAGCCATGAGGCCATGAGGCAATAAAACAAACTACCACAGACTACCACTGTGAGCTGTAGTTGTGAGCTGTAGTTTATGGATTCAATCCCCACCCAGGGAAGTATGTATTTATAAAAAAAAAATGAAGTATGTATTATACCAGCCATCCTTCAGCCAGATTTTCATAGTAAAAGCTTTGCTTAGTTTGGAGCTAGGTGGTTTTGGGCAGAAATCTCCTCCAATCTATATATTTATGGCATTTGTTTTTAACTCTTTCACTGTTGAGATTTTAATTTGTGTAACAATAACTTTCAAGACATTGATATTTTCGCATGCACAGCAGGTAAATTCAGAGCGGCAGTACTTCAAAATTTGTTCCCAAACTTTAACAATGTTGATAATAAGAAATAAATAACTAATGTTTGAATAACATTGGAAGGTAAAAATCTGGGCTTAACTTTTTCTGCTTTCTCTAGTTCCAATTTTGTTTTGTTTTGTTGTTTTTTATGTACGGTATGGTATTTGTTATTTAATCCATTTTCTAATCTGTGAATAGTGCTGTGGGCTGTGTTATTACTAAGACTTTTATGTATTCTTATTATTAGACTTTATAATACAGCTGGTGGTGGCGCTGTTCTTCAAAAAAGGAGACAACACTTTGCTGAAGAACTACAGACCCATCTCGCTTCTGAGCCATGTCTATAAGCTGTTTTCAAGGGTCATTACGAATCGTCTTGAACGCAGGTTTGATGACTTCCAGCCTCCCGAACAAGCCGGTTTCCGAAAAGGCTATAGTACCATAGACCACATCCATACGCTGCGGCAAGTGATACAGAAGACCGAAGAGTATAACTTGCCCCTTTGCTTAGCGTTTGTGGACTATGAGAAAGCCTTTGATTCGATCGAGACCTGGGCGGTGCTTGAGGCTCTCCAGCGATGCCGTATTGACTATCGGTATGTCGAAGTGCTGAAGTATTTGTACAACAACGCCACCATGTCAGTCCGAGTACAAGACCAGAACTCAGAGGCAATTTCATTGAAAAGAGGCGTGAGGCAGGGAGACGTTGTCTCTCCGAAACTGTTTACCGCCGGTTTGGAAGATGCCTATAAGCTTCTGGAATGGAAAGGGCTCGGCATTAATATTAACGGCGAGTACATCACTCACCTTCGGTTTGCCGACGATATAGTAGTCATGGCAAAGTCGATGGAAGAGCTCAGTACGATGCTCGAAGACCTCAATAGAGTTTCCCAACGGGTGGGCCTCAAAATGAACATGGACAAAACGAAGGTTATGTCGAACGCCCATGTAGTGCCCACCCCAATATCTGTGGGGAACTTCACTCTTGAAGTTGTTGACGAATACGTCTACTTAGGACAGACGGTCCGATTAGGCAGGTCCAACTTTACGAGGGAGGTCAATCGTCGTATCCAACTCGGCTGGGCAGCGTTCGGGAAACTTAAAAGCGTCTTCTCGTCCAATATTCCCCAGTCCCTCAAGTCGAAAGTTTACAACCAGTGTGTGTTACCAGTGATGACATACGGCACTGAAACGTGGTCCCTAACTATGGGCCTTATAAGGAAGCTCAAGGTCACGCAACGAGCTATGGAGAGGGCTATGCTCGGAGTCTCTCTACGAGATCGAATCAGAAATGAAGAGATACGTAGACGTACAAAAGTCACCGATATAGCACAGCGGATTAGCAAGTTGAAGTGGCAGTGGGCAGGGCACATAGCACGCAGAACTGATGGCCGATGGGGCCGAAAGGTTCTCGAGTGGAGACCACGTACCGGCAAGCGCAGCGTAGGAAGACCAGCCACGAGATGGACAGACGACCTCATACAAGTGGCGGGAAGACGCTGGATGCAAGCCGCTTCCAATCGGTCTTTTTGGAGATCCATGGGGGAGGCCTATGTCCAACAGTGGACTTCTTATGGCTGAGATGATGATGATGATAATACAGCTGTTTACTGTTCCTCAATAAATAAAATAAATAAAACATACATTGCCTGACTTAATAGTACACAAATCTCAAGACACCATTTCCATTTTTCATTAGATTAGTATAAATATTTATAATGTAAGATATCATGTAAAGGGTTTATGCTTATATGCTAACAATAAGAGAGGATTTTATTTTATTAGACCCAAAAAGAGGGGTGTTATAAGTTTGACATCTGTATGTGGTATCATAGCTCTCCAAAGGATAGGCTGATTTTGATTTAGTTTTTTGTTTGAAAGAGTTTCGTCAAAATTGGTTCAGCCATATTTTATATCAGGGGTTTCCTAGTTTTGTAAGCTTCCATGTACTAGCTGAGCCTGCAGGTAAGGAACAGACAGTTACTTTCACTTGTTTTAAAGGTTCGCAAGGCACTCAAGGCAAGAGTAATAATAGGCCTTCAGATTTATTTATGTCGGCGAAGGAAGGCTTCTAACAAGATTTTATTTTACCTATAATAGGTTGAAGAGTTCATTTATACAGACATATATATATAAACCATTTCTACAATCTATTTGTAACTCATTCTAGTACTTGTCATTCACTTCAAACTCTGTCTTTATTAATAAATTGGATATAAGCCTAAATTCTAATGAAAAAAACAAAAGCACAGGGTTACCTCATAATCATGATGTCCAACACACACAAGCGCCAAATCCAAACTCCTCATAGCAAAATGTGAGTTCCCTCTCTCAAGAGCTGTAATAATCTTAACTAGAAAAGTCTCCGCAAGCTCTGTGAAGACCCTTGCGTAGTTTGCTGCCTTCTCATCTTCCTCATGAGCCACAGCCATGTGGTAACTCTCTTCTAGATTCGCAATACTCTCAAATAGTAAATGTTCTATATCTTCATGATTATTATTATCTTCTAAACAATGCAATAATGCACAAATACAATCACAAGCAGCTTCATGTAGCATGTTGATGGAGCTATGATCTCTCAAAATCTGCAAACACAGGCCTATCACTGCATTTTGCGGAATTTCTTGTATATTTACGGCATTGACTTGAACCCATGATGTCATACATTTAACTATTTTCAAAGCTATATGGCTATTTTGAGAATTGTTTATGCTCTCTGTTAGAAACATGGCCACAATATTGGCATGTGTCCGTAGTTCTGTTTTGATTTCTTCCCGTCTGTTCTCTCCGAGTTTTAAGCTTGTCGAGTCAATTTCTTGCGGAATAACTGTGAGTATTTCAAGGAGAACCAAGTTGTTATTGCTGGAGAAGGATTGGATGAGGTCACGGGTGCAATTGTGCCAAGAAGGCATCTGTAGGGCGAGGTCTGCTAGCGCTAAGCATAGCTGTGTCAATATTGCAGGACTAGTTTCAGTGGTAGTTTGATTCAAGTGAGCTACAAGTGAATCTCTCAAAGAAACCACAGCCTCTGATGGCAATTCTGATAAATTATACTGGACTTTAGATCTCATGGTCTGAGCGGCGAAATAGCACGATTTGGCATCTTTTTTTTCCCGTAGAAGTTCATCTGCTATCTTCCATGAATGTATCTGAAATAATGTTTCATATATTCACAATTCATGAAGTTTTTATCAAGGGTATCGTCTAGTTATAGTAGAGAATGTCTCTAATCTAAAAAAAAATATGTTTGTGAGCTGGATGTATCCTTTTCATAACAATATCTCGTTTTTAAATGTGAAGAAGTACTATTTTATAATATGTTCAAGCCATTACTTGGAGGCGAGTGACATAGATGTTTGGTATTTGGGTACGAAAGTTTCAAAGAAGTACTTACAGATTTCTGCATGTCTCCCAACCATTTCGATGCCTGTTCCTTTTCGCTGGCGTTAGGGTTATCGTACAACGCGCCAATTGCCTGGTATATCATATCCATAGAAGGGTTCTCCATTTTGTACATCCCATCTGGCACACAGCCCTAAAAATATTTTAGTAAGACTTCCAATATATGCAAAAATCGACCTCAAAAACAGAAATTAACAAACGAGAAAAACACCAAAACTTCAATTTTACGAAACGAAAATGAGCACGCTGGTGGTGCCAGTTACGGAATTCAAAACTACCGTAGCAAGCAATTTGTATTGTATTGCTGTAAGATACAGAAAACCTAAATCAACTTTAGCTCTATTGTTAAAAATTCAATATTTAGGTTTTCTTTTGACACGGACAATACTTAAAATTCTTGGTTTGGATTTATGTGTTATTATTCAAAGGTGACCCGAAACAGGATTTAATAGCTAAGCAAGCAAACAATATTTGTGATGGTATTACTGTATTATTAATGACGTTACGTAACTGAAATGTCATTATCAATGTCAAAATAACATGAAATTCAAAGTCATTCAACATTAAATAGAGATGCAATATCATGTTTTCTTATTATCTGACTAAAAATATTCGAACATTTTGTTTATTGAATAAAACATTCGTTTAACATACATTAAAATATCTCATAGAGTAATTTTGAGTTTTAGCAGGAATTTGAATAAGTAATAATACGACTTTGTTTTACTTCCCTAAATCTGTGCTATTTCGAATAATGATGTAAGAATTAGTAGGCTATTTATTCAACTGTTCTTGTACAATTAGTTGTTATAATTAAATACTTGACTTAATTAATTTAATAATTCATTATAAATTAAGTTAAATGTTATTGAATTTTATTAGCCAAAAATTATATTATTATTATAACTAAAAAAAAAAAAAAAAAAAATACTTGACTAAGCTAAGACTACATATAGCTTGTAATTATTTATGACACTTGACTTGAACAAAACTCAATATTGGACGCTAGCAAGAGTCTACGTCGATTAAAAAGGAAACAAGTGTTAATTTAAAAGTCCGATTTTGTAAAATATAAAATTACTGCAAGCACTTATAAAAAAAATTGTTGTCTGTAAAGTCAGTTTACGGACGATCATTTTATGTGATAACGATGCGTCACAAGCCAAACGCTTAGGTCGATTGTGCCGCCCTATCGTTTCTTCAAAAAAAAAAACATAACTCATTGTCACGTTCCGCCTGAGCTGAGCGTGCAAGCGAGAGCGCGGAACAAGCAGTAGAGAGGTACGATCGGCCAAAGCGTTTGGCTTGCGACGCATCTATCGTCGCAAGCCAATCGAGTCGTGACTTATCATGTAAAATTATCAGCCGTAAACCGACTTTACAGAAAAGACGTTATCATGCCAAAAAATTATCATTTGTAAAACTAGAAAACAACACCACAAATATTCGACAAAAAATTATGTTAGATCTAAGTTAAATTTCATATATAAAAATTATATTTAGAAATTATTAACGCAAAAATGATTATTACGCCTAAAAATTGACTTGGATAGAATTGAAATGTTTCTCGAATATTTGTGATGTTGCTTTCTAGTTTTACAAACGACTATTGTTCTATAAGTTCATTCAATCATATTATATCTTCAAAAATGTGGGTATGCACGAGCGAGACGGACGATGGTTGGACTATGGACTGTTAAAGTTTTAAACAAATAGTTTATCCATTTGTTTAAAACTTTAACTTATTTTCTATCCTTGGATCAAATTGCAGGACATTTTAATCTTTAATTCGAGAACAAAGAGAAATTTGAAATCGCACTACTAGTTTACCCTAGATTCATTGTAATTTGTATTTATATCTTTTATTTCATGCCTAAATGGTAAATAAATAATTAAAAGTAGATACTAATAACCTGAATACAACAGTTTGTGAGTAGCCCTGCTGAAAGTTTCTGTAATTTAGTATTTTTAGCAGTAGGTAAAGAAATAGATATAATGTGGATGGTTTTCGTTTTGCAATTTTTTTACTCTTACAAAGTAATGAGTAAAAGTTAGTAATCGATGCCAAGTTAATCAAGAATTTGTTACAAGTATTTTGAGAAAAGTCACTCTCGAATTGTTTTTTTTTTTGGTAAAACTATTAAAAATCTTCGAATAATCTTAAAATATCGAAATAAATAATCGATTACTATTAAATTGTTTCATCTCTAGGTTTGTTTGTTTTGTTTTTGTTTGACTTTTGACTGTAGCGAGATCATGCGACTTTTATCATCTGTTACTTGTCGTAATCAATAAAACAAAAAAACCGGCTTCAAATGTTTCTCACGGGGCCTTCAGCAATTCGTGGTATTGCTGCCTTCGCCAAGCAAGCGACCGCACGAGCTCTGCACACCTCACAGCTAGCCATGGCACCGATCAAGGTAAATTAATAATACTACTTATTATTTAGAATGAACAATTACATAACTGTCGGCTTTCAGGCGCTTCTAACAGGTTTATAATGTTATAGGTTGGAGATAATTTGCCTAAAGGAGATTTGTTTGAGGATTCGCCAGCTAATAAAGTGAGCATCTGTGATTTGACCGCGGGCAAGAAAGTTATTCTTTTTGCGGTGCCCGGAGCGTTTACGCCGGGTTGCTCAAAGACGCATCTGCCCGGATACGTGAATAATGCCGACAAGTTGAAGCAGGAAGGTGTAGCGGAGATCGTCTGTGTCTCCGTGAATGACCCTTATGTGATGGCAGCTTGGGGAGCACAACATAACACTAAAGGAAAGGTAAACATTTATTTTCATACTTTAAAAATAGTTTCACACATTCCAAGAAATCAAGTAAGATCTTGATATTATTGCAATCTTTTAGCGAGTTGTAATTAATTTATTCACTTCAGTTGTTTTTAATTACATGGAATATTTGAATTTATTTACTAAAATGAATATAAATTAATCATGTTGTTCATACTTATACAGTTTACACAAATAAAAAAAGTTAATAGGATTATTATTAAATAGTAAATCAAATCACTCCCATTAGCATTAGAATAGAAAATAATTATAATATGCTTGTTTTTATGACATTTTTTAATTATATTTCTATAATACATTGGCCCATATAAGTGGCAGGAAGATCCTAGATTTAGGCCGCATCTAACTGGTATTTTTGGAAATCTATGGGGGAGGCCTATGTTTAGCAGTGGACTTCTTGTGGCTGAGATGATGATGAATACATACAAACTTTGGCCCTTTTTATTTTTTTCTATCTATCACACACTGTATTGACACCACAGAAAGTAATAAAATAACAAAAAATATACACTTAAGAGAATAGTACAAAGGGCAGAACTGGAACTGAACTGGATATAAGAAAACAAAATATGGAATTTAATTTTTGATTATTTTGCCTCCGATTTTGTGGAATAAAAGTTTTGTTGTGTTCTGGTGTTTATCTGCTATCAGTAGCACTATAAGCAGATTATTTGGGTGCAGATTTGTTATGCAAGGTGAGCTCTCCAGTTAATGCATCTTCCTTAAATGTGTTTTTTTGACTCCAGTCAGTTATTGATTACACATTTTTTTTCAGCCTGGATATGTACTGTTCTGTGAGCAAAATAATTAGAGGTTTAAGTAGGGAATAAAAGTATACCTTCAAGTCATAAAATAAAACAGATTTAATGACTTATTTGTTATAGAATTTCACAGACTCATATCTTGTATAATTTTAATATCATAATCTGGTGTCCAACAAGTCGATCTTCAAAACAAGTTTGTCCTTCTTTGACATTGTGTACTCCTCACATGCCAAATGGATGTTTATTTTTTTTAACATAATATTACATCTGTTTGATAAAATATTACGAATAGAGTACTAACCTCTGGTGGGTTTTTACCTTGCAAAACAAATTTAACTGATATGCTTGTGCAAATTTCGCAAATTTGCACTTTGCATGGGGTGCATAAGGTCTACCAATTATACCAAAACTACACAATCAATTTAGATAAGAAATACTTTATGATTCTAAAGCGCTTCATGGGTTGTAATAAAATAAAACTTGAAATTGTTTTTCCAATTGAATATACCTATTACTGTATCTATAGGTATCAATGTAGTGAAGTGAGGAAATGACCACAGTGACCTCTAAACTTCACTGGGAACTAAAATATAAGTATGTAAAAGTAAAAGTGTTCTTAATTTAGTCTATTCAAGGTTCATAATTATTTACAGACAGATTTATGATGAAAACTGTTATTTTTATTGTGTTATTGTCTCAAGTAGAAAATGACTGTGTTCCAGTATTATGTGACATTGTCATATGTGATGAGAGGCTTCTGGCTCAGCTTGAGAGAATTGTGTGCATCTATACATTCAAAAGTAGAAAATTGGCTTCTGCCTCAGAATATCCAATTTTAATGTTTTTTAAATTTATTTATAACATTGAAACCAAGAATGATTGATGACCTTGTCTTGCTTGTTTATTTTAATACAACTAAAACTTTGAACTTATTATTATTCTCTGTAGGGGTGATAGGTCCTGCATTGATACCCTGTTAGGGGTGCCTTTTTGAACTTTAAACTTACCTACAAATAATTTTATATAGAAAAAAAATCTACAGTCAGAATCACATGCACATTATAGCTATTCGAGGAACCGATTGATACAACTATAGTTATAAAACGACAAGATCCCAGTACCTATGAAAGTGATATTAATGAATGCTTTGCTGATATTTTAAAATGGTTTAATTCTAATAAATTAAAAATAAATATTTCAAAAACAAAAATAATTCAATTTAAAACTCATCAGAAGAAACTACCCCCTTTGAAAATTACGCATGGAAATGATTCAATTGAAGAGGTCAGTAGCACGAAATTTCTGGGGATTACTATCGACGCTCATTTGACTTGGAGGGAGCATATCAATTTACTACGAAGTCGAGTGGATAGCTTCGTTTTTGCTCTTAGGAAATTAAGACAATGCACATCACAAGAAACTGTTTTGACAGTTTATCATTCATATGTTTGTTCTATTCTGCGTTACGGTATTATTATATGGGGCAATTCTTGCGATATAAAAAAAGTTTTTATTGGTCAAAAAAAGTGTGTTCGCGCGATGTACGGCTTGAAATGGGATGACTCATGTAAACCAATTTTTAAATCTAATAATTTATTAACGGTTCCTTCTTTGTATATTTTTGAAATGGCTAAATTTGTATTGAATAATCCCACTTTATTTGAACTGTACGACAACGTTAATAAACGTTCCGCCTCTCGAGTTCGTCTCAAACTGCCACAGCCTCGACTCGAGCTGTTTAGGAAAAACTGTATTCACATGGCTGCCATGATATTTAATTCTCTTCCTGAGGAGTTGATGGACATCCCTTACAGACGATTTTGTACACAGTTAAAAAGGTGGTTAGTGAACGAGTGTTTTTATGAAGTAGGTGATTTCTTAAACAAAATGTCTTGTCGCTTACATGCATATGAATGGGCCTGCAAATGAATACTTAAATTATTTACTGAAACTGGAATTATTGTCATTATTTTTTTTTTGACATACTACATAAAATTATATTGTGAGTTTATTTGATTGTCATTATATGTAATTGAATGAATGCTGCTTAAGATTTTTATATTATTTTGACATTGATATTAATATTTCACGTAATTATCATTTGTTGAATGTTAATAATCATTTATTTATTATTTTGACGTTGAATATCCTTGTATAATACTCGCATATACCGAATAATTTTAATTACCTCCCTATTCAATTTTGCATGACAACTGTAGTCGTTAATAGATGGACATCAATAACCTAGATTTAAGACCTTATACCTATTAACAAGCAAAATAAAGAATTTGAATTTGAATTTGATTATACATAATAAAAAAATATATTGCAAAGAGAAAGTGACACCGTTTCTCTGTCTGTTACCTTTTCATGATGAAATAACTAAACCAATCATTATGAAATTTAATACAGAGATTCTCTCTGCCTAATTATATCTATAGTGTAATTGAAAGGAAAAGATACATTTCAATAAGTTCAAATTGTACTTACTTTCTCATATATCAAAATTCAAGAAATTCATTTAACTTACATTTTGTAAAATAATTTATTTCTTAGCAGAGTTTTGCCTGAAAAAATTAATATGTTGTTGTTGAATTATTATCAAACTTTTATGCATAATAAAGAGGGTCAGTTAATGTGATAAAAGATGTCACATAAACCTTTTAACCCTTCTGTAAGTAAATAGGTCCTTATCACATAATTATTCTTTCAACACACGATAGGTTTCTAGCCTTATAAACTATGACCAGCACCTGTATTCGCTTTCTATCAGATTTTGTTTATATTCAGAATCCTATGGATATGTGAAAGGTTTACCCATCAGATGATGTTGATAATGAAATATAACCTGTCTTTCTCCAGTTTCAGCTATTTCCACATCAGATAGGCCTCATAGCTTAGTATGTCTGCCTTCTTAACTGTAGGTTGTGGGTTTGATCCCCACCTATAGGGAATATATGTTCTGTGTCTGGGTGTTTATATGTAATATATCTATTTACAAAAAAGTATAGTGTATATATCAGCCATCTGGATCCCATAGCTGCTTGGTTTGGGGCTAGATGGTGTTGTGTGAATGTGTCCTCCAATATTTATTTATTAACAAGTACTTAATATTAAAAGAAATATAAATTACCTACTGCAGAATAAACAGTTTTTGCAGTCTAACTTACGATTTCGTTACACTTGAGACGCTGTTGAGTGTACGTTTTTTGTAAGCAAGTATGCGTAAAATCGCTGTAAAAGATGTAATGCGCATTCTTTACAATAATTCTAGTAAAATCACTTGTTTATTAAAAAAGTTCGTTGGAGGTTTTTAACGCATTAACGCTTTTTATTTTTGCGAGAGATGTATAATTATAATTACAAAAAATATAGTCTTTAACCCTTAGGGAGTGTGCGAGGTGTCGTTAGACGCATCTAACGACAAAATCGCAAATCAAAATCGGTCAAGCAGTTTAGGCTGTATGCATGTAGGCGCTCATATAGAAACATACATATACTCAAAATACATAACTCTACTTCTTACGCAGTCGGGTAAAAAAGGAATTTTCCAAATCCGTTAATAAATGGCGAAGTTATGTGATAACAAAAATGCAGTCGAATTGAGAACCTCCTTCTTTTTGAACTCGGTTAAAAAGGTGATATACAACTTTTATTGTTTTCGTTTTGGGCACGTTCATGCCAGTCTTTGATTCAAATCAATACTTACTTGTACGGACTACCTACTTCTGTGACCTTTGCTTGAATAATTTAGTTTCATGACAAACATACATTATGTAGCATTTGTAATTCAAGTGGTATGATATGCTGGATTTTATTTCTGTTTTTGCTATAAACATAATTTTATACGCGATTAGGGATTGCAACCAGGTACGATTTTCCTTACAGTCGGATTCAGCCCGGATTAACGCCAATCTGAACATATAAATAAGTATGTCTTTTCTTTTAGACTTGTATATGTGACTTTATAAAATTTGACGTTTGTAATTATTCATGAATTTAAATTACACAATATAAACAGTTAATAAAAGATAAATCAAATCTAAATCATTAATACATTTAGCAAACAAAATTACGTATATCAATATAAATGAACAAAATCCTCGATTCTCGGCGACATCGATCTATATGTAAAAAAGCGTAAGAAAAAGGTAGCGTCCGGATTGCAGTCCCAAATTTATACACATATTTCATTTTAGCAGACCCTTGCTAAAAGTCATATCTTAAATAATTCATACAAAAATACTAAAGAACAAAGTAAACCACATATTTAATATCCTTACAGCGACTATGCTATGCTTATCCACACGAAATTAGATAGTGAGGTGTAAGATAACCTTCTCACTTCACTAGAGTGCGGGTGTTCGTCTAGGGATTTGATTTGAACCCAGAAACAAGTACCTACCTAACTTCGAAGAAAGGAGCATGCCTTGGGATTTGAAAGACTTCCGGATTGGAAGTCAAGCGGTGTCCTATAATTATTAGGGCTGGCTGTCGTCGTTTCATTTCATTTCATTTATTTAGCCATAGGATCTCAAGGAACACTTATCAATGTCATGTTACAGATATTTTACATTAAGATAAATCAAATATGTATAATTATCAAATCAAATGCCGCTGTAAAGAGGCCTTGTCATGCTTATTTATAGTTATTTGTGCAGAACGTGTAGTTCTGCACAAATACCTCAGAACGTGTAGTTCTGAACCCAAAAACAAGTACCTACCTAACTTCGAAGAAAGGAGCATGCCTTGGGATTTGAAAGACTTCCGGATTGGAAGTCAAGCGGTGTCCTATAATTATTAGGGCTGGCTGTCGTCGTTTCATTTCATTTCATTTATTTAGCCATAGGATCTCAAGGAACACTTATCAATGTCATGTTACAGATATTTTACATTAAGATAAATCAAATATGTATAATTATCAAATCAAATGCCGCTGTAAAGAGGCCTTGTCATGCTTATTTATAGTTATTTGTGCAGAACTACACTACTCCACGCCAATTTATCGTGTACGTATAATCTTTAATCGAATCGGTACGTACGTTACGAATTGGTAACTAATTACAGTAAAAAAAAATCATTTAGTATTTCATTTTTGCTATATAAATGTGCCAAATGTGTGATTAAAATAATTATCGTTTGAAAAACCGAGTTCAAATTGCGCAATTTTCTTAAAAACCAAATTACTGTACTGATTTTGATGAAATTTCTGTGGGACTAATCTGAAAGTATATACTTTCAAACAAAAAAAAAAAAAGAAAACAGTCAAACCTCCTTCTTTTTGAAGTCGGAATATTTAATAAACACCTAAATGTATACACCTTGTTTGCACAAGAATGGAAATCTTTGCCGCCATCTCTGTTTCCTGAGATCTACAATCTTGGAATTTTCAAGGCTAGAGTGAATCTTGAGTGTTTTGAGTGAGTGATCTTCTAGATCGACGAGCTCCATCCTCGGCCACACCGTCGCTTAACATCAGGCGAGTTGGTGGTCAATCGTAGATCTATCTTCTATAAAAAAAAAAACTACACTTAGGTATTATAATAAATTTAATTATTTAAAAGATCCGTTCAAGATCCTCCTTAAAGTAACGGATACGGATCTTTCTTCTTCCTCGGATACGGATATCCAGCTCATCTTTAATTTAGAGTTACTATGACCTCTGGCTGCTGAGAGACATTAATCAATCAATAGAACAGTATTTCCCTCTAATTTGTCATCATTATTTATTCAAGCCCCTTTTAAAGATCGATAGGCGAGTTCAGAGCTATTGGTAATAGCTAGAAAAAGTTGCATATCATGGTCTAAAAAATGTGTTTTATTAGCCAGTTAGCCAGGTCATGGTGTGACTTTGACATCGTGGCAGTTGTTAAAAAAGTCAACATAACTTAATTCAGAACATAAATCATATTTAAAAATACTTCAGCATTAAACTATCACTATTGGCGTATCTAGAGATACTTTTTGAGGGGGGGCATGGCCTCTAAGATCTCAAAATCCTTGGGTGGGTCACAAGCCACTCTGGGGTGGGCCTGGCCCTGGGCTTGTATCACTCCCCGTGTATTGATCGAATACTCATTAGCCGTTGCGTTTAGGCTAATGTGCAGTTTAGCTGGCTAAAGGTGAACCATTTATCGAAAATGCACATTATGTCGAACATTAGCCTTTACTCGAAAATAAACTCAATTTTAGCCGGCTAAAGTTAAGTTTATTCCTACACATCTTTAGATTGAGCAGTGAATATAAAAATCGGTTAAGCGATGTGAAGACACCGTGCTGTTCTGTGCTAACGTATCTATGTCAAGGCATTGCATGTGATGCTCTTGTGTGCAAAACTTGCGATGCTGATTGTCATTACGAGTGTATTGTGTGATGGCAATCATTAAACAGTGTTATTAGGTAAAGTGGTGTCAATCAAATTACGTGTTTTTCATATTTTTATTCTATTTATATTTAGCTTTCATCATCATCCACAGGCTTCTCATCTTATTGCTGGGAATAGGTCTCTAAGTTATCGTGCCATCTGAAACATCTTAATCTAAACCATCTAGATTTAACCATCAAAGACATCTAAACTTATAAATTGATACATTAAATCCTACCCAAGTATCTGTTCTCCTATTCCAGATTCGTATGCTAGCTGATCCATCCGGCACTTGGATCAAACAGCTGGACCTGGGCACGAATCTGCCACCGCTGGGCGGCTTCCGCTCCAAGCGCTTTTCCATGGTCATCGAGGACTCTAAGGTTGGTTTCATATGTTATGTGATGAACTAGCTGCGCCCCGCGGTGTCGCCCACGTAGTGATGATGATAAAATATATCCTATGTCCTTTTCCAGGTCCTAAAGTAACTTTGTGCCAAATTTCATATTGATTTGTTCAGCCGTTTAGCCGTGAAGAGTTAACAAACAGACAGACAGACAGACGACAGACAGAGTTACTTTCGCTTTCATAATATTAATTAGGATTAGAGTTATATCCAAAGGATCTATTTCTCAATACGTTTTTTTTTTAGATATTATGTTTCACCACACTTAGGCGTTACTGTCCATGGGCGCGACATTTGACGATGCGCTTATGCAACTTATAAATGACGACTGTCGTATTTTGCATATTTGTTGTGTCCACGCAGTCTTCATTTCAGTTTTCTTTCAAGTGGCATCGCGAAAGCACGTCCATTCGATCGCAAAATATCAAGTGATGATGACGATTTGGTAATAAATAGCTAGACCCACCAGGCGAATGAAAATATTGTATGAAAAATGTTCCTACACTACAAAAGGAGGTTGACCAACAAGAAAGGTATCGGCCTTTTCTAACCCCTTTGCTGGTTGGAAGTGGTGGTTGTTGTTTTTCTCTTTCTATGTTATAATACCTACGAGTTTATCTTTGTATCATAAAAATATTAATTATTTAAATTACAATAAAAAAAAACTTTGTGGTAATATGAATTTTTCTATCTAAGTTTTAGAGCATTTTTATTTTGCCGTAAGTGTGATGAAAACAATATGTATAACAATTTTTTTTACTTCAGGTGCGCCTGATTAATGAATTAATTATTAATCCCTCGTAACGCTCGGGATTCTGCGTTAGAATCCATCGCTACGCTCTGAATTCAAACAAACTCTCATGATGGAAATCACCATTTATGTGTTGCTCCCTTTTTATACACTTAGCTATTTTTAAATCGTTAATCGTATTCTTTTAAATTTTAGGTGCAGGAACTCAACGTGGAGCCTGATGGCACTGGCCTATCCTGCTCGCTCGCAGACAAAATCAAAATCAAGAAGTAACTGCACAACAGGAGCTCTATGTAGCGACCTTAATTCATGGAATCATCTCCAGTCAAAGCTAAACAAAGTTATTGAAAATCTGACATCAAATTATCTATTATTATAGCAGATTTTCATATCGTACTATAATATATTATGTAATGTAAAATATATCATACTATTTATCTAATTCTTAAAATTGGCGATGGCAAATGCGCCAAACACGCGGGACGTGAAAAACGCCTTATTTTTTTCTTCACGGCCGTCAGCGCCTACTCATACTCACTGATAATTTCGGGTTCTTTTGCGACAGTTTATACTAACGAATAACTTTTAATATCATAATATCCATCCACACTTAATGCCTTTATTTGGCTAATGTCTCTTGAAAGAGGGGTTATTTCGGGTTGTTTCTTTTCTAGCCGTGGTTAGGCCATTGCAGGGTAAAGTTGCTGTTTAATTTCAGATATATTTCTAGCGAATGTCAGTGGATTTTACAACCTAATCAATGAGGCCTAAAAATAAAAATAAAAGTAGCTGTAAGCTACACACTAAACGTATAATAATGAGGACTTTAATTGAATGTATGATATATGTTACTTGATATAGACTTTCAATTTCAATGTTATCGCTGCTGTTGTTTTCTTGAGCTAGGGTCGCGCCGGTTGTAGGTCGCTAGCCCATGATAAAGGAGTAACTGCGGTCGCCGCAGTTCTTTAGCATTTAAGCCTTAAAATCTATCCTCATATCTTGTGATCACATCCAGCTTTATAGACTGTCGGAGCACTCCTTGTGATATAAATAATCAATTAATGAGTAAAACTTAATATTATGTCTTTAGTTGTTTTTATTGTTAGTTTAGTCCTGTATCCCAACTGCGCCATTTGTCTATCGGTTAGTAAGACGTTTCACTATCTCGCTATTACGTTATTTTTTCTATGAATTTCTAAGTTTGCACATAACAGTTGAGTACATTGCGATCATGTTTGTTTTTAATTAATGAATATTAATTAATATAAAAAAATGTTGGTACTGCAGATATGAAACGAGTTAATATTGTCAGAAATACAAAATGCGTGTACAAACGGTGAAGGCGTCAAATATTCCATCATCATTGTCTTGCTCTTTCCCACTGGGTGGGGTCGGCACAGCACGTTTCCTTTTGCCACTTCACTCTATCAGATGTCATCTCTATACTCACACTCTTCACACGCACATCGTCTTGGGTAGAAACTCTGGCAAATGTATAAGACGTGCGGCGCCAAAACCCAAAAGAAAATTTTTGGCATTTAAATATCAGTTAATGACACTGACACTAGGAGTTTTGGCGGGAACGTCTTAGTAACGTGTTGTTACTTTGTTTTATTTTCCTAAACTTGTGTTATTTTGAACATTAATGCTATAAAAATGGTGGTGTTTTATTAATTAAGTGTTCAATAAAGTGCGTGAGTGTGGGCAAGTGAAATAAAGCAGTAAAACGTGTGATTTTACGTTGTCGACAAAACTCCATAGAAGCTTCTAGTAAAGTCGCCACTACTTTACTAAAGCAGGACTCGACTTATAAATAAAATTGACTGTGTACGTGACTTAGATTGTGACTAGAACATTGTTTTACAAACTTGTTTTATTCAAGAAACTTGAAAAAAAAAACTAATACTTGACACTGGCAAATGCTTTAATGCGGGTCCAATACAAAAAAGAAGAAGAAGACACTGACACTTAAGTTTTGGCGGGAACGTCTTAGTAACCATGTTACTTAATTTTATATATCTTGGCATGGATACCTGGTCATGCAGGTATACTTGGCAATGAATGTGCTGATTCCTGTGCCAGGGCTGCAGCTCTGACAGGTTCTCATGAACATTCCAAAATCTACTCTCATGATGCATGCACAATTCTAAAACCAATACTGCATAAATGTTGGAATCAGAAATGGCAATCCACAAAAAATTTAAAAGGTGTATACTATGGAGAAATCCAAACTGAAATCCCCCATAAACCCTGGTTTTATAAATATCAAAAAGCAGATAAAATTACCACTTCTACGATTTGTCGTTTACGTCTTAATCACTCTTGTACTCCTGTTTTTCTGGCCAAACTTAGGATTAGGAATCACTCTGTTTGTGAATGTGGTTTGGATGAAGGAAATGTGGACCATATCTTTTTCAATTGTCCTTTGATGCAGTCCTCCTTATATGATACCATCCCACCTGACATACCCTACACACCTGACATACACCTCGTCATACCTCCCTTAAATGCCTCCTCTCCCTTGTTTTTACACCATTTGTACATATTTTGTGTAAATATATTAAAAAAAATAAGATTAAATTGTAAATATTCATTTCTATTGTAATAAGTATTTGTCTTAAACTAACCCATTGTTGTATATGTATATTAAGTATATTTTTTGTGCATGTGTGTGTTGTAGTTTAGAATGTTTTGTATTTATTTTAGATGGGAAAAACAGAAACTTTGCAGTCCAGTCACCGATCAATAGCGTGTAAAACTATAATATTCTCAGCGTTTGATGGTCTATTTAACGTGACATTGGCGGAGTCATGAAGTGAAACACCTTCGTAAAAGCCATAAAAACAAAAAGTTGAAGTTGAAGTACTCAATTTTATTTTCCTAAACTTGTGTTATTTTGAACATTAATGGTGGTGTTTTATTCATTAAGTGTTCGATAAAGTGCGTGAGTGTGGGCAAGTGAAATAAAGCAGTGAAACGTGTGATTTTACGTTATCGGCAAAACTCCATAGAAGCTTCTAGTAAAGTCGCCATCACTTTACTGAGGCAAGACTTAAATTTGAAAATGACTGTTTACGTGACTTAGACTGTGACTAGAACATAAATAACTTGTATTATTCAATAAACTTGAAAATATTTCAAAACTTGACACTGGCAAATCGCTAATCGCGGGGTTCAATACAAAAAAAGAACAAGAAAATGTACTACATTCTCTTTGGTACAAACGTCACACGGTCACACACACCACATTCGCCACAATCCACATTGACATACAAAAAATGTAAAAACAAACAAATTAGGCCGTCCTCATTAAATTCTTATTTTATTTAGATTTATATATTACGTGTGATGGCATTATGACGTGAAAATAACGTACAAAACATGTATAATCGTGTGCATTATTGTGGCACGTTATTATTGATGTTTACTTTGATTTATTTTGTGAGAGTTGTGTTTACTGATATTTTCGAAGATGATAGTGATCAAGTGGACGAGTGGCTTGACCAGAACGACCTTGGCGACTACAAGAAGCTGTTCCGTGAATATGGTTAGTCACCTCTTTCGTCCCATACTAAAAACATTATTTATCACATAATTTACCTATATTTGACGCAGTTCTTAGAGGTGTCATATAATTAACAACATATTGAAATTGATCTATATAGACTACCCTGGACAAGGGTAAAGGTAATAAATCCGTCCCGATTAGGACTTCTAACCTGTAAAATACCTAAGAAAAACAATGTTATGGTGAACTGTGTGAAGTTGAATTTTACTTATTGATAATAAATTTTAAATTGAAACTTTGCAAATATATATATTGTGGGATCCAGGGTTCTCGAAAAATATAATAGTTTATCTTTTAATTTATGACTATTTAGTTTCTGATGCATATGTATTTATTTATTTATTTATTGCACATTGTACAGTTCTTACAATTAGTACTTAAACAAAAAATTGTATACAGTACAAGGACCCCGTAGGGGCGCTGCAATGTAGTGAGCCTTAGTTGTTCATCTAAGATCATTATATAGGTACATTTTTGTTATACTTACTAGGGGTAACTACAGTGTGGTAGTCAATAAATTTAATTTTACAAGAAAGTGCTTGGAGCATTAGAGGTTCTAACAAATAAATAATTGTTTCTATTTAACTAAATAAGTAAAAGATATTTAAGGTAAATATAGTCAAGTTATGTATATACTATGTTATATTTATTTAACTATTTCCACTCATCGTCCATGAACTCTTGTACTGAATAGTATGTCTTATTTATAAGTATAAATTTGAGTTTATTTTTGAATATATTATCATTAACAATGTTTTTTATATTGTCTGGTATTTTGTTGTATATTCGCACGCAACTATATTCTGGACTACTTTTAAACATTTCTATAACAGGGACAGGGAGAGACATTTTACTAAATATTGTAATTATCATCTAAATTGTTCATAGAGACTACTTTATTATTATTATTATATTAATGTCCAAAGACTAGGATAATACATGAATTTTGTGATCACACTGGTGATAATAATAAAAAATAAAAATAGCTTAATTAAATAGCTAATTATTTTCTTACAATATACTAAATAGACAAAGTTATTTATACACATATATGACACAAATATAGTACCTAGATATTTTTTAATTTTTTAAGTTTGTTAGTCTGGATAGTAGAATTGTTGTGGTAAAAAAGGAGAACTAACTAACACTTTGATTGAACAATATACTGAAATAAGGACAGTAGGTACCACCCTTGTTCTTAAAGAAAATAATGGCAGTAGTGCCCTCAATGTCACATTAGTTCTGTTTTATTTATAACAGTCTAATGCAATAAATTTGGTTCCATCAATTTGATTTAATATTAGAACCAAGAAGTCAACAGTGGAACTCTTCATAAGTATCTGATAAACTGCTCGAGTTCCTGCTCATATTCCAAGTGTGCTGGTCAAAATGAATGTTTTAATCCCCATTGATGATAGAAAAGTGATGGAACAACCTACTTTTCATCTTCTTTATGTTCACCGTTTTCCACCAAACCATTTCCACCGGTTGAAACCATGGAGCGCAGCTAGTAGATTTACAATCTACTGTTTATTTAAATTGCCTACTGGCAGTCTAAATTAATTTTTATGTTGTATTTTGCCTTAATAAATAGCTTTTCATTCTATTTCTATTGTTGACTATGTGCATATAAAGTATAATATTATACAGATACCTAGATACCATACCTTATTTTTTTATTTTATTTTTTTAATATAATAATTGCTATATTAATTATGTGTAGGAAGGTAATTATAATTAATTACCTCAATTTGGTAAATTATCATCAACAAGAATCTCTATATACATATATAAAAATCAATTGCTGTTCGTTTGTCTCGCTAAAACTCGAGAACAGCTGGGCTGATTTAGCTGATTTTGGTTTTGAAATGTTTGTTGAGAAAATATCGGGTCCACTAATTGATAGGTGATACTAAGTATGCCGGGTCATCTAGTAAATAATATAAAAAACATGTGTATCTGATAGTTTTTGTTTTAATTTTGTTACATATACATACTATTATCAAGAATGTTTACACATATCCAATACCAGCCATTCAGCCGGTAGAGGATGGGGACTCTAATAAAAATGATCACTTAAAAACTTAATATTTTGCAAACAGATCCCGAAATTGAAAAATGTATGTTACAATGTAAATTACTTAAAATTATTTGTAGTACATATTTGTATTTTTACTGTATGATTTTAATACAACTTTATTATTCTATGGGTATAATTAACTCGAAACAAATTAATTTTGAATTTGAATTTAATCTTAAAATATTTTAAATTTTTACTACATTTAGGTAGTCTAATAATAAATCCCCATGCAACCTCTTCTTTTACCATTTATGCAGTTGGATTATTATTTTCTTGTAACACTTGTACATAATATATATCTGTTAATGTCATGCATAATATCTCCAAAATCCACAAAATGTTTCCCAAGATAGTATTCCTGTAGCTAAAATACTACACGGGGTGTCAAAGAAAACTATAGTGAACTGTATAATATAAAAATAATTTATCAATGTTATGCTGATTAAAGTTCGCGATCATGGCTCTATTTTTTTGTATACATATACGATTGACCACCGACTCGCTTGATGTTAAGCGACGACAAGAGATGAGCGACGAGTGATGTTATTGTCCCATGTTGGGCGCCATGTATTAGATCGTCTCGTAATAATCATCTGACGCCGAGCATTTAACAGACAATTGTAGTAAATTGTATAACATAATAATAATTTATTATTTTTATGCTAATTTATATTCGCAATCATGGTACGTTTCGTACCGTGTTGGGCGCCACTTATAGAACTCTCTAATACTTAACTGACACCAGTAATCAAAGGATCATCTCTAAATGATATAAAAAAACCGGACAAATGCGAGTCAGACTCGCCCACCGAGGGTTCCGTACAAACTAAATAAAAGGGGGAAATCATATTTTTTTTTTTATATTTTCGTTCATAAACCGAAAAATATACATCGTAAAAATATTTAACACATTCCTAGCTCACCACTCGGATCCGAGTGGAGTGGTGCTATAGTAGCGGCGCCTCCCACTCGGATCCGAGCAAGCGTCCCGTTCATTTTGTAGTAGTCAGTAAACCGCCGGTGTTTGAGGCAGTCAACGTTGCTTTGCGCGGCCACTCTGTACTTAATCAAAATTCGCCTAAAAAGTTTTGGTTCCCAGCTGAAGTAAAGGGTCTGCAGGGGGCGAAGAATGTGTTAAAAACCTGTTTTAGCTTATGCTAATGAGGCTCTTTCATATGATATCCCACATGATACGGTTAATACACTTTAAAATTTCGGCCCTCATTCCTTGCATATAGACACTATTTTTTCGTAATTAAATTAAAAATGTCCAGTTTTCAGATTTTTTCCTATATGTGTACTCTAACACAATGCTTCTTGCCAAATTTCAGAGTTCTAGGTCAACGGGAAGTACTCCATAGGTTTTGATTCCTCTGTGAGTGTCGAAATGTGCGTTTTTTACGACATATTCGGCTGTAACTTTTTTTCACAAAAACTGAGAAATTTTATTTTTCTTTCTGCAGCAAGATACTATAGATCTGCGTATATAGTTTTAATTTCAACTCGATACCTTCACGCGTTCCCGAGATAAAGGTCTTGACACCCGGACGGACCGACAGACGGACAACAAAGTGATCCTATAAGGGTTCCGTTTTTTCCTATTGAGGTACGGAACCCTAAAAACACTGAAAATCCTTTATTTCCTAATGTAGACTATATAAAATACAACAATAAAAGTTTTGCCTGTTTTCCTTAAGTTATGGAGCCGATAAACTACAGAAAAGATAAGTTTTCATTCAACTTTTTGCGACCAGAGTAAAAAAAAACTTCTGCAATCAGTCCTAATATAAGAAGCTAACATGAAATAAGTACCAATTTCCATTTTGCTGCTTCGTTATGGAGTCGAGTGTAAAGAATCAACTTTAATGGAAAATAAACTTAATAACATAATCTAGAAAATTGCATTCGAAAATTTCATAACATAGAATATCGATAGTTATAGTAAATTCCCCGGGGCTTTGTGCAGCACTGGTGGCGCACGGGGGTTATAGGGAGAATGACGTAGCCCCCACCCCACTTGCTTCCGCTACCACCCTACCCGCAAACAAACACAAAGGCGGTAGGTTCGTCCGTTCAGTCAGTCGCACCGCAACCGTCGCGGCGTGCGGACGTCACTTCATGCATATCTACATCCACACATCACTTAAAATGCTCATTTTAAACAAATATATGACAGAATATTGTCTCAGATATTCTTAAAAGTTAGTTTTGTTGAACTTTAAAGCGATTTTAGTGAAGTAATCGTATTTGCAGACTAGATAGTGCTGTTACTGTCTGAACTAGGCTCGTCTGTTAGATTGGACTCGTCTCCAAGATGTGGCAGTTCGAAGACTCCGAAATATGCTCCATAGGGATGATACATCCGTCTCACAGCCGGCACTCTGGTCTCTCGATGCTCTCTGGAATATCGCAATTTTCAGGTAGGCTTTAACAATAAATCACTTTAAGATTTAATGTGTATGGAAATTACAGATTTTATCACTGTTACCGGTTTTTGCCTCTAAACATTATTTGATTTCCATGCTTTTTTTTATTTGATTCAAATCATAAATGGCTAGACTATGTTTTGCTTTTCTCAAATTTCGGCATAACTTGGAAGTTTAAAAAATAAAACTTAAAAAAATTGATAACGTCATCAAAAATAGTCGTCATAAAATCAAATAATATTTAGAGTAAGAATAGAAATTAGTTTTCTTTTGTTGTATGGAAGCATGCTTAATGTAGTGGCGATAATTGTGACGAGCCCTCAAAGATTCCCTTTACGCAAACAGGATATTTTATAGAAACTTTGTGGATAATAGATGGAAAATAGGTAAGTTCTTACCTTGAAGACAGTTTGTCGAAGATTTGGAGGTTTGTGAAAAATGCATCGTCGACGTGTTGCATTTAACCTAATATAAAGGAATAATGTAGCAAAGAATAAGAAAGCGAGCAAATGACAATGAAAATAATGAAATAGGTGAAGGAAAGAATTTTGAAATAGACATAGAAATATATTTAATTGTGGAAAGCAATAAGTACATGTATATTAAAAAAAAAGGTACATACCGAAACTAGAACAGAAATACCCACCACAATTCGAAAAATCAGCAAAATTTTTATTTTTACTACAATGTGTCCGACCAGATAGGCCGGACTCATTGTAGTAAAAAAAATTTTTTTTTTAAATACATTATCTGAATCTTTGTGTTATTATTTTGTAAATGGAAAACTCTTGTTAATAATAGTAGCTGTAATAAGCAGCGGTTAGCCGAGAATCGGAGTTCTTAAACCGCCCGAATATTTTCTCAAGTGGTTATTGATATAAAAAAACCAAAATAGGGATATAAATGGTCCTATGAGTATGTAAATAGGGCGAATTCTGTGATAAATAGTATAATTTCCGATATTGTGAGGTCTGATTGCGATTCAAGTTGCGCTTTGGATTTTATAATAGCAATTGAAAGAGTACCTAATATAAAAGTCAGATTTTGAATTCGCAGTTAGATCTCAGTATATAGGTAAAAGAGGGAGAGAGAGAGAGATAACTCCAAAGAAGAACTGTGAAAATGAATTTACTCGTAATTTAAAGCCCAGACTAATGATAGACGATCCTAAATACATCTCGCGCATCAAAATTGGTTAAATCACACAAAAACATTACCCTCCTTTTTGTTTCTTCTACTTCTCTCTCTCTTCTTTGCAATCCTCTTCTTCTTGGGCAGTAGGGTCAACATTTTTTTAATCTTTTCTTACTCATCTCACTGTTGCACAACAGTGTTTGCGTCATTGTTTTTTACTTCTACATAGCGGCTTTTGACTTCCCCCTCTGAAATTCGTATTCGTAATCAAAGGATTAAAATAACCGATTTTCTGGTGGCCGTGACTAAAACCTTTTTTGAGGGTTGGATTGAGGTTGAATTGCATTTTTGTTGTTTTGTTTTCTAACCCCCCCCCTTCCCCCCTCTTGAAGGTACAACCTGACTACGCCCGTGCTTGAAACCTATTCAAAAAGTCCACTACATTTGCCCATATTGGGGCCTCTGACTCGCAACCTTGCCCTATCGCCAAATGTTTAGCTTTTCGGTGAGACCAAGAAGGTATTTAAAACAATCACTGGACCCACAATATGTGTTGTACCTAAGTTTTCGAACACTCTTGGCATGTCACGAACATTTTTAACCCCCAACCCAATAAGAGAGGTGTTCGACGTGTGTCTGGCTGTCGCATCGCACCTCTCAAACGGATGGACCTATTTTGATCTAGATTTTTCGTTTCAGTGAGGATTTCATCCAGTTCTTAGCTATGATTCAATAAAATCAGTTCAGCCGTTTTTATTTTGTTGGGGGTTTTTGAGTTTTCTTATGTATATACTATAGTTATACTTGTGTTCAATTTATCTATCTTCTATAGATAGAAAGGTAAACTCTGTACACGCCTTAAAATTAAAACGAATATTACTAATATAACTTTTGAACTAATACCTGCTTTTTGAACTAATAACTGCTTCGGAGTTCCATCGTACTTCACGAAACCGCCAAAAAGCTCACCCCCACATTTTGAATAACTGGAAATCTCATACAGTCAGGGTCTCAGTTCTTACGCTCCTTCCTCCCGCGAACAAGCAAAATGTGGAATGTCCTTCCTCGGAAGGTTTTCCCGCCGAGCTTCGACAAAGAGCGTTTTAATAAATTACAGTTTAAAAAATTAAAAAAACACGCTACAAATTATTGTGGTCAAAGTTCATTACAAGACTATTCTAACAAATCCAAACACAGCTATGGTACGATGTTCCATCATGTAATTCTAGTTCATATTTTCCGGCTCCATCATCAGATCAGTTCGACAGTACCATATTATTGTATCGTCATCAGAACTACATACAGCTGCCAATTTTCATGACGCTACGATCCTTGGAAGATGGTTAAATTAGTTAGGCGACGGTTATCGCTTACCATCAATCAATCAATCAATCAGTTTTTTATTCAATAAACATATACAAGTACAATAAGTAATTACAGTGGTAGGTATACATTAGGGACTATTTATATTGTATACATTTCATAAATTATAGTGCCGCGCAGTACCTACACTAAGAAATTAATCTTGTGTCGTAGGTAGCTGCGTGCTCTTCAGTGATACTTTATAATATTGTTTGTAGTCTGTTATGCACCAAGGGTTTTAATAGGTATATTTTACAACGTTAATTGGCATTGATGATTATGTATTTTTTAAATAAATAAATAAATATTTGTGGACATTTCACACAACACCATCTAGCCCAAACTAAGCAAAGCTTGTACTATGGAACTAGATGGCTGATAGAATACATATATACTTTTTTTGTTGTAAATATATACTTAAGATACATAGAAACACCCAGACACAGAACAAACATCCATGCTCATCACACAAATGTTTGCCCTGGGTATGTGTTTGATATTTTTAAAATAAAATTTGTATGTATGTGTTTATAAATATATATATATATAATTCATAATTATTTATTCCGTATACGGGTAAGTACAAGGTGTAACATACATTATGTGGTTCTCCATATTCTGCCTTTAGGCGTGCAAATTACAATAAACTACAGCTATTACAAGATTAACAGTTACTAACTTAGACAGGCACTTACATAGACATAATATAGGTAGTATGTGCATAACACGTTTTGACTCACATTTTCATACAAATTACATAAAACTGAAAAAACAAATTAAATAAAGAAAACCTCATGCAAACAGAACAAACTAACCATAGAGGAATATTATATGAACTAACTTTAGTTATCCACAGAAAAATGACAAACAATATATTGTATATATAATTATGTAGAATGTTAGTAAAAGCCATCAGGCGAGCCGTCTGCTTTTTGATTTTACTTCACCTATTTTATATAAAAAAAAACTAACAAAGTTTAATGATTACTTAAAAGTAAAAAGAAAAACTAGGACAATAACGGGCGCCCATATAGCTAAAAGCGATCTCTTCGATTCAAACATGCCAGGCAACCTTCTATCTCAAAGCATACTTTGCAGACATACAACTTTTCATACAGCAGCAACAACGTCGCTATCTCTTCCAATCACCGATCTTTAATAGGTTGTCGAACCTCAGATGGTAGTTACAACGATCCATCAAGTACGGAGCTTCCCTTGCGCAGGGTCCGGAAAATATTTCCTCTCCTACTACATAACTTACAATCAAATCACACTGTAGGCTTTGTAACTTTATAGGAGCTTTTTAAGTGAGAGTAAGTATGTACTACGTTTCTTGCTTGATTTTTTTCCTTATATATTTTATTTTCTTTACGATGTGTGAAGTCTGCCAACCCGCATTTGGCCAGCGTGGTGGACTATGGCCTTACCCTTCTCACAATGAGAAGATGGCTCGCGCCCAGCAGTGGGACAGTTTAATTTTGAGTGACGAGTAGACGTCGCTTGATTGACGTTATATTTTACTTTTTAACACCCGACGCGAAAACGACGGGATGTTACAAGTTTGACGTGTCTGTGTGTGTCTGTCTGTGGCATCGTAGCTCCCGAATGGATGATCCGATTTTGATTTTGATTTTTTTGTTCTTAGCTATGTTTCATCAAAATCTGTTCAGCCGTTTTTTTGTCGGGGGTTTTTGAGTTTTCTAAACTTATACTTGTGTTGATAACAGTCCATTGCTGCCTAGAACTTTGGATTTCAATAGTTTGAAGCCCAAAAGTATGATGCACTGAACTAGATACTCCGAGATATCTATAACAAGTAAGTTAAGAAAAGTAAAAAAATCGTAACAAAAAAAAAACGGTTAAACGGATATTGATGAAACTTAGCCAAGAACACTGATCAAGACAAACTAACAAAAAAAGAACTAGACTAAAAACGGTTAACGTCAACGTTACGATGTCACAGACAGCCACATACATACACACACCAAATTTATAACACCCCTCTTTTTGAATTGGGGGTCAATAATTATAGTTTAAAAAACTGAAGCAACCGTCTTCTCATAGATGCCATTGTCAGAACTGGACCAAATTGAAATGAAAAACACGGGAAGCACCAGCTTTAAAATAAAAAAAAGAATCATCAAAATCGGTTCACCCAGTCGAAATTTATGAGGTATCAAACATAAAAATAAAACAATCGAATTGAGAACCTCCTCCTTTGTTGAAGTCGGTTGAAAAGCTATGTTCTATCAAGCAACATGCAACCTAATCGCCCTACGCTGCTCTTGCAGATGCAGATGCTTGCTCGCCATTCGAATATTTTTCGACTCCATAGGCTGTTACTTCTTCATACTGTATGCCCTGACCGTGACCACTGCCAATCCGCTGAGAGACGTCGTCGTCCAGTTTTGTACGTGTACAGGTCTCTTTTGTTCCTGATTTTATTTCTTAGAGAAACAAGCATAGCCCTCTATAGTTGCGTGATTTTGAGCTTTCTTATGAGGCCCATAAATAAATAAATAAATATTTGTGGATATTTCACACAAAACCATCTAGCCCAAAATAAGCAAAGCTTGTACTATGGAACTACATGGCTGATAGAATACATATATATACTTTGCGCAGGGTCCGGAAAATATTTCCTCTCCTACTACATAACTTACAATCAAATCACACTGTAGGCTTTGTAACTTTATAGGAGCTTTTTGAGTGAGAGTAAGTATGTACTACGTTTCTTGCTTGATTTTTTTCCTTATATATTTTATTTTCTTTACGATGTGTGAAGTCTACCAACCCGCATTTGGCCAGCGTGGTGGACTATGGCCTTACCCTTCTCACAATGAGAAGATGGCTCGCGCCCAGCAGTGGGACAGTTTAATTTTGAGTGACGAGTAGACGTCGCTTGATTGACGTTACATTTTACTTTTTAACACCCGACGCAAAAACGACGGGATGTTACAAGTTTGACGTGTCTGTGTGTGTCTGTCTGTGGCATCATAGCTCCCGAATGGATGATCCGATTTTGATTTTGATTTTTTTGTTCTTAGCTATGTTTCATCAAAATCTGTTCAGCCGTTTTTTTGTCGGGGGTTTTTGAGTTTTCTAAACTTATACTTGTGTTGATAACAGTCCATTGCTGCCTAGAACTTTGGATTTCAATAGTTTGAAGCCCAAAAGTATGATGCACTGAACTAGATACTCCGAGATATCTATAACAAGTAAGTTAAGAAAAGTAAAAAAATCGTAACAAAAAAAAAACGGTTAAACGGATATTGATGAAACTTAGCCAAGAACACTGATCAAGACAAACTAACAAAAAAAGAACTAGACTAAAAACGGTTAACGTCAACGTTACGATGTCACAGACAGCCACATACATACACACACCAAATTTATAACACCCCTCTTTTTGAATTGGGGGTCAATAATTATAGTTTAAAAAACTGAAGCAACCGTCTTCTCATAGATGCCATTGTCAGAACTGGACCAAATTGAAATGAAAAACACGGGAAGCACCAGCTTTAAAATAAAAAAAAGAATCATCAAAATCGGTTCACCCAGTCGAAATTTATGAGGTATCAAACATAAAAATAAAACAATCGAATTGAGAACCTCCTCCTTTGTTGAAGTCGGTTGAAAAGCTATGTTCTATCAAGCAACATGCAACCTAATCGCCCTACGCTGCTCTTGCAGATGCAGATGCTTGCTCGCCATTCGAATATTTTTCGACTCCATAGGCTGTTACTTCTTCATACTGTATGCCCTGACCGTGACCACTGCCAATCCGCTGAGAGACGTCGTCGTCCAGTTTTGTACGTGTACAGGTCTCTTTTGTTCCTGATTTTATTTCTTAGAGAAACAAGCATAGCCCTCTATAGTTGCGTGATTTTGAGCTTTCTTATGAGGCCCATAAATAAATAAATAAATATTTGTGGATATTTCACACAAAACCATCTAGCCCAAAATAAGCAAAGCTTGTACTATGGAACTACATGGCTGATAGAATACATATATATACTTTGCGCAGGGTCCGGAAAATATTTCCTCTCCTACTACATAACTTACAATCAAATCACACTGTAGGCTTTGTAACTTTATAGGAGCTTTTTGAGTGAGAGTAAGTATGTACTACGTTTCTTGCTTGATTTTTTTCCTTATATATTTTATTTTCTTTACGATGTGTGAAGTCTACCAACCCGCATTTGGCCAGCGTGGTGGACTATGGCCTTACCCTTCTCACAATGAGAAGATGGCTCGCGCCCAGCAGTGGGACAGTTTAATTTTGAGTGACGAGTAGACGTCGCTTGATTGACGTTACATTTTACTTTTTAACACCCGACGCAAAAACGACGGGATGTTACAAGTTTGACGTGTCTGTGTGTGTCTGTCTGTGGCATCATAGCTCCCGAATGGATGATCCGATTTTGATTTTGATTTTTTTGTTCTTAGCTATGTTTCATCAAAATCTGTTCAGCCGTTTTTTTGTCGGGGGTTTTTGAGTTTTCTAAACTTATACTTGTGTTTATAACAGTCCATTGCTGCCTAGAACTTTGGATTTCAATAGTTTGAAGCCCAAAAGTATGATGCACTGAACTAGATACTCCGAGATATCTATAACAAGTAAGTTAAGAAAAGTAAAAAAATCGTAACAAAAAAAAAACGGTTAAACGGATATTGATGAAACTTAGCCAAGAACACTGATCAAGACAAACTAACAAAAAAAGAACTAGACTAAAAACGGTTAACGTCAACGTTACGATGTCACAGACAGCCACATACATACACACACCAAATTTATAACACCCCTCTTTTTGAATTGGGGGTCAATAATTATAGTTTAAAAAACTGAAGCAACCGTCTTCTCATAGATGCCATTGTCAGAACTGGACCAAATTGAAATGAAAAACACGGGAAGCACCAGCTTTAAAATAAAAAAAAGAATCATCAAAATCGGTTCACCCAGTCGAAATTTATGAGGTATCAAACATAAAAATAAAACAATCGAATTGAGAACCTCCTCCTTTGTTGAAGTCGGTTGAAAAGCTATGTTCTATCAAGCAACATGCAACCTAATCGCCCTACGCTGCTCTTGCAGATGCAGATGCTTGCTCGCCATTCGAATATTTTTCGACTCCATAGGCTGTTACTTCTTCATACTGTATGCCCTGACCGTGACCACTGCCAATCCGCTGAGAGACGTCGCCGTCCAGTTTTGTACGTGTACAGGTCTCTTTTGTTCCTGATTTTATTTCTTAGAGAAACAAGCATAGCCCTCTATAGTTGCGTGATTTTGAGCTTTCTTATGAGGCCCATAAATAAATAAATAAATATTTGTGGATATTTCACACAAAACCATCTAGCCCAAAATAAGCAAAGCTTGTACTATGGAACTACATGGCTGATAGAATACATATATACTTTTTTTGTAAATATATACATATGATACATAGAAACACCCAGACACAGAACAAACATCCATGCTCATCACACAAATGTTTGCCCTGGGTGGGGATCGAACCCACGACCTTTCAGTTCAGCAGGTAGACGTAGACACACTACCAACTGAGCCACAAGGCCAGCCATAGTAAGTGACAACGTTTCATTGCCATTAAGTACCACACTCTGGTCGTACACTTTGCCGAAGGGAGTCAATAACAATTTTATTATAATTCTTCCATGGTTAGCAATATACATGGTTAGCCCTTACCAATGTAGGAGTCGCTATCATTCCCTCGGGATCGCTTTCGTATTAGCGTTGAAGGGTTTTGACCCTTATAACAGAATATTATCAGAGTTCCGCTAATGATCTTCGTCAGCCTAATTACCTAAATCGTCAAGCCAGGTCAGAGGCCTTTCGGCGGCTTAATAACTCTGACACTAGGGCTGGTCACTCATTCTATACGAAATTACTTACTTTATTACCTAACCAATGCTGGGATGCCTATCTAGGACCTTCTCAGAATCCATTTGCAATTTAGCTCAAAGCTAAAGCTAAAGTCTAGATGTGGAACTGTGTGCGAATTAATTATAAATTGAAGGATGTTTTTAAGAGACCATAGTCTGACCATTGTCCGTCTCGCTCGCGCATACCCACATTTTTGAAGATATAAAATGACTGAATAAACTTATAAAAAAAATTGTCGTTTGTAAAACTAGAAAATAACATCACGAATATTTGATAAAATTTTCTTTTCAATTCGATCCAAGTCAATTTTCATATATAAAAATATTTTTTGCGTTAAATATTTCTAAAAATGATTTTATGTATGAAAATTAATTTGCGTTGGGGGTTAAAATACTAGTTTCAACAGTTTGCTCATTCCAAACGTGCAAAATTATCTACCAGACTACGGCGAAAGAGAAAGAGTTTACAAAAGTTAAATGTTACAAAAGGAGAGTTATGATTTCAACCCATAAGTATGTATGTTCAATATGTTAATCTATTTTTATTATTATCATCTCAGCCGCAAGAAGTTCACTGCTGCATTGAGGTTTCTCCCATGAATTTCCAAAAGACCTGATAGAAGTGGCTTGCATCCAGCGTCTTCCTGCCACTACTATTTTCTCTAACTTCTTAGCATCTTGATCGTTCGCTGGGTATGGGACTATGTGACGTCACAAAAATTCAATATGGCGCCCACTAGAAGAGAATAGCTATGCAAAAGGTTTTCTTGTTGAATATTAAATGAAAGATCACTTTTAAATATGATTTTAAAAGAAAGATGCAGAGAATTATATTTGACCAAATTTGATTTATTATAAAAAATATCTTTGGGGTAATAACATATTAAAATAAGTACTTAATCTATTATAAATACAGAAACACACTTATATATATAATATATATGGGCTGGTATGCTTAAATTACATCGCATGATTACATATCATCCATCAACACAACTTCAATCTTGTGTTATTGCTACTTACCGTTGACAGATTATCTGTAATTATGTCTGTCTGTGCTTCTGAGTACTGTGTCAGGCTGATAAGTTCTAATCCTTGAAAGAAACTGAGCATCGCCTCAGATATATTAACTGTAATAGCTCTGTCATTATCTTTCTTCGTGTAGTAATTTTCAATAATGATTTGTTTTTTAGGGTTCTGTAGTAAACAAGGAAGCATTATAGTTTCGCCATGTCCGTCCGTCCGCCCGCGGCTTAAGGTGCGTACAGACTGGTGAAACGTAACATGAAATGTATCATGTAATGAAATAATTTGCCGTACTCATTGCTGCAATGTATCATGAAAGGTAACACACTTTGCAACAATTTCTCATAGTTTGGACGTCTTGTGCTCGCGAAATGTGCATTTCACGCGCACGCTACGAGCATTACAAGCCGCGCGTGGAGCGACTCATGATTTGTCGGTTTTTCGAACGAACACAAAGGGGCACGCAGACGTACGCGGGAGGTTCGTAGTGAATACAACAAATAAACAAACAAATTCATTTATTACTCAAAAAACATGTACATAGTAGCATTTAAATTACAAGTAATATACATGTGTATCTTAATATTAACCATATGATGCTACAATTTAATTGTGAACTTCGGATTTCCAAACTAAGCTAAAAGCTTGTATTTCGGATAGCCGAAATGAATGAATGCGCGGTAAGAGCGCGCTATGCGTCCACGCTTGCACCGAACATGCAATGAAAGGTAGACTGATACATTTCATGTTACGTTTCACCAGTCTATACGCACCTTTAACGCAAAAAATGTAAGTACTAGAAAGATGTAGTTTCGTATGATTATACATAATTATAGCGCCAACAAAACGGTAGAATAAAATCTTGAAAAAATTTTTTTTTTTCGTATACCCCATCGAATGGGGTATCGTTGAATAGGTAATCAAAAAACATTGGGATGTGCGAAAAGACATTTTCAATTTAGGGATCCGTTTGCGAAATATTAAGCTTTAAAGTGATATTTTTTTGTTAGAGTCAAGTGTCTCCCTCCCTCTACCAGCTAAACGGTTGACCTTGGAGATATAAAAAATTCAGGCTAGCAGGATATATGATGAAATTAAAAGGAAAACTATCACGGCTAAGTAGGCTCTACAAGTTATCGAATTTTAGTCAATCAACTAATTAACGAATATTTCATTTCAATTAAGTTAACCTCATATTTGTTCAGAGTATCAAACAAGAGACTCTGTACTAAGCTCACATAGCTCTCTTTTTAACCGACTTCGAAAAAGGAGGTTATCAATTCGTACCGTATTTTTTTTAATGTATGCACACGAATTACTCCGTCATTCGTGAACCAATTTTTATGTTTCTTAAATTGATGTATAGAGAAAGCTCCCAAGTTGGTCCCATAATTATTTTAGAAATATTGCTTTATTACTTTTTGAATAATCTCTAAAAATATTTTCATTGTATTCCTGAGTGAGTGCGTCAGATTATAAAATCGCAGAGTTCCACTGACACGTTTTTCTTTGCAAAAGTGTCAAATGTTGAGGTTTTTCGTATAAACATCTGCACATTTTCTAATCTGCGACGACGAAGCATTTGACATTCAGTGACAAATGTCATTCTTGAAAAAAAACGAGCGGGTGAATAGAGGTGTTTTAAAAAGTTTACAATCGTCAGAGATTTATTAAACTTGAAAAGTAAAACCTACTTACTCCTCATCCAATGTGTATAAGGAGAAAATAGAGTTACTTCAACGCTTGAGCGCCTTGTTTAATTATTATCCTTACATGTATGTATTACAAGTAAACGAAATAACGTACTTTGAAGTCGGTTGTTTCAGTTTATTAAACTTTTAAATTATTTAAATCTCAAAACTGAAAAAACATGTTCAGCAGCTGAAAAACTCCATGTCACGTAACTATGTTTATTTTTTCTTTTTTCCTGACAAAAATATCCAACTCCCGATATTTAAAATTTTCTCCAGATTTTTTGGTACACCGATATGGCATCCCACTGGCATCCCTAGGAGCTAAGCCTTCAATTAAGCTACATCTGCATTGGAGGTACTGGAACGTTGGACGCACGCCAGAGAGCGCTTGCTCTATGAAAAGCTGCGAAAGTTGGATATTTACTGTCCATTAAGCTGACATATTATACAAGAAGTGATTTCTTTGTTGGTTAATATGATGTTATAAATAGCTGAATGGATAGCTGTCGTGTTCTGTATTACGGCGTTTTACAGTTATGGGGCTGTTGTGAAACCTATGTATCTTAGTCCTAGGTAGAGCAAAGCTAAAGCTAGAGTCTGCGCCGTCATAATTTGAGACTATATTATATTACTTCTATTTGAGAACTGTAATTATAGAATTTACAAGGCTAGGGTGACTAGGCATTTTCTAGATATCATTTTACGCGACTTACAACTCCAAAAATTACGCTTCGTTGGCCTCAGCCTAAAAATCGTGAATTGTAAATCGTACAGACTTGGTTATCTGTATGAACCTAGTATGGCGGGTAAAACAGCGCAGCGCTGCCAGTAAAAAGCCGTGCAATCGCGTGCGGTAATTAGGTGCGGAATTTTGAACTTTAGCCGGCTTAATTGCAGCCGCTGAGCTTAATCAGCGCTCATTAGGGTATGCTAGGGTTGTTACCCGTTTCGTTTGCCTAATCTAAGCTTTTTAACTTTTTTAAATACACTGAGAATTAGTTAAGTCAGAAAGTCCAACTATACCTATGAGTAGGCTAGGACATTAATCATGTATTCTTTTATACAACTACTAAGCCTTCCTGATCAGAAAGTCTAAGTAGCAAAACGTTTAACAGCATAAAACATATAATGAGCTGTAAACCTAATGGGCTAAACGTCCATGTAGCAAAACCTCCCAATATCATATGGCCTGGGACGAACACCTTGCCCATAACATTTAAATGCCATAAAGAACTGTGGATAAATACACTTCAATTTTCTTTGTAGTTGTTGTTTGCTCTTATAAGAAGGTAGAATGACAATACATGAATGACACTTGTGTCATAGGACCTATGAAACAGGTGTAGGTCATATGCACTCCTATAGGCTGCATAGGAGTTGGGAGGGCGGCGCCTTGTGTAGCATGACCTCTAATCTTGTGTGTTGATGTTGATCGAAGCAGGGGTCTAAGTGGAATTCCTGCTTCGTCCCCCTAGGGAAAAAAAGAAAGAAAGTAAGAAAATACATTAAGTTTTTGGATACTCTTTAGTCTACTTTCGTACCCCCTGCAGTTATCTGGAAGTAAATTTTCTTATAACTGTACTGCATATTAATGGAGTCATCGAAGAACTGAATAAAAAAACAATTTGGTAGGTAACATTTATTTTTAAAAATTGAATCCGATGTAACTTTGAACCTTCAAGGCTAGAGTAGAGTAGATATCTTTTAGATCGATAAGCTCCATCCTCGGCCACACCGACGCTAGTATTATTACATGTTCTGTGCCGTCGCATAACATCAGTGGTCAACCGTAGATCAATCTAAAATAAAAACCCCTATATTTTACCACTCTGCGTTGTGCAGTCGGGTAAAAAGACTTTGCTCCTTCTTTAACATGGGCGTGACATATGGACTAAAAGAGATACGGACATAACGAATTTATGAGGGTTCCTCGTCGCGTATCACTGCAAAAAAGATTGTCAAAAGTCAAAAGGTCTACATCCTAAGACGTCGATGGACTATCGATCGACACACTTAAAAACCACAGTACGAAATTGAAAAACAATTTTCTGATGCCTGTATAAATCAACAAAAACTGTTTATTTCATTCTTACTTGCTTCTGACCAATTCAATTTCAGTCAGATGTCAGAATCAGAACGTCAAACATGATGTCATCCAGATAGACATTTCGATTTGTCCCACATATGTCTTATAGTATACTTGTTGCCGGTTTGAAACTAGGGCACCGAAGTAGGCTAGGGAGAGCTGGAATCTGGGCGACAGGTGGACCTGAGCTGCAGTGATATGCAAATATACATGATACACATATCGTGGTAATGGAGAATTGGACGAAATTGGATTGCTCTTGCGGGTAAACTTAGATGTTAGTACAGGATG
This sequence comes from Lycia hirtaria, assembly GCA_947563715.1. Taxonomy (NCBI): domain Eukaryota; kingdom Metazoa; phylum Arthropoda; class Insecta; order Lepidoptera; family Geometridae; genus Lycia; species Lycia hirtaria. Next base: position 42,345,262 of record OX387378.1, read on the forward strand.
CGCACAGCGCGCGCAGCTATCTCTCTCGCGCATCACAACATTTTTAAACATATAAAATCATTTAGTAGGGATAATAAAAGAGTGAAAAATTAATTTGTTTATTTTGATAGGAGAAATTGTAATGTATTAAAATGAATTGTAAAATGTATTAAAAAGATTTTCTTTGATATCTTTTAAATGTGTTTTCACTACTCCGTCGCCAGTATAAGTAATATCGGAATAAAACTTTTTTTTAAATATTTTTCCTATTTAAATGAATAAATAAATTCGTGTCCCACTTTTCTAATATCCTAAATAAACGAATTGATTCATTTGAAAAGATCGTGATGTGCGAGAGAGACAGCTATGCGGTGTTGATCTGGTCCTGAGGAATTGACATGTAAAATAGCAATCCTGACTCCCGACTGAATTCACTCGTCTATTTGATGTACCGTAAACACATACCTCCAGTGCCGCTCCAATACCTCAGGAACAGACTCAGTTAAGCGCCTGTAGCACCCCTGAACTGTTGTAGCAGTGGTAATATTTATTTTGATTACGTCTCGCTTTGCCCAATATCGCACTTACGTAACTTTTCCTAGGTTTTACTTAACTTTTACGTAGATGTTCTAGTAATCGGTAGCTGTTGATTAGGCATATAAAAATACGTACGGTTCACAGCAAGCTAGAGAACATTATTTATGATTTGTACACAAAGTTGGCTCAAATAATCCATCCACAAAATCAATACCTACTAGAAAATGCTTAGTTTTAACCACCGCTACGACATACTTCGGAATTTATATTCTGAACGGGGAACAGACGTCGAAACAATATTTGTTCGAATAAGTTTTCAATATTGTTTCGAGTAGCCACTCTTTACATACGCTACAGGGCAAACATTTGTGTGATGAGCATGGATGTTTGTTCTGTGTCTGGGTGTTTCTATGTATCATACAAAAAAAACAATATTTACAAAAAAAAGTATATATGTATTCTATCAGCAATCTAGTTCCATAGCACAAGCTTTGCTTAGTTTGGGTTAGATGGTGTTGTGTGAAATGTCCACAAATATTTATTTATTGGGTTTCGTGACACCAACCCTCGTGGTAAACAGAGATCTGCCTATCTGCACGAAGTTATGGAAATGTTCTCCATTTCAGTTCTCGTCGTAAACGTCGTCTGCGGCAAAAAAACTGCTTAAGTATATATGTTTTTATTGTCGGTTGACGCTCGCTTAGTTTGCTCCGTACTTTTATAGAAGGAAAGGGGGTTATCATTTACTTGACTGCCTTTGTGTAAATACGCTCCATGTGGAATGTAATGTATTTGTGGGTGAGTAAATTCTATGTGGAATACCCTTACTAAATGGTTTTTTCCGAATACTAGGTTTATTCTAGGCAAGCGTGCTCCATCCATTGACTGGCCTTGTGGCTCAATTGGCAGTATGTCTGCTTGCCGAGCTGTAGGTCGTGGGTTCGATCCCCACCCAGAGCAAACATTTGTGCGATGAGCATGGACGTTTGTTCTGTGTCTGGGTGTTTCTATGTATCTTAAGTATATATTTATTAAAAAAAGCATATATGTATTCTATCAGCCATCTAGTTCCATAGTACAAGCTTAGCTTAGTTTGGGCTAGATGGTGTTGTGTGAAATGTCCACAAATATTTATTCATTTATTTATCGGAGACCATAACTGTCGCTTAACACCAGGTGAGTTGACGGTCAAGCGCAAGCCTATTTTTCGGAAAAAAAAAAGATGTTCTACGAACAGTAGATTTCGAGAATAGACGTTGCAACAATACTTGTTAGAAAAATGTGCTTTAGAGGTCAAAGTTAATCTCTATGTTTTAACCGACTTCCAAAAAGGAGGAGGTTCTCAATTCGTCGGAATCTATTTATTAAATTTTTTATTTATGTTATCAGATTACTCGAAGACCTGGATCTGTTTGAAAAATATTTTTTTGTTTGAAAGGGTATACTTTTAGTGGTCCCATAGAAAGTTTATCAAAATCGGTTCAGTATTTTGGTTTTTATAACAAAATAACTGGAAAAATATGTCATCCAAGTAAAAAAAATGCGTAGTTTGAAGTCGTTTTTTTTTAGTTTTACTAAACTCGTTTTTTTAAACGATTACTTGTACATAACATCGTTACATATTTTGAAACTATTTTGCAGGATTCCATATCAGTTTTAATCGAGGAACTAGAAACGAAACATGAAATAAGGACAAATTGACACCAAAATGTAACGACGCATGTTATATAGTTATCGTGAACCCGACTTAAAAATATGGAATTGATCGTTCTGAGTATGCTAAACTGTTTTTTTTTTTTTGCAAAAACCAAATAGGTACCTACATTTTGCCAGTAAACCATTTTTCTGTGACATCTGTGTGTAACATACAGTGAAATTTTATTATGATTGAAACGTAAATGTGACTGTGGAGTTGATCCCGAAGTGGAAGCTTTCCCAGAAAAAACAAGGCAATTTTACCCGCTGACCATTGACCTCCAATACCTACAGAGTCACAATCTCTTTGTGAAATCGACAACAAAAAAATGCCCGAACATTGTTATATAGACAATCCTATATTAAATTGCATAGTAATCATAACCAATAACTCATTCACGAAGCATATAATTGGCTTCCGCATTTAAAATCACAGTTTCATGTGAGCTCTATGGAACTAATGTAAATTACCATGTATTATTATTAGTTCTATAGAACAAATGAGAGAGATTTCGTTTTAATAGTTCTACCATAGAATTAAAAGGATAAAAAAAAAAAACCACAGTTCTATAGAACTAATGGGAGTTACCGGAAATTTCCGGGCATAATATTTAATTGACCAAGGGAGCGAAGCGTCTCTGCATCAACTGGCCAAATTTTCTTTCGTCTGTCAGTTTGTGAGTTTGTTTGTATGTTCGTACTCGCGTACAGGGCGTAATTTTGAACCAATTTTGATGAAACTTGGCGTATAGGTTCTATGGATTTTTTTTTGTCGTCGGCGATTTTTGATAGGAGGGGTGGTTCCCATAAAAAGAGGGGAAGTTTATTGCGGCGCTAATTACCAACCGATTTTAATAATATCTGGTAGGTAGATAAAGTACATAATCATTACAACTTGTTGAGATTGCGTTTAACAGTGAGGGCGCGTGGATGTGCTAAGCCAACTTTATGTAGGTATTATGTACAGATGACCCAAGGTGAGCTTCAAATAATCTGCTCCCGGATGCTTTGCAACTTAACGAAGACTGACTCTATGGAGTAACGAAAAAATTGCGCCACTTTTTGGACATTTTTACATAATTGTGACTCTATGATATTCTCAATAATTATATAACGCCCCAGCTAGGGTGAAACTCACCCCTGGTAATTGAATCGGTTGAAACTTTCTACAAAGGTTTTTTGTGAAGCTTGCTAACGATTATTCCATTATTTCAGTGGGAAAACTGGGGCGAACTGATATTGTTGATTGTTTCAATTGTCCGTTTATACACTTTTATCTGTTTCAGTCAGTTTCACTTTTGCGGCGATAAAAATTTAATAGGTCCATCCATGACTGGCATTTGTGGCTCAGTTGGTAGTATATCTACCTGCTGTAGTATAAGCCGTAGGTCGTGGGTTCGATCCCCACTCAGGGCAAGCATTTGTGTGATGCGTATGGAGGTTTGTTCTGTGTCTAGGTGTTTCTATGTATCATATGTATATATTTACAAAAAAAAGTATATAAGTATTCTATCAGCCATCTAGTACCGCAGTACAAGCTTTGCTTAGTTTGGGCTAGATGGTGTTGTGTGAAATGTCCCCAAATATTTATTTATCTTCATAAATGTAATTACATATAAATTATCTTTTGATTATATTAGTTTTATCATTAAAATGGGACGAACAGACAAAACTTCGTACTTTGTTACGAATACTATTAACAAGGTATCAGGCGACAAGTTGTGTAGGTATTAAATAATATCTATTATATTTAAACAAACTGAAACAACCGACTTCAAAATACGTAATGTCGTTTATTTGGACGACATATTTTTTCCAAGTTATTCGTACTTTTTTTTTTAAACCAAACTACTGAACCAATTTTGACGAAATCTATGGCATTGGTTTTTTTAATTTTTTGTTTCAAAATTTGAGCTCCACAGACACCAGGGTCCGTGCCTTTTATAAGCTAATACATTTTATTATTTAACTAAGTTAATTTTTTTTTTATACAAGGGGAAGACGATTATAACATTAACACTTAACTAACATGCATGCGTGTGTACGCCGAGCAGTCCAGCTCCCGCAAGCAGCACCCGGTCACGGGTTGACGCATATGCCAGCCTTCGCTCTCCTCAGCCATATTTGAGGGAAGAGGGCGACCCGCCACACGACGCCGCCGCAAGAAGAAGCCTTTAAGCGTGAGTGCTCTGGGTACACACGCTTTCCTAATACTTTAGGGGATAGGGACTATTGAGACTTATTTTCCTATTCAGGGCCTCCACTACCGCCGCGTTGGCATTGGCTTAAAAATATATCCTTTCTAACAAAATAAAAATCGATTTCTGAATGACGGAGTTATGCAGTATAGAAATATTATCGAAATATGTTCAGTAGTTATTTTTAAAACAAATTACGTATTTTGAAGTGGGTTGTTTCAGTGTTTTAAACTATAATAATTATTATTTTATACATACTCAAATATTTATTGCAACTCAAATATTTTATGTATGTTACAAATATTATAAAAATATTATTATTATTAATATTATAAATATTTTAGATACGATGTACAATGTACATATTTGAAATCCATTGGCCCTGTAAGGGCACAGTAACATGCATGTATGCGTGAGGCATGCATACATGCACTCAGTCTGGTAATATTTGCTTTCTTTTTCGCAACATAATATATTCAAATACAATACAATACCAACATGTATATCACCACAATTAGTGTAGACGTTAAAAGGTAACTGTTTAATTAGGTGTAATTAATTAACTAAGTGTACATTTAAAGTTTTAACGCCTCTAATTTACTACCAGAGAAATAACTGAACCGAATTGCACATTAGCCGATAAGGACTGGGGGGGGGGGGAGCAATTCAGTTATTCGAAGCATTTCCTGTCGGCTGCTATATTTTTTTGATTTAATAACGAGCGAAGGACGTGTTACGTTTCATCAAATGTGTCAATTGTATGACATAAAAGTGTCTGAATCAAAAAAATCGGCCAAGTGCGAGTCGGACTCGCGCACGAAGGGTTCCGTACTATCATCTATAATACTACAAAGTTTAGTTCTGTTTATAAAATAACGAGAAATCAACGAAATTCCAAGTAGTAAATTGCAAACTTATAGGTAGGTTTTCGATACACATCCGGGCAGCATGACGACGTTCGCGCGAATACGCGCGGCTATGGCTCGCTCCGTGATGTTACCTCCCCCGCTACCCGCGCGTTCGCGCCACCACCACACCGCGGCGCGGCGCTCGTACCGCGTTTAGATGCACGGATTATTTTCATTTTGTGAGTTTTTATGTATTAGATTAGGTATTTATTTTTATAGTTAATATATTTCTAAATATTTACTTACAAATATTCAAGTTTCTACCTGTTAATTAAGATCGAATAAAAATTGCTTAAAAATTACGTTTGTTGTATGGGAGCCCCCCTTTAATATTTACTTTATAGTTATTTAATTATTTATTTTGAAAGGTAATATACAAGTAAGTATTCTGTGAAAATTTGAAGCGTCTACCTGTTACCGTTTTTAATATTGAGCAAAAAAATACGAAAAAAACACGTTTATTGTATGGGGACCCCCCTTAATATTTTATTTTTTTTAAAATTTTGTATTTGTTGTTATAGCGGCAACGGAAATACATCATTTGTGAAAATTTCAGCTTTCTAGCTATCACGGTTTATGAGATACAGCCTGGAGACAGACAGACAGACAGACAGACAGACAGACAGCGAAGTCTTAGTAATAGGGTCCCGTTTTTACCCTTTGGGTACGGAACCCTAAAAACTATGGCGGCCGACGGGAAACGCTCCACATATGTATGGTTCTGCTATGGAGCGGTCTTGAATAACTGAATTGGGCCCCTGGTGTCGTTATCGGCTAATGTGAAAGCGCCCAATAAGTACACAAACACTGCGGGGTGCCTATTTAAAAATTCTTCGGTCCAATTCGGTTTAGTTATTTCTCTGGTCATAAAAGGCGTTAAAACTTTAAATGTACACTTAGTTTATTAATTACACCTAATTAAACAGTGGTTACCGAATTGGACCGAAGACTCAGTGTTTGTGTATTTATTGGGCGCTTTTACATTAGCCGATAACGACACCAGTCCGATATTGGCACGACAAATATTTGTACCCTTTGTCGTGACGTACAGCCTAAACCAAGGCTCCTGGAGATAGGAAATTATTATTTATCTGTCGGTTAAATATTATAGATCTACGATTGACTACCAACTCGGCTGATGTTATGCGACGGTGTGGCCGAGGATGGAGCTCGTCGATGTAGAAGTTTATCAAATTGTATCCCTCTTTGACAATTAAAGATATTATGAAATTGAATTGTTCTAGAAGATATCTATTCATGCTAGCAGTCAACGTTCCAAGATTTTTGGTTTTGGTTGGTACACTTTCTATTACTCAATCGTCAGTCACTCAGGGCAAAATATTTTATAGGTAAAATAAAATTAATTTGATTTACTAATGTTTTTTTTTCTCGACTACACACGAGTTGCGTACAACAATTCGAGACGAAGTAGGTACTGCAGTTGTTTATCCCGTCACTATTCAACCGACACCGACTTATGTTTTGTATCGGTATAGCCGTTGTCGGTATAGCAAATAGCCTTAATGATAGCCAACCTCCGGTAGGAGATGGTACCTCAAGAAGAAGATAGCCGTTGACATGTCGGTGTCGTTTATCGGACAGTGTGAAAGAGTCTTTGGCAAACATTCAGGGTTGTCGCCACTGTTTCAGTAACTAATGTGAAAGATCAAGGATGGCCGATATGAAGCGTTGTTCGCGTGAAGCCTTGGCCGCTAGTCGCCGACGATAAATATCTATTAGATTGTGAGGGAAAAATCGTATTTCGCGTGAAAACTCGCTCTGTATTTCCTATGAAACACAAGACTCGTTCAGGGATATATGAGTATCGCATAGCTTATTTTAATACTAAAACAAAAGAAGTGTGATTATGTTTCTCCAGGAACAGTTTGTATGTATGTTTCTATATTTTCATATATATTTTTTTAATACATTATAGATCTACGATTGACCACCAACTCGCCTGATGTTAAGCGACAGAGTAGCCGAAGATGGAGCTCGTCGATCTAGAAGATATCTATTCACTCTAGCCTTGAAAATTCCAAGATTGTAGATCTCAGGAAACAGAGATGGCACCAAAAAAAATCCATTCTTGTGCAGTACGCAACAGGAATGTGGATCGATATCGCCGAGTACGGATTTTTGGCATTTCAACGAGAAATGGGTGGTAATTCGCCGACTTTCTGCTAGTCCTGTAGGTAGTGAAATGGGGAGGGTGGAATTAGGTCGTGAAGCTCTTGCGCACATTCTCCGAAATGAATCCTGTAGAAAATAGACAGACATGCTACTTTACGGCGGTGCTCGAGACTAAGTAGCTTCTTGGCAGCTAGTTTATCGTCAACGATTAACCTCACAGCTCGCCGGTCCACTGATTCTAAAGCTTCCAGCTGATACTTGGCTGATCCATCAAAAAGGTGGCAGCAGTACTCCATACACGATCGGACCTGTGCTTCATACAGATGATGCAGTTGTCCCGGTGAGAAGTATCGCCTAACCTTATTAATGATGCCAAGCTTTTTACTAGCCAGTAGCCTTAGATTCAAGGTAGCCCTTAAAGTTCATTGTTGGGGTTAACGTGAGTCCAAGCAGTTCAAGACAGTCTGTCAATGATAAGAATACATTTTGGAAAGATAAAATATTATTTCCTACTATACCTATTTTGTGTGTCTTACGGAAGTTGATGATTTGGTTTGTATTGGACTAATTCTGAGGATACCTTATTGTTATATTTGCTCTAATTATTTTTTTGCTATGAGTTATTTGTCCCTCCCAATCGAAACAACCTCGGTGCCTGCCGCTAAAGGGAGACGCTGGGGTCTCCATGGAAACGCACCATAGCTCTCACAATTGCTTTTCTATGGAACGCGTCATTTCCCCCCCTCCAACACGTCGCTCTGGCAACGTTCCCACGATACTGTCTCCATTTTCCCTCTACAGTACGACAGCTCACACCCTGCATTTGTTTTCCACACCTCGTTGTTTCCCCTACTTTGAATTTGTATTTTCATTTCCATAGTAATTAATTTATGAATATATTTAACACATACATCATTAAAAGCCAGAAAAATTGAAATTTATGTTTGAATATGTAAAAGTCCATGTATCAGCGAATTTTGAACGAAAATAGACTGATTCCATAAATTATGCCAAATCGTTAAGGGGCTGCTGTGCAATGTAAGGGTTGCTGTAATTAACCGGTTAAATATTAACTCGGGTATGCGGTGGCTGGCAGGTGAAAAGTCAGGTGCCTTTACTCAAGGGATGTGCGAACCGTGAAAATACATACCTACAATGAGATTTTATCTATAGAGAGGTTATACTCATTAAATATGAAGTAAAAAAAATAGCAAATTTCACTTTTCAGTTCTCAGCACTTTGATGATAGCGTCTGACAGCGTTGCCCGACGTGTCGCAACTGTAGACGAGTCGGGCGATTACCTTAGGCTTGCCACGCAGAGCCGGGGAAAACATATCTATTATTGCATACCTACTCGTAAAAAAATCAAGGGGGGAAAAAGACAAGAGAGCCTCGCAGCTCAGTTGGTAGAGTGTCTGCCTGCTAAGCTGTAGGTCGTGGGTTCGATCCCCACCCAGGACAAATATTGTTCTGTGTCTGGGTGTTTCTATGTATCATAAGTGTGTATTTAAAAAAGAAAAAAAAATGTATAAGTATATGATGCCTATCAACCATCTAGTTCCCATAGTACAATTAAGCTTTGCTTGGTTTGGTCTAGATGGTGTTGTATGAAATATCTACCAAATAATATTGCGTCTCTTGGCCACTCATATTTTTACTTATTTTGTACATTGGTTTCTCTAACATAACGCAAATCTATATCTCATGTACAGCCACAGACATAGTAGATGGAGCATGCGACGATATATAAAAACCTTGCGTGCTACATTTTTGGTACCGACTGTGGACGTCACATAAACGATTTTGTGATGGAATGTTCCATCCGCGCGAAATTTACGAGCAATGCATCCGCGCGCTTGTACGCTAGTAACTAGTTGACAAAATATCGAATCGGAAGTACCACCTAACCAGTACCAGTAAGTATCACCTGAAATTAAATAAATCTTGATCGTCAACTGCGATTTTTTATCATACTTGACACGCTCGTTTTGACACGCTAGGTACATACAATTGGGGTATCTATAGAAGTCTATGTGTACACGATATGTTTATGTTAAAAGAAACGACACCTCAAAGTTAAGTCACCTCTGTTGTAAGGTAGCGTGAGTCACGCCACCAGTTGTTCCGAATGTTTGCTTATTTATGCGAGGTTGCTTATTTATTTTTGTTTTCTTTATTTGCTATCCATACACGGCATCACATGATCTATTTATTATTAGTAGCCATTATTGACGTGTTATATCGGTAGGACACCTTAGGGCCTTCAAAATAGACACACGAACAATATTACAAGTAATAGATTGTATCTTTTTAGGTATGTTTCTATATGACAGCCTAAAGCCTTAACGGCTCCACAGATTTTGATGTGCGAGGTGACGTTAGATTCGTCTTCACTTCCTGAGTGTCTTATGCTATTTTTTTTGTTTTAATAATAATACATCTCTCGCAAAAAATAAAAAAATGCATTTTTTCGTACCCTCCAACGAATTTTTTCGTAATAAATAAGTGATTTTTACTAGAATTATTCTAAGGAACGCGCAAAATAATATTTTATTAATTTTACGCATACTTTATCATAAAAAACGTACACTCAACAGCGTATCAAGCGTAACGAAATTCAATTCAATTCAATTCAATGCTTTATTGCCACATTATGTACATGTTTTAAGATGTTAACAAGTAATTGTATTGTTTGTATTACATAATGACCCTAGTTGGGTATTGCAATTTTGTCTGAGCGGGTTTAAATCGTAAGTTAGACTGCAAAAACTTATTTTCTGCAGTCGGTTTTATTTTTATTTTTAATATAGATACTAGTTTGAAATGTGGCTATGCGCGAGTGTGACAGAAGAGTAAGCACCGATAGTCTAGTATAAATAAGATTTGTGACAACATAAAAGACAACTAAGTATATTGTTATTTAAATTAATGTACTGGTGTTTTGAAATACATTTGACACAATTTCATAATTATATTATAAAAGATATATTTTTTACCTTTACACGCTCAAACAGCTGAACCGATCGTTATGAAAATTAGTATAGAGATAGCTTTGGACCTGGAGACAGACATAAGCTACTTATCATCATAATAATCATCACCGTTTTTCATAACTACGCGAGAGAAACCGCGGAACGCAGCAAGTCTATAAATCGGGGATTATTGTTGATTTATGATTTTTAGCTATTTTCCTATCATAATGGCAAAGAATCCCCCCAGTTGCAAATACTGTGATGTGCTCCATACAAACGGATTTATTTTTACTATACCACCTTCTTAACACACGATGTTCCAGTTCCGATAGCCATGGCTTGATACCTGAACCCTATCAATAGTGTATCATTAGGGTTGCGGGTCACGGTCCCGAGGGTCAGATTACGTGTCTGGAGATGTTTGAACACGTTGCTGTCTGTCACAGGGTGGGAGCTCCCAACTGGGGTTGACATAATGTCCGGAAATAAACGGATATGTCCGGAAATTTGGTTCTTTGCCCGGAGTGATGGAGGAATTTCAATACTATTCAGTTCAACTATTAGTTGAAATAAACTTTTCCTACTCAGAATGTGTGTAAGATACACATTTCAAACATCTCCAAGAACGCTGATAACTCTCATGAGATTATCGATTTGAACTAGGAACCTGTACATCGCACTTTAGACGGTCTTTTATCTAGCTTACCGTAATTTGTTCTTTGTCAGGCGCTTCTGTGAGAGTATACAGTATAGAGTACAATATCCTCAATGATGCAGAGGACCTTGATCACTATAAACAAGTAGTTCTAACTACTCTTTTTTGACAAAAAGTCTCGACTTTGGTCAGTTCCTTCTCACTTTGTAAAATCTTATAAACAAAGTTATAGTTCTAAAGTCATCTTTTTATAATACAATTTCCTAGGCTTATTAGGGTTCCGTAGTAAACAAGGAACCCTTATAGTTTCGCCATGAACATCTGTTTGTGTTTGTTTGTCTATCTGTCTGCTTGGTCCGCGGCTTGGTCAAAGAGTATTGGTACTATAAAGCTCTAATTTGGCAAGGATATGCATAGTAGTTATGCCGGGAAAGTCGTATAAAAATTAAAAAAAAAACAATTTTGAGGTTCTTCCCGCCCACCTAAAGTGGGGATGAATTATTTTTCTCTTCTACCCCATCGTGTGAGGATATAAAGATATGAAAATTTTCGTGCAAATTTCATTTAAACTAACATAAGTTAACTCGTATGTTCATAGAATCCCTATTTTTTGTTCAAATAAATTATGATGTCTAACTATGGAACCCTACTTTGCACGTGGTATGACACGCACTTGGCCGCTTATTTATTCATAAAGCAGTAGCAGACGTTTCAGATGTGATATTGAAAAGGTAAAGAAAAGGTTTTTAATGAAACAAAGCGATGCATTGTATTCGAGATCACAAGCGAGAGCTTTGTTCCACATGAAAACCGATTAAACTTTTTTTCCTTTGCTATCTTGTTCAGAACTTGGTGTGTATAGAATGTATTTTTTTTAAACAAGATAGATATACGATTGACCATCAACTCGCCTGATGTTAAGCGACGGTGTGGACGAGGATTGAGCTCGTCGATCTAGAAGATATCTATACACTCTAGCCTTGCAAATTCCAAGATTATAGATCTCAGGAAACAGAGATGGCGGCAAAGAATTCCATTCTTGTGCAGTACGCAACAAGAATGTGGATCTATATCGCTTAGTACGGATTTTCTTCTAGTCCTGTGAGGTAATGGGGTGGGTGGAATTAGGTCATGAAGCTCTTGCGCACATTCCCCGAAAGTATGCATCATTTCTCGTTGTTATTTATCATATTAGTATCCAAAATAAATCTATGTTTGGCCACAAATTCACCTGATGAAAAGACGCTACTGAATGGCCGAGGATGAATCACGTCGATCTAGAAAATATTTATTCACTTTAGCTTGTCATGTTGACCTTTAGTTTTTTTTTTTTTCATTATTCCTTAAATGTTTTTTGAAGGTTGGCAACTGTCTACGTTGGAAACTCACGATTACGTATTCTGTACCATTATAGTCACCATTAGTGACGAGTTCAAGGTCACCAGTTGCCTAGCAACGTAGCCGACAACAGAGCTCTAATGCCTCCAAGACATGAATTTTGCATTAAGTGCTATTAGCCATAATAATACAGCGAATTGTAAAGTTAATGTGTTGAACATTGGCAGCCCCATGTTGGGCGCCATTATTACTTAATAAACTCTCCTTTGGGAGTTGTTGTTGGTAAGTGGACCTTAATAGCTGTATATTCATCACTTAATTTTCTACTTATTAACTTATTTTAAACTTAGAACACTAAAATTGTCGTTACAGTATCGGAGGCCATGACTCATTTTGAGTTGTTGCGCAAATATATGTAATTACTTAAAATTTTTAAAAGTCTCATCATTCCGCATTGGGATTATATTTATTGTTATTTTATTTACATACACAAGTAAAACGATCTTAAATAATATTTGCATAATAGTCCTCACTAGGATACCCCGTGTCGAGGACTGCTACAGTCCACTCCCCACTACAACGCGGAAAAAACAACACATTACATCTTCGTACTATGTATGTAAAGTACTAATAACAAAATAACAAACAAGTATACAAGGTTATAAGGCGGGGTTTTGGATTGTAAAGGGTGTCAATAATATAGTTTACGCATTAAAGTTTTTCAAACAACTTTTACTCGGAACAAGAGACCGTTCCTGAAAACGCAAAAAAAATGCTGTACTATTATGGTTTGTGATAGGCAACAAAGTTATGGAACAGTTGATTTTTACTATTTTATATATGGTCACATAGTCAAAGTTGGTCGCCTTTAGGAATACATAATTATATTGAGGCTTTATTATTATGTTACGTTGTACATGGTTACTAAAACATGTGGACATACTTCTATAGTTAAAATTTAGACTAAATTTGTATTCTAAATCATTCGTTACAGCCACTGAAAAATAGTTTGGGAACCGAACAAACAACCAGATTACTGCTATTAAAGGTTCTTGATAGTTTCAAAGGCTTAACCAAGCTATGTATTAATCGAGCTCATCCCGGGTCCGGAATCCGAAGTAGGAATCCGATAATAGACGTTATTGGACAGCGAGCCTTCAAAGAGCGCCGGCGGACCGCAGCGGGTGTGTTGCGGTAACGTAATACGGCGCGCCTGATTCATATCCTATCGATTCTGGAAACTAATGACAGTGGCAGACACTATTGAATTCGAGAAATCGTTTAGTGTCAGCGTAGATTTTTTGTAGTAGCAATTTTCGTTTTATTTATTTAAAAATAAATCTTTGCTTTGTCTATTCTAACGCGTGTGTGTTGTGCGAGACGACACGCCAGCGATACAATGCTATTCGTCGCAATCTCCACATTCACAATACACACCTGCTCACAGTGTGAAAGATCATGCCGTTTTAGAACTGGTGGGTTTGTCAAATCGGTTTATTCAGCCACCAGAAAATGTCTTCGTCACCATAACAATACATAAAGCGTCTGCAACAGACTCAAGGGCCATGGCAGTAGTAGCGTTATGCTTATAATCATCATAACTTTATTGTCATAATTATAAGTATCTCAAAATGCATTTTACACTAGTTAGTGTTTAAATTTCAATTATGGTGACAGTTTTGTTACTAGCTGTCACAAACGTTGTCTATGGTAAGAAATATTAACAACTACAACACTAATGTTATACTGATGTGCGTGTGAGAAGAATTATTTTTGGCCATCCTTTTCAAACCGATTTTATTGAAACTATAGGGAGACGACAAATTGGAGACGTGGTATTTTGGCCGCATTATATATGGGCATAGATAATGTGTACTGATTTTAATGAACTGCGCCTGTAGTTTCACTAACATTTAAGCCCTTTTCACTATGTAATTTGTGTTTTAGTTAAAGTGTAAACAATTAAGAGTTTATCTATCTACTTTACTTAACTATTAGTTAAAATAACACCGAGGGATCTGAAGCTAAGACCACCTTTCTACTCCAGAGTTACACCGCGACTGACATGCCAAGGGACTGCTCGCCCGTCCGCGAGTATATCCCCTCCATGCGATTCCAACATCACGCCATCATTGGGGTAGCGCTCTCATTGGTTACAATAGACAGCCAAATGTTGCCCTCCATTCCATTCGTTCGTCCGCTCTTTTCGTTATGATTTCTGTAGAGTATAAAAATTAAGAAAAAAGTTCCGCCATATTGAAACCACTGCACACCACAGACAACAAATATTTAAATCATGACATGATAGTGTGTATTCTTGCAGGAATCTCGACATTATCCGGTTGCGGTACACCGGAGCACCTCGACCAGCTGCCAGAGTTGCCGGCTGCGGAGGAGAAGCGTCTCCGTCGCGCAGCGCACGTGCTGCAACAACGTCTCGTGTTGCGTCAGTGGCTGGCCACGCAGCGGCTCCAGCACGCATACTCCAAGTACGTGTACACGCATAGGTGATTTGAAGCGCTTCAAGCGGTTATCAGGTAAGTGCTGCAAATGCTGGTGGTGGAAAAGTGACGATGCTTGCTTATGCAGTTTTCTACCACGGGATGGCTGGAGCTCTAATTGGATCTTCTTTACTTGATTTTCCAAAGGTATCAGGAGTGGCTAACATGTATCCGCTTATGTTAGCCGAGTTGACAAAAGACACTGCTGAATGGCTTTATGATTACGAACTTAAAGGCGAATTCATTTTAAACATCGTGTGTACGGCTATGTATACAATGTATACATACGAGTACACTGAGTAAGTGTTTGTTTATGTAATATGTACAGAAACAGTCTGCTGTAAATCACTTGATTTCCCACATGTGTTCCCACACGTTGAAAACTTATTAAAAAGTAAGCACGATTTGTTACTTCAAAGCGAAAGCTAATTTCGTGAACAAAAGCCCAAGTTTCGGCACCACGTGTGCTCAAAAGTTACCGATTCGACACGCATCGAATGGAAATTTTCCGCGACGTTTCGATAAAGCGACCTTTTGGGACCAATACGTCGAGAAGTTGAAAAAACTGTTTGAATAGAAATTTGATACTTTACCTACTGGGGCGAAAGGCTTATTTTGGGCCAATCACACCCATGAGATGTGAAATGAAGATACAAAAACTTTATACAACGACAAAAAACATGGGTTACGTAATAGCAAGTACAGATATATTTAACATTTTAGCTGTGACAACATAAAGCAATGATGACAGCTAAATTGCTAAAATGATCTGCTGCCTTATCGGCTAACTTCTTTGACACTGGACAGCATTTTAATGGTCATGACCATTCGTTACTCTGAGCTTCAATAATAGTTTTGATTTGTTGATTCGATGAAGTTCACTATCTTGCTCGTTGTCTGTTTATTCTGTATCATTCGTAAACGATTCGATCGGAAACTATATCTGCATCTCTGTCATTCTGCATAGTAATAACGAGATGGAAATATACTTTCCGATCGGAATCTCTACCGAATGAGTTGTGAATAGGGGCAATGATGTCTGGCACTGGTCACGATGATCATGTCCAGTGTCCTAAAAGTTAGCCGATAGTCCCGCTGTTTATTTGTTCAATTTATTCGCTTTTAACTTAGTATTTCGTGACAGCTGCGAAAAATTACAAAAGACAGACTAAACCTTTCACAAACTGCATGCGGTTCGCTCAATCGACGATTTTATTTGGTACAGCTGATACCCAAGTTAGAGCCAAGTTAATTAAACCTCTTACCAGTTAGTGCAGCTTAAAACTTAGACCATTACACAAGTTTCACGCGGTTCGGCCTGGAATAACATTAAGTTCGTTCAGAAGCTATTTGCATAGTCATTTATAATGGAAAACGATGAAGAGCTTACGGGCTTTGGGAATTTTTCTCTTCTCAACTGAAACTTTTGTACAATATTGAAAACTTGTCCGATGTTAAAGTATTTCATAGAATTCTTTGGACTCTGGAGCTTTATCGAGGTCCTTTGATCGGGATTTATCAGTGGGAAAAATGGATAGAAGTTTCTTTTAAACTTCGAAATATACATCTGTAACTACAGGCCCTTTCCGATTACCCAAAAAAAATACCGGCAAGACCCCTGATTTAACATCCATTTTAAGTAACTTACGAGTTAGTTGACTTAAGAGTAGGTTTTGGTAGGTGTTGCTAAGATTTACAACACAAAAAATTGTGTATACTATTGCTATCTCTCTTGCAATTCAAATTTTTGTCAGTGGAAGTCCGAATCATTGAGCCAATAAAGCAACATTGAAAATTTATAGAAAAACACAATCCAAGTCTGTTTAACGAGCCGACGCGCTTCCATATTCATTGCCACCCCCACCACCTTTAGTGGGGGGTTGGACGCAAACAAAGGGTATTGAAATTTTTATCTTCTGAATCCACTCGCTTATTATTATTCGAAGCAAAATTCTCTGAAAGCTATCGACTGTTTGTTGCGCAATTTGTTGTTTCTAACTTTGAAATTTGATTGCGTTATCTCTTTAGCCCCTTTTGAATTTTGATCAACAACCCATTATAGCGAACTAGACACTTTCGACAGGTTCAGCTAACTGACAGAAATTCGATAGGACGCGAAGCTCGATAAAGTTAGACACGCTGTCGAATTTACGTCCCTCGCTAGAATTTCCTGTATTTGGGATATTTAAAGGCAACGATCTCGTTGCGTGAATCGAAAATCCTTTCTACATTTCTATGTAAAACTTGTGAATGAAGAAAATAAACACGGAGATATTTTGCGATCTTGCGGCTTTTCGTAGGCTTTGTTTTGACGTGCTCGTGTTAGATGTAGAAGCTTGTTTAAATTGGGAACAGCTCGAGTGTTTGCCAGCTATCAATAACCTATAGGCACCTGGGCATTGTTCCCGGATTTAGGTCAACAGCTCTGCGAGGCCTGCTAGGTTCCTAGCACTACAGCTGTGACAGCCACATGCTCTCAAACTACTTAGTCTGGCCATAAATACTGTTACAGTTAAAAATAAGAAAGATATTACATTCGAATTTGGAATCTGTCATTTTTATACGATTGTTCATTGAGTTTTCTAATTTTGGCGCCAATACATTGTACAATATTTTGCGATATTAAAATGGAGTGGGGTGATAAAGAGAACCGAATCGCTGTGATTGCATTACACAAAGTTGGTATGGAGCCAAATGCAATTTTTAAAACTCTCCATACGCTTGGTATTAGTCAAATGTTTGTGTACCGGGCTATTAATAGGTACAATGAGACCTCCTCTGTTTGTGACAGAAAAAGATCTGGCCGTCCACGTAGTGTTCGTACGAAAAAGGTGGTCAAAGCAGTAAGGGAAAGAATTCGAAGAAATCCTGTCCGAAAGCAAAAGATTTTATCTCGGAAGATGAAGATAGCACCCAGAACCATGTCGCGTATTTTAAAAGATGACTTAGGACTTGCAGCCTATAAGAGACGCACTGGTAATTTTTTAACTGATAATTTAAAAAAGAATAGGGTGGTAAAATCGAAACAACTACTGAAGCGGTACGCAAATGGAGGTCACAGAAAAATTTTGTTTACGGATGAGAAAATCTTTACAATTGAGCAATATTTTAACAAACAAAATGACCGTATTTATGCTCAAAGCTCTAAGGAAGCTTCCCAATTAGTCGACAGAGTGCAACGTGGGCATTATCCGACTTCAGTGATGGTTTGGTGGGGTGTTAGCTATGAAGGAGTGACTGAGCCATATTTTTGTGAAAAAGGTATCAAAACATCGGCACAAGTGTATCAAAATACCATTCTTGAGAAGGTAGTTAAGCCCCTTAACAACACCATGTTCAATAACCAAGTATGGTCCTTCCAACAAGACTCGGCGCCAGGTCATAAAGCTCGGTCCACGCAGTCTTGGTTGGAAGTGAACGTTTCGGATTTCATCAGAGCTGAAGACTGGCCGTCGTCTAGTCCTGATCTTAATCCGCTGGATTATGATTTATGGTCAGTTTTAGAGAGTATGGCTTGCTCTAAACGCCATGATAATTTGTAGTCCCTAAAACAATCCATACGATTGGCAGTGAAGAATTTTCCCATGGAAAGAGTGCGTGCTTCTATTGATAACTGGTCTCAACGTTTAAAGGACTGTATTACAGCCAATGGAGACCACTTCGAATAAGCTTTTATATTTTAAATTGTTTTATATTTATATATTAAACTAACACACTGTTAAAGTAATAAATATTATTTGCAATAAAAAAATAATTTTTTTCTTCGTAACAATATTTATGGCAAGACTAGGTATACCACAGACTCTACCATAGATAATCTACATTGGAAGTGGTTTAAATATTGTATCGATTTCAAAGCCGTGAAATGTCGAAATATGTTTCGATTTTTTATTTTTGTAATACAAAAATTACAAGTTGAAGTGGCAGTGGGCAGGGCACATAGCACGTAGAACTGATGGCCGATGGGGCCGAAAGGTTCTCGAGTGGAGACCACGTACCGGCAAGCGCAGCGTAGGAAGACCAGCCACGAGATGGACAGACGACCTCATACAAGTGGCGGGAAGACGCTGGATGCAAGCCGCTTCC
This sequence comes from Lycia hirtaria, assembly GCA_947563715.1. Taxonomy (NCBI): domain Eukaryota; kingdom Metazoa; phylum Arthropoda; class Insecta; order Lepidoptera; family Geometridae; genus Lycia; species Lycia hirtaria. The sequence continues at coordinate 42,364,265 of OX387378.1, forward strand.
AATCGGTCTTTTTGGAAATCCATGGGGGAGGCCTATGTCCAACAGTGGACTTCTTATGGCTGAGATAATGATGATGATGATGAATACAAAAATACACATATATTAGACATTTTATGCAAAGGAATTTTATAGTGGTCCTACCCAGAGTGTACACGCTAGATTGATGAATTCTGCTGCAACCAGTATTGTTTTCTAAGTTAGGTGTCTCCTTGGACCAATCATGACGCCTATAGCAAATGACGTCATGACTAGCTTGTCAAAAACCCAGCTGTCAATCTGCATCTCGGCGGACACCCACTTCCAAAAAGGCTCCGGTGTGTGATAGTTCTAGCTGGCGGTTATTTCGGTGAATTCGGTGAGTACAATATTGATTTCAACTGATTTTATTGATTTGGTGTGTGCATAGTTTTTTCCTATAGTCCATTAGCTCGCGGCTACATAATTTGGTCCATCGGCCGGATCTGAATCAGGCACAGAGGTTATACGTTAATATTTCAAAATGGCGAAACCGCTCGAAATTAAATTTAAATTAGAATGTGACTGGCTCAATACTTCTGTCGAACTGTCACGCACGCCTAATTACCCTAAAGGTGTTTTATCTGCTAGGTTGCGTAAGCTTCAGACGCATTTCACTAATTTAACGGTTGTATATGAAAAGATACTCGAGGTTGGCGATTTAGAATCAAACACTAGATATGACAAGCTATATAAAGATGCGACCTTATTGTGTGATGAGCTAGATGCGAAATACTTTGAGCTTATGGGCGAGCCGGACAAAGCGAGCTCTTCTAAGCACACTACTGGCGAGGTTCACTTGTCTCGGCTACCAAATATATCACTCATAGAATTTACGGGAGACGTGTTCACCTGGTGTAGCTTCATTAGCCTTTATAATTCATTGGTTCTATCGCGTACGGATATATCAAATACAGAAAAATTACATTATCTCATTTCACATTTACAAAATGAGCCTCGAATGTTAATACAACATTTACCTATGACTGACACTTCACTCGACCTCGCATTAGATATTTTAAAGGCTCGGTACGATAATAAACGTTTACTTGCCGATAGCCACATATCTCGCATATTAAATATCGAAATACTGAAAAGGAATAATTTGTTACGAACATCCATTTTGAACCCACTACTTGAATCTACTCGCAGTCTAGAAACGCTCGGTTTTCCGGTTAAAGAATGGAGTTACTTATTACTTCATATTAGTCTGTCTAAACTGCCATTAGAAATGAAGAATCGGTTTGAACAGATTTACGGAAACACTCAGAATGAAATGCCCACATTTGAGAATTTATTAAATTTTCTGCAAAATGAGTGCAGGTTAATTGACACGGCGAGTACTTCACAATCGTTGCTAATACGGCCAACTTCGGATAATACCGTGCGACGACCCGCAATTAGAATGAATGCGCTTGCGACGTCATACGATAACTCGTACGCGATGGACGGGTGCGCCTTTTGCTCGTCGCCGTCTCATAATGTTGTGAATTGTTTTCGGTTTAGAAACGGTTCCGTTGACGATCGCAGAAACTGGATAAGAAATAATAAAATGTGTTTCAAGTGCTTCGGAAAACATCTCGCAAACCAATGCAAAACTTTTATTCCCTGTGAAAAATGCGGTAATACGGGTCATAACACCTTAATTTGCACCATGAATCGTGGAATAACTTCTTTTCTACACCACAAGTAAGCAACGACCAAAATCGGCGCACACAAAACGAGCGTATGATTCATACCACGGGTATGGGCTCAAATCAGCTGTTTGAGGGTGACAACAACAACTACGTAATGAATGAATTCGAAGCAGCCGCCGGCGGCGCCGCTGTCGTAGGTATAGACAACAACTCCATGCACGAGCCGTTGGACACCACAAACTCGGGGCCCTCGTACGGCAACTACGATCAATCCGCGTGACAATCAACACGTAACTGTAACAATGTTTCTTCATTACCCACTTCTAAGGATATAATCTTGCCCACTGTTATTGTAAACATAAGATCTAACAACGGTGAAATGTTTAAGGTTAGAGCCTTATTAGATTCCGGTTCGCAAATATCGGTAGTTCGTAGTGATTTAGTGGAACTACTGAGGTTGAAGAAACATTTTACAGTCACGCCCTTAATAGGCATCGGAGGTGCAGTGATACAGCGTAGTGATTATGTGGTTACAATACATTTTAGTTCGGAACGAAACAATGATATCATCCTTTCAGTGAACTGTGTCGTGTTGAAGACACCTACGACTTATGTAGCTTCCAGGCTTAAATTGACGGGAAATGTGCGGTTTACGGACAACAACTTTGAACATTTAACGCGGATTGATATTATTTTTGGATGCGACATTTTAGGCGAGATCGTATGTGAAAACAAAGTTATGTTACGTCCCGGTGGACCTTACGCGCTAGACACAATATTCGATTACTCAGTGTTCGGACCGGTCAGTGACGGTGACCATGGTAACGTGTCTGTGCCCTTTTCTGGAGTATCCTTAGTGGAAATGGTTGAGCGGTTTTGGAAGTCCGAAGAGCCCCCTAAGGTAAAAATAAAAAATCCAGAAGATATTTTGTGTGAAAAGTTATTTTTAGATTCGGTCACGCGGTGTTCGGATGGAAAATTTATGGTTAAATTGCCTATAATTCTCGATCGGCCGGTTCAGCTCGGTGATACCAAGCAAATTGCAATGCGCCAGTTTTTACGGTTAGAAAGACGTATGTCAACGCAACCAGTATTCAGAGAAAAATATATATCATTTATTAAAGAGTATTTAGAGCTCGGTCATATGCGACTTAGTGATTTTGATGTAACATCGGGACAAGAATGCTACTTTCTTCCACATCACGGAGTATTTAAAAAATCGGGGGACGTCGAAAAAATTCGAGTCGTTTTTAATGGAAGCCAAAAATCGGGAAGTAATTTAAGCTTGAATGATTGTTTGCTCGCTGGTGAGAAACTACAGAACGACATTACACAAGTAATAATTAACTTTCGGTTGCCAGCAGTGGTGTTTGTGTGCGACGTAAAAATGATGTTTCGAATGACGTGGATCCGACCAGAGGACCATAAGTATCAACTTATCCTATGGCGAGATAGTCCCTCGCAACCAATAAAAACTTACGAACTAACTACCAATACTTACGGACTTAAGTCAAGTTCATATGTTGCTATTCGTTGTCTTCATCAGCTTGCCGCGGAGGGAAGGAGACTATATCCTAGGGCTGCAAATATTTTACTGAACAATTCCTACGTAGATGATTTAAATGGAGGCGGTGATACCGTTGAGGAAGCACGGCAAATCAGAGATGAGCTCGTTCAACTTATGTCCACGGCAGGGTATGAATTGCGTAAATGGTCATCTAACGATCGGCGGCTTCTGTCGGATCTCCCTCACGAGTTTCGCGAAACGCCCCTTTATTTTGATAGCGAGGATGATAACTCAGGCTTTATCAAAATTCTAGGAATTCAATGGAATTCAGAATCAGACACATTTTCTTATCGAATTCGAAGTTTGCCATCCGAGGCGTCGGTTACACGGCGGAGTATCTTATCGTCCCTGGCTCGCTTACATGATCCTTTAGGTTGGATCAGTCCTATTGTGTTTCGCGGAAAACTGCTACTTCAAGAATTGATGAGTGATGGAGCTAAAAGCGTAGACTGGGACACTCCCGCTCCACCACATCTAATTAATAAATGGCATGAATTTATAAGAGACTTACCTAATCTTGAGGCAATCTCAATTCCGCGTTGTGTGAAATCGGTCGGAGATGTATCCCACTCTTTGCACGGGTTTTCGGACGGTTCATCATTAGGCTACTCGGGAGTAGTGTATTTGCGGTCCGAAAATATTCATAAAGAAGCTACAGTCCAGTTGCTCATGGCGAAGTCACGAGTGGCCCCTCTTAAAACAAAAATGACTATTCCTCAGCTGGAGCTGAACGGAGCCACCCTACTGACGAGCCTATTACGACATGTTTCGTCAACCCTAAAGGAACAATCATTTAAGTTATCTGAAATTGTTGGATGGGCCGATAGTACCATCGTATTGGCATGGCTACAAACTCCCCCTCACAAACTAGAGGTTTTCCAAGGAAATCGGGTGTCTCAAATTAGCAATACAAACTTACCTATTCAATGGAGAAAAGTCCCAGGGTCAATGAACTGCGCGGATGTCGGATCTAGAGGTACTACTGCGGCTCAGCTACTAAAACACGAACTGTGGTGGAATCCTCAATGGCTCTCTCAGCCGAGGGATCAATGGCCTTCTTGCACCTTAGAAGCATCGCATAATCTACCCGGACTACGACCTCAATTAGTGTCCAACATGGCAACTTTAGATAAGGATCCCGGTTTATATGAAATTTCGGAAGTTTTACAATTAATTGAAAGATACAGCTCTTTCGAAAGGCTGGTGAATGTTACAGCGTTCATACTTCGGTTTATTCACAACTGTCGGCGCAAATGCCGCACCTCAAGGTATTCGGTTTCGGTATCAAAAAATAACGGCAACTCGGTCTCGGTATCCAATAGTGCTAGTAACTGCTCGGTTTCGGTGTCTGGTGACAAACACGGTGCGACTTCTATTTCGGCGTCGGCCAATAGGGATGGTTCGGTTTCGGTTTCACATAACAAAAGGGATACGGCTACGGAATTTACTGGTAAAAATGTCTCAGTGTTAGAACGCAGGCAAACCTTAACTTACATTATAACAACAGTACAAAAATCTAACTTCAAAGAATATATTTCCGCGTTACGGTTAGGAAAGCCTATTCGTGATTCAGCCAGAAAACTTAATCTGTTCCTGGACAAGGACTCTTTAATACGCGTCGGCGGTCGTATTAGACATGCGGATCTCCCATATTCGGCACGTCATCCAATTCTTCTTCCCGGAAAAGACAAATTCACACTTATGTTGGTGCAACATTATCATAAGACTCATTGCCACGTCGGTGCAAATTCTTTAGCAGCTATTTTATCGCGCAACTTCTGGATACTTTCTTTGCGCAGATTAACTCGGTCGGTGACCTTCAAGTGTATACAGTGCTTTAGAGTAAAACCTCGGCATGATCAACCGTTTATGGCAGACTTACCTCCGGACCGTGTCAAAGGTTCTAGAGTTTTCGAAGGAGTCTGTACGGACTTTGCAGGTCCTTTCTCCATTAAAAGCGGCACAACGAAGAACGCGCGGATAGTAAAATGCTACCTCTGTATATTTTGCTGCTTGGCCTCTAAAGGAGTACATTTGGAGGTAGTCTCGGAATTATCTGTCCAAGCCTTTGTCGCGGCCTTCACTAGGTTCGTATCCAGACGGGGACTCCCATCTCTAATCCGTTCAGACTGTGGAACGAACTACGTCGGAACTGATAGATATTTGAAGGATGTTTACGCGTACTTGCGAGATCACAGACCAGAATTAGAACGCGAACTGGTCAATCGTAACATAAATTGGCTATTCAACCCTCCAAGCAGTCCAAACTTTGGTGGACTCTTTGAAGCCGCGGTTAAGATAGCTAAAGGTCTAATGTACCGCACACTGGGCGACCGGCGTCTCACATTTGAAGAGTTAACTACATTTTTCACACACGCGGAAGCCGTGATGAACTCGCGCCCGATTCAGGCGATGAGTGGGCATGTCTCAGATCTCGAAGTTTTAACGCCAGGACATCTAATAATCGGCCAACCTTTAGTAGCCTTACCGGAATATCCATATGAGGACGTTAATCTTAATCGTTTAACGCGTTTCCAACAAATACAAAAGCTTTCGCAACATTTCTGGCACCGATGGCGCAATGAGTATCTCCACACATTGCAGCAACGCTCACGATGGACCTCTCAAGTAGATCCACCTCAAGTCGGTGACCTCGTCCTTATAAAAGAGGACAATTATCCTCCGTTACAATGGAGACGAGGTAGAATAACCAAGCTGCTGCCTGGGCCAGACTCGACGATCCGTGTCGTAGAAGTACGAACACGTAACAACACGTTGCTTCGACCCGTGTCGAAGCTTTGTAGATTACCGTTATAGATCTTCTACTTTGGGGGGAGGGTATGTACACGCTAGATTGATGAATTCTGCTGCAACCAGTATTGTTTTCTAAGTTAGGTGTCTCCTTGGACCAATCATGACGCCTATAGCAAATGACGTCATGACTAGCTTGTCAAAAACCCAGCTGTCAATCTGCATCTCGGCGGACACCCACTTCCAAAAAGGCTCCGGTGTGTGATAGTTCTAGCTGGCGGTTATTTCGGTAAATTCGGTGAGTACAATATTGATTTCAACTGATTTTATTGATTTGGTGTGTGCATAGTTTTTTCCTATAGTCCATTAGCTCGCGGCTACACAGAGTATGACATCGACACGCGGATTTTGCTAAACTGAAAGTGCTTTGATTGTGTTAGTCAAAAAAGTACAATGAGTCTTACATTTGGGTTTTCCATGAGCACTGGGCACAAGGTGTAGTATGTTGAGCTACCAGACTTTAGTTAGTATTAGAAGCTTTAGAGTTAAGTAACGAACATCGCCGTAAAGTAATTAATTAAGTAAGTATATAATTTTCTATATATGACTATAAAATAATACCAGACAGGTTATAAAACTGTAGGATCCATTTCGTCAGGTGTGCGAAAAAACTTTACGACTTTATTCCACCTTCTTCATTGGAACCTCCTTCTTTACTATAGGACGAGCAAAAAGTCGGTACACTACGATCCAATCTTATTGAAATATCTAAAATCCATACACAACGACTTTGATTTTGACGACGACCGATTTTGATGGGTCTTTTTTGTTTGGTAGGTAATGGTTCAGAGGTAGTCCTATTTAAATTTATCAACATCGGTTTAGTACTTTAGGTTTTATAACAAAATAACTGAACAAATATCATCCAAGTAAACAAATTGAGTATTTTGTATTCTAAAACCTTGTCCACCACAACCCAGAGTTTTGCCAACCGCACAGTGGCGACAGCTAAAAACGGATCCGGAAGGACGGGTTCCCGCTGACAACTTAATCATGAAACTTTTGCACATAGCGTGGTAATGTCGCCTGTGGGTTAGAATTTTGGGTTTTTTAGGGTTCGCCCGAATTTTGAAATATCGAATATAATTTCTTCGAAAACGTTTTTTTTTTCTTCAAAAAACGCTATCAAAATTCCTAACACTATTCATTTATTTATCTGATTGTTGAATCTTCGTAAATAATAAGGTTTCTAGAATTATAATAAAACAATAAATAATAAAATCTAACGAATCTAGCCTAAGCATTTTTTATATTTTTTTAAAGCTAAAATCGTAATGACGTCGCTAATTCGTCTGAATAGGATAATGTCATAATTACCTACTAAAAAAATGTTTGTGAATATTTATATTGACATGCATTGCATTGCATGACACAAGGCAATAGTCAAATAATTCCCAGTGCTGTGCTGTCAGTGTCAACGTTTTAATTCTTTTTAGTACAGATAAAAAAGAACGGTTTTGTGTCGTCATTTAGAGGTCGATTGAAGGTCAAATATTATTTAAATTTTCACAAATATACGCACCTTCTCATCATTTTGAGATCCAAAAATACGTTTTAGGTACATTACAATCTCGAAATGGTTTTGGAAGTAGCATATGTTACTTTTTTTTACATACTCCATTGTTCGGGCAAATGAAACATGGCTATCAGTCGTATGGAATCAGAAACTCGTGTCAAGTAAAACATCTGGAATCAGACAGTTCCTTGAAACGAATTCGGGCAAGAAAGATTCAAACAAACGTATTTCGGATAATAGGTAAGTTACCCTCCTGTGACCTGTGACCGTTCTCTGTCGCTCCCACCGCACGCGATTGTACAAGGTTGTGGACTTCAGGATATTTATTAACGTTTACAACGGGAAAGTTTCTGCTGGACAAAATTAATATCGCGTGTTTCCGTCTTCATTTCGTGTAACTTTCTGTTTGATGATTTATTTTTAAGTTTTCGTTATGTAATAGCTAATTCCGTTATGTAATCTAATAAATGTGCTTCTGTGACCAAACGTACGGCCTATTAATTTAGTCTTCGCTTTTTGTCCTATTTTTAACCGACTTCCAAAAAGAAGAAGGTTATCAATTCGCCTTGTATGTATTTTTAAGGTTTCGTAGCTCAAAAGGAAAAAAAACGGAACCCTTATAGGTTCACTTTTTGTCCGTCTGTCCGTCTATCCGGGTGTCAAAACCTTTATCTCGGGAATGCGTGAAGGTATCGAGTTGAAATTAAAACCATATACGCAAATCCATAGTATCTTGCTGCAGAAAGAAAAATAAAATTTCTCAGTTTTCGTAAAAAAAGTTATAGCCGAATATGTCGTAAAAAACGCACATTTCGACATTCACAAGGGAATCAAAATCTATGGGGTACTTCCCGTTAACCTAGAACTATGAAATTTGGCAAGAAGCATTGTGTTAGAGTACACATATAGGAAAAAACCCGAAAACTGGATATTTTTAATTTAATCACGTCTTTTTTTTTGCCTTCATGCAAGGAATGAGGATCCAAATTTTAAAGTTCTTTAACCGTGTCATGTGGGGTATCATATGAAAGAGCTTCATTAGCATAAGCTAAAACAGCGTTTTAAATATTTTTACGATGTATATTTTTCGGTTGATCAAGGAAAATATAAAAAAAAAAATGATTACCCCCTCTTATCTACTAGTTTGTACGGAACCCTCGATGGGCGAGTCTGATTCGCAATTGTCCGGTTTTATCTTGTATTGTATGTACGAAAGTATGCGTTAAATCGCTATACACATGCACATTATTTAGTAAAATCACTTATTTCTTACAAAAAAGTTCGTCGGCTGTTACGAAAAACCCCATTTATAAAATGAAAAAATAAAATTCATCCCCACTTTACGTGTAGGGGAGGTACCCAAAAAAAAAAAACAAATAGTATTTTACGACTCTGCATTATTAATATGCATATCTATACCAAATTACAGCTTTCTAGTACTTATAGTTTTTGAGTAAAGCCGAGGACGGACAGACAGATGGACATTATAGTTTTTGAGTAAAGCCGAGGACGTACAGACAGACGGACATGGCGAAACTAGAAGGGTAGCAAAGCAACAGCGATGCCACTGATGTTGCAATTGTCCATAGGCAACGGTTGTCGCTATCATCAGGCGAGCCGTCTGCCTTTTGCTGCTCTTTTATTTTATTTTTATCATAAATCACCAGCATTATACGTTTGCCTTTTTTCTCTACATCTCTGCCTGAGGCAAATGCGGCTGGCTTTCTGCATGCGAGTTATGAATGGCCCTCATTTGTATTGCGGAGAATTCACGACTGCATTTCTCGTTGCATTAAGTGCTCGTTTTTGTCGCGCATTTTATAAAACCTTGTTCATATCTAACACTTTGAATAATGATTTAAACTATCACGGTCATTTATTAAATCACTATTATTACTAACGGGATATTTACCGTGGTTCGCGTTAATTTTGAGCTCCCGATATTAACGCGAACCACGGTAAATATCCCGTAACCCGTTAATAATAATAATGACTTTGAATAATGATATTCGACCTCTGAAAGTTCTCACAAAATATACATTTCTGTAGAGTTTATCATTTTTAACACGCTTTTATTAGGTCGACCTGTATGTAATGAAATCTAAGGTAACTAATTTAACCATCTTCCAAGGATCGTAGCGTCATGAAAATTGGCAGCTGTACATACAGCTGCCAATTTTCATGATTCATGAATTTTCTGATAACAATACAATAATATGGTACTGTCGAACTGATCTGATGATGGAGCCGGAAGATATGAACTAGAACTTCATGATGGAACATCGTATCATAGCTGTGTTTGGATTTGTTAGAAAAGTCTTGTAATGAACTTTGACCACGATTAGGTTTATGACAATACAATAATTTGGAGCGTGTTTTTTTTAGTTTTTTAAACTGTAATTTATTTAATTCCAAATAGAGGATGTTTTTTATTTAAGCCCTGTCCTAGAAAGTTTTAAATACTTTCTAAGTATTTTAGAATTCAAAGCTTTGAGAATGGTCGATTCGCAAACGTTTCTTGATTTCAACTTGAGAGAGAAACTTTGTGTAGGTAATAGATAAGCGTAAATAGAGAGTTCAGAAACGGCGGATAGTTAGAATAGAGACTAAAGTTACATTGCAACACCAGATACTGTTTAAATATTTGCTGCTGGCATCTCTGTTTAATTCGATATAATACCAGATATCAATAGAAGAAACAGTGTGGGTGGAGGAATACCAAATAATTGTACTTATACATAAATAAGTATTGGTAGACATATTCACACAACGCTACGTAGCGTTGTCTCATAGTACAAGCTTAAGATGGTGCTAGATACTAGATAACTGTTATAGTACTTAATTATATGGTTTTTAGGGTTCCGTACCTCAAAAGGAAAAAACTGAACCCTTATAGGATCACTTTGTTGTCCGTCTGTCCGTCCGTCCGGGTGTCAAGACCTTTATCTTGGGAACGCGTGAAGGTATCGAGTTGAAATTAAAACCACATTCGCAGATAGTATCTTGCTGCAGAAAAAAAAACTCAGTTTTCTCTAAAAAAAAAAGTTACAGCCGAATATGTCGTAAAAACGCACATTTCGACACTCACAAGGGAGTCAAAACCTATGGGGTACTTCCCGTTGACCCAGAACTATGAAATTTGGCAAGAAGCATTGTGTTAGAGTACACAATTACACATATAGGAAAAATCCGAAAAATGGACATTATAAAATGAATCACAAAAAATTGTGTCTTTATGCAAGGAATGAAGGTCCAAATTTTAAAGTGAAATAACCATATCATGTGTGGTATCATATGAAAGAGCTTCATTAGCATAAGCTAAAACAGGTTTTTAAATATTTTTACGATGTATAATTTTCGGTTTATGAAGGAAAATATAAAATAAATATGATTTCTCCCTTTTATCTACTAGTTAGTACGGAACCCTCGGTGGGCGAGTCTGACTCGCACTTGTCCGGGTTTCTTTTTACAAATGCGTACTTATGGTACTTAGAAATTGCAGACATAGAATAAATATCCATGATCATCACACAAAAATGTTTGTACTGGTACTACCAAAACCAATTTAGCTACTAGTCTAATCAAAGTCAGCACTGACTAAGCTCGTGCGACTAATGAGTCTGATAAAGAAGATAAAACAATGTAATTTAATAGTTTGCATGAATTAAAGTAACCATAGCAATAATTCAAGACTAAACATGATAAAATTGCTAAAGATTAAAAAATAGACCTATTTCCAGCAGTGGATCTATAAAGGTTATGTAAGAAACTTAAGACGATACCTCGCACGATGTTCACAAGCGAACTGGGTAAATGGTTGAGAGTGATAGAACTATGCGATAGCAACGTAAATAGATAGAGAGAGGAAAGATGCAACCTGCTCGAAAAAAATAACGTAAGCGCCATACTAAATAAAAAAATAATTAAAAATTCAATTATATGTTTCTTTAAAAACTGATTTCTAATTAATGTTTAATAAGATATTATCTACATTCTTCATTATTTTAATGTGACAGAAAGTACATGACAACGACATAATATTCATAAAATGTTATTTTTAGAGGTAAGTTCTGATTTTTTTTCTATCGAGGAAAGTTACTTGTTTTGTGTTTCTGTCTTCGTATTAATGAAGGTAATATAGTCAACAAACACATATAAAAAAATTGAATTATTCAAGTATTCTTAAAATAAAATTAACATAAAAAATTTGTTTAATTACCTGGTAGCATCTTAAGACGAGGTTGCAGTCCGGTTCGGCGGATATGGTACGTTCTGGCAACCCTCTGGTTCCGGTATTATGAATAGTAATAACAAATCTTATCACCACCATTTCATCTAACTTTATCGATTCACTGCTAGAAATAAGAGTTCACTTTATTTTTAGCACTTTAATTACGAACTACCTTAACTTTAAAACCTTATTAACTTTAAAACTTAACCCAAGTTTGTACCCAAGTAATATTGATACGACTAATTTAATCCGCGTATTAATTTTCTCTGTTTGGTCATACTTATAAGACTGTGCTAACGCTATTCTTTTAAAATCTACTAGAGGTGTGATGGGGAGCGTATTTTATGTCAAATTTCAACCGAAATTCACCTCAAGTTTTGAAGAATACTTTACAGCCCCTACTGCGTTTATCGCATACCTTTTGTAAACAATAATCTCAACGCACACAGAAAACACAGACAATGGTCCTAAACACACAAAACATGTACATTAGCCGTGTTTGTGAATTCTCGTCGATCGCTCGACATGCAACATTCCGCAAGTTCTATTAGGTATTGTTAGATAACTTTGTGGTTCAATACCGAACAAGGGTGGTGTTAGGGTTTTTGGCGGGAACGTCTTAGTAACGTGTTGTTGTTTTGTTTTATTTTCGTAAACTTGTGTTATTTTAAATATTAACGCTACAAAATGGTGGTGTTTTATTCATTAAGTGTTCGATAAAGTGCGTGAGTGTAGGCAAGTGAAATAAAGCAGTAAAACGTGTGATTTTACGTTGTCAGCAAAACTCCATAGAAGCTTCTAGTAAAGTCGCCACCACTTTACTGAAGCAGGACTCGATAAATTGACTGTATACGTGACTTAGATTGTGGCTAGAACATTTAAAACTTGTTTTATTCAAGAAACTTGAAAAAATCCTAATACTTGACACTGGCAAATGCTTTAATGCGGGTCCAATACAAAAAAGAAGAAGAAGGGTGGTGTTAGGATTCTGACGAATCTTAATTTAAGTAGGATGTTTTTCAACGTTGAAAGAACGACTACCTACATGTTGTGGTTAAATGACTAGATATTGTAACTAATGAAATCGTGATTTCTTTCGAGATTTGATGAAAGTAAGTCGATCGAAAGAAAGTGAGAAGGTAGTAAAATCTGATATGGCCCGTGAAAAAGGAGGACACTGAATAGGATACAGTTGTTGAGTAACACAATTATTATTATGCTATTTAAAACCGATTCTGGTCATATTACATTTATAACTTAATAACTCTGTTGAAATAAATTACTTGCCTAAAAATAATGGCTATCAGATCAACGGTTCTCAAGTTTACGTCGAACGGTCATATACAAATTTTTATTCATCCCAACTTTATTCCCAATAGATTGGTCATTTTTTATTTTTATTGTAAAAAACTAAGAATATAAATGGTACCTAGTGTACAAAAATAAAGTTGCATAATAATAATACAATTTTCATTTCTCGTTCAGACAATATTGTTAGATTGTATAACCATCGCAGATTCACTCGTTAAATCAGAAAGTAATCGTCAGAATATAAATAAAATCGTGCTGGATAAATCAACCCTCGAAAGTGAAAAGCGTTTCCTCGCGTCTTCGGATTCAATGGAGCGCGGAAGGTAGCCATATATTACGAGCAAAAGCGGGCACCGCACGGACCCCTGGGGTAGGCAGGACTGTAACTAGGAGCCGAGACGCCTCTTCCTTTACTTACCCATTCTAGATGTTATCACTCAACGAATTGTTGTAACTTACCCGTTTGGGATACTATACGTGAATTGAATTAAATTGTTGGCGCGAATAAAATTTAAAGCTAATATGAAAGACAGAGAGAGAGAGAAAGCAAAAGATGGGTGGACAAGATTGGCATTGAAATATAGCTAACGCCGTTTTACAAATTCTTATCGAAGTGTAATTTTGTCTGCACATTACATATTAATCAATTAGACACATTTTATCTTCAACGATCTTTATTCAGTTCAGGCGTTACTACTGTACAACACTTTAGAAAAACAAAACAAATTAACACATTATAAAATAAATTATTAAAATAAAGTAAATAAATATTAGTAGTTGAGTAAATAGGTACATCTGAATACGTCCCGGTTAACATAAACCTACAGAGAGCAAACGCCTTGCCTTCATAAATCTCGGATTTCATCCAAATATTGCTGGTTGGGTAAATCAAAGGATTTACTGCAGTGGCAGAGCGCTGTTAAATTAAAATATATATATTTTCTCCTATTATGTTTTCTTGTTTTTTCATTATTATATTTTTACTTTCGAAGTAAAGAAAGTATTCTCGTCGTAAAAAAAGTTATTTCAAATTCATCACAAAATATCTCGTTCAAAGTTGTCGGCTTGATTTCATTTTCAATAAATTAATTGTTAATATTGTTTTTTTTTATTGTTAAGGCAGCAATTTTCGCCAGTACATGTGTTTCCATACAATTTTAGGAAACTGTTAAAAAAGGTTTCTTTATGTTTGTTACATGTGCATAACTCCGTCATTTATAAACAGATTTGAAAAATTATAATAAAAGTAAGATTTTTGGATTGTTTTTTTTTGTCTTTTGAAGAGATGTATATGTGAATATATACTTTGAGAATGGTCTCATAGGAATTTCATCAAAATCGGTTCGTTAGTTTGGTTTTCAATAAAAATACGATTTTTAAAGTCGATTTTGCAGTTTTTAGGTTCCGTACCTCAAAAGGAAAAAACGGAACCCTTATTGGATCACTTTCTTGTCTGTCAAGGCGAAAGGGAATCAAAACCTATGGGGTACTTCCCGTTGACCTATAACTTTGAAATTTGACAAGAAGCATTGTCCTAGAGTACACATAAAGAAAAAATTCCGAAAACTGTACATTTTCAATTTAATCACAATCTTCCTTTATGCAAGGAAGGAGGGTCCAAATTTTAAAGTGCTTTAACCGTATCATGTGGGGTATTATATCATCATCATCATCTCAGCCATGAGAAGTCCACTGCTGGATATAGGCCTCCCCCATGGATTTCCAAAAATACCGATTTGAAGCTTGCATCGAGCGTCTTCCCGCCACTTGTATGAGGTCATCTGTCCATCTCGTGGCTGGTCTTCCTACGCTGCGCTTGCTGGTACGTGGTCTCCACTCGAGAACCTTTCGGCCCCATCGGCCATCAGTTCTACGTGCTATGTGCCCTGCCCACTGCCACTTCAACTTGCTAATCCGCTGTGCTATATTGGGGTATTATATGAAAGAGCTTAATTAGCACAAGCTAAAACAGGGTTTTAAATAGTTTTACGATGTAAATTTTTCGATTTATGAAAGAAAATATTAAAATATATATAATTTATCTACTAGTTTGTACGGAACCCTCGGTGGGCGAGTCTGACTCGCTCTTGTCCGGATTTTTTAATTATTATTAATTAATTAAATGTAATTAATTTGTGATTAGAATCATGCATAATTGCCCTTTCCAAATAAATAAAATTTTCACATTCGAAGCTGTAGCAAAATTTGAAAAACA
Source organism: Lycia hirtaria (assembly GCA_947563715.1). Taxonomy (NCBI): domain Eukaryota; kingdom Metazoa; phylum Arthropoda; class Insecta; order Lepidoptera; family Geometridae; genus Lycia; species Lycia hirtaria. Next base: position 42,379,568 of record OX387378.1, read on the forward strand.
AGAGGAGTTTTTGCAATCTAACTTACGATTTCGTTACGCTTGATACGCTGTTAGGTGTACGTTTTTTGTGAAAAAGTATGCGTAAAATCACTGTAAAAGATTATTACGTATTAAATGCGCATTATTTAGAATAATTCTAGTAAAAATCACTTGTTTGCTACGAAAAAGTTCGTTGGATGTTATGAAAAAACGCTTTTTTTGCGAGAGATGTATTATTATTATTACAAAAAAAATAGCCTATGACACTCAAGAAGTGAAAACGAATCAAACGACACCACGCACATCAAAATCGGTCAAGCAGTTTAGGCTGTAGGCGATTATATAGAAACATACATACATACACTTGAAAAACATAACCCTCCTTCTTACGCGGTCTGATAAAAAAAGCAAAATTTTGACCAGGCTTATAGTCTGGCTCTTCTGATAACGTTTAGGGTAGAAATCGTCTTGTTTTATGTGGACAAGGGGGTTGTAAACGTAATGTTTCTCTTAAAACACTCCCCTTAAAATTAAATGACAATTGGCCCATTCATCGACAAACGTCTGATAACATCTCCTTCATTGAAGGTAAGGGTTGGACCACTTGTCTTCTCAGCTGAAAAAGCAATATCTAATTTGATTTTACTGCCTTCCCAATCGCCGTTTTACGGCTGGCCCTTAATCCTTTAAGACAGTGAAAGGTCGACCGATCCTTGGATCCGGTTCCAGCAAAAGTGAAGATGTAGAGAGCGTGCATTCCGCGTAGGAGACACGGTATTTCTATATTTACGATAAATAAATTATTTATTTAATAAGTATAAGTTTAGAAAACTCAAAAATTTCCGGTCAAAAAAAAAACCCGCCTGATCCGATTTTGATGAAACAGAGCTAAGAACACTCTCGATAAAATCGTCTTTCAAACAATAAAACTATATCAAAATCAGTTCATCTGTTCGAGAGCTACGATGCCACAGATAGACACGTCAAACTTTTTGGGTCGGTGGTTAAAAAAAAGTTGGCCATCACGGGATAACCGGTAGATTTGAAACGAAAGGTAATATTGTAACAAAAATAAAATGCGTGAACCAACGGTGAACGCCATCAAACAGAAATATCGAAGTGTGTACCGTATAGTATACACGCAGCACGCACACATGGGACCCAAGAGCGATCGGTAACGGGATGGGGGCGTGAAAGAGCATCATGCCGTTTTCCGTCACGCTATACGAGTTGGTTTTACTTACAAGGTGCGCCAAAAGGTGTTTTACATCTTGTTTGTTGCATAAAAGTACATTATGGTACAAGTGTGTAATGTTGGTGATTACCGCTGAGACGCCATATGAGACCCGAGCCGTTAGGTATGAGGGTCTTAAGAGATCCGAGGACGGTAATCATCAATACACACTTATATCATACGACGTTTTTCAACACACTTGTGAAGAAAATAATACTAAAAAACATTTTATGTAGTAGATATAAAGTTTATCAGTTTTCCTATGCGCGCGCATCTTACAATGGCGATCGACCATAGACTAAAATAATGAGGTTTCTTTTTTTGGCTTTTCGCGGATAGCGTTTTAGCCACGTACAAAATGGGGAATTTAAAGTTTTCTTTATTTCAGAAAATACAAAAGTTATATGTAATAAAATGTACTATTGTCCATCATTTGTCAGTCCGCCATGTTGGATTACAAAATGATATAATTTATTATTTATTTAACAACACAAAATTTACATTATAAATTGGCTTATAAAGTACCTAAAAACTACAGTTAGTTTGTACTGGTACCTTCATTCGCAGCGAATTCGCATTCGCTGACACAAAAAATGACTATACTAAGAAAAATACTAAGAAATGATTATATACTTAGGAAGAATCTTAAGATGTCTTCTTGTAAAACCTAATATTTAACATCTCTTTTGGGAAAATTCCGAATTTTTCTGTGATTATAGTTAATTTCGAACTTTTGCCAACATTAACTTTTACATATATACTCTGTACATCTTAAATCAAAACAGTCAGTCAGTGAGTTAGTAAGTCTGACCTCAGAGCCATGGTAAAAAATAATCAGAAAGAAACTTTAGTCCGTTACAAAAAAAAATATTCTAATTCATTTTTAGAATATTAAAATATTCTAAAAATATTCTTTAGTATAACTTAGCATGTATCATTTGATGGCTAAAGTCGGGAAAATCATCTCGTTTTTTGAAAATCTTTACATTTACCAAGATTAAAGTTACTAAAACTTAGAGTTAACCAACATACATATTTTGCAATAACATATTATGTCTCATACGAGAGTAAATGACATATATTTAAACCTTAATATCTCTCCGATTGTCACCACTTCACTGGAGAAGTAGCTTTATCCTGCTCAGATGGTAGAAACAACTAAAGGCACCGTAATCCTAATACGACCCTGTAAGGGTTGTGGGAGCTTATGAACACACACCACTTAGGAGTGATTTTAAATAGCTATTAGACAAAATTGATTGGCAAAAGAGATTTTTCGGTTCGGCAAACATTTCAAAGTGAATTTTTGCTGTAAGGTTGTCAATAGGTCGGAAAATGTGCCCAATTGTGTGTACAATGATAATTGAGATAGAAATTAAAATAATTCCTCTGTGGTGTCACAAAACATAATTATAATAATGTGGGTTAATTGTAGGGTTAATTCGTGGAAAAAAGGCACATTTTTATGTTTTTTTTTGACGACACAGTTAAATCTATTTATTAAGACCAAGTATAACATTTGAAGAATATTGTGTAATATTTTCATGAAGAAATATCAAAAAATACGGCAATGGCAGCAGTTACTCTGAAGCATCTCTGAAAAAAGTAGAATGGCGGTGCCCCTCATAACTCGGTTCTGGAATGAAATCTCAATCAAAAAATGAAAGTTATTTCGTTAGATAATCGCTTTCCCCAGGTAACGCTGGGAGGGTTTTTCGAAATTTCAATTTTTAACTTTTTGGGAACACTTTGAAGGGAAAAACGCGATTTTTAGCGAAAAAAGCGGCTAATTTATTATTGTAAAATAAAAAATATTAACAAATTTAAAAAAAAAACCAGCGTTACCTGGTAAATTATGTACAGAAGTAGTGTTCAAAATTTCAAAAGGATCGGTGCAATAGTTTTGATGTTATGAGGGGCACCGACTTTGAAAACGTGAGTTGTGGGAAAAACGCTTTAAAGTTTTGAACACTGAAAAAATTGGAATGAAACGTTCATAAGCGAGTTCTATTGGCTTACCTCACACTGAATCATCGATGCCAGGTCCATAAAGGATGTTGCTATCATCCACGATGCCTAAAGCCTCTTTTTGTTCCTGTCTACGACGAATCCTGCCTTCTTTAGTCTGTTTTTCAGCTGCCAGGATACAATAGCGCGCTGGGGCCGGGCAGGTATGAAAATCCGACAGGTATAAAAAATATAATTAAAAAAAAAACAAGCTTTTATTTAAGTGCTCTCAAACGAAGAAAATAAATTTTATATTGATACAAATAAAAACTTGTCGCGAGATTTCAAACAACATCGTACCTATCTACTAAGTAATATTTAATTCCAACAAAAGACTTAGACGCGTTCTTATCATTTGCTTACAAATAAAGTTAGTTAGTTTGTTCTTTTGAAAAAAAAAAAGACATATATACCTACAACTATCAACATAGCGATTCCAATATAGATTACCTGTCATCTGGGGGCCGATCGCACTAAAATACTTCAGCCGAAGCGCAATTGAACGTTGAACGCACCGCAACTTTTCGCACGTTTCGTATCGCGTTAACGTTTTAACCATAACTTGAAACGCAATTGGAGCGCAGCTGGACGGTTACCGCTGTCAAAAAAACGTTAGAGAAAAGTTACAAAATGTCAGCCGTTGCACTGGGTCATTGTGCTTTGCAATAAAAATTCTTTTGTGGAATTTTCGTCTTATAAATTGCCTCCAAAGACTGACTACCTTTGGTTGGCGTTTGAACTTTAGCGCAATACCAAATTTGACCAAAGTTGAACCGTAACTCGACTACAAGCGCAGCTGAACTGCAAAGTCAAAGTTATTTATTTATAAACATTTATTTACAAGTCAAGAAGAATATAATAATAATAAAAACATGTCAAAACGTGTATACATATTTGTATAAAATTTCAATTAAAGTTATTATTTATTTCTCATTAATATTGATTTTCAAGAAATCATTATAGTCGTAAAACGTTTGCTCGATAAGTCATCGCTTCAGTCTGCTTTTGTAGCAGTTCATGCTTGGAGCGGCTGTTACTGTATCCGGCAGCCGATTCTACACCTCCGGTCCCATAATATGTGTCAGTTTGCTGGACTTTGGGAGTGCGTGACACACAGGAGCCTATCACCAGTGCGCAAAGAACTATAGACTGCAGCTGAACTATAGATGTTCAAAATAACGCGATCGGCCCCCTGGTAACTCGGGATTAAATGCCCGCTCGTCGGTAATCGGATCGCTGGCCGCGTCGGAATCAGCGCAGAGAGTCATCGGATTAAAGCCGGGAATGGCGAGCCTTAATTGAATGACGTCACTCATTTCGCTGAAGTCGACGTCGCAACGTCAATGGAGGGTATTCTCTGCCGTAACTCAAATTGTGTTTTTCTAGTTTGTTTCGAACGTAATGAGCTTAAAGCCAGCTCCGTTGTAATTATTATGAAGACAACGATGACTTGTTTGGTACGTATATCCCTGGCGAAAATGGCTAGGTTGTAGGTGTTCTATAGAATACTCTATGGCGAGTGTGCGCAGGAACTCTAATGATCACCGCCATGACCGCCATCACATTGGTCGCTCAAAAATCTAACACCTCTTTACGGAAATACTAAACACTAACGTTTCCGTCCACCGATAGGACCCGAACCATTCTGTGGCATACCCATCAGCGGCGCTTATAGTGCCTTAAAGGCCTGGGGGCATGACCAGGCACTGAAGCTCTGGAAGAATAACCCTGGCTTGAGACACTCAAAACTGCTTATAGCAGGCTTCACTGCGAAATTTTCCAGGGAGGCTCTACGACTAAGCAGGACTCGACTAAGAGTCCTGGTTAGAACCCTCAGCGGACACTGCAAGCTTAACAAACACCTAAACACTATGGGCCTAGGTGAACACACCACTTGCAGGTTCTGTCGCACAAAGGACGAAACGCCCATACATGTCCTGTGCGAATGTGAGCCTCTGCACCATAGCAGAAGCCGGCACCTTGGAGGCCACATAATCTCACCCGATGTGATAAAAACCTCCTCCCCCAAGGCCATCACTGACTACATGCTCAGCATTGGACTTGGAGAGGTGCTGTAAGTAATAGGGGATGTCACAATAGATCTGTAAAGGTCGCAGTGACCAGCCGGGGCTGCCAAAGCCCATTTGGCCCCCTAAAAAAAAATATAAAAAAAAAATAGTTTCCGTTACTTCTGCAGAGGTATAGATTGCTCTACCGGTTTCAGCAGACTTAGACAAGTGGCAAACGTTTCTATTTCTACAAATGCTTACGCTTCAAAATGCTAACTGTGACTTGTCCTCACGTGACATTTTGTTAGCTAATGTCAATCCCATACATTTTTCTATTATACTAGCGTTCACGAACTTAGAACGCCATTAGTCAAAACCCCCTTTTTCCTTTCAAATACAAACTAAGAGAATATCTCCTAGATAAGAGTGCAATGCAACGACATCTTTGAATTTATCGTCAGTTCCTTTCCCATATGGTGAGATTATCGTCAATGAGATTCAAGCAGATTTTTTTATATGCAGATTTGTAGTACTTAATTGCGAATCCTTCCTGTGTAAAAAAAATAAAATAAATCAGATGAAAAATAATGAAGATACAGCAATTTATGTGCACCATACGCAGAAACGGACGTGATATGAAACCTATTTCCAGCAGTCGACTTTTTTACAGAAAATAAATCTACCACTGACCACACCTCACCTGACAAAAAGAAAAAGTGACGCTGTGGCCGAGGATGAAGCTCATCGATATAGGAGATCTATTGACTCTAGTCTCGAAAATTCCAAGATTGTAGTTTGTAGCTGTCGGCAAACTAAGGCGGCAGTGAGTGATGAAAAAAATGTTTTCTTCATATCAAAAATTTCCGTATCAAAATCGTTTGAAGATTACCTGAACCAGAAAGTTGTGATTGTTAGCGAAGCTATTTTGTGAAACATAAAGCAGCTTAAATTAGCAGAACGTGTAAAGTGTTAATGGACTGCTAATACTTTCGAGTTGGCCGAGGTTCTCCCTAAATTGGAAAGTTTGATGTTGAAAGGTCAACCTTTTCCGTTGTTTTTTCTTAGGCGGTAAATAGAACGCGCTCGACCGTGCCGTGTCGACATTCCGGGACAACTTCGAAGTTTCATTCTGATCATTTTCCTAATTATAGAAAATGCTTGCGATACATTTCTTTACTGACACAAGTCAATGCGAAATTTGTAGAGGACAAATTCAATCAAATAATCATAAATCCAAATAAATAGGCGCGATGAATCAGTGCTTCATTGAAAATAAACCCATCAATTTGTTATAAAGCCTACTAACCAGTGCAAACCTCTGCGTCACCGGCCTTGGATGGTCAACAATAAAAAAATTGGCGCGATATAAATTTCAATCAGACACTGAGTTAGTGTTTTTTCCTGATTTGTTATTTGTGTGTACAACTGGGAGAATTTGCTTTGCTCTTTATTTTACTATGGAAACTAACGTGGTTTTCACAATTTTTTCATTTAAAACTACGGGTCACTCACGTCTGCTTTGAGTCGAAATATCCGACTATAGTTTCCACCGCATTCGGCGGTCTTTTTTAAAGGAGCAACGCAAACGTCTTTCAACTCGTGGTCAGGCCTGAGTAACCCGTAGTTTTTGATTTAATTTAAAAATTGTTTTGCTTTTATTTATGGAAAACATTAATAAAAACACATGATGATTGCAATGGTTACTTCAATACGTGTCCTAAAGAATGTAAATGTTTTTGCGCTTTATATGTAGTCACTGACTACATATAAAGCTGACACTGAATTTGAGACGTTGATCAAAGTTAAGTCAAGTTGTTGTTCGTTAGTTTTAGTTTATTTTGCTTAAGTAAAGTTTTTCGGTAAGGTCGTGGGTACATAACATGTTGACGGATTTATTGTGTATGTTTTACATGACTTTAAAACCTGATGTTTCACCCCACAACTATGTTTCTGCTATTCATTTTAATTGAAATCCGTTATTCATTTTGAAGTGCGGTGCGGAACCCCAAAAACATTTTCCCATAACCACAATAGCTTTTCGTGGACAGTGCCCGGGCGAAATGAAGGAAGTTAAAATATAACGGGCACCTATTTTCCGTCCAGGTTGGTCCGTCGCTATCCGGTTATATCTAATTTTGATCCGGTTGTTTCCGCGGCTCGTTTATCATCCTCCCTCTCCGGGCCATTAACCTGACCCGGACCAAGGTATAATTCGTGACAAACTGTAAGACCGCTTTTTACTATGGAAACTAACGTGGTTTTCACACATTTTAAAAAAAAACTACGGGTCACTCGTCGGTCAGTACGAGGCGCGTCACCGACCGAGAGTGACGTTTGCGCTGCTCCTTTGAAAAAGACCGCCGAATGCGGTCGAAACTATAGTCGGATTTTTCGGCTTAAAACAGACGTGAGTGGCCCGTAGTTTTTATTTAAAATGTAAGACCGCAGTGACGTGGGTTACCATAGGTTGTTACCTTCGTTAGGGATGCGGAAGCTGACGGGAAGAGCCGCCGCCCGCTCGCCCTGCACGACTTCTCCGCGCGCGTCAATCAACATAACGTCTTAGTGAAGTTCTGCATTTGTGAATTCCATTTCTGAATCACACGCTCGTTCATTTATTGCTTGCATTCAGAGACTTCAAAAAGATTTGCAAAAAAAGTGATCGTCAGTCTCTGTTTATATTGATATTTTAATCAACTTTGCTTACAAGAACTTACAGATACCGATTTCATGTTTACTTATTTCACTATCTCTTTCCCACTCACGTCGCCCTTTTTAATAGGAATTTTCGCTCCTACCCTTTGTATGTCAATTTCAACGTATAAACACTTGAAAAATATAAAGTACATTGGCTTTTCATTCATAGCTGCTGCTCTTGCGCAAATATGTTTATTGTCATTGCACTCGCACAGATCCAGTGAATTGGCGGTCAATATTATTTCTGCTCCGCGATCGAACCTTCGAAAAAAGTCTGGTTTTAAGAACAACCACTCGACAGAAGTGAAAACTTCATCAAGGCTACGTACGTTAATAATACGAAATAGCAGTATAGCAGTTGACGCGTTGACTTATTTCTCTGACTCCCTTAATCAATTCAAGCCGACTTTAACCGAACGTGCGTTACATAGCCGAGCGTGACGCCTCAGTCTCACCAACAAAATAAAGTGCTTAGCGTCCCTAAAGAAGTTTTCACTTCAATAAGTGCTACTAGATGCCATGGTTATAATCTCCAAGGCGACCATAAAGTTTGTCGTGTACTGTAGCGCCAGACGTACATCGGTCCGGGACGCTGGCCCTTTTAATAGATCTCTAGTTTTTCCCGCATCTCGGTAAACAAATCCAATCGGCCGAAACAATTGACCATTTCTTCGGCCATGTGAACTATTATTCCCTTTGGGTATGTTTTGTGCTGTATTTGCTTTTGTTTATTATAGGTTCCAGTGGGAGTGGTTGGCTATGGACGATTGGGTTTAGATTTATCAGATCAAATTGGTTATTGACTCCCTTAAAATAGTAGTAGCTGTTTTTTTTTAAAGCTTTTATTCTACTTGCCCTGTTAGCTTGTGTGAGACAAATCTTGCGAGTTAAATTAGAACCACTTCCTGTCGTTAGATTAGGTTGAAATTTGGTTTACTTATGTAACTTCGGTGACAATGCAATAATATGGTACCATGAAGCTGGTCTCAAGATGGCGTCGGAAGGTGGCTATCGGAACTCCCTAAACTAAACGAGATAAAACCGTCGAGTTTGGACTCGTTTGAATAGTCTTGACAAGCACTCTTTTTTTTAGTCTAGTAAATAAAATATTAATTTAAAAACAAGTTTTTATTTAAATGCTCTAAAACGAAGAAAATAAATTTTAATGTCCACTATTATAAATACTATACAAGTTTTGATTTTATTTTTACCCGACTGCGCAAAATGGTAATGTTTTTTGGTTAAATACATGTATGTATCTATTTTACCTTTTACCTAAAAAAGAGGGGTTTAATAAGTTGACGTGTGTATGTGGCAGCGTAGCTCTCAAACGGATGGATCACAGAACAAAGTGGGATGGATCGATTTTGTTATTGCTTTTTTTAAGTTCTAAAGATGATTTGATCTGCTAAATTTGATTTGATGGTGCTTTTAGCTTTCTTTTATCAAAATAGTTTTTTTGAAAAGCAGCAATTTTTATTTTGGGGGTGTTTTTAGTTGTTAAATTCGTCTTTATTTCCCAAGCGTTATAGGTTATATTTTTTTTTAATAATAATTTATACCTTTTCACAGTCAAATGACTGAACCGATCGTTATGAAATTTGGTACATAGATAGCTGTGGATCTGGACATGAACATAGGCTACATTTTATCATCATCACCATCATCACCGCCTTTAATCAACTTAATAAAATAAGTATTCGGGCAAATGAAACTGATGGCTAACATGGGAACAGGGACTCGTGGCGAGTAAAACATTAAAACTCCGCGGCCGTACCGAAAAACTTTACTTAACTTTAAGCATTGCTTAACATATTATATCAACTTCTGTCTGACACTAATACCACTTGCGGAAAGAAGACAGAGAATTTAAGACGATGGTTAAAGTCAAGTAACAAGTAAGTAACCGAAAAACGTTACTTAACTTTGATCAACGTCTCAAAGTCTCTGCCTTCTTTCCACAAAGGTCCATTACGTGTCAGCGAAAAATTGAGGAAATATGTTGAGCTATATGTTCTATGAAACGAATTCGGACAAGTAAGATCGAACAAATGTATTTCGGATTATAACTAGATAGGTCACCAAAATAAAATTACCCATGAAGAGCTGTTGACATTCTGCCACTTCAACGTACAATCGAGCGTGCGAAAGTGCCCTGTATAAGTGGCACCCGTCCCTCAAATCTCAAGCGAGTCAGCCGTGTTATGATTCCTTTGAACGTTTGGAGTGTTGGGATCGCGAGTCGCGACGTGAATATGTTTTATGATCGGAAGCTTGGAAGCCCTTTGCGAGGAATGCGCGCTCGCGCGGAACGCGAAATGCGGAGGAATTCTTTTGCGCGAGAACGGTGTCTGTTTTGTTATCTGTTGGATGTATATTTTTGGAATGATTGCGCGATATTCTTTCAAAGGGATTTTAGGGCTGCGTAGGTCGTCTAAATTACCAGTTCGTAGCAAGACGAACATAATATCGATCGTGAATCCGTACACCTAAGGCCTTACCGAAAAACGTTACTTAACTTTGATCAACGTCTTAAATTCTCTGTCTTCTTTCTACAATTAATATTACGTGTCAGCGAGAAGTTGACAAAATATCTTACGCATTGCTTAAAGTTAAGTAACGTTTTTCGGTAAGGCCGTTAAAGACGTTCAGCTCTAATTTACCTGTGATAGTTACGGTTACGGTAAAAACGGTTGTTTTCTTCCTTTTTACAAGGAAAGTAATCGTTATTTTATAAAACAAACTATTATTTAGTGTGCTATACATGGTTCAGCACATTTATTATGTTAAATTGAATAGTTAAATCTAACATTTATTGAATACTAGAGGTTTAACTTAGCAATTATTTTCTAGCGACAATATTATGCCGTCTGGGATTGAACCTTCACTTTCCATTATACCAATTTCAAAGCAAATGCTTATAAAATTGTTAAACTAAGCTACGTGGGTGTATAATATGAATTTCCTTCGTATCTTTTAGTATGAACATAGCGACCAATGATAGCTTTTAGCTTTTATTTGTTTTCATGTGTCCCGGTGTCTGTAGTTCAATCTCGCAAGTTAGATTTGATCAATTTTTCGGTTTCCGGTTGAGCTAAAATTTTACTTGAAATCGGATGATGATGCAATATTTATTACAAGATGGAGCCGGTCTGATGATGGAAGGGAAATAGGGACTGGAACTTCCCAATGGAAAGTGTTAAGATAGTTTAGATTCGTTAGCTTTGATGTCATAAAATTATTTTTTAGAATATGTTCTTTTAGAAAAAAAACGGTGCGTGAAATCGTAAGTTCGCGTTTTTTTTTCAGATTCTGATATTTCGATGAATAAATATAGTATATAAGACTGAAAAAACCGACTTCGAAATACGCAATTTGTTTACTTGGATGATATTTTACCAGTTATTTTGTTATAAAAACCAAAGTATTGAACCGGTTTTGATAAAAATTATATGGGACCACCTCTGTAGTATGACCTATCCTATGTCTTTTTTCGATGTACACAATATGTAATATCTTCTGATATAATTTCATAGCGATCCGTTCAGCCGTTTAGCCGTGAAAACGTAACAAACAAAGTGACAGATACTTTTGCTTATATATTATTAGTTAGAATTTAAGAAAAACTAGACAACGCTTATTCCTAGCTATGGCTCAGCAGTAGGTTGTGGGTTCGATCCCCACCCAGGGCAAACATTTGTGTGATGAGAATGGATGTTTGTTCTGTGTCTGGGTGTTTCTATGTATTATAAGTATGTATTTACAATAAAAATGTATATTTGTATTATATCAACCATCTAATTTCCATAGTAGGTACATACAAGCTTTGCTACTTAGTTTGGTCTAGAGGGTGTTGTGTGAAATGTCCACCGATATTTATATTTATAACTTGGAATATAACTTTTCAACAGCTTAATGTAGAAATAGTCTAAGGCCTAGACTCTAGGCGGTTCATTTATTAACCAACCTTCAAAAAGAAGAAGGTTCTCAATTCGACTGTATGTTTTTTATCATAAGCACGAATAGAAGATGGAACTCTATAATTTTTTGCCGTTGTGGCCTTTTTATTGCATCAATAAAAGCTTAGTGTATATTTATAGATCAGAGTTTAACTTTCAGACCGACTTCAAAAAGAAGGAAGTTAACAATTCGACTGTATGTTTTTAAATGTTTGTTGCCTTCATTTCTAAAACAATTTGATAAAATATTTTTTATTTTAATTAGTCTCAATTTTACTAAATTCGGTTCAGTAGTTCGGGTTTAAATCAAAATTGAGCATTTAAGTCGCTTGTTTCAGTTTGTTTAAACTATAAAAATATATCTTTTATTTTTAAATACAATTTCTATATTGGAAATTACCAATCTAACTTTGTTACTTTCTTCGTCCTTCCAGACTGCTCAGCCTGGATGTGTCATCACTGGAAGACGTGTATTGGCTGGAGGACTCCACCGCCCGACATGTGCTGGACCCTAAGGACTTCAACGCGTGGTCGGCCGCCCGGCAGAGCCTACCTACTGGAAAGGAGGCCCTCATCACGCTGAAGATGGACCTGTGGAACACTGTGGTCAAGAACAGCAAGCATCAGGACGCTTGGACATGGGGTCAGTGAGAATATAACATTTAGTCTTTAAATACTTGAAAATACCTTTGCTAACTGGTTATATCAAGGAATATTTGAAAATATATCCAAACACAAAGTATAAAGTTACTAGTTGTCTGAAAGTTATCCTAGTCAAATATGGATAGCACTTCTCTAAGCTATAACAACATCAGCGATAATCCTAGGCGCAGTTATTATACAGGCGACAGTTATCGTAATCAGGCGAACTTTCTACCTGTTTACTTTTCTGTGTATCCCTTGATCCACCACTTGAGCCATGACTGTAGATCACGATCCTAGCGGAATGAGGGTTCTACACTAATGTAAACAAAACTATATTTAGAAAATTGCTGAGGAAAATTGAAAAGGTTATACTTTCTGCACTTTGCATAAGACTGCCTACATTATTGGCTGTGTGTGTTCCCCAGGGGGCATGCTTGTGGTATCTGTGTCCGTCTGCGGGCTGGTGACGCTGGCGGCGATGACGCAGCCTTCTCTCGCGCCCGAGGCCAAGCACTCGCTGCTGCAGTACGTCACCGGGAAGTACCTGCATCCCTCGAGCTGCAGGGTCAGTGCTCATCTTAGCCGTTATCACATCACTCTTGACAAATATATAAATAAATATTTGTGGACATTTCACACAACACCATCTAGCCCAAACTAAGCAAAGCTTGTACTATGGAACTAGATGGCTGATAGAATACATATAATTTTTTTTTTTGAAATATATTCATATGATACATAGAAACGAAAGTGGTCGTGCTTATCATTTTGAGAAGTGGTTTGCTTCACAATCTGTCGCCATTCCATATTTCTGTTCTATTGATTCTATTATTATTATTCCAAAAAACTTTCGGGAAAAAAGACGAATCTAAAATCATCATCACGTACATCAAAATCTGTCAAGGTGTGAAGCTGTAAGAAGTAGTAATAGGAACAGACATAGCCTGATACAAACATACATGCAAAAGCACCGACCGAAAAGCATTACCTGACACCATATTTCACAAGTTTTATCAGTGTTAAAAAAAGTATACAACAATATAAAATTTGGTTGGAAATTAATTATATATTTGCGGCGAATTTACTCTCAGTCAATTATCAAATTGCTTGAAGCGTGTTTTTTCTTTTATAAAAGTTGTGGGCTTTTTATGACGCTTTGATAAATATCATATGCTTGTCATAAAAAGCCCACTATTTTTATTTAAAAAAACACGCTTCAAGCAACATGATGATTGATTGAGAGTAAATACGCCGCAAATATATCATTGCTTTCCAACCATATTATATAATGTTGAATACTTTTACGATCCCAATTGAATACAAATGAATAATTGGCTGACTGGCCTTGTGGCTCAGTTGGTAGTGTGTTTACGTCTACCTGCTGAACTGAAAGGTCGTGGGTTCAATCCCCACCTAGGACAAACATTTGTGTGATGAGCATGGATGTTTGTTCTGTGTCTGGGTGTTTCTATGTATCATATGTATATATTTACAAAAAAAAGTATATATGTATTTTATCAGCCATCTAGTTCTATAGTACAAGCTTTGCTTAGTTTGGGCTAGATGGTGTTGTGTGAAATGTCCAGAAATATTTATATTTATTTACATATTTATAATTGATAATTATAATTTGTAATGGTGGAAGCTCAAGTTCCGGTTTCCTCGGATCCAGGTGGAGTGGGGGTGGCAGGAGCCTCAACCGGTGGGGGAGACGATGTGCTTCACCGTGAACTGCTTCCAGCGCAACGGGCAGCCGTATCCAGTCTGTGACACCGATAACCTGGAGGTCACCATCTCACACGGCACCAGGAAGGTAACGTTAAATGATGTAAATAGGACCACGAATTCTGTGGCTAAATGGTTTTCAAAATTAACTTAAACTTTATTTCGTACAAATCCGCCCAGTAGTTTGTATAGCGTCGTTGGAACGCTCACATTTTCAAATAAAAAACATCCATATCTTGAAAGCTACTGAACCGATTTTGATAAATTTACAGTGACTCCTAAGTTGAAAGATACTTTATTCTTTATTAAAATTATTTCAATAAGAATTTTCGTAATACGACTGCTAGTTTCTGCGTAATACGTGGACAAATATACAAACATACATCCATACAAACATACATACACTGATGAAATTTGGCACACATGTTTAGAAGCTGCTGGTATAGACTAACATATACAAAATCTGTGCAGTTCTGACAATATTACATATATATAGGTCGAATTGATAACCTCCTTTTTTTTAAGTGGGTAAAAAAAAAAATTTTTTCTTAAAAACAAATCTGTCCAGGGGTCTTCCAGTAATCGGGGTACATACACAAAAAAATAAAAACCGACGAATTGAGAACCTCCTTCTTATTGGAAGTCGGTTAAAAAAAGATTGTAGATTCATATTCGGTTCATTACAGGTACGGTTTGTTTAATATTCTGTCGTGGTTTCAGCAAATAGCGAGCGTGATAGAGCTGGGAGCGGGCGACCCCGCGCTCGCCAACCAGGCGCGAGTCAAGTTCACCGTCAGGACTGCGGGCGTGTACCTCGTCTCCATCACTATAGGTTAGTCAACTTAGCTCGTTTTGGAAAATGGTACAAGTCGTTTTTTTTTTTGTTTTTTTATATATTTGGGGACATTTCACACAACACGATCTATCTAGCCCAAACTAAGCAAAGCTTTTGTAATATGGAACTAGATGGTTGATATAATACATATACATATATGTATTATACATAATGTATATATATATTTTGTAAATTTATACATAGAAACACTCAGACAAAGAACAAACATCCATCCTCATCACAAATGTTTGCCCTGGATAGGAATCGAGCCCACGACCTACAGCTTAGCAGGTTGACTACCAACTGAGCCACAAGACCAGTCATCATATCATAATTGTAACTTGCGATCTGGCATTTAAAAGAAATACGACACGCGAGCGAGGTCGCAACCTACCCCCCGTTAACCCCCGAGACCCATAAGGTGTTATAAGTTTGACGTGTGTATCTTTGCAATCGTAGTTCTCACAGAGATGTATATTTTTTGATCTAGTTTTTTAACCGGCTTCCGAAGAGAAGGGCGTTCTCAATTCGACTATGGATTTTTTTTGTATTTTCACCGATTAGTCCGCCAATTGTGAATTGATTTTGATGATTCTTTTTTTGTTTGGTAGGTCATACTTCAGTTCAGTCACATAAATCGGGTTTCTACTTTTTATGACAAAATAACTGGAAGAATGTCTTCCAAGTAAACGAATTGCGTATTGCGTATATGATAGAGTATCTATAATCTATAACACTAATAGAGTATGTACGCTAAATTACTAGTATTACTATACTAGTGCCAGTCATGCATATATGATGCATGCATACCCATTGTCATAACCAAAAAATTCTACTGTTTACTGTCGGTCGATTCAAATGCTTAACTCTTTTTTATAAGCCTGTACTCTTTAGTTACCTTCTTTGATATCAGATATACTCTATTTCTTCTAATAAAAGTTGGCAACCCTACGTCGGCCACACTTCCAAAGTCCCGAAACAGCACTTTATTACTATGCCTGTATACTTCATGGGCCACACATAATATGTTTGTTCACGTGCGTCGTGCGAAGGCGGCGTACCTGTGGCTGGCAGTCCGTTCCGCAAGTGGTTCGTGGCGGGTCGCGTGGAAGCGCGCCGCACGCGGGTGGCGCGTGCGCACGCCGCGCTCGTCTGCTGCGCGGCGCACGCGCGCACGTTGCATCTGCATCCGCGCGACCAGTTCGACAACCCCGCGCTTCTGCATACGGACGACGCGCCGGTCAGTCGCCTGCATACGTTTTTTTTTAACGCAAGATAGATCTACGAATGACAACAGACTCGTGTTTCCTAAAAGGAGGAGTTTCTCAATTTGACTGTTTTTTATGTTTGTTCAGCGATTACTTCACCAATGGGATATGTAAAGTATTTTTATTTTTTTATTTTTTAGGTATGTATGTTATGCTTTTATTTGAAATGTTGAACCATTTAAAGGAACTAATTTTAATATTTTTGTAATTGATGTTGTTTTTATATTTTTAATCATTTTTTTAAGTTTTGTAATGGGGAGCGCTGTGACATATAAAAGTTGGCCTAGTACTTTTGACTAATCTTCCTATTTTCGTCATACCCTTATATTTCAGTTTCCATTGACCCGAATGAAAAAATGTACTTAGACCACTTTCAATGTTATATTCTATAAATAAGTAAAAAACACTATATATGAAACTACATGAGAGTCTTGTTGTTTAATAAGCTAAATGGGAATATTAGTCAAAAGTACTAGGACAAATTTTACATGTCAAAGCGCTCTCCACTACAAAATTTTAATAAATGATTAAAAATTTAAAAATAACATAAATCACAAAAATATTGAAATTAGTTCCCTAAAATAGTTCAAAATTTTAAATACAACTATAAAATAAATAGTTATCTAAAATTTCACTTTACATACCCCATTATGAATTGATTTTGATGGTTCTTTTTTGTTTGGTAGAGGTGGTCCCATATAAATTTTATCAAAATCGATTCAGTACTTTGGTTATTATAACAAAATAACTGGGAAATTATGTCATTCAAGTAAACGAATTGCGTATTTTGAAATCGTTTTTTTCAGTTTTTTAAACTATAATTAAGTGTTAATATAATGTGTAACTGAAAAATGTATGGTCTTTTTGTATGAAAAATGTATGTAGTGTGGATAATCGACAGTAATGAACTAACTAGAGAAATAAATAATAAAATAAACATTTTGCCTATATCAATTTTAACTATTTCACTACCATTATATTCAGACCTCGACCACATCGTGAGATATGTATCATCTTCATCATCTCAGCCATAAGAAGTCCACTGCTGGACATAGGCCTCCCCCATGGATTTCCAAAAAGACCGGTTGGAAGCGGCCTGCATCCAGCGTCTTCCTGCCACTTGTAAAATATCCTCTGTCTTCCTACGCTGCGCTTGCCGGTTCGATATGTATATAGAATTATAATAATATAGAGAAGAAACCCATTTCATATTGTTTTATTCTGTGTCCTACAGTGTGGCTCTGTTGATGATGATAGAAAAAATTCTATGAAAAATAAGAGATAGCCAGAAATAGTCCGCGATATAACAGCAGTATGTCTGTCTCTCTTCAAGCAAGCTGAAAGAGATTAATTTGAAGTATACGGGTGTTAAAGTTTCCGGCAGCCTAGTGGTGAGACCGTCTGACTTGCGATCCGCAGATCCTGGGTTCGAATCCCACGGCACGCACCTCTGTCTTTACGAAGTTATGTGCGTATTGTTGATTGCCGCCAACTTCAAACAGTGAAGGAAAACATCGTGAGGAAACCTACATGTCTGAGAGTTCTCAATGATCTTGAAGATGTGTGAAGTCTGCCAACCCGCACTTGGCCAGCGTGGCAGACTATGGCCTAACCCGTCTCACAATGAGAAGATGGCCCGTTCCCAGCAGTGGGACAGTTTGTACAAACAGGGCTGATAAAAAAGAAATACGGGTGTTCCATCCATAAATAATTCACGGAATATTTTGTACATCATTGTAAGGATTGATCATCTCCCTCACTTTATGCCAGCAGGGGGGGTCCGTACATCATGTCTCACTATCATTCACACTTCACACAATATTAGAGTTGATATTTTATTTTCTCGTACGATTTCTTCGACACAATCAAATAGCAGTATTTGTACCTTTCCTGTATTTCCCACGGCAGGGTTTCAGCATGGAAATCAGTCCGCTCGGCGGCGCCGTCGACACCGAGCTGTCATCCTCTGCTTCCTTCTCGTACGACGCCGTGAACCAACGCGTGGCCGCGCGTATCACTTTCCCGCGCGCCGGAGTCTATACCGCCGCTATATACTACGATGGCGTGCTGCTACACAATGGGCAGTTTGAGTGCATCGTGCTTACAGGTCAGTCGATCATGCTTACATGTCAGTTAATTGTTATTATAGGTCAGTTAATCGTTCTTACAGGTCAGTTAATCGTCCTTATAGGTCAATTAATCGTTCTTCCAGGTCAGTTAATCGTGCTTTAATGGTAGTCACAATTCAACCGTAAGAACTCATTCCTGTGATGCTTTGCACCAATGTGCGTTTCCCAGCCTTGCTCCGGCGTCTATATAATTGCCCTAACTTTGATAATGAAAATAATAGATAGTTTGTATGTAATCTGCTTACACGTCAGTTTATCATTATTACATGTCAGTTAATCGTTCTTACAGGTCAGTTAATCGCGTTTTTATGTTAGTCACGACTCAGGTACTGTAAAAGCTCATTCATATGATGTGGTGCTCCAACTCGCTTTGCCCTTCCTTTCGCGAACGTCTACATAAATGCCCTAATTTCGACAGCGATTATAAACAGTTTGAGCTTATCGTGCTTACGGATCAGTCTATAGTCCTTATAGGTCAGTTCATCATGTTTACATGTCAGCCAATCTTGCGTACAGTCACATTTCATATACTGTACAATCCCCTATATTCGGCTCGAAGGACCAAATATACAAGCCTGTGGAAGTTAAAGATGCTGCACCACCGCTCATCCCAAATAGCATTTACTCAGCAACATCTTTTTGTTTTTCGATTGTTTTTTTTTTGTTATTTAACAATTTTCTTTACTTATTCATGTTAATTCAGGTGACGTTTCTTCGATCAGGTCATTGTATCAGTATCGGCTGCGTGTGTCATACATATGTGTCATCACATATGAATGACACACGCAATCATGTTACGAGTTCTAGACACGCCGCTCTAATGCGATGCTCTCTACAACCTATTCAGTCTCGACTGAGTGAGCGAGATGCAGGATAAGACGATAGACGGCAGGGGAGCGAGAGCGAAATCGCTACAATGTTGTTTATTGGTTTAGCGAGCGACATGGCAACAGTGCAACGCAACATATCGTCGAAGCGGCACAACATCAGCTACGAGGCGCGGCTGCTGTCGCCGGGTCGTGCGCGGCGCGTTCTCTGCTGCATCAGCCCTCGGCAACTCACAGTCAAAGACTACATACTCAAGTTCATACCCAAGAGGATTACGGCATTCAGACTCTGCCCTTCCACTAAGGTACAATAGCCTTCATTTTAAGGATTTTATTAAGAAGGACATCTAAAGATTCGTATCGCACTGGAAACTGCAATCGGAGAATTTAGTTAAAAATAGACGTTAGTTACCCATACTTTTATATAAAAATGTGTGACAACCACGTTAGTATTCTTAGTGAATCGGTGTCTTTACAGCTAGTGCTCGAACCGACGCCAGTAGGTTCGGAGCCGGGCGGCGAGTTCTCCCTGGAAGACGGAGTCCAGCCCGCGTTGAAACTACAATCCAGCGAGCGTGACCTCATCGCTGCCACCTTCACGCGGCTTCTGCTCGCCAACTGTGGCGGCGAGGACACATTCAAGGTTTGCTTGCGTTAAAAACTGTAGCGGAGAGAATTTTCAAGGTTTCAAGGAGTTGAGCATAATCAAGGTCACGGAAGGATGTTTAGGCCCATCACGGGCAATCAAGTATTGCTGGAAGGATGAGGTCAGAGATTCCATACAACGGCGCGTTAATCAGCAATTTGATACACTCGCTCTTCTGCAGTCGGGTATTTTGATTTTCTTTTAATATGAATACTTGTTATTTGATTGGAATCAAAAATGACTGTCTATGTTTTTTTTTTTTTAATTTTTGTAATAATTCCAAACTTTAAAAAAATCTAAAGTTATATTTTGAATAAAAAGCAAGTCATTAACGGCTTTAAACATATAATAATCGGCCAAGTGCGAGTCAGACTCGCGCACGAAGGGTTCCGTACTATCATCTATAATACTACAAAGTTTAGTTCTGTTTATAAAATAACGAGAAATCAACGAAATTACAAGTAGTAAATTGTAAACTTATAGGTAGGTTTTCGATACACATCCGGGCAGCATGACGACGTTCGCGCGAATACGCGCGGCTATGGCTCGCTCCGTGATGTTACCTCCCCCGCTACCCGCGCGGCCGTTGGTTAGCAACCGCCACGCGATCGCGCCACCACCACACCGCGGCGCGGCGCTCGTATCGCGTTTAGATGCACGGATTATTTTCATTTTGTGAGTTTTTATGTATTAGGTTAGGTATTTATTTTTATAGTTAATATATTTCTAAATATTTACTTACAAATATTCAAGTTTCTACCTGTTAATTAAGATCGAGTAAAAATTGCTTAAAAATTACGTTTGTTGTATGGGAGCCCCCCTTTAATATTTACTTTATTGTTATTTAATTATTTATTTTGAAAGGTAATATACAAGTAAATATTCTGTGAAAATTTGAAGCGTCTACCTGTTACCGTTTTTAATATTGAGCAAAAAAATACGAAAAAAACACGTTTATTGTATGGGGACCCCCCTTAATTTTTTTTTTTTAATTTTTAGTATTTGTTGTTATAGCGGCAATGGAAATACATCACTTGTGAAAATTTCAGCTTTCTAGCTATCACGGTTTATGAGATACAGCCTGGAGACAGACAGACAGACAGACAGACAGCGAAGTCTTAGTAATAGGGTCCCGTTTTTACCCTTTGGGTACGGAACCCTAAAAAAGAATTATTCAAATCGTAAACATATTTAAGGGAAAGAAAACAGTTTGCTCCTGATGTATGAAAAACTCGTGAAGAGTCAGTAGTTCGACCATCGTTCGTCGTTTGTAAAACTAAAAAACAACATCACAAATATTCGACAAAAATTTCAATTTGATCCAAGTTAATTTTCATAGATAAAAACCTTTTTTGCTAAAAATGATTTTTCAGACGAGACGAACAATGGTTGAACTACGGACTCGTTAATTTACTGGCGAAATTGGATCTAATATATGGTGCACGTTCCAGAACAAGCAAGAGTTCTTCTACAGCGAGCTGCGTAAAGCGCATGCGCGTCACGCGCACGACAAGGTGCCCGTGCGCGTCGCGCGCGCAGACCTCCTAGCATCCTCGCTGAAGGCGACCAAAAACTTCTCGCAGGCGGACTGGTGCAAGAACTTCGATGTATGCTTCCAGGGAGAACAGGGTATGGATTTAATACGCTGTACGCTTTTTAACCCCCGACCCAAAAAAGAGGTATTAAGTTTGACGTGTGTATCTGTTGTGTGTCCGTGTATCTGTCTGATTTTTTTAACCTCCGATCTAAAAAGAGACAGACATACTTTTATTTGTGACAAAAACAACCACAACATAATATAAACACTAAAAATAAACAAAAACTACAGTCGTTTTTATCACAAACCGGTTCCAACTCAGCATTAGCTGGTTAAATTAACCAGCGCTGGTCTTCCGTTGGGTCCGGCAGAGGGGTGTTATAAGTTTGACGTGTGTGTTGTTTGATGTCTGTGTATCTGTCTGTGGCATCGTAGCTCTCAAACTAGATTTTGATCTAGTTTTTTATTTGAAAGAGGATTTCATCGAGAGTGTTCTTAGCTATGTTTCATCAAAATCGGTTCAGCTGATTTTTTTCGAGAGGTTTTGAGTTTTCTAAATTTATACTTGTTGCAGGATTAATTTATATATATTTTTTATTTTTAAATAGGCTTGCGCTTGACTGCTACCTCACCTGATGTTAAGCGACTGTTGCGGTCTACGATGGAGCGTGCTTGCCTAAAAGGAATCCATTCATTCAGAACCCAGATCATTCAGAAGCAATCATATTTTATTACCCTTTCCTATACCCGACTGATTTTCTACTTGGGCAGTTGGGCTTTAATTCTTTGAAAGTTAGGCGCTCTTTAGACCAACTTAAGACGGGCTGCAAGATATTAAGAGGCGCAATAAATTCACCGGATTTGCACAACAATATTTGTACTCTCTACGTACCAGATAAATATATGAGACATCGGCCCAGCCGAAAACATAAGCTGTTCTCCAATGGCTCTAACCGGACAAAGTCGCGGAATTTCAGTCCAATGTGTCGCATCATTCGTGGACTCAACGCATTCTTAAAAGAGTTCCCAGATTGTGATATTTTTTGCGATAAGTGGCCTGACCTAATGCAATTTTTATTATTATTTTGTGAAAAACATTCCTTTTAATGAATTTAATTTATTACTTATTAATTTTGTACTTATTATTGACATGTTATATTTTACTTTAATATTTGAATTTTATAATTATGACTTAGTATAATATATGCAATGTGTAATTGGTGCCAACCGTTCATTGTAAATAAATAAATAAATAAATATTATTTTATACCTATCTATAAAATTTAGTGAGTGTGATTTTATGACAATAAATATCATTCATTCATTCATTCACTTGCACACATTCACACCATGATTAGTTGAAAGTGATCTCCGTGTGCGTGTGTGTTGCAGGCGTGGACTGGGGCGGCGTGAGGCGCGAGTGGTTCTCCCTGGTGTGCTCACAGCTGTTCGACCACAAGCACGGGCTGTTCGCGGCCTTCCACCCCGGGGGACTGGTGCACCCCAACCCGGCCGTCACGCGACCCCAGCATCTCAAGGTAAATCCGATACACACGCGCACTACGCACGCATACTCACCCGCAGAGTGTCTACAAAGGCAAATAGTATTGGCGGGTACATAGAAGAATCATAGCTCAGTTTTATTTTACTCAACTTACCTACATACAATCACGCCTGTTTTCCCTCTCAGTTTTATTTTACTCAACTTACCTACATACAATCACGCCTATTTTCCCTCTCAGTTTTATTTTACTCAACTTACCTACATACAATCACGCCTGTTTTTCCTTGCGGGGTAGGTAGAGCGTCAAAGATCATGAGGCCGCTTTACACTACATTTGACCTTGGTTAGAAGGTGAAGGGTTAGATATATGGGAGAGGGTTAGAGGGGATAGGATGGTAAGTGCCTGCAGACTGAATACAATGTGTCTACAAAATTAAAATTAAGAACTCAATGTACTTGTATCCTTGCAAATAAATGATTTGATTGATTGATAAGATGTAATATTGGTTTGCAGTGACAGGGGGTTAGCCCGCCTACAGAAATGCCAATTTTCCTCAAGTCTCTTAACTGACTTATATTATGCCCGGGAAAAGAAGCAGCTGGTACATTCTATGTTTTTCTTTATCTCCCAGTCCAGCATGGAAGAGTTACTCAACTTATTTAATAATTTCAATTGTAATTATACTTAGATATTGCCAGTTTAAAAACTTCAATATCCGTTCGACGCACGTAACGACGCACGTGACGCCACTAACGCTCAGATAGCTTACTGAGGCACACAAAGTATTTCTCGTTTCTTTATTTTCTTACATTAAATGTATTTTAGGAAGTTGAATTAAGGCCGATGGTGTTTAGGGGTGTCCTCAAGTGTATCGTTGGTTGTTCCCAGTTGAAACACTTCGAGCTGGCGGGCAAAATAGTGGGCAAGTGCCTGTACGAAAGCGCGCTGGGCGGCTCCTACCGGCAGCTGGTGCGCGCGCGCCTCTCGCGCTCCTTCCTCGCGCAGATCATCGGCCTGCGCGTGCATTACAAGGTACATCACGTAACGGACAGGGCCCTGATTCCGTATGACCATGGGCAGCGTTACGTGAAATTGACGTGATTGTCTGAAAATACAAATTAGACTTTAGAGTTTTAAGCTTAATGTGTAATTTTCATAGTCAACGAACCCACGTCTACGTAACCGATGGTCATACGGATTAAAGGCCCTGATTCTGAATATCCTTTGTTAAATATCGCGGGGGGAATGGGGCATGTACTTTATGCTTTTATTTGAACTATTTTAAGGATCCAATTTATAACATTTTTGTAATCGATGTTGTTTTCATATTTTTAATAAAAAAAATTAAATGAGTTCTAAATGATCTTGAAGATGTGTGAAGTCTGCCAAACCGCACTTGGCCAGCGTGGCAGACTATGGCTTAACCCTTCTCACAATGAGAAGATGGCCCACGCCCAGCAGTGAGACAGTTTGTATAAACAGGGCTGATAAAAAAAAAAACATTTTTTAAAGTTTTGTAGTGGGATGCTCTGTGATGTGTAAAAGTTGGCCTATTTATTTTATAGAAGATAGATCTACGATTGACCACCAACTCGCCTGATGTTAAGCGACGGTGTGGTCGAGGATGGAGCTCGTCGATCTAGAAGATATCTATTCACTCTAGCCTTGAAAATTCCAAGATTGTAGGTCTCTGGAAACAGAGGTGGCGGCAAAGAATTCCATTCTTGTGCACTACGCAACAAGAATGTGGATCGATATCGATGAGTACTTTACAAACGGCTTTTGACTAATCTTCCCATTCATTCATACCCTTATATTTTTCAGATTCCATTGACCCAAAAAAATTACTTAAACCGCTTTTAACGTTATGTTCTATAAATTAATAAAAAAACAACACTATATACCTATGAAAATGAGGTCTTGTTATTTTATAAGCTAAATGGGATAGTCAAAAGTACTAGGACAACGTGGCTGGTCTTCCTACGCTGCGCTTACCGGTGCGTGAGCTCTTTTTGCAAACACTATTAGATCACATAAAAAAAAAAAAAACTTTTTAGACTGACAGATGCTGTTGACATCTCAACTGTATGGTTTCAGTACTTCGAACAGGACGACCCCGAGTTATACCTGTCGAAGATCAAATACGTGCTGGAGAGTGACTTGGACGTCGAGTGCGGCACCGAGATATACTTCGCGGATGACGTGTACGACGGCGGCGGCAGGCTGGTCACCACGCACGACCTGATACCAGGGGGCGCCGCCACACGGGTGAGGGGACCACTGCGCTTTGCTTTTCCAGCGGCTTTCATTTATAAATCAATCAATAACACTTTATTGACACCACACATAGCACACGTTGCTAGTTCGACAAATAAGTTGGAAAAAATGTTTAAAAAGGTCTACACCTTAGCATGATTTTTTTACAATAATTGTGTTCATTGAAATGAGACAAATCTTATCGGATTTATCGTGTATATAAAATATACGCTATATGCTAAATGTTATATTTAGGGATATATTTAAACTATTTGTGTGGCGTCTATAATGTAGTATATTCATATTCATTTTTAACCACCGACGCAATAACGACGGGGTGTTATAAGTTTGACGTGTCTGTGTGTGTGTCTGTCTGTGGCATCGAGCTCCCGAACTGATGAACCGTTTTTTTGTTTTTGTTTTTTGAAAGAAGAATTAGTCGGGAGTGTTCTTAGCTATGCTTCTACAAAATTGATTCAGCCGTTTTTTTTTGTCGGGGGTTTTTGAGTTTATTCGTAAAATATTATTAATTTCACGCCATCATAATCTAAAAATTGAAAAATTTTGAAGTAGGTACCTAAGTATCTACAGTCAACAATATTATAACTGAAAAATAATAACTAGGTTAACAATATTACAACTCCGGTTTCATATTGTCAACGTTCCAAATTTTGACTCTGCGTCAAACGTTGTATACAACTAAATTCCTGTTGTATGTCGCCTCTGAATCGTGCCCGTCGCCACTTAAACGCACTCCTTGCTGCCAACCCTGATTGTGACATTGTTTATGATAACTGGAAGACTATTTTAAGTACCTCCTTGACTTACTGTGAAAATTTAATGGATCAATGGGACAGGTGTAAAAAGCCTGACGATTCATTGGATTTTGACGGTATGTTCGAGTCTGGTATCCTCTGAGTTTGTTGACTTGGTACTCTGAGTACTTACCCGAACGGTATATTTTACTTTGTTTGATATATCTTTTTTTGTATTGACATGCTAGGCGTATTGCCCATTTGACATTTTTATAATGACATTTTAAATGATATTGTATTTATATAATGAATATTACTTAATGTTAAGACATGAATTGTTTAAGAATAATTTTTGGATATTGTGATATAATTGTAATTGGTCTTTTTCCGTTTTTATCTCAATAAACGAATATGAATATGAATATGAATTGTACGTGGCCTTTTGAGAAGGTTATCGATTATTTTCTCAAGAGATTAGTAGTCAAAACGACTGTAAATGAATTAATCAAGTAGTTTGACTACTAATCTGTTGGGAATCATCGAGAACCTTCTAATAAGACTATATACAATGTTTGACGCAGAGTCAAAGTTACCCACGCTTACACACACAAAGAAACTATAATATGTTGTCTTTCAGGTAACAAACGCTACTAAGATCCAGTATTTGGATGCGCTCGCGCAGTGGCGGCTCGCCGTCCGCTGCCGCGCCGAGGTGGAGGCTTTCTTGCGCGGGCTCGCGCTTCTCGTGCCTGACAATCTGCTCGCTATATTTGACGAGAATGAACTAGAGGTGAGTACAGGTCTTACATATTAAGTTCATTCAGTCATTTTATGATTTCAAAAATGTTAGAATGCGCGAGCGAGGCGGACGATGGTCGAATTACAGCCTCTTAAACGTACATTATACTCACTGCTGTCTTCCTCTTTATCTCTCTCTTTCTCTAATAATCTGTTTGCCGTACGTACTATTACAGCCTTAATTATTCTAGTATAATAAAAACGTTTTTTGTTCCGTTTTCGCCCGTAACAATTCCCTTTTACATGTATAACTTAGAATTATGTTGAACTTTGCATTAATTTGCTTTGTTCATATAAGTTAAATCTTGCAATTTAATTAAGGTTTAGGGCGTCCTAGCTGTTGACGGTAACAAAGCATTCTGTAACTTTTCTATTTCTTCAATATGCACTTTGTAGTGCGGAGACCAGATAGGACTGGCGTATTCTAAAATACTTCTGGAGAGAGTAAAGAATAAATACAGTAAAGACTGAGGTTTTTTAAAGCCTTTAGTAGATCTAAAAATAAATCCAAGGAGTTGACTAGCTGTGGTTGTGTGATGTTGATAGTGAGCCCGAAACGAGAGTTTATCGTCAAATATAACACCCAGATACTTAGCGATATCAGCTCTGATTAGACACTGGCCGTTAATAAAGTTGTGGAAAATCTTGTTACGTTTGTTGGAAAACGTTGTAACAAAGCATTTCTTAATATTGAGATATATGAAGTTCGATTTACACCAGTCTGAAATAGAGTTCAAGTCATTTTGCAGGAGATAGCAGTCGTGGGAAGTGGATACAGTTTTAAATATTTTTAAATCATCGGCATAGAGTAAATATTCACAAGTTAAATGCTCTATAAGATCGTTGATAAAGATGATAAATAAAAGTTTATTCTTTCCTTTTCGGGTTTATTTGTTGTTTATTGTTGAAATTGATATACTAACTTTTTACTTACTGTATACCTACCGTGTCTGTTAATCGTGGGTGACGTCACCGGCGGTTCCAACGGAAGACCAGCGCCGGCTGTTCACAGCCAGCAGTATGCTGAGCTGGGATCGGTTTGTGGCGGACACATCATACTATTTTTTGTTGCTTAGTATTTACTTAATGTTTTGTGTCTTCCATAAATAAACATATGTCTATATCTATGTGTATGAGTGGGGAGCACGATCGTGTAAATGTAAGTGTAATTGTGTTGTCAGTTGTTGGTGTGCGGCACTGGCGAGGTGTGCGTGTCGGACTGGCGTGCGCACGCGCTGGTCGCCGGCGCGGGGAGGGACTGGGAGCGCGTGCTCGGCTGGTTCTGGGCGGCCGTCGGCTGCTTCACCAACGAGGAGCGTGCGCGCCTGCTGCAGTTCACCACGGGCTGCTCGCAGCTGCCTCCTGCCGGCTTCCAGGTACACCATGTCACTACATAATCCACCACCACCACGGTATCACTGCTGCCCGCCGGTTTCCAGGTACACCATGTCACTACATAATCCACCACCACCACCACGGTATCGCTGCCGCCGGTCGGCTTTCAGATACATAATCCACCACCACCACGGTCTCACTGTCGCCCGCCGGCTTCCAGGTACACCATACCACTACATAATCCACCACCACCACAGTATCACTGCCGTTATTTTAACTTAAGAGACTGTAGTTCGACCATAGTCCGGTTCGCTCGCGCATACCAAAAATTTTGAAGATACAGAATTACTGAAATAAAAAAATCGTTCCACAAAATACTACGAGTATAAAAATATAAATACTACGAAATCAACATCACAAGTTTTCGACAAAAAATTAAATTTGATCCAAGTAAATTTGCATCCATGAATATTATTTTTACAAATATTAACGTAAAAGGGATTTAACAAAACTTGGAAAATTACCTTGAATCAAAATGAATTTTTGTCTAAAACTTGTGTTGTTGCTTGCTACTGTTTTGTAGGAAGATGTTTTTTTTTAATTATAAGTTCATTCTGTCATTTTATATTTTTACAAAAATGTATGCTCGAGCGAGGCGGATGATGGTCGAACTACCAGACTCTTAATGCAGTGTTGATCTGGATGTGAGAAATATATGTACAAGATTTGCTCTTTTAAACGTATTAAATAATATAGCGAAGTACCTCCCATTCCAGGAGCTGAACCCTCGATTCCAAATCACGGCGGCGCCGACATTCGGCGCCCTACCCACAGCTCACACCTGCTTCAACCAGCTCTGTTTACCCGATTACGACACTTACGAACAACTCGTGCATGCGCTGCTCTGGGCCATCAACGAGGGAGGGGAGGGCTTCGGTATGATATAAGGGGGATGAAGGATTTATGGAAGTGTTAACCATTGCATTATGGAAACTAACATCTCTAAAATTTATTACGGGCTATTCACGTTTATTTTTGAGTCGAAATCTCCGACAATTGTTTCAACCGCATACGAAAAAGATCGCCGTATGCGGCTGAAACTATAGTCGGAGGTTTCGACTCAAAAATAAACATGAGTAGCCCCTAATATATATTAAAGATATAAATGATTGGTTCAAATACGTGAGTATACATCGGTGAAATATTGTACAAAAAAATGTAAAGTTAGTTGCAAAATTACACCGCGCCGGGAGGAGCGTTAAATCACATCGTGCTTGCTGGAATTTGTTGGCAGGCCTGAGCAGCCAATCAGCCGAAAATGTGCTTTTATTGGTTAGTATGACGATAGTATGGTACATTGAAAAATTCTAATTTCCAGCAGTTTTTTTTTATAATTAATTATATTGAACATAATACTCACATAATATTTATCTGAAGTACTTCGGGAAATTTTTCACATTTCAAACGATATCCTCGCTGTCGCAATCCATAATATGTTTGTTTTGACCGATGCCTGGTGCGTTTCTATTGTTATATTATAAAATGTTACTCATTTGCCGCATCTTGAAGTAGTTCGTTAGGCAAACATCATTTCATCACTAGATTTTCGGGTGGTCTAATGCTGTGAGTCGTATAAGTTTATTATTTTGTCCAAAATTCTAAAATCTGTTTTAAGAATCGCAAGTTAGAACAAAAATTTCGAAATTTCTTTTATAGATGATTGCAAATATATGACAAATGAGAATATAATACAAACAATTATTTATTGGTTCTTGCTGAGTATCGATCTCTATGTTTGTTCGAAAATTTATCACTATAGGAAAAGAATAAGAAAAGGTCATGATGATAATTAATATTGTCTCAAATAATACTATTGCAAAGTTAATTGTGATAAAATATGTATTCATTATTCTTGTACATAAATATTTAAATAGTGTTGTGTATAACTTAGATCTTTATTATAATGCTTACTATAAAGGTGGTGGCTAATCGCGAAGTCCGTCGCAAACAAGTTTTTCTAATAATAAATAAAAAAATACTGATCGATTGTTTGTTGAAGGTATATGCAAGTACAGTTCACTTTTTCCCTCACGCTCACACATTACCACATTTTAAACCCGTGTTAATTTGACGAGTGTGTCTATCTGTGGTATCGAAGCTCTCAAACGGATGGACCGATTTTGATCTGTTTTTTTTTGTTTGAAAGAAAGTTTCATCGGGCGTGTTAGAGTGAGATAGTGAGTTATATATAGGTCCTGAAACCTGTTAATCGACAACTAATTATTAATTTGATGAAAGGCGAGCATATATCAAAACAAATCATATTTAAATTAAATTGACATAAGTGCCAGACATTTTTTATCAATCTTAGCTTTTCTTTTAATGTTTAAAGTTAATTAATTACTGTGACAATTCCTAAAATCTAATATTTATTTGCACGTCAGAGATGACCGAATGTAATGGGACATTGTAATCAAATTAGACCTTATTTACCTACATTCTTGCAAATAAATTTCATTTCATTTCAGCAGAAGTTGAAATTAGATATAATCGCCTTTTCTTGAAAAAATTGCTTGCGACCAACTGCGATGAAAATCGGCCAGTCACCACGCTCTAAGCAAAAATTAGTGTTCTCTCTTAATTCATCATTTAGTGTTTTCACTACTTTTTAAGAAAAAGTTGGAGGATAGTAATCTTGTATAAATGTCGCACTTAAGTAAAATGACGTATCTCGTTTTGCTAGTCATTTTCTATGTCATTCAATGTAAAGCAATATATATGGCAATTCAATGTATAGTATTTTTATTTTTTAGTTCAGAGGCGCGTGTCTCGTGTTAGAAAAAAACTGTATTTTTTTATCAACTACTTATTTTTAAACACTTAGTCCCGCTATTGGAAAATTCTTTCGATTGCTGTGGTTAAATGCGAGAATTGCGTTTACGCGTTATTTATCGCGATAAATGACATGTTAAGCTGTGACTAACTGGTTAAGAGAATAGTTAAAAAAAAAAACGAAAATCGTCGCAAACCTATTTCTACATTTAAAAAAAAATACGTGTTTTTTGATACAACAGGGGAAAACTGTTTTCTACCCCTAAATATTATCTGATTTCGAACATTATTGTGTTGTATGATTGGAATCACTAACGGCTATACCTCTAATATTTGCTTTTTCAAAATCAACAATTTTACCTTTGAACTTCGGAACTATAACGAAATTTGAAAAGATAAAACCGTAGACGCATAGAGATTTATGATTTAAATCAAAAGAATCATCGAAGTTGGTTAATGTTTAGCGGTAGAAAACTGTTTTCTACTATTTGTATGGAAGATCAAGCGACAACAGTTTTCTTAAGGCTGTTATATATAATTATATCAGTCAGTCGGGACTTTGATTTTTTTATTAATTACTAGCTGCGCCCCGCGGTGTCGCCCGCATAGTGATGAAAAACCGTGATGGTGATGATGGTAAAATAGAGTCTATCTTCTTCTCCAGGCCCCAAAGAATGTCTGTACCAAATTTCATAACGATTGGTTCAGCTGTTAAGGCGTGAAGAGGTATCAAACAGACAGAGACAGACGACAGACAGAGTTAGTTCGTTTTTTAACCGTCTTCAAAAAAGGAGGTTATCTTTTCAATCTGTATGTAAGTAATATTGTCAGAACTGCACAGTTTTTGTATATGTTAGTCTTATAATATTAGGATTTAGATCCCACATGGCACGCCTCTCGTAAGTAACCTAGTAGAGTTATACGGAATCCTGCCAAAGAGATTGTCCACCGTCAGGAATTGATGATTGATTGACAATAAATACCAAATGTTAACATCTAAGTATTGTCCTTGGACTTACTAACTTATTTACTAGATTTATCTCGTGTGTGCGTTCTTCGATGGTAGTATAATTGAAGAAGCTAGACCAATGTAGGGTGTATTGGTCTATGGTAAATTTTCGGTAAGGTATTCTTGTACTCTACGAAAATGTTACTTTTACTCACTAAATATTAAATATTTGTAAGAAAATATACCAAAAGATAGGTTTCTAATTCTGTACTCTTACGGGTTTGTTTAAAAAAAATATTCAATACAGGATGTTTGGTATTTGGATAAACAAGTTTAACACTTGACTTTTAGAACATATGTTTTCTTTTGTGTCAGTAACGGGATCTCATGTTTTCTTAAAGTTGGAGTTTTTGGAATCTGATGTTTTATATTTTGGGCCTTACCGAATAACGTTACTTAACTTTAACCAACGTCTTAAAGACTCTGTCTTCTTTCTGCAAGTGTCAGCGAAAAGTTGAGAAAATATGTTAAGCATTCCATATAGTTAAGTAACGTTTTTTGGTAAGGCCGTATATATGGAGTGCATACTAAAAAAAACCCAGACGGGGCGCACAGAACTCGAAAGTAAAGCCAATTATTCCAAAAAAAACCGGACAAGAGCGAGTCAGACTCGCCCACCGAGGGTTCCGTACTAACTAGTAGATAAAAGGGGGAAATTATATTTTTTTTTATATTTTCCTTCATAAATCAAAAAATATACATCGTAAAAATATTTAAAAACCTGTTTTAGCTTGTGCTATTTAAGCTCTTTAACCCCTCATGATACGGTTAAAGCACTTTAAAATTTGGACCCTCCTTCCTTGCATAACATTTTTAGTTTAATCACATATTTTATGTGATTAAATTAAAAATGTACAGTGTTCGGAATTTTCCCTTTATGTGTACTATATGACAATGCTTCTTGCAAAATTTCAAAGTTATAGGTCAACGGGAATACCCCATAGGCTTTGATTCCCTTCGTCTTGACAGACAACAAAGTGATCCTATAAGGGTTCCGTGTTTTTCTTTTGAGGTACGGAATCCTAAAAAATACAATGTGTTGATTGGCTCAAAAGGCAACAGCTAC
This sequence comes from Lycia hirtaria, assembly GCA_947563715.1. Classification (NCBI taxonomy): domain Eukaryota; kingdom Metazoa; phylum Arthropoda; class Insecta; order Lepidoptera; family Geometridae; genus Lycia; species Lycia hirtaria. The sequence continues at coordinate 42,412,621 of OX387378.1, forward strand.
ATAATTATTAAACATTTTTTTTTTGTTTTCTAATTATCCTTCAGTTTTGTATCTTATTAAATCTACAATGACTTGCATGACTTTCGGGTTTTATATGCTCACTCTGCATTATTTTCTAGACCGAACCCTTACTAAAGTAAAGAGTGACCTAATCTATCACCCTCTTATAATTTATCACATAGATACTGAACATCCTGTATTTGTAAACTATTTGCGTTAGTTAAAATTAAGATAAATAAAATAATTTCTCAAAATTCTAACTATTAGTCCGTTGGAGTGTAATTCGCACAATACTATTAGGTAATATTGTCCAGATATTTACATATTTACTAGTGTTTAGAATAAGAATGAAAAATAATTTATTTACAAATGTAAGGTATCCATGTTTTCAAGCTATTGAAATGTTGAAAATGTTATTAATATGCTTTTGTAATAGTAATAGAAACATTGACTAATTTTCGTTTTGCTAGTTATACAGTTACGGCCTTATCTAAAAACTTAACTTAACTTTAAACAAACTTTTAACTTTGGTCAATGTCTTATTTCCGAAAAAATTACAGAATATTTTGAGCAAATATTTTTTTTCGATAAGACCGTCTAAAAGAACTAAAAACTTTAAGGAAAAAGGTGACTTGCATATTTTTTTTTAATTTCCTTATAGAAAATCCTAGGTTTTGGTGAACGATAAAATCATTATTATATGTTTTAAAATAGCTAATTCCATTTTATGTTAGATTTAGATCCCGCACCACCGTAATGCTAGATGACCTCATTCGGCATGTGCGTAAAATTCAATACAATCCTCGTTGGCGTGACAGGGACAAAGCATCCTCCAATAAAATCTTTGAATGCTTATATCACGTTACGTTTATTTGTTGAATTCAATTATTTATGTGTTCTATACATTTTCATTATATTCTTCGCTACAGTTATTATAACATTATAGCAAAATCATACATTTTCTCTATTATTCTCAGTGCTAAAATATAACACGACGCCAATAGTGCCTCGGTGGGCGGAGTTTTCTGATTGCTCCTCTAATGATTGAACACGGAAATTCAGTCCAAAATGTCAATAAATATAATTGAAATTACAACACCATGGTTTAGTGTCCTGAAAAAGTGTCAACTGAATTGTCTTTTATTGGTAACTTTGTATGGCCTCTAAAATGCTTCATAATGTGAGATACACATTCTGCTTGAATACATAGCGTTTTGAAGACCGTACAATATTACTCGCCGATTCAAAGTTACCTACGGTGACAGTATATTTTTTTTATGTACTTCAAATACACGGCCTAAATAAGCCTATTCAAAACTTTATATTCCCTTATACTATGTGTAATAATGTTAATTGTGTACAAATAATACATGTATATATGTGTGTGTATGTATGTACAGTCAAAATAGATACAATAGATAATAGATGCAATAATATTCTTTGCACAGTAGCGGTCTAAAAAAGGCTATGAAAACCCATGAAAAAAGATGATAATAAAAGTAGAGTAGTAAAAATTTTTTTTTGTTTTTTTTTTGATTGATTTGATTTGATTATTTTTTTACTACAGCGATAGTAGTGCTATTAAAGTCTTCTATCCTACAGCGATAGAGTAAACCTTACATTACACAAGACTATCAGGGATACCGGACACGATCCTTTAAACCCATATTATTTTTTACCTGACTGCGTAAGAAAGAGGGTTATATTTTTCGAATGTATGTATGTTTTTATGTATATGATTGCCTACAACCATTTTCTTCACATATTTAACACCTAGAAACCACAAAGCTTAAACGGCTTGACCGATTTTGACGTGCAAGGTGTCGTTAGACTCGTCTTCACTCCCTGAGTGTTATAGGCTATATTTTTGTAATAATAATAATACAACTCTTAGGTTTAAAATATAATAATAATAATACAACTCTTAGGTTTCTCCTTAAAAATAGGTTTTTCGTAACATCCAACGAACTAAAAGGCTATTATACGATAGAAGAGTTTTTTAAAGACAAACACATAATAGAATAAACCGTTCCGCTCCGCACTAGTTTTTTTTTTTTTATCAGCCCTGTTTGTACAAACTGTCCCACTGCTGGGAACGGGCCATCTTCTCATTGTGAGAAGGGCCGCACTAGATTGCTATACCCTATTAGGGTGATTATGTATGTACCTATGCTATGTATGTAATTGTAATGCAATGTAAAATAAACAATAAACAATAAACTTTTTCGTAATAGCTACGAGTAAAAATGGGTGCTGAAACCTGCTGAAATCACAGGATCCTGCTAAAATGGCAACGGACTGAGGTCCCGCTCAGTTGACGATTACGATCGTGTGCCGGTCTATCCCTAAAATATTTCCGCGTATTGAATGATAACTTGAAGTCATACCTATTTTTGTATTATTTACGCTAGTCACAGATATATACTCGTATGTATATTTTTTTTTGTGTAAATGTTTTTGTGGAAAGCTCAATTAAACGTAGATGTAGCACATTTATGATTGTTTTAAACATGTATATTTAAATTATGATATTACGTGTTTGTGATTCCGCTGGACTGGCCTGGGATATGTAAACGCACTGCAATAGTTTATGTATGACGTATTTGTGAAGTTAAGTGTGGCGGTAGTTGCTATTTAAATAAATAATATTTATTTATAGTCGGCACTTCACGAATACGTTGGTGAAGCTGTGCGTTTCCAATGGTCATAGAGGATAAAGTTTCAGTCGATTCGGTGATTTGTTGGTTGACTTATATTAAAGCTCGTAGTCCACTTGTTAACTCCTCACCAGACAAGCACCCGACCAGCTCCGCGTTTTTCGCCAGGCGGCGAGCTCTCCGTGAACCCGCCGCGCCGCTCGCTTGATTCCAACCAGCAGCCAGCGTGTTGCCAACGGGTCGGACCGCACGCCGTCAACGAGCGTGCTGCGTGCATGCAGCTAGACAAGTCGATGTTAGGTGGACGGCGAGCGGTACACCCCCGCTTCCGCGTTTTTTGCTTTCGAATCTGATATAGACTTTATGCCATACAGTAGAAGGTCGTTTTATATGCACACGATTGTGAAGCGAGGCGGCGCGCTGGTCTGGTGTATCAATTATAAGTGGATAACGAGCTTAAAACTTTTTTTTTTATATTCCTTATGGGATACTCCATATGGAGGGTCACCCTGCATGCCTTATTGCAATACTTAAATCTGCTTTATTTTAAATTTGTGTACCAACACCTTTATGCATAAATTGAATATAAGACCATTAGTCAAGTTTTGGGTGACAAAATCGTGAAATTGTGGAAAAATATATTGTTTATCAATTGTAATTTTTACTCTTGACATTCTCAGTGATATATTATAAGCATTCCAACACGTTGATATTTTGTAGTTGAATTATTGTTGATTAGCAATTTAAGACTGAAATAAATAAAGTAACTCTTGAATCTACTTGTTTTATTTATAGTGGCCTAGTTGTTCATAATATTTAATCTTCGACCCATGATCCCGGTGTACATAAATATAGTGTTCTGGGTCCGTACCACAAGCGTTCAAGCAGTCTTATTTCAATATTACTTTGGCTTTTGTCTCGCTCTTTCTACAGTTGAGAGAGCAAGGTAAAGATCAAAGTTACATTGAAATAAAATTGCTATTAAGATTGTGGTAACCCCGCTGATACCTACTAAACCGTTGACGTGTCTGTCTGCCTGCGTAGCTTCTATTCTGATGAGCTGATTTTTGAAGTGAATGATGATGAAGTGATAACTTCTTATGGGAGGGTAAACCGCTTCGTTACGTAACGCGTGACTGCGTCAGTCTGTGGCTAGATTAGTTTATCACTTCTGTCGGGCGTCCCGAGACGCACACGTTTTATTTTGTTTCTTGTCGCGAAGTCTTTAATATCACACAAACATACGGCAACCGATACAGACGAGTGTTCCGCAAGGAAACGGTGTAATATATATCTTAATAATTACAAAACTACTCGTTAAAATCTGTTATTATATTGATCTAGATCAAAGTAACCCCCATAAATGACCATTTGTAATAACTCCGTTATCTATTAATCAATTCCTAGTTGGGATATGTCATGTGTATGACGATCACCGATTGCCGACATGGAATAAGAATTATTTAAATTAAGTATTCCTACGTTACGTAATTTAGGTCTTGCCTAGATGTATTTTAAAATAATAAAGCAGAAATAGTGTTTCAAAACAACTATATTCAAAATTAAATTAACAATAAACTTATAAATTAAAACTTAACTACAAAAAGGAGTAGGGTAGGCGCTAATCCCTAAAAATGTAATACATGATTATCACTAAATATGACAAAATTATAAAATACTCACCTAATACAAACCCTGTATAACTTACGTCAATTCTCTTTCTCCTTGTTAGCTTAGTATTATTTTAACGACTTTACAGTGGCCCTTATTGGAGAAATCAGTTGCTGAATCTCCTCCACTCTAAGTGTGTGATTGCAAGGTGGCATAACAATAAAAATGCCTGCATGTGCGGTATGGGAGGGTGGACTGACGAAATTCATTGTCATAGTCAAACGTAAGTCAGAAAAAAAATTTGCTACAAGACTGCAAGATATTAACTTTTCCGGTGCTGGTGCGCCGCTGTTTTCCGGTGTTGGTGCAGATCCATTGGACAGGCTCTATACTTTCTTACAGGCCTTCGATACCTGAAATGCTCCTAGTAAATACACAACTTTTTGTCCCCAACAATCACACGTTTTGCGTTCAAGTAGAAGTATACGATGTATGAATTGTGTGTAGGTAGTGCTAAGGCGCGGTCCTCGCGAGCTGCGTGCAGCCATGCGTGGCGGGCACGGCGGCCCACAAGATGGCGGCGGGCGCAGACAGCGGCCGGCGCAGCCACCAACGGACTGCACCCACGAACCTAACACACACATGTAGTTAGTTTTACTACTTTATTATAGACTCTAGATGTTTCCCGCGGTATCAATAGTCCACTCACTGCTGGACGCTGTATATAGGCCTGGACCGGTAGACCCGTAAGAAGAGGCTTGCATCCAGCGTCTTCCTGCCACTTGTATCTATGAGGTCTTCTGTTCACCTTGTGCTGGTCTGCTTACGCTGTGCTTGCCTGTGCGAGGTCTCCACTCGAGAACTTTTCGACCCCATCGGCCATCACTGCCGCTTTGCTTGCTAATTCGCTGTACTACGTCGGTGACTTTCTCGTATTAAGAGCTAAGAGCTATAACTGCTTGCCAGTCCGTTCACTGTTCCTTCATTTTAAGATAACAATGTTTGACAACATCGATATTGAGTAACATTTATTGTCTCGTCATGACTATGACACCACTATACATACCTAGTGAGCGGCGCGGGCCAGAAGTCCAGCTGCGCCTTAGTGAGTGCGAGTTGCAGTCGAGTCTGGTCGAGCTCGGCTCGCAACTCGTCCGCTTCCTCGCGCAGAGAGGTCGACTCTGCGTTGGCTAGCGAGAGGCGCGCGCCGAGTGTCGCGCACTCGCGCGTGCACGCGTGACGAGCTCTGTAACAATGAGCCATGTTAGTGTGGTTACTCTATGACCATTGACTACTACTCAGCCTGTCTATCTCTAAATCAAGTGACCGCGCAAGTGAGGTCTTAAACGACTTTCCATTTTTCAAGCTGAAAACTGACGAGAAGTGTCAAAATATCGCCTATCCACATGTCATTGCCACTTTAAAATTGCCAAAACTGCATAGAAATGTCAAAATAACGAGTGACCACATGTAGGTAGCTGCCATTTGATATTATCTTTAATAACAAATAAGTTCACTTAGGATCGCACTTCACTTGCGTTCACTTTGTTTAGAGAATTGACAGGTAGGTATGGTCCATACCAAAATGAAATGAGACGCCAAGCCAACTTATAAAAAAATAGCAAAAAATACTAATATTTTCTGCAGCTAAGGGCAATAATAATTAACACGCTAAGCGAACTATGCTGTTCTTCTCTAGCGTGTTCACTTAGATTCCAGATTCGAACGGAAAGAGTATGTCAACTAGTGTAGGCAATTTTAATTTATTTATTTATAAATCGTCGTTACTTTTGCTTTCTTTTCCCATAAAAGCTACGGTAGTGACCTAAAGCTAGCAATGCTATATAGAAATTTGAATCGACTAACTCCCGTTCGTGCATAAGTTGGTGCTTCAATGTGTCGATCATGCGTTGCTTCTCGTCCACCTCCCTCTGAAGAGCGGAAACGTCCATCTCTGCTGCCGACAGCAGATCCTCCTGTTGCGCCATGTCCTCTTCTATTAGGGTCAACTGGAAATAAACCACGGAAAATTTAAATACGAAGAATTACTCATTAAAACACGTTGTTTATGTATGAAGGCACTTATCTACCCTAGATTACATCAACCTCAACGCCGCATACTTGAATTGTACGAATATGGTATTAAGCAAATCTAATCAACTGGCTCTCGATTCGAGTGGACTACCAGAAAAAAAGTTATTTGGCAACATTTACGTATACAAAAGACAACAAGACGACTTGCCAACAAGCACTAAATAGTACCTACCTTGGTTTATTTACCTTTAATTACTAAGCTGAGTGATGACACAATTATATGTTTAATATGATATAATTAAGCAAGCAATGATAATTATGTATTTGAGGAAAATTAGTATAACAACTTTACTAATACTAAAGTAAAGTTAAGCACGAAGAGCTTCGTACGAGCTGTGAGAGGAACACTGTTAATGTTGTTACTGCTGTTTCTTTTACTGCTCCTACGAAATTATTTTTTTGACAGACTTTCAAAAAGTAGGAGGTTCTTTTCAGAAGTAAATCATAACATCACAAATTTTAACAAAATCGGTTAAGTACTTTGGTTTTTATAACAAAATAACTGGAAAATATGTCATCCAAGTGAACAAATTGCACATTTTGTCAGTTTTTTGTTTAGTTTTTTAAACTATAATTATTTTAATTTAATTTAAGGGCTTTATCGCTAATCGACCGCATTGCCATCTGTAAATGTTTATATACTCTCGTATATGCGTGGTCACGCGCGGCGCGCGCTTCCACTACAGCGGCGCGTTCTAGAGAGAGAGCGTGCTCGCAGACGGCGGCCGCTGCGCGCACGCCTTCCAGCTCGTTACGGCAGTTGCGCCAACCTGTATACCACACACCACATTTAAAAACAATATATCTATATTTAATTTTAAAGAAAATCAAAATACCCGACTGCAGAAAAATTGTTTTTGTAGTCTAACTTACGATTTCATTACGCTTGATACGCTGTTGAGTGTACGTTTTTTGTGAGAAAGTATGGGCGATTTTAGCTCAAAAAGATTATAAATGCGCGTACTTTAGAATAATTCTAGTAAAATCACTTGTTTATTAAGAAAAAGATCGTTGGAGGTTACAAAAAAACGCATTTTTTATTTTTGTGAGAGATGTATTATTATTTTTATTACACAAAAATATATATCCTATGAACTCAGGAACTGAAGACGAATCTAACGACACCTCGTACATCAAAATCAGTCAAGCCATTTAGGCTGTAAGCGATTATAAAGAAATATACATACATACCCGTATATATATCGGGCAATAACCTCGGATCAGCCTTATTTGTTTAGAAACTATCCCACTGTCGGGTACGTGCCAACTTCTCATTGTGAAAAGGGTCAGGCTTCATCACGCTATATTGCGGGTTGCGGGATTTCAAGAACGTTTAGAACTCTCAACATCTTCAAACGGCGTCATTAAAAAAATCATATAACTTCAAAATGACAGTGGTGCGTCTCGAGAACTCTAATAAGCTTTATCTCAACCGAAAGACCCCAACAACTAAGAGAAATAAACAGACTTTATATAATATACCTATCACCTATGTTAAGCGTCCTTGTTTTATAAAATAGTCCAATATTATAGTAATTGCTAGATTTAAGGTACAATTTTAACAATTGCTAGATTTAACGTACAATTTTAATGATTGCTAGATTCTATGTACTATTTTAATAATTGCTAGATTTAACGTACAATTTTAATGATTGCTAGATTTTATGTACTATTTTAATAATTGCTAGATTTAACGTACAATTTTAATGATTGCTAGATTTTATGTACTATTTTAATAATTGCTAGATTTAACGTAGGTACAATTTTAATATCTAACCAATGCTAATTTCTGAAGCGCGATCTTCTGAGGCACAAACGTCGTCTTCAAGAGCGATCTTCTCCTGAAAAGTGTTTACAATTTCAAGCATTTTTTTAATCCTTGACCCAAAAGATAAGTTTGACAAGTATATCTGTGTGTCTATCTGTGGCATCGAAGCTCTCAAACGGATGGACCGATTTTGATCTAGTTTTTTATTAACACGCTTTTATTAGCTTCACCTTTATGCATGTTTGTTTGTTTGTAACCGACTCCTTTGGATTTGATTTTGACCCACTTCAAACGGTCAGATTTCATTTAAACTTTGTAGACTTATCGAGGACCGATGACAATATAGATAATAATTTGAAGCGTGTTTTTTTTTAGTTTTTCATCATCATCATCATCATCATCATCTCAGCCATAAGAAGTCCACTGCTGGACATAGGATGGATTTTCATGGTTTTCCAAAAAGACCGATTGGAAGCGGCTTGCATCCAGCGTCTTCCCGCCACATGTATGAGGTAGCTTTTGTAAACTATTATTTTTGTTTGAAAGAAGATTTCATCGAGAGTGTTTCGCCGTTTTTGTTTGTCGAGGGTTTTGAGTTTTCTAAACTTATACTTGTCCATAACAATTATTGATGACATGTAATCAGGTTCGGTACGCCATTGCATTGTTGTCTGTAAACTTTGTCTATGTATAATTAAGAGAATGCTAGAAATTGGTTCGCTTAATATCTGCCGCTACAAATATTAAGCGAGCCAATTTCTAACAATTTCAATTTGTAGAATAAAAATTGTATTTCATTTGTGAAAAATGTTTCGTCAATTTATCATACATATCAGTAGCAAGAAGGGTATATCAATAGTGCGTAAAACAGACCTTTTATAATTACGGGTAACCTCTGTTTATAAAAAGAGGTCAGTAATCATCAACTCTTATAGCGATGCAAAGTTGGCTCGCGCTTGTTTTTGTCTTGATTTTTCTTCAGAAAGAGTGTGAGACAAAGTTCAAATGAGCCTACTTTGAATTGTGATATTTTTAACAGTAACTTTCGTGTTCTCTTGATTGCAGAATAAGCAAGATAATAAAAATGGGCGCGAGTCAACTTTGCATCTGTATTACTATTACCCTCTCAAGCACTGCCTTCTCGGCATCCTTATCCCTGAGCAGCTGCTTGAGCCTGTCGAGCTCTCGCATGGCCAGGCGCACCTTCGCGTTGTCCGAGTCCAGCAGGGACTTGAGCGCGCACACCTGCAGCCGGAGACGCTCCGAGCATGACACCTGCAGGCAATGCAGGATACGATGCTATCTACACTATCGCAAACTAGGTATAGATGAAACCAGTGGGGTTACACTCAACTTTTATTGCGATGCAAAGTTGGCTCGTGCTCGTTTTTATCTTGCTTTTTCTTGCAACAAAAGACAAAGGTTCAAATGAGCCTGCTTTGAATTGTGATATTTTTAATAATCGCTTCAACTTTTGTGTCACTCTCTAAATTGTAGAAAAAGCAAGAAAAAAATGGGCGTGAGCCAACTTTGCATCGCTGTAAGAGTTGAGCATAACCTTGCTGAGGATAGAAATTATTTTTCTATCTTGTCTCGTGGTTTCATGTCGATGTTAAAATGTCTCCCTAAATTATTCATTTTTCAGATCTGTTTTTTTTTCTCGTATTGTGATTTCGCGTCTACGTTTCGGCGGCTTAATAACTCTGACTCTGACTAGGGCTGGTCACTCAGTCTATACAAACTTACTTACTTTTGTCTACGTCTAATAGTCTCCCTAAAATATTCATCTTTTATGGATCTGATATTGATACGCATTACTTTTTTTTAAATATCTTTCTTTCGTACTGCGTTTAATAGTCTCCCTAAAATATTCATGTTTTTATAATCAGATATATTTTTTAAATACATTTTCTTTCATCTAATAAATAGTGTCTTTCTGCAGTTTTATTCTTTAAGCAAAAAGTTGGTCATTACTTTGAAACCAAAGGAGCCCAGAAGCTAGAGACCTCAGCGCAAGCGCCACACCTCAGTGTGAGTCTTAGTGAAACTTTACTTCTGTTAAAATTTCAAAATACGGAATCGTAAGATTAAGAAGCTACAGCCAAACGTGACCTCATATATTAATAACATATTTCTGCAGTTTTGAAGGTAAAAATGCAAGTTTAGGTACTTATCGTCTCATCTCACTTGCGCGTTCACTTAGTTTCCGTAATTGACCGGCTAACCATTTATCTAACAGCCAAAGCATGGCGTTTGGTTTTACGAATTGTTTTTCGAGAGTCTATGGGAAGTGAAATCATAAAAGATTTGGAACAATCAGTAGTGACAGAGGAGAGGTTAGGGTTACGTAACTGATACAAAAAGAGAACTTAAAATATATGTATTTCCAAAACATATGTAGACACATACAAATAACAATCATATGAATAAAATCATTAACAATCACTTCCTGATTCGTTCTCCACACAGACTCTCGAGCACGGTAAATAAGGTTAACAGTTCAAAAAGCGCGTATCACTCGCCCTCGCCTCGCTCCGGAGACACTAGTGAGGAGACGCGCAGGCAGCAGCGACACCATCTCGCACCCTGGGAGCTTATGACAATAATACTCAAATCAGTGCTACGTTTTTAATATACGTTACGTAATATACGTTTTTAATAATCATGAAGTCGGATTTTTTAAGTTCTTTTAACTATAATTATAGTAAGCCCGGTGGTACCGACCTGGCACTCCAATGTCTTCCTGAGGCAGCGTAGCTCGTCTCGTCGCCGGCGCCAGGCAGCCACTACCATGAAGCGGGCCACCTTCGCAGCGGCTTCCTCCTCAGCGATGCCGTGCAGCCCCGGTGGCCGCACTACGCCGTTGTCAGTCGGCAATCTGGAAGGAGCAATAAGTATGGGAGTAAAGTGGAAAATCGTATGACATCTCTTCCGGAGATCTGAGTTCAAATTTCAAGCATGTCGTCTTCGTCTTTTCGAAGTTACTTATTTGCATGTTGTTAATTGCCGCTAGCTTCAATCAGCAAAGGGAACATCATGAAGGTATCTTATTTGTCTAGAGTTCGAAAGATGCATGTATTTTTCCAACCCTCACTTGGCCAGCATAAAAAACGAACTAAAAGCCGAAATGTACTTTTAAAAAAATCAAACATTATTTTTTGGATACTGTCTACGTTGGGCATTCGAGCATTTGTTATTCGAGACGCGACTAAAACTAAAATCCAACTTAATTAAATCTTCCACTTCTTCTCACCTCTCCTTTTAAAGTACTTTTTGTTTATAAAATAGGAACAACTTATAAAATGGAAACCAACGAAATGGTTGACTGCTTGCCCATGAAACGCCTAGTGTTCCTGATGTTTGTAAGTTGTAATTAATAGCTTTCATTCTAAGAACTTCCATGGCGATCCTCTAATTCCTCTCTTATCATCATCTCAACCATAAGAAATCCATTGTTGGACATAAGCTTCCCCCATGGACTTCCAAAAAGACCGATTAGAATCGGCTTGCATCCAGCGTCTTCCTGCCACTTGTATGAGATCATCTGTCCATCTCGTGGCTGGTCTTCATACGCTGCGTTTGCCGGTGCGTTACTCGTTACGCGCGGTGGGTACGCCTCTCTAATTCGCTTAGTATTCATATATACTAACTGGTTTTTCTTCAACCTTTTAGTAGGCGTGAGGTCTTCCATAGAGGCGGCCTTGTGCGGAATATTGACCCTTTTGGCGGGTGCTTGAGCCTTGGCTTCGGTAGGCATTGTATACTGGTCGAGGCAGCTGCGTATGCGGTCCAGGTGCGGGGACATGGCCCGGCTGGCAGTGAATTTGCTGACAGGCGTGAGGAAGAGCTGCTTCTTAGGGTGGGCTGGTTGCAGGCGCCTGGGAACGGAAGGAAGAAATATCTTTAGATAACACTGGAGTTGGATTCTTCAATAGAATATGACCGTGGTATTATTTGCTCAAAAAACTTAAAACTAGTGGAAAAAACAACTAAAAACTAGTGGATGGGTTTATGTACTACCCCATTGGGCAAGACTGTTTCGACGATGTCACGATGTCGATAACTAGATCTAGAGGATGTAGGATGAGATGCAATAAGAGCATTCCGAGGGTCGAAACTGATGCGCCAGACAAGGACGGAGAGATGCATCTGTGGGTTGCAGTAACGAATACAACGAGGAATCGCGACATTAGCAATAACCGTGTGACAAAGTGTTGTGAGTGCCCAACAGCTCTCGCCACTCACATGTTTATATACAGATCGTCTTACTTATAAACGCATGATAAAATCGGACTTGTCACTTTCTGTCAGATAGAATCTGTCACGCGCGAAAACGGAACAAAACACTGTTTAACTAAAATGAGCTTATTCAGCGTTTATAAGTAAGGCGGAGAGTATTTCTAAAAGACAGTGTACTCATTTTACTCAACAATTTTAATTTTTTTTCTTGGAGCTCGTATCTTAGTACCTTATCTCATGGAACATCGTCGCTTAACATCAGACGAGATCGTAAATCTATCTAATGTAAAAAAAAAACTGATTTGGAAAATAGTAAGATCTTAACCACAAACTATTAAAATAAATGCTATTTGTAGTTTAAAAAACTGAAAAAACCGACTTCAAAGGGCGCAATTTTGTTTTAAAACCAAAGTACTGAACTGATTTTAATGAAATTTGTATTTGGCCAATCTGAAAGTATATCCTTCTAAGCGCATAAAATATTTCCTCAAATCGGTATATAAATAACCGAGATAAACAAACATTTAAAAAAATGCAGCCGATTTGTTGACCTCCAACAATATTGTGAGGCCTATAACTTGTGTGAATGTGTGTTCTAGCATAATTACTTATTTCAACCCCATATTCCCGTACAACCCTTTTACATATTAGTGTCATTACATAAATTTACCCAACAATACAATACACCATACACCCTCACAATGTCTAAAAATAGCACTCGTCGAGGTAGCGACATGGGGTCGCGTTATCAGGATGGTAACAATAGATAATGTAGGGACCTGTAGGGACTTACATAATAAGTGTTTTTGTTTTATTCAGATGACATGATAAAATGGTGGTTTTTAAATGTTTTTCTTTGAGAAGTTGTACGACCTTTCGTATTTTGTATTTTTTAGGTACCTACTTATTTTATTATTTTAAGAAACTACTTACACTTATCCAGTAATTCTCGCGATTTATATCCTTTTTACCCCGACTGCGCAAGAAGGAGGGTTATGTTTTTTCGAGTGTATGCATGTTTGTATGTATTTATATACATATATACATCTTAGAGCCTAAACGATATTGATGTGCGAGGCGTCGATGATAGATTCGTCTTCACTCCCTTATTTTCATGGGTTATATTTTTTGTAATAATAATTTAATACATATAATAAGACTTTTGCTAAACAAAAAAATGTGCTGTATGCTGTAACCTCCAACGAATTTATACAAATATACTAATAAATAAATGTTTTACTTGAATTACCTATTATACTAATTAAATAAGAATATTCTAAAGAAAGCGTATTTCTAACTTTTACAGCGATTATACGCATGCTTTCTTACAAAAAAACGTACACTGAACATCGTAGGTATCGAAACGTAAGGAAACCGTAAGACTGCAAAATCGCTTTTCTACAGTCGGGTATTTTGTTTTTCTTTTAATAATTGGACAATTGTTGACTTATAATTTTCATTTAGATTATGAATTAACAAGAGATACTTTTTTTTATTAAAAGGTGCAGCAAAAAGGCAGACGGCTCGCCTGATGGTAAGCGATAACCGTCGCCTATGGAGTCTATAGACAACTGCAACATCAGTGACATTACTGTTCCATTGCTAGCCCTGAAAGGTGCTTGTAGACACCCTTTTTGGAATGTGCGCAAGAGCTTCACGACCAAATTCCACCCTCCCCATTTCACTACAGTAGCAGAAAGTCGGCGAATTACCACCCATTTCTCGTTGATATGCCAAAAATCCGTACTCAGCGATATCGATCCACATTCTTGTTGCGTACTGCACAATAATGGAATTCTTTGCCGCCATCTCTGTTTCCTGAGACCTACAATCTTGGAATTTTCAAGGCTAGAGTGAATAGATATCTTCTAGATCGACAAGTTCCATCTTCGGCCACACCGTCGTCCACACCGTAAAAAAAACCTTTTTAAAACGCTCTTTACAACGTTAACGTTATACAATATATTGCGTACAAAATACGGTGTTGTCTATTATTACCCGACTGCGTAAGAAGGAGGGTTATGTTTTTTATATAGAATGTTGTACTATACGCTTTAAAACACTTACTATTTTTTTTCAGTATAATCGAACCTGATTTAAAAAGGTACAACAAAGGGCAGAGTTACGCATGTAGGTATACCTAAACCCTAAAAGCATTTTTCTCCTTATTGCACAGTTGGTTAATTTAAGTATATACAAATTAGAAATAACGAAATTACATCCCTTCTTAGTGGATGTTTATATTACCTATGGAAATAACTATTTTTTTAGTCATTGGTAGAGTAGCTCTTGACCGCCATCTGGCCTGAAGTTGTGAGATGTTGCGGTCCAAGGACGGTTGGAGCGCCCTTGATTTGAAGAAACCAACAATTTGTATGCACTAACGGTTTACAGTTAAAATATATATATATATACATATATACGGTATACAGTTTAAAAAAATATCTTATTCCCTCCCTGCTCTTTTTTCTATCGGACGGCAAGAAGCACTAAAAAGCGACATCGTTTTATGGCGGATATTACAAAGACTCGAACGAAACGCTTTAGTTCCACTTTTATTGTGCGTAGCGCCAAGATGTGGAACAGGAACACGCTTCCTGAATGGGTCTTTTCGGATGGATATAATCTAGGCTTTCTTTTAGGCAAGCGCGCTCCACCGTAGACCTCAACTGTCGCTTAACATCAGGCGGGTTAGCGGTCAAGCGCAAGCGTATTATCGAAAAAAAAGTTGCAGTATAAGGGCACCCATATAATATATATTTATCTATCATAAAAAGGCCACTAAGCATTCGCTTCGCTTGTGGTATTCACCACAATTTAGTTATCTATTAAAAGTGGCTGCTAAGCGCTTCGTTTAGAGTTTCGCAATATCCACACCACGAAACGAATGCCGCCTTCGCGCCAAATGTTTCAAGCCATCCAATACAACAAAGTAAAATATGTAGGATACTCACGCAGGAGGGGTGGAGTTCAGGTTGCTGCGCTCGCGAGTCAGTTCCCTCTCGGAGATGTCTCCAGCACCAGCCCTCGCCACCGGAGACGCACTCCGCGGCATCTTCATTGGACTCGGGTTCTCTGGCATATCAATATCGAGATATTTTACACAAAAAGCAACAAGGATCAGTTTGATTGATATGAAATAATGAATTGAAACATCACCGCCACGACTTTCGAATCGAATTTTGAATTTTGTTATTTAAAAAAGAAGTATCTTTGTTTAAAAAAGTTTTAGAGGAGATGAAAAAGTTTATATTATAATGTGTATGAAGTGACGTTGATGTATTTGTTCGATTTACACCAACAGAGTAGTAATAATCTTTAATCTAATAGCACAGAACATATATGCGCAATAAATAAATAAATAATAGGTAATACTACTTATAGGTAGTTAAACATATTTTTAATTAGCTTAGATTGAAGCGAACTGAAAACTGAGTATGATGAAATCTGGGGATGAAATACTCATACATAGAGGTATCCTAGTCCTGAGCGAGTGAGCGCAACGAACAGAGGTCTCTGCACATGGGCGTATAAAATAAAGGGGGGAGAGGTTAAGGTCTTTGGAACCCCTAACATTTCATTCTGAAGAAGAAGAGGATGAATGAATAAATTGCATAGGTAGTGTGGCCCACACTGTTTTGTATATTTTTGGCATACGTGGATATTATTATAACACCTGCACTATCTAGCCCAAACTAAGCAAAGCATGTACTATGGAACTAGATGGCTGATAGACTACTTTATATACTTTTTTGTTGTTGTAAATATATACTTAAGATACATAAAACACCCAGACACAGAACAAACAACCATGCTCATCACACAAATGTTTGCACTGGGTGGGGATCGAACCCATGACCTACAGCTATATATATTCATATTCATTTATTCATACATCAGTATACGTCACACTACTGCGTACTACTACGTACTGTCTGTAAACAGACCTAGGGTGAGTAAAATCTTTGGTAGAATAAAGCGGTTATGTATAACGCTCAGAATACAGAAAAAACAGAAGGCGCGTCTAGCTGCAGTTACTTCAAATTGTATCGAGCAAATTACGCTTCGTTTTGAAGGTTTCCACAACTCTTCTAACCGCGCTTTTCGTATTACTTCTGTCCACTCTGTTTTTCTTTTTTCATCAGCAGGAAAGATTTTAAATGTTAGGCATTATTTTAACCTGTCACAGCTAAGTAGGCTTTATAAGTTAACGGTTATAGACTACCACCAAAAAAATAATTATAAAATAACTGAGGCAAAATTTCGCACAAAATCCATATTTAAATCGATCAATATGTTCACAATATCAAACAAGTAGTTCTATTTTAAGTCAATATAGGTGAACTGCAATTATGAAACCCTACCCTGAACGTTCTCGACATGCACTTGGAAAATTAATTTTTAATCGGACAAAAATATATTTAAATACCTACTCATTTAATTTACAAACTAAAAAAATCGGTAGCAAGTAAACGTAAGGAAAATCAAAACGTTGATATTGGCAACACCAACAAAATGGACGATTTTTTCTCTACGATAATCAAAGACCGAACAATTTATTAATATATACGTAAGATAATGTCGATTGTGCTACTTGCACGTGAAATGTTATCCCATCGTGTTTTTTTTTTCACCCCAGCAGCATTTTTACACGTAGGAACGACACATGACGGCATATTTGAATAAAATTTAACACCAACAAAGCTTGCCACTCGTTACGACGTTCATAGAGCAACTGATCGCGCGCGCTTCAAACTACTCTTTAAAAGAGTAGTTTCTGTCGCTTCGGTTCTAAGCATGTTCACAGTTTCTGTATTCTGAGGTATAACCGTTTAGACGTGGCGTCTATTTGCGTGTGGCGTCTACAATCAACGCGTCGCGACGCCCGGCGCGCCCCAGCCGTCGACATCGGATTCACACTGAAGACCGGCGACATACAGGCGGGCAGGTGAGGCACACGGACGCGACGGCGCGCCACCTGCCGCCGCCTTGGTGACGCGGTGGAGTATCAATAGAACCGTAGTGGAAACACCATTTGAGCCCCTATGCTACGCCTGTGGTGGGGCCCAATTTTATTTCACTTATAAAATAGATTAATATATTTCGAAATTTAACTTTAGCATTACAATAATTTTGTCAATAAGCTTGTCAAATGGTAATTTTGCAACTGATATAAATCTGTGGAAAATGTTGAATATGAGATATGCGGGTCCCGTCGGGTATGAAATGTGAACTGCCTGCCTGCCTGAACTGCCTGATATCTAATCTAATACCTTTAAACGAGCAATTCTTGTATATACATATATAATCTGAATCTCGAAAACGGCTGCAACGATTTTAATGAAATTTGGTTTGTAGGTTTATTAGGGGACGATAAATCGATCTTGCTAGGTTTTATTTTTAGTGAACCCGGGTTTTCTCGTATTTTCAGTCACAAAAAATCCGAGTGGAGCTCGATCACCCAGCTACTAATCTTTAAAACGTGAGTGAATTGATTTCTTCTAGGTAAGCGCACTCCATCGTAGACTGCAACGATCGGAGTTATTGGTCAAATATTTCCCGTTGACGACAAGCCGCTTTTCCCAATCAAGCAAGCCGCAAGCTTTTCCCGTATCTTTAAAAGGCATCGTACATTCGTGTGTGCGTGTCGCGTCGAAGGTCCAAGGCGCCAGCCACATCGACGCCGCTGCACCCTCGCCCTATGATCTACCTTGATATTAGTAGTACACCTTAAATAGGTATGTGTTATACCAGTGACAAATAATATCGAGTTAGGTCAGCGACCTCGGACTCCTTCCTACCGGTAACTAGATGAAGCTTCTTAAGTAGTGTAGACTTTACCAGTAAACAATGGAGAGCATTTCTTTATTGGTCTGAGAACACAGAATAACTTAATATTATAGGTACTCATTCGGAATACACGTTTAATTGAATAATGACTCTTGTTGCGACGCAAGACTGCTTGTTCAGCTTGTAGTTCTGTAACTGTGCTAGCGAGGTTTACTTTGAACATTACATTCAAAGTTCTTGTTCAGAATTGAGTATCTAATTATCATCATAATCATCTCAGCCTTAAAAAGTCCACTGCTGGACATAGGCCACGGATTTTCAAAAAGACCGATTGAAAGCGGCTTGCATCCATCGCCTTCCTGTTACATGGATGAGGCCATCTGTCAATCTGATCTCCCTATGCTGTGCTTCTCGGTACGTGGTCTCAATTCGAGAACTTTTGGCCCCATCGGCCATCTGCCCCCGTATTCTGAACCCATTCGGTTTCGGAATCGATTCGATTAGTATATCTCCGTCTCTGTCATTTCCATAGAGAACGACAAAGACGGAGATATACAAATCGAATCGATTCCGAAACCGAATGGGTTCAGAATACGGGGGCAGTTCTACGTGCTATTTGCCCTACCTACCCACTGTCACTTCAACATGCTAATCCACTGTGCTATGTCAAGACTTTCGTACGCCTACGGATCTCTGCATTTCTGGTTCGATCTCGCAGAGACTCGTATCGTACGTCTACGGATTTCTTCGTTTCTGAGAGATCTTAGAGAGATTCCGAAACAATCTCGCAGAGAGATACTCCATGGTAATAAACACCAGCGTGACCAAGCCCAAATAAGTCTGTCGCATAAATAATTAGTCTATGGTCCAGCTCCAAAGTATTCTTTTTACGTGACGGAAACTATACAAAAGTTACTAAAGAAGCCCAGCTAAACATGGCAGCCCTCGTTGGAACATCAGCAGCCAGGGCGAACGGCGATGGTTGCATCGCGTTGGGCGCCACACGCAAATTCATACAATAAGCGGGCGCGACTTTTTGCCGCCACCCCTACAACTGCACTCGTTGACTCACCTTTTATTTAATTAGATGAAAGCTTTCTTCATTTTTTTCAGCTTTTTTCATGATGACAGTCAAGAACTTAACCCCAGCCAATTTGAAAACAGATGTTGTGAGCATCTTCTCTGAGGTCGATGACCTTTTTGGAATAGCTGTTTTTTTCTTCATCATCGAACAACAGTTGGTTGTTACGATGTATCTTTGGAGTTTTTGGCGGGAACGTCTTAGTAACATGTTGTTGCTTTGTTTTATTTTCCTAAACTTAAGTTATTTTGAACATTAATGCTATAAAAATGGTGGTGTTTTATTCATGAAGTGTTCGATCAAGTGCGTGAGTGTGGGCAAGTGAAATAAAGCAGTGAAACGTGTGATTTTACGTTGTCGGCAAAACTCCATAGAAGCTTAAAATAGATTAAAACTTTTGTATTTACCTTGACTACAGTTTGCAATTGTTTCTTTTAAGTTACGTGCTCACATATTTCGCACTTGAGCTATGCAGATGTTAAGCGATGCGTAAGCAGAGACTAATTCGTGACTCACCCTTTATGTATCACCGAAGTCTTTACTTACCTATTCACCCAAACAATATACCAACTTATCTATAAAAGTGGCCAAATTGGAAAACTAAAAGTTTTCTACGAACAAAGTCCTTAAATTGCGGTAGTAGCGCTCTCAATGCAATAAGAAGTTTGTTAACAGATCTTGTATAAGGTCACCCACGCTCTCAGAAATTGTAAGCTATGAAACATCCCTCCATTCTCTTCCCACTTTCCACCCTTCGAGGTTATCGCTAAGTAGGTATTCTATTCTAGGGATGACTCATGTTTATGGTTCGGAATAATTTTACAAGATTTCCCAAGAGGACGTGGTGTTTTTTTTACGCGACTGCGCAAAATTGAGAGTAATCTTTTCGGATATGTGCACTACGTATGTATGCTTCTAAACGGCTTCACCGATTTATTTAAGTGGGTTCATTTTATTTGTTTTTATTTTATTATATAATAATAACATATTACCAGGTAATTGTGTAAGGTTTTAAAATCTGTGAACATTAACAAAAAAGCTTTTTTGTTTATTATTTATTGGCGGGAAATCAATGGGAACGACGAGCGAGATAGTCATAAAAAGTTTTCCTCAAAAAAAGAGAAAAAAAATGTCAAAAGTTTTGCAATTGCTCTCATTTGCTTATACTGCGCATGCGCCACGTCATATGTACGTCACAACAATTTCAGCCAATCAACACAAATGTCGATTTTGGCGACCAATCCACTACCAGTCACTCGTGCTTGTTTACGATTTGTCTTTGTGGTTCACTCACTCACACTACCATGCGTAGGTTATCAGACAGTGTTGTACCGATAAATGATTATACCTAAATTCGATTAATGTAGCCTGAGATAACCAACTCAGCTGCTCGCCGCTGACCAACCGAGACTTTTTTTAATTTACTTCAAAAAAAGAGATTATCAATTGGATATATATGTAATATTGTTAGAAGCATACAATTTTCATATAATTATGTTAGGCTTTACCAGCTTCTAATCATGTGTGCCAAATTTCATAATATGTATATTTGTGCACACGTGTCTTAATAACTATAAGTTTGATTGCAATATTGTATTAGGTGGATTAGGTATAATTAAACTTAGGGAACAGTGCAAGCTTTATCAAAATCAGCTCAATATACTTTACAAGATAATAATATGGACTTTTTAAATTTTAAGTTAAGAACGTTTCAACGACCCATTTCAAATTACTGGGCAGATTTGAACTAGTAGGCTTAGTAATCACACTATGACATGTAAAAGGATACTTTATACCTCAAAAATAACTTTAATTATAGTGAAGCGTGTTTGAAAATTAAACGAACTTACTCAGCAAAGTTTAAATTAAATTTTAGTTTATAGTAAAAATATAAATACCAATAAAAATTAATAAATAAAAGTCATAAAAAATCGACTTAAAAACTATTCAATGAACTGACGAATAATTGGGGAACGTACAGACCTACTCAGGTAGACGTCCATTGATTAAATTCGGCGTTATGTAACAGCTGTTGTTATTTCTCTATTTTCATTACATAATATATAGTTTTGAAGTCGATATTTTTTATCATCATCATCATCTCAGCCACAAGAAGTCCACTGCTGGACACAGACCTCCCAT
This sequence comes from Lycia hirtaria, assembly GCA_947563715.1. Lineage (NCBI taxonomy): Eukaryota > Metazoa > Arthropoda > Insecta > Lepidoptera > Geometridae > Lycia > Lycia hirtaria. Next base: position 42,434,003 of record OX387378.1, read on the forward strand.
GGATTTCACAACAACGAAAAAATACCGGGTTGGAAGTGATTTGCATCTTCCTGCTACTTGTATGAGGTCATCTACATGTCCATCTCATGGCTGGTATTCTTACGCTGCTCTTGCCGGTGCATGGTCTCTGATTTTTTTATGACTTTTATTTTTTCACATATAAAATCATAGGAAATAATTATTTTGGTTAGAGATATTAGAAAAATGAGAAATGAGTTTGTTTATATTGTCAATTTAAAAAGTTTTTCTTTGATGATTCTTAAATTGTCTAAAGAGTAGGTAAATATATGTTTTTTTTGTTATAGCTACACATAAGAGGAATACATTGTGAGAAATAAAAGGTATTTAATTTTAAGAAATGTGTACTACTTACTACATTAATGGATCGCCATATGATACGAACATTCTGCAAGACAGTATGTACTTCGATATTTTTAATTTATTAATTTCGTAAGTCATTCCAAGTAAATCGTTTAAAGTGTTAATAGAGACATACTTTTTGTAATCTTTAGCAAATTGTCTCAAGTAGGATCTGTTGATATTCTAACTTCACTCCATGAACAGCCCCCGTATTCTGAACCCATTCGGTTTCGGAATCGATTCGATTTGTATATCTCCGTCTCTATCATTCTCTATGGAAATGGCAGAGACGGAGATATACAAATCGAATCGATTCCGAAACCGAATGGGTTCAGAATACGGGGATCTAACCAAAGCCTGTATAATTTATCGAATAGCATTAATCTCATCGCACCTTGGTACGGCTCAAAACAAAACAAGTCACATCACTATAAGAAACTTTTTTGACGTTTGTGGTTCGCGCTCGGGCGGTGATTCGTCTGGTTCGTTTAATTGTCATTTTAGTTTATTTTAGTTTTAGTTAATTATTCCAAAGTGTAGCCCAAATTACAAAACAAGAAAGGTTCTCAAGTATGTGTAGTGTGCGCGCTTGTGATATTTTATAGTGGTTGTCAAAACATAACCTGTTTGTTTCTTGGAAGTGAACATTGTGATCGAGACGAGACCTTGATAACTTGTTCGTCGGACAAGCGAAGCGTCGAAGAGAGACAGTTATTGTAGAAGGATCATATTCATGCTGGAGGTACGTGTTTAGTTTACGTTTTGTGAAACCGCTCGTGTGTGTTTAACGCAATATCACTAACCGGGAATAAGTTACAAGTGTGTTTGAGTGAGTTCTAAGTTGACAACGGACACGCGCTGAAGCGGAAGTGCTACAAACTCAGCACTATGACGATGTCGAAATAAATATACATTTGGATAAAGTCAAGTGCGGAAGGACGCGTATGAGGCGTCCACGGCGACGAGATATCTGTTGCCAAGTGCCATGGACATGGACGGAGGTAATCCGTGTGAGAGCCAGCATGTATGTGGCTTGCATCATTGGACTGACGCTCAAATTGACACCTTGCTACCCCTTCGCACGTTCATCTGTTTCTAATGGAGTGAGGACCCAACTTTGGCTGGCTTGGTTGCGGTGCACTTTCAGCCACTATACAATGTAAATAAAGCTTATTTCTCAATGTACTAGTCTGGTGGGTGGTTGAGTAGATCTATAAATATCTTCTAAACTAGTCTCACCGTCTGGAATTAGTATAGTTAGCTAGTATAGATTGCCATAGCTGCAGCATTTGGTTATAATCACTATAGTGTACAAAGTAGATGCATTTTTCTGAACTTATTATTGTAGACTTGCTTCCTTAAATCTAAGTGGGCTATTTTTTACTTTATAATGCACTTTTAAGATTTCATCACACTATGTTTTGAGAAATCTTAATGCTTATGCACTATACATTAATAATATGTTACTACAGTCAATGAAAACACACAATAATACACATAATAATTGATCACATGTGTAGGATATGTTGCTATGATCTTCTCAAATGAATAAACACCCTTTTATTCATCATAGGGAGGTTTTTTGAGACCCTCATAATAATTCATGGGAGTTACAATTAAATTTTGAGGTTGTAGCCTTAATGTAATTTTCAGTTGATTTTTCTTCAGTATTTTGTCTGTAGTCTTAGTCAATTAAGAAAAAAATAATTGTGCAACTGATAAGCTTATAATTTAAATCAATCTATTCCACCATTCTTGCTTCATACTCAAACTAAAGTCACTTATATCTAACCCTTCTGTTTTAAAAGTTGATGTAATAGTTTTGGCTATTTATGTATTAATTATCATTTAAGCATGAAAAAATCATATTTTGACATTTATGTTTATTTTTTATGCTTGACTACCTCTACACTCATCTAAAAATCCTTGGGACAAAAATGTCTCTATGGTCGTTGTGGGTAGTCAAAATAAAATCTTCAATAAAAACAAAAAAAGGGTACTCAAATAACTTCTCTGAGCTTCACAACACATCTTAGGAAAATCTACAAGCTAGCTTAAAGCATATTACTTTTTTATATTATTAGGTATTATTTTTTTAGTTGGGACATTATGCCCTCATGGTTCAAAAATATTGTTTTGCATCCTAGATTTTCCTGTAATTATATTTAACAACAATTTAAAGAAAAACAAAATACCTGACTCCAGAAGAGCGATTTTTGCAGTGTAACTTATGATTTTGTCATGCTTGATAGTCTGTTGAGTGTACGTTTTTTGTGAGAAAGTATGCGCAAAGTTGCTTGAAAGGTTACAAATGCACATTCTTTAGAATAATTCTAGTAAAATTATTTTGTTACTTATTATTTACAAAAGAGTATTTTTAGCTTTTATTTTTATTTTTACGAGATTTGTATTATTATTGTGAAATGAAGACAAATCTAATGACACCTCACACATCAATATCAGTCAAGCCATTTAGGCTGCAGGGGCTCAAAGAAACCTAAATGATTAAATACATACAATCATACACTATGGTGGTCAAGCGCAAACCTATTACTACATAAAATTAACTTGAAAAACATATACTGAAGTATTTATTGCATTTATCCTTCAGACACGGTAATGTCATAAGCTTCTTCAGCTAATAGCTAAGTTGTGGTCTAAATGCATTTTTTCGAGACAATGCAACCTGGAATAAAATCATATGAATTAAATGGGAACTATATTAGTCAAAATTACTAAGCGAATGTTATGACATCACAGCACTCTCTACTACAAAAAAATTGTTAAAAATACAAAAACAATGTCAATCACAAATGTATAGAAATTGGTTTTAAATAAAAATGTAAAAGAAATAGGTACCTAAAAAAATACTTTACACATTATAACTACTTACAAATTTGTAAGCCTGGCAATAAATTTATAAATTTGTTTGGCTTATAAATTTGTCTCATCCTAACCTTTACATCCTGATAACTTTTTCTTGTAATATTATTATCATTATATTTTAGTAAGCCTTTAGTTAAGAGCAACATTTACTGTGCACTTGATTTTTACTGACTTACACATTATCCAAATTCTGTAAAAAAAAATCTCTCATAAAAGTCCAGACTTCTATACATATAATTTTGAAGTAAAAAAATGTGGAAAAAGTTAAGTGTAGAAGCATAACTATTGATGTTTTCAAACATTATAAATAAGTGGCAATGATTGTGTCAAATTATAAATAAGTGGCAATGACTGTGTCAAGAGACATACGAGTATATTGTAGGGTTCCATACATGATGTTATAAAAAAGAAGACCACTTGGCAAGTATTTTTTGTTGAGAATGCTTTGCATAAAGGTTAGTGACTTTTATGCTATGTCCTAATTGTTTTGGATATTTATTGCTAAACCTCAAAAAGTTTTAAACCCTCTGGGTTTAAGGTTATTTCCATTGCATTTTTTTATGTATTCAATTACAGTGGTTAAATATAACTGTCTAGGTCTACAGGACATGATTCTTTTACCTTTGGGCAGTTATACCTCACACATCACACATCATGGATAATTGAAATCGGATAATATTTAGGTGTGGAAAACAATTTTCTCCTGTTGTCTGAGAATGTGAGTTATATACTGACAAAACTTAACATTTCTCTTAATTAAAATATTAATTGAAATAAATTTGAATTCATTAAGACTTATCAAAATTTATTCTGCGAATTCGTCCAAACTTGATAACAATTTAAATGTTTGCATTTAACTTGTCTTATTATTGACCTTTATCTGTTATTTTGTGCCGCAGAAGTATATTTAATTACTAGTATCCGTTTTTTTTGTTGTACTTTGTAGTTGTTGCTATATGGTTTTTACCCAGTTGTCCAAGATGGTAATGTTTTCGGGTGTTTCTGTAATCTAAATGGTCAATGTGTTATTTGTTTCATTTCTACGTCAAACTGTCAGAGGCTGTATTTTATTATAATTACGAGAATATTAGATGTGCTGTGCAGTTTCGCCTGCACTATTAGGGTTCATCATCATCATCATCATCTCAGCCATAAGAAGTCCACTGCTGGACATAGGCCTCCTCCATGGATTTCCAAAAAGACCGATTGGAAGCTGCTTGCATCCAGCGTCTTCCCGCCACTTGTATGAGTACCCACCACTACCCGCCACTTGTGTGGCAGTGGGCAGGGAACATAGCACGTAGAACTGATGGCCAATGGGGCCGAAAGGTTCTCGAGTGGAGTCCACGTACCGGCAAGCGCAGCGTAGGAAGACCAGCCACGAGATGGACAGATGATCTCATACTATTAGGGTTGCCAACAAAAAAATCCAGGTGATTAAATAAAATAAAAAATACTTTTTGCACTCCAACCAGTTTGTGATACTTTTTACTTGACTTTGTTCATAAAAAATAGTTATATGAATAATTAAAATTTGTACACACCTGTATTTCAGATTATTCAACTGATTTTTTCACTTTTGAGTTTTCAACCACAATTAGTTTGCTATGCTGAAAAGGTTGGTGTTTGGTGTAGGCTCATAGATGTAAAATATCAGGGAAAGTTTGGAGTCGGGACATTTTAGAAACTTATATAATCTTCCCAGGAGTATCCTGGAATTCTGGGAGAGTTGCCAAGCCAATGCACTACTTGAATTGCTTGTGTTTATACCTATTTGTTATATATTTTACTGTTGCTGTAGTGTCTGTGTGCCAAAATAAATATTTCTTTCTTCTTTCTTTCTTTCAATATTCATTTTTCCAAGATTAATACAAAGCTTTAATAAATTATTTCAGGGTGTAAACTATTGTATGCCAGAAATGTTAAGTTTTAGCAGTAGGATCAACATACCTACATGCTTAACATCTTGTGAACCTAGGACTTACAAATAATAAAGATATGACTTATATATGTATCTTCAGTCCAAGGTCTTTCATCATGGAACTGTTTTACCATGAAGGAGTAACAAACAACAGTAAATAACAGTTGTTATGTACGTAATACACAATTACTCTGTTTTTTTTTAACCAATTTAAAAAACTGACAAAACTGACTTCAAAATACAGAATTCGTTTACTTGGATGTAATTTTTTCTGTTATGTCGTTATAAAAACTAAAGTACTGAACCGATTTTGATAAAATTTATATGGGATCACCTGCGGTATTACCAACCAAATATAAAAAGAATCATCAAAAACAATTCATCATTGGTGGAGTAATTGTGTAACAAACATACAAAAAAAACTATTGAATAGAGAACTTCTTTCTTTTTGGAAGTCGGTTAAAAATAAACTATAATTACTAAGATGTTTTAATAAATGCATGTATAACTGTAAGTTTCTATGTCATTGTAAGTTGAACTCTCCGAGGAATGAGAGGCAATATCTAGTTTTTTGTAGTAAACAAGTTATTTTACTAGAATGATTCTAGAGAATGCGCATTTATAATCTTTAACAGCTATTTTACGCATATTTCTCACAAAAAAAGTACACTCAACAGTCTCAAGCGTAAGGATGTCGTAAGTTAGACTGCAAATACCTCTTTTCTGCAGTCTGGTATTTAGTTTTACTTTTTTTGCTTTTAATATAGATACTTGTTGCACCTTGATTTTTGTTTTTCTTTCATCTTTATCATCCACAGCCTTCTCTCTCCTTCTCTCTCTATCTGTTTTTCTCTCATTTATGCAATACCTAATAATAATTTACTCATTACAGGTCTGACTCAATGTAAATATTGTTATTATTTCAGAGTATTAAAAGTGGTTGCATATTGCAAAATTTAAGGAAAAGTATTAGGGTATGTTTGTTTAATATTAAATATTTTAGATAACTATACATTCATTCAGTGTAGAAATGTATAGTTTGCTAGGAAAGAGAAAAATATCGTGGAAACACCGACAGACAGACGGACATGGCGAATTTATAAGGGTTCCTCGTAGTTGCTACGAAACCCTAAAAACGTTTTTTTTTTTTTCCTACATTTTGACAAATTCGACACTCGCAAGCGCATAGCAATGACTTTGGGTGTGACTTAGTTTTATTCAAAATTCCATTCATAGTTGAAGGCAAAAATCTATACGAGTAAATGTGTGAGCAGCCAATCACGTAGTTATTTTACTCTCTTTGACATGCGCATCAGCGTTCGAATGTTTTTTTTGTGGACAGAAGTTTTTTCCCGACTGCGTAAGAAGGAGATGACGTTATGTTTTTGAGTGATGTATGTATGTATGTATGTTTCTATATATATGACCGCCTACGGCCTAGCGGGTTGACCGATTTTGATGTGCTAGGTGTCGTTAGATTAGTCTTTACTCCCTAAGTGTCGTAAGGCTATATTTTTTGTAATAATTGTACATCTTTCGCAAAAATAAAAAATGCGTTTTTAGTAACCTCCAACGAACTTTTTTCTTATAAACAAGTGATTTTACCAGAATTATTCTAAAGAATGCTCTTTTATGATTTTTAATAGCGATTTTACTCAAACTTTCTCACAAAAAATGCACATTCAACAGCGTATCAAGCATAACGAAATCGTAAGTTAGACTGCAAAAATTGCTTTTCTGCAGTCGGGTATTTTGTTTTCCTTTTAATACACATACTTGTTATCAAGCGAGGAAATGAAATTTAGCAAATTTTGCTTACCTGTCGTGTGTAGTGAGGGTCAGAGTGACATTTAAAATGCTTGCTAAAAGTTGCTTCACTGAACTATAGACTATAGGCGAATTTCGAATTTCAAAGGCTCTGCAATTCAAAACTTGCAGGGTACGTGCGAGCCGTAGCTATAAAATATTTTTGCTTCGGAATTCCTTACCGACTGCCACCTACGTGTTATTCATAAAATTAGAATTATGTAAACAAACAATAACCAATATAACTAAAACAAAACAATAACCAATATAATAATCGTACTAAGTAATTATAGTAGGGGAGCCCGGGATGCTAAATTTGCAGCTACTAAAGCGTCATGGGGACCTATTGGATTGTGAAGATTAGGTTCTAAAACGAAAAAAAGTCTATGACAATTTTTCATTTTAGTGGGGGGGAGAGCATGTAAGAGTTTTCAAAAATGTAAAAAAAAAACAGTCACATGGCAATACTCGAGCGCGTCAGACATTCATAGTGTATACGCGCTTTGTCTTTCTGATTACCGATAAATATTAATCTGACGATTAACAGGGGGGGTATGGCCGCAAAAAGGGGTAAAAAAAAAAAGTTTATTGAGCGTGTCAGATATTCAAAGTGAATGTTAAGTGAACTCAAAAGAGTCCTATTTTAATGACTGACGTTTTGGACGTGACCACAAGTCATGACTGATTATTGAAAATGTAAAAAATAATGTAACCTTGAGATACTCGAGCGCGTCAGATTTTTATACAGAGGGTTCAACTTGATGTCTTATTCTTTCTAAATGATAATCTGACAATTATATGGAGGGGTATCGTTAATCTGACAATTGAAAAAAGAAAGTTTCTTCATTTTGTTACTAGATGTAATAAAAACAATATGTACATATATGTATATATGTACTTGTTTTTAGTAAAAAAAACCGGCTAAGTGCGAGTCGGACTCGCGCACGAAGGGTTCCGTACCATTATCTATAAAAAGGGCAAAAAAAACATGTCTGTTGTATGAGAGCCCCCCTTAAAAAATAATGTTATTTTAATTGAATTATTTATTTTTAAAGTGATTAATATAACTCAATATTCTGTGAATATTTAAAGCGTCTACCTGTTGCGGCTATCAATATCGAGCAAAAACGAATATTTATTTTATTCTGTTTTTTAGTATTTGTTGTTATAGCGGCAACAGAAATACATTATCTGTGAAAATTTCAACTCTCTATCACGGTTCATGAGATACAGCCTGGTGACAGACGGACGGACGGACAGACAGCGAAGTCACAGTAATAGGGTCCCGTTTCACCCTTTGGGTACGGAACCCTAAAAAATATTAACTTCTTTTATATCAATAAATGATTGAATTTTATATATATATACAAAATAATAAAAACAATAAAATTGACAATTATCTTTTTTGTAACACCTATATAATGTACACAGTTTTAGTAATAAAGGTTATCCTATCTAATGTTATGAGAAGTGATATTGAATTGGGAATTTTGACCAAACTTCTTACATTTCGACTCAAATCAAAATTTTAAAAATGTTTTCATACATATTTTTCCTATTCCTCCCACTGTGATCACGCTCTTAAGTACAGTTAAATCAAAATTATTAATTTTTTTCTGTATAAAATAAAGTTTTTTTTTTAATTTTATTTTTCTGTATACTCGCACTTTATTGTTGTTCCCTGAAGGTACACTGAAACCTACAATACAAGCTCTGCTTAGTGAAGGTTCTGTGAACTCTCTATTAAGTCACCGTAAGCTTTGATTGTAAACATTATAATTGTAACTTACTACATTAGAATGGCATATATATGTATCTATGACAATAAAGATTATTAATATTATTATAGTTATATTCTGTTTGGACGGCAGTGTGGCGAGGGAAGGTGACGGAAGCCATGAGCCTCTCTGTCACTGCGACCCTTGCGGATCTATTGTAACTTTGTGTATCTATTGTAATAGTGTGGAGACGGTGCGAGAGGGTGAGAGATAAAGAAAGAGTGAAAAGGTAAGAGAGGAATGGGGAATACACAGTTCTCAGCATCTGTACGCTTCATCCTTTATCGATAGTTTTAGCTACATCGCCTCACGAAAAACGTCAGATTATATGTTTTTCGTAATCCTGATAGGATTTCCTTCAAAATAAAAAATAAAAATAATCGCGCTCGAGTATTTCGAGATGACGTTTTTTTTTACAACTTTGTGACTCGTTTATTTCCATACGCCACGCTCAAATTGTCAGATTATTGAAATATACACTTTTCTGGACGTACTTAACTTACCTTATCTTAATCTGACGCGCTCGAGTTTTTCTGAGGATCGATTTTTTTTTACTAATCTGACGGGCTGCCCTCAACGAACCCCTCCCATATTAAGGGTTCATATATGGTAGGGGTACATTACAGGGTGCAAGCTTTCTCCCCATATGATTTTCTGACGCGCTCGAGTAACGCGCAAAATCCCCACTTGGGCTCCCCTACTATTAGTACAACACCAGCTGCCAGACCTTACTCATATATACGATTTTGTATCTAGTAGTTTGTTTGTATGTTACATACATACAGGCCTTACGTACACTACGCTACATAAATCTCTGTAGTTCTGTGCCCGTTAATAAAGGAAGGTGATTATTGATTTTATGTAATGTTTATTTTTTGTGTATTTTTTTTTAATTCGAGTTCTTTACACAAAATTATATTAATTTTCGTTTGTAACCACCACCAAAATGACTATGTATCTTACAAAACAAGAAGTCCACTGCTGGACATAGGCCTCCCCCATGGATTTCCAAAAAGGCCGATTGGAAGCGGCTTGCATCCAGCGTCTTCCCGCCACTTGTATGAGGTCATCTGTCCATCTCGTAGCTGGTCTTCCTACGCTGCGCTTGCCGGTACGTGGTCTCCACTCGAGAACTTTTCGGCCCCATAATAATTGTTTTCATGTTATCTGCTTTACTAGTTTCACGGTTGTAGTTTAAACACTGCCACTGCTTATTATAACTTTTGCACTGGTCCTAATAATACACTTTTATTATTAACGGGATATTTACCGTGGTTCGCTTTAATTTTGAGCTCCCGATATTTCGGCACAGTTTAATGCACCATGTTCATGGTCGACTGTAATAGTGTTTATATTGAATGACCGCGATAGTTTAAAAAAGGGTCCTAATAATTTTTTTCACCCTTTCTCTAATGTACTATTACGTTGACTTCTACTACCATGTTAATGGAAATATTACATAGGTGTATTTTTGGAGTTATTGCACATCCATAGAAAATTTGTCAAATTAAAGTTATAAAACTGTAATTTATTTTGTTTTTCCTGTTATTTTGTGCCAGGTTGTACTGTAAAGTATTACGTATGTAATCAAACTACATAATCTTCTCTGCTCGAATTTACCCACTCACCCAAAAAGAGAACTTAGAGTTTTATTTCTCACTGCGGTCCGAATCGACCTATTCCAAAATGCTATTGATCGATTCGCACCGCGGTGCGAAAGGACCTATTCAAAAAGAGCTTTTGGGTGATTCGGACCGCGGTTCGAACTGCTTGCAGTGCGAAACGCCCATCTACCCATTTATTTATATGGTAATTACGTCACAGCTCGACGACTTCATTTCTCGTAGTAATATGCATATATATACTTGTCTTGACTCCAAAAAATGATCAATCTATTGAACCATACCCCATTATTTTATAGTCTGATTTAAAATACGACTAAATAAAATAAAATAATTAAATTGACTGGTTCCAAAGCTCAGTTGGTAGTATGTCTGCCTTTTAAGCTGTAGGTCTTGGATTCGATCCCCGCCCAGGACAACATGTGATGAGCATGGATGTTTGTTTTGACTGGGTGTTTCTTTGTATTATATGTTATATATTTACAAAAACAGAGCATATAAGTATTTTATCAGCTATCTGGTTCCCATAGTACAAGGTTAGGTTAGAACCATATTGGTAGTCTTGTATGAAAATACGTAGCACTAATTGCATATGCACCCACACGCACACATTCACCATCATACACTCACATCACGCACACGTTTAATTTAAGTAGTCCTTATTTTTCTATTTGATGTAAAAGTATCTTCCTTTACGACTGTAATTGCATAAGATTAAATATAAAATGTAAATCTATTATTGGCCTTAAGCACAGACATAGTAGATGAAGCATGCGACTTCATTTATATGAAAACCTTGCGTGCCACATTTTTTGTATTGACTGTGTCATCACACAAACGATTTTGTGATGGAATGTTCCATCCGCGCGAAATCTATTCAACCCAATGCCTTCGCCGTGCTTGTACGCTAGTAACTAGTTCACAAAATTTCGAATCGGAAGTATAATTATATCATCTGAAATTAAATAATCTTAGGTCGTCAACTGCGATTTTTTACCAAACTTGTTGACACGCTAGGTAAATACACATGGGGTATCTATTAAAGTCTATGGCCTTAAGCCTTATATAAGTTATTTAATGTACGTTATAAAGGGCATATGCATATCAGAACTTATAAATAATAGTATTAGAGATTACCTACTAAGTCTCATGTAATATGTATACTGTTGGTGTTTCTAAAGTAAATAAATAAATAAATAAAGGGCTGTTGATTTTGTTGAATAAATAAAAAATATGACGTGTTCCAGAACATATCGCCGAATTGCAGCTACTAGACGGGTTGCAGCTCGCGAGAGGTGACTCCCAGAATGCTGACCAGCACTCTGATAATGTGAATATCAGTGATGTCCGTGAGTACTTTCCATTTATTATTCAAGCTTGTTCGTTTGCGTAGGAAAAGTACCTTATACCTCATTTACATTCAGCCCCTGCCACTGCTCCTGACGCTGCCGGTAATAATGCGCTTGATACTGCCGTGGCAGTATCGAGAGAAGTATAGTGTTTACATACTGCCCTACCACTCACATCGCTTTCGACTTTCGGCAATGGCAGACGTCGAAATATTTACTGCGTCCGCGTAGAAATTTTAGCGTATTCTCATTGCTCTAATCAAAAGGCATATTGGTATTGGGCATTGGCGGCTTTCGTAAAAAAATAAGGTGGTACGCACGTCCACTTAGTTCAAGCGCTCGGCGAGAAGTGAGCGACGGAGCTGAATGTAAACACGCACTGTCGCTTGCACTGCCCGTTCTTTGAAGTCCGCACAAAAAACCGCTCATTTGGGGAGCGCCGGGCAGGGCGAGTAGCAGTGGCAGGAGCATGAGAAGTATCGTGCTTACATACTGCTCCTGCCCAAGTCCCTACCCACTTCCCTGCTCACTTCGGCTGAATGTAAACGAGGCTTAAGGAAAGTAGGAAGTACCTAACTAAGACTAACAATAATTATTTACTTGAACATTACCTGTTATACATATTAAACAAATAATTACAACCTTAGAAAAAAAAACTAACTTAAAAAAGAAAATGTGTTCGCTTAAGAGCGCAAGATTTTAGAAGTGAGAACTTGATGGTGACGCCTTGATTACTCTTAGGATGGGCATACACTGACGGACTGCTCCAGCAGTTAACCAGTGATCAACATACACGGACCGCTCTTCCTCTCAAATAGTCAACAGCTTGATAGTCTAGTAAAAATATGATTTGTGACAACATAAAAGACAACTAAGTATATTGTTATTTAAATGAATGTACTGGTGCTTTGAAATACATTTAACACAATTTCATAGTGATATTATGAAATCTAATTTTGTTACCTTTACACGCTCAAACGGCTGAACCGATCGTTATAAAAATTTGTATAGAGATAGCTGTGGACCTGGAGACGGAAATAAGCTACTTATCATCATCATAATCATCACCGTTTTTCAAAACTACGCGAGTGAAACAGCGGAACGCACCTAGTCTATTAATCGGGGATTATTGTTGATCTATGATTTTTAGTTATTTTCCTATCATAATTTCAAATAATCCCCCCAGTTGCAAATACAGCGATCTGCTCCATACAAACGGATTTATTTTTACTAGACTATGAAGCTGCCATTGATAACTGCTCGAGCAGTTGGATTAACAGCTCGAGCAGTTGGCAATTTCAATGTTAATTCAAATCAATAGCACCATGGATTTTGAGGAAGAAGCACTACTGCTGCTTTTGCTCATATGATGACGACGGCGGCGTAGAAATAGAAAATTGTGGGTTCATCCAATATTAGAAAGACGAAATTATAATGGGGAATTTAATCACTTGTTTTTAAGAGCAGTCGACAGCTCCAGCAGTCAGTTTATGCCTGGCGACTGCTTGACCGCACGATCAAATTTCACCGTGCTGCCAACCGGCCTAAGCAGTTGCAACTGCTCGAGCGGTTAGTGTGTGTACGTACGTAGAAGTCAGTAGTTCACTATGCAGTAGCAGCTTGAAGTAATCGATCCTGACTGCTTCAAGCAGTCCGTGTATGGCGACCCTTAGTAGACTCGAGCTGACTTTACCCGAACTAAACGAGCGTTACATAGCCGAGCGTGATGGCTCAGTCTCATAAACTCATTCAATACACACAAAATAAAGCGCGCCTAAAGAAGTTTTCACATCAATGACGGTTGAACAGATTCCGTTGAAACAGCATAACTTAAATAATTATAGTTAAAAAAAAAACTGAAGCAACCGACTTATCATGGATGCCATTGTCAGAACTGGACCAAATTGAAATGGGACCACACGGGAAGCACCAGCTTTCAAATAAAAAAAATAATCATTAAAATCGGTTCACCCAGTCGAAAGTTATGAGGTAACAAACATAAAAAAATACAGTCGAATTGAGAACCTCCTCCTTTTTTGAAGTCGGTTGAAAATAAAGTGCTCAGCGCGCTAAATGAGTTTTCACTTCAATGGCGTTTGAATAGATTCTGTTGAAACGGCATAAACTAAAAAATCGGCCAAGTGCGAGTCGGACTCGCGCACGAAAGGTTCCGTACAATTATCTATAAAAACGGCAAAAAATCACGTTTGTTGTATGTGAGCCCCCCTTAAATATTAATTTTATTTTAATTTAATTATTTATTTTTAAGTGAATAATATAACTCAATATTCAGTGAATATTTCAAGCGTCTACCTGTTGCCGTTATCAATATCGATCAAAAACGAGCACAAAAATCACGTTTGTTGTATGGGAGCCCCCTTAAATATTTATTTTATTCTGTTTTTTTGTTGTTATAGCGGCAACAGAAATACATCGTCTGTGAAAATTTCAACTGTTTAACTATCACCGTTCATGAGATACAGCCTGGTGACAGACGGACGGACAGACAGCGGAGTCTCAGTGATAGGGTTTCGTTTTTACCCTTTGGGTACGGAACCCTAAAAAGAAAACTAGATCAAAATTCGATCATTCGTTTGGGAGCTACATGAAAACACAGACATACACACAAATACACATGTCAAACTTATAACTATATAACAACCCTTCGTTTTTCGTCGGAGGTTAAAAATAAGACCAAATGTAACGTAGTTCCATAGCGTAGTTCAGACAACTGGGTCAATTATATTAATTTATTATTTACGAAAAATTATTGTTGACCTGTAACAGGAGAATTCTTTACGCAAATCTGACGTAATCTCCAAAATGTATGTCGTAGGAACCAATTATGAGAAAAACATATCGATCATAGGAATGGCCAAAATAACATTCCATCTGAAAATAAGCTAAAATTAGGATATCATTTGGAATCCCGAAGGTATGACGTCATTGTAACCATATTCGTAGACACAGTGACGTATCAGTCCGATAAGGAACCGCGTCAGTCACCTCTTGGTCTCTCCTTAACTTTATTGTAGTATTATAATGTTGTATCATTGCTAGCGTGTGTGACACGTTTAACTCCGATCCAAAAAGAGGAGTGTTGTAAGTTTGATGTGTGTTTGTGTGCCTGTGGCATCGTCTCTCTCAAATGGATGGACTGATTTTGATCTGTTTCCTTTGTTTGAAAGAGGTTTTGATCGAGTGTTCTTTATTGTTTTCTAAAGTTTTCGCGATTTATACTTATTGAAATGAAATAAATTTTAACGGATTTATCGCGTATATTTTACATAATTAACTAAGGTTCTGTACCCAAAGGGTAAAACGGGACCCTATTACTAAGACTTCGCTGTCTGTCTGTCTGTCTATCCGTCCTTCTGTCACCAGGCTGTATCATGAACCATGATAGTTACAGTTGAAATTTTCACAGATGATGTATTTCTGTTGCCGCTATAACAACAAATACTAGAAAACAGAATAAAATAAATATTTAAAAGGGGGCTTCCATACAACAAACGTGTTTTTTTTGCTCGATATTGATAACGGCAACAGGTAGACGCTTGAAATATTCACAGAATATTGAGTTATGTTATCCACTTCAAAAATAAATAAATAAATTATAGAAAAAATAATATTTAAGGGGGGCTCCCATACAACAGACATGATTTTTTTGCCGTTTTTACAGATAATGGCACGAAACCCTTTGTACGCGAGTCCGACTCGCACTTGGCCGGTTTTTTAATGAGCTGACGTTTCGAACATTGCAGCGTCTGTGGTCACTGGTTAAACTAGATGACAGTTGTATTTTTTATTATGAAAATATGAATTACTACCGCCTATTATTTTTGTGCAAAACTGAAGCTGAGATTTATTTATTTTAACGACCTACATGGAACACCATGTAGGTGGTACTTGCCAACCATCTTCTCTATTAAAGTTCGGGTATTTCTTAATTTAAATAGCCTCGCGTAACATTCCTGGTACATATTGCGTCTATCTAGCCAAGATTTGAGTATTATCAAAACTGATGTAGTGGTTAGGCTTGTCTAGTACATGCTCACACACTAAACCATCACCATCATCAGTAAATCGCGTTTAGTTAAAATAAATTATGTATTTCCTTAATTTTTTGCAAGTGAACGAATATTCGATAAGACCGTCAATGTGACCTTGCGACCCTGCATCCGCTCGTGTAAAACAGCTACTTGCAATCTACTGAAACTAATTATTTCAACCATTTTTAGGGTTTCGTACCTCAAAAGGAAAAAACGAAACCGTTAAAGGATCACTTTGTTGTCCGGGTGTCAAGACCTTTATCTCGGGAAAGCGTGACGGTATCGTTTTGAAATTAAAACTATATACCTACGCAGATCCATAGTAATTTAATTAAAGGTAGTAAGTAAATTAAAACGGAAGATGGAAATTTTATAACAGAATATAAAGACATAGCAAATCTATTTAATAATTTTTTTAAAAATATTGCTCAGAAAGTGACTTGTAATACCAAAATTGACGCAAATAAATGTATGAATTATTTAAAATTAGGACCAAAGGTGACAAATACTATCGAATTTTCACCAGTAGGCATCGATGAATTAGTATCAATTGTAAAAAACATGAAGCAAAAAATTACGCTTGACATGTACGATATAAATTCTAAGATCTTAAGAGAATTAATCTTGACGAATGAATATATTATGGAACTATTGTACATTACTATAAATTATTGTTTAGAAAAAGGTGTCTTCCCCGACTGTCTCAAGTCAGGCAGAGTGATACCTTTGTATAAGAAAGGCGATGACATGGAACTTGGGAACTATCGTCCTATTTGTATATTACCAACGATATCAAAAATAATTGAAACTGTGATTAAAAAGAGAATCGTGGAGTACTTTGAAAGGAATAATCTTTTTGCTGCGTCTCAATTTGGTTTCCGTAAGGGTCGATCAACTGAGATGGCTATAAGAAAAGTTATCTATTATATCTTAGATTCAATGGACAGGTCGCAAAAATGTGCAAGTATTTATTGCGACCTATCCAAAGCATTTGATTGCTTAAGACACGAAATCTTAATTTTAAAATTACAACATTATGGATTTCAGGGTTCAGCGCTAAATATGATGCGCACATATTTGCAGAATCGAACGCAAATCGTATCAGTAAACGATGTAAAATCTTCAATGAGCTCTATAGATATAGGTGTACCTCAAGGGTCAATATTGGGTCCGTTACTCTTTTTAATTTATATTAATGACCTAGTAAACGTTATGCCGGACTGGACTTATGTAAGTTTATTTGCAGATGACACCCATGTTGGAATCAAAGATGACGATAAAGATAGGCTAGAACTAAAAATTAAAGACGCAATGAATACGCTCAAGGAATGGTTTAACGTTAACGGAATCGTTCTTAATACCGACAAAAGCGTTGTTATGCATTACCAATCCAGAAAAGGAATTGTTGTCGAGAATAGTTTAAAACAAAACGTCTTCTTAGGCTACACAGTAGATAACACAATCAGTCATGCAGCCCATATACGAAAATTGTGTAAGCAATTATCCAGTGCCAACTACGCACTCTTAAAATTAAAGCCGTTGCTAGATAAGACCGCTATATTTTCATTATATTATGCATACATACAATCTAGAATAAGATATGCTATAACCATATGGGGCAATGGAACTGACATGATTAAGGTGTTAAGAGCTCAAAAAAGAGCAATTAGAATAATGTTAGGTTTAAGAAAAAGGACATCAGTTAGAGAGTACTTTAAGAATAATAAAATTATGACTGCGGTATCTTTATATATATATCATTCCCTAATAGAAATTTATGACGAAAAAGAAAATTTGATCAAAAACAAGATAAAACACATACGTAAGTGTCGTATTTATGACCAATTACAGAAACCAAAAAGTAGATTGACTAAAGTCCAAAAGCAAGGCATCTACAACAAAATTTGTATGTTTAACAAACTTCCACATAGTGTAACAGATATGCATGATAAAGACTTCAAACGAAAGTTAAAAGAATACCTTCTGATGAACCCTTTTTATTCGTTAAACGAATTTATGAAAGTGCGCTTGTCAGATTCCTCATTCTTGCATGAACAGGGAACAGCCTGACGGAACTAAGAGCTTTAAGGATATATGATAGTTTCTGTTACTGACACGTGTCGTGTTATGAATTAATTTACTGCTTAATATTTCTGACCTTATTAATATTGACATTGATTGTAAATAGACTTGCCTAGTATAGCAGTTAAGTTATAAGGCCAATAAAAAATTCTAATTCTAATTCTAATTCTAGTATCTTGCTGCAGAAAGAAAAATAAAATTTCTCAGTTTTCGTAAAAAAAGTTACAGCCGAATATGTCGTAAAAAACGCTCATTTCGGCACTCACAAGCAATATCGATATTTGATATTTGGCGGAGAAAAGGCAGGCTAGGTTCGCCTGAACCTTGAACTGAACCTTCAAGATTGGTTGAAAAATACGATTTGTACGATACTATGAAAATAAATTTGGAATACGCTTCCTGAATAGGTATTTCCGAATAAATATAACTTGAGTGTCTTCAAATTGCGAGTGAATCGGTTCCTCCTAAGCAAGCGCGCTCCATCGTAGATCGTACATCAGGCGAGTTAGAGGTCAAGCCCAAACTTATTTTCAAATAAAAATTGATTACGGAACCATAAAAAGGTTGATTACATTTGCGATAGCTATTGACACTCTTAGGCTATTAGTTTCAATTAACAATATATTATAAAGTAAACTCTATAGGATCTATGTATCGTTTAATTATTCGACACAACAAAAGTGCTAAGTTTATCAAAGCTGAGTAGTTAACCCGAATGACCTGATATCTATGTAAATACCGTTTCGCTCACCAACTTTTATCTACAAGCATTTACATCCTAATCATAACAAAACAAATATAATATATTTTGGCAGGGCGGATTAAAATTATCATTTAATAGTCAATGGTGATACTGTGCGGTCATTTATTTGTTCACATTTGGTCGACATTCGAACATCTTTTTTTGTCTTGTTTCCATTCTTTTGTCGTGAATTGTGAGTGAGTGAGTATGTGGGACGGTAACGTACGGGATGATAACCCGAGGCCGGGCCCAAGCAATGGTGGACGATGTTTCGATGAGAGAGACTTTAAAGCACTTGCATGGCTGATTGATATGGATTCCGACGAAATTGAACGAATTGAAATGAAACGTAAGTTTTTTTTTTAATTTAAAGCAGTGAATCGTAAACTCTTTAATAAAGTACTATTTGGCAAATTTTGCATTGGACATTTTTTTAACTAGTTTGCTAATCACTGATTGTTTATACTATACCCGAAACAAAAAAAAAAATATAGCACTTTTCGTCAATTCATGGAAAATAATCGTACTGTCCAGATACTTAGTGCAAGCACCTTAGTGCATATTAGTGCTTAAAATAAATTTAAAATTTTGTACGTTTACAGGGCAATACAAACTTTACTCACACTCCATTTGTACATACATATTATGTAACTACATATAAGAGATAAACCAGGCAAGGTCGTGGGTATGATAATACGGTATAACTATTTAAAAAAAAATACAGATTTCAGACCATAACAAAATTAAATATTAAGTTTCGGTATAAATGCAAGGGCGATAGAGACAGGTTGAAATTTAAATAAAATATTAATTAAACAAAAAAATTAAAAACAAGCTTTTATTTAAATGCTCTAAAAGGAAGAAAATAAATTTTGAATGCAATCAAACCCACCATTTTATTAAATTATAAAATTTATATTGATATAAATAAAAGCTTGTCGCGAGATTTCAAACAACATCGTACCTATCTACTAAGTAATATTTAATTCCAACAAAACTTAGACGCGTTCTTATCATTTGCTTAGAATTAAAGTTAGTTTGTTCTTTTGAAAAATATATATATATATGTTTGTGTTCTTGCGACAAGCTTTTATTTATATCAATATAAATTTTATAATTTAATAAAATGGTGGGTTTAATTGCATTCAAAATTTATAGAGCATTTAAATATAAGCTTGTTTTTCATTTTTTTTTTAAATTAATATTTTATTTACTAGACTAAAAAAGAGTGCTTGTCAAGACTATTCAAACGAGTCCAAACTCGACGGTTTTATCTCGTTTAGTTTAGGAGTTCCTATGGCCACCTTCCGACGCCATCTTGAGACCAGCTTCATGGTACCATATTATTGCATTGTCACCAAAGTTACGTAAGTAAACCAAATTTCAACCTAATCTAACGGCAGGAAGTGGTTCTAATTTAACTCGCAAGATTTGTCCCATACTAACAGGGCAAGTTGAATAAAAGCTTTTAAAAAAGACAAGTGCCAGATTCGCCCACCGGCGGTTCCGTACAAACTAGTAGATAAAAGGGGGAAATTATATATTTTCCGTCATAAACCGAAAAATATCGTTAAAATATTTAAAAACCTGTTTTAGCTCGTACTAATGAAGCTCTTTCATATGATACCCCACATGATACAGTTAAAGCACTCCTTCATTGCATAAAGACCCTATTTTTTTGTGAATAAATTAAAAATGTACAGTTTTCGGTTTTTTCCGTTATGTGTACTATATTATGACAATGCTTCTTGCCAAACTTCACAGTTATAGGTCAACGGGAAGTACCTCATACGTTTTGATTCCCTTGTGAGTGTGGAAATATGCGTTTTATTGCAACATATTCGGCTGTAACTTTTTTTAATGAAAACTGAGAAGTTTGACTTTTCTTTCTGCAGCAAGAGACTGTAGATCTGCATATATGGTTATAATTTCAACTCGATCCCTTCACGCGTTCCCGAGATACAGGTCTTGACACCCGGACGGACGGACAGACGGATAACAAAGTGATCCTATAAGGGTTCCGTTTTTTTCTTTTGAAGTGGATTTCTAGGTATACACTACGCGAAGTATTATTGGTATATTATTGGTAAATAGAATAGAATAACATGATAATATAAAGAATAATCTTTGATTATAGAATATTTTGATAAATTACAATAGATATCTGACTTACATATATTGCCATATTTGAGACAACTGTACGGTAGTAGATACACTATTACCGTTCAAAAGATACAGCCGTAGACGGACAGACAGACACCGTAGTGTCATAAAAGAATAAGAAAGAATAAGCTCCTGCACCCTTAGTACGGAAACCTAATAAAATGATCAAACATAAACATTTCCACGTTTGAAGATTTATCTCTATCATCATCATCATCTTAGCCATAAGAAGTCAACTGCTGGACATAGGCCTCCCCCATGGATTTCCAGAAAGACCGGTTGGAAGCGGCCTGCATCCAGCGTCTTCCTGCCACTTGTATGATATCTTCTGTCCACCTTGTGGCTGGTTATCTTACCTTGACTATCTCTATATTTGTTCATAATTATCAAATTTCGCCAGTAAATTACGAGTTTTTCATACACCACGAGCAAACTGTTTTCTTTCCCTAAATATATTCTGATTTCAATCATTCTTTTCATATGTTCGTAGCTGTTAATGGCTCGCTTTTTTCATAATAGGTATAATTATTTTTTTAAGTTCGGAATTATAATAATTCCGAAATAAATAAAAAAATATAACTATTTGAAATTTGAAAAAAAAAAGAAGTAGCCGTTGTCAGTAATTTATGATTCCAATCAAATAACAAGTATCCACATGAAAAGAAAATCAAAATACCCGACTGCAGAAGAGCGAGTTTTGCAGTTTAACTTAAGATTTCGTTACGCTTGATACACTGTTGATGTACGTTTTTTTGTAAGAAAGTATGCGCAAAGTTTCTGTTAAAAGTTATAAATGCGCAATCTTTAGAATATTTCTGGAAATCTCATTTATTACGCAAAAGCGTTTTTTTCATTTTTGCGAGTGTCATTATTATTGTTACAAAAAATAGCCTTTGACACTTAGAGAAAAAAACACGAATCTAACGACACCTCGCACATCAAAATCTTTCAAGCCGTTTAGGCTATAGGCGGTCATATATAAACATACATTCCTTTGACGTTTACATACAAATACATACATACATTTCTTATGCTTTCGGGTAATACAAAGAATTATCGAAATCGGATGATGTTTAGTAGGTAGAAAAAACCGTTTAGGGTTCCGTAGTAACTACGCTTAAATCCCTTATCCCTTATAAATTCGGATATCCCCTTGTCTGTCTGTCCGTACGTGCGTATGTCCCATGTCCGGAACTCAACATGGTCTTCGTCTCTTATTTCTTATTTAGGTAAATGGAAAAGTGCGCGACAAGATGTATTATATTTTCGTATTTTATCTATTAAACATATTATTTCTATTAGATGAAAATCTATGTTTCCTATTCAGTTTATCTCTTCTCATCATAGCGATCACTGGATATCAATCGTATGGCTATATTATGTAGGTATGAATGAATTGGAATGTTATTTGAAGCACTACTATACATTTGGTTTACGTTTATGTTACGTATAAGTACTTTTATTCTATTAGCCAAAAGCCTGATCATTCAGCCAATAACGCTTCATCGTTAATAAACGCCCCTCAGTTATTGGCTAAAATATAAAATGACTAGTTTGTTTTCGATTACCAATATGTAAATTTAACGAACAGTTAAAACAAAGTATTGCTAAAATAAGCCATGCGCGAGAGCTGACAAATAAGGATAAATACGAGTATAGTGAAATAATTATATGTCGAAAAATCCGTCACCGGAAAGTGTCCGTCGACTATTTTAGCATGTTCTTTTAATAAAATATTTATCAAAAGCGTAGTATTTCCTTACTCGGACGAAAAGTATTAAAAAAACTTTACTTATCCATCCGCTTGACTGTGACACTGTATTTGATTCATAAAACCAACAAAGGAAGGAAAGAGAATATAATAGTAGTAGTGGTAGAATATAACTAGTGGTCCCTCGCAATGTAGCAGCCATTTCGTGAAAAATACATGTGTATTTCCAATTATTTTTTTAATATCTGATGTCGCTAATCACGTGATTGTTTATTTGTCAGTTTAGTAGCGAATATATAGTGTGCATATGTCATTGTCAGTAATCTCATACCACGGGCATGACGTGTAGTACTTTTTCTTAAACTCTCGATGACTAAACTAAAAATGGAAGTGTATTGTGAAGCGGTGACTGAGACTTATTTTTATTGCAAAATATTGTGTAATATCCACTTGAAATGTTTACTTTAACATTGTTAATATTAATACTTAGAGTCAAAATTTTAGTTAAAAAAAAACTTGTAAGAACGTGTGTTCTTTGTTTTCTTGTGGACTCGCGCTATTAGCACATTTCCCACTATCAGTTATTAAGATTTATTCAAGTTGTGTGCGGTTTATCAAATAATATAAAATGAATTACAAGTTTATTGACAGTGATGATAATGAGAGTGAGATTTCTGTTGAAGCTGACCACCTTCTTTCGATCTTCGATTGGGTCAGGCGACGGGAGGCATTCCATTATAGATTTTCACGCAAGGACTGTAAGTTTAAGTTTTCACTTATTTTTATTTACTTGCTAGCTATCTCATCTACAATTCGGCTGTGCTGGGCCTCAAAGCTTATAAAGTACGGACGCCGAGCAGGAAGAATTTCGTACATTAACCTATGATTACCTGCGCTCGTACAAGTGCCGTTGCACCTGTGCGAGCGCGATAGCAATATAATCACGCGGGAGTGACAGAGTTAAGTAATCATAGGTTAATGTACGAAATTCTTCCTGCTCGGCGTCCGTACTTTATTTGAACTATCATTGTAAGACCTGTCGTGATGTATGGATCAGTGTTAAATTTGGCCACACTATATAACTTGTATTATTCAAGAAACTTGAAATTTTTTCAATACTTGACACTTTCAAATCGCTTATCGCGGGGTCTAATACAAAAAAGAAGAAGAATGTGGTTTTATTCTCGAAAGTGCTGAGAATTGAGATTTGCCATGATTTTACTTTATATTCAATGAGTATATTAACCTCTCTATGGATAAAATCACATTACACCCGTATAGTTCACCTGGGGCGTTTTTCCTTCCCGTAGTCTATCTCAAAATAACTAAGTGTAATCATACAATTTTATTTTTTTCCGTGTTACACCCTATATTAATATAATTATGGTAAGTATTTCATGTCAAGTGATTTTCACTTTTGCGATTCTGAAAAACGACTGTAGAAAACTAAAAGAAGGTATGTCTGTGAAGAACTGTCTCCGATTAGCGATATAAGAGATGCGATTAGGAAGAGTGAATTTATAAAGATATTTGTAGTTACACTTACATATTGTGGTCAATTCTGAAGGCGGCACTAAACTAATTAAAATTCTTAAACTCTCAAACATTAACAGGAACATTTTAAATCGTGTTAATAACTTTTAAATCGTGTAAATAAATAAGGAACACTTAAACATTAACAGGAACATTTTAAATCGTGTTAATATTTTTTAAGTTTTTGGCACAATAAAAATCTTGTTTATTGTCTATTGTTTTGAACAAAAATTGTATGGGAATTTCGTTCGTTTTTAGGGTTTCGTACCCAGAGGGTAAAACGGGACCCTATTACTAAGACTCCGCTGTCTGTCCGTCCGTCCGTCCGTTCGTCCGTTCGTCCGTCTGTCACCAGGCTGTATCTCATGAACCGTGATAGGTAGAGAGTTGAAATTTTCACAGATTATGTATCTATGTATCTGTTGCCGCTATAACAACAAATACTAAAAAACAGAATAAAATAAATATTTAAGCTCCAATACAACAAACGAGATTTTTTTTGCACGATATTGATAACGGCAACAGGTAGACGCTTGAAATATAATCGTTCGGCTAGCAAAATCGGTCAAGCAGTTTAAGGTGTAGGAATTAATATAGATAGAAATATACATACTCACATATCTCTCCTACTTGCGCAGTTGGATAAAAAGTGTTAGGGGCTAATGTGAATAAAATCATGCAGATCAGATGCACACTCACCGAAATAAATTCGATATACATGGCCAAGTGCGTGTCACGCCACGCGCAAATTAGGGTTCCGTAGTTGCATCATAATTTATGTTAACTTAAAACAAGTTCTTCTGTTTGATACTATGAACATACGAGTTAACTTAAGTTAGTTTAAATGAAATTTAACTAGGTGTAATCATACAATTTTATTTTTATTTGCACAACATTTTCATTTCTTACTTCTCTAAGTAAGTACATTTTTTAAGTTAACGACTCGTTAACTTGTAAAGTCTACTTAGTCGTGATAGTTTTCTTTTTAATTTCGTCATATATGCTACTAACATATTTTTTTTTCATATCTCCAAAGTCAACTGTTGCCGGTAGAGGGGGTTAGAGTCCAGTGACCCGGGCTCTAACAAAAATTATAATTTCGAAGCTTAATATTTAGCAAACGGATCCCTAAATTGAAAAAAAAAACCGGACAAGTGCGAGTCAGAATCGCCCACCGAGGGTTCCGTACAAACTAGTAAATAAAAGGGGGAAATCACATTTTTATTTTATTTTCCTTCTTATACCGAAAAATATACATCGTAAAAATATTTAAAAACCTGTTTTAACAAATGCTAATTAAGCTCTTTCATATGATACCCCACATGATACGGTTAATTCACTTTAAAATTTCGACCCTCATTCCTTGCATAACGACACTATTTTTTTGTGATTAAATTAAAAATGTCCGGTTTTCGGATTTTTTCCTATATGTGTACTCTAACACAATGCTTCTTGCCAAATTTCAGAGTTCTAGGTCAACGGGAAGTATCTCATAGGTTTTGATTCCTCTGTGAGTGTCGAAATGTGCGTTTTTACGACAAATTCGGCTGTACCTTTTTTTACGAAAACTGAGAAATTTTAGTTTTCTTTCTGCAGCAAGATACTATGGATCTGCGTATATGGTTTTAATTTCAACTCGATACCTTCACGCGTTCCCGAGATTAAGGTCTTGACACCCGGACGGACAGACGGACAACAAAGTGATCCTATAAGGTTTCCGTTTTTTCCTATTGAGGTACGGAACCCTAAAAATTACTTTCGCACACTCCCAATGTTGCTTATTACCTATGCAACGATACCCAGACGATAAGGCAGTTAAGAAAAAATAATTCATCCCATTTTATACGTTGGTACCCCAAAACTTTACTTTTTTCAAGATTTTATTCTACGACTTTTTCGGCGTAATTCATATAATACTTATAATGTTTTCATTTCAATAAATTAATATTGTATGTTCATGCCAAATTACAACTTTCTAATATTAATGGTTTATGAGCAAAGCCGCGGATGGACAGACGGACATGACGAAACTATATAAGGGTTTCTTGTTTACTACGGAAATCTAAAACGAGTGCGTTCTAACCAATGTGTTGTATTGTTGCAGTTGAGGCCGTGGTGCTCGCAGATCCCGCAAACGGCGTGGTCGCGGCGGGGGGCGGAGGCCTAGAGATGGCTCAGCGCCCGCCCGCGCCTCAGGCCACGGTGCAAATCGTAGAGCAGCCTGCACCTAAGGCGCTACGGTGAGTCATACCTTATCATTGTCAATAAGACATCTCATCGCGGTACTTCCTTTCGCCGAGAATTTTATCACACCGAGCTATTATAATACATTGACCATTGCGTATGCGCAAACCACGCCCGGGCTGGGCGTGGTGTATAGAGTATTGACGCTATAAAAAATCACTTAGGTGGTTCAATTTCCATACAAAAGTATTTTTACCAATTATGATCGTAAAAAGCATAGTATAATTAAGTAATTGTGGTTAGCTTTTATTGATCTTTATTGGCGGTAAATGACATTTGTTGAAGAAAAAACCTGCGAATTTATTACCATTGGCAACGTAGCGCGTATTTGCACTTAAAATTATAACTTACGATTTTCCCTTTAAAGTCTAATTTTCAAATTTAATTTTTGAACGATACGTTGTAAATACTTATGATACATAGAAATATCCAGACCAAGGCCGTAGCCAGGAATTCATTTCAGAGGGGGTTACCATATTCCATTGCTGGGGGGGGGGGGGGGGGGGTAGCAATGGAATAGGTGTATGGTATTTCCGGGATATTTCGGGGGGGTTTGAACCCCCAAAACCCACCCCCTTGATTCTTGAGCCTTGATCCAGACATCAATATAGATAGATAAACTTTTTATTGTTTAAACCTTACATTACAACATAAATTACATAGTGAGAAAATGCTCACATAAGTGACTTATAACAATATAAGTTCATCACACAAATGTTTGTCCTGAGTGGGAATCGAACTCACAACTGGCTGGCCTGTAGTCATTGTATGTATTACGCATAGCTATAGCGAGACCGGTGACCAGAGGTTCCAGTCTCGCGCTTGGCCGCCCGCCAACATTCACCTCGCAAACGAGTCTGGCTTGCGGTGAGCGCTGCAAATATAATCTGTTGCCAGGGTTTATAGGAGCACATAATTTATCATCTTCGAATCGAGATAAATTACGCTTTCGATGTTTAAATTTCATAACTATTGAGTGGTTTTGACGGTAGTTTGTAAATTATGAATTTTGAAGAAAAGCCACACAACAAGGCCTAGATGCTAAGCGTTTTTTAAGGAGAATACTCGTCCCAGGTCTTTTTGCAAATAATAATATATTGGGGTCATTGTACTCATTAATTCGTTATAATTAACTAAGGGCACAACTCTTAAATAGCGAAATAGATCAGCTATTCCATGAAGTTAGTTGGGGTCATTCTCAATGTTTTTTGATTACCTATCCAACGATACTCTACACGATGGGGTTACATGAGAAAAAAAAACAATTCATCCGCTCTTTATTTGCAAGACAGATATACCAAAAAAAAAGTTTTTAAATTTTATTTTATGATTTTTTCGGCATTATTAATATGCACATTTATACCAAATTACAGCTTTCTATCACTTATTGTTTTTGAGCAAAGCCGCGGACGGACAGGCGGACACGGCGAAACTATAAAGGTTCCTTGTTTACTACGGAACCCTAAAAATAATCATCGAAATCGAATCATCTTTATTGGTAGAATTCAGATTTCTCCTTTTGTATGTGCAAGTACGTGGTAAACTTTTACGAAATAATTCTGAAAACCCAAAAATCGAAACATAATCTGCCTTACCGAAAAACGTTACTTAACTTTCAGCATTGCTTAACATATTTTGTCAACTTCTGGCTGACACGTAATGACAGTTGCGGAAAGAAGACAGAGAACTTAGGACATTGGTTAAAGTTAAGTAACGTTTTTCGGTAAGGCCCAATACTATTATGCCATTTATGCCACCTTTCTTGGCTTTGTTTACCGCTGCGAATTCTTGGAATAACAGAAGTAGTCATGTTTGTATGAATTGCTAATGTTATAACACAAGTAACATTGTTACATGTAGTACCTACTGCTATTGTATTCTGTGTCTTCAAAATTGAATTAAAATGTTGCTCTGGCTTTGACCTTCGCGCGGGGAATCACTGTTGATTTTTTTACCCAATCGCTTAGAAAGTGTGTGATTATTTTTGATACTGCTCTTTCGTGTGTATATAAATAAATAAATAAATATTTGTGGACATTTCATTTCACACAACACCATCTAGCCCGAACTAAGCAAAGCTTGTACTATGGAACTAGATGGCTGATAGAATACATATATAGATACCTCTTTTTTTTGTAAATACATATATACATAGAAACACCCAGACACAGAAAAAACATCCATGCTCAAGCTCATCACACAAATGTTTGCCCTGGGTGGGGATCGAACCCACGACCTACGGCACAGCAGGCAGACATACTACCAACTGAGCCACAAGGCCAGTATGGCAGGTATACCTGTATTACAACAGAATATCTACTAGTACTAATGCAGAAAACTCGCGAACACATTAATTAAATAGCGACCCTATCTACTACACAGTAAAGTCGCAAGTCAGCTTGCATATGTGCCAGGTTCTTACTCTAATCACCTATATTAACCTACAGACACGTAATCCCTGCGCCCCGCGATTTCACTCGCTAAATTATGAAAAACGACGATGATGATGATGAAAAGTAGCCTATGACCATCTCCAGGTTCACAGTATACGAAATTTTATAACGTTCGGTTCACCGTATGATCGTGAAAAAGTAACAAACAGACAGACATAATTTATTTCGCTTTTAGTGTTAGGTTACCTTAGGACATACATATGTATGTACATATTATATTCTATACATATCAAAAAATATATCACCCACGGTCTTTTATCACACAATAATCTTTGGTTTCCATTCACTTATTCTATCGTTTAGTACATGTTTTGTAAGTTGCCGCAAAATCATATATTTTGGCAAGATGGCGGACGGTAATGTATGCCAAAGATCAATGAACCTCTTTAGA
Source organism: Lycia hirtaria (assembly GCA_947563715.1). Taxonomy (NCBI): domain Eukaryota; kingdom Metazoa; phylum Arthropoda; class Insecta; order Lepidoptera; family Geometridae; genus Lycia; species Lycia hirtaria. The sequence continues at coordinate 42,463,096 of OX387378.1, forward strand.
TCGGCAATTGTAACTTCATTTATAAATACAGTGAGATCTTCTTGCTGTCTAAAGTTTAGACATCATTCTCAAATCTTTTTTATACTAATACCTCCGAAGCGCATAAAAAAATACATAAGTTTTTGGAGAGAACGTGAGAAAGAAATGTCATCACTAATTTTTTTCCTGTGATATTTTGAATAAAAATAGTGTTGTTTTATTCGATTAGTGCTTGTTTACGTGCATGAGTGTGATCAAGTGAATTAAAGTAAAAACAAACAGAACTTCATAGAAGCTGTCAGTAACCACTACTTTAACACTTTAACATACTTTAAAAATAAAAATAGTGTTGTTTTATTCGATTAGTTCTTGTTTACGTGCATGAGTGTGATCAAGTGAAATAAAGTAAAAAACAAACAAAACTTCATAGAAGCTGCCAGTAACCACTACTTTAACACTTTAACTTACTTTAAAAATAAAAATAGTGTTGTTTTATTCGATTAGTTCTTGTTTACGTGCATGAGTGTGATCAAGTGAATTAAAGTAAAAACAAACAGAACTTCATAGAAGCTGTAACCACTACTTTAACACTTTAACTTACTTTAAAAATGTTATTAATTCTTGATTAAAAAATTATTATCATTAATTAAACTTTAACCGTTCCAATACATAACACTGGTAAATGTGCCAATCGCGCGGGTCCAATTCTAAAGGAAAAGTATTTGGTGACTCATCTAAGAATGGAGCGACACCTTATTTCTAAAGCCTGGTACATCCTGGCCAATACGTCGATACTCGGATTTCCTACTGCAATCTACGGGTGAAAGTAACATTTGAATGTATAATGATAACAAACATGGCGCGGCGCTGCGAGGTGTGTGCTCTATGATGTAACAATATTAGATGATCCTTGTGGCAACACGTATATCGGCCACCTCATATTGGATGCTGGTGTTATAATGCATCACATGAGGGATTTGATGACGCGCAGTTTTTATTTTTAACCGACTGCACAAGGAGAGTAATGTTTTTGGTATATGTATTATACATATATTACTGCACTACAGTTGAACTTTGAATCAAAATGTTTTGGCGGCCATTTACTAATATATTTTAAGCGTCATTTTTACTACTTATACTTTGGAATTTGGAACCAAACTCAAGGTTTGTCAGAGAGCCATGGAGCGCAGTATCCTCGGCGTCAGGTTAATCGACCGCATATATACGCAATAGATACAGATACAGATTTTATTGGTGAATCATTACAATATGTCACACGTCAAAAAACACTATACAATAACAAAATGATAAAAAATAATATAAGTACATATGATTCATTGATTCATATACATGCTATTATGTCATTTGTTACTACGCAAGTAATACTTTGCTCCGAAATATTCTTTTAGTGAGTAGTAGGCTTTGCTGACCAAGAACTTTTTCAGTCGAATTTTAAATATTGCGTTTGAATTTGATTCCCGTATGTCGTCAGGAAGCAGGTTATAAATATACGGAGCTGCGCTCCATAACGAAGGTTGCAGATGTAGCTCTCAAAGCTGCCAAGCTGAAATGGGACTGGGCCGGCCATGTCGGCCGCATGCCGGAAGAGTTCTGGGCCAATATCACCACCAAGTGGCGTCCCAACTCGGTGCGGGCCACTCGGCAGGCCCCGTAAGAGATGGCGAGACGAACTTGACACCTTTGACAAAAACTGGCACATCAATGCACAAAACCGTCAAGACTGGAAATGTCGGGGGGAGGCCTTTGCCCAGCAGTGGGACACTACAGGCTAACAACAACAACAAACTTTATGATGAATTAAACATTAGCCTCAAATAACTCATAATGCGTAATAAATACGTATGCGCCCCTAATAGTAGATTGTTATACAAGGTGCTAAAATGACCCATTGTAACGAGGTAGATTTTTACCGAGTTACAATGGGTTTTAGCGCCGTGTGTTACACTCTACTTTTCACTACGATTGCGAGAAAATAAAATAATCCAATACAATAATTCCAAGTTTATTTTATTAAAAATGATATGTACAATTTGTACAATTCTGGATATTTAACGTGATGTTTGCAAAGAGAATGTAAATATATTCCAAAGAGATTATTCTACTTTTGAATAAAGACTATGTTAAGACTATGTTATGAGAATTATGTTTTGTGTATGTAGGCTCTTTGGTAACAGATGAAAATTAAAAAAAAAAGCTTTATCCCATAAAGCTTAAAATGCAATTTTTTTCCCGCTATAGTACGCTACAATGACGGACTTTTTGAACAAGAGTGAAAACTATAATTGTGTGTCTTATCTGCTACCATTATTCTTTGTTCTGTGATACTAGTTAAATAAGTTTATATAGCCCGCATAATAATATGTGTGGCGAGAGCTCTAATCTGTCTGCCATCTCGTCGTCTGTATTGTATTAGTCATACTCATACGTAATAATCTGTCTAATAACAAGTGACTAGTTATTCGTCTAAAATATTATCATAGGCATAAGAAATGCGTAACGTGGAAGACTGTGACTTATAAGATCACTTTGTTGTCCGTCTGTCTGTGTGTCCGTCCGTCCGTCCGGGTGTCAATGCCTGTATCTCGGGAACGCGTGAAGGTATCACACTTCTCAGTTTTCAGTAAAAAAGTTATAGTCAAATATGTCGCCAAAAACGCATATTTCAACACTCGCAAGGGAATCAAAACCTATGGGGTACTTCCCGTTGACCTATAACTGAAATTTGGCTAGAAACATTGTCATATTAGTACACATAAAGGAAAAAAATCCGAAACTGTACATTTTAATTTAATCCCCGGCCACATCGTCGCTTAACATCAGGCGAATTGGTGGTCAATCGGATTGGTGGTAGATCTAATCTTGTATTTAAAAAAAAAACACAAAAATAGGGTCTTTATGCAAGGAAGGAGGGTCCAAATTTTAAATGTATGTATTTATAATAAAAATGTATTTTCTTTGTTACGTAATGATTCCAATTTCAATAGATTCCATAATTCCGTGAGATTAGCGGGCCAAGGTGCGAGCCGTCTATTTCGGGCCCATTGTCGATGTGTCCGCATTGTTGCCAGCCTAAACATTCGGACGCGAGCGGTTTTATATTTATCCCACTGTTCAAATGGAGGGTTTTTTTAAATCTGGCTACGGCAATGCAAAATGTAAGGCTTGTGAATCACCAGAAAAAGGGATACGAGATAATAATGATTTTTAACCCTTGACTCAAAAAGAGGGTTGTTATAAGTTTGACGTGTATGTGTGTCTGTGTATTATGCCCCTGTGTATTTGTGTCTACCTGTGGCATCGTAGCTCTCAAACGGTACTTATCGATTTTTACTTATATTAAAAAGTTTTTCGTTTGCTAGAAAGAAATGTAATATTTTGCCGGATGTTTATGGGTTTGTTTGTATGTCTTTATTACCTCCTGTATCCTAAGCGGTTGATAGATTTGGAAATGTGATGTGTACTTTGTTTTTTGTCCGGTAATGCATTTTGTTTTGGTTTTTAATGCCAAAATACTCCTGCGGTTTTATAGTTTTGTAATTTGACATTTGAATTATATTGTCACGTGTATGTATGGTTATTTTTCTCACGATGTCCGGTTGTTCGTCCTATTGGGAATTTCATCATCATCATCATCTCAGCCATAAGAAGTCCACTGCTGGACATAGGCCTCCTCCATGGATTTCCAAAAAGACCGATTGGAAGCGGCTTGCATCCAGCGTCTTCCCGCCACTTGTATGAGATCATCTGTCCATCTCGTGGCTGGTCTTCCTACGCTGCGCTTGCCGGTACGTGGTCTCCACTCGAGAACCTTTCGGCCCCATCGGCCATCAGTTCTACGTGCTATGTGTCCTGCCCACTGCCACTTCAACTTGCTAATCCGCTGTGCTATATCGGTGACTTTTGTACGTCTACGTATCTCTTTATTTCTGATTCGATCTCGTAGAGAGACTCCGAGCATAGCCCTCTCCATAGCTCGTTGCGTGACCTTGAGTTTCCTTATAAGGCCCATAGTTAGGGACCACGTTTCAGTGCCGTATGTCATCACTGGTAACACACACTGGTTGTAAACTTTCGACTTGAGGGACTGGGGAATATTGGACGAGAAGACGCTTTTAAGTTTCCCGAACGCTGCCCAGCCGAGTTGGATACGACGATTGACCTCCCTCGTAAAGTTGGACCTGCCTAATCGGACCGTTTGTCCTAGGTAGACGTATTCGTCAACAACTTCAAGAGTGAAGTTCCCCACAGATATTGGGGTGGGCACTACATGGGCGTTCGACATAACCTTCGTTTTGTCCATGTTCATTTTGAGGCCCACCCGTTGGGAAACTCTATTGAGGTCTTCGAGCATCGTACTGAGCTCTTCCATCGACTTTGCCATGACTACTATATCGTCGGCAAACCGAAGGTGAGTGATGTACTCGCCGTTAATATTGATGCCGAGTCCTTTCCATTCCAGAAGCTTATAGGCATCTTCCAAACCAGCGGTAAACAGTTTCGGAGAGACAACGTCTCCCTGCCTCACGCCTCTCTTCAATGGAATTGCCTCTGAGTTCTGGTCTTGTACTCGGACTGACATGGTGGCGTTGTTGTACAAACACTTCAGCACTTCGACATACCGATAGTCAATACGGAATCGCTGGAGAGCCTCAAGCACCGCCCATTGGGAATTTACGTGCTTGCATTAATTTTGAATTTTTATCGTGTTATAATATTTTTTTTAGCACTGGCGGAAGACAGAGGTGTATGGAAGTTACTCCACCGGCATAAATTATGCTCTTAAATAATATTATTTAAGGTCCGGAGTTGAGTAGGGCATTGTTGTCTCGCTCGCACGCACTATCTTGGGCCAGAAGAGAGCGGCCTAAAACTATGTGAAATCTGGATGAACTGTGTGAAAGAGGATATGTGTAAGGGGTGTGATTTTTTTTATTGGTTTACAAAACTGGACATATACAATAGAAACTTAAATGATGTTTAAATGGAAACATACTAGAATGTATAGATGATAGATTGAATGATAGAATGTGAATGTAGCGAGGACAGAGTGAAGTGGAGAAAGGAAACATGCTGTGCCGACTCCACCTAGTCAACCTAGTGCGATAAGAGCAAGGAGTTGAGAACGACGGTAACACTATTACTATGCCTTTTAACAACAATTGTATTTTTTTTTTATATCAGTCATATAAACCGAAATAAACGAAAATAAAAACAATGATCGAAATCGATTAATGTTTAGGGATTAAATCAGTTTTCAATCAATATGGAGAAGTGCGCGCTAAACGTATCTCATGATTTAGCTAAAATGTCTATCCGTTACGTTGGTCTGTATGCCGTGTGAAATCAGTAAGTACTATGTGAAAATAAACATTTTTTATAATATGACTTACAGTGACTGATACACAGATAACACAGATTAGACTACAATATCACCGCGAAGATCCTTTTAAATTGTGCAAAGATCTGTCTTTAGATTTGTGATAATTAGATAACAGTTAGGCTGAGGCCAAACGAGCGTAATCTCTTAAGTTGTGAGTCGCGTAAAATGAATCGCACAATTTGCGTTTAATAGAAATTATGCTGGGCCGCTAGATACATATATGTAATATTTTTCAGTTGCTATTCAACTGTTGTACGAGATGTTTTGTGTTGTGCGAGCAATTGATTTAAGAAGAATTCAGAAGATAATGTCCGAAAAATACCAAAAAAGCCTTGTCTCCTCCCTCACCCCGAACGCAGTTTGGTTGATGTAATGAACGTGCGCAGGAAGACAACAGGAAGGCGACGCAAAATGTCGCCGTGTGGCACAAACAGGACTTTTGTATGAAAGCAGTATTTCCGATAGATATAATCTGTGTCTGTGTCTTTAAACCGCGAGTGAATTGGTTTCTTGTAGGTAAGCGCGCTCCATCGTAGACCGCAACGTCGCTTAACATCAGGTGAGTTGGCGGTTAAGCGCAAACCTATTTCTACATGAAAAATAAAACCGGACAAGTGCGAGTCGAGGGTTCCGTACAAACTAAATAATAGGGGGAAATCATATAATTTTTTTTTATATTTTCCGTCATAAACCGAAAAATATACATCGTAAAATATTTAAAAACATGTTTTAGCTTATGCTAATGAGGCTCTTTCATAAGATATCCCACATGATACGGTTAATTCACTTTAAAATTTGGGCCCTCATTCCTTGCATAGAGACACTATTTTTACGTGAATAAATTAAAAATGTCCAGTTTTCGGATTTTTTCCTATATCTAACTCTAACACAATGCTTCTTGCCAAATTTCATAGTTCTAGGTCAACGCGAAGTACCCCACAGGTTTTGATTCCCTTGTGAGTGTCGAAATGTGCGTTTTTTACGACATATTCGGCTATAACTTTTTTTTTTACGAAAACTGAGAAATTTTATTTTTCTTTCTGCAGCAAGATACTATGGATATACATATATGGTTTTAATTTCAACTCGATACCTTCACGCATTCCCGAGATAAAGGTCTTGACACCCGGACAGACGGACATCAAAGTGATCCTATAAGGGTTCCGTTTTTTTTCCTTTTGAGGTACGGAACCGTAAAAATAGTCACATAACACACACAACTCACAAAGCATCTCCTAACCTGTTTACGCTGAGATATCACACAATTTGAGTCGGCTTACAGTTTTTTAGTAACGTATAAGTAATCATTACTTGCTTATTATTAGCAGTGCAGTGGTATCTGTGTGTCAACAGGGTCATGAGAATGTTCGTGATTCCCAGCAAACATTTTGTTTATGTAATCTGTGGATAGTGCTGTGGGTTACATAGTTAATACATTTTATTGTATAATTTTAAATTATTGACTTATATTATGTCACCGTTTATTGCCCAAATAAATAAACTAACATAAAATCGGATGTAGTGTAAATTACGCGACTCATTTTACGCGATACACGACTCAAACAAGTATCTATATTAAAGGAAAAACAACACCCGACTGCAGAAAAGCAGTTTTTACAGTATAACTTACGATTTCGTTACGCTTGATGCGCTGTTGAATATAAGTTTCTTGTGAGAAAGTATGCGTGAAACATATAAGTTATATGTATATTCGTAATCACCGTTAAAAATTCTTTATGTTGATACCACAGTCGATGTATTATGAAAACATTTTTTTTTTGAGATTAGTTTTTGCCGCAAAAAATCTTTAGTTTTGTTTTATTTTTATTTTGATGTACCCAGTGTCACTCTCACGACTAAGACGAATCTTGACATTTTGACACCACTCGCATAAAAATACGACAAGCCGTTTAGGCTCTAGGGCGTACCAAAGAAATATACATACGTACATACACTCGAAAAATATAACCCTCCTTCTTTCGCAGTCGGGTAAAAATAGCGCTCGTTTGGCCTCGGTCTTATTCTACGAGTTGTATATGCGTTAAGAACTAAAAACTTAAGAGCGGCTTACACAGTATCAGGTCCGTTCTAGCGGTGTAATTTGTGATGTAGTAGGTACTATTAGAGTCTCCTGTAGTTGTGCCCAGACATGATTCATGTGTGACGTCGCCGTCACTCGTAGGTATTCCCAAACGTACGGTTTTATGAACGAAAATAGAATTTATTATAGTTAGGTATAACGGTGATATCACTCATAGAATAAATATGTTTTTGCTATTTAACCTGAATAGGCGAAGCAAAGGAGGGATTTTGTTGATTTTTAATCGACTTCAATAAAGGAGATTATTTCTTTATTCTTTATTCAATAACATACACGACAGAATGCAATAGGGGAAAGTACACAATTCAAATACATATTAATAAGCTGTATCGCATCCTTAAATTAAAATTAAATTAAAATTAAATGTTTGCCTAGCTAGATAAGGTAAAGTGGGTTAGTACATTGTGGGAAATAAAGTTAATTAGAACGGAAATTTTAAACCATTAGACTTGAATATTAAACTAATACTAACATGTAAATCTAACATTATTGACAAACAAAATATAATAACAAATCCTATTACACATTCATTAAAGTGAGAGCTTCAAATTATGTTTCTTAATTAAATTGTAAGATCTTTTTTAATTGATCTTTTTTTTTATTATTTGTTCCTATGTGTCGTACTAGACTAAATGTGTGGATCAATTTTGATCAAAATGCCGTTAGATTTGTTTTTATTACGCGGGTTACTGGGTATATTAAAAAAATTGCTTATTTTTGGCGCCAAAATGTACGTTTGGAATTTATTTTTGAATAATCTTAGATTTTCGCAAGCATTATCAGATCTAGCTACAAGCACAGAACATAATAATACCTACAAGAACAAAAGCTGTTTGAAATTTGTATTTTCCGCCGCATGTCTACCGTTGGCCCTTAAACATCATCTTCCTGCCCGTTAATCAGATTGAGCAAAAAGGAGGGTAAAGCTTTTCGGATATAACTCGCATTGTTAGTCACAAAATAATTGGAGCCAGACACGAGATGGGTACGTGACGCCTCCAAGATGTGACTCCAGACAGACTTTGCTTTCCCTCGGCGTACGTCAGCGCCGGTGCCGGCCAGTGTCACATATCCGGGAGCTCGTTGGAAAGTAGCCAAAGACTGCGTCATACGATGGAACAACAGATATAAAAGTGGTTTCGATACTCATTTTATTTGAATGGATACGGTCTACAGTTTTACTCGTAGCGTTCCAGTTTTTCTGCATTTTCCAGGAATGTACACTTAGTATCAGGGATCAAAATTGTGTCGTATGATATTTAAAATCAACTCCAATTCGTCACTTATAGCATGGACTATCGAAATCCGCTGCATGAGGATCTGTCTATCTAATACCTTTAAACGAGCAATACTTGTAATGTATGTATATATATAATTTGAATCTCGGAAACGGCTCCAACGATTTTAATGAAATTTGGTTTGTAGGTAGATTAGGGGACGATAAATCGATCTTGCTAGGTTTAATTTTAATGAATTCAAAATAAATTAATTAATAATTAATTTTTATTCAATTCCGGGGTCATTTTTAATGAACCCGGGTTTGCTCGTATTTTCAGTCGTAAAAAATCCGAGTGGAGCTCGTTCGCCCAGGTACTTAAATTAAAATAAACACGAATGTAGTAGTAACTAATATTTCAGATATGTTAACCCTAATACATATTTCAGATGGATGAAACTAGTCTTCAAGGCTGATAAGATTTAGCGATTATTTTGACAACTTGTTAGTTTATTACTATTTAATAGACGATTTGTCACAATAATTATAAACGTATCAGCGAGCAGCGAGTGGCGAACGAGTGATAGTTCAAATAGCAGCCTTGAGGCCCTGGAATCGCGTGTATCGTTCCTTGTATCTCGTTTTCCTTGACCAGTAGCGACCTCTGCAACTGGATTGATAAGTTGTAATGCGTCTCAATTTTTTTTTAATTAATGCCTGTCTTAAACTTCACAGTTATATCTGTATTTTGTACCACATTTCAGAACAACCGGTTCAGCTGTTATGTCGTGAAAAAGTAACAAACAGACTGACAGACACAGAGTTACTTTTTCTATTATAATATTTATTAGATATGATCACAAGAAATCCTACCTATAAGTTCCGCACAAGAAACTCTACTCACTCCAAGGAACCGTGCTACATAAGGGTCCTTATATTCCTTTTGAGGCACGAATCTCTAAATATGAATTAATATCGAGACGAGATTTTAGACCAAGCTTCACATGTTTATAAGTATCTAAATATATCGCTTGGATCGCTCTGTTACAATGTTCGACCAGCAACAATGTTCATCTGTATTCCATCTAATATGATTTACGATACATTTGCAACCAACTCGTAGTTTATAACCTAGTTATTATTCTAGTGTTTACAATCTATTGAAAACTAATAGAGACGTAAATAACAGTTTTTAACACGGTTTTATTAGCTTCACTTGCAACTTTATAAACAAATCTTGTAAGTCAAAAAAATTAACATTTTTATACTAGATGACTTGATGGGTCTGTTGACCCTTTTTTGACCCCCAACCTAAAAAGAGGGGGGTTATAAGATTAACGTGTGTATCTGTTTGTCTGTCTGTGGCATAGTAGCTCTCAAATTTTGCCGATTTTGATCTAGTTTTTTTTTTTTATCAAAATCGATTCAGCCGTTTTTTGTTTGTCGGGGGTTTTTGAGTTTTCTAAACTAGTTAATTTTTTAACGCTACTCGAAAACAAGTTTTGTTACTTTATATTTATTTTCAGTAATCAACAGCTTTTAACATCTTTAATTATACAAAATTTGCCTATAGTATTTTTTGTATAATTTAAAATGTTAATTTAACTTTTTGAAATCATATCTTACTAGCAGCGATTTCACTTGCGTAATGGTGATGCTGAAACGTAGTCGGAGGGCCTAGATTAGACCCGTTTGACTCGTGGTTCTCAGCTATCTCTGTTCCAAATTTCATTTTAATCGGTGCAGCCGTTTGTTATGAAAAAGTAACAAACAGACACAGAGACAGACAGAGCTGTTAAGGTTGGATAGCTCTACACGAAAGAGATTATAGACACTAGTAAAAATGTCTATGAGGGTTGCTAAGCTACCAACTGTTTCCATCCTTCATGTCATTGGTGTCACTCGTGAAAAAACTGTGTAATACGTGTGTCAAACATAAATAATAAAATAACTATAATCGTGTAGATATACAAAGTGTTCGTGTAAATAACAATCTAAATTTCGTGTGAAGATTAATCCCGGCCCGGTTGTATAATTCTACTCCACTTCCATCATTCCACTACTCTCCATAACAAAAACGGTTGTTAAGTAAAGATATTTACCGTTAAGAAGAGCTACTTTCGCTTTTATAATATTAGATTAGATAAGATATTAGATAAGATTTAGCTAATATTAGTTGGGTCTCATTTTTTTTTTAATATCGGTAGACACATCTCACAATTCCATCTAACCCAAACTAAGCAAAGCTTGTACTATAGAAAATAGATGGCTGATAGAATACATATATAATTATTTTTTTGTAAATACATAATAATGATACCCAGACACAGAACAAACATCCATACTCATCACACAAATGTTTGTCCTAGGTGGGGATCGAACCCACGACCTACAGTTTAGCAGGCAGACACACTACCAACTCAGCTGCGAAGCCAGTCAAAACAAAAGTCAATTGCGTCGGAAACGAGTGTATTTCCAAAGGCACCACTACCGTTATTGTATCGCACGCGTATTGGCATTGTTTAAAATAGAGTTGACGTCAAAGTTAGTCAGCCGCCTAGCCGCTCCGGCCGCAGACTGTAATTTATCATTGTGCAGTTCAAGAGTCATCTCTATTATTACCTGATTACTTTCTACGCGGGTTGGAGCACATTGTTTTTTTTTATTGGTTCTTGTTCTGATTTGTTTCTTGTTTTTACCCGACTGTGCAAGGAGGGTTATGTTTTTCGAGTGTATGTATGCGGGTATATATGTACGTATGTTTCTATATGATCGCCTACAGCGTAAACGGCTTGATCGATTTTGATTTACGAGGGGTCGTTAGATTCGTCTGCACTTCTCGAGTGTCATATGCAATTTTGTTTTGTGACAATAGTAATACATCTCTCGCAAAAAAAAACCGGACAAGTGCGAGTCAGACTCGCCCACCGAGGGTTCCGTACAAACTAAGTAAAAGGGGGAAATCATATATATTTTTTTATTTTTCCTTCATAAACCGAAAAATATACATCGTAAAAATATTTAACACATTCCTTGCTCACCACTCGGATCCGAGCGAGCGTCCCGTTCATTTTGTAGTAGTCAGTAAACCGCCGGCGTTTGAGGCGGTCAACGTTGCTTTGCACGGCCTCAAAACTTTGGTTCCCAGCTGAAGTGAAGGGTCTGCAGGGGGCGAAGAATGTGTTAAAAACCTGTTTTAGCTTATGCTAATGAGGCTCTTTCATACGATACCCCACATGATACGGTTAATTCACTTTAAAATTTGGGCCCTCATTCCTTGCATAGAGACACTATTTTTTGTGATTAAATTAAAAATTTCGTTTTCGGATTTTTTCCTATATGTGTACTCTAACACAATGCTTTTTGCCAAATTTCAGAGTTCTAGGTCAACGGGAAGTACCCCATAGGTTTTGATTCCTTTGTGAGTGTCGTAATGTGCGTTTTTTACGACATATTCGTCTGTAACTTTTTTTTACGTAAACTGAGAAATTTTATTTTTCTTTCTGCAGCAAGATACTATGGATCTGCGTAATGATTTTAATTTCAACTCGATACCTTCATGCGTTCCCGAGATAAAGGTCTTGACACCTGGACAGATGGACAGACAGACGGACAACAAAGTGATCCTATAAGGGTTCCGTTTTTTCCTATTGAGGTACGGAACCCTAAAAATGCGTTTTTCGTAACCTCGAAGAGAAGTGTTTCGTAAATAATAAGTAATAGTTTAAAAAACTAAAAAAAAAACACTTAATCTTATCAAATTATTGTATTGTCATCGGTCCTTGATAAGTATGCTAAATTTTGAGTTAATCCGACGTTTTAAAGGGGGTCAAAATCATGTTCAATGTTTCCGTTACGTACTAACATACATACGTATGAAGCTAATAAAAGTGTTAAAAAGAATTGATTTTACTAGAATTATTCTAAAGAATGCGCATTTATAATATTTTACAGCGATTTTACGCATACTTTCTCACAAAAAACGTACACTCGTCAGCGTATTAAGCGTGACGAAGTAAGTTTCACTGCAAAAACTGCTAATTTGCTTTTCCTTTAATATAGATTCTTGTTCCTACTAACAGTGGTGATTTGAAGTCGAGCGTGTTATTACATTATCGGCCGTTTTTTTTTATTAAAAAAAAAAAAAACTGACTACGGGGTGAAATCTTATTCATGATAAATAAATAAATAAAGCCTTTATTCCACTACAGATTTAGAAATTTACAAAAAAAATAAAACATTGAACTTAATTTATATCCTAGTGATTAATTAGTATCTGTAGAAGTTGCCTCTCAAATTAAAACTAGGCCTCCCCCTAGTTTTCTCCATTCATCTTGCCTTTGTCATCCAGTTAGAGCCAACTCTCTCAGTGAAAATATCTCTCCATCTCTTTTCTGGTCATCTCTTTCATGAACGTCCTGTAAAACCCATCCTACTCATGCTACTGATCACGTGGACATGGGAAATAACTACGGAATTAAAATGTTTGATTTAAGTATTTATAATGACATTAATGACACAGGAAAATATGATATGACTAACACTTATTTATTTTGATGACTATACACTAACCGCCTTACCGAAAAACGTTACTTAACTTTAAGCAATGCTCAACATATTTTGTCAACTTCCCGCTGATACGTAATGACACTTGCGGAAAGAAGACAGAGAATTTAAGACTATGGTTAAAGTTAAGTGACGTTTTTCGGTAAGGCCGTAAGCCTTTATCTTATTTTAAACAATCATTTTGAATGAGATAAAGGTAACAACATAGTAGAATGATTATGGTAACAGTTATATCATTATCTTATTTATACAAGTATCTATAATAGAAGAAAAACAAAATACCCGACTGCAGAATAGATGTTTTTGCAGTATACGAGTAACTTACGATTTCGTTACACTTGATACGCTGTTCAGTGTACGTTTTTTTCTGAGAAAGTAGGTGTACAATCGCTGTACAAGATTATAAATACCCATTCTTTAGAATAATTCTAGTAAAGTCACTTGTTTATTACGAAAAATGCAGTTTTAACCGACTTCCAAAAAGGAGGATGTTATCAATTCGGTCTGTATGTTTTTTATGTTTATTCACCGATTACCCAGCCAATTGTGCATTGATTTTGATGATTATTTTTGTATATTTTTTTGTTCTTTTTATATTTGGTAGTTCATACTTCAGAGGTGGTCCCATATAATTTATCAAAATCGATGCAGTACTTTGGTTTTTATAACAAAATAACTGGTAAAATATCATCCAAGTGCCTGTAGAATTAATAATGCATATTTTATTTTAAACTTTAGTCTTTGTTATGATATATTTTTTTAATGAACAATATTCCCAGACTACAAACACAATGACATTGGTGAATTTCCACACGAAATCAAAACGGGTATTGAAGAGTGACGATTTTGGCTTCAATAAGAATGAAGTTCATTGCCAGAGACAATTAGCCGATAAGGTCTTGCTCTTAAGAAATATCTATGTTCGTGAACAGACACGTATTATTCAAACTCATAATTAGTTTACAACTTTCAGTAGTGCATTGAAGGCATCGAATATTCTGGTGATTATTGAATCAATGCTACGGAACACGGACCAAGACAAGGAAATTTATCAGTAATATTCCGTCATTCCAACAAGACTTAATGAACACTAAAATAATCACCGTAAAAAATATGAAATGATTCATTTCAGAAAGTTTCCCTAAACTTGTTTTCCTCTTACGTGTACAAGTCCAATTTATTAGGGTTCCGTAGTAAACAAGGAACCATGTCATGTTAATGGCATTTCATGTTATCTAATTTTGTTTACAGCTCTGTGGTTATGACTACATCGAACACGCGACATAGGTATCTGTTTAGTGTATTTACCTATTTTATTCATTCATTGATTGGTTAACCGTTAGGTGATATTGAGTTTGACAAAGGAAACCTACTTAGTTTGTTTTGATAGATCAGAGAGCATTAGGGGTTTTGTGGTTGAATGACGATCGGACTGTGACATTCCTTGGAGAGGATTAGAGTAGTGGACTGAAGCAATGATTAATTATATTTTTAACACCCGACCCAAAAAAAAGTTTGACTTGTGTATCTGTATATTTGTGTGTCCTATCTGTGGCATCATATCTCTCAAACGGATGGACCGATTTTGATCTAGTTTTTTTATGTTCGAAAAAGGATTTCGTCGAGAGTGTTCTTAGCAGAAGAGGTTTTTGAGTTTTCCAAACTTATACTTGTTATAATAGATGAAATTGTTCATTTGCGGTTTTAAATTAATTTATTTATAAAAAATTGCGTTTTTTTTTCAGAGTTAGTAATATAAAAAAGTCCGCTTATTTATGCGACTGCTCGACTGTTGCTAGTCGCGACTCGTGAAAACGTACACGCAATATCAAATCAAGCATAACTAAA
Source organism: Lycia hirtaria (assembly GCA_947563715.1). NCBI lineage: Eukaryota > Metazoa > Arthropoda > Insecta > Lepidoptera > Geometridae > Lycia > Lycia hirtaria. The sequence goes on from OX387378.1 coordinate 42,478,207, forward strand.
ATCGCTTTTATGCAGTTGGTTATTTTACAATTTGCATACTTGGTTCCTCTAGGGTTAGACGACAGGTCAACAACCACATTAAGACTTTTAGACGGCACATTGATGATTGTTAAATTGGTCAAAACACAAAAGATATAATGCTGGTTTGTAGCACTGCTTGCAGTGACATGGGCCTGCTTATTATATCGTCTACAAACGCCAATGCTCTTATATGTGCTCTTTATAAGTGTTGAAGCTGGCACATCCTATGTTTTTCTTTTCTTCCCAGTCCAGCATTCGTCTTTGCTTCCAGAGTGTCATAGGCTATATTTTTTTGCAATAATAATAATACATTTCTTGCAAAAATAAAAAAAATGCATTTTTTTTCGTAAACTCCAACGAGCTATTTCGTAATAAACAAGTGGTTTTACTAGAATTATTCGAAAGAATGTGCATTTATAATCTTTTACAGCTATTTAAACGCATACTTTCTCACAAAAAATTTAAACTCAACAGCGTGTCAAGCGTAACGAAATCGTAAGTTAGACTGCAAAAACTGCTTTTCTGCAGTCGTGTATTTTGTTTTTCTTTTAATATACATACTTGTTAAACACTCTTGACCCCAAAGTTGAATGTGCCAGAGCCAATATATGTAGCTATAGTTAGTTATACAGTTACGTCAATTGATCTTGAATACGGTCAAAGGCAGAACGATCTTGACCATAGTTAATCATGCGTTTTCCTCATAAACTTTTTTAGATACCTCAAGTGTATGTACCTAGCGTGTCAACTTAGGTCGTCGGTGTAAGATTAATTTAATTTCAGGTGATTTATACTTCCGATTCGATATCCGATTTCAACTAGTTACTAGCGTACAAAGCGCGCGGTTGCATTTGGTTGAATAGATTTCGCGCGGATGGATCATTCCATTACAAAATTGTTTGTGTGACGTCACAGTCGATACCAAAAATGTGGAACGCAAGGTTTTCACATAAATGAAGTCGCATGCTCCATCCACTATGTCTGTGGTTTTCCTTATGTATTTAGGTACGTGCGCACTGAATTCAATCTCGTGAGTGAAGTGAAAGGCTCCGAGCAGGCTCATTGCTGTCTCTCTTTACTTGTTTTTTAATGTTCAAAGTACATTCGAACATATGTCAATAATACAAGTAGAAGTTTATGCATGGTAACCGCAAAATGGTTATGTTATCAAATATACTTAAGGCTGGGCCCAAAGCGCGCAGCTATCTCTCTCGAGCATCACACCATTTTTATACATATAAATTCACTGAGTGGGGGATATTATAAAAATCAGAGTCAGATTTGTTTATTTAGTTATGAGATATGTTTTAAAAAAGTTTTATTCAGTTATTTATAATGGCGATGTAGTTATATTTTGAACATCCTCAGCCAAGTTAAAATCATCGAAGAAAAACTTTTTTGAAACTCAGTGATTTTATATTTATAAAAAATTATGATGCGCGAGAGAGATAACTCCGCGTTTTGAGCCCACCCTTAAGACGCCAATATAAGTGGTATAGTGATTCTGCTAGTCTGTTTTTAGGTATAAAATTGTTGAATATATTTTTAATAAATTTTGCGAAAGACAACCGCATGAATACAACAACAATATTACAAAATATTTTGACCAATTTTAATTATTTGTAAATAATTTTAAATTGCCGTTAAAGTTCCGTTTGGATATTTATTTCGGTCAACATAAGATAAAAATATCGGAATAAATTGTAAATTGTAATAGTTTTTTTTGTGTGAATGACATTCGCATTTTCTAACCGACTTCACAATGAAGGAGGTTCCACATTCGACTGTATGCTTTTTTGTATGTTTATTACCGCATAACTCCGTCATATATTATAACTTGATTTGAAAAATCTTTTAGTTTTTTGGATTGTTTGAAAGGATATAATTTAAAATTGGTCCCATAGAAATTTCACCAAAATCGGTTCAGTTGTTTGGTTTTTAATACAAAATTGCGCATTTTGAAGTCGGTTGTTTCAGTTTTTGAAAGTATAATTATATCAAAAGTTTTCAGTAGTAATTGAATAAAAAAATGCCCGCATGCGAGGGGGAGACACCCACCCTGGCGCCCTAATGGCGCCTTACGTAATTATAGTATAATAGCATTCTTAGTTTGACTTCTGGATATAGGGTAGTATCAGTGCCGGATTTACACTTTTGCCGCCAGTAGGCTATTACGTTTTTGCCGCCCCTTTGAACTAGGATATCGATTTTTGATTTTTGAACTAGGGTATTGATTTTCAAGATCAGTATCTTGAAAAGTCCCTTCTACCCAATACCACCGTCGCTTAACATCAGGCGAGTTGGTGGTCAATCGTAGATCTATAGTGTATAAAATAAAAATAAAAAAAACCAGTCGACTCAATGTTCTACCAGCGATAGGATAGGTATCTACTTATGGAATATTTACCATGATTTATTTCGAATCTATGCCGTTAGGAGTTTAAATCTCGTAAGCTGCTTGAATGTAGTGTTTGAACAACGTCGGTACCTTTTACCTGTATGAAATGTTCACCGGTCGGTCGATGTCTAAGTACAGCGGGAAAGATGTGTTGTAATATTGATTTCGTACCTACTTGAACATTTTGTCACTACTTTGTTTATGTATTATACATATAGTCACGCCTATTTTCCTATACGGGCGAAGTCAAAGCTCCAAATACCATAGGAATGAGGCATTAGAAGCCACATTTGAGTGATGAGCATATATGTTTGTTCTGTGTCTGGGTGTTTCTATGTATCATATGTATATATAAAAAAAAAAGTATATATGTATTCTATCAGCCGTCTATTTCCATAGTACAAGTTTTGCTTAGTTTGGGCTAGATGGTGTTGTGTGAAATATCCACAAATATTTATATTTATTTATTTATTTGACGATTATTGGAAGCTCACAATATGTACAAATCTATGATTTGCAGTGACAGGGTAGTTCTTAGTTGGTTTCTTCTAGGCAATCTCGCTCCACCGTAGACCGCAACGTCGCTTAACATCAGGCGAGTTGGCGGTCAAGCCTATCTTCGAATAAAAAAAGTTTGTATATTGTTTGTTGTAGTTAATAAAGCCACTTGCCCATGTAAATGCCGTAAAAAATCATATCATTAACTGTCCACTTCTCCACCATGAGGCCAACAGGCTTCATAATATTGCATTATAGATAGATAACCCTTTATTAAAAGACCACATTGTACAAACATATTAAAAGAAGACAATATTACTATGGCTAACCTATCAATAGGCGGCCTTATCGCTTAAGGGCGCTCACTGCCGGCACGGCACGGAGTGTCATGGTATTTTATTACTAATCAAGTTATTCTGAATCTTATTTGAATGAATTTAGAATTCACGTTACTTTAATTCGATACCACGATGCCGTGACATGACGCGACGTGCCGCTTTGTGTCGAGGAATTATGATTGCTAAGGTAGTTGAAATAAGGTTGAAACTTGTGCAGCGGTCATTTCGGTTAATGGGGCGCAGTCCAATACCACGGGATGCCACGGCATGCCGCAGCACAACCTGCCGTGCCATGCCATGCCACGCCGTCAGTGAGCGCCGGCCCTAAAGCGATCTCTTCCAGGCAACCATGTACGGAGTAGGATTCGATAGGATACTCCGTACATGGATATAGATGTTACATACGTATCTATATCAAATCTCAGCTTGATCGGATCAATGCTAATGAGAGCTAATATGATATATAACGTCTGTCCATAATAACACCGCGTTAAACTAACTAAACGTTTGTCGATGTACCGTATATGGAGTGCAAAATATTTGCTTGCTCTTTGGGTCACTGCTATCCGAGCGTGCTACTTTAGTATTTTACTCTCACGTTGTTTACTAATGCTCAGTTTTTATATTTAGTCATTGTAAACAATAATATGTCTGTTTATAAAATAAATTAAACCTAAAATGCTATTTTAATTATATTTTGTCGAAAAATATAGGTACCTACGTAAACACTGTGTTTATATATTTTTTACGTACTGTGTTTATATATATACACTAATATGATAAATAGTTTTAACATCTTTAATAGCTGTGTCAGAAATCCGGTATTTTGGAAATTAGTTAATTTGTTTACTGGCTAATGAAGATTTTGAGATGATTGCGGTATTGGAATTCGATTTGTTTGCCACGGGCGAAGTTTCGGTCAACAACTAGTATACCTCAAAATGGCTAGCTGCTCTTTATAGTAATGTTGTACCCACTATTTTCCAATACGATAAAATATTTTCCAATAGTTCCTATTTCAGATTAAAAAAATCCAAGACTTGTAAAATGTCACTCATCAAAAATAAAGTTTTTTTTTTAGAAGATAGATCTACGATTGACCACCAACTCGCCTGATGTTAAGCGACGTTAAGTATTTGTTTATCTAATACCTTTACGAGCAATTCTTGTATATATATATATATATATATATATATATTATATATTTAAATATATATAATCTGAATCTCGGAAACGGTTCCAACGATTTCAATGAAATTTGGTCCTTAGGTAGATTAGGGGACGATAAATCGATCTTGCTAGGTTTCATTTATTATTTATTACATTAGCGAACCCGGGCTTGTTCGTATTTTCAGTCATAAAAAATCCGAGTGGAGCTCGGTCGCCCAGGTACTGGAATAAAAAGAAAGAAACAATAATTCTAGTGTAAATATCGGTCACTAAAAATGGCCCTTAAAAGTCAAAGTCGGACAAAAAGTTATGGAGAGGGTTATGCTCGGAGTCTCCCTGCGATATCTAATCAGTCCATCGATGTACAAAATTCACCGAAATTGATCACATCCGATTAGCAAGTTGAAGTGATAGAAGCCCTCTAAGAGGGCAAAGCACAATGTATGCACAATATGGCCTATGGGGCCGAAACGTGGAGATCACGCTCAGGCAAGCGCACCGTAGGAAGACCAGCCACAAGTTGGACAGACAACATCATACACGTGGCAGGAAGGAGGAAGGATGCAAGCCGCTTTCAACTGGAGCCCAATTCAGTTATTCAAGACCGCTCCATAGCCGAACCATAATGTGGAGCGTTTCCCGTCGGCCGCCATTTTTTTTTTGATTCAGTCACTTTTATGTCATACAATTGACACATTTGATAAAACGTAACACGTCCTTCCCTCGTTACTAAATCAAAAAAGATAGCAGCCGACAGGAAATGCTTCGCACAAGGTTCAGCTACGGATCGGTTTTGAATAACTGAATTGCCCCCCTGGTCTTTGTGGATATCCAAGTGTCCAACAAAAAATATTGACATAAGTACTTTAGTTCCAAAAAATACACGTATTTTCAACTTTATTACAAACAAATAAAAAAATCAATGTTGTATTTACGGACAGCAATTAATTGCAATCTCTACGAACAGTACAACAAATATGTCATTTCAGAGCTACAGAGGAGGCTATCAATATAATTTTTAAATCATGTTTACCGATCACCCCGCTATTTGTGAACCAATTTTCTTGATTTAAAAAATAGAGAAAACTCTCGGTGGTTCTCTTTTTTGGACAAAGTAAATTAATATAAAGCAAGATTTTTGATCATCTACAAAAAAAAAATTGGTCAGTTAGGTTAGAACATCCCTATGTTTATTTGAGTCATGTTTTTCATCTCACTCCTTACCAATAATGGTTGGGAAAACGAATTTAGCCGATGACCAATATTTGTCTGGAGCTACTGTACAAGCATGATTATTTCCTTTCAGATTTCGGTACGAGTGCGAGGGGCGGTCAGCGGGCTCGATCCCCGGCGTGAACAGCACTTCAGAGAACAAGACCTACCCCACCATCCGGATCAATGGCTTCCGGGGGCAGGCCACTATCGTCGTCTCCTGCGTCACCAAAGATAGGCCTCACATGTGAGAACACTTAACATTAGCTTCAGTAATAACTGAAGCTAATGTTGTTTGTAAAGCTTTATGGCAATTTGTAAAGTTTATGGCATTTATTTCTCTCGTCTGTGTCCTAGTCAGAGCCAAAGTCAAGAAATACAAGTCACAGTTCGAAGCGTGATTAGGATCACGCTTCACAAAATAGTTTTAATCTTAACTTTTCTGGCAATCGGCAAACTTGTCCAGTCGAACCCCATTTTAGCAGTTTTCAACCGACTTAAAAAAAAGAGGAGGTTCTCAATTCGACTGATTTTTGAAAAATGTTTGTTACCTCATAACTTTCGACTGGGTGAATCGAATTTGAGGATTATTTTTTTATTTGAAAGCTGGTGCTTCCCGTGTGGTCCCATTTCAATTGGTCCAGTTCTGACAATTGCATCCATAAGAAGTCTGTTGCTTCAGTTTTTTTAATAATTATTGAATGTAATTTTGTATTTGTCGATATTGTAGGCCGCACCCGCACAACCTGGTGGGTCGGGAGGGATGCCAACGCGGCGTGTTCACTATCAAGGCAGCCATCACGCCTGAGGCCAACGAGTACCAGTTTCGCAACCTCGGCATACAGTGCGTGAAACGGCGCGACATCGCAGATGCGCTGCAGCAGCGAGCGGTGCTGCGTGTGGACCCCTTCCGCAGTGAGTACAGTATACCTAAAACTCGTAGTCAGTTGGGTGGGGGCGACGCCAGCGTGTTTCATGAGGCAGCTATCAAGTCAGAGTCCACGAAGTACCAGTAGTAGTAAAAAACGAGGAACTTTCTTGTTGAGAGAGCATTCTATAAAGTTGAGGATTTCTATGTGTAACCATAATGTAACTTACAGACCATTAAAAAAGATTGTTTACGGGTCTTTCTCTCATATTATTATAATAATTATTAATTTGACTATTCATAATTTGTATTTATTTAATCTATTGTAATTAGTTACTTAATATTTACTTTTCATTATTATTGTTTTTACAATGACTTTATTATTTGACATGCAACTAATTTGTTATTAAAATATGAGTATGAGTAGTACCTGGGGAGGGACTTATCAAACTTTAGCCAGACGCCCATATAGTTTAACCTACCTGTAATACAAATACTCTAGATTGACGAGCTTCGTCCTCGATCACACCGTCGCTTAACATCAGGCGAATTGGTGGTCAATCGTAGTTCTATTTAACATGTAAAAAAATACTGTTTCCAATCCTCCTGTAGGCGTACATAACAAAAATACAAAATTACAATAGTTCATTCGATTCTATGAAACTTTTAAAACAAGTAATGCTTAAAACTGTTAAAATCCTCTCAGATTTCATCTCATTTGTACTATTTATCTCTGTAACTACGAATTTATCTGTATAATTATGAATAAACCTACAGTAAATTTGGCAAGATTCGGAACATGCCTATTGTAATTTAGACGCCCAAAACAACCGCTCAATATATCTAAAAATTAAATGATTTCATATCTCTCCAGAGCAAAGGGCATCCTTCAAATTAAAACAGTTTTGTGAATAACAAGGCAAAATATATCAAAATCCGGTACAGTTTCCGATCGTAACGGAAGTAGGTATCTGTTCCTTTGGCACGTTCCTTCATAATTATGTATGTATGTATGTATCTTGATCATTAAGGAATACTATCTTGGAGCTAAATCTTCAGTTATTTTTTGCAATCTTGATATTTGTGTAACGAAAATCTAATGTAGTAAGATCTAGTATCAGTTTCGCGGTTTTGGAAAAAAAATTAAATGTTTATGTTTAGTGAAGTCAGATTAGGGCGAAATAGCGTAATGAAGCAATATTTTAATCACTCAATGTGATGTCACCTGTTGTCCTTCAAGATATCATGCTGTGCCAAAATTGTCCTCATAGCCAACGCCGCGATTATTTTTTTCTCCACTCTTGTCTTGCGAGTACGCGACAAGGTTACGAAACCATCATCATGTAATTTTCTCATTTTTTTCATTTTGCTCTGTCATTTTTTATGGCCGGCTATAGACCATCAGTTCTATGCACTATGTGTTCTACTCACTGCCATTTCAACTTGTTAATCCGCTGTGCTATGTCGTTGACTTTCTTACAACTACGGATCACTTCATATCTGACTCGATCTCGTAGCCGTACAATTTATTTATATTTGTGAACTTTGTAGTCCTAACAACGATCTGTTTATATAACCCAGCATGCTTTCAAGTATGGCTGGGAGCATGCGCGTGCCATTAACCAATATGGATATTTCCGTGGCGGTTATTTCTGTCGGCGCGGGCGCCGGTTCCCGCTCCACATTATTCCCGCCTCAGCCGGGCCGCCGCCGTTATTTGCATTTATTGTACTTAGTAGTTGAGTTTTCAATATTTTTGTGTTAATAACCAGCGGCCTTATCGGCTAACTTTTATGACACTGGGAATGGTATTCATGACCATTGTCATTGCTTTATCGTATAACGCTGGTTTAAATTTAACAAATGTTTGTAAAAAAAATGTTTTTGAGTACCTATACCTTTATCTAAAGGTACTCAAATAACTGTATGTCGCGTGTGTCACCTCGACACTTTCCGTCTTGTCACTTTCTGACAGACGGGAACTATCACACGCGAAAACGGAACATAACACTGCTTAACTAAAATGCGCTTATTCATAGTTTATACAGGGACAGTATACGTTAGTAAAAAAATGTACCCATATTTCTGAAAACGAAAAAGTTGATAATGAGTTCTATTCGATAGTTGAACTGATCTGAAACGTCCAATCAAACCGCCTATTATAATTCTAAAGTTGGCTCCTGTGTACGCTCTTATTCAGCCGAGTATTTTGTTTTTCTTTTAATATACACATGTAGATATTAATAACACTAATCGGTCCTTCCACGATCCACAGCCGGGTTCGATCACCGCAACAACCCGCAAAGCATCGACCTGAACGCGGTCCGGCTCGCGTTCCAAGTTTTCCTGCACGAAGATGGCGGCAGCGGGCGGCTGTACTCGCTGCCGGCGGTCGTCTCCGACATCATCTACGACAAGAAGGCCATGTGCGACCTGCTCATCATGCGGGCTTCCCACTGCTCCGGCACGGTCGCTGGGGGCACGCAGATCATACTGCTCTGTGAGAAGGTAAAACAAACGTCATGCCAGGGGGTAGGAGGGAGCGGGAGGGGGGGGGGGGGTTAGACAAGTGGCATTCTAATTTTGTGAACGAAACGTTCTTTTGTCACGTGTCACGTGACGGCACATCATAGTTTCTTAGCATTTCGAAGCGTAAACGTTTGTAGAAATAGAAACGATTGCCAGTTGTCTAAGCCTGTACATTTGCTTGTATTGTACCAAGCACAAGTTTGGCACCGTCCTAATTCGGGTTTCGGGCCGAAAAGTTGTCGAATGGAGACCACGCAGCGGCAGGCTATATCATGACAATGCTGGACGCAAGCCGCTTGGTATTATTTCTATTTCTATCGTCTAAATTGATTCTTGCCCGAATGTAAGAGGTCACATTCGGGCAAGAATCAATTTAGACGATAAGGAAAACGCAAATTTGCCTTTCCTTGGTAAAAAATAATACGAATATTCGAGTATGGATAAAACACGTTGACATGTCATCTGTTTGTAATTTTTTAATATATTTTATATTTTTTTTAGATATATTTTCAAATATTTTCCAAGAAGAGGCAATCAAAATATCACGCTATCTTCGCAAACTGCCTTTATTACGGAAGGGGTGACCCTTGTTTCATTTACAATATTACTTATTTTGAATTGATAAACGTTTAGGTAGTCAATCTTGTTTGCCTAGTGATATAAAGAATCGGTATAGTTAGTGCGTTATTTGACTCTTCCTATGATTTACGTTTGATCACTCTTTATATGAGTGACTACTAGTCTCATTCATAATAAAAACATAAGTTTGTTTGATTACAATCATTTATTTAGGTTACCGTCGTTTTTGTACGGGTGGTCGTGGACCTTAAGATAATCGTTGATGCTCGATCTTTTGCCAGTAGATTACGCGTTTTTTTTTCTACCACGAAAATAGTTTCTAAAACTATTACGAAAATAGTTTCTAAAACTATTTTCGACCCCTGAATATTATCCGATTTCGATATTTTTTTTATTTGGTTTGAGCCATCAATGACAATATATAACTCTGCGATTTGCCATTTCCAAAATTGAAACTTTTTTTTACATTGGATTTATAACAAAAAATTAAAAAAAAAAAAAAGCAAACCGTAGAGGCATATACATTTATGATATAAATGAAATAAAAAAGAATCATCGGAATCGGATATTTCATCATCATCATTGCAACCATAAGAAGTCCTTTGCTGGGTTTACGGGTAGAAAACAGCTCTCTCCTATTTGTACGGAAGATAGATAGTTATTAGAAGTGTGTAGACAGTTCAAAAATATTCAACGTCTTGCGGGAATTGAACCCACAATATCCCAGTCTGTATTTGGGAGTCTCTACCAATTCGGCCACGGAGTTGAGTCACGTGGGGTATCGAAAATTTCCGAACTATCATTTTTTATCGACTTCCAAAAAGAAAGAGGTTATTTCTCAAACCAACCGGGCGTTGGTGGCGCCACCTATAACACATGCTTGAATTGTGTTATCACTCCGCTGGGCCCGTTAAAACTACTAGTTTACTCAAAATTTCCTTGGGAAGCAACAATCATGCAGGGACAGAGAAATAGATACATAGATACAGACATTTGTATTTGTAAGTATTATTGTGATTACATCCATCCATACAAATACAATATTATAAAACTGAATGTAACTCTGTCTGTTTCTTACCTTTTCACCACTTTTTTTTTTAAATCTGGCACTGACTGACTGACTTGAAGAACACAAAAATATTTTATCATCATCATCATCACCGCCTTCTATCACTACGCGGGTGAAATCGTTGATGCAGCTGGTAATTATATATAATCAAACATGAATGACAATTACTTATCGTTGATTGCCGGGCGACCAAAGATCGCTCGTTGTTGTGTAACACAAACTGCGTGTATGTCCTGCGCTGTCCATCAGCTTTTTAACCGACTTCCAAAAAAGAAGGAGGTTCTCAATTCGACAATATTGGTGAACATTTCACACAACACTACCTAGCCCAAACTAAACAAAGCTTGTACTATGGAAACTAGATAGCTGTTAGAATACAGACATTCTTCTTTTTAGGGTTCCGTACCTCAAAAGAAAAAAAAGGAACCCTTATAGGATCACTTTGTTGTCCGTCTGTCCGTCTGTCCGTCTGTCAGGGTATCAAGACCTTTATCTCGGAAACGCGTGAAGGTATCGAGTTGAGATTAAAACCATATACGCAGATCCATAGTCTCTAGCTCCATGCTCATCACACAAATGTTTGATTTGAGTGGGGATTGAACCTACGACCTACAGCTCAGCAGGCAGACATACTACCAACTGAGCTACGAGGCTAGTCATTTGAAAATGTATTGTTTCGTGTCCGCAGGTGACCCGCGAGGACACCGCCGTGGTGTTCTACCAGGAAGACAGCGCGGGCAACGTGATATGGGAAGCGGCCGCCAACACGATTCTCATCCACAAGCAAGTGGCCATCGTGTTCGAGACGCCGCCCTACACGGCGCGGCAGAATGAGCGCACCACTCACCGCGGACAGATACTCGTGCGGTTCCAACTGCGACGCATCTCCGACAAACTCACGAGCAACTCGCTCGAGTTCGAATACATACCGGACCCTATAGGTACTAAAGCTAACAACAAACCTCTCCCCGACCTAGCGGCGCTCGCGCGTCTGCTCGCAGACACCAATAACAACAATAAGGAATCACCGTCGCCTCTAGTCTCGTCCACTACGGACACCGTCGATATATCGGAGGATAGCAACTCCACGCTATTAGCTGACGTCAACGGCAATCCGCCCGAGGCAGATGTCGAAATGCGCGATGAGAGCACTCTAAACGATTTATTGGAGCAGGTCGCCGAATTAGACGAGATTTATTCTGAAAGTCGCACGCGCCGCGAGATAAATACCGAGGCGCCGCTACAACAGCAGGATAGTGAAGAGTTCGACGACGCCGGCACGTATACGAGCTTGCAATTGGCGTTCAAAAATCCGCTCGATATCGGCGAACCGGAGCCTGCTCCGTATGAAGACGTCCAAGTGCACACGTACCGCGGCCCGATTATCGAGTTTTCGCCGCTCAAACGCGATCCGGACGATGAAAGAGCGCCGCCGCTGCCGCCGAAACGCGTCCGCCGGCCCGGTTCCGCCGCCGGAACGGACTCGTTCAAAACTAGTCAAACTTCAGTCAACAGTGTATTAAAACCGGGTCGTCCGTTGCCGGTAACTCGCGATCCGGCTGTTTTAGCGCCGCCGCCGCCTCTGTCCGGCGCCCGAAGCGAACCCGCCCTCCCTCCAGTCAAAAAACGCTCGTTCTTCTCCCGTCTGTTCCGCCGGAAGGACAAATCTCCCGCGCCGAGCGTCAAGTCTGAAGGGAAACGCGAGGCTAAATCGAAGCCCGTAGGACGGTCTGTGAGCAGCGTGTCAGGCTTGCGACCGTCCAAATTCAAGTCGTCCGTGTCACATACGTCTTTGAAAGACAACGCGTCAGGCGCCGGGCTCAGCTACGCCGATAGTATCACCCATATATCACTGCACGGGGATGATAACGAAAAATCAGCGTCTCAGACCTCTTTAAAGCGCGACCTTGGCCCTCCTCCTCCCACAGGCACTGGCACTATTCTAGTCGCCGAAAGCGTATTAGCGTTGGACGCAGATGCGTTCAAAAAACTACAAGATGAACTGGAGTTGACCGATGCCGAGCACTATGCTCTATACATGGCGGTGGCGCCGCGAGCGACGGTTTCTGAATTTGATGAAACTAGTTGCTACTATTCACCAATAGATGGATCTAAATTTCAAAATTCATAAACTAAAACTACCTGTCGTTCATTGAGCGTTTCCTTCTAAACGAATGATTAGTAGTGCTGTTTTATTACTGTACGTAATTCGGTCACAAAACATTACTAAACCCTAAAAGTATTAACAAAATGATAATACAGAGAAAATTACAATCCTACGCGGGAGAATGAACGTGAGTGAGATAAGGACAGCGCACTGTTCTTTTGTCTCTCGTTAACTCTTGAAAAAAATAATTGAATGGCGTGTCTACATGTGACAATTTATCGCCAAAACGCTAAAAGACTTAGTGAATTTTAAGGTGTTGTCGATGTAGACACGCCATAAAAACCTCACGAGTCTGTCTAGTCCATCCGATATGCCAAATTTTTTATATGCATATACTTTTTTGCAGCTTTTATATCATAAGGAAGGTAATTGTAAGGCCTATGCGTGCATTTTTCTAAATATACTTCTATACGGATAATTCAAAAGTATGATATACTCTTTATCTGTAGAAGCTCGAAAAAAATCATGAAATTACTAATATTGTTTTCGTTTTCTTTTTCTCTTATGGTGATGACTGTTCAGCACTCATCACCTTTATCCTCTAGGGCAAGAGGCTACGGCTAGGAGGAGTAATTTTTTTTTTTTCGTAAAATGTTCTCTAATGTATAATTTACATGTTTTAGATCGAAAGCGAAAAACCCCTATGCCTAATTTGGCGGAATTCGATACTGACAGTAAGTTCTATTTCATGCATTATTTTTGTATAAGGGTATATTGGGAATATATGTGTACTTATATTATTTATCTTGGCAATAATATAAATGTATTTTTTGTATTTATATCTCAAAATTGTATTTCTATTCTGGTATTCCTTAGTCTGATATATTACAGTACGTTTATATCGTGAGAGAGAGAGAGAGAGAGAGAGAGAGAGAGAGAGAGAGAGGTACTCTGCAAATTTCGTGTAGTAATTGAGTTCCTCTCGCTTACTCCCAAAATGCTAATTAAGATGCCACGTACTGTTATACTGATGAAGATGTGGCCGAAAAATCGCAAGAATGTTTTAATTCAATTTTGTATTACAAAATGTAATCATTTGAAAACTAAACAATATTAAAATTAATTAAAACTTGTGCGAACTTTCTGGGATAACTTTATTATATTTATATTATGTAAAATATAAACTATATATTAACTATGTATATCTATGTACTTCATTATTGGGAATGGTGGAAACTGAAAGATCTTGTATTTTGGTACCAAAAATGATTACTGATATAACTTTCATAGATAAATTTTACTAACATTAGAATAAATTGAGTAATCGTAAATACTAAATTAAATTAAATAACTATTAAAAATGGTTTTTAAACGCATATTGACTGGGGGCAATGGGAATTTATTTTAGTTATTCAAGGAGTGCTCCCTTGAAAAAGACCGTCTACGGTTGAAACTATAGTCAAAGAAGATTTTCACTCGCAATAGACTTTAGTTACCCGTATTTCACTTTGAACAACATCATATAATATTTTTTCGATTATTGGTTATATTTTCATTAGCAAAAAAATAATTAAATATAATTGTTGCTCCCTGTCAATACCCCACCTTTGAGTAAGCATTTTGTGGCGTTACTAATTAGGGGAGAAGTGCGTATATATTTTTGTTGATAAAATTACCGTACTTCGCCCGCCGCTGGTTGGTAGTATTCAAGTATTTTATATTAGCTAGGAGCCAGCTTGGCAATAAATGAGTATAAGCTGGTGCTTCATTCTCTACGAGCATATAAATCTGGAGGCGCCATTTGAGTCGGCCCCCTTTTTGCGTGGTCGTTTTCTGTTCACACGCTGCTATTTTATAACTGTGTATTTTTTTCTGAACAGGATTTTATTTTTTATGTGTGTAATTCTCTGCATATGTGCGCAAACTCAATAATAGAAGAAAAAAAAGTTTGCAGATGTATTATATTGACGTCTCCAGGTTTATATACTCGAGGTTTTATTTTTAAATGTAACTAATCTGTTGTGTTTGTGTAATGTATATGTACTTTATTCGTTTGTGTTCGTCCATTTTATTTTTTTTGACTTGTGTCGTTTCAAAGTTTTTTCGAAGTCTATGAGATATTGTTATTTGTTCGTTATTTTATTTGAGGTATTTATTGTTTTTCTTAAATATCGAATTTACTTTCTTTTTAAATTGTTATCGAGTCCTATAGGGCCGGTTTGGTAAGCGGTAGTGAGATCATGCGTACGAACAAATGTGTAAAATCCTAATTAGCATATTCGCATTTACTTCTTTTTAATTAAAGTAACTATACTCCACGGAGTTCGGGGTTGAACGAAATTAATACAAGAATTCGCATTCATTTGTTCTATTAGCAGCAGGTAACCCAATGTGGTGTATGATTTGAACCCCAAGAGACGAACTCTAGTCTCTGATTCTGCAACTGACCAGTGATTTGTCGCCCATATCTTGTTTGCATTTCGCTTACACATACTGAATTTTAATGCCATCTTTCTTGTGTCTTTGCTCTCATTGGCAAATTACTTTCGATAAGATTTGACGGAATTTATTTCGAGCTTATTTTTCTGTTACTTGCTCGAAAACTTATACCATTGTTATGCTCTTGCCATTTTGCATTTATTTCATGTGTTTGTCAAAGTATTATGTAGCCATATTACTCTCTGCGTCCCTCGCATATTTTCGCTCGATAAATTTCCATTTATACGAACAATTTCATCGGTTTTAACACGCTTTTATTAGGTCGACCTGTATGTAATGAAATCTAAGGCAACTAATTTAACCATCTGCCAAGGATCGTAGCGTCATGAAAATTGGCAGCTGTATGTAGTTCTGATGACAATACAATAATATGGTACTGTCGAACTGATCTGATGATGGAGCCGGAAGATATGAACTAGAACTTCATAATGGAACATCGTATCATAGCTGTGTTTGGATTTGTTAGAAAAGTCTTGTAATGAACTTTGACCACAATAATTTGTAGCGTGTTTTTTAGTTTTTTAAACTGTAATTTATTTAAATTTTAATCTCACGATCATACGTAATCAGTTAGTTACATAAGATTTATTCGTACCCATATCTTGAGCACACGAATATTCCCCATCGTGTGGTCGTACGACCGCTTACCACGTTGTTTTTTTTTTAAATTCTTAACTGGGATACACTATGCTTTAGGCATAGCGTATATTCCGCAGTCGGTTGCTTCAAGTACAAAATATAATTCTCGCTCTAGTCTTAGCTAATGTGAATATGTGTGCTCTTAACATTACCCTATAAGGAAACTTTATGTTTATTTAAATTTAACATTGCCTGTTTTCCTTTTTAAGATATTTAAATAAGGGTATTAAATAAAATGTATACAATATTCATTTACTAAATAACTGTTATTTATTAGGTGGTATTTTATTTAGTCGGGCCTTCACTATACTAATGACTACACAGTTGAACTCGGACGATATTCCAAATGAAGAAATTAATACGAAGAGTATCATCAGAGTTCATCTGTGTAGGTATCCGAGCGGCACTCTGTCTGAGCTGAGCCCAGTCGTAAAGGAAAAGATTTCACTACATGATGTGCTCTCGGATCCAGTCCGCTCTGATGACTACACAGACTAACTCGGACTGTACTTTATAAGAACCCATTACGAATATCGTCCGAGTTCGTTTGTGTAGTCATCGAAACGGCAATCGGTCTAGACTGTGTAGGGAAGTGTAGTGAAGATTCAGCATAAAATGCTTCAAAAATGTACTTAATTAACATGTTTCTTTTGTTTATAATTTTTAACCAATTTATATAGAAAAAAGTTTAAAATACCTTAAATTTCTACTTTCATAAAATATATTTCAGACATATTTTCGATTATATCGAGGATAGCAAAAATCTTAAGTAATTCAAGGTAACTGTAGCGCTTATTAAGCTACAACGGCAACATTGAGCTGGCCTAATACCTTAAAAATAGGCCAGTGTGCCCAATGCCCATACGCGAAAGGCAGCTTATAGGAGATTTAAAAAAAAACTATGACATTGTAGTCATAGTAGTATGAAAAACTACAATATGGGTGTAATATTTGGTGCAAAGAGAATAAACGTACTTGACTTATTTTGGTTTTATGTTGAACTAAATGAAACTAAAATTGCCCAGGTACCTTTCCCTTATCCTTCCCAACTTATACACTTCGTACTGTACGCGAATTATTATGTACTTAGTCATTACTACTTTCGCTAAGCTTTAGAGTGGTGTATAAAATACAAAGAGTGAAAGTGGCCAATGACATTCGTTCGTTGGAATTTGTCGCGGACGAAGCATTGGTAGTTGATTTAAACTGTCAATAAACAACCAATCGGACGCCTTTCGAAGCAATATTGTTCGCGATAAACTCCGATGAACACCAATCAGCCACCGCTTTAAGAAATACATATCCTGAGTAATTGTGCGTCCACATTTGTAAAAAGGCATCTGTAGGCAATTGTATTGAAAGGGCCTCTTCTTTTTTCTTACCCTGTTCCCACTTATATGGGGGACGGTAGGTACAGTATGTTCGTTTTCTCCATTCAACTCTGTCGTTCGTGTTAGTTGAGTTCGCTCCCTTTTTCCCCATATTATCATTCAGGCAATTCAAAGTACTTTCTTTGGTCGTCCTCTATCTTATAAATTTAATTGCCAAGTGCTATTCATTTGCACAACTAATTGAAATATTTACTTTAATCCCCAGTGTTGCCAGGCCTTTTGACCAATATTGGTACTAAAACGCACTAAATATTACAAATGTGGACATATCTTAGTAAAAAAAATACGATCGTTTATAACAAAAAAAAAAAACAATGCTTTGAAATTTATGAAATGTTTATGAATCGGTTAGCAGCTAAGCTGGTTGTTTGGAATTTACGTAACTGTGTGAAAGAAAATCTATAAAGTGTTCTATTTTAAGATACAATCGTGTCTTATTAATATACTTGTATACTTCTGTCACATTTCTGAAAGTAATAACTTGTATTTATACTGTGAATTGTATACTTAAAATGTACTTCGATTAGAACTGTGGCAAAACTGATGGTTGATGCAATTCATAAGCGCGCGCGATTTTTACATATCATTGTAATATCTGAGGCTGACAAATAAACAATTTTATCTGTGGTGATACTGAATTGTTCCACTAAAAGATACGTTTTTCATATTGACGTGCTATAGATAGACGGAGATTTTCTATGCCAACATGTTGTCAGAAAATGTTTTTTTTTCCGCAATCTACAATTGAAAACCAAAAATGAAACAAGTAAAAACTCAACTTCGTCTTGAATTGCAACAACTATTCTATAAAGATATGTCTAGACATGACGAGCACATGGCACGGACGCTTAATTCTGCGGCTGTACCGAGTTTTGAAAACATACCTTGATTTTTGAGACATATGTAATTTTTCATAATTCCGTGTTTTTCACAGCCAAAATGAATGTAGCTTGATTTTTTAAATCATAGCTATATTTACAGCCAAATTATATTATAATGTGTGGACGCGCGGGCGCCCAATTCCTGTTCAATGTATGTATTCGTTGCAAATGCTCAAAATGAGCATTGCATCGTGCCATGTGCTCACCATGTCTGGACAAACCTTTAAATTTTTCACTTTTATATTATAGAAAATCCGAATAGACATAGCTTGAATGAATGCAAGTTAAAATAACATTATGCTAATAAAACATGTATTTTTATTTACGAACGCCACATCCATAAATATACCTGTCGTGGTCAAAAAGGTACGAAAACGTAAATGTGGCATGTTGTGTATTTTTCTTTAATAATTATTTTTTTTGTACAATTACTATTTTATTAGTCCTTATTTTCTTTGATTTTGGTTCACACATATTCATGTTAGCTATAGTTATAGTACTTCGCTTTGTGTGTTGCATGGTTTTTGGTTTTGTGTTGATATTAAAATTGTTTTTAAGAATTCTAAAAACTGGGAAAAGAGCATAGTGGAGTTATGGTATATTGCTGTCAGGCTATATACAAAAAAATCTATCTTTCTCGCTCTAACACATGTTATAGTATTAATATTTGAGTTACATATAAAGTCCGTTGTCAATAGAATTTAAATAAATCAGATAAATAACATGCTGATTTATTTTATTATTTAATATTTTTAATTATTATTTTTATTTTAATTAATTATTATTTTAAAAATTAATTGATTATGATAATAATAATAATTGAATACCTGCCGTTTACAAAATTCTAGTAACTTTCCATGCTTTTTTCCCATAACAAACTATATCCACTGATATTCTTACACAAAATGTTTAGTGATCAAAAGCAAGAGTTAGTTTAGCTCTATGATTTTTTTCTATTTCAACGATGGCATGCTGAGTTAGATCTACAAGGTGACACAAATAAGAAGGTTCAATGACTCACGGCGAACTTCACTCGTTCTAACTGACATAAGGTCCTTATTTCACTTGTAAGATCGCGATGTAGATCTATCTGTACGGGGTTGTCTACCAAGGCTGGATGATTGTGGGTGTATTAATGCCATACCAGACTTGCCTTTCTACCTTTCGCCGAGCCGGGCCTTTATTTCGAGTTGAAGTCGTTCGTTGCAATTTTCGCAATTTGGTGGCAATGATCCTTCTTGAGCATTATTCTCTATGACATGTAACGCGTAAAACTAACATTGAAAATTATACTTTAAAAATGAAATCGCAGTCTAAGATTCAAATCTTAGTCTACGTTCCGTAGAAAACCGCAACGTATTAACAATCGAAATTAAATATTTGTGTATGAAGCGTTAAAGTCTAATTTTCATTAATAACCGTAACTCATTACTCTACTAATGGCCATAGAGAATAATCCCAGATTTGAATCGCATTGTAGTTAGGTCTGCCGTTTAATTGGTAAGGTTCCGTAGGTAGGTGCGCGCTATGAGGTGTCGCGAGTGATTGTAACTATTGTTCATTCTGTGGCAAAAACTAAGTCGTCCCTAGTTACGTAAACGATCGTTTCCTCCCGCACCTTCCTAAAACCACCTCGGTTAGTCGCTAGACCTATGGGTTAGACAAGTGGCATTCTAATTTCGTGAAAGCCAGTCGAATAAAGAAGTTTATGTACGGAATTGACATTAGCTAATGAAATGTCACGTGACGGCACGTCACAAATTCTTAGCATTTCGAAGCGTATGCGTTTGAAGAAATAGAAACGTTTGCCGCTTGTCTAAGCCTGCTGTAGTTTTATTATTTCGTAATTGTAATTTCACGGTGTGTAAAGGATGAACATTTTATTAATTATATATTATGAATGTACAGGTTTCCTCCATGTGGAGCCGGGTATCAAGATGGAGCCGAATCGGACCCCGCCGCACAACATCTATCCGCAACCAAGCTCTAGTTTCTCTGAGGCGCCGGTAATACACCTGATTTCTGTTATACAATCATACTTTCATCGTCATCTCTGCCACAAGAAGTCCACTGCTGGGCATAGGCCTCTCCCATGGATTTCCAAAAATACCGGTTGGAAGCGGCCTGCATCCAGCCACTTGTTTTTTTTTTTTTGTATGGTATCTTCTGAAAAAGAAATTACTACCCGAGGTGGGCAGCAGCATCCTCTGCGGAAAACGCCATCTACTGCGCTCGCCAACCCGCTGGCCAAGAGTGACGAGTAATGGCTAAAATACCTCATGATGATTAAGAGTCATACTTTATATTTTTATTGGTTCGCCAACAGAAGTCATACATCATACATTTCAAGTAATTTAAATAAATACTAAATTATTAGTAACCCTCCAAATAAAGGCGAGGCACAGCATGAATTATAATAATATTCTTATTCTTCTTATTTATTATTTATTAATCGCGTATATTTTACATAATTTTATGGCCTGACGTTACGAACATTGCAGCGTCCGTGGTCACAGGTGAGACTAGGTGACAGTTGATGACAACTGTTCGAAAAGTCAGGTCATGAAATGATGTAAAATATACAACGGTGAATCCTTCAAAAGTTGTTTAATTTAAATAAGTAACAATCGCTTTAAGAGTCCGAATTCAATGAACTTATAAAAAAAATTGTCGTTTGTAAAATTAAACAACATCACAAATAATTCGATAAAAATTTCAATTTGACCTAAGTCAATTTTCATACATAAAAATCATTTTAGAGTTAATTTCTAAATATGATAGATAGATGAACTCTTTATTGTACACACCTTAAAAGTAATAACAAAGGACTTAAATAGACTAGTGCAACAAAAGGCGGCCTTATCTCTAAAAGCGATCTCTTCCAGGCAACCATGGGATGGAGAAAAATATAAATCTGACGGGGCGTGTAACAGGATATTTAACAAGTAACATTATGAACTATAAATAATGGCATAGACATACATACTAATAGTAATTACATAATAATACTTATATAGAGAGGAATAATATATTAATAAATATTATAATTTAATATAATAATAAATACAATATAACGTTATACATTACAAAAACATACATAAAATATAGAAATAAGCATGATTTTTGACAAACCGTAAGTTATTTAGCGACTAGACCTTAGACATGTAAAACGACTTGACTTTTGATGATTATTTGTAAAGTTGTTTTCTAGTTTTACGAACGACGATTTTTTATAAGTTCATGCAGTCATTTTATATCTTCAAAAATGTGGGCATGCGCGAACGAGACGGACGATGGTTGGATTACGGACTCTTAACCGAAAACCTTAGAAAACATTGTATGATGTTGTTACCAGAGTCAGTGGGCTCCGCTGGAACCGCTGCCGGCGTACGGCGAGGGCTGGCCACAGCAGCCGCAGCAGGCACAGTACCAGCAGTATGGACAGGCGTCGTACCTTCGATCGCCGCATCACCAACAGGTAATATCAGTTTTAGTATTCCTAATCACACTTGTGGCACGTAGTTTTTTTTTATTCGACAATAGGCTTACGCTTGACCGTCAACTCACCTGGTGTTAAGCGACAGTTACGGTCTAAGATGGAGCGCGCTTGCCTAGAAGAAATAGGTTTCTTCTTCTTCTTCACTCGCGACATACATTAGTACATACATTACCTAGTTACATTATGTAAACATTTATTAATGAATTCTAAAAAGACCTGCTGGAAGTGGCTTGCATTCAGCGTCTAATACGTTCGGTTATTGTTAATTAATTAATTGTACATGCATTTAATCACCCCTTTTCCCTATTAGAGTAGGCAAACTATATATTTCCACATACAAAGATCTAAAGGTTCCAAATCCCGCGGACTATCTCCGGTAGCGGTACTTTTTTGATTTATTTATTTATACATAAATTAATACGGTACTTGCGGGTTTGATCACACCGTCGTTATCATAAAGTGAATTGGTGGTCAAACGCAGATCTATTTAGTACATATAAAAAAGTAGCTTATATACCACTCCAGGTTTCACGACGATCGGTTCAGCGTCTGACCCCATTTTAAAACTAAACGTAGTTGTGCTCGTCATAACGAACATCGCAAATTGGATCTATACGGAATTAGTCTCAATCGTTTTTGCAATATTTTTATAAAGCACTGTAAGCTACCTACTTATTCTAACGATAGCTACATGATAGTGCGGTTCTTTACTTGTTTCTCGTCTCAATTTCATCTTAATTAAGTATATATAAGCTACATGTATTATTTATCTACTTTTATGTTAAGTTAAATATGTAAACACACTGTTTAATACCATGCCGTGCGCTCTAAGAGTGGATTACGGAATCGACCACATCCATACGATGTTATCAAACGCAATATTACCTGTAATCTGTAATGAGTGCCAAATAAATAAATAAACAGCCGTGAATAGGGAACAAACAGACGGTGACACACATTTACTTTCGATAAAACTATAATATTAGTAAAGATTAATCGTGTTTGTTTAGGTCGGGCAACCAGGCTCTCCGATGGGCCCGGTGTCTCCCGCCACTCAAGCTGGGCTGATGTCCCCGATGGCCCCTACCCATGGGGGCCACTCTCCACACATGGCTCACGGGGGCCACTCTCCGCACATGGCTCACGGGGGCCACTCGCCGCACATGGTGGGTCACGGCGGACACTCGCCGCAGCCGGTGGGCCCCGGAGGTCCCTCGCTGTCCCCCGGCCTGCCTGGCCTGCAATACCAACAAGGCCTCGTGCAGTCTGCGACGCCTTCCTACCAACAGGTGTTGTACCAGATATTTAAGCATGGCAACAATCATTCAACAAACATGTAGTAATAGCTGGGTAAGTACCGCGCTATAGAAAAGACATGGTTGTCTTTTCAAGGCGCGTAGCTCTATTGCCGAACAAATTTATGTCCATATAATATAATTATAACCTGTAGAAAATGAGTTTTATGATCCCCTGTATGCAAATGCATATGAATGTAAATACAGTATAAAAAACTGAAAAAAACGACTTCAAAATACGCAATTCGTTTACTTGTAATATTTTATTTCAATTATTTTGTTATAAAAACCATAGTACTGAATCGATTTAGTTAAAATACCAATCAATCGCTGAACAAACATTAAAAAAAATACAATTGAGAACCTCCTTCTTTTTGGAAGTCGGTTAAAAACATTCAAAGTAGAATTACTTAAATCCAGCGTACATAAAAATAACAACTAAAGGCTTCACTACACACATCGATATCTATTTAAATATGAAACCAAAAATACAATAATCATTCACACTCTAAGTATAATTGTTTATTCAATGATTTATTATTTATTTTATGTTATTTATTAACAATTTGGTGTGTACTATTGTGTGCAAGATTTTTAATTTTGTTTGATGCGTAAATAGGGAAGATGCATGATTTATTTTTATTTGGTCATAAAAAAGCCAACCACAAATAAATCCATTCCACAAAACTATAATTAAAATACCTTCAAAAATAAGAAAGTTACAAGCATTTCAATTTCATGTTAGACAGAGAGCACACGATAGCGAATGATGAAACCATGGTTCAAGTTCGCCATACAAATTCAATACAAATTGTTTTGCGAGAGAGGGACAGAGCATCTTTCCTCTAAAACTTTAAATGTTTATATCTCAGAAGAAGAAAACTTTTTTTTTTTTTGTATTTGTATAATATTTTAGTATGATACTAAAATATTATACAAATACAAAAAAAAAAAGTTTTCTTCTGAGATATAAACATTAGCAACTAAGGTTTTTTTTTCCCTTGGTTTTGGCATCATGCTTCCACATTTGCCATTTGTCGAGTTTATAGCAACTAAGGTTATCAATTAAAACTTATTCCTATGAAATAAAATTTATACATAGTCCATATTCATATTTACTAATCGATGACTTTGACTTCGAGTAAGGCGGCGAGACTGTTTCGATAGAGTACTGGATATCTGTAAACACATTCGATACTCTGTGCTAAATCGAAAGAAAATCATTGTACTTATAATTTTGAAGAACTTTTACTCTGGCCGCAATTCAAAATTCGCGATAAAACTGTTTTTCCAATGTAGAAATATTATGTTAAGCCCCGATGAAATATATGGGAAAGATGTTTTTTTATTTTCGTGAATTTTGAGCTTTCCAAACATGGTAAGAATACAATGATCTCCTTTGTCTCGTGTACAATAATACTGCTTGGTGTCTGGGGGGTAGAGAAGTGGCTTTCTAATTTCATTAACGTCAGTAGAATAGTAAGGAATAAGTATATGTAGTATTAACATTAGCTAACGGAATGACGTCACATTTACTTATAATCTCATAACGGCAGCATATTTGTAAATAGAAACGTTTTGAAACGTTTGCGACTTGTGTAAGCCTGCTGGTGTCTGGTGGTGATCTGTCCATCTATCCTTTAACTTTATTATAGAAACTAACGTGGTTATCACACATCTTTAAAATATATTACGGGTTAATCACGTCTATTTTTGAGTCGAAATCTCCCCGACTATGGTTTCAACCGCATATGGCGCTCATTTTCAAAAGGAGCAGCGCAGACCTCACTCCCGGAGGGCATCTCATCTGGTACTGTAATATATACAAGTATAAGTTTATAAAACTCAAAAATCCAGAAAAAACGGCTGAACCGATTTTTATGAAACATAACTAAAAACACACTCGATGAAGTCTTCTTTCAAACAAAATAAAAACTAGATCAAAATGGGTCCCTCCGTTTGAGAGCTACGATGCCACAGATAGATAAACATATACACACGTCAAACTTATAACACCCCTCTTTGGGTCGGGACTCGAGAGATAAAAACAGCTATAGTCGTTGATTTCGCCACAAAATTAACGTGAGTAACCCGTAATATATTTTAGAAATATTCTTTAATTTGTTGATGGAGCGTCATTTTCTCGCCCACAGATGGCAGGCGGCGACCAGATGGACACAGGTCCCTCAATCTCGGCGCTCCTAAACCAGAACGTGGCCCCGATGCCGACCGACTACGACCTCTTAAGCCTCAACTCCCTTGAGCAAAACCAGGAAAACCTTTCCGATAGCCTCAGAAACTTGTCCACTACCGACCTGTTCAGACATTAACTGGACTGAGGATAACTAGACCCAAATAGGAACCTCATGATGATGCGAATGACAAGAAACTGTATCTCGTTACAGTGGATTCTTTGACCCTGTCTTGGTAATTATCAGTGGATGCTCTGTCGACGAATTGAACAGACCGAAAAGTAACACGAAGAAAAGTCAGACGTTATGTTTGTTCAAGGTCTTGTCAATTTTTTATCAAGTACTGAATCGAAAATGCTGGGTATAATTGATGAGGGCCAAAAGCAAGAATTTATTATTTGTCTTGCTAAGAGTTGACGTGTTATTGTGTTGAGAAATCACTCTGCATGAGATATCTAATACCAGATGATTACAGCAATCTGAAGATGACATCACAAAAGACAGGACTTGCTACAAATTATAATATATGTGCTGATTGTGCCCTGATTAGGATGCTCTAATGACCTAGTAACGGTTGAACTCTTTGATCAAATAACCTTGTGCTTTCCACATGATACATATAAATGAATACTCAAAGAAGTTATAATTAACTAACTCCATATTACCCAAACTGTTCATTCATTGGAAAATCTTTGATAATATTTTTTTACAAGTGTTGAAATTTACTGAGAATATGAAATCAAATAAGAATGAACTTAATGAAACGTCAAAAAATGAAGCAAGAGTGAATGTCACGAAGTGGCAAAATAATGTAATCTTTACAGCTAATATTTATAGACTGTAAAAGTATTTTAACCGATTGAAACCTATCTTGAGTGAAAATAGTGGAAATGCTGTTTATTTGAACTGGAAAAATAATGCAGATTGAGTGTGAAAACTAAGTGTGTTTGAACTTGTGACATGTGTCAAATGAACATCTAACAGCTGTTATCTGCATCTCTTTCCATTTTAGTGTGTAAGTAAAGAATGGCAACGATAAGATCTGGTTGGTTCCCAAGGTACACAAGAATCAACTGAATAATGATAAGTGAATATGTACTATAGGTGAAAAGTGCATTTGTGTGGTGCTATGAGAACTGTGATGAACAGACAGAGCGATCTTTACAGGTTCCTTTTTACAATGGAACTCTAAAAATATGGTATGAAAAATGTGTGTCGTTTTGGCGAATCCCAATTATATTTCACGAATTTAAAAATAGTATTTTTACCCAACTGCGTCAGAGGGAAGGTTATGTTTTTATGTCAGTAGATATGGGTAGTTTGTTATTAGCAGTGCTTTAGGTTAACACGAAACAATAACCTTACTTGTGCCCGCTATCAATTTGACTGAACTATCATTCTACTGAGGCGATGACCCCAGGGACTTCTGGAGTTCGAGCGGCCAATTTCTAGAGTTCTGCCTAACACATGTATACTTCAGCGATTGCAATATAAGTCGACCTTCTCACTTACTATTACTTTTTTCCTAAGATTTTCTTTCCATTTGCTTGGTTATTGTCACCAAAAGCCGTCAGCTCAAACTCCATCAGAACTAGCGTTTATATGTTGTCATCCAAGCGAATGATTGCAGACTACGTATGGAACTCTGAACTTCCGCTATGGGGTCGTCGCCTAAAAGCGCTGTGGATATGGTCATCTATCTCGCTCGCGAACTTTTTAAGATTTCTTTAAAGTTGGACCGAGACAGAAACTTATTTACCTATAGCACTTTACGAGCACAACTGAAATCAGCTTATTTTATAGAAATTAAATAAGCAATATTTGTTCACCAACTATGACGATGTAGACAGATGGGAATATATTATTACTAGTTTTTTCAATGGAAACCGATGGGAAAATTAGATCCTTTCCACAGGTCTCACAGCGACATGTGTCACGTGTAGTATCATTACAAGTTTATACAAGTCGTTTTGGTGCTTGTAATAACTTTTTCCCATAGTCCGTTATATTTCTGGGGTTGTTTGAATTATAAGATCTCTGCGTAAGTACGTTTTTTTTAAGTTTTTAAACATTTTACATTGTGCGGTTACATTTGTCCAATCGATTTTGTTTTAGTACTATTGTTCTAAGCAGTTTTATGTATAAATGAGCTTCAATATTATTATTTTTTTATTTTCTTTATAGTTATCCGAGTAACATAATGAATGCATTTGCCTAGTAGTAGTGAAGATTTGAAAATTATATTGCAATGCACAACTACATGACATATGAACAGGCACCGCCAGGGTTTATAGGATTATCAGTTAATGCACAGTGGGTATTTGTTGATTCTGTCTCTCGGGAGGAGTAACACGCCGTGGTGTTATACTGTGTATCAGTTGCTTTCCCTGCGCCCGCGTCAATCTTTAGGTTACTGAGCGCTATAAGGGCTTGGTCAGACAAAAAGCAGTCTCGCGTTCGAGCGATCTGCGTTCTCGGACAGCGTTCATTGCGTTTTGTTACTTTACGTTCACATAACAACACTGTTGTTGTTTTGATCCAACTGATCCAACGGAAATCGTAACTGTACACTTGAACGCAGAACGTGTGACCGCTTTTTGACCGACCAATCCCTATTACCGTGGCGGTGCCTGTACTATTCGCCTGTCAGAAGCACTTTGTAAAGGTCTGCTGGGATCATTATTTTTTTTGTGCCAATACCATTTCTACTAGTTTAGAGATGACTATTCGGCCGTCTGTAAAAATTCTGTGGTCATATTACATGTCCTAAATTATAAACAACAAGGACGGACTGGTGACCAATAAGAGTTTATAATTTCTAAATGAGAGCTCTCATTCCCAGTCCGAAGCCGTTGTTTACATTGTAAGACATGCAAGGAAATACAGACAATTCATCACATGTTTTTTATTGATAAATATTTTTGGTTATTTTATGATTATGAACCACTGAAATGGCGAAAAACATCAGCAAAGGTCGATGAATAAAGTATGAAACAGCGAATTTTTTTCGCAATTTCAGGATCAATCCCATAAATCGTTCATGATGTTATGATGTTGGGTACTCAACATCATAACATCATGAACGATTTATGAGTTAACTCTCGAAAAACGTTACTTAACTTTAACCAATGTCTTAAATTCTATGTCTTCTTTCTGCAAGTGTCATTATGTGTCAGCAAGAAGTTGACAGAATATGTTAAGCATTGCTTAAAGTTAAGTTACGTTTTTCGGTAAGGCCGTGAATGTCTGTCAATAAAAAAGTGGTTGTTATTTTAGTTAGGGTATAAATTTGTTAATCCTCAATTTATTATTAGAACGGTGAACAAAAAAATAGTATGCTTGCATAATGTGCTTATATTGTGAGATTTTAAGCTATTGTTGTATTTGTCATAAGTTAATATTTTTTTAGATTATGTTACCAAAAAAAAAAAAGAGCAGATATTTGAACAAATGCTATATTTTTAGATTAAATATATTTTTGCATCTAGTTTAACATTATCTTTTTAAAGATTTTCAAAATCATGTATATATTTTATTACAATGCCTAAGAATTTTTTTGTTAGACTAGATGCTTACAACTTTGGATTTTGTTATAACAGTAGGTCTAGCAGATCTATTACGATAGTATGGAAATTGCATGCTTCTTACTCGTCAAAAGTTGTAAACAAATAAGGCGTATAAGTTGTAACTACCAATCACAGCCCGTAATTTCGAAAATAGAGGTCCTTGTTGGGTGCTAACCAGCTAACCGGAATGAAAGTTTTAAACATACTTATTCAATATGAAATGTATGAATACTCAGTTTTCGTCACTGTTGTTGTTTTTCATATTTTGTTTGCTATTGAATACAATTTAAATACGTAGTAATGGATATGCTAGATCAATATGCTTAACACTAGGGCTGCAAGATGAATTATTTCAATAAATAAATAATTAGTAAGTACTTCTCTGTTAAAAAAGTTTCCTACATGAGTTATGTCCTGCATGTGCCTAGTATTCATACATATATTTTTATGTCATTTACATCTCACAGACCTGGTAATACCTACTTATGAAATATTTTGAATTTAATTATTATTACTGTATCAGATCATCACATAGTCCAGTAAGATTTTAGTGATTTTCGCGGTATGACGCGTTAAACGTGTAAAATGCATTGAAAATGTGGAAAAAAAAGATATTTTGTTGTCATTTTGTGTAAAATAAAGTTTATTAAAAAATTAAATTGTTTAATTAATATCAATAGGCAAGAATATAATTTGATAGCCTCCATGAAGCTTGCCGTAATTTTAATAGCAGTCTTGTTTCAAATGTAATGCGCGCGTTGCCTTTATATATCTATAGCTACTCAGCTATCTCTTGTACCAAATTTCATATCTATGGGTTCAGGCGTTTGGATGGAAAAAAATAGAATAGTTATTTTTGATTTTATAATACTAGTGTAGGATCAGTATCCTCAGTTTCCGTATATTACAAAGTACTCTTTAATCCTCAGTATCCACGGAACTCAAACGTATTATATTTTACGGACGATAGAAACTACGCCTTAATCTGTCTTCCACAACGGAACTGCACCAATCTTGTGAAGAGCATAGACCTAGAATGAAGTGAAGAGCCATGAACAAAAATGAGAGAAAAGAAAATAATGTTGCGGAAAGAAGCGTTCCGTATTAAGTCAGTAAGCCCAAATGCGCACTACGACATTTGTACATTCTGTTTACGTTCATACGACATGCAACTGCGACTCCTTGATGACTAAGCGCATCAACTGGCTGCAGCTGATATTTGTAGTTAATTTTGGTAAAAGATCCACACATTTTACATTCATGTCGCAATGACACGCAAAATGAATGAGTTATCATTATCTGCAGCATAATCTTATATTAGTTGTTGTCTTACTATCTTTACAGCTCTCCACATAACTGCCCTGTATAGTTACGCCTGGACGTCGAGCTGTTGCAATCGTCGTGTAGGTGCGCGACAAAAAAAAAACGATAGCGCTAATTACGTGTTTGGGAACAGGCAGGATTAGTATTCAGTATTGACAATGATAATTTTGTTTGTAATTTGTATTGATTGTGTACAAATAAAAATTCAATCCTAATTTTGAAATTAAATCAGAAAAATGAATGAACCCCTATCAAATAAAATGCCTGAACCGAAGAAGGTTGGAGTGTGGGCCGAAGGAACACATATCGAAGCCAAGTAGGTACTTTTACACATAATATTTACTCTCCATCACGAAATCCATTTTCAGTGTTATTTTAAACTTAAAAACTTTATTGCTCTATCTGTTTCTAGCTAATAATACCTACAATAACTTGTTACTTTTTATAGAGAGTTCGTCATTCCGAAGAAATCTGACTCCAGTGATGATATTCCTACAATACCAGACCTAGACGACTTACAAGATTTACTAGAAAAAGAGATCTCCATGCCACCCGTGTATGTTCTAAATCACATTCTCGGATAATTTCGTTATCGCTACGTAACAGCTTGCTGTTTTTGTTTTCTTTCAATAACAAATAGGTATTATAATTTTATTACATTTAGAAACAAACTCTATAGTTACTTCTAGATGTAGCAATGTATATTTTGTGCCCAAAACCATAGGTATAAGTATAACCCTCCTTCTTGGGCCATTAGATTTATTTATTTATTTAGATAAAACGTATTATTATCATGCTTGATTTTTAGCCAAACCAAAATATGTCCAATAATAGTTCCACAAACACTTTACATTTCAGAACTGACCGAAAAGATTCGGAAACTGTAAGTGCTCTAGCTGAAGTAGGAGGAGGTATCACGGGCTCTGCTGACAGCATAGAAGCAGTTCTAGAGGTGCTGAACTCTTACCTACCTCAAGAGGTGGACAGCGCTGACTCTGTATGGACAGTGGACTCACTGCTTGCACAATTGGCAGAGGAGTGCCAGGAACCAACATAGATCCTATTTATAATTCATACTTTTACTACATTTAAAAGCAAAAAGTATGCATACATCACCTATTTGGAGCTTTAGTATTAGCTATGTATATTCTTTTCTTAGAAAATACTAAGGACTTTGGAATCTGAGAATTTTGTCAATAATAGTTTTACAATCTAATGAGAGACACACCATGCATGTATAGATTATAATAGTATACATGAATTATTAGAAGTATGCACAGCATATATGTATAATATTTTTTTATAACCAGACTAATGCATACACCATATTTTGTAATTTTTTCTCAGATCTCATAAATAGAACACTAGGGTATACACCCCCCCACACACACCTTCAGACACTCACACATACTTTCAACTAATGCACTTAAATTTACTTTGTAATGAGATAATGTTAATATTAATTTAAAATTATTTTTTTATTATAATCAATACTCGCACTTTATTGCTGTTCCCTGAAGGTACACTGTAACCTACAATACAAGCTCTGCTTAGTGTAGGTTCTGTGAACTCACTATTAAGTCACCGTAAGCTTTGATTGTAAACCTTATAAATTGTAATTTACTGCATCAGAATGGTTTATATAACTATAACAATAAAGATTATTATTATTATAGAAAAAGTATCACATACACAAACACACATGAAGACAAATGCATGGTATACCACTTTGTAGTTTTGCAGATTAATGTAAATATTAATGTACAGAATGGTGCTGATCACGGACTATAGATGCTGATGTGTCATTTGGACAGGACAAACAGGTGTGAATAATATATATGCACAGTAGTTTAATAATTGATTATTTTATTTTGTAAAAAAACATTTTAGTTAAAATCATGATTTAGGTACACATTGAGCGAATCTAATACAGTTTAGATGGTCATTCCATAAATATGTGATACATATAAACCAAAATCTACAACCAAAGAGTAATCAGGTAAAAATAAATAGTTTTTTTTATTTATTACAAGTGTTTACAGATTATTCATAGTAGTTTTTGGTATGTACCTTTATATATTTTGGTATGTATATATATTATATTATTAGCATCGATGATAGATCGAGATATCGGTACAGAGATTATAGCAATATTCGAAGCGCACGCAACGCGTACAGGCTTGCGATGTGTTGGTTACACAATAGTCGAGCTGTCGTTACTCAGTTTTTGTGGGCGATCTCTATAGCTGTCTATCGCCGACATAATATATATTATATGCTACAGTACATAGTTTGGTTGCGGCGCTTTGTAATTGTAGCGTGCGACTCGTGTGAAGAAACCTTTGTGAGTCCATTTGGTTTATATCACACAATCTCATCCATCTATCCAGTTGCATCAATGTTACTAAGGCTAAGGGAATGATTGCTTGATTTACAAATAAGTTATAAGTATTAATAAGTTAACATTTGTCATTTTTAATTGATGTCCACTGTTTGGGGTGTTGAAGTTTTTTTTCATACATTTTGTGACTATTTTGTGAGAAGGCAAATAATTTCATTATGAGTATTTATGTTTCCGTTCTATTATGGCGTCTAAAATAAAGTGATATTTAAGTGAACATGAAAAGTCATTTTACTTTAAAGTAATGTTTATAAATTTAAATTGGCTAGGCTAATAATATGTACTAAGTCAAAAGGAGATCATTGTACTAACTTATTTTTATATATTATAGACGAGTAGTTATGCGCGCAAATATTTTTGTCATCCATGTCATACACTCGTGCGTGACGTCATCTGCCGGTTCCGGCGGAAGAGATGCGCCGGTTGCTCGTAGCTGAACCGATGAGTAAAACTTTACTCATAATTTTTCTTGGGTCAAAAGTCAGCTGTTACATAAATTTTGTCATGGGTCAAAATTTAGCAGTTACACGTATTTTGTGGGTCAAAAATCAGCTGGTACATAATTACGCTGAGTTAAAAAAAATATCTAAGGTAAGCAAATTTTTTCGTGATTTCAAAGTAGAGATGTAAAAGTTGGTTGTGATGTACAATGATTTTCTTTCGCCTTAGACACACAGACAGAGGATCCAAACTACCCTATATGATAATTATTTATTGTGATGTTTTTTAATTAAAATTCAGTCACATGCTGTTATTTTTCACATCCAATGACAATATGCTTTATATTGATGTTCACATCATATAGAAAATTAATTATTTTTAAAGTAACAAGTTGTGTGCCAGTCTCACACAATTTCTACATGTTTCCATTGAAATAGAGAAGGCACTATACAACCGTAATCTCTATACAACATCTATATTGCCTTCTTCAATGGAGGATGCCAAAACAAGAGAATGAACATTTCAAAATGAAAAACTATACTCATTAAATACTAACAGTTTCTCTAATAACATATCTCTAATAGTTTCTCTAATTAGGGTTTGCAGATTTCATATAATAGAAAAAGTAACTCTGTCTGTCTGTAACCTTTTCACAACTGAACCAATCATCACGATACTAGGTATTGAGATAACTTACGATTTGAAGAGAGCCTTAAGATAGATTTCATCATCATTATGAACAGATAATGTGTACTACATAGACATACATATAAACAAAATACCAATCCGGCCCAATTGCAATTCCTAATCAGTAATGGAGGACATTTTCACAAAACACCATCTAGTCCCAAACTACACAAAGCTTGTACTATGGGAACCAGATAGTTGAATTCATATATACTTTTTTTTTGTAAATACATACATACATATAATAACATTAAGATAAAAAGTGTAATAGTAGGTATAAGAAAGAAAGATACTATGTAGTTCCGGTTCCGGTATATAGTATATACATGATAATAATTATACCCTTCTCCCGATTCTTAGATAATAGATACAGAATAGAATAGCGTTGGAGTCCCACCAACTCAGGTATATATGTTTGCCCTGGGTGGGGATCGAAACCACGACCAGAGGCAGAATTACTACCACTGAGGCATGAGGCCTATCAAAAAATAAAATTAGTGTCTTGGTGGTTTACAAAAAATGTACTAAAGAAAATGTAGAATAGGAAGGTGTTTGTACACCTTCTTTGATCTTTACCGTGTTATTTGCGTTTTGGTGAATAAAGCTATTAGCAGTAAATCTGTCTTTAGGCCAAGTTCCATGTCTATGACGTAAGCCGCCGTAAAAAATTCTCGGTATGGCTTCAGTATGGTGTACACGCAAAATGACATCGCCGTTTTCTGGTGTCGGTACCAGAAAAATGCAACGGCGTCTCGTGGCCCGAGACATACAGCATGGACCTGCGTATCCGTGCCGTACACTTTGTTTCCATTCATTCTCTTGTTTTGAACCCACCATTGTTGTTAGATGAGTCATTGATAGTTGAGATCATATATACTTCTTCTCTAAATTCAATATCAATGTCGATATTGATACCATTTTCCCTCATGAAAATAAAATAAGACATAGTAGATAAGTCAAATTAGAGTTTGAAAATAGCACAAAACCGACATCACTGTCTTTCAACATCTTTTCACCTATTCATTATAAAAATGTCTTATCTAATTCCAAGTCAACAACTAAGCCAATTTACACTAGACCCTATGACCTAGTTTGGAAACTTTGTAACAGACTTTTGCAAGTGCCTCCTGCAGATCTGAAAGCAATGTACAATGTGGCGAGTAATACTAAATACGAAGGTACGATTGTAGCTGCATAAACCTCTTTCCTATTTAATAAACTGATACCTGATACAAAGAAATGTGAGCACACAACCCATGCAACTTTAAGATAGTTTCTATCATCTAATCCACTGAAGAAAATGACGCTCCAGAATGTGTTGAGCAGGATTATGCAAAGGGTCATGGCTGCGCTCGTCACGAAGAAATATTCTGTGCCGCTGCGGAGGCCCAGCGTGCCTGGCCCCAACTGGAATAAACAAATGTAAAATAAATTTCTACTTCCAATATCTACCTTCCAGGCAAAGTAGTGACAGTGAGTAATTTGTGTTTGGTAATAATACAATCTTGGAATTTTCAAGGCTAGAGTGAATAGATATCTTCTAGATTGACAAGCTCCATCCTCGGCCACACTGGAACTTAACATCAGGCAAGTTGGTGGTCAATTGTAGATCAAAAAAAAAAAAAAGTAAAGTAAAGTAATAATAATAATATAA
This sequence comes from Lycia hirtaria, assembly GCA_947563715.1. NCBI lineage: Eukaryota > Metazoa > Arthropoda > Insecta > Lepidoptera > Geometridae > Lycia > Lycia hirtaria. Next base: position 42,513,464 of record OX387378.1, read on the forward strand.
TGCATATAAAAAAAAACTTCATCATCATGACACTCTGACAAATGTTGTTGAACTTTAAATTGGTAAAATTGAGAGAAGTTTTGCCCAATAGTAACTTTTATAATTAAATAAAGCCTTTAGACTTTATAGGACTTATAGTTTATAGACTAATTTATAGTTTACAAAACTGAAGCAACCAACTTCAAAATACACAATTTCGTTTAGTTGGATGTTTTCCAGTTATTTTGTTATAAAAACTATTAAAATTAACTATTAACTATATTATTATTTACTATAAACATCTAGAGTATTCTAGAGGCTCTCAGTTTTAAATCTGTATCGAATTTCATATTGACCAGTTTAGCTAGTTGTCAGTGATAAGGTAATAAACAGAGCTAATTTACTTCCACAATGGTAGGCAACTCAGACAATTGATGATAACAAAATCAGAGAATACAGTTTAGTGTCCAGTTTCATATCTATCATCTATGTGCATTCAAAATGTAATTACAACTCTCTATAGCTAAAATATTCATGTAAACAAAAAAATGACAATTTTCAAAGAATACAATCTAAAATCCGACATTTTATTACATAGTAATCAACTAACAATTTGCCAAAATAGTCACTCGTAAATTGTATCAGCGAGTGGCAAACAAGCGATAATTCAAATAGCAATCCCTGTTTTGAATTTTCTGCTGGTACCATTTATGTCATTCTCTTTCTGCTATCATTGTTTATAATTGTCAATTTCCCAACTTGCATATGTGCACTAAGGTCAATGATGACATTTTGATGCCTAAGTACCTATCAAACAATATTTATTCAAACTTTTACATTTATTGTGTTGGTGGTGATTGCTTGTACTAATAATAAAATAACATGAGTGAACTTACAGAATCAGCGAGTACATTAACGAGTGCAAAGGCTCCACTCATAGCTCCAAATCCGAGTCCTGACACATATGCCATTTCTAGTTTATTGCTGCCAATGTCATGGTTCTCTGATATCTCTTTTAAGCCTGCTTCTGTTTTTCTTAGCAATAAGTACATGCCATAACGGAATACCTCCTGAAACATTACATAATTCATCTTCCAAACCATGTTGACATTTGATTACTATTATAATCATAATGATGTTTTGAGACATAAAAAATGCAGGAATTACAGTGCAGTGCAGATTAATTGTTATAAATTCCACATAACAAAATATCACATGAAATATCATCGAGATTCAAAAGTGAGCTAGCAGAAAGAGAGGATGAGAAAGAAATTTTAACATGACAAAGATTCTAGTAAAGTTCAGGCTAGCTCTATGCTAATGAAAAGACTATATTCAGGGCTTTATGAATGTTTCACACACTTTTTAAACTATCACGGTCATTCATTAAAACACTATTATTATTAATGGGATATTTACCATGGTTTACATTAATTTTGAGCTCCCGATATTTCGGCATAGGTACATGCACCATGTTCACAGGCGACTGAAGAATGCCCGCCCGTGAACATGGTGCATGTAACTGTGCCGAAATATTGGGAGCTCATAATTAACGTGAACCACGGTAAATATCCCGTTAATAATAATAGTGTTTTAATGTTTCACACATGTCAACATTTTTGAAAATACAATTTGTCTTTACAACATTATTTAAAATATTTCACAAAATGTATAGCAAAATATTGTTTATTTTGATTTATGGAGATTATAAATATAATAATAGTAAATTCTAGAGAGAAAGGAAATTTATATGTAGTACTTTTCAGTATAAACCTGTTTGCTTAAAAATAAAATTTTGTGAAATGTTTGTAATGTTAAGTGTAACATTAGTTTGTAAAAATAGATTAACTGAATGTATTCAGTTCATTTACTTTCCATAAAACGTTGAAATAACGTAAGCGCAAAGTATAAAGCTTTTAAAACATAAGCTTACATAAACTCAATAGATAGCAACAGATTAGCCAGCCACAGCTTAAAAAGTAGGTGGCTCACCTGGAATATAATCGCGAATACCATGCCAAATGCCAGGTATGATCTGAGAGGCACTACTGCAAACCACACCAGCGATGACAGGAGAAACGACAGAAGCCACCCGAATGCTGCAACTATCAGGATGATGATTCGCACCGGGTCGTTGGCCACGGTCATTGCAAACATCACTAGCGGAGCCCCAAATGCAAGTAGGGAACAACTGAAAAACTCCGCCAAAGTCATCTTGATTGGTCTATATAAACCTAATCACTTTAAGGCTAAAAGCTGCTTTACTGCAGCTATTTCATAAGCATTAACAAGGTATTTTGAAGGAAAAACAACTTTGCAAGAGAATTAAACGAGAGTGAGACTGAACTGAGATGATTCACTTCAGCCTTTTTGTTTTTATAGCTTTTACGAACGAAGGTGTTTCACTTCATGACTCCGCCAATGTCACGTTAAATAGACCATCAAACGCTGAGAATATTATAGTTTTACACGTTATTGATCGGTGACTGGACTGCAAAGTTTCTGTTTTTCCCATCTAAAAAAATACAAAACATTCTAAACTACAACACACACATGCACAAAAAATTAACTTAGTATAAATATACAACAATAGGTCAAATACTTATTACAATAGACATGAATATTTACAATTTAATCTTATTTTTTTTAATATATTTACACAAAATATGTACAAATGGTGTAAAAACAAGGGAGAGGAGGCATATAAGAGAGGTAGGACGAGGGATGTCAGGTGGGATGGTATCTTATAAAGAAGACTGCATCAAAGGACAATTGAAAGTGGTCCATATTTCCTTCATCCAAACCACATTCACAAACAGACTTTCTTTTTCTTGTTTATTTGACATTGACAACTATTTGATTCCCAAATTCCCAATTTGATTCTTTGAAAGCGTTCCGAAAGCCACCAACAGCACTAATATGAAAACTTGGGAAATCTAGCGCCATAGCTTTAATATCCTTAAAGCTTTTATAATATTAATCGTGTGTGGTTCGTCGGTAAACATACAGACATACGTTATACGTACACTTGAAAAACATAATCTTTCTTTTTACGCTGTCGCTTCTAGTTGGCGATACTTAGATATGTTGCAATACTTTAAGTAATCTTTAAGTATCACCGACCACACACGATCAATGATCACATGGTCGATGATAGTTGGCCTCAAACAAGGAACGTGATAAAATATGTAGTATGTGGCGATGGCCAGCTTAGTGGTGGTCACAGTTCAACGTAGCGTAAAAATTTTGGTTATAACCTGTATAGTACAATACTCTTTGGTCATAACGGGTAAGATTTATGATCTAAAAGCGAACGAATATACGTTAAAAATATTTCTAATCCTTTTAACACAAAGCAAAGTAAAGTAGGGAGGTTACCACTTTACTAAAAGTAATCTTATTTCAATATTACTTTGACCATTGTCTTGATCTTACAACAGTAACTGTAGTAAGAACAAGACAAAAGTAAAATAAAACCGGACAAGTGCGAGTCAGACTCGCCCACCGAGGGTTCCGTACAAACTAGTAGATAAAAGAGGGACATCATTATTTTTTTTATATTTTCCTTCTTATGCTAATTAAGCTCTTTCATATGATACGGTTAAAGAACTTCAACATGTGGACCCTCATTCCTTGCGTAAAGACACAATTTTTTTTGTGGTTTAATTAAAATGTCCAGTTTTCGGAATTTTTTATATATGTGTACTCTAATAATACATTAGGTAATAATAAAACACAATGGGTTTTGATTCCCTTGTGAGTGTCGAAATGTGTGTTTTATACGACACATTTGGCTGTTTTCTGCAGCAAAATACTATGGATCTACGTATATGGTTTTAATTTCAACACGATACCTTCACGCGTTCCCGAGATAAAGGTCTTGACACCCGGACAGACGGACAACAGAGTGATCCAATAAGGGGCCATTCATTTATTACGTAAGAAGATTTAGGGGGGGGGGGGGGGGGGGTAGACCCTGTCTTATTTTTTCTAACAAGGGGGTGGGAGGGAGTCTTGATAGTTCTTACGTAAGATCACAAAAATTAAAATAAAAGTTAAAATTATACTTTGAAAAAGCGCGGGCAACCGCGCGTGTGCCGAAGTGCGCTCGGATGTGTATAAAAGTACGAATAAATTTTCTTTTTTCTATTTTTCTTTTGAGGTACGGAACCCTACAAAGAAGAAGTATGTAATATGGGAAACCAGTACTGTAATAACTTCCTACTTTACACGATAATAGGCAGCATTTCACTTTTTTTTAAGTAAACCATTTTTTAAATAATTTTCTTTCGCTGCCGTTTACCGGTTTCACAGGCAACTGCGCGCTACTCGAATTTGAACCACAAACACAGAACAATAAGGGAATACTAACCATAAACTACTCTAACATAATGATACGCCTTCATAAAAGTCTAAGTGTTAAGCGATGTTTTCATCAACCTACCTACAATGGTGTGACATCACGGCATCGCGTCAGACACTTGGAACGATTCCTTCTACTTTGTGCCCAACAGTGCCAAAAGAACAGCTACTCATTTAAATCATTTTTAGGGTTCCGTACCTCAAAAGGAAAAAACGGAACCCTTATAGGATCACTTTGTTGTACGTCTGTGCGGGTGTCAAGACCTTTATCTCGGGAACGCGTAAAGGTATCGAGTTGAAATTAACAACATTATAAATATAATATATATATATTAGGAAATTATACGCAAATCCATAGTCTCTTGCTGCAGAAAGAAAAATAAAATTTCTCAGTTTTCGTTAAAAAAAGTTAGAGCCGAATATGTCGTAAAAACGAACATTTCGACATTCACAAGGGAATCAAAACCTATGGGATACTTCCCGTTGACCTAGAACTATGAAATTTGGTAAGAAGCATTGTGTTACATTGAGTACACATATAGGAAAAAATCCGAATACTGGACATTTTTAATATAATCACAAAAAAATAGTGTCTTTATCCAAGGAATGAGGGCCCAAATTTTAAAGTGAATTAACCATATCATGTGGGGTATCATAAGAAAGAGCTTCATTAGCCTAAGCTAAAACAGGTTTTTAAATATTTTTACGATGTATATTTTTCGGTTTATGAAGGAACATATAAAAAAAATATATGATTTCCCCCTTTTATTTAGTTTGTACGGAACCCTCGGTGGGCGAGTCTGACTCGCACTTGTCCGGTTTTTTTAATGGTTGTGGTCCATAGGTTTCGCCTTTTAAAACGTGATGTCATGGCAAGACGCCATGATTAATTAGCGCATAGCTTGCGCATAGGTGCGTCAAATATTGTGCTATAAATTATTTTGTCACGTATTATGGGCTTTGTTTTGAGGTTATGTGTTTAGTTTATTTTGATCTTTCATCTTTAGAAATGTTGTGTTGAATCCATACTTGCCTTGCTTCTCTTTAGTTTTATATTTCAATACCTTTGGCCAGCATTGTTCTTCCATTCTCAACAGCTAACATAAAATAAAATGCCACCAAAACAAGCTAAGAAAACTCTATGGGTAGATTGTGAACGATGCGGTTGTAGTATAACCTCAAACGACAAAAATATTCATGTCGAATTGAACTGTGGTAAAGATCAGGTGAAATGCCCCTTCGTGGAAGGTAGAAAACTTTGCACGTGGCTACAAAGAGTTGGGGCGGCGCCTGACGGTGCTCCAAAGGACTGTGTGATGGTGCACCCCTCGGCTGGCTCGCTGATTCAGGCAGTGATCGGTGCTCCACTGCAGTTGTCGCGAGAAGGAGCTCCAATCATTGTGAAGCGCATGTGGCCCTCTAAAGCGTCCGCTCCTGCTGCTGTCATTATACCAGCTGCAGGTCAATATCATAATATCCTTAGCAATTTGACTCAAAATGAATACATGCTATTTATTTAGCCTTTTGTATTTTTGCAGACTTATCAGCTGCCTGGAGCAATGACAGCAAGAGTGTCACAGTCTCTGTGATAAAGGAGCCAATATCAAAAGCATTATTAATTACAATCAAAATATTGAATCATAAAACAGAGTCTGATATTTGTGACATACTAAAAGAGCATTTTTACAATCATTTTGTGTCAGTTGGTACAATCCTAGTTTACTATCATTTTGGAAAAAAACTTGAAATACAAGTTGTACATGTGAAATCTGATACACAAAATGAAAATGTCAGTAAAATATGGTTTATTTCTAAAGAGAATACTGTTTGGGACATTGAAAAAGATGCTGTAATGAAAGTTAAGAAGAAACCACTCTGTTTGGGTGGAGTTGATGATATATTAGATGAGATAAATACATTTATCAAAATATCTTTCAATAAAGATGGACTTACAGCAAACTTTCAGCCTACAAGAGGACTGCTAATATATGGACATTCAGGTATAGGCAAGACAGCCTTATGTAAGCATTTGATTCAAAATCAAAACTGTTTTCATGTTGAAATAAGTGGACCAGCTATATTTAGCAAATATTTTGGTGAAACTGAAAATACAATGAAAGGATTATTTGCTAAAGCTGTTCAAAATGAGCCAAGTATTATTCTAGTGGATGAAATTGAAACAATTTGCCCGAGACGGACATCTGGTAGTACTGAACAAGAGAGGAGGGTAACATCAGCCTTTGTTGCTCTTTTGGATAGTCTTCATGAGGAAAACAGTAGGGTGTTTGTATTAGCAACAACAAGAAAGCCAGAAGCAATAGACCCAATGCTGAGGAGATTCGGTAGGTTAGACAAAGAAATAGAAGTACCTGTACCTGACAGAATAAGGAGAAAAGAAATACTATACAGTTTGCTCAAAAATCTTCCCAATAAAGTGTCCACACAAGAAATAGAGAAAATATCAGATTTAGCTCATGGGTATGTTGCTGCTGATCTAGTAAACTTATGCACTCAAGCTTCTATGAAATGTATAAAACGTGAAAGTGAGGCTATTGAGGATCAGGATTTGATCACAGCACTCATCATCGTAAGGCCTAGTGCTATGAGAGAGTTGCTTATTGAAGTACCTAATGTTAGATGGACTGATATAGGAGGTCAAGGAGATTTGAAGTTAAAGCTAAAACAAGCCGTTGAATGGCCATTGAAACACAGTGAATGTTTTCAGAGACTTGGAGTCAAACCTCCAGGTGGTGTTTTGTTATATGGACCTCCTGGTTGTTCCAAGACAATGATAGCAAAAGCATTAGCAACAGAAAGTGGACTGAATTTTCTTTCAATAAAGGGTCCAGAATTGTTTTCTAAATGGGTAGGAGAATCGGAGAGAGCTGTCCGTGATTTATTTACGAAAGCTCGTCAAGTGGCGCCATCTATTATTTTCTTTGATGAAATGGATGCTATTGGCGGAGAAAGAGGTGCGGGAGAGGCTGGTGTAAATGAGAGGGTGTTAGCTCAACTTCTGACAGAGTTAGATGGAGTGGTACCTTTGAAATCTGTCACAATATTGGCAGCTACCAACAGACCAGATAGAATGGACCGTGCCTTACTCCGTCCAGGTCGTTTAGATCGGTTGATATATGTCCCATTACCAGATTTTGAAACTCGCCTGCAAATAATAGAGTTAAAACTCGGGAAGATGAGTGTCAGTGAAGATGTTAATTCCCACAGCTTGGCAACGAGGACTGAAGGGTTTTCAGGGGCTGAGTTGCAGGCACTCTGCCATGAAGCAGCTTTGAGGGCGTTGGAGAAAGATTTGGAATGCCTTGAGGTCAATGTGGAACATTTTGAACATGTGCTCAAAGATTTCAGACCTAGAACACCAGAATACTTACTAAAAGTTTATGAAGATTTTGCATTAGGTCAGAAATCCAGTTGAAGATGTAAAATCTAGATCTACATACAATAATACTAAGTATATTATAAAGTTACAAAATAAATGCTACAGTAAAAAAAAATTAGGTAATCTTTCATAGTGCATTAATCTGAAAATCATATGGATTGTGCTATACTAAGAAATCTAAATATGTGTTTAATTAAGTATAGAGTGAAAAGTGTTAATTTATTCTTAATAAGTTTTATTCAATAAGAAATTTCTTATACCTAATCACATATAAATTAATTCTATATCTAGTCCTTATTTTTTTTTTTTTTTTAATACATTTTTACAATTCATACATTGAATTGTTTGATTCCACAAACATACCAAATTTAAACAGAAAGGTAGCACTCTAGGCCCATATTTCCTGAAATCTAATGATTACGATATATCCATCTGTTAATCTGTTTCTATTGTTTTACTAGGGTTTGATAATTGTAAAATAGTTTGACCCATTAGGGAAAAGAGTACCTATATGTAAAATATTTCGAAGTGTTTGGTTAGCGCAATCTATGTATGAGAGGTCATCCATTAATCACATGTTGATTTAATACACAGTGAGGTTTTAGATTACAACTATCCAAAATCACGCGTATTTTTTGGTACTCATTATCGTAAAAAAATCCATCGTATTGGGCGGGAAAACAATTTACACCACCTCCCTCTTGTGATATTTCGCGATTTTTCCCGATCCCCCTTTCAAGCCTCACGTGGGGTGATGATGCGTGAGGCGCGTGTTGCGACGCGGATACGCTCGCGTTTTATACTTACATTCGCTGATCTGAATAAGATTTTCGCGTATGTGTATTCCACTGTGCCATAGATTTAATATCTATGACGGATGTAGACCTCATAAATTGATTCTTCAAGAAGTGTGGTAATTCGTTTAATCAATGTTACTGGTAACAAGAAAGCTGCCTTATTTGATGCAAAACAATTTTCGATGGCATTTCAGGTTCGAAACGCAGCCAGTCATCTTAGAATTTACCACAAGATTCACCAGCTTGTCCAGCTTTCTTATTCATGGTGACGGCAATATGCCCAGCACTGACGTCTTAATTGCAGTGTTTTGCACATGTTGCCCTCCAGCTTTTTGTCTTTTAATTAATCGAAGTCCCTATCTTATGTATGTTAATGTTTTTCATATTAATAATAAAAAAAAAAACAACTACCTACTAATACTAGACTGTCTAAATTATCAAAAAAAAAACAGATGGTTAATATCGTAAATTGTAAATCTTAGTAAAATAAACAAACCAGGTACATACTATTAAAACAGGGCGCAGTTAACACATCTACATGTTACACAAGAACTTATCCTATTTTTTTTATGATCCTTTTATAAATGCTGTCGTTTTTCTGTCAATAAAAATGTGAAATGTTAAAGTACATTTCCTCGTTTCACCAGCTTTACTCCATGTCTATCAATTTCGTGTTTGTCTACAATCATCAGAAAAATTAATCCAATTGCCAATAGTTTTAAACATGCAAGTATGGTTCTTATTCAGCTACCTTTTCGTTAATTTCGACTACAAATTGTCAGATCAGAGAAGTGAAAGTCTGAAGTTAACTTTTAGTTGTGTTACATCATGGGTTAGGCCAATGATGTGTTATACAAAGATATATATTGTTCAAGTTATTGAACAAGCGTTCGGGAAACTCAATCGCGTTTTCTCGTCCAATATCTCGTTTCGCCCCTTAAGATCTCTGTATACTTAGCTAGCCCAAAATCCTGGAGTGGGCCGCAGGCCATTTTGGGGTGTATCATATATGTATATCACATATATATATCTGACATGGTTTGAGAATTGTATTACCATTTTCTTCAATAGTTTCACTTATTGAAGCATAAAGACAATACTAGTAATTTTATTGAATTTCCAAAACCGCCTGCATATGTTTGTATCACTTTTTCCCTGTTCACGGATAAAACAAGAGAAAATAAGGTTTGATCGAGGCAGCCAATTTTGCAAATTATTCGATATTACATGAAATTATAATGAACAGTACTTGCAATGCTGATGTATGTAGACAAAACTCAGTCTTTATAATAAAATGATTACATTTATAAACCATTAAAGGTTTGGCCGGGATTTCCAGATTAAAGTCATAAAACCTTGCACTTTGAACTAAGACAGTGTACATTTTTAAATAAAAACTACGGGTCACTAAGGTCTGTTTTGAGCCGAAATATCCGACTATAGCTTTTCGGCTCAAAACAGACCCAGGTGAGTGACCCGTAGTTTTTATTTAAAAATTAGACTATTTTATTATATGCTGTGTTTCATACAATTATTTCATAAGATTCTCAGGCTTTAAAATGTCTAAGTTCTACCATAATTATATGGGTTTTACTGTATGGATTGTTAGTCCCATTGGAAGTTATATTCGATTATTACTCAACTGTCCCAAACGAGAATAATGTTTGAACACCGTAATCATAGTCATATTCGATTTCATTGTCACTTCCAATTTCATGTAAGTATATAATCAGATACTTGTATTAAATAATATTTGATCATAATGGATAAGTAAAGTCAATTTTAGGTATTTATTTTTGAAACCTTTGTAATGGGAAGTGCTGTGACGTCATAAAGTTATTCTAGTACTATTGACTAATCTTCCTATTTAGGCCTTACCGAGAAACGATACTTCGATCAACGTCTCGAATTCTCTGTTTTCTTTCCGCAAGTGTCATTATGTGTCAGCGATAAGTGTTGACAAAATATGTTGATCGGTATGTAAGTATACATATACAATAACAATTATTCTGACGGCACCACTAAACTGATAAAATGTTTTAACTAACTAAATTTTAAAAAGGAACGAAATTCCCATACAATTTAAAAAAATAATCAAAATACAAATTCTTTATTTTATTTTTTAATAGGTAGGTATTAAATCAAGGTTTGTTCCTTACCTTTTGTTCCTTTTTTGAATCTAGGGAATTATAAGAGTGCCTTCAGAATTGATCACATAGTTGTCGTTTATTTATTACAGATTATGGCGTTAAAACAGCGCTCTCCACCACAAAACTTTAATAATTTTTCTATTAAAAAACCGACTTCAAACGCAACTTACTAAATCCTTCACGATTGTAAACTTTTTAATTAAAGAGACCTCTCTTCACTCGCTCTTTTTTTCTTTTGTCAAGAATGCGATTTGTCATTGAATGTCAAATGCTCGTGTTCGAAGATTAGAAAATGTGCAGATGTCTACAAGATAATCCTTAATATTTGACGCTCTTAGAAGCTCTGACGCTCTAAGCAAAGAAAAACGTATAGGTGAAACTCTGCGATTCTATAATCTGACGCACTTACTCAGAAAATAATTTCATTGTTAGAGATTATTTAAAAGGTAATAAAGCAATGTTTATAATATAATTATGGGACCAACTTGAGAGCTTTCTCTATACACCAATTCAGGAAACACAAAAATTGGTTCTTGAATGACGGAGTAATTCGTGTACATACATAAAAAAAATATACTGTACGAATTGATAACCTCCTCCTTTTTCGAAGTCGGTTAAAGAATAATTAAAAATATATAAACGACATCAATAGTAATAATATTGAATTTGGTACTTATCTTTAAATAGTTCAGTTTCGAATGAAAACCATAAAACAAATACCTAAAACATTACTTTACATACCTCATTAACGTTGCCGTTCTGTAGTGAAGATTTACATCACTTGGGACGATTTACAATTATAAATTTACTTGACTTCAGAACTATAAAGCCGGATGTGACAACGTCTAATAAATCGATGAACACCGGCATGCATGCAGATGGCACGAAAAAGTATGACTCATTGTCCCGTTACGCGCGCACGCGCTTGCGGTGGCTGAGGAAGCGGGCGGGTGTGCGTCGCGCCCAACCGTCGCTTCAGTTATCATTCCTCGGAGCTTGAGGGCGGACGTATGTTGTCACGTTAAACTATCGTCCGTAAATCGACTTTACAGACAACCAATTTCTTTGGGGTGAATTGGACTTCCGACCTTATGGTTATGATGTCGAGTTGGCCCCTTTATGTATATTTTTTATCCGGTTATTGATAGAAAACCTAAATTTCGGCTAAACAAATTTTTCGTGTAAAATTGCACGATTTAAGCGAGTTTCTTGATTAAAGTAGATCAGATACTTAAATCAGAGTACTTAACCTTCCAGGGCGATCCATTTTGAAACTCGCTAAACAGCTTTGTGCACAGGGTTAGACAGAACTGCTATTCTACGCCGAAAGGCGTTCATTGTAATGACAGATAAATAGCTCAAATCATCAGCTAGGGAATCAATCTTAAAACAGACAGGCAGCTGTTACCATACCACTTTTACATTTACTGGTCTACTGCTATTTTTTCTTCTTTTTTAGAAAAAAAGAAAAGAAGATAAATTAGCAGTAGACAAGTACGATGCGCACGAGTGCGGTAGCTAAGCATGTCTCTCTTCACAATTTAGCAGTGCGCGCCATGAAAATGAAATTAAAACGTGTCGTTCGGGCTTTTCAAATTTCCAAATTTTGGTGAACATTTCACACAACGCCTTCAATTCCCAAACTATCTAACTAACGAGCTCCATCCTCGGACACCCATCACTTAACATCAGGCGAGTTGGTGGTCAATCGTAGATCTATCTTGCGTAAAAGAAAAACTAAGTAAGGCTTGTAATATAAGAACCAGATAGCTGGTTCAATTTATATATTTATAAATACATACTTATGCCACATAGAAACACCCAGATACAGAACAAACACCCTTTTTCATCGCATACATGATTATTCTGGGTATGGAGCCCATGACTTATAGCTATAGCTTATAAGGCAGACGTACTACTAACTGGATGTCAGTCAAATTACTATATCGGCTCAAGAAGTATCATAACAGTTCTGTCGAACCCCAAAATGAATATCTGGATACCTGGCCCTGTATGATCATCTAAACGCGCAGTATCTCCGTATGCCGGTTGTAGCATATAGCGATCCAGTCTGGCTGCGTGGCTCCCCACTGTATCTGGTTGACCTCGCCCTCGGCCGCGGTATACGCGAGGATAGGATCCTCGATGGCACGTGGCATCTGCTGGATGTCCCAGATCAGGGCCTGGTGGTCGTCGCCAGCCGTGCAGATGTGGCAAGAACTGTGGGAGGAATTTATTGGGGTTACCACCCTACGGAAGACGTAAAATCGATGCGAACATGCAGCGAATTTTCAAAGTTGTTCGCTACGACGTTACAGTGTACTGAAGGCACTGTCAAAGTATCAATATTAAGTTTTGTCCAGCAGCTTCATTTAAGAGCTAGTTTTCAGACTGGGTGTGCTTATTATCTTATATCACTTTACATCAAGCGTGCGTTGGTCAAATACTTGGTTTCATAAAAAGTATTTTTTAATTATTAGACACCATTCTCATTAGTTATTTGAAATATCTATTTATAAGAGCATATGAGGATATATGGGGCTCTATGTACATCTTCGTCCTTCTGAGTTTTTGGTTAAAATTTTCAGCTGAAACTTTGATACCTAGGCCATGCCGTTGACAGCCATTGGCGTGCTCATCTTACGACTTCTGACTGGCTATCAAAGTTTACTAGTCCTTCGAGCCGAATATATGAAGCTGTACATTTTCGTCCTTCTGAGATTATTTTTTGAACGTTTTACAAAATTAGAGCTGAAAGTAGTTTAATAAAGCTGTGTCACCTGTGCGGCGCCCAGGCGATGCCGTTGACGCACGCGCGGTGGTTGTTGAGCCGTGCGACGGGCGTGCACGGAACCCGCACGTCCAGTATGATCACCTCGCAAGCGTCCATCGCCACCGTGCCGAGGTAGTTGGGGTCTTGCTTGTTCCACGCCAGGCGGAGCAGGGGCGTGTGTTGTGGATCCTGATCATGACAAATTATTACAGATATTCGATATTTTTTAGCATTTTTTACACACTGAAGTATCTACAAAATAGACAGTTCAAAAAGAAGAGAACGACAGATAAGCCAGACAGTGCAGTTTGGCATCAGACTGCACTGTCTGTCCGTCTGTCTCCTTTCACAGGTCAGCGTTAAAAATTTGTGGAGCTATGTACCTGTACGACCGCTGAACTATTTATAATAACCCTTAGTAGTCCTGTACCCCTGTCTTATATATATCTTGTCGGATACGGAATAATACCCTTAGTAGTCCTGTACCCCTGTCTTATATATAACTAGTAGGATACGGAATCGGGTCGGTAAAAAAAAAAAAATGTGGACATTTCACACAACATCTACCCAAACTATGCAAAGCTTGTACTATGGAACTAGATGGCTGATAGAATACATACATACTTTTTTTGTGAATTTATAAATATGATACATAGAAACACCCAGACACAGAACAAATATCCATGCTCATCACACAAATGTTTGCCCTGGGTGGGGATCGAACCCACCCAGGTCGTTTAGACGAGTATCATTCTAATCGTGAACGCTAGTAGACTAAAAAAGTAAATGTATGGGATTGACATTAGCTAAGGAAATGTCACGTGACGGCGCGTCACAGTTTCTTATTTCGATGCGCAAGCGTTTGTAGAAATAGAAACGTTTGCTAGTTGTGTAAGCGTGCTAACCTCGTATATGATGGTGGAGTGCTCCAGATGGCGCAGGTCGAACATGCGCACGGAGCCGTCAGCGCCGACGGAGGCGAACATGTCGCGCCCGCCGCCCGCGCGGCTGAACGCTATGTCGTACACTTCCTGAAACACATACCCACCCGCATTATCATAAGTGTAACACTTGAAATAGGCATTTATGGCATATTTACATTATTTATTATTATTACACTATGCAGCTAATCTTTAGCGTAACAACGCCCTGGATTAAGACATACTACTTCTGAGCCCGAAAAATAATATCTCTCTTGATATAATTATGTAAAACAACGGGTAACACCGCGGGCGCAGCTAGTATTATATAATAAATAAATAAATATTTGTGGACATTTCACACAACACCATCTAGCCAAAACTAAGCAAAGCTTGTACTATGGAACTAGATGGCTGATACATACATACTTTTTTTGTTGTAAATATATACATATGATACATAGAAACACCCAGACACAGAACAAACATCCATGCTCATCACACAAATGTTTGCTCTGGGTGGGGATCGAACCCATGACCTTTCAGATCAGCAGGTAGATGTACACACACTACCAACTGAGCCACAAGGCCAGCCGATTATATATATTCTAACCTTATCATGAGCAATGAGCTGAGTCTTCACATGTCCTGAGACTTCATTGACCCTCCCCAACACTTGGCCTGTCTCCAGCCCCCAGATGGTGCAAGTAGTATCAATACTGCTTGTGCCAATCAAATTCGGATCAACTTCGTTCCAGTCGAAAGAGGTCAGCGGTGCACAGAAGTCCGAGTTCTTGTTGTTGTTCAAAACACACTCGAATAGAGTGTAGGGCTCTCCGGCGCGCCAGATACGGAGGTAATCACCTGTAATTTGTTTGAAGTGTAAAAGTCTTCAGTGTTTTTTTTGTTTAATCAGCCAGCTAAAGACAAATGTTAAACTTAAACTAGTAACTTTTCTCAAGTTAAGCAGTTACTCTTATTTCGAATACATAAATAATTCTAGTAAAATCACTCGTTTATTTCGAAATGGTTTGTTAGAGATTAGGAAAAAAACGCTTTTTTTATTTTTGCAAGACATGTATTATTAATATTACAAAAAAATATAACCTAAGACACTCTGGAAGCGAAGATGAATCTAATGACATCTCGCACATCAAAATCGGTCAAGCCGTTTAGTCTGTAGGCTGTCATATAGGGACATACATACATACACTAGAAAAACATTAAACTTCCTTCTTACACAGTTGGGTAAAAATACGCTTTCGTAAATTCTACTTTCACAATATTTTTACTGATACATAGGATTATATGCAATGCACAATATTATATATGCTAATTTATATCAAACATTTATGTGCACTTTCAGCAGAATGATCCCTAGAATAATTTTAGTATCTTACTATTTTCTGTATGTGGATGTGTGAGTAAATGTTGAAGTACAAAAGGGTCCAATGGCTCAGTGCTTCTGGAGACCAGAACCCTAATAAGTTAAGTACTTTAGCAAATGAAATAGGATAAATAGTGCCATAGTTACTTACCACTAGTAGCAAGTAAGTCGGGATACACCCCTTTCCCATCAGGTATCCATATAATCTTATTTGGACGGAAGGGATGGTCAAATGTGCTTTTTGGACTGAACTCTGATGTCTCTTCATCTAGCGAGATGATTTGAACCTGCAATAGTCAAACCTGCCTGGTTATACATACCGCTAGTGGCGAGTAGGTCTGGGTAAACGCCCTTGCTATCTGGGATCCACATTATCTTGGTGGTGGGATACGGGTGGTCAAATGTGCTTTTGGCACTGAACTCGCTTGTCTCCTCGTCTAACGAGATTATTTGGACCTGCAAAGAGAATGACGGATGGCAATCCTTGCTGTAGACTGTAGAGTTTCACACTATATCAGGCGGTAATACTATCTGACTAGTTAGGTGGAATTTAAGAATAAATTTAAGTCAAAATGGTAATTGTAACATAGTGTTGGTTGGTACCAATGGATCCTGATCTTGCTGAGTTAAGCAGGTGACATTACACACATGAACTGACACAGCAGTGCTGTCTCCTTCACTTACAGCTTCGATATTACATGCATAAAAAATACTTAGTTTTTTGGTGAAATAAAATCGAACGTGGCAGTTTTAATTATTAAATAAAAAACATATCTGTCAGATTTACATTATTGAAGCAAGGAGATGTCGTGAAACGCCAATTATACACATTATATATAGAGCATCTTAGTATAGTCTGGTCAAGGAATCCTGACTAATTTACTGATCATTTTAAAACTAGAAAAGACTAATATTTTATTTTGCAGGCTTTTAGTTGACTGCCCTTAGTTCCTAACCTTATTGTTGTACTCTTCAACAAAGCTACCCAAAGCCAGACGAAACCGCTTGTCTGGTCTCACGGACCAGTTCATTGAATAGAGAGGCCATGGAGCTTGATATCTGAAATATAAATAAAAATATACATTTTCAGAATGTAACAAGTGTATATAGCAGGAATAAATGTAGCAGGTTCATTTAAAAGCGATTAACATTTACATTTAAATGTGGATGCAAATGGTTTAATTTCGCAAGGTAAAACTGAAAGAAATAAGAGACTATAACATGAACTGTTGTTTGGAATATATGTAAAAAGTTTAGGAATGTACTCACTTGTATATTTCTTTACGTTTTGTGCTAGAGCTCGTCGTACTGGAGCTGCTATGTGGCATCGACATAATTCGCTCAATGGTGACTACTGAAAATAAAACCATAAAAATTATCAAGAAACTAATTCACTGTAGCCTTGTATTTAAGCGGTAAAATTACAATAATAACGTACTTTTGGCGCCTAGATGGCGATATTCGTGTAAAATATATTGATTTAGCGAGATTTTTAGCTACAAAAACACGACGCTTTTGCTGTATTTATTAGGCAAATCTATTTTTATTCCTACACTTCTCAACGTGTTCTAAGGATGTATTATTTAATTAGTGAGAGTAATTGATTAAGCAATTTGTTTAAATATTGATTTATTCCTTTATTTTTTGTTAATATTATCAAATTTTTATTTCAATAAAAACAAGCAAGTTTTGCAAAATCAATAACTTGACAGTTCAAAGTTTTGACAACTGACAGTAGTGTGTAACCTGTAATAAAGTCACTATTTTTTCTTAATAGCTTTAGCTTTAGGTATTATTTTCTACAGCCAGCCATATATACATGGCTGGCATACACCATATTATACGCTGGATCGGCTAACAGATCTAAACATTTTCAAGTTGTAGAGCAAGTAATACAATAAAGTCATACCTATATTATTTAAAAGTATTGATTCAACTCAATCCGCCCGCTTGCACGTTAATACCTAATCGACAAAATATCGACACGAATTTTTATATCACCTGAAACTAAATAAATCATGGTGTCAAGTGTTTTTTTTTTATCTTCCTGTTCACTCGCTAGGTACATACACTTGCTTGGTGTATATAGAGAAGTCTATGGTAAGAAGCAAGCGGGCGGCGGGTTGCCGACGCGCGGATGCCAGTGAACGGTGTGAAGGCGCCTGGCAGACAGCGCAGAGCAATTGAGTGCTTGTATGGTGCGAAGTTGTTATGTGATCTACGAGGGGTTCAGGGGTCTAATGTTGAAGCGATAGGTAGATAGTAAATTAATTCAAGAGCTATACCTATATCACTTTTGGGCTCCTTCAAAAGTTTATTCTAAAATTTTCTTAGTATGTAATTAAATACTAGTAACTTCTATAAAAATCTTGGCTTTAGCCTCTTAGCCCATATACTTAGTCTGTATACATTATACTTACATGAATTGTGGCAACAAGTATACGGTTAAAAAACTCCAAAACCCCCGAAAAAAAACGGCTGAACCGATTTTGATGAAACATATCTAAGAACACTCTTGACAAAATTCTCTTTAAAAAACAAAAAAAAAGACTAGGTCAAATTCGGTCCATCCATTTGAGTGTTACGATGCCACAGACATACACAGATATCCAGATACATAGACACACACGTCAAACTTATACCACACCTCTTTTTGGGTCGGGGGTTGAAAAAGAAGAACTATACAAAGTCTTGAAATATACACTACAATGGTATTCTGTGGTCTCGACAGAACAAAATAATGAAATATGGACAACAGCGCCCTTGATGTCATATTAGTTCTCTAGCAGAACTAACTCTAAAGGTAACAGTATAATGTCACTCGGAACTGTGCACTTCTCAGTTACCTAACCCTGTGCGCTTTTCACATGTTAAATCTAATTCTTAGGTCTTTCAATGCAATGCAAACAGTGCACACTGTAAGTGGTAAGATTCTTTTGCAGAGTCCACCTGAGTAAATACAGTAAGTGCAATTACTTTCCTCGGCAAGAGAATCCTTTCACTAAATAGCCGAACAGCATTTGATTCCTGTTTGTTTTTGAGGTTCCATCTCAAAAGGGGAAAAAACTGAACCCTTATAGGATCACTTTGTTGTCCGTCTGTCAAGACCTGTATCTCGGGAACGCGTGAAGGTATCGAGTTGAAATTAAAACCATATGCGCAGATCCATAGTCTCTTGCCACAGAGAGAAAAATCGAACTTCTCAGTTTTCATTTTAAAAAAAAGTTACAGCCGAATATGTTGCAAAAAACATATTTCGATACTCGCAAGGGAATCAAAACCTATGGGGTACTTCCCGTTGACATATAACTGTGAAATTTGGCAAGAAGCATTGTCATATAGTACCTAAATATAAAGGAAAAAATCCGAAAACTGGACATTTTTTATTTAATCACAAAAAAATAGGGTTAGGAGCGTCCAAATTTAACCGTATCATGTTGGGTATCATATGAAAGAGCTTCATTAGCACAAGCTAAAACAGGTTTTTAAATATTTTTACGATGTATGTTTTTACGGCTTATGAAGGAAAATATAAAAAAATATATAATTTCCCCCTTTTATCTAATAGTTTGTACAGAACCCTCGGTGGGCGAGTCTGACTCACACTTGTCTGATTTTTTTCTCTTTCTTGCTCATATTATCCGACTGCGCAAGAAAGACAGTAAAGTTTTTGTCTATGTATGTTTCTATGAATATTATAATGCCCGAATACTAATGGTAAGGTAATACGTATGTATATATACATATTTCTGCCTAAACGGCCTGGCCGTATTTAGATACGAGATGTCGTTAGAGTAATCTTTACTTCCGGAGTGTCAGTGGTCAATAACCGTTGCAAAAATATCAAATTGCAATTTTTCGTAACCTTTGTACTTTGGTAAGTGTAATAGTTATATTAAGAACGAAAATAGCTTTTGAACAGTTGGGTATTTTTGATACACCGTACAACGTCTTCGGCTATACCGTCGCTCAAAGGCGAGTTGATTTTTTTAATTCAAAAAAGGCCTGCGCTTGACCGTTAACTCGCCTGTTGTTAAGCGATAGTTACGTTGATTGCCAAGCGTAGATGGTAGGTATATTAGACCGATTCGGGCACGATAAACCGATCTAGCTAGGTTTCATTTTTAGTGAAGTAAAAGCCGAGCGAAGTTCGGTCGTCCAGGTAATAAATATGATACCTCATATATAACTAATCTATTCAATAAGTTTGCTAAAGAAATATCTGCCACATTAGTCATCGTGGGCTACATTTGACCTACATTGTCCAAATCCCGCTGGCATTACCGGCGACCTTATCAACCACAGATAAATTTATGCAGAGAGGTAACTGCTGTAAGAGTAACTTTATTTCTGGACATTATCCGATTACGAAGACACTTTTTCATCTGATTGGAATCATAAATGGCTAAGCGTGTTTTACTTTTTCAAATTTCGTTAAAATTTTGAACGTAAAAGTAAAAAAAAATAAAAAAAAATGAAAAAGCAAAACATATGTAGAAGCCTAGCCATTTAGGTATAATTCTAACCATAAAAAACCTTCGAAATCAAGGCAGAAAACAGTTCTTTCACATTTTATAAAAAAAATGTACTGTAATAAAATAAAAATGTAATGTACTAGTAATGTCTTTTGTGGTACAAGTGAAAATTGTGGTATCAACGATTCTCACAGAAAACTGTCTTTCTACAGATTGTCTACTCCGCAGTCGTTGTTATAGTGAACGCCGCGCACGCGCATTGCTCCGGTTAAGGACGTAGCTTTCTTTTACGCCAGCTGTATAGGGACCGATTGTGATATAAGATTGATATAACAGTGTTACCAGCGTTGTGCAATGGAATGGAACGCAGGAATGACGGGTAGCTGCAAATAGAGCTGTTAGCCAGCCTGTAGGCTTGAAAGTTAGGGCTTGATTGACAAGTCATGGTTTATAGCTGCACGAATTTAGTTAGCTTGTAGTTAGGTACCTAGTAGTTAAGTTTCCAGCAGCCTGTATTTGAAAAACCGTCAGACTAGGGATCCGCAAGTGCCGGATTCAAATCCTTGGATATTTTCCAAGTTAAGTGCATATAAATATATTGTCGCCAACTTCAAAAGATGAAGGAACACATCGTGAGTAAACCTACTCTGTCTGAGAGTCTGGGGTTCTTAACGTTCTTGAAGATGTGTGAAGTTTGCCAACTCGGACTTGGCCAGCGTTGTAGATTATGAGAATAAGGTTTGCGAATGGCATCGGGAGAGCTTATCATTATTTTTTATTTTGAGTCATAATCTGAATTTTTATTTTACGTTAGTTGTTTGGTATATATTATAAGCGCTACTTAAAAGATGTTATTTTAGGTAAACATTTATATTTTTATATTTGTACGCAACTACGTATTAAGGAGGTTATTTTTTCGGGAATGTATGTGGGTATGTATGTTCCTATATTACCTAGCACAAACGTTATTTAAGTTTTTTACCATCATCGTCACGTTCAAGACTGTAACAAACAATTCCTTGTTTACGAAATGTACTATGTACCTACAATTATTGTACCTTTTTTCTGGGACAGTCAACTACATAAAAAGTATCTATAATATAGAGCTTTTCATAGCAGTCGCCATAGCTGGCTGACAGTGCGAACAAGACAAATGGACACCAGACAAAAGATTTATACAATATTGGCACACCCTTGACCTTTCAGTGTGATCGTTGGCAAGCTGAGAAACGAATGCAGGTTTAATGGAGCTAAGCTCAATTTGAGATTTAATAACATTAACGGGTAAATATGTATGGAATAATTACTGGCACTACTTACCTAGATCCAGTGCCAGATTAAGACTAGCCAGGGTTCGGCGGGCGAATCTGACTCGTACTTGTCCGGTTTTATTTTATTATCGGACAAAAAATCGTACGAAAAAGCGTCGCAGTTTCAAGTACCTAGCAATTCTAAAAACTGGAACGAAATGCTTTAGCTCTATTTTTATTGCGAGTACCGCCCAAATGTGGAATACGCTTCCTGAATGGGTCTTTCAGAATTGATATAATCTGTGAGTGTCTTCCCGAGTGAATAGTTCTAGGTAAGCGCGCTCCATCGTCGACCACAATACTCGCTTAATACGAAGAATTTAAGGCGAGTTAAAATTTAACTTAAAATTAATTAATTTATTTATTAAATTCATTTAAACGTTTAAATATTTAAACGTTTAATCACTTATCATCGTCATCAATAAGTTATTGATTTCCTTATAGGATTATAAGTGCATGTAGATTCTACATTGAAGAAATGCAATAGGTGTTTAATTTCTAACGAGACGTAGTTTACTCAGAAGTATCATTGCACCTACACATTGAGATTATAAAAAACTCTAAATGTTAAAACTAAAACAAAAAACTACATGCTTTCTCAATCATTCATGTTTTCCAAATGTCTAAATTTAATGTCAAACGACCCTAAACGCCAACATTTGTCACTTCGACCAAAATGTCAACAAAATTGCAACCATGGTAAATAAAACTAAAAATAAAATTCGTATTAAGAGAATAATATTATCCATTCACATAATGCGTCCAAATTAAAATATCTCGGAATGAGTAAAAATTTATGTGCACACAGTTTACCTCCTGTGATATCCATAAGCATACAATCACCAACTAAAGGTGAAACATTGTGTGAGACGTTCAAATCAAAAATAATGCAATGTACTGTGAGAAGCAAGAGATTACCTCGCGCAGCCTACAGGAAACTCAAAGAGGTGGGCAAGAAGCTGCGCATAGGCAGGAGTGAGGAAGAGTGGTCGATTAGAGTCGAGTTCTGTAACATCATCGCTTGGATCGGAGGGCTGATTGTACTTGTTATTATAACGAAGTCGTTGTACTTGATGTACTTGAAATCGGATTAGGTATATGCTTGATTTTCATTATAATTTATGTAAGGTAGACGCTGGATGCAAGCAGCTTCCAATCGGTCTTTTTGGCAATCCATGGGGGAGGCCTATGTCCAGCAGTGGTCTTCTTATGCCTGAAATGATGATGATGAAGTAAAGTAGGTTTGTATTTGAATAAAGATATCACCACATTTAAGGCCTAAAGAATACCTAAACATGGGTTTTCTAGGGCACAGAAGAGGGGATCCACGGCAGGGAAGTAATTAAAAAATGTGTTAGATTCTACAGGATTTATACTTAGTTATTTATCTCAAGACATAATACTATTGCACAGGGCACAGGGCAGATGTAACAAGCGTGTTTTTACTCTCGACCAAAAAGAGGGGTGTTATAACTTTGACGTATGTATCTGTGTATATTTGTGTATCTGTATATCTGTCTGTGGCATCGCAGCTCTCAAACGGATGGACCGATTTTGATCTAGTTTTTTTTGTTTGAAAGAGGATTTCGAGAGTGTTATTAGATAAGTTTCATCAAAATCGGTTCAGCTTGTTTTTGTCGGGGTTTTTGAGTTTTCTAAACTTATACTTGATACGTCTTAATTAAGGTTCAGTGCAAACGAGGCATCGGCACATGTGGTGGCACAGCCTACAGAGCTATTGGACCAGCCATCGATACAACTACCGACACAGCTACCAGTACAGCCACTGATACAACCACCAACAACAAATGGGAAGATTAATCAACTAGGACAACTTATACCTACACGCCACAGCGCTCCCCATAACAAGTATAGATACGTTTTGAAAACTTAAAAACCCCCCGACAAAAAACGGCTGGACCGATTTTGGTGAAACATAGGTAAGAACACTCAATAAATCAATCAATCAATAACACTTTATTGACACCACATAAAGTAATAAGACAATAAACACATAAGACAATAACACTCCCGACTCGTTTTGACGTTTGGGGACCACTTCTTAATCTTCTTGGTCATCAAATTCTTCGTGGTCAAAAGCAGAAATGGTCCTCCTTAGAACTGGCCTTATAACGAAGTGGACGAATCCAGAACTAGTCACGCCTAGAATAAGACGAATAAGGAAGTGGTCCCCAAACGTCTAACTCTCCCGACTTAATTCACCTTTCAAAGAAAAAAAAAAACAAAATCATAATCGATTCATCCGTTCGGGAGCTACAATGCCACAGACAAACACACACACACACACACGCGCACAAACGTCAAACTTATAACACCCCGTCGTTTTTGCGTCGAGGGTTAAAAATGTTTAAAAAATATAAAAACTACATCAATCACAAAATATTGAAATTAGTTCCTTAAAATAGTTCATAATTTCAAATAAATGTAATAATACATACCTAAAAATTGTTTTTTTTTCTTTCCAGTACAAAAATGATAAAGGATAAAAAATTAAAGGGGGTACAGTTATAAAATATGGTCCTCTGGCGCAGAGAAACGAAAATGCACAAAATAAAGAGAACCATCTATATGAAGACGACACGGGGAAAAACCGGCCTCATTGGTGACTACTACAGCAGGCAGATTTGCACGGTATAAACACTGTCTTTTATACATACTTATAATATGTACTGGTAGTTCTACGAAGCGAGATTTGAGATTTGCAAATTCTTACCTCGCGATTTAAAAAACCATGTATATTCTTATAAAAACAAATAATAATTTTATAAATGGAGAAAACGTAAAATCAAGAAAATTATTCAGCGCAAAATGCATCACGCACATCCACGCGCCCTCACTGTTACACGCAATCTGAAGTTGGTTGTCATAAATTCGACAACCACTTGACCAATTCTGTTCATTTTTACCACAAGTTGTAATAATTGTGTACTTTATCTACCTACCAAATATTATTACATTCAGTTGGTAATTAGCGCCGCAATAAACTTCCCCCTTTTTATGGGAACCATCCCTCCTATCAAAAATCACCGATAACAAAAAAAACAACATAGAACCTATGCGCCAAGTTTCATCAAAATTGGTTCAAAATTACCCCCTGTACGCGAGTACGAACATACAAACAAACTGACTGACGAAAGAAAATTTGGCCACTTCATGCAGAGACGCTTCCCTCGCTCGGTCAATAGCAGTAATGAAGTCGTACATAAAATGTTTCTTTTTTGTTTGCAGCTTGCTGCCGGAACTTTGGTCTTATTCCTAATATTAATAACCGTCAAGTCTTTCTATTTCAAGTACAAGAAGGAACAGGAAGGGACATTCAGAGTTCTGTAGAAGTTACTCAAAGGGTTTGTTACAGGGTTGACAGTGATGGAGTTGCAACTCGAGTCTCTTTTGAGTATCAATCATGAAGATTGAATGCAGCAATTCTCTCGCATGGGATTTTTGTTTATGGATACAATATTATTTATTGAACGCACTTTTGATAAATATACGAGCCTGTAGGTACATACAATTCTGAAACATAATATTTTTTTGATAATTATGACAGATATATAAGTAAATAATATGCAAAAGTTTTATTTTTACGTTTGGAAACGTAAAATAACGTAATGCTATAATTAATTTGCAATATCGTATTTATGCGACTTTTGCATGTTTATTAAAAGTGCATCCAATATTTTTATATCTAGAGAATAGGTATTATGCGTGAGTAAATGAAACTCTTAAGTGACTCGAGTTCCAGTTTCAACGCTTTGAAGTTGCATCCTGTGTTCTGGGCTTAAATGTCAAGTATAAGAATGCTTCTTGATTGAATCATGTGTAACACATGGCAGATAAACGAAATTTTACAGGGGAAAGTTTTTTTAATATGGTTTGAAATGCTTAGAATCGCTCTCTATCCTTAGTGTACATTGACACTAACAGAAATAATAAACATCTGAAGAAATAATATTTTTTCTTAAATTTCAAACCGCCAGCATAAAATAATAGCTGAACAGATTTTTGTATTAAGTTTTGCCACCGACATAACCCAGTAGATTTTTTAATCCGGCAAAGTACGAGTTTCACTCACACACCATAATAAAAAAAAAAAAAATTGAGCAAAAATCTCTTCTGTGAAATTTTACGAATGGTAGATAGGTCAAATAAGCACTGAGGCAACGTGTAGTTCAAAAGTCATTGCTTTTTTTGTTATGGTGATATGTAGAATCTCTTTGTATGGTATTGGTTACATCCTAGCCTAGTACCCTGCAATGCATGTGTCGAAAAGTTAATGGCCAATTTATAAAACAATATGAACTAGTTTTCGCTTTTCAGGCAGGTAAGCCTATTAGATAATAATTACGATTAAGAAGAGAACGTGCCATATTAGAACTTTATATAATCCTGTAATATAATTATAATAATCTAGGATTTCTTACTTGCCGTTTTTAATCTAGATATAATCTGGTAAGTACTATAATTTGACTTTGCTTTGACTTCCTTTATTACAACGAGGTCTTTCAGCTCCTTATTAGAAATAAGGCTTTAAAAATGAGGTCATTTCTAATGTCAGGTAATGAGATTAGTCAACCACAAAAGAAATCATTCTCAAATCTGATAGGTATACACCGGCCTACCTCCAACTAAGCGCGGTAACTCGTCAAGCCAAGTACACGACATAAATAGGTATAACGTTTGTGTGCTTCACGTTGTTTTTTACCCGACTGCGTAAGAAAGAGGGTTATGTTTTTCGAGTGTATGTATGTATGTTTGTTTTTATATGATCGCCTACAGTCTAAACGGCTCGAACGATTTTGATGTGCGAGGTATCGTTAGAATTGCCTTCACTTCCAGAGTGTCATAGGTTATATTTTTTGTAATAATATTAATACATCATCAAATATAAAAAAATAGCTTTTCGTAATAAACTAGTGATTTTATTACAATTATTCAAAAAAATGCGCATTTATAATATTTTACATAAATTTTACGCATACTTTCTCACAAAAACGTACACTCAACAGCGTATCAAGCGTAACGAAATTATAAGTTAGCTACTTTTCTGCAGTCGGGTATTTTGTTTTTCTTTTAACATAGATATTTATTTGACTGGTTTTCCCCGAACACCGACGTCGGTCGCGGAAATTCGTTGGGCGTACCAGTACTATCCGTCAGCGGCCAGCGGCAGCGGGGCGGCTTGCCGCCTTCTCTGGTTCCTGAGAGCTATACGTACTCGTAATTAAGTACGTATCTTGGAATTTTCAAGGCTAGTGAATATATATTTTCTAGATCAACGAGTTCCATCCTCGGCCATACTGTAACTTAACATCGGGCGAGTTGGGGTCCATAGTAGATTTATCAGTTGTAAAGAAAAATCTTCTGACCACGGCACTATACTGTGAATTGAAGTCAGCGAAAAATGTAATTAAGTAACTTATATTTTTTGAAGACATGGGCATGATATTTCAATTGACCAATAAAGTTGGCTCATCCTAGCTTTCTTCTTGATTTTTCTTAAGTGAGTGAAACAAAGATGGAAATGAGCCAAATTTGAATTGAGGGTTTTTGATAATCAATTTGACATTTATCTCGCCGTAGAAAAAGCAAGACAAAAGCAAGCGCCGGCTAACCTTGAATGGTAATAATTAACAGAATATTTATGATTCAAATCTTGATAAATTTTGCAGTGTTTGCGATCCACAAGACCACAAAACCAATTTTATCATGTAAAATGTATGCAATAATGCGATACTTGCTAAAATTGTTTATTTTACAACAATTTATTGTTTTTTTTTACATATTTAAATTTATACACGGGTCTAAGCCTTTTCCATTATTATTAGAACTACGCATTTAGATTTCTCATTTTTAACCCTCGATCCCAAATAGAGGAGTGCTATAAGTTTGTGTATCTGTTTGTAGCATCGTAGACCTTAACTTATAGATTATGATCTTTTTTTTTTAAAGAGGTTTTCATCGAGTGTTCTTAGCGATATTTCATTAAAATTAGTTGAGCCGTTTTTTGTCAGGGTATTTGATTTTTCTAAACTTATACTTGTTTACCAACAAGTTCGTAAGTTCCTTGCAAAATAATCATAGGGCGCACGCTTGGCTCCTTTTTCTACTTTACATGTTGCCGGGCTAGTATAGCTATCATTGTACAATCTAAATGTAATCAACAACCTTGAACTTTATGCTGTTAGCTTATTCTAGTATCCTGTACCGAGCAATAATGGTGTTTAATCATTAATTAATTATTAACATAGCATCCGCAATAATACGAACATGATATTCACATTTCCTACAATTTATTGCAAAAACACTCGTTTCTGATGAACAATAAATCGCGTTTTTTAAGCGCAAACGTGTTGCTCACACAAATGTTACCGGTTCAGTTTGCATATTTTATTTTTTAATTACTCGTTAGAACAGTCTTGATTTTAAAATCTTGTTCGTAATAAATCAACACGACGGAAGTATCCCGCTAAGATGTGAGATGTATTTGACTTTTGGGAATCGGAGATTGTCCAGCGTCTTTATTTACACTGATTGAGATTTGATACAGCCAGAAACAGATCATAACCAATGTTTTCTGTGACCACGGACACTGCAAACTGTTCGATACGTCAGGTCATAAAATTATGTAAAATAGTAACTCTGTCTGTTTGTTTGTTACTTTTTCACGATCAAACGGCTTAAAGAATCGTTTTGAAACTTGGTAAAAGATAGCTGTGAACCTGTCAACGCACATAAGCTATCTTTGATCATCATTATTACCGTCGTTTTTCATCACTACCGCGGGGCGCCTCTATTTTATTTTTATTTTATATTTTTAGGAAAACTTACAGCCTAAATACTTAAATAAACTATACATTTATATAAATGACGAGGCTAATTACAAGTTTTCGCCTATAATTTGAAAAAATATGAAATAAAGCTTGACGCTGTACGCGCTTATCTATATACCAATCTTAACAATATTTGCAGGTGAAAAGATACCGAGTGGAAAAAATAAAATATATATATATAGGCCAATTTCAAGTAATTTGTAAATTAATTAAGTTTGTGAATCAAAGAATTCAGAAGTTAATTGTGAACGTATTAAATTCACACTATTGAAAAATATATCAATGTCATATTTTGATAAGTATTTGTTCATAGACGATGTGGTTCTGTGAAGAAAATCTAGTTAAGAATAGGCTCAACTCAACGGGCGCAGCTATCTCTCTCGCGCATCACAAAATATTTAAACATAAAATCATTGGTTAGTGATATTAGAAAAGTGAGAAATTAATTTAGATTGGAGTAATATTTAAAAAAAAGTTTTTCTTTGATATCTTTTAAATTAGCTGAGGAGTAAAAAAATATATGTTTTTTCACTACTCCGTCGCAAGTGATATTTGAATATATTTTTTAAATATTTCTCTAATCTAAATAAAAAAAAAACATTTCTCACTATACTACTTACTTACTATAGGGTGTATTACATTCAAAGCACGTTTGCTTTTATTGCGGTTTTCAGCCCACTTTTATACCTCACTCAAAATTTGATATTCAGCTCGACAAATCATCAAAGCCTATTGCTTAAAAAATGTCTTTATTCCTTTTTTTTTTTTTTTTTTAATTCTTTTTTCTTTTTTAAATGTTTTTATGTCTTTATTGTCAATAAAGAGTTCATCTATCTATCTATCTTACCAAGGTTCTCTTAAGCAAGAAAAGCGGTCAAAGACTATGTCAAGTATAGTCCCGTAAGGCAAGACATTGGCTATTCCGCGACTTAAATCTTACGATATCTGCGGGCAAGCGAATCGAATAACTTAGCTACGAACCGCATCGTAAGTGAAAACTTACCACATTTTCTTTACACTTTAAACTGTAAAATTAAACTCTATTCAATTGTTTTAAGGATTATGCCAAATGTTTGTATAAATGTGTAATTGTTCGGTGCATATGTATTGCCTAAGTAAACCGTTCCAGATATGTCAAGGACCTCAGTTTGGCAAAAGTACTTTCTTTCAATATACCTACACGTTTTGAACGTAAAAGTGAGTGTCTGTCTTACTTAAGTTGATTTGATATTTATTTGTCCTTAGTTTGTAAATCGATATTTAGTTGAGTTATAAAAAACATTTAACATTAATTGATATTCAAAGAGCTAAGTAACAAGGGCAACAAATGTGAAAGTTATTTTTTAAAAGTATTTCATGATATTCAACTGGCGTAACAACAACTCACGCTGAAGGGGGAAATCTATACTAGTATAAGTTTAGAAAACTCAAAAACCTCCGACAAAAAACGGCTGAATCGATTTTGATGAAATATAGCTAAGAACACTCCCGACTAATTCACCTTTCAAACAAAATAAAAACAAAATCAAAATCGGTTCATCCGTCCGGGAAATATTTATTATTTGTAATCTTATTAACTACTCACTATGATTATTTCTTTCCGTGATAAATGGCTAAGTTTCTTTTGCTTTTTAACCCACTTTCAAATAGGAGGAGGTTCTCAATTCGTCGGAATCTTTTTTTATGTATGTTCCCCGATTACTCGAAGACGCCTGAACCGATTTGAAAAATTCGTTTTCTATTTAAAAGGATATACTTCCTAGGTGTTCCCATATAATAGTTCCCAATAAAATATCTGGAAAAATATGATTCATGTAAACGAATTGCGTATTTTGAAGTCGGTTTTTCGGTTTTTTTTATTTTTTTTAACTTGTACTTGGTCATTTTTATTATAACTTCTAAAGTGAAAAATTAAACATGAAAAAAAACAATGGTACAAGCTCAATCATATTAAAAAATGAACTATGAAAAAGGGATAACATTAAGGGTAGAAATCGGTTGTCTCCTGTTGTATTGAAAAATATAAAAAAAGATAGGCGAAAATTGTGCTCTAAACGAGTCTGTTAACAATATTATTTGTAACACTATTGGGGTCTATATTATTGAGTAAGTAAGTAACCCTACGTCAGAGCACAGGGAAGTGGCCTTCCAGCCATCAGATTATAAGACAATGCGCGCGCGCCGCCTTGACCGGCGACCTTTCAACTAAGACTATCAGAACCACTGACCGCTCTGAGCATAGCTGATGGTCTGTTATAATGGCCTGCTGATTGGGTGATAAATGCTAGTTGATTAGTTCATTGTGAGACGTAGTCTCGATTGCCACATCTGGACTGTCGGTCTGATTCGTTAGAGAGCTTACCTGTGTTTTGTTCGTTTGATGTTGAATTAATAGAATATAGAATACAAACGAGAAAAGTCGATAGTGAAATAAAAAAAAAGACGTGTGGCACTCGGAGACTGTCGCGGTAAAGCTATTGCATAATAGCTTTACGCGCGGTGTGTTAGGTTATTTTCGTTACGGAATTTCTGGATTCGGTCTCCACGCTCAAGGCCCGCGATAAAAGCTATGCAATAGCTTAATAAAGAAAAAAATGACCAAGGGGCATTTGACACAAAATATTGTGTCCAAGGAACATTTTAAAACTGTGAGAACTAAAAACTCGTAACTAACCAAAGTAATATATAGACCTTAAAACATTTAATGAAAAATATTTTGAGCACTCTGTGATGGCAGCTTTTAACGATAAATGTGCAAAACATTTAAGTCGTTATTTTACAGTAGAATTTAAAGGTCATAGAACATTTTGCAAAGTGGCATTAGCTAAGGAACCCTACGTTGTGTCTCGATACGGTCTTGGCCACTTATTTATCTAGAAAAATATGGGCATTAGGACATAATTATGATCCTCAAAGCTCTGTAATTTCAGTTTCTAAGCTGTAGGTTATGGGTTCGAACCCCACCCATGTGCATCCATAATTAGCCTTGTTTGTTACATTATATTACCTTACCGCTTATCTAAAGTTGTTATCAGCCTAGAAACACAGTATTACGTACAAACTAGAACGTAATAATTTTCTTGTATAAAATCTTAAACATTCTGCCCTCAATTATTTCATCTAGCCTTATATAGATAAAAGGTAATAAAACGTAAGCATTTTGAGCCGGAAATGGTTAACTTTCCATTAGAACGCCACCATGACGAACAGCTTCGGTAGATCACGAACTAATAGAGTGGGTATGGCAAAAAGCAAGGTGACGGGCTGTGGGAAGTAGCTGGAGATACGTATGTACTGCTACTTACAACTAAATTTAGGTAAAGCCTGTTTTCCAACGTACTATATATAACTATATAACTATAATTATAGAATTTCCACTAGACTGATTTATTAACCTATCAAAAGACTTAAAAATAATTTATTAATAGTAAGAGTATTTTTTCTTAAGTGCAAACAATATGGTAGATAATATAAGTAAATAATTTTGTTATTTAAACCGTTATTTATAATTTAAAATTTTCCTTACTATACCTTATGATATCAATATCATCTTTCCGCAAACATTTTTGTCATTTCCGGGAACATTACAAAATTTCTATAAAACGCCCATAATTTGAGCTATTTTTTACAAATACCTAATTTATTACATTAATAAACTTTAATTCTGTTCATGTAATGTTAATTAGATTGTAAGAGTTTTGGATACTTTGAAATTTCTTAAATTTGATGTATCATAATAGCAAAATGTCTTATTTTTTTGACGTATTTTGCTTGTAGAAGATTTTATATATATCTTGAAATTTGCCACCTTGGTGATTTTGTGGCATCTATCTATCTAAACTTTACACGAGTTCATATCGCGATCAACTTATCAGGTCAATCGAGAAATGAGTGAACAAAGGCTAACAGCTAGATTTTAATTAGTGTCCGATATACGTTTTTCAGCCAAAACCGAAACCGAACTTTCGATTCTGAGAACTGCGGAGCAATTCAGTTCTTCAAAACCGATCCGTAACTGAACCTTGTGCGAAGCATTTCCTATCGGCTGCTATCTTTTTTTGATTTAGTAACGAGCAAAGGACGTATCACGTTTCATCAAATGTGTCAATTGTATGACTTAAAAGTGACTGAATCAAACAAAATATGGCGGTCGTTGGGAAACGCTCCACATATGGTTCGGCTATGGAGCGGTCTTGAATAACTGAATTGGGCCCCTGACTTTTAAGCTCTGACTGAGAGCTCATCTTTTAAACCGATACAAAATTAGCTCGCGCTTGTTTTTATCTTGCTTTTTCCGTAATTAAGAGTGTGAGACAAAAGTGCAAATGAGCCTACTTACGAGTATTTTTAACAGTCTCTTCAACTTTTGTGTCACTCATATTCATAATAAGAAAAACAAAATACCTGACTGCAGAAAAACAGTTTTTAGTCTATCTTACGATTTTGTTACGCTTGATACACTGTTTAGTCTACGCTTTTTGTGAGAAAGTATGCTTAAAACAATATTTCTAGTAAAACCACTTGTTTATTACGAAAAATTTGTTTGAGGTTACGAAAACCCGCATTTTTTATTTTTGCGAGAGATATATTATTATCATATTATTACAAAAAAATATAGTCTAACGACACTCTGGAAGTGAAGACGAATCTAACGACCTAACGATTAAAATCGGTCAAGCCGTTTACGCTATAGGCGATCATATAGAAACATACATACATACATTCGAAAAACATAACTCTCCTTCTTACAAAGTCGGGTAAAAATGGGCGCGAGTATCGCTATAAGAGCATAACCCTGCTGGTCTTAATTTCTAAAACTTACAACATATTTAAAATTTATATTGTATACTGAAATATAATGTATATTTTACAGTTTTTTTTGCGTAGAAAAGACGCTAAAGACAGCACTTAACTTAATAATCTGGTACCTACCAGTTATAATATACAAGATATAATATACAGATAAGTCAAGGGCGCTGAAGAGACGTGCTTCATTTAAATATTTCCTATACTTAGATACTAAAGGGTATTTCTACATACCCTTTTTTATGTAGAATGTGCTGATGGGTACAGCACATTCTACATAATAAAGAGACCAAAATAAATGCCGCCTTTTCCAACCGCATAATTAATCCGTCATATTATCCACTACGCACGAACAGACGGACAGCCGGACGCGCGCGACCTTGCCTCGGACTCCGCCCGTGCGACGCGACGTGTGAATGGGCTTATTCATAGCTGCAGTAGATAAACTTGTGGAGCAACTAGCAACACCTAGTACTCGCTGACAATGACACTGCAGACGACACTAGATTCTAGACTAGATGCCACGGAACTGGAGCATTTTGTGATCCGGTTTTGGTTTTTATCAATTAGAAATGGTTGTTTGCATGTACCTAGTAGAGTAAGCGAAGCGTTAGCTGGTATATTTTATCTGTTCGGATGTTTATTTGCTTGTTTGCGTTTTGCTCGCGTATAATTCGTAACCACATCTTTAACTCGTACTTAACTAGGATGATGAAGCTTGGAAATGCCGGTTCTGCAATTTTAAAGATTTTTTTCGTCTGAATACGTCGCTGGCTAAGATCTGGATCATTTGGTATTTCTCCCAAAAATAGGGAAATTTGCTGTGGCGTCATATTGTATTTACCGATTTTGGTAATATTTATTAAAACAAATTTGATATATAAAACAAGTTTGATATTTAATTTTAAGCAATTTTTCATGACAGAAAAATCGAGACAAAAGGCCCACAATATAAATTAACTCTTCACTACAACTAACTATCAGCAGATTTTGATATTTGATAGAAACCGTCGATATTCAATTTTGATAAATAATTTCGAATATAACTTATTAATATGAATATTATCTCAATGGATGAATACAGCTATTTCGTGAGCACTGTATTTTGCAATAAGGTACATATAATTAGTTTCAGTCTGTGCATGATATATCTTGTTATTATACTAGTCCAGCCCAAGCTGAGACTTAGCATACCTTATTTCGTGACAACCAAAATCGGTCCAGATATAAGGTTAAGAAGCCTTGGCTTGGGACGAAATACTATACTAAAATAATAACAAGATATATCTAAGTATCATGAATAAAACGAAAAAGTTTGTGCTTGCGAAGTCTACCTCGCAGAACTTTCGTTACATTACATAAATCTACGATTGACAAACGTCTCGCCTAATGCTAACGACGGTGTGGTCGAGGATGGAGCTCGTCGATCTAGAAATTATCTATTCTAGCAGAACCCACACATCTATTTCGCAGCTTTAATACAAGACCAATACTACCTTCATCAAGCGAGTTGGCGATCAAGCGTAAACCTATTACTACATTTTTTAGCTGTTACTGTCCCACTGCAGGGCAAATGCCTCTCTTCCCTCTTTCCATTTCATTACTACATAAAAAAAAGATTATTATAGGTATATTCTAGAATTATATGTATAATTAATTCGGTGCAAGGTGACATTTTCACTTTCATCCACGAAATTTCATTTGAGCAGTCGTGGAAGGGCGACAACTATTACAACATTTATATAAATACCCGGTTTATATTACGTTTAAAAAATATCTACGAATTGTGTGTTACTTTCAACACGTTGTCCTTTATTAAAAGCTCGGTTTGAGTGTCCAATGCTCGGTAAACTAGACTGCGACCTTGACTCGCCTGCGCCCGCGCCGGTCTGTATGCCTACTGGAAAGTGAAGGCATGTGCCGCGGATGAATTTCATGGTGGCATAATATCTTTGGTGTCCGGTTGCCGTCGACTAGTGACGAGACAGTCACTTTATGAGTAAGGCAAAGAGAATATTGAAGTTTCCGGCAGCCTAGTGGTGAGACCGTCTGACTTGCGATCCGCAGGTCCTGGGTTCGAATCCCACGGCACGCACCTCTGTCTTTTCAAGTTATGTGCGTATTGTTGATTGCCACCAACTTCAAACGGTGAAGGAAAACATCGTGAGGAAACCTACATGTCTGAGAGTTCTCAATGATCTTGAAGATGTGTGAAGTCTGCCAACCCGCACTTGCCCAGCGTGGCAGACTGTGGCCTAACCCTTCTCACAATGAGAAGATGGCCCGTTCCCAGCAGTGGGACAGTTTGTACAAACAGGGCTGATAAAAAAAGAGAATATAACGTACTTGAGTAAGGTGTAAACATTGGAGGTCTATTTTTTTTATTCGATATGAAAGAAGTGTCATGATTGTAGTAAATTAAATATACAGTCTTTGCCTACTCACCGTCGTCTTACTTATAAACACTGGCAGCTGTTTGACAGGCCTCATGGCTCAGTGGTAGTACAACTGCGTCCTGAGCTGTAGGTCGTGGGTTCGATCCCCACCTAGAGTAAACATTTGTGTGATGAGCATGGATGTTTGTTCTGTGTCTGGGTGTTTCTATGTATCGTAACCATATATACTCTTTTTTGTAAATACATATATTTACAAAAAAGAGTATATATGTATTCTGTCAACCATCTAGTTTCCGTAGTACAAGCTTTGCTTAGTTTGGGCTAGATAGTATTGTGTGAAATATACACCAATATTTATTATATATTAAACGCTGAATAATCGCATTTTAGTAAAATTGTGTTTTTTTCCGTTTTCGCGCGTGATATTTACCGTCAGTCAGAAAGTGACAAGTCCTCAGTGATTTAAATTTTAACATGCGTTTATAGGCGGGCAGGCATTGCGTAATGAACTCGGCCAAGTGTGGATCAGGCCACGCGCATTGTAGGGTTCCGTTAGTCTGTAGTGGCATATCACAATTATATGAACTAAGAATAAGACTTCTTGTGAGATATTATTACCAATTTAAATATAGTGCCTGGACGACCGAGCTCCACTCGGATTTTTTATGTCTGAAAATACGAGCAAACCCGGGTCTACTAAAAATGAAACCTAGTAAGATCGAATTATCGTCCCCTAATCTACCTACAAACCAAATTTCATTAAAATCGTTGTAGCCGTTCCGAGATTCAGATTATATACATACAAGAATTGCTCGCTTAAAAGTAATAAATAAATAATAAATTAAATGTATAATAATAAATTACCATTTAAAAGCAATTTAATATATTGCAAACAAATCCCTGAATTTAGAAATGATTTGCTCGATTCCGTTCCATAGAACTACCTGATTCCAGATGTTTTCGTCCAGGCCCCTGGAGTCTGTGTAGCTCAAATTTTTGAATAAAAAAATAATAATAACTTTGTTAGCCATAACTTTCATTTGCCCGGACAGATATTAGGTTAGGTTCGTTACTTTTCAGTTTTATTGTATCTAGAAACCTTATTTAAAAAGGTTTGGGTATCATATATATAAAGCATTAGGTTGCGTTCGTTAGGTTTCCTTTAATCATACACATAGATAGATAGATAGAACTCTTTATTGTTTACACCTTAACTAAAACACAAATTACATAGTGAAAAGGGCTTAAATGCTAGTGAAACAACAGGCGGCCTCATTGCTAATAGCGATCTCTTCCCGGCAACCTTGGGATGGAGAAATACATAAATACTCTGTCTGATTACAAATATTCGGTCATCAGATGAGTTTTCAGGATTTTGATAAAGTGTCTTTTGAAAACAAAAAAAAAAAAACCTTTTCGTGGAAATGATATTCGGTATTTCACAATTCGGATTATAAATAGGTAACTAATCAAACGGTCAAATGGATATCTTGCGAATTGTTACAACAAACAATCTTCAAAATGGTTTTATCTCGCCGCTGACCTTGCTCCACGAACATAACGGATCCGTTACTGTAACGAATATGTGACACACACTGTTGTCTCTATATTACCACGGTACCTGTTTCTCTAGGTACCTAATTAAGACAACGCGGACATGGTTCGTATTACTGACAATACTTTGGCAAGTGGTCTCACAATATGGAGAACAGATGGATAACTTAAATTATTATAGTTTAACAAGTATAAGTTTAGGAAACTTCAAAACCCCCGCCAAAAAAAAAACACGGTTGAAGTGATTTTCATGAAACATATAGCTATGTACTCTGTACACCCATGTTCGCAATAAAATTATTTGTATTTGTATGTTTCATCAAAATCGTATCGTGTAATTTGTTTTGTCGGGAGCGTTCTTAGCAGAATCTTACACCTTTCACCTTTCATTCACCTTTCCGTTCGGGTGCTACGATGCCACAGACAGACACACACACAGACACGTCAATATAACACCCCGTCGTTTTTGCGTCGGGGGTTAAAAAACTGAAGTAACTGACAGCAAAATACACAATTTCGTTTACATGGATGACTTTTTCCAGTTATTTTGTTATAAAAACCAAAGCACTGAACCGATTTTGATAAAATTTAAGTATATGAGACCATCTCTGAACCTACCAAACAAAAAAAATCGTCAAAAATCAAATCATAATTTGCGGAGTAGTCGCGTAACAAACACAAAAAAAACAACATACAGTTGAATTGAGAACCTCCTTCTTTTTGGAAGTCGATTAAAAACAATGTATCTCCATTTTTGTACAATTATTTTGTACGAGAGTGTGTTGATTAAAGTAGGTCATTTCAGTTGCTTAAACTACCATTATAAAATTGAAATTAAACAATTTTAACGGAGCTATCGCGTATATTTTACATACTTTTATGACCAGGGAGCACAGGTGCTGCAAAGTGTTTGAAACATCAGGTCATAAAATTATGTAAAATATACGCGAACATCCGTTCCGTTAATAAACAATTTTAACGGATCTTCGTTAAAATTGTTTGATTTCAATGAGTAAAATATGCAAAAACTTAAAAAACATTACTATTATTAAAATTATTTACTTTTTTATTTATTTTGATTTGAAATATACTTAAAACCGCATTCAGAGGCCTTTTTCAAAGGTGTGGCACAAACGTGTCACTTATGGTAGGCGACGCGCTTGGTACTTCGGCTTGTATGCCACGAAGCCGCGCGTTAGTTGTGGCTATTGCGCGTGTTCGTGTGTGACAAGCCTAACAAAAATAGAAAATCAAGCCAAGTTTTCCATCTATTCCTACTTAATCTGCACAGCGGCAAGCCGCAAATGACCGCAGGCTGTTGCAACCGCGCGGTTTGTAAGCAGCTTTAGTATGCAGTGTGGGTGCTTGGTTGAATGCCATGTGTCGGCATGCCAGCCACGCGGCGGCTTAAGCGTGAAGATGGAAATAATGCCTGCAGTGGCCCTCACGCTTCGTTACGTGCTGTAAACATTTGGATAGTTTTTTTTTCTTTGATAGATTTACGCTAACTCGCACGATGTTAAGTGCTCGTTGCGGTCCACGATGGAGCGCACTCGCTTTGGAGAAATCTGTTTTCTCACGACTTTAAAGAGAGTCAGATTAAATCTATTGGGAATAATTTTTGACTAGGAGAAGCATATTCCATAAAAACTATGAAGATTACCATTCCATTGATTGTCGGCGAATTACCACCCATTTCTCGTTGAAATGCCAAAAATCCGTACTCAGCGATATTGATCCACATTCCTATTGCATTGCGTACTGCATAAGACTGGAATTCTTTGCCGCCATCTCTGTTTCCTGAGACCTAGAATCTTGGAATTTTCAAGGCTAGAGTGAATAGATAGATATCTTCTAGATCGACAAGTTCCATCCTCGGCCACACCGTCGCTTAACATCAGGCGAGTTGGTGGTCAATCGTAGATCTATCATGTATAAAAAAAAAATAGAATTAAGCCGTTTCGTTCGAGTAATCGGGATACTACCAAGAAACGATGACGCTTTTTCTCGTGTTTATTTCCTATGGCTCGGGGTTTGATAAAATTGTGTTAGGTATTTTACAGATGGCTCGGGGTTTGATAAAATTGTGTTAGGTATTTTACAGATAGGTACTATATCTGATTCTGTTTGATGATGAACCTATGATAATGAATGAGAATTATGTGAGGTAAGCTGTGTCGAACGTGAGTTCAAATACTAACAGAGAACTTGAGCTTTCGCGAAGTAAACAAAAAAATAGCGAGAAAATGATCAGTGATCTTTATTTTGACGTTATATTTAGGAACTATCTTCCAAATAGTTAAAAAAAAGTTTTGGCCTGAAAATTTAGAAAAATGTATTACTATCAAAGTTTGGGAAACGTAATGACATGACTTCGTGATTAGTAGCTATAATGTTTAAAACACAGAATTCGTCTGAAAACAAAATGGGTCTTGGTCAGTGATATTTTTATGACTAAATGAGAAGTCACTAATCGTCCTTAATAGGGTTCCGTACCTCAAAAGGAAAAACGGAACCCATATAGAATCACTTTGCTGTCCGTCTGTCCGTATGTCCGTCCATTCGTCTGTCAAGACCTGTATCTCGGGAGCATGTAAAGGTATCGAGTTGAAATTAAAACCATATACGCAGATCCATAGTCTCATGCTCCAAAAAGAAAAATTAAACTTTTCAGGTTTTTTTATCTCCTACCAAACGAAGAGATTGCTTACAATGGTCATTTCCAGAGTAAAGACTACCATCCCTTACATTTATGAAGAGCTTTAAATGACTTTGGTGGTTTGAACGAGTCTCATAAGCCAGACATCAAAATATTAAGAATTTACGACGACTCTTAAGTGCTCAGTGGGGTAAAGCATTTTTTCAGAGAAGACATTTACTTTATGTTTTTAATTTAAAACTTTGAACTATTTTCGAAACCTAATTTTAATGTTTTTATAGTTTTACTCATATTTAAATCGTAATGTCACGCTCTTTCATTTCCTAACATTTTTTGAAATAAAAACGGTTGCAAATAAAAAAAAAACCGGACAAGTGCGAGTCAGACTCGCCCACCGAGGGTTCCGTACAAACTAAATAAAAGGGGAAAATCATATATATTTTTTTATATTTTCCTTCATAAACCGAAAAATAAACATCGTAAAAATATTTAACACATTCCTTGCTCACCACTCGGATCCGAGTAGGGGCTATAGTAGCGGCGCCTCCCACTCGGATCCGAGCGAGCGAACGTTTGAGGCAGCCCTCATTCCTTGCATAGAGACAATATTTATTTGTGATTAAATAAAAAAAATGTCCAGTTTTCGGATTTTTTCCTATATGTGTACTCAATGTGTGTATACACAATGCTTCTTGCCAAATTTCAGAGTTCTAGGTCAACGGGAAGTACCCCATAGGTTTTGATTCCTCTGTGAGTGTCGAAATGTGCGTTTTTTACGACATATTCAGCTGTAACTTTTTTTTACGAAAACTGAGAAATTTTATTTTTCTTTCTGCAGCAAGATACTATGGATCTGCGTATATGGTTTTAATTTCAACTTGAAACCTTCACGTGTTCCCGAGATAAAGGTATTGACACCCGGACAGACGGACAGACGGACAACAAAGTGATCCTATAAGGGTTCCGTTTTTTCCCATTGAGGTACCGAACCCTAAAAAGTACTTTTTCATAATAAATAATTGTTTTTATGTGTATTATTGCAAATAATACTGATTCAAATACAATTTATGGTGACTGCGCATACTTTCTCGTGAAAACATACATAAGATACATAAATATTAAGTTTAACGAAATTACGTAAGATACACTACGAAAGCCGCTCTTAAGCAGTCGGCTAATGTAGTTTAATATAGATAGGTACTTACTTGTTATATTAACATATTTGCGCTTAACAATCCTCTTAACAAGGCTACCAATAAGCAGTCTTATTAAGATTATTCTTTATGTACGGAATGTAAGAAAGTATCCTTGAATATTAAAAATAAGCTTGTAAGAGCTGGCCATAAAGAACGAGCTCTTATTTTAAGATGACTTGGAGCGAAATTTATTTTATTATTCCACATTTTCTCTCGTGGGTGCAATGCACTTGTTTCTGTGAAGCCTTCCTGCTCACACTCGCATGCTTATAAATACGTGTAGTGTGTTATGTTTTGTTTCTTAAAATATCAGGGATGAAATTGTTTGTTTTTATTTTCAATCTCATTTAAAAGTAGGTGTTTTTATTGCAGACAATTATAAGTTTCTAAAACTCAAAAACTCCCGACAAAAAAATACGGCTGAA
Organism: Lycia hirtaria; assembly: GCA_947563715.1. Lineage (NCBI taxonomy): Eukaryota > Metazoa > Arthropoda > Insecta > Lepidoptera > Geometridae > Lycia > Lycia hirtaria. Next base: position 42,554,901 of record OX387378.1, read on the forward strand.
CCGATTTTGATGAAACATAGCTAACACTCTCCATCTCTCTTACAAATAAAAAAAAACTAGATCAAAATCGGTTTATTCGTTTGAGAGCTACGATGTCACAGATAGACACAAAGATACATAGATACACACACACGTCAAACTAATAACATCGCTCTTTTTGGGTCGGAGTTGTTAAAAATGGAGAAGCCACCGCTCTTTTTTTAGGATTTCGTACCGAAATTATTGTTATTATTGAGCATACGCTGTATGTCCATAATATTATACTCTATGTTTAAACGGTTTGTTTATCTATCGGTGATGGATATATTGTTTTTTCCCCAGAATATGGGATAACAAACAAATACTGCCCGACTGCGCAAGATGGAGGACTATGTTTTTAAATGTATGTACGTTTCTATATTACCTCCTACAGCTTTAACGGCTTGACCGATTTTGTCGAGTGAGGTGTCTTTAGATTTCTTTTTAATTTCAAAGTGTCATATGGTACATTTTTTGTAATAATAATAGGTAATAAAATTGTGTTGTGTCGATGATGATGAAAATCATTTTTACTACTTGCCTAATAAATTAAAAAAAGTACTGAATAGCCTCTCCACTGGATGTGGTAGATTATTTTTTATTAAGTACTTACAACCGCAAGAATTCGTTGCATGCGGCTGCATTTCATGCGGAAGCTCGTCTGTATTTTATTTAGATTTTACTTGCTTCCTACATTTTTAATATGGTTAATGCACTGACAAATAGATTTTTTCATAGCATAATCCCGTAGTTGTAAACTATGTTTTTAGCCTTCGACGCAAAACAAAGTGTGTTATAAGTTTGACAATTGTGTCTCTCTGTGGCATTATCCTAAACGAATGAACCGATTTTGATTTAGTTATATTTTAACCGACTTCCAAAAAGAAGGAGGTTCTCAATTAGACTGTGTTTTTTTTATATTTGTTCAGCGATTACCCCGCCAATCGTGAATTGATTTTAATGATTATTTTTTGTTTGGTAGGTCATACTTTAGTTTTGTTTTTTTATCAAAATCGGCTTAGTACTTTGTTTTGTAACAAAATAACTGATAAAATGTCATCCAAGTAAACGTAAATTGCGTATTTTGAAGTTGTTTTTTTAAGCACAGTGTATATTAATAGTATGTACAAGAGATTGAGCGCGACGACAACTACATCACTGCGTATGATTGCCGTCTTCTTCCTTCTTCCTATTCTCTTCTCTTCTCATTCGCTCACCGGTTTTGCGTACTTTTGGTACCTACGCTAATATCCCTGCATCTTGGTAATTCTACATCTATAATTTTTTTCACAGAAATGATCAGATTATCAATCACTAAAAACTAATTTGCCTAATAAATAAAAAAAAAAACGCACAAACTCCATCAACTCGTGATATAAATATCTAAAAATACTTATGTTATATCAAGCGCCACTAAGGAATCGTGTTTCACATTCGCACGTGCGTTCTACTAACGCGCAACAAAAGTGCGATTAAAGCGTTTCGTTCGGGTTTTAGAATATCCACCATGAAACGATGTCATATTTCCCCCTAAACGCATAGCTTAGCTTTACCTTTTACTGCGAACCATAGAGAAAAAAATCGTGGCTAATACCTCGACACTATTAACAACTTTTTATTCATACTGCCAAAGTTTAAAAAAATGCAGACAACTATTTATTGGGTATCTATGAGTATATGTATATAATTTATCTAGTTATGTAGGTATGTGTGTACGTACGTGTCTATAGTAACTGAATTATTGATACATTCTGTGATTGGTTGATCGATTTTGATCGCCTATGACTAACCAGCCATGGTCAACTAGTTGATCTTGACTATAACTTCATAAACCATAAATAAAACAAAAATTATTTGACAACAACAAAAACGGCAGTAAGGACTACAATCCAGTTGCCGTAAAATCTTACAAACAACAATCAAAAATCAAGTTTAAGTTACGTCCGCAGTACACATGCAAATTCAACTCTGTAATAGTTAAGTAACGCAATTTAACCAATTAAGTTACAATTAGTCTGTCTATCCAGTGGGTATTTGGTAGTTTTTGTGTGTTTTCATTTATATTGGACTTGTTTGGAGCGTTAAAAACGATGAAAAAGTTGATTGTTGTACCTTATTGGAATGTATAATCGTTATGTAGAGTAATTAGGTAAGAATACGTGGTTAGTTAAGTGAAGGGCGAATATTTGTTCAATGATGTTGTGACTTTTATGCGATTGATAAAGAAAATTAATAAATAAATAAAATTTTTAGCTTTGCCTTTGTGATAAAATATTTAAACTGATGTGCACTTTGTAGGTGAGCGCGCTTCATCGTAGATGCCAACGTCTTTTAACATCAGGTGAGTTAGCGGTCAAGTACAAATCTATATCCTTGGGGAAAAAGGCCGATTAGTAAATATGACCATTACATAAGTAAATAAGTATATAATTAAAGAAACCCGTTTTCTTCCTTTTAACATTAAATTACTTAGTGATTTACTTCAAAACAATCTGATTAACTGAAAAGGGAGAAATTACACGAAAAATTAAATTAAAACTGGCCATCTATATACCTAAGTGGGTACTTACACTAGATATTTTTGAGGTCGGTGTCAGACCCTAAGCTATCACCAACTAAATACTATACAGACACCAACTTAAGAAAACCGGACAAGTGCGAGTCAGACTCGCCCACCGAGGGTTCCGTACAAACGTACGTTCCGTACGTTTATTTTTTGATATTTAACTTCATAAACCGAAAAATATACATCGTAATAACATTTAAAAACCTGTTTTGGCTTATACTAATGAAGCTCTTTCATATGATCCTATAAGGGTTCCGTTTTTTCCTATTAAGGTACGGAACCCTAAAAATACATTATGCAAAAGCAAACCGTAGAGACATAACTATTAATGGGTCCAACCACATAAAAAATAATTAAAACAGGGGACTACACATTGTTCTTCTTGTGACAAGTAAGAAAGAAAGAAAATGCGTAGGTCTCTAACTTTTCTCTCTTGTGATTTCATCGCTGTTGAAGCCTCTATGTAATGCAATCAGAATAAAATTGTCAGTTCGTGTGAACAACGAAGGATTTGAGGACGCGCTTCACGCCAACTTTTTTTTACCCCTGGCGCATGCTTTCTACGGTCTGTTACATTCCCGGGATTATCTGTAAAGGAAGCTTGATCCAGATCTATCGGCATCGCCCAGTGAAAACATCGAATGTAATTAATATATTATAACTATGGGGGGGAGGTTATAAGGTACGCTCGTAAGCTGCGCCGCCATTCGCCGCGCATACCCTCTGCGCATGCGCCCGCGTCGCGAGTGAACAGTGACATTGACACCCCAAAAATTATGGCGGCCAAAATTTACGTAAGTGTCAAAATTAAGTGTAGAATGTGGTCTAGAACGCACCGAGTGCAGCGGGAATGTTGAAGTGATTAAAGTGGACCCATTGTGTTGCAGGAGGTGGTTCTAAGCCACATTTCTGCTACTTTGTTGCGGTCGGAGTCCTAGTTAAATATTACTGTGATGCCGATCTAACCATGCTAATGGAAGGACTTTCTCACGCATTGTTTCGTGAACATAAGAATTTACTTATTTTTCTTGTTCGAGACTGAATTGTATTTTTTTTTTCAATTACATCACCTATTGTTTGAGTTAAATTTTTTAATGTTTTTGAGAGTTTGGGTAAGATAATGTTCTAGACGAAAGTGTTGTATTTGGTGGGGAGATAGGCAGATATTGTGAGCTGTAGAGCCTTGTAAAGGACAATTGCCAGTCCGGGTCGTTACCCCTACTTTTGCTTTCAGCGACTAGCGAGCGACACACTGATACACTTTTAAGGTCACTTTAGTGTCACAACGTGTGAAAATGAAAAGTGATAACTACTTTACATTATTTTATATGAGAATGTACATTCGACTGACTGTACTGGATATTATATCACATAAAACGTTACTGGAGGTAGTAGGCACTTAAATAAGCTTTTTATTGTGCACAAAAAGAAACGGAAACAGAAAAAGTTATAGTAACTTTATAATTAACAAGTACGTATAAGTATATAAAAAAAATACCCGACTGCAGAAGAGCCATTTTTCAGTCTAACTTATGATTTAGTTACACTTGATACGCTGTTGAGTGTACGTTTTTTTGTGAGAAAGTATGCTCAAAGTCGTAAAAGGTTATAAATGGTCATTTTTTAGCATAATTTTAGTATTATTTTTTGCGAAAAAGTTCGTTACATGTTACGTAAAAGCACATTTTATGTTTTTGAAAGAGCTGTGTTTTATTATTACAAAAAATATAGCTTATGACATTCAGCGAGTGAAGACAAATCTAACGACACCTCACATATCAAAATCGGTCAAGCCGTTTAGGCTGTAAGGCCTCATATAGAAGCATACTTAAGTATATGTATATACATCGGGTACATGCGCAGTCGGGTAATAAAAAAAATATAAATTGTACTTATGCTTACATCGATCTTCTTGATAGCAAAAAATAAATATTGATTGCGGATAGCAAAAAAGAAATATTGACATTTCATACTTTTAGATGAAGTTTTATTATCACAGAACATATAATAAATAATACTACGTAGGTACTACACACTTATTTATTTTAGTGGTTCTTATAAATTATGGTATAGAACTGAAAGTTGAATTTGGGTGTAAATATCTGAACAAAATATACTCTGTATAATGCTGGGTCAAAAAGTACCGAAACAAAGTTATTGAAAGTTTTACGGTACCACCTGAGATCCTTATGATGTAACTAATATCTTATCTTATCTTGATTGTAAGTTTCTAAGGTGTGTACGAATTAAAGAGTTTATCTATCTATCTAATATCGAAATTGGTTCACATTTAGTGAAGACATATCGGAAAATCGAGATTGCGTCGATTATAATCTTTCACTAAAAGGTCTAATTTTTAAAAGTTTTTTTAATTGATGATCTACAGTTACAATAATTACATATAGCTACAATTACAGTAAAAAAAAAATGAAAAACCAAAATAATGAACCGATTTCGATGAAATTTCTATGGGACTAATCTGAAAGTGCTTAAAAATGCTTAAAAAATCGGTTTATAAATTACGGGGTAGCATAACAAACAACAACCGAATCGTTAACCTAAGAAGGAGGTTAACGAACCGTTTTTTTAAGATTGAAAATTAAATTAATTTTCAATCTTTTTAGATTTTATTTAATTTTCAATCTTTTTAGATTGAAAATTTGTTCGACAGTCTAGCTAGACTGCTAGAATCTCTGTGATTTACATTAGATAAAAAAAAACATAAAAAATAAATTTAAAACAAAGATGATTGAATGAAACTAAACTTTTGAATGAAACTTGTACTAAGAGGATTTCTTAGAGAGTATTTTTAGCTATGTTTTATCAAAATCGATTCAGCCATTTTTATGCTATTACTTATAATTTTATTTGTTATTTTGTTAGGTAGTTTAGACATTTAGTTTGTTGTTCGTTGTTGACAGAACAGACTTTTTACTACTTTGATTAAAATGTTTTAGGGCAAGGCTTTACGAGTACTTTGCGACATTTGCAGCATAGTTAAAATAAGTCACGGAACTGTATTTGAATAGATAGTCGGTGAATAAGGAAAATGAAAAATGCAATCGAAAAGTTTTTTGCACTTTTGACCTTTAATTTAGTAAGATTAAAGCCTTGAGTGTATTTCCTAGATGCGATGGGAAGTCGTTTGCTGGAGTGGTTACTGCTCAGTTTGTGTTGTTTCGCACAGGTTTATTGTCTTTGATTATAATGTTGAATTAATTTTATGTATAGGTGGTTCGATTGTCGGGATTTTGAAGCCTAAAACTACTGCTGCACTTCACTATTTTAAATTATTTTGGTCTCAATCAGGTTTTTATAGTTTATCGTTTCAGTTCTTAGAACTTTCACAACAAAAAATAATGACTTTTGTTTTCACACCTACGATTTCCTTTATGGATAAAATATATCTATATAATATATATAAAAATCAATTGCTGTTCGTTTGTCTCGCTCAAACTCGAGAACGGCTGGGCCGATTTAGCTGATTTTGATTTTGAAATGTTTGTCGTAGTCCAGGTAAGGTTGAGAAAGAAACGTTGAGAAAATATCGGGTCCACTCATTGATAGGTGATACGAAGTACGCCGGGTCATCTCGTTTAAAATAAAACCAAACAAGTGCGAGTCAGACTCGCTCACCGAGGGTTCCGTACAAACTGGTAGATAAAAGAGGTAAATTATATATTTTTTTATATTTTCCTTAAATCGAAAAATATGTATAGTAAAATATATTTAAAAACCGGTTTTAGCTTGTGCTAATTAAGCTCTTTCATATGATACCCCACATGATACGGTTGAAGCACTTTAAAATTTGGACCCTCATTCCTTGCATAAAGAACCTATTTTTTGTGATTCAATTAAAAATGACCAGTTTTTGGATTTTTTCTTATATGTGTACTCTAACACAATGCTTATTGCCAAATTTCATAGTTCTAGGTCAACGGGAAGTACCGGTTAGTATAGGTTTTGATTCCCTTGTGAGTGTCGAAATGTGCATTTTTACGACATATTCGGCTGTAACTTTTTTTACGAAAACAGAGAAATTTGATTTTTCTTTTTGTAGAAAGAGAGTATGGATCTGCGTATATGGTTTTAATTTCAACACGATTCCTTCACGCGTTCCCGAGATACAGGTCTTGACACCCGGATGGATGGACGGACGGACAGACGGACAACAAAGTGATCCTGTATGGATTCCGTTTTTTCCTTTTGAGGTACAGAACCCTAAAAATACAACATAGCATAGGCGCAACAGGAAAACATTCATCATCATTAGCATCTCAGCCATAAGAAGTCCACTGCTAGACATAGGTCATGGACATACAAAAAGACCGAATGTAAGCGGCTTGCATCCAGTGAATTCCAGTGTCTTCCCGTCAATGGGCACATAGCACGTAGAACTGATGGCCGATGAGGCCGAAAAGTTCTCGAGTACAGGAAAATATTAGAGACGCAAAAAAGACCGCCCATAGGTTGACGATTTTGCATGTTTATCCAATTTAAAGTGCAATAAAAAATCTCAGATATATCTAAAAAAGGTATAGCGTGCGAGCGAGACAGTTGCGGTACCTGACTCTGCGCTGTATTCTGGTCGCATCACTTGAAAGCCAGTTTCTAATCTGAGATAGATATATTTACTGTTTTTGACACTCATCAGATACACTGTTATAAAATGCCTAACCATAAAAAAACTTAATTAAACCATTGATATAAGATTTTTAAACGATTCCGTAATCCAAAGCGTAATCGATCGTTAATCGCTTACTCCGAAAAGTGCTCCCAACTCGGCATTAGATTTGTATCACGTTACGCATCGCATTGTTTAAATGCGATGCGTAACGTGATACAACATTACATCACTTCGCACTTACTCAGAAGTATATCGAAAGTGAAAACTAGTAACTCAGAAGTGTATCGAAAGTGAAAACCTATTGAAAGCGTGCGCGGGCGCCGCGGCGGGTGAAACTGCAGGAAGCGCTGAGTTAGCGTCTAGATGAGTCTCTAATGTGTTTGACGTAAGTAAATCTGTAAAAATGTATGGAAACCGGAAACATTTTGGAATTTATTTTATGAAATTTATTAGAGTCAGACTTTCCATCATGTGGACGTAAAGTCTAAAACAAAATTCACGAATATAGTGTCCTGCATTGACCGATACAAAGATTTTGATATACCTAAAGATTCTATGTCGCCGCGCTAAGCCCTTTAGATTGAGAAGTCTAGAGACGTCTATTTTCCCGCTTCGAATTATTTTGAAAATCGAAATTATTTTAATAGCGTAAGGGGTCTAATTAGATCTCATTGAGCTCGGACGTTTTTGAGGACTGCCGCTACATCCCGTTGATACTTTATCAAAGGAGTTAGCAGTGGAATCATGGTTTAAGCGGCTACTGTCTACAACCAAGAGCCAGTTCTAATATCATATTGTAGCAAATTTAGTCTACACTAAAACGCTCTAAGAAAGTTTTTCCAAAAACTAGGTCTTTAGGGTTATAATCGCCAAAATTTGAAAAATTTACGATTTTTCGCGGTTTTTTCGATTTTTGACAAAGTTGCGTTCGGCGCTCGAGGTCACAAACTTGGATTATTCATTAGACACACCATAAAAAAGTCTGCAAAAAATCAGAACTACCGTATTTGACGCATGCTATGATGTATAAAGTTACTGGACTATTTGCCGGTTGAATTTATATACTGTATATTATATAGCTTAATATCTGACTGAACCTATTTCCTGCAAGATTGTGGAATACGCTTCTTATGTGGGTCTTTCCGGATATATACAATTTGAATGTCTTTATTGGATTCTTCCAGGTAAGCACGCTCCAATGTAGACCGCAACGTCGCTTAAATATCAGGCAAGTTGGCGGTCAAGCGCAAACCTATAAAAAATAAGATAAAATAAACATTCTCTGGTAGTACAATGTGTCGGACATTGTTGTATGCGTGGGCGCAGCTCGATCTATTGCACCATCTTATCTAATTAATCATTTCGCCTGTTTTGGAAATGTTGAGGCATTCCGATCATTAATCTTTATGTTTAGGTTGAGAATGATCCGAAGTAGGTACTTGAGTTATTTATTGTGAGAATTGATTTCAGCAGGTCTTTTAATGGTTATGTTTGTAGCATAGTTATATGGTACGTAAGATATACGTTTTTTAACACGAATAGGTCCGCGTTTGACCACCAAGTCGCCTGTAGGAAAGCGACGATGTGGTCGGAGATGTAGCACGCAGACTTAGAAGTTACCTGTCCACTTTAAACCTGAAAAGAGCAACGTTGTAACTTAACTAACTTGTTGGGATCAAAGAAGCCGGCAATTTCATGTTCAAATCCCCAATATATTACAATATTAGGAGTATGGTTATTTATTCACAACAAAAATTTAACAAATGTAACATCAACAAGAATATAAATATATAATATATATACACACACACTTTAATAAAAATAAAAATGAAACTACTCTAAAAGACCGTTAGCAGCGGGAATTGTTCCCAGGATGCTGGCCCCATTACCTTGTTGTATAGGGATACTTACTCTTTGAGCAAAGTAGAGGTCAGCATTCTGGTCACGTGTTGCGTCGATCAGACGAGACGAGAGCTCTCTATATATTTTTTTGCTGCTGGTCCCCACGGTCTTTACAATATTTGAATATGATGCTATAGGTATACTGTATGAAGAATCAATAGTTTACCTTGGTGTCTGAAAATAATGTTTAGCTTACATTATGCTAGTAATTTAGTAGAGTAGTATGATGTTGCGTTTCCTGAATGGGTCTTTCCGAATATATATAATCTAGGTGTCTTCAAATCACGGGTGAATATAGGTTTCTTCTATGCAAGTGCGCTCCATCGTAGACCGTAACTGTCGCTTAACACCAGGTGAGTTGACCAAGCGCAAGCCTATTTTCGAATTTAAAAAAAAGTAACTAATGCAGGTGTGTTTTGTTTTGATGCTATAGGTATACTGTATGAAGAATCAATAGTTTTCCTTGCTGTCTGAAAATAATGTTTAGTTTAAATTTATTTTTTCTTTATTATGCCAGTAGTTTAATAGAGTAGTATGATGTTGCGTTTCCTGAATGGGTCTTTCCGAATATATATAATCTAGATGTCTTCAAATCGCGAGTGAATAGGTTTCTTCTATGCAAGTGCGCTCCATCGTAGACCGTAACTGTCGCTTAACACCAGGTGAGCTGACCAACAAGCCTATTTTCGAATAAAAAAAATGGAAGTAATGCAGGTGTGTTTTGTTTTGTCGGGACAATCGATCGAGTTCGAGTACCAGTGTTATCGATATTCGCAGAAAAAGACAAAGTAAGAGAGTGAATCGATATGTCTGCTCTTATCTTTCTTAACCGACTTCAAAATAAGAGAGGTTATTAATTTGATTGAATTCGGAATTCGAGGCCCTATCTTGATGACGTGGAAAATCTAATGTAGTCTGTGATATGTTTTGGCTAAAATTCGTACCAAGTATAATTTCAAAACAATTATAATCGTGTCTGCATTCTGAAGCTAAACATCCGTCTTACGATCGACCTTGGTTGCTGATTTCAAATCTAGTTAAGTACAGTTACTTATTCAAAAACCTACTGCTCAATTCATTTTTTATCTTTAATCTATTATTTATTATTTTTTCATGGTTGCCTGGAAGAGATCGCTTTTAGCGATAAGGCCGCCTTTTGTTGCACTAGTCTATTTAAGTTCTTTGTTATTACTTTTAAGGTGTGTACAATAAAGAGTTCATCTATCTATCTATCTATCTATTTATTTTTTACTTTGCTACTTAATTCATTTAAATACTTGACTTTTATACATTTTTTATACTCGTAAGTAGGTACTTGGATACTTTACTATAAATAAATACGTAGTTTTTCTTAGATACTTGATTATGACTATCTCTGATGTAATTTAAGTATATTTATTTTAATTTTTCTGTATTACCATCAGATTAATCATTAATCAATGACCGTAATCACTTAGACAAAAACATAATGTAGATAAAAATAGAACTTGATAGCTGTATCTCTGCCTGGAGATGCAGTAAAATGGGTAGGGTTTAGACTTTTGCGTAGGATTTTGCTTGGGGTATGGGGAAAAGAACTGACCCGTCATAAGGTCCTTCCCCATTTTATATTTACACAATCAGTTCAGACAAAAGTCATCTATGGTCTGTATTACGTCATTTTGAAATTTAGGACTTCTGGTCATCTAAAGTTGTGACATCATTTAGTGTCAACGGATGATCAAGACGCCTCTAACGATATCTCATCACTGAAAGGGGAATGAAATAATCATAAACAAGTTTTATCGGTAAAGCTCCCAAATCTCCAATTTACTTGACCGTCAACTCACCTGGTTAAGTCTTAAGTTTTAAATCTTTCCTTGGATGAATTTAAGTTCAACCTTTGGTTCAGATGGTTTATGTTGAGATGAAACTGTATCATTCTCACGCAGCCGAGCCCGCGATGGGGTCACGTTTGCATCACGTGTCGTAACCGGCCCCATTCTCAGCGCAGAAGGAAGTCAGGACCTTCGTGAGAAGACACTTTTTGACACTTTTGAGATAAAATATAGATTTAACTAAAGTCCGTACAAATTATCTCGACGTAGCGCCACAATCGCATATTTTGTGAGACAATAGACTATTCGTCACAGGAAAACCATAGAATTTACAGATGATAGAAAAATTCGTAGGATAGAAAAAAAAAAACAGTTTTAACCTGCCATGATTGTTAATTGCAATTGTATATTTTTAGGCACAATAGTCAAAGTCAAAGTCAAAGTAATTTATTGATAAATTACTTTGACTTTGACTATAGTCTTATTAATTTTAAATATTCTTCTATTGTTACTTTTCATGTGTGTTCTTTTTTGTCTTGTAATATTTGGTGGTATGGTGTATAAAAATAAAACAGTTTCTTTCTTTCTTTATAAAATTTTACGTGTTCCATCCTCGGCCACACCGTCGCTTACTATCACGAGTTGGTGGTGAAAAATAGATCTATTTACTACAAAAAAGATATATATTATTGTATATACTATTTAGCTGGATACTAAAAAAATCTGCAAAATTAAAAGCAAAAAACTAAGTATTCTAAATTCCTGGTCGAATTGCTAAGTACGTTGAAAAAGAAGAAAGAAAAGGTGAAGGTTGCTTTGATCAAACCCATAGCTAACTCCTTGATTTTCTCTCACGAATCTATAGTTTTCTCGTACACAGAAAAATGAGGGAGCTGATTTTCTTAAATAAAAAAAAAAGAAAAGAGAGTATTCGACACAGACTTTTTTTCTCTTCGTAGGTTTGCACGTAACTCTATTTCCATTTCCCATGGAAATAAGGTCATGATTTAAAAAAAAACTTTACGTTTTTTCCAGCTTGTCTATGATTACAGACTCAAACCTGTTATTATTGAAGCAGGTCAGTGGTCCTCAACAATAGGTGTTCGTTACCTAAACGGTCTTATCGGCGATCGGCTAAATGTATCGCAAAGATCTGTGTATTAAATTATGTATGAGAATCATGAATTTGAATGAGCTTGTGAAGTATGATTACGAAATATTTTTTGGGAAATTTATTTTGGGATTTAATAGCGTGATTCTTTTGCCTACGTGGGTCGTGACGAATCTGATATTGTTACGATTGTTACGGTACCTATGAATGCGTTTGAGGTAAGAAGATGTGATTTATTAATGTTTTTTGTTTACTTATTACTTTACTTGGTTATTTTTAATTGTTCTCATTTTCCTTAATAAATGTAACAACCTGTAGGCGCTGCATCATTACCCGCACTATTATTGTTAAAATATCATCATCATCTCAGACACAAGAAGTCCACTGCTGGACATAGACCTCCCCCATGGATTTCCAAAAAGACCGATTTGAAGCGGCTTGCATCCAGCGTCTTCCCGCCACTTGTATGAGGTCATCTGTCCGTCTCGTGGCTGGTCTTCCTACGCTGCGCTTGGTGGTGCGTGGTCTCCACTCGAGAACCTTTCGGCCCAATCGGCCATCAGTTCTACGTGTTATGTGCCCTGCCCACTGCCACTTCAACTTGCTAATCCGCTGTGCTATATCGGTGACTTTTGTACGTCTACGTATCTCTTCATTTCTGATTCTATCTCGTAGAGAGACTCCGAGCATAGCTCTCTCCATAGCTATATGTTAAATTATTTATTACTTAAATTATTCTTAAGAATCTTTTATTTCTTTAATCGTATTATCTCGAAAATATCTTTCGAGTTGTTAAATTTTATTATCGCCATATTGGATTTACAGTGACGTCATAAGTTATGAGATGCGGAAGTGTAAAACTACGATATTATCGTTCACAAAACAATGAAATAAACAAGTATCTATTAAAAGAAAAAACAAAATACCCGACTGCAGAAAAGAGGTTTTTGCAATCTAGCTTACGATTTCGTTACGCTGTTGAGTGTTCATTTATTTGAGTAAGTATGCGTAAAATCGCTGTAAAAGATTATAGGTAAATGCGCATTCCTTAGAATAATTCTAGTAAGTAAATTCACTTGAAAAAGTTCGGTGGAGGTTACGTTACTTTTTTTTAATTTTTGCGAGAGATTATTATTATACTTAGTCTGGCCATAAATACTGTTACAGTTAAAAATAAGAAAGATATTACATTTGAATTTGGAATCTGTCATTTTTATACGATTGTTCATTGAGTTTTCTAATTTTGGCGCCAATACATTGTACAATATTTTGCGATATTAAAATGGAGTGGGGCGATAAAGAGAACCTAATCGTTGTAATTGCATTACACAAAGTTGGTATGGAGCCAAATGCAATTTTTAAAACTCTCCATACGCTTGGTATTAGTCAAATGTTTGTGTACCGGGCTATTAATAGGTACAATGAGACCTCCTCTGTTTGTGACAGAAAAAGATCTGGCCGTCCACGTAGTGTTCGTACGAAAAAGGTGGTCAAAGCAGTAAGGGAAAGAATTCGAAGAAATCCTGTCCGAAAGCAAAAGATTTTATCTCGGGAGATGAAGATAGCACCCAGAACCATGTCGCGTATTTTAAAAGATGACTTCGGACTTGCAGCCTATAAGAGACGCACTGGTCATTTTTTAACTGATAATTTAAAAAATAATAGGGTGGTAAAATCGAAACAACTACTGAAGCGGTACGCAAAGGGAGGTCACAGAAAAATTTTGTTTACGGATGAGAAAATCTTTACAATTGAGCAACATTTTAACAAACAAAATGACCGTATTTATGCTCAAAGCTCTAAGGAAGCTTCCCAATTAGTCGACAGAGTGCAACGTGGGCATTATCCGACTTCAGTGATGGTTTGGTGGGGTGTTAGCTATGAAGGAGTGACTGAGCCATATTTTTGTGAAAAAGGTATCAAAACATAGGCACAAGTGTATCAAAATACCATTCTTGAGAAGGTAGTTAAGCCCCTTAACAACACCATGTTCAATAACCAAGTATGGTCCTTCCAACAAGACTCGGCGCCAGGTCATAAAGCTCGGTCCACGCAGTCTTGGTTGGAAGTGAACGTTTCGGACTTCATCAGAGCTGAAGACTGGCCGTCGTCTAGTCCTGATATTAATTCGCTGGATTATGATTTATGGTCAGTTTTAGAGAGTATGGCTTGCTCTAAACGCCATGATAATTTGGAGTCCCTAAAACAATCCATACGATTGGCAGTGAAGAATTTTCCCATGGAAAGAGTGCGTGCTTTTATTGATAACTGGCCTCAACGTTTAAAGGACTGTATTGCAGCCAATGGAGACCACTTCGAATAAGCTTTTATATTTTAAATTGTTTTATATTTATGTATTAAACTAACACACTGTAAAAGTAATAAATATTATTTGCAATAAAAATTTTTTTTTTCTTCGTGACAATATTCATGGCAAGACTAGTATAGCCATATGATATTTAGGGAGTGAACCAAAACTAACGACACCTCGCACATCAAAATCAGTCAAACCGCTTCTCACAGAATTCGCCCTATTACATGACCTTGCTCCTATATCTATATCTGTAAGCGCTTATATATAAACATAATATAAACGTAAAAAATACATTCTAAATTTAAAAACAAACTTGGCAACAACAAAAAAACAATTACTCTGAATATGACATGCACCAACTTTAAATGGTGTACACCAGTGTACGCCATCTCAACTAGCGGCTTTTAACCGTATAATTTTTAAAACCAATTCGATTCCATTATCGAGACTCGGCCGCCATAATTCGATTATATCGATTATGTAGTAATCGAGTCATTATCTTTATTGTTATAATTCTGTGACTTGTTTATTGTGTAAGTCGTTACAAAAGCTCGCTTTAGGTACCTTAAAGCTTGTGTTATCAGATGTGGAACGAATATGAAATTAGTTTAACGCTCTGTGAATGTCTCTTGGATTTCTATGCGTTTGCGAAATGCGAAATTCGTCGTTTCACGGTTAACAATACAGGCAGGTTTAGCTATAGACTTAAGAGATTGTTGCTAGGCATGTATACCTATTTATATGTATACTTTCTTTGCATGCATTGCCATTGCTTTGGTAAAAAAAGCAACGGGTTGCACACCGGGAGTGCCGGCAGAAATGAAAACTAAAAAATAAAATAGCAAAAAGACTGACTCGTGCAGGATTTGAACCTCCGCCCTCCGATGGACAAATTGAAATTTATATCGGTGCTCTTACCTAGTGAGCTAACGAGTCTTACGTGCATGAGTCGAAAATAAGCATTCGGCGCAACGAAATGACGTCATAGAAGGACAAACTTATAGGGATACAAATATTGGTATTTTTAAAAGTAAACTCAAATCTTTATTAGCACATAAATGTTATTATTCCATTGCGGAATTTTTATCTGATAAAACTATTTTGACTTTAGATACTAATATTGACATACTCGTACCTATATCAAACCATTATTCTTGACTTGCATATTCTACTATAATTATTACTATTGACATACTTTACAAAGAATTTCCGTGGCAATTTAGCGTGGAAACGTTTCTAGTGTCATGGGAACCTTTGCGCCAGGAACAATCCGGGGCGGGCTTTTTTTTGACTAGTTTTATATAATAATTATTAATATTTTGTTATTTCTTGCTTATTTAATTCGTTTTTTAAGTTAGTTATACTTTATTGTTTTAAAATATATATCTTTATTTGTATTGACATACTTTATACCTGACATAATATTGAATTTTCATTCAAATTCTGGAAAATATTATTTATAATTCAACTATAGTGACGCTCTGACATTGTACGTTAATGACATTGGTTTGATAATCATAATTCTGATTGCATAGATTGTACGCCTCGTCGGACATGGACATGTGTAACAACATTTCAAAAATCCATCTTGTATATTATTTTGTAATATGTAATATACTACCATGTTCAACAAAATAAAAATACTGATTTCTGATTCTGATTTCTGATTATACATACAATAATGAACTTTAAATGCAAAACGTTAGAATAGGTTTCTGACTAAAATAATCCGTCCGTCTTACGAATTATAATCTGACATTCTGACGCGAGTTTAACATTTTTTACTCATCCAAAAAATGCACAACGCCGCTAAAGAAGTTTTCACTTCAAAAACCAGTTCAATAAGAAGTAGGTAATTTTAACAAAAAAACGTTACATTTCAACTTTCCATGACTGATATTAAAAATGAAACTTCCAGTACTGTTACTGTGGGTAACTTTGACTACGTGTTAAACATTGTACATAGTTATTTTTTAAGGTTTTTGAATTTTTTCCCAAAAGATTAGTAGGCTAATTAATTAGCAGTCGTTTTGAATACTAATACTTTTAACCTCCGATCCAAAAAGAGAAGTAGATATTATAAGTTTCACGTGTGTATCTGTGTCCGTCTGTGCCATTGTAGCTATTAAACGAGTGGATCGATTTTGATTTAGTTTTTTTTTGTTTATGTGTCTGTTATGTCTGTCTGTGGCATCTTAACTCTCAAATGGATGAACCGATTTTGATCAACTTTTTTTTAAAACGGGATTTGATCGAGAGTGCATGTTTCATTAAAATCGATTCAGTTTTATGTCGAAGTTATTATGTTTTCTAAACTTACTTCTTGTAATATACACCATGAGGCTATGTTACTTTTTTGTGTTTCTAACTGATATTAATAAGGGAAAATATTATTTTATTTTTTGACATAAATTCTATCTTTGTTGACATTGTATTTAAATTCACTCATTATTACTTATAAATTAGTAAATTGCATTGTGTGGCCATGAACAGACAACTTTATATGTTCATATACTGCAGTTTGACAATTGAGATTCATTTGTTTTGATTGAAGGGTTTGAATTTTGAATGCTATGTGATTACATTTTTGTGGAATTTTGTTTGGAATGTGTTAATAACTTTGCGATGTTTATCGCCATTAATTTTATTGTAATGAAGAAACATATTTAATGCTTATATAATATTATCTATAATAGCTACCTATAACTTTGCACGCCGCAAGGCAGATTATGGCGATCTACTTTTTTTATGTTCCACCAACTGTATGTATACCCATAACCGCAAATAAAGAATTTATTATTATTATTTAAATTCCACCAACTTATGTACTTATAGATATCAAATATCATGATATAAGTAATAGAAGTGTCATGATATTTGACATTTGATATCTAAATATAAGTACTTGCGTAAGCAAGTTGCCTGTAAACTGATTCACTCATAATTTAAAGATAACTTATATAATAATATCCACTCAGGAAGCGTATTCCACATTTTTATGAATGTTTATTTTAAAAACATAAATTTGTATATTCTATGTCTTTTCGCAATTCGGATGGTCGCCATCGAATCTTCAATTCACAAGGCGAACTAGTGATTTCCCACGGTCTGAACTTCGCATACATTACCATACAAATTATAACGAAACCTATGGCGCCACCAACGTATTTTACAAATAAAAACCAACAACCACTATAAAACATTCGCAGTTTCTTCATTTCAACAACTCTGAAGATAACTTGGTCGTGATACACTAATCAAATATAATAAGCCCTATCTCAGTGTATTAAAGTTTGTAATCCGTAACATTTCGTAGGTATGTACATAAAATGTGTTGACATTTTGGTGATATGTCAAAATTACCTAATTGGATACAATATACATGTAAATGTTAAAAGTCTAGATTAATAAATTAGCAATAAAGTAATTAAACATGTTTTTGATAATTATGTTGATTTTTGCAAGTAGGTGATAAGACTATAAAAAATCGAGGCCGTTGAGTCAATCAATATCTTTATTAAAATATGTAAATAAAAATAACTTAGCTAAGTTAAGATAACTTTATTATTAGGTATGCGAAAGCAGGCGTTTATTCTCAAAATAATAAGTCCGTAAGAAACTTTTATGGGACCACATATGTGTGAAAAAGAAAAATCAACGAAATCCGAAATTCAGTGAATTTCATGCCTTATCCACATCTATTTAAGGATAACCAAAATAACATGCAAGAACATTTTCACAGAGCTAATCTGCTCTAAATAGATGACAAAAGGCAAGAGATAGAGAAGAATGGGGTTACCTATCATAATTGTGAAAAACCGAATTTTATTTTCCCGAAAACAAAACGTATTTTTTCAAAAGACACTTTGTCATAATCCCGAAAGCTCATTTGACAACTCGTTTGATACACAGGCACAGCTTTAACGGTTGGTCCTAGCGGTATGGAATTTAGAATTAGCCTTCAGAGAAAAGAGAGCGATATAAAACTAGTATAACAATTGACGGCCTCATCGCTAATAACGATCTCTTCCAGGCACCCTTAGGATGGAGAGGAACGAAAAGAAAGTAATATGACAATAGGGCGTGCAGTAATAGAGAGTGCGAAAATGAATACTTGCAACTAAATTCTGCACATATGTTATCTACTATCTTGTTATTTTCAACCGACTTCAAAAAAGGAGGAGGTTCTCCTGTTTTTTTTTTTCGTAAAAGTGCCCGTGACTGAAGTATAAAAAAATGCAATTCTAACGCTCCCAAAAATGTATTCACATCAAATTGCTAAACAAATCGTGATGAAAATATAAACACGATTGGACACGGAACTCCGCGTTTTAGGAAGGCGTATTGTTCATACTGACCTCCGTGTATAGACGTCTTCAATTACACACAGACGGTATGCAGTGTATAGACGTCTTTAATTACGTTAAGCCGTCAAGTTATGCCATTGATTCGTTTATAATCAACAATTGTTGTAATACTTTACCTGTGGCGAATGTCTATGCAACCAGATGCCATTTTTAACAGTTTTTAAGATTGTAAGCAGATGTTTCATATATTTACCCGACTCCGTAAGAAGGAGGGTTATGTTTTTAGAGTGTATGTATGTTTCTATGTATGTATATATGTTTTATATTACTTCCTACAGTCTAAACGGCTTGACCAATTTTTAAATGCAAGGTATCATTAGATTCTTTTTCATTATTACGAGTATATTTTTTGTAATAACTAATACATAATAACTTGCAAAAATAAAAAAATACGTTTTTACGTAACCTCTAACGAACTTTTTCAAGTGATAATACTAGAATTATTCTAAAGAATGCGCATTTATAATCTTTTACAGCGATTTTACGTATACTTTCTCACAAAAAAACGTACACTCAAGCGTAAAGAAATCGTAAGTTAGACTGCAAAATCCGCTTTTCTACAGTCGGGTATTTTGTTTTTATTTTAATATAGATACTTAAACATATACTTTTTTTTGGAAATATATACATATACATATGATACATAGAAACACCCGGATACAGAACAAATATCTATACTCACCACACACATGTTTGTCCTGGGTGGGGATCGAACCCACGATCTACAGCAGACAGACCTACTACCAACTGAGCCACAAGGGCAGTCAATGAATTTTGCGTTTTATTCAAATTTTTGTAATACATGTCGCTTTTTCGTGTATGTAGTCTATATGTAAGTTTTCTAAAGTATTTAATACATTTCACACGTTTTTACTTTCTATTACAGAGCAATGGTTGTGCAGTGTGCTTTATGATCTGAGAAGCAATAGTCTAGCTCTTTTGGCTTAATGTATGTTAGGAATATTCCAGACTAGAGATCTAGTTTTTATCCGACTGCGTAAGAAGGAGGGTTATGTTTTTCGAGTGTATGTATATTTCTTTGACACGTCCTAGAGCCTAACGGCTAACGGCTTGACCGATTTTGATGTGAGTGGTGTCAATAGATTCGTCTTAGTTGTGAGAGTGACACTGAGTATATCAAAATTAAAAAAATCATAAGTTAGGCTGCAAAAACCTCTTTTCTGCAGTCGGGTATTTTGTTTTTCTTTTAACATTGATACTTATTTCGTTGTTATGATAACTAAGTTAAGGTTATAAAAATAAAATTAGCCAAGTACGAGTTGGTTTGCATTTCGTTCTCTTAACTGCATTAAATAAAAAAACCGGCCAAGTACGAGATGGACTCGCGCACGAAGGGTTCCGTACCATTATCTATAAAAACGACAAAAAAATCACGTTTGTTGTATAGGAGCCTTAAATATTAATTTTATTTTAATTTAATTCTTTATTTTTAAAGTGAAGAATATAACTCAATATTAGTGACCCGTAGTTTTTATAAATGTGTGGAAACCACGTTAATTTCCACAGTAAAAAAAGATTTGATTTTCAAATATAACGCTAAATGATCTCAGGTACTCAAAAAAGTATTTAATTACGTAAATTTTACTGTAATTATCAAAAATGTGTAAAATATTACATTACAAGTCAAATTATACATCGGTGTGCTTGATGCTTTACACACTGTCACTTGGCAACTTAATTGACGAAACTTAGATTACCTGTCACCTATAAGTAATTTTCCCGGCCATTTGTCAAATTAAATTCAATTTCGTTTGTAAATAAATTACAATTTAAGAAACTAAAAACACGCTACAAATTATTGTGGTCAAAGTTCATTACAAGACTTTTCTAACAAATCCAATCACAGCTATGATACGATGTTCCATCATGAAGTTCTAGTTCATATCTTACGGCTCCATCATCAGATCAGTTCGACAGTACCATATATTGTATTATCATCAGAACTACATACAGCTGCCAATTTTCATGACGCTACGATCCTTGGAAGATGGTTAAATTAGTTACATTAGATTTCGTTACATACAGGTCGACCTAATAAAAGCGTGTTAAAAATCTATTGCACCAGCGGCTGTTATAAGCTCGAAGGATATTCATAATAAGAAGGTAGGAGATGAGAGGTCTTGAGGGTGTAAAGTTTACATACACTTTACACGTATAACTGTACTATTTTACATTCATTTTACATACAAAAAGTATAAGCTTAGAAAACTCAAAAATCGCCGACGAATAAATAATGGCTGTACCGATTTGGATGAAACATAGCTAACAACACTTTCGATGAAATCCTCTTTTAAACAAACAAAAACTAAATCAAAATCTGTTCATCCGTTTGAGAGCTACGATGCCACAGACACACAGTCAAAGATCCAATCGAAACCCTTTAATTCCGCTTTTTTCGTGCTGAAACGTAAGCGTAATTATTCTAACAGCAATCGTCAAGCCAGGTCAGACGCCTTTCCGCGGCTTAATAACTCTGACACTAGGGCTGACCACTCAGTCCATACGTACTTACTTACTTAGCGTAATTATTCCTAATTTTAGATTTTCTAATCAAAACACAGGATGCGCATGTGAGATCTTATAATTAACAAAATAAAAAGGATTAATTAGTTAAAATAACTAAGCGCGGCTTTTCGACGTCACTATGGTCCTACCATTAAACTAAGAAAACTAGTTAGAAATATAAAAACTTTATCGATTGCGAAAATATTTAAATCAGTTTGTTAAAATAGATTAAAGTTACAAATAAGGGCATAAAATAAAAATAAAATACTTTACATATCCCATAAAATTAATTTGTTATTTCACATAAATAAATTGGAAAAGTCAACATATAGTTCAAGTTAATCTTTTGATGAATAATTTATCTCATCCGTTTATGCAAAAGCGATCATAAAATATGAATAAATGCTAATTTTACTACTTAATCTACTACTAATGAAAAGCGACGTGATATCGCGGGAACGCATGTCACCGTTCTATTTATTGATAAAAAACATGTCACCGCTCTATTTATACGAGAATCTCACAAGATTTGTATAAAAATGACGATAGTTTACTCATAAACTGTTAGACTGTACACATGAAATTAAATATTGTGGTGAAATGTGTCTTTTCATGTTATCAACAAAACTCGCCGTGACGGAATATTGATTATGACTTATTTCCCTTGACTTTATGTCTAGGACTTGTTTGAAAACTTTATATTATAAGATTTTTGTTTTTTAATGTATGGATGAATACAGGTGTAGGTGAACATAATAAAATATTAATGAAATTCACGGAATTTGATTGAATTTCAATTCTTGAAATTGGTAATGGTAATACGTTAATCGCGCAAGTAAGATTTCGAAAAAAATATACAAATTAAACAATATCTATAAGTAAGAATGCTAGGAACTGTAGACGAAAGTTATACGGGCTCCATTCTCCAATTCCTTTGTCTTTCCTTAATTACCTAAAAGAAAAACAAACTAAATGATTTTTTTAATTTAGTGGTGCGCCAACTTATATTATATAAATAAATCTTAAGTGCGTATAATAAACAAGAACGAATATAGAATAAACAATAAACCAAATGAAAATCAACAAATTACTTATAAATATCTAGAAATAAATACAACTTTGAGTGTTATTTTTCTGTTACGGAAACGCAAATTTATGCATACCTATAAATATTAAGTCGTTACCAATTTGCAGCAAAATAAAGCAATCAGAGTATTTCGACAGCCTTCGACTGGTGCTAAGTGTTATTTTTATTTGTTAGTGTTGTGTTAAAATCAGTTATTTTGTTTGATTACATGCTTGTTGAGAAGTAAGGTCGATAGGGAGATAATGCAAGTAAGTACACAAGCAAAGTTGAAACTTTACAAGGTTGTTTGGTGTTTGTGTAGTATGACTCGTTTTTGCAAGACAAATTAGCAACATTAATTTATGTTAGAATTAACTACCTATATCCCGTGGTTTTACTCGCGATCTTTTCTTAATACCTATACCAACTTCATAATGAAGCTATGAAGGTATCTTTCAAATTTCAAGTCTCTCCAGTCTCATTTGTCTGCAGCTCAACTAATTCGAATGAGTATTTCCACCATAGAGATCCGCAACAAAAAGAACTTCGAAATACGAACTGGCACCCAAGAACAGAAAAAAAAGAAGAAAAAAAAACAGGCGTGATTACTAAATTTGTTGTACATTTCTGCCGAATTTTAGTTATATTTTGCTATTTATGGACCACTAACACGGTTTAACGTATCCTTTAAACCGGGTTGGTGGTCTTTAAACAGAAAAATATACGTTATGGTCTACGATGGAACACGCTTGCCTAGAAAAGTCCTATTTCGCTTATGATTCAAAACCGTCCGGCTGTAATAATCACATAATTCGTGGTCCTATTTATATAGGGGTAATAATATACCTATCTATCACAGGAGACCTACTGAGGTAGCGCATCCTAAATTTCAGAAGTTCCTACAATATAAAAGTGGCAACAAAGCTATTTGTTTAGATAAAAAAATAGAGGTATGTATAGAAAAATGCTATGCTATAAGTATTAGTAAAAATTGTCACTCGGCGATTCAAAAGAATAAAAAAAAAATGATTTATTAAATTATGAACCAAGTCTGAGCCTTTAGATGAAACTTATTAAGAACCTATAAGGTTATATCAAGTCAATGAGTCACTGCTGCCCTCTGCTCTGCGTAATCAAACCGGCTTTGGATTGAACTTCTACGTGCTCTATAGTTTAGTTACCTCATTTTGCAATAAACTACATTGTGGTGGTTAAGTCAACATGAAAAATCAGGTTGTTTTTTCACTTATCTGTAAAAAAATAAATGTAAATGTAATAATTCTCTAATAATAATAATCCTCGGCCACATCGTCCCTTAACATCAGGCGAGTTAATGGTCAATCGTAGACCTATCTTGCGTAAAAAAATATTGTTTACAAGATGATAAAAAAATAGCCTATGTCCGTCTCCAGGCAAGGGCGTCGCCAGACCATGGCCCAGGGGGGGAGGGGGTAACTTAATACAAATACAAATATTTATAATAATATTATGGAGGATGAGAAAAATATGAATTATAGGTACAGGTACAATTGCACGGCCTTAGGACTTTGGTTGCTTTGCAGTTGGCTACATTTTTTTTTATCTCTAGGGGAGGGCAGCTGCCCCCTCTGCCCTTGGCGACGCCCTTGTCTCCAGGTTCTAAGCTATTTCTGTAGTATACTAAATTTCATAACAATCAGTTCTGCCGTTAGTCGTAAATAGGTAACAAACAGATTGAAAGACAGACAGATAGAATTACTTTCGCTTTTATAATATTAGGAAGTTAGGATTAAATGTTATTATGTCCGACAAATCTTACAAAACCATTGTTAACAATCAAAGATACATCTATTCAATTTAGTCACAGCTTCATCACACATTTAAATTCTATCTTATTAAAATGTGGAATACGTTTCATAGTGGATTTTTTACGATATATTTTTTATTCGTTCTCCTTTTTGGAGTCTTCAAAGGTAGAAGCTCGTGTGGCGGGTTGCCCTCTTCCTAACTTATGGTTGAGGAAGGCGAAGGCTGGTACAGTCATGCGTCATACTCGTGATCGGGTGCTGCTTGTGAGTCGCTGTTCTGCTCGCGCGTAACGATATGTAGTTAACGATAGTTTGTAATTCTGACAAAGGTCATGGACGGTGTCTGCGGAGCTAAAACTTAAATAAAAAAAAAAAAAGTGGAGATAACTTCTAAAACAACATGCACCATCCTCAGCCACACCGTAACGTACCATCAGGCGAGTTGGTGGTCACACGTTTTGAATAAGAAAAAAAAAATTGTCTACAGCAAGTTCTTTTTTGTTATCTATAAATATAATGACCATGTTCCGTATGTAATAGACCTAACATCATGCTATTAAACCTCTTTACTATTAATCAATCCAATCGATTGGTCAAACATGGCCGCCATTTAATCATTGTTGATTATTTTAGAAAGTAAACACATATTTGGAGCAATCTTGCAACTTTACAGGTATACTTTGGTAATTGTAGATTTCGGAGTGTTAGCCTCAGCAAAGTGTGTTCTCGCGATTTTTACTGAACTGGTCCCATAGAACTACTAGATTATTCGATAAAGGATTACTGATTGGTTGTATTTAATCTAATAATATTAGGTAAATAATCTTCTAAGCAAACGCTTAGAAGAAATTGCTTCTTCTTTTTGTATTGGACCCCGCGATTAGCGATTTGCCAGTGTCAAGTATAAAAATATTTTCAAGTTTCTTGAATAGTACAAGTTATATAGTGTTCTAGTCACAGTCTAAGTAACGTAAACAGTCATTTTCAAATTTGAGTCTTGCCTCGGTAAAGTGATTCCGAATTTACTGGAAGCTTCTATGGAGTTTTGCCGACAACGGAGAATGACACGTTTCACTGCTTCATTTCATTTGCCTACACTCACGCACTTGATCGGACACTTAATTAATAAAACACCACCATTTTTTATCGCGTTAATATTCAAAATAACACAAGTTTAGGAACAGAACAGAGCAACAACATGTTTCTCTAACGTTCCCGCCTAAAAACCTAGAAGAAATTTGTTTACTTTAGGAAAAGAGCGTTTTGTTCTAGTACATAGTTTCATTTGCTAAAACATTGGGTTTAGTTGTTTAGTTAGGTATACGATTCCTTATAACGATTGCTTTACCCTGAATAGAGACATCCTAGTAATCTGAAGGGATAAAAAAAATCAACAGTTCTATGACGTCGCAGTTCTATAGAACTAATGGGAGTTACCGATTCATCCCAATCAAAGTCTGCGATTTTATTTTATGGACTGTTATTTACGGCTTTACCGAAAAACTTTACTTAACTTTAAGCAATGCTTAACACATTTTGTCAACTTCTCGCTGACACGTATTGACACTTGCGGAAAGAAGACAGAGAATTTAAGACGTTGTTAAAGTTAAGTAACGTTTTTCGGTAAGGCGCTGAAAGTTTAAGTTTTTAAAAAAGATTTAGAATAACTACGAGTATTTGGAAGAAACCCATTCGCTCGCAATTTAGACGGTTCAATCCTCACCCAGTTATGGGGATTGAACCGACAATCTACAGCTTAGACGGCAGCGGTACAATCAACTGTGAGGCTAGACAAAACATTGAAACAGCGACGTCCTCTAAGCAATATCGCAAAACTAGGCTACACATGACATAACCATACGAATATAGGTCGAGGCGAGTATGACGGTGGTACATTTCTTTCAATTTCTTTGTCTTTGCTGGTATTATGCGCGTACGCCCACGGTTACTACGCCTACAGCGACAGTGTAGCGCAATATACACACGTGATATTTTAAAACATGATTTATATTTCATGATCTAGATCTACGTGCCTCGTCTGTGAACTTTTTGTCGCTTTTTTATCTTGAGAACTACAATTTTTGAATTTTCAAAGCTGTAGAACATTGACATTATTCGTCGCTGTAGAATATATTTACTCTAAATCGTGCTTTAAGTTCAGCCTCAGCGCCGTTTACCATCAAATCCTCTTTCAAATAAAATAAAACTAGATCAAAATCGGTCCATTCTTTTGAGAATTATTATGTTACAGATAGATACACAAATACACAGTTACACATATCACACTTATTACACCACTCTTTTTAGGTCAGCAATTAAAAACAAAAGATACCATGATGTACGGGTTTGTCTATTCCACTTGTTGCCTTAACGTCTGAATTTTACAGAATACTTAATAGTCCAAGTACAGAGGACTCACTCCGCAAACGAAATAGCAACACTACGACGCAATAAATCGTAAATCAGCTTGAACAGGTGCTAAGTACCAGCAGGCTTAGACAAGTGGCAAATGTTTCTATTTCTACAAACGCTTACGCTTCGAAATGCTTAGGAACTGTGACTTGCCGTCATGTGACATTTCATTAGCTAATGTCAATCCTTTAATTTTTTTTAACTTTCCATTCTACTGGCGTTCGCGAAATTAGAATTCTACTTATCTAACCCCCCAGTTCTGATATTAACCCACAGAGTGCATTACGTTATCGAGTAGTTCTTATATCTTTTGGCGTTCAGCCTGTAGTCAATACTTGCTCGAGGTGGCAGGGTGTAAATAATAATAAATATTTGTGGACATTTCACACAACACGATCTAGCCCAAACTAAGCAGATCTTGTACTATGGAACTGGATGTCTGCTAGAATACATATGTACTTTTTTTTTGTAAATATATATATATGATTCATAGAAACATCCAGACACAGAACAAACATCCATGCTCATCACACAAATGTTTGCCCTGGGTGGGGATCGAACCCACGACCTTTGGCACAGCAGGCAGACATACTACCAACTGAGCCACAAGGCCAGTCGGAGTATTTCTAGAATTATAACTAAAGTATACAAAGTCGGCCACATACAAAATCGGAGCTGCGTAACCAGTTACGATTGAAGATTTTTATATCCTTGTACGAAACCGATGCCATCGAAAACTATGTTGTCCTTGGTATAAGTTTTCAGAAAGCAAAATAGTTTTCGAAAAAACTGCGTAAAATGGGAAGCAATATATTATTTCACAAATAATATTTTGCTTCCCATTTTACGCATCCACCAGAAATCTTTCCATAAAAGAAAATGTTCTATGAAATTTACTATTTCTTTCTACTTAAGGAACGCATGAATAATTTTTCGAGTAGCATACAGTGATATATTAATTTGTATTGTGCTGTGCCACACGAATACATCAAGCCTTTTACGGTTTCTGAGCGTGACCCGACGTGAGTGACAGACATCACAACTGTCACACACTTTGTTGACGACGCACGCGTTGAACTCTTTTCTATGGAGATTTAGAATTGAAATTTGAAGTGTAAGAAATATGATAAATTGGTTTTATGAAGGTAATATAAATGTTTTTTGTGATGTTTTTTAATTGTTAATTTGTATTAAAGACAAGTGCTAGACAGACTTGCTCACCGAGAGTTCCGTACAAACTAGATAAAGTAACTACCGGGCGAAGCTAGTCATTTATAAAAGGAGGAAATTATATATCTTTTATATTTTTGGTCATAATCCGAAAATTTCACATCGTAAAAATAATTAAAATACAATTCTAGCTTGTTCTAATGAAGCTTTTTCATATGATACCCACATGGTACGGTTAACTCACTTTAAAATTTGGATCCTCATTCCTTGCAAAATTCCTTGCACCCTATTTTTTGTGATTAAATGAAAAATGCACAGTTTTCGAATTTATTCTTTTAAGTGGAGTATAAGACAATGCTTCTTGCTAAACTCATAGTTCTAGGTCAACGGGAAGTACCCTATAGATTTAGATTCCTTTGTGAGTGTCGAAATATGTTTTTTTTTGCGACATATACAGCTGTAAGTTTTTTTACTACAACCGAAAAGTTTGGTTTTTTGATTATCAGGTCCCGTTTTTTGCTACAATAGTTTTTTTTTCTCGGTTCTCTGAAATATATCCGAAAAAAAACTAAACTATCCAATGAACTAAACAATGAATAAATTTCCGGCGATATTCTAAGCTTTAGATCTTAGTCCAAATGAGCTTTTTTTCACGTTTCGCCATGAATACCAAGGTCTCCAATTGACAAACCGATAACCGATATAACCGATCCACCCCAATAGTAGCTACAAACAATATTCTTTATTATATGAGTTTTTTTTTCACGTTTCGCCATGGATACCAAGGTCTCCAATTGACAAACCGATAACCGATATAACCGATCCCACCCCAATAGTAGCTACAAACAATATTCTATGCATGACCGAACGTGTTTTATATTTTTCCAAATGTACATTTAAAAGTGAAAATAATTTAATAAAATAAATATCTACAAAAAAGCTATTAAACATACATTAACACTTAAAATACCTAAGTATACGAAACCAGCTCTCACATAATTATTAGCAATAATCTCCCATTTCCGTTGTATGTAACGATAAAACTTTGATTGCTTCTATCATAATACTAGTTTTAAGTGTCTATCAATTATCTTGAAGAGATATTTTATCAATAATAGTGTTTAAAGTTAGATAACTGTCGCGTATTTCCTGTATTTACGTGATACGCTTTCTCTGACGCTATGGATAAAGATTAGATGCCGCTGGTGCTGGATCTAGGTGCTGGAATTTGTTTATAGTTTTTTAAAACATTACAAATTTTAATGTTTACTTAGATTGATGTGGTACGGGCGGACGGTTGATAGATAGATAGATAGATTCTTTATTTGTATCCAAATAAATAATCTATCATAAAACATGAGGAAGTTTTATACAATATATGCATATTTATGCAATATATGGTGGTCTGCAATCATGTATGGGCATGTATGGTATGGTTATGTATGGTGGTCTGTAAAATGTGTAAAAGGTGTTCATGTATTGCGTCATGCGCGGATTTATTGAATCTAATTATTTTAATTTTTTAAGTTTCCGGCAGCCTAGTAGTGAGACCGTCTGACTTGCGATCCGCAGGTCCTGGGTTCGAATCCCACGGCACGCACCTCTTTTCGAAGTTATGTGCGTATTGTTGATTGCCGCCAATTTCAAACGGTGAAGGAAAACATCGTGAGGAAACCTACATGTCTGAGAGTTCTCAATGATCTTGAAGATGTGTGAAGTCTGCACACCCGCACTTGGCCAGCGTGGCAGACTATGGCCTAGCCCTTCTCACAATGAGAAGATGGCCCGTTCCCAGCAGTGGGACAGTTTGTGCAAACAGGGTAAAAAAAAAAATGGTGGTCTGCGGAATCTTGGAAACAACAGACAACATCCTTTATTCAGTTTACGATTATATTCGGTGTTCGTATGTAACCAACTTTGAATTGTGATATTTTTGACAGGCTGTTCAAGTTATGTGTCACTCTCTTACAACTTTGCATCTCTCTAAGAGACGAGTGTAACCCTTTGGTCTCAAGATGGACCAGGAAAGTGGGTATTATAACTTCATAATGTCATATGTATAGTAAATTCGTCATGTTAGTATTCACTGTTTAGTTATTATATAAACATTTTATAATTAGCCTAATCTGGGAGCTGGAAAATAAACATAAAGATTCTCAAATGGCATATGAAAAATCAATCGGCTTCATACTTTATCATCATGAGTTTCATTGCAATTATAAAATAATGTATAAAAATTTTGTCGTCTATATTTTACTACTCTTGGTAAATATTGTAAGAAACTTATCTAATAGACAAAAAAAAATGGTTTTTGTCTCTGAGGTAAAGCTAAAATATTTTTCTAAATAAGCTTTTATCCTGCTTGCCCCAATTAAGTAATATTTGATTAAATTTAACTTGCTTCAGGCGGACAAAACAAAACAACCTTTTACGCGGTACCCCTAAGAGTATAATCCCTATAGCCCTTTGCCCCAGATACGGCCCTTGGCCCCGCGTGCCCCACTACCGGTTCTGTTTCTGGTTTCTAGTTCATTCTTGTTACGTAATTATAAACGTGTTGTTGTCATAATTGTTCAGTAGGGCGTTATTTTAATGTTATAATTAGCTTTCTCTTTTGTTTGGTTAGGGTTGGGTAACTTTGCTATAATAAACATACTTGTCATCGCGATTACTGTGTTATTAGTTCACCATATGTAATATTTTTTTAAAGTACTTATTTTGAATTAAAAATATTAGTTTTATTCAGGACGCAAATTCCAAAGCAAGTAAGATTTAATTTAGTTACAATAAAATATAAAAGAATTACCCTTTAGTTACAACTTTGTACATCATTTGTGACTTCAAATTATCAGTGATAAAAGATCTAGTCATCTTGTAGTACAATATACAAGCTATTATTTCTGTTATTCAAATCGTTAAATAAATGAGGTAGGTATGCGATAACAGACATAGCTAAGAACCTCCTCCTTTTTGAAATCGATAAAAAATGGTAGACATGCATATCACAGTATTGGTATTCGCCGCAAAAGTAATTGAAACAATCTAATTCCATGCCCATTTTTAGGTTCCGGGTTCCGTAGTAATTAGGTACTCCTATTAATCTACTTTCTACTTTCATCTAATTTAAAAAAGACATAATGATTATATATGTAATACTTATCATTGTACAAATATATTCTCTATAGTAAAATAACGTACTTACGCTTAACCCTGAACCTTCGCTAACGTCAATATGTCATAGAGCGCTAAACGATTTATTAAGTTACTTAACAAGACAGCAGTATTTGCACAATACTTGTACCATTGTATAATAACAGTAAGCGTTGTTAACTATATTGCTGTTTATTATGCAAGTTATTATGTAAGATATATTAATATAACGTAGTACAGAGCTAAATAGCATTATTCAAACTTTTACACGGGTCAGGCCCGCATCTTAGGGAGGCATTAGTGAGGCTGAAGCCAACACTGAGAGACCCTTTACAAATAAAGTTATATAAAATTTTTTTTCATTATTGTACAATATGGAGTTAGAAAAATCTAGGCTATTGTGATGAAATGGTAATGACTTAGAAAACTAGTTTATTGGCTGATGCTTTCACAAAGTGAGTAAGATGCGGTACTCCTGTATGAGAGCATCAGAATGAGAACACGGCACCTGCTTATTTCGTCTCATTATCCAAGAATATTGAGGCCAGTGATGACTCGCCACCCACAATATAAGCCTAGAGGGGCCACAATTAGCGCCGGAGAAGCAACATTGACGTTGGTGGTTATGGGTGTCGAGAGCTACTAGCGGCGTTATACGTCAGCTGGTCAGTTAATAGGCAAACTGGGGGTCAGGGGTCTCTTTTAGCCAGGGAAACATCGGGGTACGCGGTGTCGCTACTCACCGACGGCTCGCCACAAAGGCGCTCCTGCGGTTAAACTTTATTATTAGAGTAAATCATACGAAGATAATAAATTAAGACTCTCTAGTTATGCTATGCAGAACTTACAAAATCAGAATTAGAAAAATCTGATTTTGATCTAACCAGAATATATTCTTAATTAAAAACTCTTGTCTATTATATTCCATACAAATACCCATTCCCCTAATTCTTCCCTAGATTTTAGAACAAGGACATTTTAAATAAAATATTATCATCTACTTGGAAATCCGTCTTTAAGAGATCATTTATAAGTTTCCTCTAGGCAAAAACGCTCTATCTACTGACTAACCGTAGACTGAAATGGTCGCTTAATATTAGGCAAGTTAATGTTATATGCTCAAGCGCAAGCCTTTTATTGAATAAAATAAATAATAATAAGATATGAAGATCACTTCCCACCTACATTAAAACGATCAAGACTTGTGAAACGCACCAAAGTGCTTATTATGAGCACAGAGTAAATAGCAGTAAGTGCTACTTATAGCCAAGATCAAACGATGGGATGCATGATGTTGCGTCATAATCGTTATGACCTTAACTTGCAGTGGCCAGCTTTTGACCGTGGAGTAATGGTATAGCACGATAAGCGTTTACTGCTTTTATGCATAAAAGTGAGCAATGCCTGGGATTCCAAATATATGTATGGATGCCATAGTACCTATTGTACCGTAGATAGAGATATTAAATATCGAATGTCATATCTCTGAAAAGAAGACGAATTTTGAAATAGTCTCCTTTCTTTAAGAACATATGAAAATTTCTAAGGCTCTTTTGACGTCTTTCGTTTGTTATAAATTTGACAGTTATATTTCATCTAACTGTGATTAAGTAGTACTAGTAGTCTCCTTCTTTATTTCTTTCTGAGCGCTACCGTGGCTCGGATGATACGTTAAATTGCAGGTCCCGGTTGTTTGTTCTTAAAAACAGTAATCTTTAAGCCAGGCCTTACGGTGGTTTAATAACTCTTACACTGCTGCTTGCTGGCTACTCAGTCTATGGGTCCCTTGCGGATTAACTGATTTTGACACAAGTTATTTTTTTTGTAGAAGATAGCTTGATCAAGAATATTCTTTGCTATGATTTAAAACAAAACAGTTAATAGTGGCAGTTTTTTATTTATTTTAAGCTATATTATATAGGTAAAGATTTCCATACATTTATAAATAGCTCAAATATTTAAAACACTCTTGTAGGTAAGGGTCATGCAGATAGGTATTTATTATTATGCTATAATTTTGATTTTGATTTGCATAATAATTCCTTTAATTCCATTTTAACATTTGTTTTGTTATCTTTTCAGGTAAGTGTCTGCTGGTGTTTCTACAGCCACAATAATAATTCAAATTCTGGTATTTATGATATTACGTGTAAAGTGTAATAAGGTAAGTAGGTATACCAGTTAAATGTTGCAAGAGTATGTAGGTAGTTATTATTGCAACAGATGTAGGATATCATATTTTAAAGGGAGTATAATAAATATACACTTGACATTTGTATATAGCGCCATCTAGCTCCAAACTAAGTAAAACTTGTACCATAAGCATCAGTACTTCAATTTACAGTCCATCAGACTTAGATTCGTTGTTTTTTCAGATGCAATGTATTCTACGTATAGCGACACGTAGATATATCATTATGCGTAATTTATGAAAATTTTAAGTTTCTCAATTTACATTTAAGTTTGTGAGTTTCATTTTAAATGTATTTTGTCGATGGATAAGCACATAAGTAAGAGTAAATTCATACTGAATTGAACTATCTGATACCATAAATGTAAGTACACACGCAGATTGCAACCTTCTATATGGTCTTAACATTTAAAACAACATTGTATCTCAATCCACATCCCCCATAACTGCTAATATATACTTTATGTCACGGAAATAAGGCTTGAGTTTCTGTAAGCATTTCATTAAAAAAGTAAATTCGCATGGAAACTTTTTAGGCATTTCCCGGTATTATCTTATGGTGGAATAAGTAGGCGCTATAAGCCTTGACTGCTTTATAAGTTTATACTGGTACATGCTGAACCTTAGGTGTAAATTTATTTTTGGACTGTAATTGCTTAATGACTGAAAATTACCGGAAGTGGTCCAGGGTTTGGTTGCTAAATTGATTTCTTTTATTTCATCAACTTGCATACAATTTTATTTATTGTTGTCATATCATCTCAGCCATAAGAAGTCCACTGCTGGACATAGGCTTCCCCCATGGATTTCCAAAAAGACCGATTGGAAGCGGCTTGCATCCAGCGTCTTCCCGCCACTTGTATGAGGTCATCTGTCCATCTCGTGGCTGGTCTTCCTACGCTGCGCTTGCCGGTACGTGGTCTCCACTCGAGAACCTTTCGGCCCCATCGGCCATCAGTTCTACGTGCTATGTGCCCTGCCCACTCCCACTTCAACTTGCTAATCCGCTGTGCTATATCGGTGATTGGTTATTGTTGTATTACGTTATAATAGAATCTCAATATTAGTTTGAAATAAATAAAAAATATAACGACTCGAAAAAAATTGTTGAAGTACGTACCTACTTACGAATATATAGACGCCCAGTTTTGATTTAATTTTTCCGTGTTATGTAACAGTTTGTTATTTCTCGCTTTTCAGTTAATTAGATTGTTTTGATGTCAATTTTATAATTACTCTTATTTATTTGTTTTATTGGTATTTATTTATTTTGTGCAACACTAAAAATGTTATTCACCAAACTTTACTGTGTAAGTTCGTTTAGTTTTCTAACAAACTTCACTAACTATAGTTATTTTTGGGATAAAAAGCTATATCCTTCTTCATAATATGAGTAATAAACCTAACAAATTTCGTCCAAATCAGCCCAGTAATTTGAATTGCGTCGTTGAAACGCTCATATCTACTGCTGAACCGATTTTGTTAAAACTTACATTGCTCCCTAAGTTAAAATAAACCTTATTAGATAAAAATGAGAATTATTTCAATACGGTTTCTAGTTTCCGTGAACAAACATACATACATACATACACTTGTGAAATATAGCACTCACGCTTGGAAGTCTATATATACAAACAAATTCAAAAATTATGCAGTTCTGATAATATTACGTACATAAGTACATATCAAATTGATAAACTCCATTTTGAAATCGATTCATAAGCAATTATAAATTTAGAAAACTCAAAAACCCTTGACAAAAAAAACGGCTGAACCGATTTTGATGAAACATAGCTAAGAACACTCCCGATTAGTTCAACGTTCAAACAAAAAAAAACTGTTCATCCGTTCGGGAGCTACGATGCCACAGACAGACACACACACAGACACGTCAAACTTATAACACACCGTCGTTTTGCGTCGATGGTTAAAAAATGAGCAAAGACATCCTATATCAGATGGTCGCGCTGCACTGCACTAATTAAAATTACCTCATATGGAGTAAGTATGCTAATGATGAATGCATGTGGTTAATTACCGAGGAAGATCAACAGACAGACGGACGTGCAACGAGCGTCGTCACGCACCAGTGACGCGGGTTATGTAACAGACGACTGGTGTAGCATGAGCTGATCTGATACCACGGTTATAATTCCGGCACTATTTAGAATATTACATCTTACCATCTAATATCCTGTAGTACCCTCTCCCTTCAATCTAACCCTCTAATCACGGTCAAATGTGGTGTCAAACGGCATGAAGCGTCAAAGACCATGAGGTGTTTGGTGTTTGATGCTTTGCCTATCCCGTAAAAGCGTAATTTTATGTATCATGTAGATTTAGCATTTGGTTGAAAAAGAAAGACTTAGTCAGAATTTTACTCTATTCGGTAGAAATCTCTTATTCATTCCTTCGTTCATGCTAGAGCAAGCTAATTTAATGTACGACAATACACTACGTTCGTCATTGAATTGATTGAATTTTACCTACAAGGTGGTTGCTAATGGTGTGAAGTTTGCTACATAATTGTAAGTGTGTAACATAGTTGTAAGTGGAAGATAGCTAAAAAAATTAAGAAGTTTTATCTACTTAAATAATCATTTCGACCCGATTTTTAGGGTTACTTGGTTACTATGTGTAATCCAAATTGTGAAATACGGAATAGTTTCACGAAATGTTTTTTTTTTCTTCATAAGACATTAAATGAAAATCCCAAAAGCTAATTTGGCAACTCATCTGGTAACCAAATCTTTGTAATAAGAAAGTTTATGCGTATAATAAAAAGAAACCTAACCTAATATTTTGATGTATCTGATAAGTAAATAAAAAAGTAACGAACTCAACCTAACAACTGTTCGGGCAAATGTAACTTATGGAATCAGAAACTAGTGTTAAATAAAACATTTGGGGCCTTACCGAAAAACGTTACCTACTTAACTTTAACCAACGTATAAGTTCTCTGTCTTCGTTCCGCAAGAGTGTCATTACGTGTCAGCCTGAAGTTGACAAAATATGTTAAGCAAAGCTTAAAGTTAAGTAACGTTTTTCGGTAAGGCAGTTGGAATCAGGCATTTCTATGAAACGGATTCGGGCAAGCAAGATTCAAATAAATGTATTTCGGATTTAGATATGTTACTGATTTCTAGTTTTTTTTACTTATAACTTAGAAATTAAACACTTGGACCTTTTAACAAAGCCATGTTATCGCAGTCCTAGAGCCGGCCGCGGGTCAACCTTGGCCGACTCCTTTCTAACACCATTCCTGCCGCGACTACGTACTTGTACACACAACTTAATACGTCTTAATTTTTATTGCCGTCAGCAAGAAATTGCCAGACATAAAATTTGGCATCGAATATTTGAATGACGAGTGTAATACAGTGCAATACAAGATTTACATTTGTCGTAAGGTAAAAATTGAGATATGCTATGTAAATTGTGTTGGGGAAACGTGGCCCTAACCATTAGGAGAACGAACTGCTTATTTTACTAGTCGTTTGCATAAAAAATAACTTTAAGCAGAAAAAACCGGACAAGAGCGAGTCAGAGTCCCCCTCCGAGGTTCCGTACAAACTAGTAGATGAAAGGGGGAAATTATATATTTTTTTATATTTTCCTTCATAAACCGAAAAATTACATCGTAAAAATATTTTAAAATCTGTGTTAGCTCGTGCTGATGAAGATCTTTCATATGAATCCCCACATTATACGGTAAAAGCACTTTTTTATACCATATAGGTTTGCGCTTGACCGCCAACTCACCTGATTTTAAGCGATGTTGCGGTCTACGATGAAGCGCGTTTACCTAGAAGAAACCTATTCACTCGAGATTTCAAGACACCCAGATTGTAACCAAATCAAATCAAATATACTTTATTGCTCATAACTGTGTACAGAGTTCTTAAAAAATATTTGGGGAAAATCCACTCAGGAAGCGTATTCCACAATTTAGCGGCCCGTACGATAAATGTGGAATTAAAACGTTCAAATTTAATTATTTTTTTGTTTTAAAATTTGGACCCTCCTTCCTTGCATATAGACCCTATTTATTTGTCTTTGACTCTTTTATTTTCGGCTGTACACTGCGGGAATTTTAAAGAAACACAAGATGCCTAATTCTTCCGTATATTATATCAAGTACATTGTCTAGTGTATTCGCTTTTCCTGTTCGTAAGATCGCAATGCAAGTCACGGTAATGTATCTAATGCAAGTCGTAATCTGAGTTTAATGACTCCATGCATCCGAAGAACTGGTTCCGAGGTCATGACTAGAAAGCCACATGCTTATGGACAGCTCGCTGCCAGATACTCGTATTTACTGGTAATGAGATAAATGTGAGAATTTATCGTTAGATTTATAGATTTATATACAAATTCAGTAAAAAAAACCTGTGTGTGTCTGGGTCGTCGACACGGCTGTGTGTTTCACGTGAATGTGTGTGTGTGTATGTGTGTGGGTTCATTTCTACCCACACGTATAAATAAATTCAGTCTATTATTCACTGCAAAGGTAGTTTCATTAATACTTACACGTAGTACATCGAAAAGATTTCAAAATGGCGACGCATCCTCCTTCGCTGTGCGTGACGTGTCACAGTCCTCACTCAGTACACCATATTATTTGATCTTTTAAACGTGCTGTAATTCACCGTTGAAACGACCTGAACATGACGTCGCTTCCCCATGTGTCGCATGCAATGCGTCACAGACCTCACTCAGTATAAAGAATTCCTTAGTTGATCGGTTATCTATCGAGTGATGTAACTAAATATTTGACATAGATGATATGTCACTGAATACACTAAACTGTGTCAACTCATCAATTATTTTATCGTTAATTATGGAAGGATATTTAAAGGCTTATTCATGTCAAAATATTTATAGAAGAAGCTTTTATTTGCACTGTTTTATAAAACGAATACAATTGAACATAATATGTGTAACGCATCATATCTATGCTACTGTTGTTGAGATTTTTTTTTTGTGGAAAGATAATCTAGGCTGTAGCATACATAGGAACTACATAGTTTTTTTAGATTTATCAACATTAAATCATGTTGATAAATCTATGGTTAATTCTTCCGTTTTATTGTATTGTCGTTAAAACTGACATAGAAAAGGTCAACGCTGAAATTCTGAGGAAATGGTTCAAAATTGACTTGCAAGATTTATAGATTCTAAACATCTCTATCTTGTTAATTAGTGTTTTAGTATAGTGGTGTAAACAATAAAGAGCTTATCTATCTATCTATATATCTCTAAACATAAGTGAAGTTAATAGAAACGTGTCATAAAAATCAAACGGTCGTAAGTGACCACCTAGGTACTTATGTATCTGCAATTTATTGCTTATCAAACTTTCATCCGGATATTTTCCTTTATGCGTTATACAATTTTATTAATTACTTTAACTAGGAATACTCGAGTTATATAATACATACATACCTACTCGAGAAAATGATTGCCCTCCTTCTTAGGCAATCGGGTAGACTTCTGTCATTTAGTCTTGTTTGGAAGTACGTATTTCAGTTTCAGTTATTTCAGTACGTGTTTCAGTTATTCTTTATAACTTGCCCAAAGTTGTAAACAGATTATATGAGGTACTGATTTGAAATATGCACAGATAAATATAACTCATATTTTACTATAGCACTAGTTCGTAACTTCGCCATTTCTGTTTACTCTACTAGACATAACGAAAAACACACCTTATAATGGAAGACGATTGCCTAGAAACAATCGCTTAGAAGGACATACCTACAGTGATTTTTTATCATAAAATAGATCTACGATGGACCATCCACTCACCTGAGAAAGTAAGTGTGGCGCTGTAGTGTAGTTGGTTATTAATTCAAATTCAAATTCATTTATTTCAGATATTTATTTATTATCCATAGGTAAAAAATGAAATAAAAAATACATATAAACAAATGACAAATAAAATAAAATCATGAATAATTTAAAAACACAAATAAATAAATGTCATTAAAATCATCAAAATTTTTAAATACAAATAACTAAAATGTCAAGTAAATATATAAAACGTCAATAATAAAAAGAAAAGATATGCAAGAAATGTCATAGTACAGATGTTATCTTAACCTAAACTTCGGCTTGGATCCGGAATGCTCAAGATGGATTTTGGTCCAACGCTGCATTATTGGGCAGTCCAGATCCATCCGTCACGGAAACAGCCGATTAATGTAGATGATTTATCATTTAAAGACACTCAGATTATTTTTATCGGCAGAGTATTCCACAATTTACGGTTATTACTATACAACATACATAGGTTATTACTTTAATTTAAAACATACATACATATATAAAATCACGGCTGTTTTCCCTTACGAGGTAAACGGAGCATCAAAGATGAATATGGCCGATTTACGTCACATTTTACTGTGATTAGAGGGTTAATTGGAGGGGAGAGGGTATTAGAGGGTTAGATGGGGTAAAAGGGTAGGACGTAATGTTGGCTTGCAGTAGTAGATTAGTGTACTATAGTGTAATATATAAATTGGAATACAAACGTTTCATTCAGATGGAATATCCACCATTTCATAATATAATTACTTAAAAACTGGTGTATTGCAAAACTGAATAGGTAAGTAAGTCATAAGTACCTGAATTAACAGTTTACCATTGAGATTTAATATTGAGATGTCGCAATAGATCGTGATCGAGACCGAATAAACGTATAATTTGTGACAATTCTGGACTTTGCAACTCTTATTTAAACGAGCTTTGTTCTTTCAACTCTAGCTATATAGTTAAATACAAAACTGAAACAACCGACTTCAAAATACGCAATTCGTTTACTTGGATGATATTTTTTCAGTGGTTTTGTTATAAAAATAATATTTTAGTATTTGTAGTTGTTCGTAGATTTTTTTACTGATATATATACTTAATTAACTAGATAATATATTTTTAATAGTACGTATTCATATTTTTCATTATTCTTGTATTAACGGTTAGAGTCTTAAAACAAATGTAATTCAAAATTATTGGATACCATTTATGTGAGACCATCTCTATTACCTATCAAACAAAAATGAAAATAACAAAAAAAAACATACCATTGAATTGACAATCTCCTTCTTTTTGAAAGTCGGTTAAAAAAGAATTATTCATAATTGGCAAAGTAATCACGTAACAAACATACAGTCTAATTGATAACCTCCACCTTTTTGAAGTCAGTTAACTATCTGTGCACCGTGGTTTAACTCGCACGTGATAATATTATATGTTCATTGTTCGTCCTCAGATTCTGTACTGAATGCCGTATCGCTCGGTACAAGCAGTTTGATCGTAAAAAGGTAACAAACAAATAAAGAAAGAGACCTACAATTTACACATTTTTAAAGAGCACATTAATTTACCGTCAGGCGAGTCGGTCGTCAAACTTCGTATAAATAAATGAATAATAAAAATAATAAATATTTGTGGATATTTTAGACAACACCATCTAGCCCAAACTAAGCAAAGCTTGTACTATGGAACTACGTGGCTGATAGAATACCTTATTTTTGTAAATATATACATATGATACATAGAAACACCCAGACACAGAACAAACATCTACGCTCATCACACAAATGTTTTCCCTGGGTGGGGATCGAACCCACGACCTACAGCTCAGCAAGCAGACATACTGCCAACTGAGCCAAGGCCAGTCAATCAAAAATCAATCTTTGTGTCGATGTGTGAACTTTTTCGCTTGTGTTAAATACGTGTTGCAATTCCATATATCTTAGCTCAATAGATAATTATCTTATATCACCTATTAACACATATCAGATCCCATCACCGTGAAAACATGAACACACAGTGTGAAAAGTGTGAGAAAAATCATCGCGCTCCCATCGGCGCCGGCGCAAGCAAGAATCGATCGTTGTGAAACAATGCCTTGCACAAACCACTTACAGTAACATCTTCTAAAAGCGTGTTATTTTAATAATAGGCGTGATCAAGATGGATGGATGTTAGATTCACTTGAGGGCCAGTTCCACACCAGATTAGATCTTAAATTGTTATTTGTCCATTTTGCCATAAAGAAATCAAAATTCATTTATTTCGAGTTAATTGTACCAATAAAAATCAGTACAAATACAACAAATACAAAAATGTCTTGATAAATATATGTCATTTACAAGTCAGATGCTTTTAACCAATGATAGGTATAACTCTAAAAAACAAATAATTATATTAATCCATAATCTCCATAGAAAAGAGTTCAACGCGTGCGTCGTCAACAAAGTGTGTGACAGTTGTGATGTCTGTCACTCACGTCGGGTCACGCTCAGAAACCGTAAAAGGCCTGATGTATTCAAATGGCACAGCACAATACAAATTAATATATCACTGTATGCTACTCGAAAAATTATTCATGCGTTCCTTAAGAAGAAAAGGTAAATTTCACAGAACATTTTCTTTTATGGAAAGATTTCTGGTGGATGCGTAAATCCCATTCCGTGGATCCCATTTGACGCAGTTTTTTCGAAAACTATTTTGCTTTTTGAAATTTATACCAAGGACAACATAGTTTTCGATGGCATCGGTTTCGTACAAGGATATAAAAATCTTCAATCGTAACTGGTTACGCAGCTCCGATTTTGTATGCGGCCGACTTTGTATACTTTAGTTATAATTCTAGAAATACTCAAACTGGCCTTGTGGCTCAGTTGGTAGTATGTCTGCCTGCTGTGCCAAAGGTCGTGGGTTCGATCCCCACCCAGGGCAAACATTTGTGGGATGAGCATGGATGTTTGTTCTGTGTCTGGGTGTTTCTATGTATCATATGTATATACTTACAAAAAAAAGTATATATGTATTCTATCAGCCATCTAGTTCCATAGTACAAGCTTTGCTTAGTTTGGGCTAGACGATGTTGTGTGAAATGTCCACAAATATTTATTTATATATTTATATTAGTTAAAATTGTGTACACAAAGTACTTCGAATTAACAGTAAACAATAAAATCACAAAAATATTAAAATCGTACAATAAATTTACAATCATAATATGATTAAAATACAAAATTTCATTATGTCAATAATGAAATGTGTTTCATAATGTGTAATGTTGTTTTGTTTTGTTTGAGTGTTGTGTGTTTTAATAAATAAATAAATAATGTCAATAATATAGTAAACCATTATAATAGTGCCATTGGTTTGGTACAAGCAATATCAAATACCAAAATATACTACCAAATCAATATGAAGTACCTAAATGACAAGATGCTCAAATGACTTATAACGTAGTTATCATCATCATAATTTTCAGCCTGTTCCTTCATTCATTTCATTTCATTTATTCATTCCTTCATTTTTCATTCATTTTAATTTTGTTCCTGTTATCGTCCACTGCTGAGAATAGCCCTCTCTTCTTGTACTCCGTAAAACTTAGTTAACCACTGGATAATATAAAGGTGCCGAAAGGGGTTTTTATATTCATACGTGATTCTGAAATAGCAAGCAAATCAGCTGTTCTACTCAACTAGTATTGTTAAATCGGGGGTGAATAAATTTATTTTTCTTCACTTCACAGTATTTTTTTTTGCAATTTCATATTTTTTTGCAATTTTAGTCTGTCATAATAATTATACACGGGCAAGTAATGTTTGCATACTAAGGTGTAGCGATGGATATTAAATTTAGCTCTTGCGGGAAAGCATTTGGCTGTAGTAACGCGCCATAGGGTTGTATGGTAAAATCAGTTACTCTCTTCTTCAAAATTTGGATATTCGTAAAGCAGTACACACTATTTTCGTCGACATATATTATATTTATGTTGGGATTTAGGATTTAGACGTAGCTAAGGATGATTTTGAAGTCAACCAATAAGATCGCTTCATTTCCATAGTGAAATTTGAGCTTTGAAAACCTAGCAATTCTATTGATTTAATATTGAACGTATTCTACCTACTTAGCTTCTCTAGAGGAAAACACCCTAACTGACAAAGCCTAGTATTTCCAAAGCTGCGATGCTCTTGTTACGCCAAGAGTTAATAAATGACGCTTAGGAAGTTTTTCACACCATCAATCAATATTAGTTCCATTCATAATTTCAAACCATTGAATAGTTATGAATGGACGTGTTATCCAATCCAACATAAGTACGTACATAAGTGATGTTTGACCTCATACTACACGCGATGTTATTAAACTATGATACACCGTCGGGTCAATGACAACAAATTATAGCCGATATTTTGGACTTGAACTTTAGTTCTGTGATTTGCGTTTTTATTTTAGATCCAAAGGTTAACGCTTCGAATAGAATAGAGTATTTTATTAACCATATAACTAACTACTTATGTTATACTAGGCACGTCAGAGATACAAACAAATAAACATTAATAAGTAATTTGAAAAGGGAACATTCATTGTTGATAAATAAAATACGCTCAAACAAGACATTATGAAGTATAAGTTTAGAAAACTCAAATACCCCCGACAAAAAAAAAATGGCTGAACCGATTTTGATGAAACATAGCTAAGAACACTCCCGATTAATTAATCTTTCAACAAACAGCATATTGATGATTACAGTCAAATAAATTGAATCAATGATACAGTTAAAATTTAAATTAGTAAAATATTAATGATAATAAAAATAAGGTTAAGAATTAATTAAAAATGTCAAATAGTAAAGTAAGTCAATGAAAAGTTAAAAAAAAAAAACATTCTGGACTGTCATTTTTTAGACATTTGCAATATATTTATTGACATATTGAATTGAATATAAAATACTTCTCATCTATTAAACAGCTCGGTGAAGGT
Organism: Lycia hirtaria; assembly: GCA_947563715.1. Taxonomy (NCBI): domain Eukaryota; kingdom Metazoa; phylum Arthropoda; class Insecta; order Lepidoptera; family Geometridae; genus Lycia; species Lycia hirtaria. Next base: position 42,598,713 of record OX387378.1, read on the forward strand.
CGTCCTATAGCGGGATCTTAGACTAAAAATTGTATTGGTGAAAAAGACAAAAATTGCAGATTAGTTTTTTATGTTTCTTTGTATTCCTTCGTTGCTATGATAATACATTTTATCGTTTTTAAACGGTTTTATTTAGCTTGACCTGTTTGTTTATTTATTTGTTTGCATATGAAAGCAAGTCTACAAAACAATACACTTATTTCTGTATTCTTTTAAATCGATCATTTCGACTCACTATAAATCACTTTAACAGCATTAGATATCATTCATCGATGGACTCCAACCTCGACCTTTATATAAGATGAACCATCAATCTATCATAAAATCGAATCGATCCATCGATCTATTAGAATCGATTGAATTGCCTTTTCCCGTGGACCAAGAAACAAAATGGATGCAGATGTACAGTGTAACCGGCTAATAGATTATAAACTATATTTCTATATGAGACAAGGAAATTAGGTTGGGAGTAATATAGGTGGTAAATGAAATCACAAGCACAAAACCTGATGTTACCCGGTTACACTGACAAGGACAAAAATGTACTTATATATTTTTCTCGTTCATGCTTGCTATTTTGTTTCGAATCGGAATAAGGATTTCCAATGTGAAGATAAAGAAAGGGAACTGTAATTCACTCTATGCTTTATTTATAAGCATGGAAAAGGTTTCATAGTAAACTCGTTATGGCAAATGTGCAAACATGATGACAACATCAAGAAAAAAGGTTTTTTCTCTAGTAAGCTCGTGCTTTCTCACGACCTTGAGCGCCGCCTTTTGATTCGATGTTTTTTTTTGTAATTGCGTGTCAAAAATGAATGACATGGCCTTGGCTGTGGCAAGCTTACACGAAACCTGTCTGTTTTGTGTCCAAACGTTTTAATTATTCTTTGATTTTACATTTATGGTTAATTAACTTTTCTGTAAGGATTAAAATGGGAGTAGACAAGTAATTATTTTTGAGTATATTGTAGTGGTGCGACCTTTTTGCAGAGTTCACATGGTGGAGATATCACACTTTGTCCCGATAAGTAGGTGCCTAAAATTTTAATCTTACGATCTCTGATCTTCAGAGATGATTACTTACATATTTCATAGATTGAATTACAAAAAGTGTGCGAAAGCACTGCTTTGTTCTTTTGAAATATTAGCTATTAGATACATAAATACGTTTATGCTCAATAATGTTCGTACACAACCGCTCTTCAATAACTGTCAAAACTATGACTACAGGCATTACTATTAGTGACTAGTCAGAAACTATTTACTGACCATAACTTATGACCACTAAATTGAAAGCTACATTAGACAGCACTAAAATTCTTCTCAAAATGCGTGTCACTTCTCACTTTCACCCGTTTTAAATGAAATTCATCTTACTCACGAAAAGTACGTTACAGAAACAATGGAAGTTCCTTAGAAGCGATTTTTAATTGACTTTAGTAATTGTTTTAAGTGATTTGGAAAGTGCTCGCTTTGTTTTTTAATTGGAGTCATTTGTTTGTGGCAACTGTACGTGAGGTTTGATGATGGAAGCTTGTTATAGTGTTCAAATACTGATTTTCTAGTAAAATGTTTGATAGACTCTATATACTTATGTACATAAGTCATTAAGACAAATACATTGAAATAATTCAATGTATTTGACATAGTAATTCAAATATTTGGCAGACATAGACATAGACATATTTATTCACGGAAGACACATAACAAAAAACATAAAAACAAAATAAAACGCTACAATATACCTATAAGTATGATGTGTGTGTGTACTTGAGCTCAGGCATATCGTTCGAGATATTAATAATTTATCGATTAATCTGACTTATGAATATCGTTTTGAAAAAGACAATGGCTAAATTAATGCTTAATTTGTACTGAGTCGTTCAATTTGCATCCTAGGTTTTTTAGGTACTATAAAATAACTCGCGTGTATATGCGAGTTATTTTATAGTACCTAGCACAAAATAATCTTTTTAATGAACAAGTAAAAAAAAAAAAGCAATATAGCAATATAATAGCTGTAGATTTAGGTATTTTATATGTCAAATAAGGAAGCTTAACTAATATAAACTCTAGATATAGTGATGTATTCTTGAAAATATAGCTTTGGCCTAACTATCATCGTGATGTGTCTCTGAAAATAGCGCAGACGATCTTAAAATATTTTTCACCTCACAACCTCGGAAAGATTCTGTTTGTCATTAGAAATCTGAGTGCAAAAGTGCGTTTTGTCCGCTAGCGTGGAAACAGTTTTTAAAATTCGAACCTTTCTATTCCATAACTTTTCTATATCGCAAGTCCAATGAAAATGCATATTTAAATACTTATTTCATGTCAGTGAGAAATAATGTTAGAATTAATATCTTTTAGAAATAAAGTTTAAAAAGATCAAGTAACTAAACCAACTTAGACAAAACTAAACATATTTGACCCCTAGTGTGTTGCCAGTACGTAACCTTGATTCTAGATTACCAACAAGATATCGTAGATAGATAGTTTTTTTGTATTGTTCACACCAGAAACAACGCGTATAACAAAGAGGTAAATACTTTATGTATCAGCTAGTGATTTATCGTACATATATATCTACGTTATATATGTACGTTAAGTGACTGGCAAGCAGATATTAAAATAGGTAATTTAGGTATAGCTTTAAAACGTCATCGATTTAATATTCCATTCGATTGAATATTCCAAAACGCTTGATTTTTTGAAATAAATACTCCAAGGTTAACTTTTAAAAACAAAGAGGTTTTATCAGTAAAGAGGTTATACTCATTGAATGAAATAAAAGCGTGGTAAATTTCAGTTCTCAGCACTTTCGAGGATAAAATACATTCTTAAGGCCTTTTAGTATTTTGGTGGTGCACTTTCTAAGCACACAGGATGGCATTGTCACTATTTCATCATATAAAACATCTAACAGCATTGCCCGACGTATCGCGACTGAAGACGAGTCGGACGATTATCTTTCTTGAAGCTTGCCTCGCAGAGCCCGGGAAAACCTATCTACGTGTTAGAAAAAAAAAACTATCTAGGTACCATCATTGAATAAAAATGTATAAATTGTCTTTCGTTTTTTTTAATCAGTTTCAATTATAAATACTAGCCTTGCCCCGTGGTTTCACCTGCATAGTGATGAATAACGATGGTGTTGGTGAACGGTGATGATGATGATAAAATATATGCTTAGGTCTGTCTCCAGGTTCTCAGCTACCTCTCTACTAATTTTCATAAAGATCGGTTCAGCCGTTTGACCGTGAAAAGGTAACAAACAGACAGAGATACTTTCGCTTTTATAATATTAGTTACTTTGTATTTACTGTTATTCAGTAACGTACGAATTTTATTCTGTTTTTTTTTTTAATCATAATTGTGTGATATCAACAACACAGACTTAGTACCTAACGCTATCTATAGCTTGAAATCGAACCAGTAGTGAAGTGATCCGTAGATGTAGCAAGTTGAAGTGGCAGTGGGCAGGGTACAACCGATGGCCGATGCCTATGGGGCCGACAAGTTCTCGAGTGGACCATGCAACGGCAAGCGCAGCGTAGGAAGACCAGCCACGGGATGGACAGATAACCTCATACAAGTGGCGGGAAGACGCTGGATGCAAGACGCTTCCAATCGGTATTTTTGGAAGTCCTGTGTTTCTTATGACTGAGATGATGATGATAATCACGATTAGCAAGTGCATTTTACTCCACAATAACAAACAAATAAACAAACTACAAACAAACACAAAACAAAACCAAACACAAACAAACATACAAACAAACACAAATACAAACAACAAAACAAACACAAACAATGCAAACAAACACAAACATAACACAAACTTAATATAAACAACAAACATACAAACAAACAAATGGTTACAAATTGTTTGAATACAAACTTCTCATCAGGCAAACATTACTCTAAATGAAATAGGCTTTCTCCCACGTGGCTAGATTGTGAACTTGATCTAGCATTACTTATTCTAAGCCTGATCTGAGCGGAGGGAAAGCTATCTGCATTCAGATGGTATGCTTTAATACGTATTTTATAACCCGCTTGGAATAAATAGGTATTTACATTCAGTGATTTTAACGATCCGCAGACGTAGTTTGGAGCGATTCAAAGTTGACTCGATTTAGCTTTTGTCTTTCTTTTTTTAAAGATGAGAGAGCTAGACAAAATACGTCTTGAATCAATGTTCAATTTTAATTAGAAATAGTATGCCTGTTGGTCAAAAAGGAGAGAATAAATGGGACGCAATATGCGCTTGAAGTAAAACTATTTTCTGCGATTTAAGCCGCATGAAAAACGATGATGATGATGATGAAATGTAGCCTATGTCACGAACATAGGCTCAGGTACTTAGTCCTCAGATCTACGTAACAAATACAACGATCGAATCAGCAGTTTAATAGTAAATTAGTGAAAGTTAACAAATAAACAGAGACATGAAGTCACTTTGCTTTTATCAAATTAGTTAAGATTTATTTATGTGTTAATTTATTGTATTTTTAACTCTTGACCCAAAAGGGGTGTTATAAGTTGAGCGTGTCTGTATCTGTCTCTGTCTGTGGCGTCGTAGCACTCAAACGGATGGGCCGATTTTGATCTAGTTTTTTTTATTTGAAAGATAATTTCATCGAAAGCTTTCTTAGCTATGTTATATTTATTGATTTAGCCGTTTTTTTGTCGGAGTTTTTGCCAACTAGAGATTTACATAATCTCCAGTTGACAAAATTAAAAAAAAAAAACATGGAAATTAGATCATGTTTTTTTTTTGTAACATGTAAACTACCAAAGCCATGCCACTAACCAAAGATTTCTCGATTCCAATAATTTAGCTTGAAACGCATTATGAGACAGGGAAACATAAATTATCGATGTGATCATAATATTCACCGAAGCAAATCCTTTTGTAATTATATAATTATTTTTATTTATTGTTTATAAACAATAAAAATAAAAAATTTAAAATTATTGTTTATTGTTTATAATCAATAAACAATAATTATAAAAAAACCAAATAACACTAGGAAACCGCCAAACAGTATCTTATTAGCGTCATATCAAGTTGAAATGATACTATCGTGCCACCGATATTACCAACTAAATATTACGTGTTACGTGACTGGCGCCACAATCGCATACCCTCAACAAAACAGGCAACTTTCCATTGACTTTTTTACTTTCGCCGTTAGGCCACATAGTCAAATATGTTGGTTAAGTTTACCAATTTTGCGGTGTGAGGTAATTCAAAGTGAAATAACAGTATCACGTTTAACCGAGTGTCAGGAAGTGTGAAACATTTATGGTTAAGTTAATGGTATAAAATAAGCTGTACTCAAGTTTTCTTCAAGTACTAGGTATTATAGCGGCCTTTTCAGTCTGGGGTAATCGATTTGCTTTTTGTGTAGTAGTTTAGTTGTGATAAAATAAATAAATATTGGTGGATATTTCACACAACGTCATCTAACCCAAACTAAGCAAAGCTTGTACTATGGAAACTAGATGGTTGATAGAATACATATATACTTTTTTTTCGTAAATACATACTTATGATACATAGAAACACCCAGACACAGAACAAACATCCATGCTCATCACACAAATGTTTGCCCTGGGTGAGGATCGAACCCACGACATATAGCTCAGGAAGCAGTCGTACTACCACTGAGCCATGAGGCCTGTCAATGTTGTAGTAATGTTTTTTTTTATATTGTTTTGTTATAATTAATAAAGGCACTTGCCCATTTTATCATTGGTTCGAGAACACGTAGCCAAGCTACGCCACGAGCGCTACATTCGTTGACAATTCGTTGAAAAGTTAGAAGATTGCTTTTGCCATCTGTCAGCAACGTAAAATTTAGACTTTTCGCGATCTTGCACTCTTCCTTGTGCCGCCTTGATTTACAGCATTTATGGAAGGAAATATTCTGTAGCTTAGAAGTCGAAATATTATTGCTGAATAAATGATCTTCTTTCCCCAACCCTTGGTTCTGCTTCTTCTTCTGATAGCATCCAACACCTACATACATTTGAATTTTAGAATTTTATCACCCAGAGAATTTACGAAAAATAATGAGATGACGACGAATAAATATGATATACAAGTTATTACATTTTCACACCTTACTTCGCTCGCACGGTCATCATCATCATCACCTTAGCCATGAGAAGTCTTGGACTTCCAAAAAGGCCGATTGGAAGCAGATTGCTTCCAGCGTCTTCCCACCACTTGTATAAGTTGCACGGTCAATCAAAATACTTAGATATACATTATTAGATTGTCTGCAATACAAATATGTTTATTCTTCACAAACACCTAATGATCTAGGCGAAATTGGCCAGTGTGGTAAGTCTGAAATTCAAATGTTAGTTTGATCGGAGCTATTTGTTTGTCGTTTGCACATTTCCCGCTAGTATCCATCGCTGTTGAGACTTTCGACATGTTTCAGCCCTGACATATGGGATTGCATGCGGGTATAACAATGTGTTTCATGTTTGTTTGTGTACAGTATAGGTCGTATTGTTTTGATTGTTGGTTGTTTGTATTGGTTTGTTTGTTGAAAAATATTAATCTGTGTTTTGATAATATGTGCAATAATTTTAAAAATGTGCTACTTTCATTTTTTTCATACTCGTGCATGTGGACAATATGAAGCGAGTTGGCGCCAATTTTTATAGTCGAGTGTTTTTTTTATCCGTACTCGATCGCGTTAATAACAATATTATTATATGTACGGAATTTAAATCATGCAGAAGGATGGCAGATGACAAATGGCTCCAATTTCATACATTTGACAGATTACATGAGAGCCTCTAAGAGATTTTTTTTTAAAATCTATCGTCATTTGTCCATATAAAGTAAAATAAAAATTGTATTTTTTCGTTTTCCCTCTTTTATTAGTCTTTCAGCTTTTTACTTTCATCATACCAATAATATAAAAATATCGAAACCGAAAAACACAAAAAAAATATTTGCTCCTGTTATATGAAAAAAGCGATATACGCGCATTCTTCTTAAGTTTAGCAACATTGCGGTATCCTAAAAGTATTTTAGATGTTATCGTCTAAAAATATTTATTATTTATTGCACTGACCACTACCAATTTTACTGTAAGTAGAGTTACCTAGGATCATTACAATATACAGGGTGTCACCGTGTCGGAATGTGGTCTGGTAGACGTTGACGTATCAACCAGTAGTTGGGCAATTGCGGTAAAAACGTTACGTCAACTTGATACATTTTGTATTTATTCAAATTTTCTCAAATAACCAGCTTGTGACTTTCATAAGTTAGTTGGATAAACTACTGGAAATTCCGAGAGACTTTTGTTATGCGCATAATATTATATCTGCTAAATAGTGACATATGAACGGACATATGTCATATACAGACAGTGACGGACATTATGATTTTAAGGGGGGATCGTATTTAATATGTATTATAGTACTTTTTTCTGGAATAAATGCTTTTTTTTAATTTTAGCACTACGGAACCTTCAAAATAAATCAAATATCAGTATTAATTAGAAATGAATTGAAACTTCAACCATTATCGCTCGTTAATCCGATCGATCTACATTCCAAGAATAAGTTGAGGTAATCTCAATAATAACGATCAGTTAGTGAAGAAACGAGGTCGAAAACTGTACCACTTGCCGAGGGCGATGAGCGGACCAAACATAATGTCATCACCATTGCCAACGTGTTTTCAAGATCGTATCATACGATCGTAGCAGAATTTGCCTATTTTTTTATTAACCTAAAAAAAACTGTAGAAAAAAATTTTTTGTTCTTTTTTTTTTTTTTTTTTTTTGTTGTTTCGGGAATATATAAAAATGGTTCGACTGTTTCGATACAGAAAAAGAAAAAAGTTCCTACTTTCTTTTTGTGTTTTTTTTTTCGGAAATATATAAAAATTTACTGACTGTTCCGATACAGAAAATTGAAAGAAGCTTGGATATGAGGAATAACTCTATTTGAGTGGATATTTCCCAAATCAACATAAGAAGCTCCATCAAGAAACGCATTGTGAGAACAAAAGGTGAGACGATGGTCTTGTGCAAACATAGCATTTTGCAAAGTTTTTTTTTAATCATGGAAGATCAATATTCTTTGTAGGATGTGAGCCGTTGATATTAGTGCGAATTCCAAAAATCTTATTTAAAAAAAATGTTTTTTATACTCTACAAAATAATTCAACAACTGTGAATTTAGTAAAATAGATATTAATTAATTATTTTTGTACATGGTTTAAGTATTCCTTTTGCTACTGTAAGTATATTATAATTATCCTCGTCTTGTTTACGTATTATTCCTTTACTAGTATTATTATAATTCTCTACGCATATTTAGGCTTGGAAAGGAATATCTTTATTTATTGCAAAACTATCGAGCTTGTAACAATGTCTCGTTACCTCGATTGTGAACGATTGATGAATTAGCTTTTTATTTGTCGTAATATTGTAATATGGTCATAATACGAGTAATACTATACATACATACATAAACGTACCTCTTCCTCCTTGCGTCGAAACCCCAATACTGGGGGTCGTGACCCATCAAAGATTTAACTTTCCCCGTATGATGTTCCGCCATCTGTTCCGATTTTCAGCAGCATGTACCGCCTCGGCGACGTTAATGTTGAGAGTGGTGCGGATTTGGTCTGACCAGCGCATTGGGCTCCTTCCTCTCGATCTTTTACCCTCCACTTTGCCAGTGACTATGAGCTTTTGTAAGTTATCACCGGGTTTCCGGGCTATGTGTCCAAAGAACTCAAAAATCCTCCGAAGGCATGTATTGGAAAGCCTTGGCTTCTTGTCAAGTTTGAGTTCTTGGAGGATCGATTGATTGGTTCTGCGCGCTGTCCATGGGATACGTAACATTTTCCGCCAGCACCACATTTCAAAGGCATCTATGCGTTGGCGGTCTCTGGATTTAACTGTCCACGTCTCAGCCCCGTATAGGAAAATGGAGAAGACTAAAGTGTTTATGACATAAACGTACATACATACATAAATTAACACATGTCAAAATAAGGTTAAAAGTTTATCAGACAGGCTGCAGCTGACTGCAACGTAAGACGTTGGGTGGTTATTGCCACCTAGCTCGATATTATGTGTAAATATTTTTATTTTATTTCTTATTAATCTTAAAAGTTCACCCCCACATTTTCCATGGCCAAATTTACGAAGATGCTCCAGATTAAATAACTAATTTATTTGATAAAGATCACCCAATATCATTTTTATTTGAATTGCTTTTTTTGACCACATTCTCATACTATCTAGATGTAGTGAAATTTAAATGTAACCTGTAAATTTCATTTGACCACATCTAGGATGGAACACGTTCACCTAGTAGTAATCAGTTGAGAGCCAGTTCACATTCCAGGGTTTTTGTGCTTACTACTTCGACTATAACAATAATTGACTCGAAGTGCGGTAAAATACCTAGCCTATCATTATAAAACTTATATCTAGTAATACTGTAGACAAGTGAATTACCTAACTGTTATACGGCTGCTAAGTGTAACTTGAAGTTTTTATGTTTTCTTACAAAACCAAAGTGTTACATTGCGTCTATTCATACGTCTAGTTGCTATTTCGCGTGCGTCTACCGCTTTCTTTTGTTGGGACATTGGAATAGATGTTGCATGTACCGTATCATTAGTTCGAAGAATATTTTAATATTTATTTTATTGATCGATTATAAATACAACAATTGAAGAGGAATCGCTCGATAGTTTTTTCAAATTTAAGTACATACTTAGGAATATCAAAATATTTTTTATACAAAATAGATCTACGTTTAACCTTCAACTTACCTTGGTAAGCATCGGTGTGGCCAAGGATAGAGCACGCCGATCTGGAAGATTCACTGTTGCCTTTAAAATTCCAAGATTGTAGAGGAAAGCTTTTTTTTATATATATAGAATAGCTCTACGTTTGACCACTAGCACGCCTGATGGAAAGCGATACTGTGGCCGAAGATGAAGCACGTAGACCTAGAAGATACTTATTCACTCTAGACTTGAAGACACCCGGGTTATAGTTTTTAGGAAATAAGGACAGTGGCAAGGCATTCCATAAATAATAATCTCTTGATATAATTATAATCTTTATATCCCTATTCAGCCTTATATCCAACACCTAATACCTTTAAACGAGCAATTCTTGTATATATGTATGTATACCTATATATAATCAGAATCTCGGAAACGGCTCCAACGATTTTAATGAAATTTGGTTTGTAGGTAGATTAGATAAAATCGATCTTGCTAGGTTTCATTTTTTGTGAACCCGGGTTTGCTCGTATGTTCAGTCATAAAAATCCGAGTGGAGCTTGGTCGTCCAGGTACTTATAGCAAATAAGTAATAGATTGAATCTCAAACTAAATAAATAACTAAGAGCGTAACTTAGCGTAACGAGCGTAAAATAGAACAATTTTTTCTAAGGTAAACCTTAGTAAAAATAGTGCATATAAATATAGAGTAAACTCTATTTGTATATGCGATAAGTCTGTAAAAAAATGAATTTCAACAAATAGCATTTTTGTTATAGTCTCTATTATGATCAATATTTACACTTTGTAAAACTCTTTTATTCTAAAATACTTAAAATTATTAGAAAAATCGGTTCCTAACAGAATTCACCTTTGTGGTGGAATTGGTTACTAATTGAACCCAAAACTAATTTTATTAAGAGTAGTCTCTACGAGGAATTTATAGTTGTACTCAAAACTCTTTTGAAATACTAAGTTAGGAATAATAAGCACTGATTTTGAATGTGCAGAAGTCAATTTTTGGATATTTTTGGTGGGAGAAGTGCCGCACGCACTTCTTTGAGGGGATAATATCAATAAATATCCTGAAAATTAATCCATAAGATTGTATAATTTTATTAAGTATAAGTACCTACCTATATAATACCTATTTACATGTCTTTACACCTCGTAAACATCACTAAATTAATTAACATATTAATAAGGTAAGTAATAAATATTTCGCAATCCAATTTTTATTTCTGACATCGTTAATGTCCTACATATTAATTATTACTGTAGATACCATAATTAAATCTTCTCTATATAAGTTAATGTTAGCTCGAAGCGATGTTTAATCGGACATCTGTGGGCAAGAGGTTAACTTGTTACTATGAGCTGATGACCTTGTCGTTTATTTTCGCCTTAGGCATATTGTCCATAGGAAATATTTAGTGATATTTTAAAAATTCAAATCAGATATCCGCCTGTTAATTGTAATGTTGATGTCACTTGGGGACACGGTCGGGACTACCTTTTCTCGAAGCGATTCGTCGGATTTTTGTCCTAGTCCTAGACCTTACTCTTTATACTTCAAACTAAATGAATAAGTAATATGAATAAATAAAAATGACACATCACTCATTAAAATGGGTTAAACCGTTTACGCTGTAAGAAGCAATACTCACATGCAAACATACACTCGATAAACATTATTTTTCTCTTTTCGCAGTCTGGTAAAACAATCTCTAAACATACGGGGCCTTACCGAAAAACTTTACTCAAATCTGAGCAATGCAATATTTTGTCAACTTCTAACTGACACGTAATGACACTTGTGGAAAGAAGACAGATAATTTGAGACGTTGATCAAAGTTAAGTAACGTTTTTCGGCAAGACCGACGAAGTCATTCACGACTTTGATATCTCTATCATTTGTACTTCATACCTACTTGAGTCTTTTTGAATAGAGAACCTTCGTGACAAAAATGGAAACTAACATCTCGAAATAAACAAAACAAACAAAGCAGCGCCCCCAATGCCACATCAGTTCTCTTACTGGACAGTTTCCATACATACATTATTTATAGATACTCACCTTCAGAGAGATAGCCTCAAGAATTACGGTCATTGCGCACTAGATCAAGTTTACAAATTACTATGTTAATGTTATATAATTAAATCGAGTTTATTGATTTGGATCATCGCTTTACGATCGTTAGTAGATCATTACGTATGGGTAACAAATGGGTTCTGATAAACATACATAATTAAAGCGTGTAATATACGAAAATGGATTTTTAAGGAAACGCGAATTTGTTTTGATGGTCTAAAATGGATTTTAAGCTCATCATTATCTCAGCCAACTGAAATAATCCATTGTTGGTCATAGGCTTCCCCTATGGATTTCCATAAGACCTGTTGGGAGCGGTTTATATCCAGCGTCTTCCTGCCACTTGTATGTGGTCATCTGTCCACTGAGCCTGGTTATATCGATGACTTTCGTATGTGTATGGATCTCTTCAATTCTGATTCGATCTCGCAGAAAGACTCCAAGTAAGTCCTTTCTATTTCTTCTCACTAGCAGTGAAGGCTATATACATTGGAATATAAGTTAGTAGTCGAACAAAAAAAAAAAATACAAAAGAAACAGGACTTTGAATCTTATTTAATTAAAACTAATTTAAGAGCGAGTAGGGTTTTGTAATCATAGATTTTTTTAAACAATGGTAAATAACAAACAATCCATTTTTCCAAGTAATTCGCACTATCTCGGCTCGTTGGTTTTGCACAAATAACAATTATTAATGTAGCAATGTTCTCGTTAAACAAGAACTTGCGAGAAATAAGGCCGAAAGGTTCAATTATGATGGCAGTAACGAAATTCACAATCTCATGTCGCAACGATTCACATGATGACAATACGGCGTAAAACAACACTTTCACAACGAATACGCAGAACATTTTGAGAATTGTCTAAAATATACAGGGTGTAACATAACTGCAGATTAAAAACATAATAAATAACGCTCTACGGTGGATTGCACAACGCCTAGCTTAAAATTGAGCTTGTATGTCAAAAACACGTCAAAAAAGTGAATTTGTCAACAAGACAGATAACTTTTTTGGAAGAACAAAAAAAAAGCATATTTATTGTTCTTCCAAAAATTTCACTGACCTTATCTTAAATCCATTTTCAAACATATGACGCAAAATTAAATTATTAAGAGGTTATGATGCGTGAAAATATTTTAGCATGATTTTTGTCGGTACAATATTACTAAATCTAATTAATAATATCGCAAGTTTATTTACGATTGAAAATATAATAAAATCGAGTGTTGCATTTAGACTAGTAAGTATATAAAATATTTAAATGTATTTAGTACGGGTGTTTGTTCCTGAGGAAGTTAATATTGTTATTACATCCTGTATAAATGACGTCATTTTCTAGTATTTGCTTGTTTCACTTGACTTTCACTGTTTATGTATGAGCATGACTAGGGGGGACATGTTGCGAGGAAAATTAGGACACGTCCGGTTTCGGCGCGGCTCATTTGTTTAGTCATTACGATGCGCTTTTATGGATGTCTCTAATTTCTGTTGCGTTCAAGTAAATGATGAAGCGTGAGAAATGAATTTTTGTACCTCAAATATGGACGGAGGCAATCAACGTTTTGCGGAAACGAAATCTAACTCCTACGTTTGTTAAGATGAGTATTAATAGACAAATTTACCTGGATATAATGACCTGCAGCCGTACACTCAACTCTTATAGCGATGCAAAGTTGGTTCAGCGCCCGTTTTTATCTTGGTTTTTCTTCAACTAAGAGAGTGTTGATCATTTAACAATTGGGTCATATGAAGAGATGTCGAGTCAACTTTGCATCACTATAAAAGTAGAGCGTAACCCCGCTGGTCCAAAATTAAACTTGGCCGCTTGTTTTAATGCAAAAAAATATACTTTCTAAAATATATACTTTCTAAGACATACGTGGCGGATGACGTCATTGTACATGATGGTGCGGTCTCTGTCGAACATGAAATTGAAATACCTAGTTGAAATTTAGTTATTTTTGAAAATAATTTAATATTTATGAGCAAAAAAAAAGTATAAGTTTAAAAAACTCAAAAATTCCCGACAAAAAAAACCGGCTAAACCGATTTTGATGAAACATAGCTAAGAATACTCTCAACAAAATCTTTTTTCAAAAAAAAAACTAAAAATAACGAAATCTGACCATCCGTTTGAAAGCTGCAATGCCTCAGACAGATACACAGATACACACGTCAAATTTATCTTATCCCTCATTTTGGGTCGGGGGTTAAAAAAGCATATTTTCAAGAGTGAACTCAACTATCCTCTAAAATATAAACTATGAAGTTGTCTACACCACTGCAATAGGTCACGCACATGTAAATCCGACGTATTTAACCTCGCCAAGTTTTTTCACTTTGTTTTCATTATAAGTGTATCGGATTGCGTCATGGTCGCCCTAGCGGTGCGGTTATGTCAGCGTGCGTGCGCGCAACTAGGCCGGAATGCGACCAAGTTTTGTAATTAGTCTCTTTATTGCGCTTGTTTAAGTAATTATTGAAGATATTAACTTTGTTGTGTCGTATTCTGTCGATTGTAGGATAGTGTTGTGTTGACATAGATGTCAACAATGTGGCTTCATTAGAACAAGAGCAGAATAATAGCTGGTGCGTATCCAGCCCTCCAAAAAAGTTTTTGGACGCGGCTACGGCTGTCCGAACATCAGTCAAGAGCGGGTCGCACGACGCTTTCCGGTTCTCATCTTCTCTGGTTCGGATACGGAAGTCTTGGTACGAGTTAAACCTGTGACAACCAGACAGGTGTCTGTGTAAACCAGACAACCGTGGCGCTCAGTTGGTTAACATCAGCTTCATATCATCATTAAGTCATCAAACTTCAAATACAGTTAGGTATTGATAAACATCAGTCCAGACGATGTGCAGACACTTGTGATGACAGCTTATCGCGTCGTCACAATAGCGTCACACCCACTGATCTCCATAATAGGTATAGTCGTGCATCTGACGTATCGACAGGTCACCGAACGACCTCCGACCTTGGCGAGCGTTTGATGAGTTAAGTCGCGTGCCATCTTGTGGCGATGACTCATCGAGGCATCTTATAATGCCAAAATATTGTCCACCTGCAGTTAGACTAGATTTTCGAGTCTTTTTAGGTAGACTAGTACTTTTGTTTTTTAACCGATTTAAAAAGACAAGGTTCTCATTTTTTTTTAATATTTGTCACCCCATACTCCGATATTTATGAATCGATTTGGAATCTTGTGTTGTTTGAAAGTAGGTATATAGTAGTGTAGGTAGTAGGTATATGGTAGGTATACTCTCAGGCAAATTTCATCAAAATTGGTTCAGTAGTTTGGGTTTTAAAACAAAATACTTAACTGAGAAAAAAAAATGTCGTCAAAGTAAAGGGGTTGCGTATTTCGAAGGTTGATACAGTTAAACCGACTTCAAAAAAGGAGGAGGTTCCGAATTCGACTGTATTTTTTTTATGTTTGTGACCTCATAACTTTCGACTGGGTAAATCAATTTTAATAATTCATTTTTATTTGAAAGCTGGTGCTTCCCGTGTGGTCCCATTCCAATTTGGTCCAATTGACGGTGGTTCTGCGACAATAGCATCCATAAGAAGTCGGTTGCTTCAGTTTTTTAAGCTATAATTATTTAAACTGTAATAATTAGTATTTTTCACAAATATATAGATAAAATCACCTTTCTTGTACACCGCAGGTAGATCATCAAAGATCACAAATTTCCCTCAAACCCCTTAACTGACTTTTACAGTAAGTTAAATAGAAAAAAGGAATAGCTGATATGTTCTACGTTTTTTTTTCTTTCCCAGTCCAGCATGCAAGAAAATAGGACGAGGCATTTAAAATTCTTGCATCAAACCTTCAAAATATCACCAAAACGTAAAAGAATTAAAAAAAAAAAAGACGTGGCACTCGGAGACTACCGCGGTAAAGCTATTGCATAGCATTTTTTATCAACTTATGTAATTATAATTATTTATTTATTTTATTTATGCAGTATTTTTTTCCTTTGTTTTTCTTTGATATTAATTCAATTTACACTTTTTGAGCGTGGTGACCGATAAGAAAACAATTTTTTTTCTTTTATTAATGCCACCTAGAGGCGATTTGCAGAACTAAAGAGACAAGCGTGATATTTTAAAAAGTCATTAAAAGTTCTGCTATTCATCGATAGATGGCAAAACTAAAAACTAAAAAGTATCACGTACGCTGTGCCGGTCGGAGTGGGGGGTGTTAGGTTATTTTCGTTACTGAATTTCTGGATTCGGTCTCCACGCTCAAGGCCCGCGATAGAAGCTATGCAATAGCTTAAAATTCTTTTAAGAACGAATATCAATGAGCTTGGTGCTCGCTCACTCATTCTCAATAACATTATTAATTCACAGACATCAGGCAGTCTAGACATTTCACAAGGCTCAGATTAGTTGCAGCCACACGCAAGGTTGGATCAAATCACCACTCTGTCATATCTGACAGTGAAACAATACAACGACTCCCACCAACTCTCTGATGCTGTTTTGTTTTTAATATTACTTCTTTTGTCATTGACGCACCAGCCATGGTCTAAGATCCCGCTATAGGACGACCTTCACCGAGCTAGTTAATGGATGTTTTTTTTTTATATTCAATTACATATGTCAATAAATATATTGCAAATGGGTTGTCTAAAATTTTTCAGTCCAGAATGATTAATTATATATATATATTTTTAACTTTTCACTGATTTTTGTTAATAGACAAATTCCTTACCAATCGAAAGTATGAAGCCCATAGAATATGCAAACGTTAGGTTGACTATTTTTTCCCGTCACAACTCTTGGGTAGGCAGGTATAAACAGGTCAATCGATACTAGTAACTTGCACCAGTCTGGTTAATGAATTAAAGTTAAATTAAAATAAAGATTATTTACACATAAATATATAGAATTTGTCTATTAACCAAACCAGTGAAATGTTTAAAAGAAAGAAAAAAATATTTATTAATTAATCATATTCTGGACTGAATTTTTTTGGACAACCCATTTGCAATATATTTATTGACATATTTAATTGAATATAAAAAAAAAACATCCATTAACCAGCTCGGTGAAGGTCGTCCTATAGCGGGATCTTAGACTACCAACACAAATTGGTCCATATCATCCGCTGAATGTAGGTGTCTCACAAAGTAAGGTGGTGACCTTGTAGGATCGACTTGTGATGCAGGAAATATATGTAAGATATGTAAACATCTATTGGCAGTTCCTAACTTCTTTTGATAGCAGTTTCAGCAATTGTAATTCGAAAAATTATGGGTTACTCACGTCTATTCTTAACCCCCGATCCAAAAAGAGCGGTGTTATAAGTTTGACGTGTGTGTATCTGTTTATCTGTGTGTCTATCTGTGGTATCCTAACTCTCAAACAGATGGTCCAATTTTAATCTAGCTTTTTGTTTGAATGATGATTTGATCGAGAGTGTTCTTAGCAAGTTTCATCAAAATCGGTTCAGCCGTTTTTAATTTCAGAGGTTTTATAGTTTTCTAAATTACTTTTTATAAAACATAACTACCCTCCTTCTTACGCAGTCGGGTAAAAATAAGATTTTGTGTTTAAAATGGACAGTAAGAGTTGATTGAATGACGAGCGTATTTTTTAAATTGAGAATGTTGCATGTTCGATACGTTACTTCGAAAATACAGAGATGCGTGTCTCAAGTGAACCCAGACCTTCGGATCAAAACTAAGCAGTCTCCCAACAAAGCTACAAAAACTTTTTTCAAACAAATGTTTGTTTAAATTGCTTAATTATTTTTTTCATTTCTCTTTATGAAAGTCTACGCTTTATCTTCAGCCACAGCGTTGCTTTCCGTCAGGTGAGCCGGTGGTCAAACTTAGAACTATTCTTAAAAAAATATGGTTTCTGCTATCGTGCTTATGCATTCGTATCATGGTAAAAATAATCATAATCGATTCAAGATTCAAGATTCAAGATTCAAGATTTATTTATTTGTCAGAACATGGTAGTACACACACATACAAAGTGGTATAGAGATCTTAACATATACTTGGAACACATGTTCTTGCCAACTCATGGCGTACAAATGTAATTAAACTATACAATTAAAATCATAGAAATAATAATAAATGTCACAAAGATAAAACAATAATTCATAATTGTCAAAATTACCTTCAAAATAAAAAATATTTAATTATATATGTCACATCTTTGTCGTTAAAGAATAAATAAATAATAATAATAAAATGTCAGTATTTTACATTTCAAATTAAATTTACAATAATTAATAATGTCACACACATGTCAAATCTTTGTCATTTAAAAAGTCAGTAATTGTATAATAACATTTGTCAAGCAATAATATTTTCACTTTCTTTTTAAACATGTAATTATTTAATTCTCTGATAGACTTCGGTATTTTATTATATATAATGGGAGCCATACAAAAGACGCTTTTAGCCATCAGAGTAGTTTTAGCATAACGCACACATTGTTTGGAATTATCACGCCTCCTACGATTGTTCCTATCAACCAGGCGTTCAAATAAATCTGGATTTAATTTAACAAACATAGAAATTTCAAATATGTACAAACAAGGCAATGTCAGAATTTTATTTTTTAGGAAGTAGGGCCTACAGCTATCTGTTTTTTGTAAATGATATATTGCTCTGATGCATCTTTTCTGGGCTTTGAAAACAACTTCTTTATCGGTGGAGTTCCCCCAGAAAATAATGCCATACCGCAGAACAGATTCTGTTAGTCCATAATATGCCATTAGCAACGCATCTTTGTTAATAATAAAAGATAGTTTAGACAGCGCGTATGCCGAAGAACTAATTCTTTTACTCAGTAGATCTATGTGAGCTTTCCAGTTCAGTTTATTATCTATTGTTAAACCGAGGAATTTAGTAGATTCTACTTCTTTTATCATGGTGCCATTATACTGAACCGTAATTTTATCTTGAACTGCTCGTTGACGGAAGTGCATTATATTAGTTTTATCTAAGTTTATTTTTAAGTTATTGTCAGTTAGCCATTGAATAATTGATTTCAGACTATTATTTATGTCATGTTCGTATGTCAATTTATTTTCACACTTAATTGTCACTGTACTATCATCTGCAAAGAGAATCGTCGGATGGTCTATAGATTTTGGAAGGTCATTTATATACATTATAAATAAAATGGGGCCTACTACGCTGCCTTGTGGCACACCGGATGTAGGAGACCGCTCTTGGGATCTATATGTCACTTCTTGTTTCTTTGATATATCTATTTTAGTGATTTCTGTGATCTGTTTCCTACTAGTTAGATATGATTCCATGAGTTCTAGCGTATTTCCTCTAATACCGTATGCTTCCATCTTATCCAGAAGTATATCGTGTTGAACGTAGTCGAAAGCCTGCGTCATGTCGCAAGACGAATCTCGAAGATCGAAAGACTGTATGTTGCAATTCACATAAAAGCTACGAGCTTTTTGTAACACTCACAATTACAATTTATGAGATTCGGTTCCAATGACTAAACTAAAATATTAACTTCATTTGATAAAGATTTATAGCAAATAAATTACTTTTTATGGTCCAATTTGATAAATCTCAAATGTATTAGATTAGAACCATAAAAGCAAGGCCTTAGACGTACGCCTTGTTGGTTGTATGGTTCTATAATTGTACGAATATTAAACGACTCAGAAGTTACATCGATATACAGTACGACACAATTCAGAAGTTATACAAGTATTCGTTACAACACAATTCTATGTGAAGTTATACAAGTATTAGTTTAGAAAACTCAAAATCTCCGATAAATTAAACCGGAGTCTACGGATTTGCTTTAGAATATACTATCACTCACTGACGTATCGAGTGCTCATAGCCGATCGCGTTTTAATTTTATCAACAAAACAACTCTGTCAAAATTTGGTTGTATTTGTTCGGAAGCCAAATATGTGACGAATTCCTTGCGTGCGTTTCAAAAATCGAACGCCGGAAGTTCCTATGTGTTTCGGCTTCTAAGCTGTGTCGCCTTGTACGCACTATAAGTTCAGGGTAAAAACAAGTTTGAGAAATGTACCACATGAATACAAGGCTAATGAGTTATGCCCTGATTAATATCGTTACGATATGTTGTAATTTATGGACATTCCGACGTAATACGTAATTACACGCGCGGTAAGGCGATCGAGATTACTGAAATTACACTGGATTTGTTGCTGATTTATGCAGAGTTTGTAATGTGTGACGTATACGTTGCTACGAGACTTGTGTACTTAGTTATGCCTGCTCTGTTTTTGTTACTGAATTTTTACATTACTGAATATAATATCACACGTCCAGGTTCACAGCTACACGCTGTGTGTCAAAACGTATAGTAGCCAAAATGTCCAGTGGCTTATAAAGTCTAGCCCAAAAATGTCTTATGTGCCAAAACGTCTAGTACACAAAATTGTCCAATATAATCTTAAATTACTTTCCTTTAATGCCATAAAATACGCGTAAAAAAATAAATATGTTATTTTTGTTCACTGATCAGTATTTATTTGTTGATAAGCACATCTTAAAAGTCGTAGTAAGTAAGTAGTTAATGCACCAAAAGCGTGAGAAAGTAATTTTCCTCCTCAAAGAATGATAGAAAATGCAAAACTAACCAAGCCCTGTCGATTTGATTTCAACATTATGTACTTCCAGCGATCAAGCCGCCAATTGTTTCACCAGTTTTTAAAGCTTTTCTTATGTAGTCTCTAGGAAATGTAACTAAAGAGTTCTATGTATTTAACATATTCCTTTCTACCATTCCAGGTGTTATGTCTTGTGCTGGCTGCAGGTCTGGCTGCAGGAGCGCGGCCGAGGCCGCGGATACAGGCGCCTGTAGATGATGAGTACGACTACGAACCTCAGGCGCAGGAACGAGGAGACCAGGTGATTATATTTAAAACATACATACATAAAATCACGCATCAAAGACCACGAGGCCGTTTAAGGTCGCATTTGAAGGTGGTTAGAAAGTTAGATGGAAGGGAAAGGGTATAAGAGGGTTAGGGGGGATTAGAAGGTAAGCTCTAATGTTGGCTAGCGGTAACAGGGGGTCAGCCTATCGCCTACATAAACGCCAATTTCCCTCATAACTGACTTAACTGATAATAACTGATTTAACTGACTTTTATAGTATGCCCGGGAAGAGAAGCAGCTGTACATGCTGTTTTTCTTGTTCTCCCAGTCTAGCATAGAAGTGTACTTAAAATATCTGTACAGTATAATAAGCAAGAAAGTACGATGTAAAAATTTAAGGAGAAAGATCATGTATATGACTAGAACCACAGAACATAATAATAGTAATACGAGTACATACTAGAACTTGTATGGTTGGTGTATGTCTCTTACGGTCGGACCAAATTGTCAAACAAACCCTGTGTCATTGTATTTTATTATTTTTAGCCAAATTTATTCTGCGTGTTTTTTGTTTTGTGAAGTTAGTAGGTATCTACTTTACTTATAAAATAAGTTCTCCATTATGTGTTTGACTTATAAAATTTAGAGGGTATTTTCGTTGTGTCTACTAAGAAAGGATTTTTAAATTCCAAGTAAAACTGACGAACACGGCTAGTTTCATGTAAATGTCATGTGTTTCATGTGTGCAGTTTGAGTTGGTTATAAATCGTAGATCTATACTGTATAAGAAGATTTTTTTTACTAAAACGAGGCAAGCAATTAATCAATAATTTACAATATTTTCCAATATTTAATTTATAATATACGCATAAAACAAAGAAGCTCAATCAAACCTGCAGTATTGTATTAAATTCTATGTTATAACACTATCATGACTTATATAAATTGACGGACATAATTCTTTATGTCCGTCTATTTTTCTAAAGTGATGGATTTGGAATTCATATTCGAATCCATATTTTTTTATAAATCCATTATTTTTCCGTTGTATCAGCAGGGTGTTTGCTTATCCATTATTTCCGTAAATTACAGGTGGTCCTAGTTCCAGCCGACCAGTACTCACTGTACCGTCCAGCTAACGACCGAGTAGACGAAGACTATGAGCCCCGACCGAGGCAGCCGCTCCGAAAGCAGCAGCAGCAGCAAGTGCTACGTCAAGAGCAACCGAAGGAGCCACCTGTGCAGACTATACGGAACTATAATAAGGTATGTAGCATCGACTAAGAAAAGAAAAAGATGAGTCCACCTAGCGAAGGTAAAGGTAAAAGCAACAATGGCCACAAGTTCTGCATCAATAGCAGCTCAAGAAGCTCGATGCATGAATTGTACTCGTAACTGATATTTATTGTGATTTCTGAAACAGTATCTGAATACTAGCCATATATATCTTCTTTGACATTCAAACTTATTGCCTCTCCATCGGTACATAATTACATGTGACTTTCTTTCTATTTCTGTATTTTTCATAATTCAGAAAAAGTTATCCTATTTCAAATTGTACCCTAAAACTGTCACCTGTAACCTACTCGTTCAGTTTCAGGGTACAAAATAGCATGTTATACTTACATACGATTTTATTTATTTATTAATAAATAATAATATAATAAAATAATAATATTAAATAAAGACAATTTTGACAAATTGTTAGTCTATTTATATAATAATAGACTAGCAATTCGTCATAATTGTCTTTGAATCGTATCAGCGAGCGGCGAACGAGTGATGTTCACTTAGCAACCTTGAGGCCCTGGACTGTTCTTCCGCTGGGACCAGTAAACGTACCAAGTACTTACTTAGTTACTTACACAACTTAAGTTTTTTGGCCCATTTGAAGAAGATCCGTAGTTTTGAACTCGAATCGAGTTCAAAACTACGGATCGACCTGAATAGGTCGTTCAAAGGTCAAAACTTTCACTACTTTTATGGTAGTAAATATAAATTATTATCGACATGTAAGTATTAGTATAATTATTAGCTACATACTTTGCTTACATTTTTCAGGTGAACGACGATGGCAGCTTCACGTTCGGCTACGAAGCTGCCGACGGATCATTCAAGGAAGAAACTCGCGGAACTGACTGCGTCGTCCGCGGAAAGTACGGCTATATCGACCCCGATGGCAACAAACGAGAGTTCACCTATGTCTCCGGAAACCCCTGCGACCCCAACAAACCCGACGACGAAGAACAAGAAGGTCCCGGCGCCCCTGACTCTGCTGAAAGAGACGACCCCGAACCCAACTACCCGACCAGACCGGCCCACAGGCCAACGACCGCAAGACCTCCCACGACCTACTTCCAAAACGACTTCAGGGACGCCGACGAAGACGAGGCTGAAGAAGAACCTGTCCAGCATATTAGACAGAGAGTCGTCCAGCGTCCTGTAGCCAGACGCCCCGCTTATCAGGCCCAGCAGATCGCTATCACTCCTCGCCCATTACCCATCGCCACCACAGCTAGAGCTTTGCCTGCGACCACTTTCAGGCCTCAGCTTCTACAAATCACCCCTAAGCCCCAACCCCAGATTCAATACAGTCCTGAGCCAAATTACTCACCTTCCCCTGCTCCGGCTATAGCTACGTCTGCTAGACCTAGTCCCGGTCAGATCGATTTTGCTGCTGAGTTTGCTAAATTCCACCGTGACAACCAACAGTCCACCCCCGCCTCTGCATCACCGGCGACTAAGTCTTCCGCTGCTTCACCAGCACCCAGTGGCAACCCTCTCTATTCCACCGAATTGGTGTTCGATCCATCCAGCGGATCATACAACACTCAGTTGTTCCAGACTCTACCTCAAACTAAGGGAGAGTTGAACTTGAACCAAAGACTGCAGCCGTACGTTGCTCAGCAACAGCCTCAAGCCCAGAGACCGTTCATTCCTTCCCAGCAAATCTCCGCTTCACCCGCGCCAAGTGGTCCTCTATTCCGCCACCAGATTCAAAACCCCCAGGAAGTATATCAAAGGCAACAGTCAGAGACTCAGTTCCAGAACTCGCAACAATTATTCGCCCAGCAACAGCAACTGCAGCAGACTCAATTGCAAAGAGATAGAGCAGCGGCGAGAGCTCAAGCTCAGAGGCTAGGACCTCAAAGTCAGGCGTCAGCTCCTCAGAGGGCTTCCCCCGCACCTCAGTTCTACTATGTGGCTCCTCGCGGAGAACAGGCGTCGTCAGGACAGATCGACGCTTTCCTGAGAGGGCACGGCATCCAGTTCTAGTGTAGAGTTCATAGTAGCCGAGCTAGATAATTCGCTATCGACCAGTCGACTTCCCATTTGGCCATAACTGACGTACGAGTCCGGAGACTGGTCGCATAGTGTAGTCGAGTGTAAATGCGATGATCAGTTTTGGACACTTCATGTAAAGTAATCCAGGAAACTGCTATCATATTTAGAAATGTATTTATCTGCGTGTTGTGTCCAAACTTGATGATCTAATGTAAAATATCTAGTGGAGAGAGGCGGCCGGCCGCGGTGTACAGTCTAATCAGTACCTTAAACTTATTCTAGTAAATAGTCGTTAAGTGTAAAATAATGGTAACGCGGAGCGCGAGCCCATGGCGCGGTTCGTGAACAATACAAAAGATCTTTTGTAATTTTGTTTAAATAATAAATTATATTTTATACATAATAACAAGGGTTTGATTATTGCACCTACAAAACAAAGAGATGATAAAATTTATATTACATGATTATTATACAGAAAAAAGGTTGATACATTTTTATATAAGCGCATACAGCTTTATAAGCAAAGCAGTGACGAGAGACGAGCAAGTCGCTAGCTTGATAGACAGATGTACCTAATGTTCATGCTTATCCAAATTAGCCCAATGTAGTAATGCACTGCATTCGTCACTGTAAGATAATCGATGTCAACTTTCGCTATACACCTTGAAGTTTTGGAAACTATTAAACTATTAGGTACCTATAACATAACTATTTAATGTCATTGATTATTATAATTTGATTTCAATACCTACGTGAATCAAAAACTTCTGTCACAAGTGTGCACAGAAGAAAACTAACAATCTACCATTGCTCCTAGAGACGTGAAATTTGACATAGACATGTATTTTATAATGACAAAAACATTTGGAGGGTATCTTCGTTGTGAAATGTATATAGGCATCCACTAAAAAGGGTTTATCGATAGCAAGTGAAACTGTGGGATGCCGCTAGTGTTACAATAACCATTTTACAAAAACATATAGATTAGTTGTTCTACGAGCAGTAGATCTCGCGAGGTCTACTGCTCGTACTACTCGAGAATCTCAGAAGCGGCTCCAACGATTTTATTGAAATTTGGTTTGTGGGTACATAGATTCGGGGACGATAAATGAATATAGCTAAGTTTCAGTTTTGGTGAACCCTATTTTGCCCGTATTTTCAGTCATAAAAAATCCAAACGGAGCCCGGTCGCTTTATTATATACAGTACATGCCGACATAACAAAGTACTGCGTGACAAGTTGAAGAGCAGTGGGAAGGCTGCAGGGCATATATATCACGATGATGGCTGATGGGGCCGAACTCTCTTGAATGGAGACCACGTACCGACAAGCGTAGCGTAGAACCACTTGTTTTAACTTAGACAGGCAACCTCAAAGAAGCAGCAGGTAGTTACTAGATAAAATGCGCTTTCAACAGGTCTCTTTGGAAATCCATGGAGGCCTATATGTTCAGTAGGGGAGTTCTTGTAGCTGGTATGATAACACAATTACTAGAGCCTTTTATACCAACCGGTAGCCAACCGAATATAGTCCTAAGTGTATATTCTTTAATTGAAGTTATTAGCATGTCTAAAAACAGCGACATCTAACTACAACTCTAACAGTATTTGAAAGTAATCTTTGCTGCGAACATGTGAAAGAAAAATGGATTTAATTAAATATCTGGTAGCGTAGAGATGGCGCTACGGTCTTGTCTAAGTTAAAGAATATTTTTTACGCAACTGCGCAAGAAGGGTTATGTTTTTCGAATGTATTTGGGTATGTATATAAATATATACTTATATTTTTTTGTTTCTTTTCCGATTGTTATAGACTACATTTTTATAGTTATAAAATAAATAATAATAAATATTTGTGGACATTTCACACAACACCATTTAGCCCAAACTAAGCAAAGCTTGTACTATGGAACTAGATGGCTGATAGAATACATATATACTTTTTTGTGTAAATATATACATATGATACATAGAAACACCCAGACACAGAACAAACATCCATGCTCATCACACAAATGTTTGCCCTGGGTGGGGATCGAACCCACGACCTTTCAGTTCAGCAGGTAGACGTAAACACACTACCAACTGAGCCACAAGGCCGACATAATACAACTCTCGCAATAATTAAAAATTTCAATTATTCGTAACCTCAAACCAACGTTTTCGAAACAAATAAGTAATTTACAAGAATGTGACACAAACGTTGACGCGATTATATTACGTTATACACTAGTGGTTCATAGTTAACATTAACTCTACGTAGGTATTTTACATTCATGGATTCTTCAACCTAAAAGTCGGCTCTTTGTAACATGAAAAGAAATGAACTTAATAGCACTAGAGTAAGTAATTATTATGCATGCAGCTAAACACAGACATTCTAAGAAAGTTTTCGCCTGCGATAATACTATTACACTTTATGTAACCGAGATAGACATCAAATGCAACCATAACAATGATCTAGCAACTCGTATAATGCAGGCATTCAGCTACCGGGAAGAGGTACGTCAGACAAACAGATCTTGTATTCGATTCCCTTCTTAGCATATGTTTTTCTTACGTCATCATCATCATCTCAGCCATTAGAATAGAAGTCCACTGCTGGACATAGGCCTCCCCTATGGATTTCCAAAAAGATCGATTGGAAGCGGCTTGCATCTAGTGTTTTCCCGCCACTTGTATGAGGTCATATTCTGTCCATCTCGTGGCTGGTCTTCCTACGCTGCGCTTGCCGGTGCGTAGTCTCCACTCGAGAACTTTTTACGTGCTATGTGTCCTGCCCACTGCCACTTCAACTTGCTAATTCGCTATGCTATGTCGGTGTCTTTTGTACGTCTACGGATCTTTTCATTTGTGATTCGATCTCATTGAAAGAATCCGAGCATAGCCCTCTCCATAGCTCGTTGCGTGACCTTGAACTTCCTTATAAGGCCCATAGTAAGTGACCACGTTTCAGTGCCGTATGTCATCACTGGTAACACACACTGGTCATAAACTTCCGACTTGAGGGGGGGGGGGGCATAGTTACTTGCAACTTATAAATAAATGGCCAAGTGCGTGTCGTGCCACGCGGAAGGAACCCTATCCATAGTTGCATATCATAATTTATGTGACCTTAAAACTTGTTCTCTATTTAATACTATGAACATATATTAAATGAAATATGCACACAATTTTCGTTTTCTACTTCTCTAAGTATATTTTTTAAATTGATCGGCTAGCCGTGATAGTTTTCCTTTTTAACTGACTTCCAAAAACGAGGAAGTTCTCCATCCGACTGTATATTTGTATTTATGTTTGTTCAGCGATTACTCCGCCAATTATGAATTGTTTTAGATGTTTCTTTTTTGTTTGGTAGGTGGTCCCATATAAATTTTATCAAAATCGGTTCAGTACTTTGGTTTTTATAATACAATAAGTGAAAAATTGTCATCCAAATAAACGAATTGCTTATTTCGAAGTAAGTGGTTTTTTATTAAGTTTTTTAAACTATACCTAATTATAATTACATCATATATGCTACTGGCATGATTATTTTTCATATCTCCAAAGTCAATCGCTTAATAAGTTTGAAGACGCAGATTATATTCGGAAAGACCCATTCCGTTAGCACATTCCACATTTTTGCGGTGCGCGCAATGAAACTGGAGCTAAAGCGTTTCGTACGAGTTTTTGGAATATCAACCATAAAACGATGTGGCTTTTTCGTGCTTTCAGATTGGTCCCATAATTTTTTATCTAAATCAGTGCAGTAGTTTAACTTTTAACACCTAATTGCGTTTTGAAATCGGGTTTTCAATTTTTATATGTATATCGACGTGGTCTTGGCCACTTATTTTAATTTTAAAATTATATTTCTAGGTTTTGGGGCGAACACCTATTTCTTTTTTGTAAAAATATACTTTTAGAGCTTTTAATATTGATGACAACAATTTACCTTCTAAGCTGTAGGTCGTAGGTGCGATTCCCACCCAGGGCAAACATTTCTACTAAGAATGGGTGTTTGTTCTGTGTCCGGGTGCTTATAATATGTATCTTATGTATAAATAAAATAAATAAATATTTGTGGACATTTCACACAACACCATCTAGCCCAAACTAAGCAAAGCTTGTATTAAGAAACTAGATGACTGATAGAATACATATATACTTGTACGAGTATGTATTTACAAAAAAAAGAGTATATATGTATTCTATGAGCCATCTGGTTCCCATAGTACAAGCTTTGCTTAGTTTGGGGCTAGATGGTGTTGGTTTTTAATATTTATTAATTATTATTTAATATGACATAATAATTATGGTTGAGTGGTTAAAATATAAAGCCGTATTTCTGCATATAATTATAATGGCGTGTTATTTTTAGCCCCCGATCTAAAAAGAGGAATGTTACAAATTTGACTGGTGTATCTGTGTGTCTGTCTGTGGCATCGTAGCTCATAAACGGAAGGACCAATTTTGATCTATTTTTTTTTGTTTGAAAGAGGATTTTATCGAGAGTGTTCTTAGTTATGTTTCAACAAAATCGGTACAGCCCTTTTTTGTGGGGTTTTAAGTTTTCTAACTTATACTTGTACATATTCATTAGTTAAAATTTGATATTTTTCTCTCTGTATAAACACCATAAAAATATAACAATGTAAGCACGGACTCAATGGCATAAGTATGAAATTAATTTCTTAAAATTTTAAAAAATACAATCAAGACTGTTAAAAATTTCACAAAACACATTCAAAACCTTTTGAATATTTATCACAAATTCTCAGAGTATGAGTAATTATTTATTGCTCAAGAAAATACACACGCGATTTGCAACATGCAAATATATTGTTAAAAGAATTTGCACAAACTAGAGATTGTTAGAACAGCGCGCGTTGCCTCATCCACCATAATATTCGCAAATGGTTTATTATTTTATAACTGAAATGAAAACTTCGGAACCCTTATAATCATATTAATTAATGTTACTTAACTTTTCTACGAAACCAATGTCAGTTATGTCTCGTAAAATGCATTAAGCCGAACTAAATTACCCATATTGCTTTTGTTACCTATTAAGTATCATATTTTATGCAAATAATATTAATTCACAGTCATCAAAAACATATTTACAAATTATTCTGCTTGTAGTAGCTGTAGTAAGACAATCGTAACAATGATACCTTTGTTCGTACGACAATGCACAGTAGTTAGAATAATCCTGTCTTCCCACGGCATACTATAATGAGGTTCTATACGCCATACATTACACCGCAACGAACCTTTTTGAAAAGGAAATCACTAATCTTCAAAATTATTTAAGGGTACATAAGCGCCGAAGTGGCACACCGCAAAATGCAGTCCACAGCGAAATAGGTCCAAAACTGTGTGAGATTATCCCAGACTGATGAGCAACAATTAATTTTACAATTGCCCAAAACTCGGGCGCACAATTTGAATGTGACATTGACTGCCGTGGGAGCAGACAGGCGTGCCTTCATTTACCACATCGTCGCATACAATGGAGTAATTAAAATAACAGCAACGCACGTTTCAAGAATATTCGAAGCTATACCGCCCTACGACCTACGAATCTGTCGCCACACATAGCGAGTTTACAAAAATGTTTGGACAATTAAACAATTGGGAGCTTACGGCACAAGTAGGTGGAAAGAAAAAAGATTTTCCGTTTCAGATAATGAAATGACAACAATGGTGGTGGTTGCGCAAGATTCGCACGGCGAGGACGTGAGTGGGGCTGTATTTTATATAGGGGAGTGGTAGCGCGGGCGCAGCCGGCGCCGTGCAGACATGCCGCTGTGGCTGCTCTAGCGAGATGCTGCTCTTAGTGCTCCTCGCGTGCCTCGCCTCTACCTCCGCGACCAACTCCACCAAAGATGTCACCACGGAAACACCTCGTACCACCACTAACAAAGAGATCCTCAAGGCTAGCGAAACTGGGGACCCTACTAAAGTTGAAATCGTAAAACAAATAAGACGACTCAACGAAGATGGCTCTTATACAATAGGATACGAAGCCGACGACGGAACATTTAAAATCGAAAGTCGTGATGTTTTGGGAAATGTGAAGGGGACTTTTGGATATATCGATAAGGATGGGGAAATTAAACGAGTGACGTATTCTTCTTCGAGTGACAGCACTCCAACGCCGGTGCCAGTGACATCGACGACTACTCCGAGTCCGCCGGCTATGATAGTGAGGGTGAATAAAACAGTGTCTTCGACAACTAGAAGGCCGGAAGAGAGAAGACCACTACCTACAGTTGTGTATCCAACCAGATCCAGTTACACCACTAGAGGAACAGTCATCCAACCGATACCGAGGCGGAGATCTGGTTCCAGGATTACTACCACAACTGAAACCACCACTACAAAGCCTGAGGAAACCACCACTAACATTTTGAACTTGTATAAAACAAGGACTGATGAAAGTGTTAAAACTCGAACCCAAGTCTTAAAACCGATGTCAGCATCTGCCAATGAAGATCTCATCACTCGGCAAACAACTACCAAAATACCAGTGACATTGAAACCAGTATACGATCGTGAAGCAGATAAAAAACCGGATAGTGATGTGAACAAAGCTAATACGATTCGACGGGAGCTCACAGAGACTAGTAACAATCCTCGCATGGTGAGTCTTCAGCAATCAGTTGGCGATGACTCAACTGACGTGTATGGCAGCCACCTTTCACTTGGGACAGTGCGTCCGTTATTTACCACTACAACTCCTCGCGCAAGACTTGTACCTATTCATTCCCTTGTGGCAGCTAGGCAACGGATACAACAGCAATATCAGGATGCAGCAAACGATGATCAAGAAACGACGATAGAAGCTAGTACCGGCAGAGTGTTCGATCATGAAAGTGTTGTGACTACAAATCCAGTGCCTGTGGTACACATTCCGGCACCAAGAGAACATAGAGAGCGCGATGATGAGCTTTATCATCAACAACCAATATACAGACGTCCACCAGCTGCGATGCAGTTCCGAACTCGTGAGTACTTGAGAGATAATCCTGGATCACCCGTCCCTATTGGAAACCAGCGGCCCTTTCTCCAATACGAATACCAGGACAAAGTATTGGAGCCGCAGTTTATAAGAGAGACAACTCCTGTTCCTCAACCAAAACCTGCTGAAGCAGCGAATCAGGAACCTTATGATGGCAGACAGGTTACACGGATTATACCAGTTCCCGTCGATGAAAGAGGAGTGCCTCTTCAAGGATATCAAGGCAGGTTTGTAAATGCGTATAGGCCACAGCCTCAGCCATTGTTCCAGCCGCGTTATAATCAGATGGACGAAATGTATCAAATAACCGCCCCCGTCAGCACGAGAGACTTGAGAAAGCTTCTTCAAATATTAATATTGCGACAGAATCGCTTGCAAGGCCTCATGGATCAAATGATGCCCGGTCCGTACCAATCTCTGTATCGTCCAGAAGATTATCGCTACCAACGGCGGCAATACGAAGATGATTACGAATACCGATACGAACCACGCGAAGTATACTCGAACCAAGTTTCAAGCTACGAGAATCCTCCATACGAGAGTCAAAGGTACGTGCCTAGAAGGAGGTTGTATTCTAGACCTTACGATACTGTTGGCTCTTCGAGTAACCGTATTGACGAGCCTCCAGAATTCTTGCCACCAGAGATTCGGGAGGCGTTGCTCTTGAAGATGCTAATTCTAGCCATCAATCCAGACTTCTTGCCGACTCCGCCACCTCTTACGGAGCTCACCACAGCCGCTCCACCAAGGAAACAGGTGAGGAATGTCCAAATCCTCGGTGAAGAAGGTTCCATAGATGAAAACAAAAGACCTCCTCAGAGGCATTGACGTAGCTTGATAAATTAATTTATTCAGTGATTTTTTACTGTAAAATACTCATAAATGTAAATATATTTTTTGTATATTTGTGGTAATGAATTTTGTCTATAAAATGTGTTTAATTTTATCCGTGTCATGGGAAAATTAATAATTCAGACACTTATATACTGACTGATATATTATGATGAAACAAAAGCAATTAAAAGTGTGTCACAACAATTTCCTAGTCTTAGGTTTCAGTGATATCAAAAAATAATTGGCCAAGAACGTATCGAGATACGCAGTAGTGTTCCGTAGCTATTGCTCTACTAAACATGGAACTCGCTTGGCACGTATTATTTGTGAAAACCTAGTTACAACGTTTTATTGAATATTTTAGACGTTTATTGCTAAATTCTAATCACAGGATTTTCAAAAAAATTTTTTTAGAGTTTTCTGCCTGGTCTGTAACTAGGTAAAGTTATCATAAATTACTACGTCTAATAATTCAGAATTGCAGAGGATGAACGCATATTTCTTCACTGTTTGGCGGGACCTGTCTTACTCTTAGCATTTTTTTTTATCAGCTCTGTTTTGTACAAACTGTCCCACTGCTGGGAACGGGCCATCTTCTCATTGTGAGAAGGGTTAGGCCATAGTCTGCCACGCTGGCCAAGTGCGGGTTGGCAGGCTTCACACATCTTCAAGATCATTGAGAACTCTCAGACATATAGGTTTCCTCACGATGTCTGTACTCTTAGCATATTTGAGCACAACGTTATGTATGAATCTTTATTCTTATTTTAAAAGATCTATTCAACAATTATTCCATACGAAAGTGTAACAGTTTATAAAAATGCTACCCTATTTTAAGCCCCTGACCCAATAAGAGAAGTGTTATAAGTTTGACGTGTGTATCGGTGTGTCAGTCTGTGATGTCGTAGCTCTCAAACAGATGGACCGATTTTGATTTAGTTTTTAGGGTTTCGTATTTGTTTGAAAGAAGATTTCATCAAGAGTGTTCTTAGCTATATTTCATCAAAATCGGTTCAGCCGTTTTTTTTTGTCATGGATTTTTGAGTTTTCTAAACTTTTACTTGTTTATTTACAACATTGTACAGAAGTTCGTCTATCTTCCAGCACAGCGTAGACAAATTTTGGAAGATAAATGCCATAAATGAACAGCCATACGGCCATAACGTATTTTTAAGGCTCCTTCTTAGTATCACGAAACCCTAAAAACTAGAGTACATACTCCATCAGTGACAAACAAACGGTCAAGTAGTTCGATATATCAAAACGTCGCAGTAAATCAAACGCCCACCGAATCATACGTGAGAAATGGTGCCAGGAGGTGGTATAACAATTGCTCAGAGAAGTTCTCATCGAGATTAAAATACAACAATAATACCTGTACAATACGTTACATTGTACTGCAGGTACTTTGCAGGTTGTGATAGCTTTAATTACGGTTGGAGTATGGACTAGTGCTGTTAGGTGTTCATCATCTTTTAGTAAGTAATTTTTAACTCCCGAATCCCCCGATCCAAAAAGAGGGGAATTATAAAACACTAATTTAAACTATCACGGTCATTCATTAAAGCACTATTATTATTAACGGGATATATACCGTGATTCGCGTTCATTTTGAGCTCCCGATATTTCGGCACAGTTACATGCACCATGTTCACGGGCGACAAAATTAACAAAAAAAGAAAAAGAAAAAAACGCGCATCACGGTAAATATCCCGTTAATAATAATAGTGTTTTAGGGGAATTATAAGTTTAAATTCATATTCATTTATTCATACATCAGTATACGTCACATTAAAATGGAAATAACATCATTTTTCAAATAATCACAGTTGGTGTTTATTAATTATATTTCAAGTTTAATTTTTGTAGATTATTATTGTTATTTTATTTTTATGTATATGTTTATTTTAATTTTATTTTTAAGTTGTAAATAGTTTAACATGTATATCTATATAACTGTCTGTCCATAGCATCGTAGCAGTGAAACGGATGGATCGATTTTAATCTATTTTTTTTCTTTTAGAGAAGATTTTGCCGAGAGCATTCTTAGCAGTTTCATCAAAATCGGCTTATAAAATTATAGCTCAAAAGTGAAAAACCGACTACGAAATGGGCAATTTTGTTTTAAAAACCGAAATACTGAATTGATATCGATAAAATTTGGGACCAATCTGAAAGACAAAATAAATCATTCAAATGAGTAAAACAACAAAGTATATCCATTCAAACAAAAATAATCAAGTCTGTTTATAAATAGCAGAGTTATGCAGTAACAAAGCATACAGTCGAATTGATAACCTCCTCCTGTTTTAGAGTCGGTTAAAAATAGACGTGAGTAACCCGTATTTTTGTAATTTTTCATATTAAAACGACCACAACCACGTTTCATAACAAAATTTTATCCAAGCGAAGCGATTGCTGTTTAAAGTTCTTTTTTTTACGTCTATAGATATATAAATAAGTTTTATGCAAAATACATTATCTATAGTATAATTATAGTAGCTTCATTTTGTTCTCGCAGCAGCGTTTTCGGTCGATAAAATTTTTAAACTTCGATAAGTTTTTAATTTTCAAATTCAGAAATATTTGTCCAATTTTTGGAATAAATATTCATGATTTAATCTGTAAGATATTTTACATCACAGAATTCGTGGCCCTATTTACATTGTTTTATTTAGTATTTATTATTACTCTCTCTTGAAACTGTTGGATTAAATGACCCCAGGCCTTAATTCACAACACCAACTTTTTTTTTATCGACAACTGGTACATTTATTTCATCAGCACCTCAACAAATCACATTCTAGACGAGCGGCTTGTAATTAAGTAGATGTTAGCGCCAAATATGCATATTGTTGTAGTCCGTTCAAGGATTTTCCCAAACGTCGGAGCGCAGCCACAATGGGCAGCCTTCACGGCGGTGACTCTTGCTTAAACAGGGGAGTATGTCGCACGCGAATCAAATGTACTTAACAAACACGGTATCTTCTGGAAAATAACAAGACGCCTGAATATGGTACGCTAGATCATGGGCGTAGCCAAGGTTTAGTTTCGGAGGGGTTTTAGAAAATAAAACAACAAAAATACAGTCGCGGATCGGAACCCCAAAAAAGGTTTTGGACACGGCAACCCTAAAGTTGGCGAATTTTATACTTTGACTAAGAATTTAGGGTGAACCCTTAAATCTCCCCCCCCCCCCCCCCCCCGGGCCAGCTACACCCGTGCGGTAGACCATCGGCGAACCAACAAAGGAAATGGAAAATATGTAACGATTTTTTTTTTCTTTCTCTTTTACCAGATGGTGGTTGGTGGTAGTTGCATCATATTTGAACGTCTGAATTTTCACAAACAAAAAACTAAATATTGGACAAAAAAATCTGTTCAATCACTAAAATACACAATTAAATAAAAAATAAATAAAAAAACTATAGGATTTTGTTATTATTATTATAAAACATGTATAATATGACACTTGAGAAATAACTCACGACACCTCGCACACAAAATCGGTCATACCATTTAGGCTTTAGGAGGTAATACAGATATATAAATAATTTACATACAAACATACATGCATTCGAAAAACATAATCATCCTTCTTCTGCAGTCGACTAAAAAAAGGTGCAAATGGAAAAGGATGGAAAGTTACCAAATCTTAAACATGCAAAACTACATTATTCGTGTAAGCCGTTAAGCGAAGTTTTATATAAAATAAAATAGTCACAAAATAAGAAAAACTTGTGTAAAACACACAAAGCCCACATAATACACATGACATGACGCAACTGTACCACATACCGGTTCCCATGTAACACCATGGGAATCAATCCCACGGCCCCAGGTTTTTGCTGCATAAACAATACTTGAGTATTAGTGAGTACTTTATATTTAGTAGTGTAATTGGAGTGGTGATAGTGTCTTGGACGACCTTCGACACTTCCGTTTCATACTTTATCTTCTGTTGTGTGTTATCTCTGTTGTTTTAATTTGAACTATTTTTAACCAACTTCCAGACCTTCAACAACATACTTCCAACAAACTTTTATGAATTTCTTATCTACATTCAACAGGTATATTTATTGATATCTATAAGGAAAAATATGTGACCGAGAATCCTAGCTTGTGAGATTCCGTGGTTTATTAATAGTAAATCACTGTAGGGTTCCGAAACATTGACGTACTGTATGCTAATTGCTTGTAAAAACCTCTCACTACAGAATAGTCATGCTTCTTCCGACGCAGAGGAATCGAAATTGATTCAAGAACTTTCGCTAGGTCCAAAAATTAATGATGCGCAGATACTAAAGTTACAAAAGTAATTAATACTTCGATTTGTCTAACTATATAGAAAGCTAAACAGTATGTACGCTATCAGTTTTTTTTTCTGAATAACTGGCTAGCCTTTTGTTACATTTCAAATATTTTCAAGTTTAATATTTTGATTTAAAATATTTCAAAATTTCATAAAGTGGTACTTTCATGAACAGGAATGGTGGAATCAGGTCTAAAAAATAACCAAACAATGAGACCTAACAATCATTTAATCATACAAAAATAATCTACATATTTACAGAATGAGATTCCATCTTTACACACTATACTCATACATAACTAGTAGGATCCGAATGTGATGTCGTGGAGAGGCGCTGAACCGCCCGAGGGTAGGGAGTACTCCTTGAGGAGCTGGTCTAACATGGAGAAGGACTGCTGGTTGCGAGGCTGCTGCTGGAAGCTGGGCTGCTGTTGGAAGCTAGTCTGAGTGAAGCGGGGCTGCGGACTCGGAGCGGGGGCGAAGCTCTGGTAGTCTTGGGCCTGGAATTTAACAATGGCATTAAATAATCGTAACAAAACATTTGTGTATTTCTAATTATAATATCAATTTTTTATTCATGTCTAATGCTTTCTAAATATCAATATCTGAAATATCTCACAAACAGCAGACAATCTAGATGCTTTTATAGATATATTTTTTGACAAGATATGATAAATAGCTATGTGGAAACAGATAACCACAGATTATACATTTAAAAATTATCCTTCTCCTTGTGTTGAATCCCTAATACTGGGGGATATGACTCATCATAGCTTCAACTTTCCTCGATGTTCCATCATCTATTCCGATTTTCTACAGCATGTACCGCCTAACATACTACATATGGTCTGAAATCATAATCATCCTTTTGGCTTGGCCATAGTTGGGTAAAAAAACACGATAAGCAAGCCCAATTTTCAATACGAGAAACCTTGAAAAGGATGACTGACCTGTGGAGCAGGCCTGAAGTCTTGCGGCTTGGGTTTGTACTGCCTTTGCGCAGGTTCAGGGTTGAAGAAGTTGTCCTGCGCGGGGGCGGGGGCGGCGCCGGAGAAGAACTGCGGCTGGAAGTACATAAGATTGTTAGGTTTTTTGTAGTAATAGGTATGCGCTTGACCGCCAGCTCGCCTGATGTTAAGCGAAGTTGTGGTCTACGATGAAACGTGCTTACCTAGAAAAAAACAATTCACTCGCGATTTAAAGACACCCAGTTTATATCTAGTTGAGTTGTTGAGGTTGGTACGAGAATACTGTATGTTTTTTTATACATTATAGATCTACGATTGACCACCAACTCGCCTGATGTTAAGCGACGGTGTGGCCGAGGATGGAGCTCGTGGAGGATGGTGAAGCGTCATACACGAATTATAAAACTTAGTTGGATGATTTAGGTTACTTCTATTGTTAATCAGCCTGCCTCTTAACTCATAATTCTAGTCAATATAAATCTATTTGTATGGAGCATACAATCACATGATAGTACTAATATTATGAAAGCGAAGTTTGTTACCTTTTCTCGATCTAACGGCTGAACTGATACGTGGGTGAAATCGCGGAGCGCAGCTAGATTATAAATCGGTGATTATTGTGAATCAATGTTTATTAGGTATTTTTTCTATCAGAATTCCAAGCAATCCCCTAAATTGAATTTAATGTGATCTGTTCCGTACAAACAGATCTTTTTGACTAGACTGATGGGAAGTGCTAAGATGGTCGGTTTTAAAGGTCTAATTATGGATCCGGAATATTGCTACTGGAATTTCCTAACGGAAAGTGCTTAAATAGTCCAGTTTGGGCTCGTTAGCTTTGTTGTCTTAAGTATCTTCAATTACACATGATAATGAGGTGGACCCGGAAAATTATCACTGGTACTCTCTAGTTGAAAGTACTAAGGTAGTTGACTTTAAAAGTCCAAACATGGAACCGATCACTGGATCTTCTTGACTGAAAGTGCTTAGATGCTCGAGTTTATATTGATTTTTGGCTAATTTTTATTGCAAAAAGGAAGGAAGCACTTTTTTCTGCGAGATCTATTCAACAATTTTATACATATTCCGTCTTACTTAGAATAAGCTCATTTTAGTTAAGCAGTGTTTTGTTCCGTTTTCGCGCGTCAGTTCCTGTCTGACAAAAAGTGACAAGTCCTTATTCAGTGAATAAGATTTTAACATACGTTTATAAGTAAGATGGATTATGTTTTGAAATATATAGGGCTGTGTCAGCGAGACTGAAGATTTAAAACTGAATACCTAGAACATGCAGTGTCAGTTTAAATCTTACCTTAGGCGGTGCAGGGGCTGGAGACTGTGGCGCAGGTCTATACTGCTGTTGGGGTTGTGGTTGCGGTGCGCGGTATTGCTGTTGTGGTTGTGGTTGCGGTGCGCGGTATTGCTGTTGCGGTTGCGGTTGGGGCGCGGGCCTGTACTGCTGCTGCGGTTGCGGTTGTGGTGCTCTGTACTGTGGTTGCGATTGAGGGCGGGGTGCGGGCCGTGGAGGGGGTGCGGGGGCAGGGTCCTCGTAGTCGTAATCTGGCTGCTGTTGCTGACGGTACTAAAATTTTATGAAAATCGGTTCAGTATTTTGGTTTTTATAACAAAATAACTGGAAAAAATATGTCATCCAAGTAAACGAATTGCGTATTATGAAGTCGGTTTTTTTATTTTTTTAAACGATTACTTGTTTATAAGTTATTTATTGTACCTACATTATAAAGGGCTGTAAACTTTTTCGAATAAATAAAATAAAATAAATAAAAGGTTTTTCTAAATTATCACCATTATACCCACTTATCAAAGGCTTACGTTTGAACTCCAACTCAACTGATGTTAAGCGATTCCAATAGAAGAAACCGATTCAATCGCCATTTAGATCCAGATTAGGTATATCTTTCAGAAAAGACCAAAAAAAAGACCCAATCAGGGAGCTATTCCACAATTTAGAACTAGTTATTTCTGATGCAATTTTCTCCATCTTTTTCTTCTGGAGGTGCCATTTACCGGAGGTAGGCTATCATTAAGGCTATTTGCGTCTTAGACAAAATAAAACAAAACAAGGACAAAACAAACAAAGGGCAAAACAAGGATCTTGTGTTTAGGTTGTACCATGTCCGAAGATTTTTAAGCAACAATGTGCGTCTTCCTGGTGGTCGTTTTCACTGGATTTTCCCGTATATTATGAAGTTGGAGGTAAATTGGTAAATTGATATGCTGCGATGTTTACATATACATATACAACATATTATACTAATGATAATGTCAATATTTGTCAAACATGTTACCTATCTTTCTATTATTTTGTATTCTCGACAATGTTCACAATACTAAGCGCATTTAAAATATTGGTAACAGGTTTCAGGGTGTCCAAAAAACAGGCTTTGCCTAGTTTGGGGCCCGATGTCAATGAACAAAGGTACCAAACTGTATTTAAACATTAGTTAAGTAAAATATTAGTAATAAGGTTATTCAAGTAATAAACAATTTATTTATTTATTTATCATATGTACCTGTCCCTTGTTCTGCCTCTGGTCTTCCTTGGCGGACTCGTCGACTAGCGTGGGTGGTGCGACGGTGATGCCCTCACCCGCGGGCTGGAAGCCAAATTTGTTCGCGCCGTACTCCACTACTCGCAGCTGGAAAAGTTACATTTTTCGAATTAGACTGGAAATTGGTTAAAATATTTGATTTCGATTTTTTTCTGTAATATATTAATTTGTGACAATCTTCTTCGTGGTACATTAAAAAAATATCTATACTTACTAAACGTGCCAAAAAAAAACCCATAAGCAGCAAAGCAGCTGGCAAAGTATTTATTCAATCGTATTTTTTACGATACCTAGATGAAGAAGAAATATCGTATGAAGCGAATACGAAGCAGAAATTTCTTCTTGTATACAAATTATGAAAAAAATTGTAAAATAAATAGATTTATTTTTCGCGTTATCTTGTATTACGTAAAACTATACTCTGTTTTGTATACTTAAATAAATAAAATAAAATAGATTTTATATAGTCTCCTGTAACAAGAAACTAATAATGAGTATCAGATGTTACCTTGCCAGTGTCGTCCTTGTACCCGTACTTCCCCTTAACCTCTCCGATGGGGGACTTGGT